>OY979651.1:1427470-2812440 GCA_963855885.1 Coenonympha glycerion
CTACGACCAAGTCGCGCAGGTACTTTGCAGATTGGTTTTATATTGAATTGAAACCTAAAAAGATTTTAAAAATATATATTTTTGTTCAATTCCGCAGAGCACGGTGTGCTCGAGCGAAAGCCCCGTGGCGTTGCAGCGGCTGATCCGAGGAGCGGTGATGTCGGCGCCCGACGCGGACAAGCTCGGCCTGCCCAGGGTGCTCGACTCCATTGAGGTAGGCCATCGTTTTCACGAAAAAGCATGACTCACTGTCGCGTATCGCCTAGCGTGCAAGCGAGAGCACGGAACAAGCGATAGAGGAGCACTATCAGCCTAAGTGTTCAGTTCGGCTTGTGACGCAATGTTTGTTATCACAGTAAATTATCGTCTGTAAACAGACTACAGATCACCAATTTGTGTTCTACTTTTTTGCCCATTATTATTATCTTTCTCTCAAATATTGTGTTATGTCCGCCAATAAAATCAGTTTCACTAGCTTATTTGTAGTTTATACTCTGTGGTGGTGCGCAGGTGTCGTGCAGCACGCGCCACAACGTCAAACTGCTCGCGGACATCATCTACTCTGTGGCGTTCAGCGTCAAACCGCCCGGTGAGTGCTGCAAAAAAAAAAAAAAAATCAAAATGTCAAGGCACTTGCAAAATGTCAAACTCTACCGCCACAAGAGAAGACAAGAAACTCGGCACTTTTTCAAAAATTGCTTACAATTTTTCTTTTATTCAGGTAGCAAAGAGCCCCTTCTGGAGCAGCGCGTGCCGGCGACGTACCTGGCGCTCGAGGAGTGCGTGCACAGCCTGGCGGCGGAGCTGAAGGAGCCCGTGCTGAGACACGACCAGTACAGGCGACTGGTGAGATAGTTCATAGTGCTGGAGCAGCGCGTGCCGGCGACGTACCTGGCGCTCGAGGAGTGCGTGCACAGCCTGGCGGCGGAGCTGAAGGAGCCCGTGCTGAGACACGACCAGTACAGGCGACTGGTGAGATAGTTCATAGTGCTGGAGCAGCGCGTGCCGGCGACGTACCTGGCGCTCGAGGAGTGCGTGCACAGCCTGGCGGCGGAGCTGAAGGAGCCCGTGCTGAGACACGACCAGTACAGGCGACTGGTGAGATAGTTCATAGTGCTGGAGCAGCGCGTGCCGGCGACGTACCTGGCGCTCGAGGAGTGCGTGCACAGCCTGGGGGCGGAGCTGAAGGAGCCCGTGCTGAGACACGACCAGTACAGGCGACTGGTGAGATAGTTCATAGTGCTGGAGCAGCGCGTGCCGGCGACGTACCTGGCGCTCGAGGAGTGCGTGCACAGCCTGGCGGCGGAGCTGAAGGAGCCCGTGCTGAGACACGACCAGTACAGGCGACTGGTGAGATAGTTCATAGTGCTGGAGCAGCGCGTGCCGGCGACGTACCTGGCGCTCGAGGAGTGCGTGCACAGCCTGGCGGCGGAGCTGAAGGAGCCCGTGCTGAGACACGACCAGTACAGGCGACTGGTGAGATAGTTCATAGTGCTGGAGCAGCGCGTGCCGGCGACGTACCTGGCGCTCGAGGAGTGCGTGCACAGCCTGGGGGCGGAGCTGAAGGAGCCCGTGCTGAGACACGACCAGTACAGGCGACTGGTGAGATAGTTCATAGTGCTGGAGCAGCGCGTGCCGGCGACGTACCTGGCGCTCGAGGAGTGCGTGCACAGCCTGTCGGCGGAGCTGAAGGAGCCCGTGCTGAGACACGACCAGTACAGGCGACTGGTGAGATAGTTCATAGTGCTGGAGCAGCGCGTGCCGGCGACGTACCTGGCGCTCGAGGAGTGCGTGCACAGCCTGGCGGCGGAGCTGAAGGAGCCCGTGCTGAGACACGACCAGTACAGGCGACTGGTGAGATAGTTCATAGTGCTGGAGCAGCGCGTGCCGGCGACGTACCTGGCGCTCGAGGAGTGCGTGCACAGCCTGGCGGCGGAGCTGAAGGAGCCCGTGCTGAGACACGACCAGTACAGGCGACTGGTGAGATAGTTCATAGTGCTGGAGCAGCGCGTGCCGGCGACGTACCTGGCGCTCGAGGAGTGCGTGCACAGCCTGGCGGCGGAGCTGAAGGAGCCCGTGCTGAGACACGACCAGTACAGGCGACTGGTGAGATAGTTCATAGTGCTGGAGCAGCGCGTGCCGGCGACGTACCTGGCGCTCGAGGAGTGCGTGCACAGCCTGGCGGCGGAGCTGAAGGAGCCCGTGCTGAGACACGACCAGTACAGGCGACTGGTGAGATAGTTCATAGTGCTGGAGCAGCGCGTGCCGGCGACGTACCTGGCGCTCGAGGAGTGCGTGCACAGCCTGGCGGCGGAGCTGAAGGAGTCCGTGCTGAGACACGACCAGTACAGGCGACTGGTGAGATAGTTCATAGTGCTGGAGCAGCGCGTGCCGGCGACGTACCTGGCGCTCGAGGAGTGCGTGCACAGCCTGGCGGCGGAGCTGAAGGAGCCCGTGCTGAGACACGACCAGTACAGGCGACTGGTGAGATAGTTCATAGTGCTGGAGCAGCGCGTGCCGGCGACGTACCTGGCGCTCGAGGAGTGCGTGCACAGCCTGGCGGCGGAGCTGAAGGAGCCCGTGCTGAGACACGACCAGTACAGGCGACTGGTGAGATAGTTCATAGTGCTGGAGCAGCGCGTGCCGGCGACGTACCTGGCGCTCGAGGAGTGCGTGCACAGCCTGGGGGCGGAGCTGAAGGAGCCCGTGCTGAGACACGACCAGTACAGGCGACTGGTGAGATCGTTCATAGTGCTGGAGCAGCGCGTGCCGGCGACGTACCTGGCGCTCGAGGAGTGCGTGCACAGCCTGGCGGCGGAGCTGAAGGAGCCCGTGCTGAGACACGACCAGTACAGGCGACTGGTGAGATAGTTCATAGTGCTGGAGCAGCGCGTGCCGGCGACGTACCTGGCGCTCGAGGAGTGCGTGCACAGCCTGGCGGCGGAGCTGAAGGAGCCCGTGCTGAGACACGACCAGTACAGGCGACTGGTGAGATAGTTCATAGTGCTGGAGCAGCGCGTGCCGGC
Source organism: Coenonympha glycerion (assembly GCA_963855885.1). Taxonomy (NCBI): domain Eukaryota; kingdom Metazoa; phylum Arthropoda; class Insecta; order Lepidoptera; family Nymphalidae; genus Coenonympha; species Coenonympha glycerion. The sequence continues at coordinate 1,430,497 of OY979651.1, forward strand.
GACGTACCTGGCGCTCGAGGAGTGCGTGCACAGCCTGGCGGCGGAGCTGAAGGAGTCCGTGCTGAGACACGACCAGTACAGGCGACTGGTGAGATCGTTCACACAGAACCATGCTGAGTTGTGGCTAATGGCTATAGATGTAGTGGCGGTGTTTTACATTGCTTTTTGATAAAGCACATGCTTCTACTTCCAGGTAACACAGTATATGCAACAGAAAAATCTCCGGAGTTTCCGTGACGCGGCCGAACTGCATCAAGCTACAATGTTTTTGCACGAAAACGGTAAGCATAATATCTTATAAATGTATCGAACTAGTAAATACCCGCAGTTTTGCCCGCGTAAATTTTAGTTCCCGCGGAATCCACAGATTTTTGATTAGTAGGATTCTTGTGTATGTCAGATAATATAAGTAGAGTTATTTGGTCCGTTGCTTGTAGGCGTACTGCTCCACTACGACGACGCGACGCTCAAGGAGCTGTACTTCCTGCGGCCGCAGTGGCTGTGCGACGTGCTGGCGCACGTGGTCACCGTGCGGGAGATCAACCCCTTCGCGAACAACGGTGAGAGAACTGCTCCACTACGACGACGCGACGCTCAAGGAGCTGTACTTCCTGCGGCCGCAGTGGCTGTGCGACGTGCTGGCGCACGTGGTCACCGTGCGGGAGATCAACCCCTTCGCGAACAACGGTGAGAGAACTGCTCCACTACGACGACGCGACGCTCAAGGAGCTGTACTTCCTGCGGCCGCAGTGGCTGTGCGACGTGCTGGCGCACGTGGTCACCGTGCGGGAGATCAACCCCTTCGCGAACAACGGTGAGAGAACTGCTCCACTACGACGACGCGACGCTCAAGGAGCTGTACTTCCTGCGGCCGCAGTGGCTGTGCGACGTGCTGGCGCACGTGGTCACCGTGCGGGAGATCAACCCCTTCGCGAACAACGGTGAGAGAACTGCTCCACTACGACGACGCGACGCTCAAGGAGCTGTACTTCCTGCGGCCGCAGTGGCTGTGCGACGTGCTGGCGCACGTGGTCACCGTGCGGGAGATCAACCCCTTCGCGAACAACGGTGAGAGAACTGCTCCACTACGACGACGCGACGCTCAAGGAGCTGTACTTCCTGCGGCCGCAGTGGCTGTGCGACGTGCTGGCGCACGTGGTCACCGTGCGGGAGATCAACCCCTTCGCGAACAACGGTGAGAGAACTGCTCCACTACGACGACGCGACGCTCAAGGAGCTGTACTTCCTGCGGCCGCAGTGGCTGTGCGACGTGCTGGCGCACGTGGTCACCGTGCGGGAGATCAACCCCTTCGCGAACAACGGTGAGAGAACTGCTCCACTACGACGACGCGACGCTCAAGGAGCTGTACTTCCTGCGGCCGCAGTGGCTGTGCGACGTGCTGGCGCACGTGGTCACCGTGCGGGAGATCAACCCCTTCGCGAACAACGGTGAGAGAACTGCTCCACTACGACGACGCGACGCTCAAGGAGCTGTACTTCCTGCGGCCGCAGTGGCTGTGCGACGTGCTGGCGCACGTGGTCACCGTGCGGGAGATCAACCCCTTCGCGAACAACGGTGAGAGAACTGCTCCACTACGACGACGCGACGCTCAAGGAGCTGTACTTCCTGCGGCCGCAGTGGCTGTGCGACGTGCTGGCGCACGTGGTCACCGTGCGGGAGATCAACCCCTTCGCGAACAACGGTGAGAGAACTGCTCCACTACGACGACGCGACGCTCAAGGAGCTGTACTTCCTGCGGCCGCAGTGGCTGTGCGACGTGCTGGCGCACGTGGTCACCGTGCGGGAGATCAACCCCTTCGCGAACAACGGTGAGAGAACTGCTCCGTATGTTGTGACGTGTTGTTCCCGACGGTGGAAGAGCTAAACGAGGCGTCTTCTTGAGACCAGTAAGGTCACGGTTCTGGACCCATATGCCATGCATCTGGTGTACGATTAACTTCAGCTACTGTAGCTATTGCGTTTTGTTGTCGACAGGTATAATGAAGGTGGACGACTTGGCGCACGTGTTCAAGGCGTCCCCCGTGCTCGGCGGCGGCGAGGAGGCGCGCTCGCTGGGCGTGTCGCTGCTGAACAAGTTCGAGCTGGCTCTGTGCTGGGACGCGAGGTCGCTGCTGGTGCCGCCGCTGCTGCCCGACGCGGAGCCCGAGCGGCCGCAGGTGAGATGACGCACGTGTTCAAGGCGTCCCCCGTGCTCGGCGGCGGCGAGGAGGCGCGCTCGCTGGGCGTGTCGCTGCTGAACAAGTTCGAGCTGGCTCTGTGCTGGGACGCGAGGTCGCTGCTGGTGCCGCCGCTGCTGCCCGACGCGGAGCCCGAGCGGCCGCAGGTGAGATGACGCACGTGTTCAAGGCGTCCCCCGTGCTCGGCGGCGGCGAGGAGGCGCGCTCGCTGGGCGTGTCGCTGCTGAACAAGTTCGAGCTGGCTCTGTGCTGGGACGCGAGGTCGCTGCTGGTGCCGCCGCTGCTGCCCGACGCGGAGCCCGAGCGGCCGCAGGTGAGATGACGCACGTGTTCAAGGCGTCCCCCGTGCTCGGCGGCGGCGAGGAGGCGCGCTCGCTGGGCGTGTCGCTGCTGAACAAGTTCGAGCTGGCTCTGTGCTGGGACGCGAGGTCGCTGCTGGTGCCGCCGCTGCTGCCCGACGCGGAGCCCGAGCGGCCGCAGGTGAGATGACGCACGTGTTCAAGGCGTCCCCCGTGCTCGGCGGCGGCGAGGAGGCGCGCTCGCTGGGCGTGTCGCTGCTGAACAAGTTCGAGCTGGCTCTGTGCTGGGACGCGAGGTCGCTGCTGGTGCCGCCGCTGCTGCCCGACGCGGAGCCCGAGCGGCCGCAGGTGAGATGACGCACGTGTTCAAGGCGTCCCCCGTGCTCGGCGGCGGCGAGGAGGCGCGCTCGCTGGGCGTGTCGCTGCTGAACAAGTTCGAGCTGGCTCTGTGCTGGGACGCGAGGTCGCTGCTGGTGCCGCCGCTGCTGCCCGACGCGGAGCCCGAGCGGCCGCAGGTGAGATCATTATATGCTCCGGGAATCAAAGCTGGAACAGCCCTTTAACATATCTGAATGGTCCACTCGCGGCAAAACCAGCCGTGGATAGTCTGTGCCCAAAAGAACTGTCATGGTTAATATTTTTAAATAACAGACTAACTCGTCAGTTGTCAATAAGTGTTGTTTCTGCACTAAAAACGCATTGATGTGTTCGGCAGCTGGCGCTCAAGTCGCGCAATTGGCCGGGCACCCCGCGCCGCACCGCGCCGGCCACGCTGTCCGCCGCGCCGGACTCAGTCCGCGGCACCGAGTCACCGATGTTGATACGTGAGTACAATACAGTTAAAAATACTGCGTGGTCTTTTGACACCACGCATTAAGGGATTGAAGATTGCTCAATTGATATTAAAGCCACATGTCCAAATTTAGGAAATATGCCCTCTACTTTTTAAGCAAATGTCTTGAAACAAACGATTCCGATACGCTTTTGGCAATAAAATATTGTGGATTATTTTATTGCCAAAAGTTACCCTTTGAATTCTATGTGCGCCTTAAATCTAAATTGTTATTTGTAGAAGAAACCTCAGGTGGTACAGCCATTTCATCCCGCGCCAGTGGGCGCAGCATCCGACGCCTCCTGCTCCTGTCGTACGTGCCTCGTGGCTTCTGGGCTCGGCTGTGCGCGAGGGTGCTGGCAGACCCCGCGTTGGCTCTCCACAGCCCTAATTTGTACACCGCTCCCAGAGAGGTAAGACCCGCCGATAGCTAGACGGACGTCTGTAAAGACGGTCAAGACATTGTTAAATTGGAGGATCCCTAAAAAAAGCAATATTTTATCAGAAGTGGGATCAAATCTTTGGATGCTTTTGCAGTCAAATGTAACGTCTTCCATGAAGTATCAATATAGCATTTCTTTTCTTTTTGAAGACCATTGTAGCCAACAGCATTACTGGACATAATAGGATTTAAGATTTAAATGCGATGATGCAGTGCAGTGCAACGTGCAACGGTGTAATGCGGCCTGCATTGCATCTGACGTCTTCTCGTTATTCTTTGCCATAAAAAGCTGGCTCTGCATGCTTGTCTTCAGATGGAGATCGACGACAACGTGCTGAAGGCTCTGGATTTGAACTGGTGTTGGAAGCTGTGGAAGACCGGCCTGAAGCTGGTGTGCGGCTCGCTGACCCTGCTGGCGCTGCGCGAGCTGCCGCCGCGGTACGACCCGCTGCTGGGCGCCGTGGGCGACGAGGACGAGCCCGACGAGCTGTTCCACTCGATGCGGTGAGTGGATCGTGAAGACCGGCCTGAAGCTGGTGTGCGGCTCGCTGACCCTGCTGGCGCTGCGCGAGCTGCCGCCGCGGTACGACCCGCTGCTGGGCGCCGTGGGCGACGAGGACGAGCCCGACGAGCTGTTCCACTCGATGCGGTGAGTGGATCGTGAAGACCGGCCTGAAGCTGGTGTGCGGCTCGCTGACCCTGCTGGCGCTGCGCGAGCTGCCGCCGCGGTACGACCCGCTGCTGGGCGCCGTGGGCGACGAGGACGAGCCCGACGAGCTGTTCCACTCGATGCGGTGAGTGGATCGTGAAGACCGGCCTGAAGCTGGTGTGCGGCTCGCTGACCCTGCTGGCGCTGCGCGAGCTGCCGCCGCGGTACGACCCGCTGCTGGGCGCCGTGGGCGACGAGGACGAGCCCGACGAGCTGTTCCACTCGATGCGGTGAGTGGATCGTGAAGACCGGCCTGAAGCTGGTGTGCGGCTCGCTGACCCTGCTGGCGCTGCGCGAGCTGCCGCCGCGGTACGACCCGCTGCTGGGCGCCGTGGGCGACGAGGACGAGCCCGACGAGCTGTTCCACTCGATGCGGTGAGTGGATCGTGAAGACCGGCCTGAAGCTGGTGTGCGGCTCGCTGACCCTGCTGGCGCTGCGCGAGCTGCCGCCGCGGTACGACCCGCTGCTGGGCGCCGTGGGCGACGAGGACGAGCCCGACGAGCTGTTCCACTCGATGCGGTGAGTGGATCGTGAAGACCGGCCTGAAGCTGGTGTGCGGCTCGCTGACCCTGCTGGCGCTGCGCGAGCTGCCGCCGCGGTACGACCCGCTGCTGGGCGCCGTGGGCGACGAGGACGAGCCCGACGAGCTGTTCCACTCGATGCGGTGAGTGGATCGTGAAGACCGGACTGAAGCTGTAATTTAGACCACTAGCAAAAAAGCGCCGATTGTCTTTAACTCCAGATATGCCCTGAATAATGAGCGCTATCCTGCGTTTCGGTCCAACAAGAGGTCGAGGAGGAGGAGCTCACGACGAACAGCAGCAGCCTGGAAAACAGCTCGTCAGGAGAGGAGGAGGCTGGGAGCGGCAGCGGAAGTAACATCAATATAGTGGAGTCTGCCCCAGAAAGGGGAGAAAGATGTTAGGGACAAGGAGAAGAGATAAATAACTTGTAGGGAGCTCAAGAAGGCACCCAAACTGGGAAAAGCGCCGAGAGCAAGTACCGTTCGGGTGTCCTCCCGCGTTTCGGCCCAAGGGTCCGAGAGGGCGGTGGGGCCATGGGAAGGTGGTGGGTTGTTTTGGTCCAACAGTCCGCGAAGATGGTAGGCATAGGTAGTGGAAACTGTCCACAGCCTCAGGATGTTCCTCTCTGTTTCGTTCCACCAGTCCATGAAGATGGTAAGACCATGAAAGGTGGAGAAAAGGCTTCGAAGCACAAAGCCAGTGACTACCTGTTCTATTATTGAGCGGATGTTTTCCCGCATAACGTTCCTGGAGTCCGTGAGGATAGTAAAGGCATGGACCGTGGAACATTATCCCTAAGCCGTGCCAAGCTTTCAGAAATCCTGACCTATAACAATAGTTTTATATCCGTTTTTCTATCGGTCAGGTTCCGCGTGCGCCAGGAAGGCATCTGGTGCGAGCTGGACATGCAATCATCAGCGTGCGTCGAGATCCTACTGCCGGCAGAGGTGTGCATCGTGCGCAGGGAGGACGGGCTGCCCATCGGTGGCTGTCAGGTGAGGCCTGGTCGTCTTAAGTAACAAGTACGTGGCTGAAAGTGTAAGAGGTTGAATTGTTTAGTGGCGAGTGAATGTTCTTCGAAGATACAATGGAAAGAACTTTCCCATTTTAATAATAGGGGGATAAAATTCTTGTCCCCTGCCCATCTTAGGAGGCTGACGTCAGTTGTTACTTACAAAACTTTTATGTAGTTTATCCTGTACATACTATTAGAGATCTAAAGAAAATAAATTAGCGGAAACTGACATGACACTATAACCCGATTCTTATTTCAAAAAATATTCTAAAGTAGTCAATAACAGCCATAATCACCAAAGAGGTTATAGTTAAAATCTTTGGTTATAGTAGTCAATTGTTTCTTCACTATCTCTTAATTTCCTTACACTACATATAGTTTGCAGCACACTACTACATAAGTTCCTACTACATGACGAAATACGCTACGCTAAAATGACGGGAAAGATGTGACGTATATTGAAGCTAAAATTTTCTCAAATATGGCGTCGCCCTTCATACATTTCGGTACCGCTGACAGCGCATACCGCTGTTGGTCGCATACATTAGCGCCATTTTACAGATTTGAATTACATTTTGCTTAACATGGCAATGAAATTAATTTCCGAAATGGCAAAAAGGTTTTCTGGAATAAATCTTACTACAAAATTGATCGTTGTTGGCAAGAAACTGCAATATCTCGGATGTTGGAAAATTTCTGGTCCGCAAACATCAATCAAACCAGAGTCAAGAACCTTCAACTTTATCTTATCCAAAAACGATTCTCTTTTTTTTAAGGCGAACTCAACAGGTCTGCCGTGGTTTTTTGCAATTTATTATACAATTACACATAATAAGGCTTATGGCAGTCATTTTTGCGAGAATGGCAGTTACTTCTTTACATGTTTATATCAAAATTTTTGCATAAAAATGTCTATCCTAGGAAATTAGTCCCAGTAAAGAGTTTTAAGTGAGCAACTCGCAAATCTCGGATTAATTTCTTTAATTCGACACTTTTAAGCAGAGATTTTTATATAAATACGTGAAGATGATCTTGGGATTATCGCAATTTGACTGCCAAAAGCCGATTACGTCTTATCAGCTTAAAAATCGCGAAAAACCACAAAAAATTTGAATTTCGCGGGCACACCCGTGGTGTGCTCCTTAAACTTGTGTCATATTTTTTAATATTCCACAGAGCATCAGCCTGGAACCGAACCCGGAGGTCCTAACAAAAATCCTGGCGCTGATCTCCGATCACGTGGACTTGCTTCTAGAAGACTGGTACCCTTCCCTCGGTAAGTGAATCTTTACTATAGAGGTACATATTTCTGGCAGATATTTTGATTTTAATTTATTTTTACTTATACCGGATTCGAGTCGGGAAGTCGCAGGTTCGCAGGTTTGTTACTACGGGTCACTTCTTTGCGTCTTTGCCGGGTCGTAACTAGCAGCGGCCGAAGCCACCCAGACCATACCTGTCCCTACTAGACGCTGTGTGTTTATATTTTTCATTAACACCGTACAATGGGATATAATTATATCCTTTCTCCGGGCAGAAAATAGTCCACTTCCGATGCTAGCACTGCGGACCTAATTTTAAAATTATAGGTATACTTTCTTTTTTTACATGTAATTGCAGTTACGTTTTAAAATTCTTAAGAAACTGATAAATGGAAATGATTCAGGCACCCGATTCGTTCACACGTCGGAGGGTAGGTGTTTAATTACCCGGGTGGCGCCGTGCCCCGCTTGCCTGAGAGACTTTCAGTCCAATGGCGCCCACAACGCCCACGACGACCACGAGCACCACCACCACGATCACGAAAAGCAATTAGCGCAGGTTAGTGTGATAAATCAAAAAATCCGGCTCGAAGGACCAAATTACACTAACAGCTTTAAGGACGCGTCCGAGGATACGGTCTTCAACCCACCACCTTCCCATGGCCCCACCGCCCTCTCGGAATTTTGGGCCGAAACGCGGGAGGACACCCGAGCGGTACTTGCTCTCGGCGCTTTTCCCAGCTCGGGTGCCTTCTTGAGCTCCCTACAAGTTATTTACTCTCTTCCTTGTCCCTTTTGTCTTTCTCCCCTTTCTGGGGCAGACTCTACAAAGATGTTACTTCCGCCGCCGCTCCCAGCCTCCTCCTCTCACGACGAACTGTCTTCAAGACCGCTGCTGCCACTCGTCGTGAGCTCCTCCTCCTCGGCCTCTCGTCTCTGAGGTCTCCGTCCTCGTTGCCGCACATCCGAGCCGCTCCGCCTCCTGTGCCACGCGTGCGCGAACTCCCGTAGTACGTGGAAGTTTGCCTCCGACGAAACGAGGTCCCGGTAGTACACCGGACCCGCCTCCGAGCGCACTATCCCGTCCAACATCTTGTCGAGGATACGGTCTGTGAGATTCTAATAGCGCCCGTAACGCCCATGTTAGCTACAAGTACCAGACCCAGCCTCATAGCCGTGAAAGGTATACATGTTAGGCCGTTGACAAGAAAACCTTATATCCGGCTCGAAGGACCATATTCACCACTGTTTGCGCTTTATGCTAGCACTCTCCGGTTTACGCTAGACCGTATCGCGTCGATCGGCTATCACTGCACGTCCCTCTCCCGCGAGCGGTTTGCGACCAGCGCCCGCGCGCGCCCCGGCGGCGTTCGCTCGCCCAGTCCGGTGCAAAATCCCGACGGAGTCGGTCGACCGTGTGTGCCGCGTTCGCCCGCGTGAAGTCGCCCGCCTCGCCGCATCGCGCTGTCTTATTATTTATGAGGAGCTATTTATCGCGTACCATTTTGTTCCGCGTCGCCCGCGTGTTGTTTGCCGGCCACGCCGCCACTCCGAGTCCGTTTCTACAAGCCGACTGAAAAAATCCGCGTTGCCCGCGTGAAAATTGCCGGCCACGCCCGTGTCGTTTAGTTTACGAGCCCCGATTTATTGAGTTCCTTAGTTTGCCGTGTTGGCCGCCGCGTCCTTCTAACGCTGCGGCCCATTTTACTATCAGGAACACTGTTTTTTGTGCTCACGTGCCACCTGGACACCTCGCCGCCGCGGACTCACTTCGCTACCCGCGATTTCGTACCGCCGCCGCGAAAGATCCCTCAAGAAAGGGAGAGTGTGTTCCTATTTGCATTTAACACCGCAGACACCACACACTACATTCACCCTACACGAACACACTCCCCGGATTCCACGTGCTGGCTGTCTCCATGCGCCGGTAAGTACCTAGTAGTAAGTCGTTCTGTGCCGCGGGATTAAACCTAGTGCAAATCGCCTAATAAAATTTTTTGGCGGGCCTTTTTCGACCCGCCACCGCCGCTGCCTGTGGGAATCCGCTGGACTGCTCTGATGGGCCCGGCAGTTGCCCGCTGATTCATCGTGCACAGGCGCGGTGCGTAATCATTTTTGGTAGCAGTGAGCGCGGTTTGTCTACACCTCGCTTTGCGTTTTGCGCTGGTTTTGCCCGCCGCGCCGTTCGTTTTCTGCGCCGCTGGCATAAATCCCGCTTTCCGCCACGCGCCGTGTCGTTCGCCGCGCTGTTAGCGGAAATTCCGCAATCGCCGCCAGTTCCGCTGCGTTAACGCCGCGTTTCGGCCGCGTTCCGCTTATTATAATTATAAGTTTAATTTTTATTTTAAGTTTTGCTTGCGTGCCGGTACCGCCCGCTCGCCGTAATTTAACACGCGTATCTACTACGGTCGCGCCGCTTTGTTCATTGCGACTACGGTACGACCGCGACCGCGATACGACTTGTTTACTATTGCTTTAATTTTATTATTGCTTGCACTCGCGCCGCCCGCCGACTTGCCGGCCGCCTTTTCAATTTATTGTTGCTTTATTTTTGCTTTTGTTTACATTTAATTTGTTAGAATGTCCGCGAACATAAAAAAGCTAGCTGTACAGATACAGTCTGAGCTTCGCTGGGCGACGTCCGCCGCGGGTTTGATAGGCCGCGAAGATAGAACCGCCGCCCTATTACACCGAGCGGACCAGGTGCGGACTCGGCAGGCCTCTGTGGAGCAGGCCTTTCAAGACCTGCTCACCCTCGGTCCCGAACAGGAGGTACTGAGGACGGCTCAGGCCGATTACGACCAGTTCTTCGAACTGATGGACTCGGTGGTGGAGGCCGCCCATGGGGTCCGGACCGCCGCTGATGAAAGGCGTCGAAGTGGCGCTTTTCGAGACTCCCCCAGCCGACCGCCCACACAGCCGGCATTATTAGGGAAACTGCCCACGATCGAGCTGCCCAAATTCGGTGGGCAGCTTCAAGAGTGGATGGGCTTCCTGGCGTTATTCGACAGTCTGGTCCACGCCAGGAAGGACCTGTCCCCCACCCAGAAGCTGACATACTTACTGTCCTCGCTACAGGGCGAGGCCCTGGACGTGGTGCGGCACCTCGACCTCTCGGAGGAGAGCTACCACACGGCCCGGGAATTGCTGGCCAGGCGCTATGAAAATGTGCGCCGGTTGGCCGACGCACATGTAGCCCAGCTACTCGCCTTGCCCGCCGTCACCGGGGTGGCCGGCCTCAGAGAGGCCTTGCTAAACCCTTGCATTGTGGCCACCAATGCTCTCCGTCGATTGGATCTCCCCGTCGACCAGTGGTCCTTCTTGTTGTTGCACATAGTGCTCTCCCGCCTGCCGTCGGAGCTTAAGCTCCGCTTCGAGCAGCGCTTCGGAGGGGACGGTGCAACCTACCTGCCCCCTTTCTCCGACCTCCTGAAGTTTTTGGAGCAGGAGTGCCTCCAGGCCGATAACTCTGGAGTTACCGGCCCTCGAGTGGCCCCTGGGAGGTCCGAGCATGTCCGAGGGGGTGGGGCAAGGACTGGCCCTTCGGCGGGGACCGGCCCCAACCGGCGAGGCCGTGGAGCCGACGCCAGAGAAGGTCGCCGGGTGTCACAGTACAGCGGGGCCGTGGCAACGAAGCTCCCCCCTGTGCCTATTGTCGGCACCCCGGCCACCAGGTCTCCTCGTGTCCGCACTTCCTGGCCAAACCGGTTGCGGCCCGGAGAGAATACGTGTCGACACGCCAGTGGTGCTTCTCGTGCCTGGGCCAGCATCTCGTAAGAGACTGCCCGCGCCAGCGGCCCTGCCCACATTGCGGCGGTGCCCATTCGGCCCTCTTGTGCGCTAACCGGAGTGGCTCCGGTCGCCGGGACGTTGGGTCGCGCACCCCCCCCATGGGCGGGGGCGCTCGATCGCGCACCCCCCCCATGGGCGGGGGCGCTAGTCCTGGCCACCCGGCCAGCCCCGTTAGGCGTTCTCCGGTGGACCACCAACCTCCTAGTGGAGGTAGGGGTTCCGCCCCCCGGAGGAGGGTTTCACCCCCCCACGGCATGGTCTCATACCCCTCGCGTCATCACGATGGGGATATCGCGGCTGCCCCATTGAGCGTCGTCCCGCGTCGGTTCTCGCCGCCACTACACGAGTGGCCGCGACTGGAGCGCCATCCACCCACCATAGGTCGAGGCGATTCCTACCGGGTGCCGGACGTTAGCCGCATGGTGCGGCCCCAAATGGGTGAACGGTCCCCTGCTGATTACCAGCGCCCTAGGGGCGGTGGGACTTCACCCCCCCAGGGGGGGGTCACACCCCCCCGGGGGAGGGTCACACCCCCCTCGCATTTTTATGACGGGTGTCTGACGGCCGCTCAAATGAGCGTCGAACCGTCTAGGTTTTTGCCTCCCCTCCATGTGTGGACGCAACTGGAGCGCCATCCACCCGTGCTAGGTCGAGGCGCTCCCTACCACGCCCCGGATGCTAGCCGCATGGTGCGACCCCGGGTTGGTTATGCCGGATGGTCCCCACGTTGGGTACCCTCCCCCTCTCTAGCAGCGCCCCAGCCGGAGTACCCCCGTCAGTGGGCTCCCGCTGGTGAAGGCGCGTCGCGCTAGGTGTCCGCCACCCTAGCTGCCACCTAGCCACCTCCCCTGAGACTTTGGATCTACAGCAGTCAGTATGCCAGACCATACTTTTGTCGACTGCCTCAGGGAGGTTAGGGTCTCAGGCTACAGGAGTGGCTCTCCCTTGTGGCCTCACTTCCGAATGTTAATCGGATTTCGATGCCTCGTTGCTTCCTACCGCCCGGAAGGTGCCACGCCAGTCTCCACGGCTTTTGTGATGCGTCCGAAAAAGGGTACGCAGCCGTGGTCTATTTGCGGACTGTCAGTGACACCGGCGAGGTCGCAACCCACCTTGTCTTGGCGAAAAGTAAAGTGGCCCCAATTAGGTCACGCTTGACGATACCCAAATTGGAGTTGTCTGGAGCCGCTCTTTTGGTGCGCCTTCTCAACCATGTGCGTACGTCCCTCCTATCGATTGTTGACCTGACGGAAGTGTACGCCTGGTCGGACAGCGAAATTGTCCTTTGTTGGTTGCGAGCCGCTCCCCACAACTTGGAGGTCTTTGTTGCCAACCGGGTTTCCCAAATCCAGAATTCGGAAACCCCGTTGACCTGGAGTCATGTGCCAGGGGACCTGAACCCTGCAGATTGTGCTTCCCGCGGATGTGAAGCTTCCGACCTTGTCAGCCACTCTCTTTGGTGGGGCCCTGACTGGCTGACTCGGAATGAGTCCGCCTGGCCTCAGAGTAGGTTCGCCGAGCCCGACGAGTTACCTGGCTTGCGAGTCGGAGTTGTTGAAGATAAGCCAGCCAATCCGCTGAGCTATCTTCAGGAACGCTACAGTTCCCTTGATAAATTGATTGGGTTGACGGCTTGGATTCAGCGCTTCACCCACAACGCTCGGAACCCACGCGACAAAATGTCGAACCCGGTCTTGTCGCCCCTGGAGAGACAGGAGGCCCGGACCTTTTGGATACGTTTGGTTCAACTGGAGCATTTTGAGTCCGCTATTGAGACACTGAAGCGAGGTTTACCTTTGAAAGGCTCGCTCGCCCGCTTAAACCTCTTCCTGGATGACACCGGATTGATACGCGTTGGTGGACGCCTCCGGAATTCTGATTTACCCTATGGGGCACGTCATCCCTTGTTGCTTCCGAACAATAGCGCTTTTGTAAAATTGTTGGTGACGCATTACCACGTCAAAAATGCCCACGCTGGCTGCAACGCCCTTTCGGCCATATTGCAGCGCGAATTTTGGATTTTATCGGGACGACGCTCCATCCGAAGCGTCATTTTTAAGTGCATTCCGTGCTACCGCCTGAAGGCCAGCACCATGCAGCCCATTATGGGGGACCTCCCCACCGACCGTGTCGTGGCCTCGCGCCCTTTTTCGGCGGTCGGGACGGATTTTGCGGGGCCGTTCTTCGTCAAGAGCTCCAGCCTCCGCAATGCTCGTTCCCTCAAGGCCTACCTTTGCGTTTTTGTTTGCCTGGCTACCAAGGCCGTACACTTAGAACTGGTGAGTGCCCTCAGCACCGAAGCCTTTGTAGCCACGCTAGGCCGCTTCGTTTCACGCCGAGGTTATCCGCACCTGATCCGATCGGATTGTGGGACCAACTATAAAGGTGCCGATAGACATTTGAAGGAAGTCGTCCAATTTTTGAATGAAAATAAGATAGGCCTCGGCACGGCAATGTCCAAGATGGGGATAACTTGGACCTTTGACCCGCCAGCTTGTCCCCACTGGGGCGGGATCTTTGAAGCCGTCGTCAAGGTCTCAAAGACGCATCTCCGACGCGTGATAGGTGAAACCATTTTGACTTTTGAAGAGCTCGCTACCGTTTTTTGTAAGATTGAGGCTGTCCTCAATTCTCGGCCACTCTGCCCCTTATCGTCCGATCCCAATGACCTGGAAGTTTTAACCCCCGGTCATTTCCTAATTGGTGAACCCCTTAACGCCCTGCCCGAGTACCCCTTCAGGGACGTGAAGGTCTCACGGTTGTCTCGTTTCGAATTGCTACAGCAGATGACCCATTTCTGGCATCGTTGGTATTTAGAATATTTGCATCTCTTGCAGCAGCGCGTTAAGTGGTCCGACAAGACCGACCCACCTAAGGTTGGTGATCTTGTCCTAGTTAAGGAGTCTAATTTGTTGCCTTTGTGCTGGCGTCGTGGACGCATTCTTAAATTGATATATGGATCCGATGGGGTTCCCAGAGTTGCCGAGGTAATGGTCGGAGATTCGGTTTTGCAGCGAGCCGTCTCTTCCTTATCCCGCTTGCCCATTGGTTAGTGGACCCCAAATCCTTGGGTCCACTGGCGGGGGTGTTTGCGCTTTATGCTAGCACTCTCCGGTTTACGCTAGACCGTATCGCGTCGATCGGCTATCACTGCACGTCCCTCTCCCGCGAGCGGTTTGCGACCAGCGCCCGCGCGCGCCCCGGCGGCGTTCGCTCGCCCAGTCCGGTGCAAAATCCCGACGGAGTCGGTCGACCGTGTGTGCCGCGTTCGCCCGCGTGAAGTCGCCCGCCTCGCCGCATCGCGCTGTCTTATTATTTATGAGGAGCTATTTATCGCGTACCATTTTGTTCCGCGTCGCCCGCGTGTTGTTTGCCACCACGTTTGCCACCGCGTGTTGTTTTGTTGGCGGCCACGCCGCCACTCCGAGTCCGTTTCTACAAGCCGACTGAAAAAATCCGCGTTGCCCGCGTGAAAATTGCCGGCCACGCCCGTGTCGTTTAGTTTACGAGCCCCGATTTATTGAGTTCCTTAGTTTGCCGTGTTGGCCGCCGCGTCCTTCTAACGCTGCGGCCCATTTTACTATCAGGAACACTGTTTTTTGTGCTCACGTGCCACCTGGACACCTCGCCGCCGCGGACTCACTTCGCTACCCGCGATTTCGTACCGCCGCCGCGAAAGATCCCTCAAGAAAGGGAGAGTGTGTTCCTATTTGCATTTAACACCGCAGACACCACACACTACATTCACCCTACACGAACACACTCCCCGGATTCCACGTGCTGGCTGTCTCCATGCGCCGGTAAGTACCTAGTAGTAAGTCGTTCTGTGCCGCGGGATTAAACCTAGTGCAAATCGCCTAATAAAATTTTTTGGCGGGCCTTTTTCGACCCGCCACCGCCGCTGCCTGTGGGAATCCGCTGGACTGCTCTGATGGGCCCGGCAGTTGCCCGCTGATTCATCGTGCACAGGCGCGGTGCGTAATCAACCACATAACAATTGTTAGTTTTTAATTACTTATACCGAAAAATATTTAACCCAAAAACATAAAGCTTATGGTGTATGATGATCAATATAGATAACAAATAAATAGAAATAAAATTGATATTTAAAAGATCTTGAAACCCCTGTTATTGCTGTAGGTGTTCAGAAGACTAGAGCTTGGGCACGCGGAACCCAGAAGATTGCGACTGTCCGAAGAGTCCCGCGCGTCTGACGGAGACAGCGGCGTCGGCGCAGAGTCCAATAGTAAGTGAATTTTAATAATTTATTGATTATAATCTCAAATACATGCCATGTTGCAAATGAAAGCCCTACCCTCTGCGGAAGGAAAACCTGTGTTGCAGAGGGTAGAAACTTACAACCAGCCAAGATAATGATCATTATAGACAGACGCAAAAAAAGACCAATAAACACCAGACGAGTTCTTCTTGGTGAATTCCTCGTATTTCCCCGTTCAGTCTTTGAGAGTTTATCTTCCGTATCGACGTCCCTCCGACTGTTTCAATCACCAACTCTTCTTCGGTTCATTTTGGTCCAATCTTATTAGCGATTTCCGAGTCGAGGAGCGAAACGATCGAACCTGCATATAGGAGAGCTAGAATCTTCTGAGAACTTTTCGATCCATAAATATTTCCACCGGAACTATCTTCAAATAAGCTCTGGTTGTTCTCACAGCGTGAACAGGCAGAGCTCGTTGTCATTGCTTGTAATTAGCGTCTTCTTTCTCGAACTCGCATGCTAAGTTAGTAGCTCCAGTCTTCTGCTCTGAAGGCTTCTTTTCTGAGTGGAGCAGTTTGTGATGAGAATATCTGCAGGTCTTGCAAGATGTTTTCCTGCAACAAGCCTTTTGGTTCCTTCCATTAAGGCACTTGAAGCAGATACAATCATGACATGCTTGACTACTAGCGCCCATCTTTCGTCCACAGATTCTTTGAGAAAGCGTTGACACTGTGTTAGGTAATGATCTCCCTGATATTATATGCAGGTCTACTTCTTATCGGGCTTGGAGTCACAGGCCGAAGTTCGTCGTCTTCATCTTCTGTGATCGTGTGGGTCTCTTCGCGACTTCGAGGCTGTTTCTTCACAAGGAAGAGAAGGCAGATTGAAACTGCACTGTTTTACGCAAAGAAGGAAAAGGATACTTACAACAATTTTCCTCACCGTGTGGTGAGGTCAAGGCAGTGACAGCTTAGGCGATGCTCGTTAAAATCTCGCTAAGTAATTTAAGTTTGCCGACCACTGTTGTGTTGAACGACCAAATATCCATTAACTATTAATCGAAGTGCGCTTTCCGTCCAGCGTCCTCGCGAATGGGTTCAACGGAAGGCGTCTGCAACGGCGGCTGCTTCGTGGCGACCTGCTGGACGCTGGAGGAGTGCGTGCTGGCCGCGTGCACCGGCGCCGCGCTGCGCTGCCCCCACCACGCGGACGTGCAGCTGGCGGACGTCGCGCCGGACACGGTAGGCGTGTTGAACACGAGTCAGTGGGTCCAACGGCGGCTGCTTCGTGGCGACCTGCTGGACGCTGGAGGAGTGCGTGCTGGCCGCGTGCACCGGCGCCGCGCTGCGCTGCCCCCACCACGCGGACGTGCAGCTGGCGGACGTCGCGCCGGACACGGTAGGCGTGTTGAACACGAGTCAGTGGGTCCAACGGCGGCTGCTTCGTGGCGACCTGCTGGACGCTGGAGGAGTGCGTGCTGGCCGCGTGCACCGGCGCCGCGCTGCGCTGCCCCCACCACGCGGACGTGCAGCTGGCGGACGTCGCGCCGGACACGGTAGGCGTGTTGAACACGAGTCAGTGGGTCCAACGGCGGCTGCTTCGTGGCGACCTGCTGGACGCTGGAGGAGTGCGTGCTGGCCGCGTGCACCGGCGCCGCGCTGCGCTGCCCCCACCACGCGGACGTGCAGCTGGCGGACGTCGCGCCGGACACGGTAGGCGTGTTGAACACGAGTCAGTGGGTCCAATGGCGGCTGCTTCGTGGCGACCTGCTGGACGCTGGAGGAGTGCGTGCTGGCCGCGTGCACCGGCGCCGCGCTGCGCTGCCCCCACCACGCGGACGTGCAGCTGGCGGACGTCGCGCCGGACACGGTAGGCGTGTTGAACACGAGTCAGTGGGTCCAACGGCGGCTGCTTCGTGGCGACCTGCTGGACGCTGGAGGAGTGCGTGCTGGCCGCGTGCACCGGCGCCGCGCTGCGCTGCCCCCACCACGCGGACGTGCAGCTGGCGGACGTCGCGCCGGACACGGTAGGCGTGTTGAACACGAGTCAGTGGGTCCAACGGCGGCTGCTTCGTGGCGACCTGCTGGACGCTGGAGGAGTGCGTGCTGGCCGCGTGCACCGGCGCCGCGCTGCGCTGCCCCCACCACGCGGACGTGCAGCTGGCGGACGTCGCGCCGGACACGGTAGGCGTGTTGAACACGAGTCAGTGGGTCCAACGGCGGCTGCTTCGTGGCGACCTGCTGGACGCTGGAGGAGTGCGTGCTGGCCGCGTGCACCGGCGTCGCGCTGCGCTGCCCCCACCACGCGGACGTGCAGCTGGCGGACGTCGCGCCGGACACGGTAGGCGTGTTGAACACGAGTCAGTGGGTCCAACGACGGCTGCTTCGTGGCGACCTGCTGGACGCTGGAGGAGTGCGTGCTGGCCGCGTGCACCGGCGCCGCGCTGCGCTGCCCCCACCACGCGGACGTGCAGCTGGCGGACGTCGCGCCGGACACGGTAGGCGTGTTGAACACGAGTCAGTGGGTCCAACGGCGGCTGCTTCGTGGCGACCTGCTGGACGCTGGAGGAGTGCGTGCTGGCCGCGTGCACCGGCGTCGCGCTGCGCTGCCCCCACCACGCGGACGTGCAGCTGGCGGACGTCGCGCCGGACACGGTAGGCGTGTTGAACACGAGTCAGTGGGTCCAACGGCGGCTGCTTCGTGGCGACCTGCTGGACGCTGGAGGAGTGCGTGCTGGCCGCGTGCACCGGCGCCGCGCTGCGCTGCCCCCACCACGCGGACGTGCAGCTGGCGGACGTCGCGCCGGACACGGTAGGCGTGTTGAACACGAGTCAGTGGGTCCAACGGCGGCTGCTTCGTGGCGACCTGCTGGACGCTGGAGGAGTGCGTGCTGGCCACGTGCACCGGCGTTGCGCTGCGCTGCCCCCACCACGCGGACGTGCAGCTGGCGCACGTCGCGCCGGACACGGTAGGCGTGTTGAACACGAGTCAGTGGGTCCAACGGCGGCTGCTTCGTGGCGACCTGCTGGACGCTGGAGGAGTGCGTGCTGGCCGCGTGCACCGGCGCCGCGCTGCGCTGCCCCCACCACGCGGACGTGCAGCTGGCGGACGTCGCGCCGGACACGGTAGGCGTGTTGAACACGAGTCAGTGGGTCCAACGGCGGCTGCTTCGTGGTGACCTGCTGGACGCTGGAGGAGTGTGTGCTGGCCACGTGCACCGGCGTCGCGCTGCGCTGCCCCCACCACGCGGACGTGCAGCTGGCGCACGTCGCGCCGGACACGGTAGGCGTGTTGAACACGAGTCAGTGGGTCCAACGGCGGCTGCTTCGTGGCGACCTGCTGGACGCTGGAGGAGTGCGTGCTGGCCGCGTGCACCGGCGCCGCGCTGCGCTGCCCCCACCACGCGGACGTGCAGCTGGCGCACGTCGCGCCGGACACGGTAGGCGTGTTGAACACGAGTCAGTGGGTCCAACGGCGGCTGCTTCGTGGCGACCTGCTGGACGCTGGAGGAGTGCGTGCTGGCCGCGTGCACCGGCGTCGCGCTGCGCTGCCCCCACCACGCGGACGTGCAGCTGGCGGACGTCGCGCCGGACACGGTAGGCGTGTTGAACACGAGTCAGTGGGTCCAACGGCGGCTGCTTCGTGGCGACCTGCTGGACGCTGGAGGAGTGCGTGCTGGCCGCGTGCACCGGCGCCGCGCTGCGCTGCCCCCACCACGCGGACGTGCAGCTGGCGGACGTCGCGCCGGACACGGTAGGCGTGTTGAACACGAGTCAGTGGGTCCAACGGCGGCTGCTTCGTGGCGACCTGCTGGACGCTGGAGGAGTGCATGCTGGCCACGTGCACCGGCGTCGCGCTGCGCTGCCCCCACCACGCGGACGTGCAGCTGGCGCACGTCGCGCCGGACACGGTAGGCGTGTTGAACACGAGTCAGTGGGTCCAACGGCGGCTGCTTCGTGGCGACCTGCTGGACGCTGGAGGAGTGCGTGCTGGCCGCGTGCACCGGCGCCGCGCTGCGCTGCCCCCACCACGCGGACGTGCAGCTGGCGGACGTCGCGCCGGACACGGTAGGCGTGTTGAACACGAGTCAGTGGGTCCAACGGCGGCTGCTTCGTGGCGACCTGCTGGACGCTGGAGGAGTGCGTGCTGGCCACGTGCACCGGCGTCACGCTGCGCTGCCCCCACCACGCGGACGTGCAGCTGGCGCACGTCGCGCCGGACACGGTAGGCGTGTTGAACACGAGTCAGTGGGTCCAACGGCGGCTGCTTCGTGGCGACCTGCTGGACGCTGGAGGAGTGCGTGCTGGCCGCGTGCACCGGCGCCGCGCTGCGCTGCCCCCACCACGCGGACGTGCAGCTGGCGCACGTCGCGCCGGACACGGTAGGCGTGTTGAACACGAGTCAGTGGGTCCAACGGCGGCTGCTTCGTGGCGACCTGCTGGACGCTGGAGGAGTGCGTGCTGGCCGCGTGCACCGGCGTCGCGCTGCGCTGCCCCCACCACGCGGACGTGCAGCTGGCGGACGTCGCGCCGGACACGGTAGGCGTGTTGAACACGAGTCAGTGGGTCCAACCGACCTGATGGACGCTGGAGAAGTGCGTGCTAATATACACCACGTATATTTATGAATAATATTGGACAAAATATCAGTCTAATAAACAGATGTCAGTTTTGAACATAGAAAGTTTGTCCACGAGGATTGGGTGTTTGTTATGTAACCGAGGCTGTCGCCCGCAGCTGCTGCTGGACGTGGAGGAGCGGCGGCACGCGCGCTGGGAGCACGTGTCGCTGAGCGCGCTGGCGGGGCGCGGCGCGTTCGGCACGGTGCTGACGGGCACGTGGCGCGGCGCGGCCGGCGCGCAGCCCGTCGCCGTCAAGGCGCTGCAGCCCGTGGCGCCGCCCTGCGCGCGCGACCTCGCCGCCGTGCAGGCCTACAAGGTGCGACCCCTCTCACCCCCTACCCCACCCGCCCGCGCCCTACTGACCGCGAGTGTGTGTCGCAGGCGGCGGCGTCGCGCTGGGAGCGGGACGCGTGCGGCGCGGCGTGTCGCGCGTACTGCGGCCTGCGCCAGGAGCTGGGCATCCTGTCGCGGCTGCGCCACCCCCACGTGCTGCCGCTGGTGGCCGTCTGCGCCGCCCCGCTGGCGCTGCTGCTGGCCGTGGCGCCGCAGGTGAGCGCCGCGAGTGTGTGCCGTGTGTGACGTCGCAGGCGGCGGTACTGCGGCCTGCGCCAGGAGCTGGGCATCATGTCGCGGCTGCGCCACCCCCACGTGCTGCCGCTGGTGGCCGTCTGCGCCGCCCCGCTGGCGCTGCTGCTGGCCGTGGCGCCGCAGGTGAGCGCCGCGAGTGTGTGCCGTGTGTGACGTCGCAGGCGGCGGTACTGCGGCCTGCGCCAGGAGCTGGGCATCATGTCGCGGCTGCGCCACCCCCACGTGCTGCCGCTGGTGGCCGTCTGCGCCGCCCCGCTGGCGCTGCTGCTGGCCGTGGCGCCGCAGGTGAGCGCCGCGAGTGTGTGCCGTGTGTGACGTCGCAGGCGGCGGTACTGCGGCCTGCGCCAGGAGCTGGGCATCCTGTCGCGGCTGCGCCACCCCCACGTGCTGCCGCTGGTGGCCGTCTGCGCCGCCCCGCTGGCGCTGCTGCTGGCCGTGGCGCCGCAGGTGAGCGCCGCGAGTGTGTGCCGTGTGTGACGTCGCAGGCGGCGGTACTGCGGCCTGCGCCAGGAGCTGGGCATCCTGTCGCGGCTGCGCCACCCCCACGTGCTGCCGCTGGTGGCCGTCTGCGCCGCCCCGCTGGCGCTGCTGCTGGCCGTGGCGCCGCAGGTGAGCGCCGCGAGTGTGTGCCGTGTGTGACGTCGCAGGCGGCGGTACTGCGGCCTGCGCCAGGAGCTGGGCATCCTGTCGCGGCTGCGCCACCCCCACGTGCTGCCGCTGGTGGCCGTCTGCGCCGCCCCGCTGGCGCTGCTGCTGGCCGTGGCGCCGCAGGTGAGCGCCGCGAGTGTGTGCCGTGTGTGACGTCACTGACAGACACCTTCAAATTGGTGACCCCCACGTTATGACAAAACGAAACTGGAAACTTTAGCAATTCCCGGTACTATAAAGCGTCATCCACTTATAGTTTTGTATTTATTTGAAGTCGGTTACGGTATCGCGAGTTTAATGGTTCTTTTTCCATCTCAAAGAGGCCAACGCGCCTAAAGTAGTTTTTACGTGCGGCAGGGGTCGCTGGAGAGCGCGCTGCGGCGGTACCGCGGCTGCGGCGCGCGCGTGGGGCCGCGCACGGCGCGCGCGCTGGCGCTGCAGGTAGCGCGCGCGCTGGAGTACCTGCACGCGCACCGCGTGCTCTACAGGGACCTGAAGGTATGTACAATATGAGTGGTCATGTCAGGGGTCAACCCACCACCTTCCCATGGCCCCACCGCCCTCTCGGACTCTTGGGCCGAAACGCGGGAGGACACCCGAGCGGTACTTGCTCTCGGCGCTTTTCCCAGTTCGGGTGCCTTCTTGAGCTCCCTACAAGTTATTTACTCTCTTCCTTGTCCCTTCTGTCTTTCTCCCCTTTCTGGGGCAGACTCTACATGGATGTTCCTTCCGCCACCGCTCCCAGCCTCCTCCTCTCACGACGAAGTATCTTCAGAACTGCTGCTATTGCTCGTCGTGAGCTCCTCCTCCTCTGCCTCTCGTCTCTGCGGTCTTCGTCTTCGTTGCCGCACATCCGAGCCGCTCCGCCTCCTGTGCCACGCGTGCGCGAACTCCCGTAGTACGTGGAAGTTCGCCCCCGACGAAAACGAGGTCCCGGTAGTACACCGGACCCGCCTCCGAGCGCACTATCCCGTCCAACAACTTGCACCGGAGGTCCTCATACAGGCAACACTCCCAAAGGACGTGGTGAGCGTCCTCCATCCCATCGCCACATTCACACACACTACTCTCACACAATCGGAACCGATGCAGCTGCCACCGAAAGCAACCGTGACCCGTGAGAATCTGCGACGTTTCGTAGTCCGGGGCGACCCAAGTTGCCTCGAGTCTCCCGTGCACCGTCGGGAAGAATCGTCTGAGATGACTGCCTCTTTCATCGCTCGCCCATCGCTCCTGCCACAAGTCTACCACTTCGGACCATATGCCGCGCCTACGACTGCTCAACTCCAGCCTGGTCGCGGTCTGCCGTGCCTGATCCAGCCTGCCAGCACGGACCACCTCCAAGTCCGCAGGCAGTACGCCCGCAAGAACCGCAAGCGCAGAGCTGCTCGTGGTGCGGTAGGCCTTGGTCAACAGCACCAGCGGGCCCCTCTGCGCCTTGAGAAGCTGCGATCGAATGACGTGCAGCGACGCCCTCTCGGCCCAGCACGCCGCCGCATACGTGATCGTCGCCACAAAAGTGCCCTGGTATATAATGCGCAAGGCCGGATATCGAATGCCCCAGGAAGCGGTCGACACGCGCGACATCTTCCCGAAGCACTTGGCCCCTCGCTCACCGATCGACCTCGCATGCGGCGCGAACGAGCGACTTCCATCGATCGTGACGCCAAGAACGACAGCCTGATGCACGAACTTGATCGAGCTACCACCGAGTTTGATCACTGGCGGCCGCGACCCGAGCTTGCCCCTGAGTGAGACCATTTGGGACTTAGCAGGAGCAAACTCTAGCCGGTTTCGACCACCCCAGTCCTCAAACAGGCGCATGGTGGCCGCTCCAGCGTCCTCCAAGGCCCGTCGGCTGTTTCCTTCGATCAAGACCGTAACATCATCCGCGTACGCAACAACCCTAACCCCACCCGGTAGCGGCAACCGAAGCAAGTCATCGAGTAGGACGTTCCACAACGTGGGACCCAGCACCGACCCCTGCGGACACCCCATCGTAGACGTCTTCCATCGCACCCGGTTACCGACAAAAAGTCCAACTCGCCTATTGACGAAGTAACTCGACAATAGGCGGTATAAGTTTTCCGGACAGCCTCGTTGTTTGACTTTAAGCAGAATCATTGGCCACCAGGCGTTATCGAAGGCGCCTGAGATGTCTAGAAATATAGCAAGAACGTATTTTGATGAAGATTCGGCTGCGGTGCTAAGCATCGTCTGCAGCGCCGATACGGTCGACCTTCCTGGGGTGAATCCGTGCTGGCATACTGAGATCTCCCTCGTAATCTGGGGAGCGCACGCTAACAAAACTCGTTCCAAAATCTTACCCAGAATCGGGAGGAGCGTTATTGGTCGATACGCCTTAGGGTCTGTCAGTGGTTTGCCATTGGACTTAGGCAGAACAGCGAGTCGGCCGTCTTTCCATACATCCGGAAACACACCATCCGTCACGCACTTCGCGAACACCGTATGGAACTCCAACGATGCCGCGATCCACACTTGCTTCAGCATCCGCGCAGTAATCCCGTCGAGTCCCGGCGCGGTGTTCGGCAGTTGCCTGACTATGCTTCGCAGATCCTCCAGACCTATAGGTGGCGCAGAGGGGTTCGACGGGATGAGCGCCGCCGCCACCCGGACCTGCATGTGATACGCCGTGTCCTTTGACTGATCGTCGTCGGGACAGAGGGCGTACAACAGGCCGTCCGCAGCGTCGTCGACGCACTCTGCGTGACCCTCGAGATACCTTACGCCGTTGAGTATGTTGGCAGGTGGACGAAATCTGCCGCTAGCCGCTCTATATGCTTGACCCCAAGGGTCCTCATTACCCGACTCCGCACGGCGTAAGTTATACTCGCTCTGCGCAGCCTCTATCATTTTGCGGTACCTTCGGTACTCCGCACGGTGCGCGATCCTGGCATCCTCCTCGCGTTGACCCCCTTCCCGACGCCTGCGCTGCCACTTGCAACGAAGGTTGTTAACCTTTCTGCGCATGGCAGTCAGGCGTGGGTTCCACCACTCATACCCAGTATCATTCCTTTTTCTCGCTAATCCCAAGCACTCATACGCCGTTCTTTCAATCGCATTCGTAAAATCTCTCGCTAACTCAGCCGCCGGTTTGTAAACATTCAGATTTCCCATACGCTCACTGATAGTGCTGCGAAAACGCGCCCAGTCCACACCGGTCCCCCGAAACCTCGGAGGCTCCCCCCCAGCGGACTCAGCGCACCCTGCAGCTCGTGATGTCCTGCAACTTGCCGCAGTGTAGGTGATGAGCCTGTGGTCACTGGAGCTAGACCCATCGTGGACAGTCCAGCCTTGGACGATAGCACTTCTCGTTGAGATTGTGATGTCTATGTTTGATTCCCCATTGGGGCCCGAAAAGGTGGATGGCTGACCTTCAACGTTGTGGAGCATGAGATTATTTGCATAGATGAATTCCTCCATGGATTGACGCCGACGTTCCGCTTCTGCTCCCCGACCTGTGTAATGTCTCGGTTCACTAAACCACAATGGTGAATGGGCGTTGCAGTCTGCTCCAATGACCACTCTTTTCCCTTTAAGTACTTCCAGGACACGATCCAGCTGCTGGAGATGCGGCTCGATATCTTCTGAGTACTGGAAGTAGGCCGATACGAAGAAGATGTCCCCCCCACTTCCAGCACTCACCGTCGCCACCGCACAGTGCTCTGTCGATAGATGGTGCAGTGCCACCACCTGCAGGTCCCGCCGCACGACGTAGATGGCCGCTTTGGGAGCCGCTCCAAACTGGAGAACCGACCCCAGCTGCGCCTCGGAGTACTGTTCTTGAATAAGAAGAATATCGAGGCGCAGCTCCTGGGCCAATGCGGGCAGCTCCCGTGTGGCGACCGATGAACCTCCTAGATTGATCTGTCCGACACGCAGGGGCCTAGATCCCATAGTTCGTGTTTGACAGCTCCCTCTTCTCGGCATGTTGACGCGCCGGGCAACTCGGCGCCGCGGTCTCGTGGGTAGCGGCGTCACCCCTCCCGAAGCGTTTGCAGGTGGCGCAGCACTGTGACTCCGATTTACACTGGTCCCTGCTATGTCCTGAGGCACCGCATCTCCCGCAGTATACATCCGCCGACCTGCAGTATTTCTCCGGGTGGCCGTACTGGTGGCACTTCCGGCAGCATGTGACCGAAATGAAGTCGCACACTTCTATCACTTGCCACCCGTTTTAAACTTTGCTCCTGTTTAGGAGCGCCTCCCTTAGCTGGGGCGAACATTCTAGCACAACAGTGGTCGTGCCCCGGCCTCTCTTTTTGAAGGCTACTTTACTTTGTGCCTTGAGGCGCTCCAGGGTCCAGTCCGTGTCCTGGAAATTCTGCTCATGTAGTGCGGGGTATACAGTATTCATGTCTCCTTCGCCGTCGATGTGGCGCAGACTGACCAGCGGCTGTCTTCGCTTCGGCTCTGTAACCCTCAGGGTATTAGGCGTCGCCGCCTTTAACTTCTCTGCAGCCTGAGCCGTGGTAGTCTGCACCACTACCCCCGCATTACCTACTTTGCGGACCCGGTCCACTTGCACACTCATTGCTGCCGGGTCTATTGCTTTCTTCAGTGCCGCCTTCGTATCTTCAGCCGATTTAAAACTCGCTGCATGTTCGGGCGCCGGGTAGAACGCCAGCACTGGTCCTTGCTCCGTCGGGATTGGGACCGGGTCCGCCTTTCTCGAGAGGCGCAGGACAGATGCGTAACTTGTCCCCGCCACGGAGGAGGAGGGTGCCGCCACTTCTCCTGTTGATGCTACTGCAGACGCTTTCAGCATCTCACACTCCATCTTCGCCGCCTTGAGGTTCGCCTCCTGCAACCTCACCTCCATATCTGCAAGTCGCACCGCTAAGGCAGCGACCGCCGCCTGTATGGACCGCGTGCACAATCCAATATTACCAGTCGCCTCTTTATTCAGCTTGGAGGTAGGCCCGGTGACTGCAGACATGATGGCATCAACATCCCGATGCACTCTGTTGATGAGCTCTAGCTTGGACTCCTCAGCAACCTGCGCATACTCGCTGCCTTCGTCGCTGTCCGACTGCAACTCTGCATCCTGCTGGGGAGCCGGCGGTACTAGCTGCGAAGGATGCGGGCGCGGCGGCGGAGGCACCGTTGGTCGCGATGTTACCACTTGGCTCGCCGTGACTGGGCCCGCCGCTGTTGGTGTCGCTGGGGTTGCCGACTCACGCGCCACAGGGCGACACATGGGCATCGCTCGGCCTCGTTCTTCCGGCGACGAAAGCGGCCTCTTCACGCCTGTGGACACCGCCGATGCAGCTGACGGCTTCTTTACGACGGCCGCAGTTCTAGGGGGCGCCGTAGGAGCTGCCGATGCTGCTGCCGCTGCCGATACCACCCCAGATGGTCCTGCTGCATCCGAAAAACCGCTAGGCGGCGTTCGAGCCAGCGAGGACCGCGGGGTAAACACCCGCGACTCCTCCCGGCGTTCCGGGTCCATGTCGGCGACTTACGCCACCGACGTCACAATACCCGATATAGCGCCCTCTTTTTTTTAAGTTCGAAAAACTCTACACGCTCCCTCTATGCACCGGTCCGTGTATTAGTTCACTATGGCACTATTCAGGTTCCGCTACTCCCTAATAGATGGCGCTGTGTACAACCTAAAACACCACGTGCAAGCACGTGGGAAAAAGTTAGGTTATGTACACTAAACTATAAACTAAAACACTAATACTAATGAAAAACGTCCTGCATGCAGGCGTGTACTTAGCTTAAAAGGGGTCCTGTCCCACGCGGCACCCGAACCGAGAAGCTCCCAGTCCGGGAAGCCCGTAAAAGAGTCACTGTCTCACTGCGCGGAAAAACACTGAAAAACTCGCGAAAAAGCGTCACTATCGCACAAATGTATAGCACAACGTATGCACGGCAACACGAGCAACGACGCGACGCAAAAAGATTCACGAAAATAGATGATAAATCTAATCTTCGGAATTTTTATCGCGGAGCTCTCAGAAACACGTCCGACCGCTAGGAGAGACGGCGCGGAAGGGGTCGCTGGAGAGCGCGCTGCGGCGGTACCGCGGCTGCGGCGCGCGCGTGGGGCCGCGCACGGCGCGCGCGCTGGAGTACCTGCACGCGCACCGCGTGCTCTACAGGGACCTGAAGGTATGTACAATATGAGTGGTCATGTCAGGGGTCGCTGGAGAGCGCGCTGCGGCGGTACCGCGGCTGCGGCGCGCGCGTGGGGCCGCGCACGGCGCGCGCGCTGGAGTACCTGCACGCGCACCGCGTGCTCTACAGGGACCTGAAGGTATGTACAATATGAGTGGTCATGTCAGGGGTCGCTGGAGAGCGCGCTGCGGCGGTACCGCGGCTGCGGCGCGCGCGTGGGGCCGCGCACGGCGCGCGCGCTGGAGTACCTGCACGCGCACCGCGTGCTCTACAGGGACCTGAAGGTATGTACAATATGAGTGGTCATGTCAGGGGTCGCTGGAGAGCGCGCTGCGGCGGTACCGCGGCTGCGGCGCGCGCGTGGGGCCGCGCACGGCGCGCGCGCTGGAGTACCTGCACGCGCACCGCGTGCTCTACAGGGACCTGAAGGTATGTACAATATGAGTGGTAATGTCAGGGGTCGCTGGAGAGCGCGCTGCGGCGGTACCGCGGCTGCGGCGCGCGCGTGGGGCCGCGCACGGCGCGCGCGCTGGAGTACCTGCACGCGCACCGCGTGCTCTACAGGGACCTGAAGGTATGTACAATATGAGTGGTCATGTCAGGGGTCGCTGGAGAGCGCGCTGCGGCGGTACCGCGGCTGCGGCGCGCGCGTGGGGCCGCGCACGGCGCGCGCGCTGGAGTACCTGCACGCGCACCGCGTGCTCTACAGGGACCTGAAGGTATGTACAATATGAGTGGTCATGTCAGGGGTCGCTGGAGAGCGCGCTGCGGCGGTACCGCGGCTGCGGCGCGCGCGTGGGGCCGCGCACGGCGCGCGCGCTGGAGTACCTGCACGCGCACCGCGTGCTCTACAGGGACCTGAAGGTATGTACAATATGAGTGGTCATGTCAGGGGTCGCTGGAGAGCGCGCTGCGGCGGTACCGCGGCTGCGGCGCGCGCGTGGGGCCGCGCACGGCGCGCGCGCTGGAGTACCTGCACGCGCACCGCGTGCTCTACAGGGACCTGAAGGTATGTACAATATGAGTGGTCATGTCAGGGGTCGCTGGAGAGCGCGCTGCGGCGGTACCGCGGCTGCGGCGCGCGCGTGGGGCCGCGCACGGCGCGCGCGCTGGAGTACCTGCACGCGCACCGCGTGCTCTACAGGGACCTGAAGGTATGTACAATATGAGTGGTCATGTCAGGGGTCGCTGGAGAGCGCGCTGCGGCGGTACCGCGGCTGCGGCGCGCGCGTGGGGCCGCGCACGGCGCGCGCGCTGGAGTACCTGCACGCGCACCGCGTGCTCTACAGGGACCTGAAGGTATGTACAATATGAGTGGTCATGTCAGGGGTCGCTGGAGAGCGCGCTGCGGCGGTACCGCGGCTGCGGCGCGCGCGTGGGGCCGCGCACGGCGCGCGCGCTGGAGTACCTGCACGCGCACCGCGTGCTCTACAGGGACCTGAAGGTATGTACAATATGAGTGGTCATGTCAGGGGTCGCTGGAGAGCGCGCTGCGGCGGTACCGCGGCTGCGGCGCGCGCGTGGGGCCGCGCACGGCGCGCGCGCTGGAGTACCTGCACGCGCACCGCGTGCTCTACAGGGACCTGAAGGTATGTACAATATGAGTGGTCATGTCAGGGGTCGCTGGAGAGCGCGCTGCGGCGGTACCGCGGCTGCGGCGCGCGCGTGGGGCCGCGCACGGCGCGCGCGCTGGAGTACCTGCACGCGCACCGCGTGCTCTACAGGGACCTGAAGGTATGTACAATATGAGTGGTCATGTCAGGGGTCGCTGGAGAGCGCGCTGCGGCGGTACCGCGGCTGCGGCGCGCGCGTGGGGCCGCGCACGGCGCGCGCGCTGGAGTACCTGCACGCGCACCGCGTGCTCTACAGGGACCTGAAGGTATGTACAATATGAGTGGTCATGTCAGGGGTCGCTGGAGAGCGCGCTGCGGCGG
Source organism: Coenonympha glycerion (assembly GCA_963855885.1). Classification (NCBI taxonomy): domain Eukaryota; kingdom Metazoa; phylum Arthropoda; class Insecta; order Lepidoptera; family Nymphalidae; genus Coenonympha; species Coenonympha glycerion. Next base: position 1,459,729 of record OY979651.1, read on the forward strand.
TACCGCGGCTGCGGCGCGCGCGTGGGGCCGCGCACGGCGCGCGCGCTGGAGTACCTGCACGCGCACCGCGTGCTCTACAGGGACCTGAAGGTATGTACAATATGAGTGGTAATGTCAGGGGTCGCTGGAGAGCGCGCTGCGGCGGTACCGCGGCTGCGGCGCGCGCGTGGGGCCGCGCACGGCGCGCGCGCTGGAGTACCTGCACGCGCACCGCGTGCTCTACAGGGACCTGAAGGTATGTACAATATGAGTGGTCATGTCAGGGGTCGCTGGAGAGCGCGCTGCGGCGGTACCGCGGCTGCGGCGCGCGCGTGGGGCCGCGCACGGCGCGCGCGCTGGAGTACCTGCACGCGCACCGCGTGCTCTACAGGGACCTGAAGGTATGTACATTTCAAGGTCTTCTCGAGACCTTTTTGTCTATGTTTTTTTTCTCGGGAAAATTCAAATTTTATTTGGTTTTTCGCAAATATTAGACTAACTACACATTGTAGGTTTATGGAAATTAATTTTGCGCGCATAATATTTATGCATCTACATGTTTTTAAAAGAAACTTTGCTCGAAAATTCCCACTTTCACTGCTAGACATTTTTCCGCGCAGTTTTGAGTAAGTAACAAAAATAACACATTAAAATTAGGTAGTTAGGTATGGCGCCAAAATTCAGTTGTAAGAACCATAGACAATAGACATTGTTGTTGTTGTCTATGGTCAGTCATGGCCCATCCATACTCTCGGTATGCTCGGTAATGACTACCAACTAAATGTTGTCTGTGGACTCCATATATAAAAAGACAAAATTAAGGAGGCTCTACACTCTCTTTTGGCTATGACGACACATAAAAATACAGGAACCCAGAGTCCAGTATCGTAATGGAAATTATTCAACTATCTTGAGATATTTCCATAGTACAGCGATGTTATAATGAATAACTTTTTAATAATTATAGAAGTCTGTGAATAAAGTAGGTCAATATGTGACACATTTTGATTTCATAATTCGAACTTCAAGCAATGAGCGTAGATACACTACTATTAACGTGAAATCAACCGCGAAATTCAAAATTTTCGTGGTTTTTTGCAATTTGTACGCTTATTAGACATGATAGGCTTATGGCAATCAATTTGCGAGAATGGCAGTATCATCTTTACATGATTATATCAAAATCATTGCATAAAAATGTGTATCCTAGGAAATTAGTCCGAGTATCGAGTTTTATGTGAGTAGCTCGCAAATCTCGGACTAATTTCTTTAACTCGACACTTTCGGGCAGAGATTTTTATATAAACACGTGAAGAAGATATTGAGATTATCGCAATTTGACGGCCATAAGCCTATTATGTCTTATTAGCTTAAAAATCGCGAAAAACCACGAAAAATTTGAATTTCGCGGGCACACCCGTGGTGTGCTCCTTAAGTCACGGTGGTAGGCCCCCTGAGGCCGTACCACCATCTTTTATAGCAGTATTATTGTAATATTGTTTTGACATTTTCATACTATGTCTGTATGGAAATTTTGAAAAACAATATAACAATAATATTACTTTAAGTCGCGGTGGTCGGCCCCCTGGTCCATAAGTCTGTTTGTTCTCAGTCTGAGAACGTGCTGGTGTGGTCGCTGCCGGCGCCGCAGGACGCGGACGCGGCGGAGTTCAGCGCGGAACCTATCGACGTGCACGTCAAACTCGGGGATTATGGTGAGTTTACAGGATTTTATACTGTACTAGCATTTACTTACTTATCAATCAATCAATCAAAATATCTTTATTTCACATAGGCCTAACATAGAGGCTCTTGCGAACGTCGGTATGACATTTCTTGCATAATAATGATGATAACTACAAGTCGACTTAAAACTAAGTTTACGAGGGTTCCAAACGCGCCCTGCCGCTGAGAAGAAGCCCACAACAAACTCAGCCGGGTATTTTTTTATGTTATCACCATTTAACAAACAATGTATAAATACTAAAATATAGGCTAGCAACGACAACAGAGCAATCTACCCCTTATGAGTCAATTCCAAGGGTTTATGTCGCTAATATAGTCCTTAATATTGTAATATGCCTTTTGAATGAGTTTAGGCTTGACAAACCCTTTGAATTTATTTAGTGACATTTCAGATACATGATGTGGTAACTTATTATAAAATCTTATACAGTTGCATGCAAATGATTTGCTAATTTTAGATAATCTTGTGCTGTTTAACACGAGCTTATGCTTGTTCCTGAGATTAATGGTATTGAGGTCACATTTCTTAGTAAACTTATTAATATTCTTATGAACATAAATTATATTTTCATAAATATATTGACCATGTATCGTCATAATATTAAATTCTTTAAATTTATCTCTGAGGGATTCTCTTGGACCCATTCTATAAATAGCACGAACAGCCCTCTTCTGCAGCACAAATATCGTATCAATGTCAGCAGCATTACCCCATAATAATAAACCATATGACATAATGCTGTGAAAATAACTAAAATACACTAGTCTAGCAGTCTGAATATCGGTCAGCTGCCGTATCTTTTTAACCGCGTATGCAGCAGAACTAAGTCTGTTCGACAGTTTAGTTATATGAGGGCCCCATTGAAGTTTGGCATCCAACGTTATTCCTAGAAATACGGTTGCATCTACTAGTTCCAGTTCCTCATTGTTAAGTAGTACAGTCGTTTTGACCTGTTTTACATTAGGTAGAGTAAATTTAATGCACTTGGTCTTTTTACTATTTAGAAGTAAATTGTTAGCCTCAAACCACTGTACCACATTATTGAGAGAGTTGTTTACATCGTCAAAATTAGTTTTATGTCGATTAATTTTAAATACAAGTGATGTATCATCAGCAAACAATACTATCTCATGATTGTCCTTAGTAACATAAGGAAGGTCATTGATGTAAATGAGGAACAGGAATGGTCCTAATATGGACCCTTGAGGAACTCCCATTTTCACACTCGACCCACACGATCGCTTTCCATTAACTTCTACTCTCTGAATTCGATCACTTAAATAGGAGCTCATCAACTCTAGAGCTGCACCTTTGATACCATAGTGGAGTAGTTTACTGACTAATGTTTCGTGCTGAACACAATCAAACGCCTTAGATAAATCACAGAAAACGCCAAGTGCGTCACGTGATTCCTCCCAGGCTTCAAATATGTTTTTTATTAACTCGACACCAGCATCGGTTGTCGAGCGACCCCGTGTAAAGCCAAACTGTCTGTTGTGTAATAAATCATTCTTTTGAAAGAAGAAAAGTAATTGATTTAATATGAGCTTTTCAAAAATTTTACTAAATATTGGTAGTACAGATATTGGTCTAAAGTTGGTGGGGTCACTGGTACTACCTGATTTAAACAATGGAATTATTTTACTATGTTTCATTAAGTCAGGAAACACACCACAATCTATGCAATTATTAAATATTAATGCTAAGTCGGGTGCAACAATATCAATTAACGACTTGGCTACATGTACAGAAATGCCCCATAAGTCCTTAGTTTTCTTAACATTAATTAATTTAAATGCTTTAATAACGTCAGAGCCGCTAACGTGGCTGAATGCAAAGGTGTTAATACATTCAGGCACATTCTTTTTTAACAATGAGAGCGCATTAACTGTTGAGGAGTTCAGTGATTGCGTCGTGGAAACTGGAATATTCGTGAAAAATTCTTCAAAAGCAGTGGCAACCTCTAGGTCATCGGTAACTGATTTATTGCTAACATTAAGTTTAATTGTGTTAGTATGTTCGGTTGCTTTTCCAGTTTCCTGATTAATTATTTTCCAGGTAGCTTTAATAACATTGTTACTATTTTTAATTTTATTTTGTATAAATTCTGATTTCCTTAACATACAATCTTGTTTAAATTTTTTTGAAAACAATTTTACGCGATCTCTAAACTCGTCACTAGTATTAAACATACGTTCTGCATAAAGCTCGTACAACTTTTTCCTCTGTAAATGCAACTCGCTTGTTGCCCATTCGCTAAAAACCAATGTGTCAGTACTGAAGACCGTTTTACTGGTGAATATGGAATCAAATATTAAACTGAATTTGTTAAAAAATGAGGTATACATCTCGTTTGGATTCAAAATATCTGGCAAGAATGGTAGTTCTTCTACTAACCTTGTTCTTGCTTTAGCAATGCGGTCCGATGTTACTGGCACAAAAGTAATTTTTTGTTTTTTTACAGCTTTCTTGCATGATTCAAACTGAATAAACTGGCCACAGTGATCTGAATCTAAAGTATTAATTATTTCTTTACTTATTGGCTTTATATCAGTAAAAATATTATCCAGGCACGTGGCGCTATTACTTGTTATTCGTGTAGGCTCCATGAACATGTGCAACAAGTTATAAGTTTTAAATAAGTTTAATAGCCTTATACTCAAGGAGCTATTCTCTAAAATGTTTACATTAAAATCACCACACACTAATAGCTTTTTACTAGATTTTGATAATTTAAATAAAACATCATCCATAACTTTTTCAAAGAGCTCAAAGTCGGACTTGGGAGGTCTATAAACCGTAACGATGATAAATTGCTCTAATTCAGTTGCAGCTAGCTCTATTAATCGTTCAACAGAAAGGCTCACAATATCATTTCTATTTTTAAATTTAAGATTTTTATTTAACAAAATTAATGAGCCACCATGTATAGAATTAGATCTGGTGAACGAACTACCAACTTGGTGATTACCAAAATTAAATATGAATTCATGAGATTTTAACCAATGCTCTGTTACACATAGAAAATCAATATTAGAACTATTTAAAAATAACTCAATTTCCAGCTCTTTTCCCCTCATGCATTGAATATTTTGGTGCACCAAGTTGATACAGTTAATTTTCTTTGGTTTATCAAATATACAGCATGATTTTAAAATACTATTATTATAAGTACTATTATTTTTATCTAAGCAAGAGAAAACATACGTTGACTCTTGGTCTAAGCAAGAGAAAAGCTCTTTTGTCTTCTTACCTAGTTTAAATTAAAAGTACTTGGAATTGTTTCCAAGGTCTTATCCGCATTACTAATCTGCTCAATAGAAGCAGTTTTGTCCAAATTCTTGTTAGAAATATATAATAAATATGATAGTGAAATAACTATCTGTCTCTTAGAATAATTTGACAAGTAATACCTATCCAGGTAATCATTATACTTGATGTCAATACCTTTATTTGTGTCAATTATATTAAATTTTTTATTATGCGTACATAAATTGTACAATGTCATATTATAATTATACCTAATCAAATTTTCTTGATGTGGCAACTTTTTACAATAAGGAAGTGTATACATATAGATATTTTTCAAATTTAAAGAATCTAGACATTCAAAACATTTAATTAAATCTTGTTTATTTAAATTACCTCTATTTCCTAATAATATTATTATGTTAGTATTACAATCGTATAACGACTTCTTGCTAAGGATATCTGAAACAATCTTGTTTAAATCTGAGTTAGGCATACAGCTGTTCAATATAGTGTGATGATTTAAATATGAATTAAGTAAAGAGCCCATGCTGATTCCAACTTCATCGCTATACATATAAGTTTTATAAGTTTGTACATTATGGTTTGTGGAACTATTATTATTTAGTTGTACTTACATACTGACAGACATTCATGAATGCACACATGACACAACCATGTTTTTATTATTATAAGTAGGCAAATTTTTTGTATGCAAACAATGCCTTTAGTTGCAAAATAAATATAACAACTTTATGTAATTGGGAAGTCACTAACTCCCATATCACAGTTTATACTTTTTTGGGAGTTAGAGGCCATAATAATTTTGGTATCAAGTATGTAATTTTTGCAAATAAAGAGATTATTATTTACCCGCTACCTAGCTTCGCCCGCGTCATTTAAGAAAAAGATAAATATTGAAAAATTAAACCGCGCTGGATTACATATATATGTTTGTTGGGATGCAATGAGAAATTACACTTTAAACGCAATTTAAAGGGTTTATTTTTTCGGGATAAAAAGTAGCCTATGTCGCTCTCCGGGTCTTGAACTATACCTGTGCAAAAAATCAGGACGATCCGTTGTGTGGCTGTGGCGTGATTGAAGGACAAACAAACCAACAAACTCACTTTCACATTTACATATTAGTAGGGACTAGAGGACCCGACAGACTTCGTCCTGTCAAAAAGATTTTTTACTGTGGCAGTTTTTTGCTCCTACCTATTTTATAGTCGGGACAAAAAAAATCTCCTGAACAGAACCGTCACCCTGCTGATAGGTGTTTTGATCATTTTCATAATTTGCAAATTGACTCTTTGACGTCAGGAACACACCTGCATTGCTTAGACAGCAGTGTGTGCTTACTGCTTGTAATTTAATATGCATTTTATGCCATAGCAATAAAGCTTAAATTGACTCTACGTTTTAGTTAGAAAACGTTTGTATGGGAAAAAGAAAAGGGCGGTTTTTAGGGCTTTTCCGGCAATTATTCTAATTTTTTTCGACGTAAGCACCATCCTTGAACTTCAAGGAACTTTTAAAAAAAAGAATTGGCCAAATTGGTCCAGGCGTTGTTGAGTTATGCGCTTACCAACACATTTTGCGATTCATTTTTATAGTATAGATAAATACTGTCAAATAATGTAGTGTCACTTTTCTATGTTTGCGTGTGGCGTAGACGGCTGTCCATCGACATTACTGCAACCTGCTTACAACTGACGCTTCTGGTGTTAAAACAAACATTTTTGACACCAGCGACATTTTTTGCGCGGTCCGCCGGGTCCTTTGTATATGTCTATTGTTATATTATAAAACGTTTTCAGGCATATCCCGTCTCGCGCCCCCCTCCGGCACCAAAGGGTTCGGCGGCACGGAAGGGTTCATGGCGCCGGAGATCATGCGCTACAACGGCGAGGAAGAATACACGGAGAAGGTGCGGTGGAGAACCGATCTTTTTGGAGAAACCAAAAAATTTTTCGTCGGGGTCACGAAATAAAATAAAAAATGAACACTGAAAAATTAGCTTTACGTCTATTCGTTTAGAGTGTAAAATTGAATGTATTCCAACATAGGGAATACAATGTTTCAATGTTATCGCGGAAGGTAAATTTAATTGCACGAATGTCGACCACTTCCTATGAAGTACTTATTAATTCCATAGTCGACCATTATGCGTTCTGATTTTTCAACTACATTTAATTTTAAACTCTGTGTCAATAGTAGTAAAATTAATTTTTGTGGACACACAAAAAAATGTTTTCATTTCAATATCGTATGCTCATAATATACGTAAATGCCACGTTTTTAAACATTTAACTTCACAATAATATTATGTAGTCGACGCGTTTACGTGGATATCCCCCAGTTAAAATCTGTGTCTCCAGTATTACCACTTTGGTGAAAGTGGACTGTGCGAGAGTGCGTGTATAGGTAGTACAAAGGGGAGGAGGGGTTTCAGGCCCACATGCCCTCCCCCCCCCCACGCCTCTCCCATTTAAATCTGTATTAAATTATGCCCTTTGTGCTAGTTCTTTTTTTATTTTTGTATATTTGCCAGGTGGATTGCTTCTCGTACGGGATGCTTCTGTACGAGATCTTCACGCTTCGGCAGCCGTTCGAGGGGCATGAAGCGGTCAAGGAGGCCGTGCTGGAGGGGGCCCGGCCTCCCCTCTCACCCAGGGTAAGTTATGAAAACTTCTCCAAGACGGTAAGCCCACACTTTTCGGACTCTAACCCCGGCAAGCAAGAGTCGTTAGATGCGCAGAAGATTTTTTTTTACAAAGGAGGGGAAAAATCCTAATGGACGCTGTGCCGGACTCTTACCGACTAAAAAACCCCTCCTGGCTCCTAGCAGTGATGTACCCGCCATTAGGCCTACCACCACTGCTGCTTGTCTTATCTAGTCTTTCCTTTCATCTCCCTCCTTTATCTTAATAATTTTCTCTATGAAATTTTGCACGGTATGCCAATTTTTTCTGCTTCGTGTCATAGTGATACAAGATTTCCCACGGAAATGTCTGCAGTTAGTTCCCTTGCAACCTTCTCTCTTTCCAGAGCGAAGCGTGGGCAGTGCGCAGAAGATGCTCTAGGGGTCTCTTTGGTTGTAGCGCGGGGCGCGGGGTATAGGGATCCGAGCGCGCTATTGGTTGGTCAGTTGACTGTTATCTCTCTCGCACTCGTTGCACGAAGTGTACGATGCGCGAACTTTCCCCCACCACGCCAAAACCTTGCCCAGTTATGTGCCGGTAACTGTAACGAATTATTCATAATTTCTGGTTGACACCACTCCCCAGGACCTGCAGTACCCGTGCAGCATGCTGGAGACGATGCGGCGCTGCTGGAGCGGCGCGCCCGAGAGCAGGCCGTCGGCCGCCGCGCTGGTGGCCGTGTGCGCGGCGCCCGAGTACCTGGCGCTGCGGGACGCCGCCGCCGCGCGCCCCGCGCAGGCCGCCGCCGGAGCGCCCTTGCGACGACTGGCGGGTGAGGTGACTCTCACTGCAGCGTGCTGGAGACGATGCGGCGCTGCTGGAGCGGCGCGCCCGAGAGCAGGCCGTCGGCCGCCGCGCTGGTGGCCGTGTGCGCGGCGCCCGAGTACCTGGCGCTGCGGGACGCCGCCGCCGCGCGCCCCGCGCAGGCCGCCGCCGGAGCGCCCTTGCGACGACTGGCGGGTGAGGTGACTCTCACTGCAGCGTGCTGGAGACGATGCGGCGCTGCTGGAGCGGCGCGCCCGAGAGCAGGCCGTCGGCCGCCGCGCTGGTGGCCGTGTGCGCGGCGCCCGAGTACCTGGCGCTGCGGGACGCCGCCGCCGCGCGCCCCGCGCAGGCCGCCGCCGGAGCGCCCTTGCGACGACTGGCGGGTGAGGTGCCTCTCACTGCAGCACCCCTAGACATGAGAAGCACCAACGGCGATCCTTAGCGATGGCCCTACGGTACTTGGGGGGTTTTCCCAAGAATTTAGGGCAGGCGGTCGTTGTGTGCGTAGGAGCACGGCAATAGTGACCGGGGGGAATTTCCGTAAATGAAGCCCGCTTTTTTATCCCGTCACATTTGTCCTAAGAGAGAGAAAAAAAAAAATAACATTTGTCCTAATGCGCACAGATGAGGGCGAGGACGGGTGGGAGGTGTGGTACGGCGGCGCGGAGCCGGAGCGCGCGCACACGCTCGTCGCCACGCCCGCCGCCTTCACGCACCACCACACGCTGCGCGTGCCGCCCGGTGAGTACACTACCTACCGTCGTCACTGTGTCCTACTGCGCACAGATGAGGGCGAGGACGGGTGGGAGGTGTGGTACGGCGGCGCGGAGCCGGAGCGCGCGCACACGCTCGTCGCCACGCCCGCCGCCTTCACGCACCACCACACGCTGCGCGTGCCGCCCGGTGAGTACACTAACACTACCATCGTACTAACCCGTCAAAACTGCTAGTCAAGGGTGTGCAACAAGAGCGCCGGATTGATATTTGCCTCCATTTTGTTAGGATTTCATTTTGCCGCCATTTTGTTAGGAGATATATTTGCCGCCATTTTGTTAGGATTATATTTGCCGCCATTTTGTTAGGATTTATATTAGCCGCCATTTTGTTAAGATTTGAATTTGCCGCCATTTTGTTAGGATTTCAATTTGCCGCCATTTTATTAGGATTTATATTCGCCGTCATTTTGTTAGGATTTGAATTTGCTGCCATTTTGTTAGGATTTATATTCACCGCCATTTTGTTAGGATTTCATTTTGCCGCCATTTTGTTAGGAGATATATTTGCCGCCATTTTGTTAGGATTATATTTGCCGCCATTTTGTTAGGATTTATATTAGCCGCCATTTTGTTAAGATTTGACTTTGCCGCCATTTTGTTAGGATTTCAATTTGCCGCCATTTTATTAGGATTTATATTCGCCGTCATTTTGTTAGGATTTGAATTTGCTGCCATTTTGTTAGGATTTATATTCACCGCCATTTTGTTAGGATTTCAATTTGCCGCCATTTTGTTATGATTCAAATTTGCCGCCATTTTGTTAGGATTTCAATTTGCCGCCATTTTGTTAGGATTTATATTTGCCCCCATTCTGTTAGGATTCCAATTTGCCGCCATTTTGATAGAATTTATATTTGCCGCCTATTGTTAGGTTTGAAATTTGCCGCCATTTTGTTAACATGACTTGTCCGGTGATTATTTTTGGGAAGATGTAACGTACAGACCACGCAATTTAAGAATTTGGATTAATATTCAAAGGACAGCGTTTAATTATTGTCAAGGCTCATTATAAAATGGTGAAAGTTTTGCGATACAGTTCGCCAAGTTTGAGGTCGGTCGAAACCATGGATGTAACATAAAGGATGAGCACTTAGTGACGTCACGCATATATTTTTAGCCTCCGCCCTGAAACCTCTTTTTATTTGTCAAAACAGTAAAATAGCGCTAATAATGTATGCGACCGACAGCGGTATGCGTTGACAGCGGTACCGAAATATATGAAGCGCTACGCCATTTTTGAGAAATATTTAGCTTCAACATACGTCACATCTTTCCCGCGTCCTCTTAGCGTAGCGTATTCCGTCATTGGTCGAAACACGAACGAAAAATTCTGGACACGCGTCTCCTCTCAGAAATATTAAGTTTGAGTCTGTGGCAATGTTTATAGATAACACGGAGCCGGTGATAGTGACGGCGATGTGTCGCGTGGGAGCGAACATGTGGCTCGCGGACTCCGTCGGCCGGCTCTTCGTCTATACGTGAGTTTTACACTTCAGAAACATTCCCTAACCAAACTAAGATTAAACTTAGGATATAAACATGTGACGTCACAGCTCACGAATGCCATAGTAGCTTCATGCGGCGTCATACAAATTTTCGTTTTGCGAGACAGGGATAGAAGATCCTCCCGCTCCAAAATTAAAATTCTTGTTACTTTGTAAATCTTCGTTGGATTTTAATATTTCTTTCAGTGAACGTTATAATTTTTATCCTAGTTTATTATAAAGTAATATTGTTTATTAAAGTCAAAAGTAGTTTAATACCCAATTGTTCGCAGCATATCGACGTGCGCACTGTCGTGGAGCGTGCGGCTGCACGAGGCGGTCGGCGGAGCGCCCAGTGCGGTCGCGGCCTTGCACCACCTCGCGCCGCTGCCGCGCCTCGCCATCGCCTTAGCTTGCGGAAGGTAACATTGTACATATCGACGTGCGCACTGTCGTGGAGCGTGCGGCTGCACGAGGCGGTCGGCGGAGCGCCCAGTGCGGTCGCGGCCTTGCACCACCTCGCGCCGCTGCCGCGCCTCGCCATCGCCTTAGCTTGCGGAAGGTAACATTGTACATATCGACGTGCGCACTGTCGTGGAGCGTGCGGCTGCACGAGGCGGTCGGCGGAGCGCCCAGTGCGGTCGCGGCCTTGCACCACCTCGCGCCGCTGCCGCGCCTCGCCATCGCCTTAGCTTGCGGAAGGTAACATTGTACATATCGACGTGCGCACTGTCGTGGAGCGTGCGGCTGCACGAGGCGGTCGGCGGAGCGCCCAGTGCGGTCGCGGCCTTGCACCACCTCGCGCCGCTGCCGCGCCTCGCCATCGCCTTAGCTTGCGGAAGGTAACATTGTACATATCGACGTGCGCACTGTCGTGGAGCGTGCGGCTGCACGAGGCGGTCGGCGGAGCGCCCAGTGCGGTCGCGGCCTTGCACCACCTCGCGCCGCTGCCGCGCCTCGCCATCGCCTTAGCTTGCGGAAGGTAACATTGTACATATCGACGTGCGCACTGTCGTGGAGCGTGCGGCTGCACGAGGCGGTCGGCGGAGCGCCCAGTGCGGTCGCGGCCTTGCACCACCTCGCGCCGCTGCCGCGCCTCGCCATCGCCTTAGCTTGCGGAAGGTAACATTGTACATATCGACGTGCGCACTGTCGTGGAGCGTGCGGCTGCACGAGGCGGTCGGCGGAGCGCCCAGTGCGGTCGCGGCCTTGCACCACCTCGCGCCGCTGCCGCGCCTCGCCATCGCCTTAGCTTGCGGAAGGTAACATTGTACATATCGACGTGCGCACTGTCGTGGAGCGTGCGGCTGCACGAGGCGGTCGGCGGAGCGCCCAGTGCGGTCGCGGCCTTGCACCACCTCGCGCCGCTGCCGCGCCTCGCCATCGCCTTAGCTTGCGGAAGGTAACATTGTACATATCGACGTGCGCACTGTCGTGGAGCGTGCGGCTGCACGAGGCGGTCGGCGGAGCGCCCAGTGCGGTCGCGGCCTTGCACCACCTCGCGCCGCTGCCGCGCCTCGCCATCGCCTTAGCTTGCGGAAGGTAACATTGTACATATCGACGTGCGCACTGTCGTGGAGCGTGCGGCTGCACGAGGCGGTCGGCGGAGCGCCCAGTGCGGTCGCGGCCTTGCACCACCTCGCGCCGCTGCCGCGCCTCGCCATCGCCTTAGCTTGCGGAAGGTAACATTGTACATATCGACGTGCGCACTGTCGTGGAGCGTGCGGCTGCACGAGGCGGTCGGCGGAGCGCCCAGTGCGGTCGCGGCCTTGCACCACCTCGCGCCGCTGCCGCGCCTCGCCATCGCCTTAGCTTGCGGAAGGTAACATTGTACATATCGACGTGCGCACTGTCGTGGAGCGTGCGGCTGCACGAGGCGGTCGGCGGAGCGCCCAGTGCGGTCGCGGCCTTGCACCACCTCGCGCCGCTGCCGCGCCTCGCCATCGCCTTAGCTTGCGGAAGGTAACATTGTACATATCGACGTGCGCACTGTCGTGGAGCGTGCGGCTGCACGAGGCGGTCGGCGGAGCGCCCAGTGCGGTCGCGGCCTTGCACCACCTCGCGCCGCTGCCGCGCCTCGCCATCGCCTTAGCTTGCGGAAGGTAACATTGTACATATCGACGTGCGCACTGTCGTGGAGCGTGCGGCTGCACGAGGCGGTCGGCGGAGCGCCCAGTGCGGTCGCGGCCTTGCACCACCTCGCGCCGCTGCCGCGCCTCGCCATCGCCTTAGCTTGCGGAAGGTAACATTGTACATATCGACGTGCGCACTGTCGTGGAGCGTGCGGCTGCACGAGGCGGTCGGCGGAGCGCCCAGTGCGGTCGCGGCCTTGCACCACCTCGCGCCGCTGCCGCGCCTCGCCATCGCCTTAGCTTGCGGAAGGTAACATTGTACATATCGACGTGCGCACTGTCGTGGAGCGTGCGGCTGCACGAGGCGGTCGGCGGAGCGCCCAGTGCGGTCGCGGCCTTGCACCACCTCGCGCCGCTGCCGCGCCTCGCCATCGCCTTAGCTTGCGGAAGGTAACATTGTACATATCGACGTGCGCACTGTCGTGGAGCGTGCGGCTGCACGAGGCGGTCGGCGGAGCGCCCAGTGCGGTCGCGGCCTTGCACCACCTCGCGCCGCTGCCGCGCCTCGCCATCGCCTTAGCTTGCGGAAGGTAACATTGTACATATCGACGTGCGCACTGTCGTGGAGCGTGCGGCTGCACGAGGCGGTCGGCGGAGCGCCCAGTGCGGTCGCGGCCTTGCACCACCTCGCGCCGCTGCCGCGCCTCGCCATCGCCTTAGCTTGCGGAAGGTAACATTGTACATATCGACGTGCGCACTGTCGTGGAGCGTGCGGCTGCACGAGGCGGTCGGCGGAGCGCCCAGTGCGGTCGCGGCCTTGCACCACCTCGCGCCGCTGCCGCGCCTCGCCATCGCCTTAGCTTGCGGAAGGTAACATTGTACATATCGACGTGCGCACTGTCGTGGAGCGTGCGGCTGCACGAGGCGGTCGGCGGAGCGCCCAGTGCGGTCGCGGCCTTGCACCACCTCGCGCCGCTGCCGCGCCTCGCCATCGCCTTAGCTTGCGGAAGGTAACATTGTACATATCGACGTGCGCACTGTCGTGGAGCGTGCGGCTGCACGAGGCGGTCGGCGGAGCGCCCAGTGCGGTCGCGGCCTTGCACCACCTCGCGCCGCTGCCGCGCCTCGCCATCGCCTTAGCTTGCGGAAGGTAACATTGTACATATCGACGTGCGCACTGTCGTGGAGCGTGCGGCTGCACGAGGCGGTCGGCGGAGCGCCCAGTGCGGTCGCGGCCTTGCACCACCTCGCGCCGCTGCCGCGCCTCGCCATCGCCTTAGCTTGCGGAAGGTAACATTGTACATATCGACGTGCGCACTGTCGTGGAGCGTGCGGCTGCACGAGGCGGTCGGCGGAGCGCCCAGTGCGGTCGCGGCCTTGCACCACCTCGCGCCGCTGCCGCGCCTCGCCATCGCCTTAGCTTGCGGAAGGTAACATTGTACATATCGACGTGCGCACTGTCGTGGAGCGTGCGGCTGCACGAGGCGGTCGGCGGAGCGCCCAGTGCGGTCGCGGCCTTGCACCACCTCGCGCCGCTGCCGCGCCTCGCCATCGCCTTAGCTTGCGGAAGGTAACATTGTACGCAGCATATAGAAGCTGTCAAAGTGACATTGACAGTGACAGTGACATTTACATGTCGTTCGCAGGCTGTTCATCGTGACGTCGGAGCGGCCGGCGGCGGAGGGCACGTTCGTGCTGACGGAGCTCGGGACGGCCACCGAGCTGTGCTGCCTGACAGCCGTCGACTCGCCCAGCGGGTAAGATTGGTTTAAATAAAACCGGACAAGTGCGAGGTGGACTCGCGCACCGAGGGTTCCGTACTACAAAAATATTTTTTTTTAAACACGACTGTCCTGTGGTAAAACGACTATTTCGAAAAAAAAATTAGCTTAGGTTCTCGGAACGATACCAAATATGTCCAAATCTATTCAGCCGTTCAGAAGATATGGTGGAATAAAGAAACTCACATACATACATACAGACAGACATACATGAATCCTAAAAACATTACACTCCTTTTTGGGCAGCTGTTGTGTAATAAATAAAAATCTGTCTTGTATAGCGTCCCTTTATGTCGGACTCGAATGTTCCACCCTCGTTGTTTTTTGGTGGGGTAGATCCTTCGAGAAGTCGAAGTTGCCAGAAATCTATTTTTTACAAATGTCATAGACCTTATTTACGAGTTACGCCCGATGCGAGTTGGAACGAGCGATTTTGAACCTTATTACATTTTTTTTTTGGTCACAAAACTGGTTACAATCATACAGTAGCTTACAGGGCTTATAAATAATTTGAGAATCGAGACTGTAACCTACTCGATGCAACCACAACATACGTTAAAGATCATTAAAGTTTACACTACAAATTACAATGAGTATAGATTTAAATATAAACCTAAAGTTTTAAGTTTAGTTTATACATAGACATACATGCTTTTTTAAACGAGGTCAAGGAACCACAGAATATATCGCATCGATTTCGGTACGCATTAATTAAAGAACATATGCGGTACAAGGGCGCATGTTGGCCTACGTTTGTGCGACATAGTGGCAAATGAAACGGCTTCCGATTCTGCAGACGACTGCAAGGGTGAGGTACACAAAAATTGAGACGCTCCAAGATTTCTGATGACTCAATATGACCATTAACGATTTTATAACAGAACATCATATCCAATACTTTTCGCCTATTTCTTAATGATAAGATATTGTACGACCGTAAACGTGAGTCGTACGAATCTAACTCTTGACATTTGTTACCGGTATATGCTAGGTGGTACAGGAAGCGCTTCTGCACGCGTTCCAATCTGTCACAGTGGACGTTATACGATGGACTCCAAACTGGACTACAGTATTCCAGAATGCTCCGCACCAACGCGTAATAGATGGTAATGGACAGATTCGGATCACGAAACAGCTTCATTTGACGCGAAATGAAACCTGATAATTTTGATGTTTTTTTTATTATCACGTCGAAATGATTACGAAAAGATAATGAGCTATCTAAAAGCACCCCCAAATCCCGAACCACATCAACTTCTTTTAACGGTGTTTCAAAAGCATAATACGCATGATTAGTTTTGCTTCTTTTTCTAGTAAATTTAATAAACAGGCATTTATCCAGATTTAAGGCCATTTGATTGGTTTGACACCATTTAATAACACTATTAATATCGTTTTGAAGCATTACAGAGTCAGATGCATTTGTAATAGTACGATAGATTTTAAGGTCGTCGGCGTAAAAGCTAAAGTTAGAAGTGAGGATATAACTAAGGTCATTCATAAAAATCAAAAACAGAAGGGGACCCAAATGAGACCCCTGGGGAACGCCTGAGGGAATGGGTTTAATGTCAGATTTGAATCCAAATAAAGAAACTAATTGAGATCGATTTTTTAAATAAGATTCACACCATCTTAACAGCGATCCATGTATACCTAACTGGTTTAGCTTCATTAATAATAAATCATGATTCACCAGGTCAAATGCTTTTTTAAAATCCGTGTACACTGCATGTACTTCAACATTGCTATCTAAAGCTTCAGCTATATCCGTGACATATCCAACTAGGTTGGTAGTCGTCG
This sequence comes from Coenonympha glycerion, assembly GCA_963855885.1. Classification (NCBI taxonomy): domain Eukaryota; kingdom Metazoa; phylum Arthropoda; class Insecta; order Lepidoptera; family Nymphalidae; genus Coenonympha; species Coenonympha glycerion. The sequence continues at coordinate 1,476,090 of OY979651.1, forward strand.
ATCTCCGTGGGAGAAAACCATGCTGATTGGGGTCAACGTATTTTTTTTAGCAAATGAAGGAGTTTTCGTTGAACGAGTGCCTCAAAGACTTTGGCACTAGCTGATAATATAGAGATAGGCCTATAGTTGCTAACGTTATTTATGGCTCCAGTCTTGTGTATTGGAGTAACATGAGCTATTTTCCATTTGGTCGGAAATGAACCAGACCTTAATGATAGATTAAATATGAACGTTAGGGGGTAAGCCAGACGTTCAGCACATTTTTTAAGAAAAATTGGAGGGATTTGGTCTGGACCACTACTTTTATTGACGTCTAAAGTAAGTAAATATTTATGAACCTCTTCAACACTCAAAGTAACTAGTGAAGCTGATACTGTCTCCCTATAGTTCATATTGTAACCTTCGGTATTCGTTACCAGTGGGTCGGGAGGACGGTCTTTGTAGACCGATTGAAAATATTTCGAAAATAAATTACATATACCTTGACCGCCTCTTGCTGCTTCACTACCGAAAACCATTTCATTTGGAATTGGAGTGCTATTGGAATTGGAGTGCTATTGGTTAACATTTGAAACAAAGTTCATTCTTGGTGTTTCTAGCATCGAGGTATAGTAGGAACGAGCGATTTTGAACCTTATTTCATTAGCAATAAAGTTAATTCTTGGTGTTTCCCAGCATCGAGGTGTGGGCGGGCGGAGACAGACTGTACACGTACACGGTGACGGAGGAGGGTGTGAGTGCAGCAGAGTCTCTCGCCGCGCCCGCTCCAGGGAAGCTGACCCTGCTGGCGGCCGCGAAGAACCTGCCCGTGGTACTCGGCAGCTGCACACCCGGTGAGTTCTTGGCACCAAGTTTCTTATCGGACGGTAAAATAGGGAAGGCTATGCGAAACACGGGGGGGTGTGACCGCAGTAGAATCGCTCTGATCAGCGAAACAGTCCACATAAACCACTGTCCCAGTCGCCAAACCGCTGCAAGCAGTTAGGAAATACGCGTAGCTATTGAGACGGATAAAGATGCCACACTTGCCGATGTTACAATTCAGGGTAGTTACAAGTATAATACCTCTGTAAAATATTGAATATTTGATATATTTGTCAATAAATCGAGATAATTCTTTAGGAGTGTTCGTGTACGCGTGGTGCGCGCAGTCGCGGCGAGCGAGCGCGCGCCTCGACTGCAGCAAGCTGGCGCCCTGCTCCGAGAGCCTGCAGTCCATCGCGCTCGACGAGCGGCTCAACGAGGAGCGATGCCGGGTAGCTGTTTATTGTGTTCGTGTACGCGTGGTGCGGACTGCGGCGGGCGAGCGCGCGCCTCGACTGCAGCAAGCTGGCGCCCTGCTCCGAGAGCCTGCAGTCCATCGCGCTCGACGAGCGGCTCAACGAGGAGCGATGCCGGGTAGCTGTTTATTGTGTTCGTGTACGCGTGGTGCGGACTGCGGCGAGCGAGCGCGCGCCTCGACTGCAGCAAGCTGGCGCCCTGCTCCGAGAGCCTGCAGTCCATCGCGCTCGACGAGCGGCTCAACGAGGAGCGATGCCGGGTAGCTGTTTATTGTGTTCGTGTACGCGTGGTGCGGACTGCGGCGAGCGAGCGCGCGCCTCGACTGCAGCAAGCTGGCGCCCTGCTCCGAGAGCCTGCAGTCCATCGCGCTCGACGAGCGGCTCAACGAGGAGCGATGCCGGGTAGCTGTTTATTGTGTTCGTGTACGCGTGGTGCGGACTGCGGCGGGCGAGCGCGCGCCTCGACTGCAGCAAGCTGGCGCCCTGCTCCGAGAGCCTGCAGTCCATCGCGCTCGACGAGCGGCTCAACGAGGAGCGATGCCGGGTAGCTGTTTATTGTGTTCGTGTACGCGTGGTGCGGACTGCGGCGGGCGAGCGCGCGCCTCGACTGCAGCAAGCTGGCGCCCTGCTCGAGAGCCTGCAGTCCATCGCGCTCGACGAGCGGCTCAACGAGGAGCGATGCCGGGTAGCTGTTTATTGTGTTCGTGTACGCGTGGTGCGGCGGGCGAGCGCGCGCGCGCCTCGACTGCAGCAAGCTGGCGCCCTGCTCCGAGAGCCTGCAGTCCATCGCGCTCGACGAGCGGCTCAACGAGGAGCGATGCCGGGTAGCTGTTTATTGTGTTCGTGTACGCGTGGTGCGGACTGCGGCGGGCGAGCGCGCGCCTCGACTGCAGCAAGCTGGCGCCCTGCTCCGAGAGCCTGCAGTCCATCGCGCTCGACGAGCGGCTCAACGAGGAGCGATGCCGGGTAGCTGTTTATTGTGTTCGTGTACGCGTGGTGCGGACTGCGGCGGGCGAGCGCGCGCCTCGACTGCAGCAAGCTGGCGCCCTGCTCCGAGAGCCTGCAGTCCATCGCGCTCGACGAGCGGCTCAACGAGGAGCGATGCCGGGTAGCTGTTTATTGTGTTCGTGTACGCGTGGTGCGGCGGGCGAGCGCGCGCCTCGACTGCAGCAAGCTGGCGCCCTGCTCCGAGAGCCTGCAGTCCATCGCGCTCGACGAGCGGCTCAACGAGGAGCGATGCCGGGTAGCTGTTTATTGTGTTCGTGTACGCGTGGTGCGGACTGCGGCGGGCGAGCGCGCGCCTCGACTGCAGCAAGCTGGCGCCCTGCTCCGAGAGCCTGCAGTCCATCGCGCTCGACGAGCGGCTCAACGAGGAGCGATGCCGGGTAGCTGTTTATTGTGTTCGTGTACGCGTGGTGCGGACTGCGGCGGGCGAGCGCGCGCCTCGACTGCAGCAAGCTGGCGCCCTGCTCCGAGAGCCTGCAGTCCATCGCGCTCGACGAGCGGCTCAACGAGGAGCGATGCCGGGTAGCTGTTTATTGTGTTCGTGTACGCGTGGTGCGGCGGGCGAGCGCGCGCCTCGACTGCAGCAAGCTGGCGCCCTGCTCCGAGAGCCTGCAGTCCATCGCGCTCGACGAGCGGCTCAACGAGGAGCGATGCCGGGTAGCTGTTTATTGTGTTCGTGTACGCGTGGTGCGGACTGCGGCGGGCGCGCGCCTCGACTGCAGCAAGCTGGCGCCCTGCTCCGAGAGCCTGCAGTCCATCGCGCTCGACGAGCGGCTCAACGAGGAGCGATGCCGGGTAGCTGTTTATTGTGTTCGTGTACGCGTGGTGCGGACTGCGGCGGGCGAGCGCGCGCCTCGACTGCAGCAAGCTGGCGCCCTGCTCCGAGAGCCTGCAGTCCATCGCGCTCGACGAGCGGCTCAACGAGGAGCGATGCCGGGTAGCTGTTTATTGTGTTCGTGTACGCGTGGTGCGGACTGCGGCGGGCGAGCGCGCGCCTCGACTGCAGCAAGCTGGCGCCCTGCTCCGAGAGCCTGCAGTCCATCGCGCTCGACGAGCGGCTCAACGAGGAGCGATGCCGGGTAGCTGTTTATTGTGTTCGTGTACGCGTGGTGCGGACTGCGGCGGGCGAGCGCGCGCCTCGACTGCAGCAAGCTGGCGCCCTGCTCCGAGAGCCTGCAGTCCATCGCGCTCGACGAGCGGCTCAACGAGGAGCGATGCCGGGTAGCTGTTTATTGTGTTCGTGTACGCGTGGTGCGGACTGCGGCGAGCGAGCGCGCGCCTCGACTGCAGCAAGCTGGCGCCCTGCTCCGAGAGCCTGCAGTCCATCGCGCTCGACGAGCGGCTCAACGAGGAGCGATGCCGGGTAGCTGTTTATTGTGTTCGTGTACGCGTGGTGCGGACTGCGGCGGGCGAGCGCGCGCCTCGACTGCAGCAAGCTGGCGCCCTGCTCCGAGAGCCTGCAGTCCATCGCGCTCGACGAGCGGCTCAACGAGGAGCGATGCCGGGTAGCTGTTTATTGTGTTCGTGTACGCGTGGTGCGGACTGCGGCGGGCGAGCGCGCGCCTCGACTGCAGCAAGCTGGCGCCCTGCTCCGAGAGCCTGCAGTCCATCGCGCTCGACGAGCGGCTCAACGAGGAGCGATGCCGGGTAGCTGTTTATTGTGTTCGTGTACGCGTGGTGCGGACTGCGGCGGGCGAGCGCGCGCCTCGACTGCAGCAAGCTGGCGCCCTGCTCCGAGAGCCTGCAGTCCATCGCGCTCGACGAGCGGCTCAACGAGGAGCGATGCCGGGTAGCTGTTTATTGTGTTCGTGTACGCGTGGTGCGGACTGCGGCGGGCGAGCGCGCGCCTCGACTGCAGCAAGCTGGCGCCCTGCTCCGAGAGCCTGCAGTCCATCGCGCTCGACGAGCGGCTCAACGAGGAGCGATGCCGGGTAGCTGTTTATTGTGTTCGTGTACGCGTGGTGCGGACTGCGGCGGGCGAGCGCGCGCCTCGACTGCAGCAAGCTGGCGCCCTGCTCCGAGAGCCTGCAGTCCATCGCGCTCGACGAGCGGCTCAACGAGGAGCGATGCCGGGTAGCTGTTTATTGTGTTCGTGTACGCGTGGTGCGGACTGCGGCGGGCGAGCGCGCGCCTCGACTGCAGCAAGCTGGCGCCCTGCTCCGAGAGCCTGCAGTCCATCGCGCTCGACGAGCGGCTCAACGAGGAGCGATGCCGGGTAGCTGTTTATTGTGTTCGTGTACGCGTGGTGCGGACTGCGGCGGCGAGCGCGCGCCTCGACTGCAGCAAGCTGGCGCCCTGCTCCGAGAGGCCTGCAGTCCATCGCGCTCGACGAGCGGCTCAACGAGGAGCGATGCCGGGTAGCTGTTTATTGTGTTCGTGTACGCGTGCGGCTGCGGCGGGCGAGCGCGCGCCTCGACTGCAGCAAGCTGGCGCCCTGCTCCGAGAGCCTGCAGTCCATCGCGCTCGACGAGCGGCTCAACGAGGAGCGATGCCGGGTAGCTGTTTATTGTGTTCGTGTACGCGTGGTGCGGACTGCGGCGGGCGAGCGCGCGCCTCGACTGCAGCAAGCTGGCGCCCTGCTCCGAGAGCCTGCAGTCCATCGCGCTCGACGAGCGGCTCAACGACGTGCGATGCTGAGCGTGGCGCCTGCGACTGCGGCGGGCGAGCGCGCGCCTCGACTGCAGCAAGCTGGCGCCCTGCTCCGAGAGCCTGCAGTCCATCGCGCTCGACGAGCGGCTCAACGAGGAGCGATGCCGGGTAGCTGTTTATTGTGTTCGTGTACGCGTGGTGCGGACTGCGGCGGGCGAGCGCGCGCCTCGACTGCAGCAAGCTGGCGCCCTGCTCCGAGAGCCTGCAGTCCATCGCGCTCGACGAGCGGCTCAACGAGGAGCGATGCCGGGTAGCTGTTTATTGTGTTCGTGTACGCGTGGTGCGGACTGCGGCGGGCGAGCGCGCGCCTCGACTGCAGCAAGCTGGCGCCCTGCTCCGAGAGCCTGCAGTCCATCGCGCTCGACGAGCGGCTCAACGAGGAGCGATGCCGGGTAGCTGTTTATTGTGTTCGTGTACGCGTGGTGCGGCTGCGGCGGGCGAGCGCGCGCCTCGACTGCAGCAAGCTGGCGCCCTGCTCCGAGAGCCTGCAGTCCATCGCGCTCGACGAGCGGCTCAACGAGGAGCGATGCCGGGTAGCTGTTTATTGTGTTCGTGTACGCGTGGTGCGGACTGCGGCGGGCGAGCGCGCGCCTCGACTGCAGCAAGCTGGCGCCCTGCTCCGAGAGCCTGCAGTCCATCGCGCTCGACGAGCGGCTCAACGAGGAGCGATGCCGGGTAGCTGTTTATTGTGTTCGTGTACGCGTGGTGCGGCGGGCGAGCGCGCGCCTCGACTGCAGCAAGCTGGCGCCCTGCTCCGAGAGCCTGCAGTCCATCGCGCTCGACGAGCGGCTCAACGAGGAGCGATGCCGGGTAGCTGTTTATTGTGTTCGTGTACGCGTGGTGCGGACTGCGGCGGGCGAGCGCGCGCCTCGACTGCAGCAAGCTGGCGCCCTGCTCCGAGAGCCTGCAGTCCATCGCGCTCGACGAGCGGCTCAACGAGGAGCGATGCCGGGTAGCTGTTTATTGTGTTCGTGTACGCGTGGTGCGGACTGCGGCGGGCGAGCGCGCGCCTCGACTGCAGCAAGCTGGCGCCCTGCTCCGAGAGCCTGCAGTCCATCGCGCTCGACGAGCGGCTCAACGAGGAGCGATGCCGGGTAGCTGTTCTTATTGTGTTCGTGTACGCGTGGTGCGGACTGCGGCGCGAGCGCGCGCCTCGACTGCAGCAAGCTGGCGCCCTGCTCCGAGAGCCTGCAGTCCATCGCGCTCGACGAGCGGCTCAACGAGGAGCGATGCCGGGTAGCTGTTTATTGTGTTCGTGTACGCGTGGTGCGGACTGCGGCGGGCGAGCGCGCCTCGACTGCAGCAAGCTGGCGCCCGCCGAGAGCCTGCCGACTGCAGCAAGCTGGCGCCCTGCTCCGAGAGCCTGCAGTCCATCGCGCTCGACGACTGCAGCAAGCTGGCGCCCTGCTCCGAGAGCCTGCAGTCCATCGCGCTCGACGAGCGGCTCAACGAGGAGCGATGCCGGGTAGCTGTTTATTGTGTTCGTGTACGCGTGGTGCGGACTGCGGCGGGCGAGCGCGCGCCTCGACTGCAGCAAGCTGGCGCCCTGCTCCGAGAGCCTGCAGTCCATCGCGCTCGACGAGCGGCTCAACGAGGAGCGATGCCGGGTAGCTGTTTATTGTGTTCGTGTACGCGTGGTGCGGACTGCGGCGGGCGAGCGCGCGCCTCGACTGCAGCAAGCTGGCGCCCTGCTCCGAGAGCCTGCAGTCCATCGCGCTCGACGAGCGGCTCAACGAGGAGCGATGCCGGGTAGCTGTTTATTGTGTTCGTGTACGCGTGGTGCGGACTGCGGCGGGCGAGCGCGCGCCTCGACTGCAGCAAGCTGGCGCCCTGCTCCGAGAGCCTGCAGTCCATCGCGCTCGACGAGCGGCTCAACGAGGAGCGATGCCGGGTAGCTGTTTATTGTGTTCGTGTACGCGTGGTGCGGACTGCGGCGGGCGAGCGCGCGCCTCGACTGCAGCAAGCTGGCGCCCTGCTCCGAGAGCCTGCAGTCCATCGCGCTCGACGAGCGGCTCAACGAGGAGCGATGCCGGGTAGCTGTTTATTGTGTTCGTGTACGCGTGGTGCGGACTGCGGCGGGCGAGCGCGCGCCTCGACTGCAGCAAGCTGGCGCCCTGCTCCGAGAGCCTGCAGTCCATCGCGCTCGACGAGCGGCTCAACGAGGAGCGATGCCGGGTAGCTGTTTATTGTGTTCGTGTACGCGTGGTGCGGACTGCGGCGGGCGAGCGCGCGCCTCGACTGCAGCAAGCTGGCGCCCTGCTCCGAGAGCCTGCAGTCCATCGCGCTCGACGAGCGGCTCAACGAGGAGCGATGCCGGGTAGCTGTTTATTGTGTTCGTGTACGCGTGGTGCGGACTGCGGCGGGCGAGCGCGCGCCTCGACTGCAGCAAGCTGGCGCCCTGCTCCGAGAGCCTGCAGTCCATCGCGCTCGACGAGCGGCTCAACGAGGAGCGATGCCGGGTAGCTGTTTATTGTGTTCGTGTACGCGTGGTGCGGACTGCGGCGGGCGAGCGCGCGCCTCGACTGCAGCAAGCTGGCGCCCTGCTCCGAGAGCCTGCAGTCCATCGCGCTCGACGAGCGGCTCAACGAGGAGCGATGCCGGGTAGCTGTTTATTGTGTTCGTGTACGCGTGGTGCGGACTGCGGCGGGCGAGCGCGCGCCTCGACTGCAGCAAGCTGGCGCCCTGCTCCGAGAGCCTGCAGTCCATCGCGCTCGACGAGCGGCTCAACGAGGAGCGATGCCGGGTAGCTGTTTATTGTGTTCGTGTACGCGTGGTGCGGACTGCGGCGGGCGAGCGCGCGCCTCGACTGCAGCAAGCTGGCGCCCTGCTCCGAGAGCCTGCAGTCCATCGCGCTCGACGAGCGGCTCAACGAGGAGCGATGCCGGGTAGCTGTTTATTGTGTTCGTGTACGCGTGGTGCGGACTGCGGCGGGCGAGCGCGCGCCTCGACTGCAGCAAGCTGGCGCCCTGCTCCGAGAGCCTGCAGTCCATCGCGCTCGACGAGCGGCTCAACGAGGAGCGATGCCGGGTAGCTGTTTATTGTGTTCGTGTACGCGTGGTGCGGACTGCGGCGGGCGAGCGCGCGCCTCGACTGCAGCAAGCTGGCGCCCTGCTCCGAGAGCCTGCAGTCCATCGCGCTCGACGAGCGGCTCAACGAGGAGCGATGCCGGGTAGCTGTTTATTGTGTTCGTGTACGCGTGGTGCGGACTGCGGCGGGCGAGCGCGCGCCTCGACTGCAGCAAGCTGGCGCCCTGCTCCGAGAGCCTGCAGTCCATCGCGCTCGACGAGCGGCTCAACGAGGAGCGATGCCGGGTAGCTGTTTATTGTGTTCGTGTACGCGTGGTGCGCGCAGTCGCGGCGAGCGAGCGCGCGCCTCGACTGCAGCAAGCTGGCGCCCTGCTCCGAGAGCCTGCAGTCCATCGCGCTCGACGAGCGGCTCAACGAGGAGCGATGCCGGGTAGCTGTTTATTGTGTTCGTGTACGCGTGGTGCGGACTGCGGCGGGCGAGCGCGCGCCTCGACTGCAGCAAGCTGGCGCCCTGCTCCGAGAGCCTGCAGTCCATCGCGCTCGACGAGCGGCTCAACGAGGAGCGATGCCGGGTAGCTGTTTATTGTGTTCGTGTACGCGTGGTGCGGACTGCGGCGGGCGAGCGCGCGCCTCGACTGCAGCAAGCTGGCGCCCTGCTCCGAGAGCCTGCAGTCCATCGCGCTCGACGAGCGGCTCAACGAGGAGCGATGCCGGGTAGCTGTTTATTGTGTTCGTGTACGCGTGGTGCGGACTGCGGCGGGCGAGCGCGCGCCTCGACTGCAGCAAGCTGGCGCCCTGCTCCGAGAGCCTGCAGTCCATCGCGCTCGACGAGCGGCTCAACGAGGAGCGATGCCGGGTAGCTGTTTATTGTGTTCGTGTACGCGTGGTGCGGCGGGCGAGCGCGCGCCTCGACTGCAGCAAGCTGGCGCCCTGCTCCGAGAGCCTGCAGTCCATCGCGCTCGACGAGCGGCTCAACGAGGAGCGATGCCGGGTAGCTGTTTATTGTGTTCGTGTACGCGTGGTGCGGACTGCGGCGGGCGAGCGCGCGCCTCGACTGCAGCAAGCTGACGCCCTGCTCCGAGAGCCTGCAGTCCATCGCGCTCGACGAGCGGCTCAACGAGGAGCGATGCCGGGTAGCTGTTTATTGTGTTCGTGTACGCGTGGTGCGGCGGGCGAGCGCGCGCCTCGACTGCAGCAAGCTGGCGCCCTGCTCCGAGAGCCTGCAGTCCATCGCGCTCGACGAGCGGCTCAACGAGGAGCGATGCCGGGTAGCTGTTTATTGTGTTCGTGTACGCGTGGTGCGGACTGCGGCGGGCGAGCGCGCGCCTCGACTGCAGCAAGCTGGCGCCCTGCTCCGAGAGCCTGCAGTCCATCGCGCTCGACGAGCGGCTCAACGAGGAGCGATGCCGGGTAGCTGTTTATTGTGTTCGTGTACGCGTGGTGCGGACTGCGGCGGGCGAGCGCGCGCCTCGACTGCAGCAAGCTGGCGCCCTGCTCCGAGAGCCTGCAGTCCATCGCGCTCGACGAGCGGCTCAACGAGGAGCGATGCCGGGTAGCTGTTTATTGTGTTCGTGTACGCGTGGTGCGGCGGGCGAGCGCGCGCCTCGACTGCAGCAAGCTGGCGCCCTGCTCCGAGAGCCTGCAGTCCATCGCGCTCGACGAGCGGCTCAACGAGGAGCGATGCCGGGTAGCTGTTTATTGTGTTCGTGTACGCGTGGTGCGGACTGCGGCGGGCGAGCGCGCGCCTCGACTGCAGCAAGCTGGCGCCCTGCTCCGAGAGCCTGCAGTCCATCGCGCTCGACGAGCGGCTCAACGAGGAGCGATGCCGGGTAGCTGTTTATTGTGTTCGTGTACGCGTGGTGCGGCGGGCGAGCGCGCGCCTCGACTGCAGCAAGCTGGCGCCCTGCTCCGAGAGCCTGCAGTCCATCGCGCTCGACGAGCGGCTCAACGAGGAGCGATGCCGGGTAGCTGTTTATTGTGTTCGTGTACGCGTGGTGCGGACTGCGGCGGGCGAGCGCGCGCCTCGACTGCAGCAAGCTGGCGCCCTGCTCCGAGAGCCTGCAGTCCATCGCGCTCGACGAGCGGCTCAACGAGGAGCGATGCCGGGTAGCTGTTTATTGTGTTCGTGTACGCGTGGTGCGGCGGGCGAGCGCGCGCCTCGACTGCAGCAAGCTGGCGCCCTGCTCCGAGAGCCTGCAGTCCATCGCGCTCGACGAGCGGCTCAACGAGGAGCGATGCCGGGTAGCTGTTTATTGTGTTCGTGTACGCGTGGTGCGGACTGCGGCGGGCGAGCGCGCGCCTCGACTGCAGCAAGCTGGCGCCCTGCTCCGAGAGCCTGCAGTCCATCGCGCTCGACGAGCGGCTCAACGAGGAGCGATGCCGGGTAGCTGTTTATTGTGTTCGTGTACGCGTGGTGCGGACTGCGGCGGGCGAGCGCGCGCCTCGACTGCAGCAAGCTGGCGCCCTGCTCCGAGAGCCTGCAGTCCATCGCGCTCGACGAGCGGCTCAACGAGGAGCGATGCCGGGTAGCTGTTTATTGTGTTCGTGTACGCGTGGTGCGGCGGGCGAGCGCGCGCCTCGACTGCAGCAAGCTGGCGCCCTGCTCCGAGAGCCTGCAGTCCATCGCGCTCGACGAGCGGCTCAACGAGGAGCGATGCCGGGTAGCTGTTTATTGTGTTCGTGTACGCGTGGTGCGGCGGGCGAGCGCGCGCCTCGACTGCAGCAAGCTGGCGCCCTGCTCCGAGAGCCTGCAGTCCATCGCGCTCGACGAGCGGCTCAACGAGGAGCGATGCCGGGTAGCTGTTTATTGTGTTCGTGTACGCGTGGTGCGGACTGCGGCGGGCGAGCGCGCGCCTCGACTGCAGCAAGCTGGCGCCCTGCTCCGAGAGCCTGCAGTCCATCGCGCTCGACGAGCGGCTCAACGAGGAGCGATGCCGGGTAGCTGTTTATTGTGTTCGTGTACGCGTGGTGCGGACTGCGGCGGGCGAGCGCGCGCCTCGACTGCAGCAAGCTGGCGCCCTGCTCCGAGAGCCTGCAGTCCATCGCGCTCGACGAGCGGCTCAACGAGGAGCGATGCCGGGTAGCTGTTTATTGTGTTCGTGTACGCGTGGTGCGGACTGCGGCGGGCGAGCGCGCGCCTCGACTGCAGCAAGCTGGCGCCCTGCTCCGAGAGCCTGCAGTCCATCGCGCTCGACGAGCGGCTCAACGAGGAGCGATGCCGGGTAGCTGTTTATTGTGTTCGTGTACGCGTGGTGCGGCGGGCGAGCGCGCGCCTCGACTGCAGCAAGCTGGCGCCCTGCTCCGAGAGCCTGCAGTCCATCGCGCTCGACGAGCGGCTCAACGAGGAGCGATGCCGGGTAGCTGTTTATTGTGTTCGTGTACGCGTGGTGCGGACTGCGGCGGGCGAGCGCGCGCCTCGACTGCAGCAAGCTGACGCCCTGCTCCGAGAGCCTGCAGTCCATCGCGCTCGACGAGCGGCTCAACGAGGAGCGATGCCGGGTAGCTGTTTATTGTGTTCGTGTACGCGTGGTGCGGCGGGCGAGCGCGCGCGCCTCGACTGCAGCAAGCTGGCGCCCTGCTCCGAGAGCCTGCAGTCCATCGCGCTCGACGAGCGGCTCAACGAGGAGCGATGCCGGGTAGCTGTTTATTGTGTTCGTGTACGCGTGGTGCGGCGGGCGAGCGCGCGCCTCGACTGCAGCAAGCTGGCGCCCTGCTCCGAGAGCCTGCAGTCCATCGCGCTCGACGAGCGGCTCAACGAGGAGCGATGCCGGGTAGCTGTTTATTGTGTTCGTGTACGCGTGGTGCGGACTGCGGCGGGCGAGCGCGCGCCTCGACTGCAGCAAGCTGGCGCCCTGCTCCGAGAGCCTGCAGTCCATCGCGCTCGACGAGCGGCTCAACGAGGAGCGATGCCGGGTAGCTGTTTATTGTGTTCGTGTACGCGTGGTGCGGCGGGCGAGCGCGCGCCTCGACTGCAGCAAGCTGGCGCCCTGCTCCGAGAGCCTGCAGTCCATCGCGCTCGACGAGCGGCTCAACGAGGAGCGATGCCGGGTAGCTGTTTATTGTGTTCGTACGTGTACGCGTGGTGCGGACTGCGGCGGGCGAGCGCGCGCCTCGACTGCAGCAAGCTGGCGCCCTGCTCCGAGAGCCTGCAGTCCATCGCGCTCGACGAGCGGCTCAACGAGGAGCGATGCCGGGTAGCTGTTTATTGTGTTCGTGTACGCGTGGTGCGGCGGGCGAGCGCGCGCCTCGACTGCAGCAAGCTGGCGCCCTGCTCCGAGAGCCTGCAGTCCATCGCGCTCGACGAGCGGCTCAACGAGGAGCGATGCCGGGTAGCTGTTTATTGTGTTCGTGTACGCGTGGTGCGGACTGCGGCGGGCGAGCGCGCGCCTCGACTGCAGCAAGCTGGCGCCCTGCTCCGAGAGCCTGCAGTCCATCGCGCTCGACGAGCGGCTCAACGAGGAGCGATGCCGGGTAGCTGTTTATTGTGTTCGTGTACGCGTGGTGCGGCGGGCGAGCGCGCGCCTCGACTGCAGCAAGCTGGCGCCCTGCTCCGAGAGCCTGCAGTCCATCGCGCTCGACGAGCGGCTCAACGAGGAGCGATGCCGGGTAGCTGTTTATTGTGTTCGTGTACGCGTGGTGCGGCGGGCGAGCGCGCGCCTCGACTGCAGCAAGCTGGCGCCCTGCTCCGAGAGCCTGCAGTCCATCGCGCTCGACGAGCGGCTCAACGAGGAGCGATGCCGGGTAGCTGTTTATTGTGTTCGTGTACGCGTGGTGCGGCGGGCGGGCGAGCGCGCGCCTCGACTGCAGCAAGCTGGCGCCCTGCTCCGAGAGCCTGCAGTCCATCGCGCTCGACGAGCGGCTCAACGAGGAGCGATGCCGGGTAGCTGTTTATTGTGTTCGTGTACGCGTGGTGCGGCGGGCGAGCGCGCGCCTCGACTGCAGCAAGCTGGCGCCCTGCTCCGAGAGCCTGCAGTCCATCGCGCTCGACGAGCGGCTCAACGAGGAGCGATGCCGGGTAGCTGTTTATTGTGTTCGTGTACGCGTGGTGCGGCGGGCGGCGCGCGCCTCGACTGCAGCAAGCTGGCGCCCTGCTCCGAGAGCCTGCAGTCCATCGCGCTCGACGAGCGGCTCAACGAGGAGCGATGCCGGGTAGCTGTTTATTGTGTTCGTGTACGCGTGGTGCGGACTGCGGCGGGCAGCGCGCGCCTCGACTGCAGCAAGCTGGCGCCCTGCTCGAGAGCCTGCAGTCGCGCTCGACGAGCGGCTCAACGAGGAGCGATGCCGGGTAGCTGTTTATTGTGTTCGTGTACGCGTGGTGCGGACTGCGGCGGGCGAGCGCGCGCCTCGACTGCAGCAAGCTGGCGCCCTGCTCCGAGAGCCTGCAGTCCATCGCGCTCGACGAGCGGCTCAACGAGGAGCGATGCCGGGTAGCTGTTTATTGTGTTCGTGTACGCGTGGTGCGGACTGCGGCGGGCGAGCGCGCGCCTCGACTGCAGCAAGCTGGCGCCCTGCTCCGAGAGCCTGCAGTCCATCGCGCTCGACGAGCGGCTCAACGAGGAGCGATGCCGGGTAGCTGTTTATTGTGTTCGTGTACGCGTGGTGCGGACTGCGGCGGGCGAGCGCGCGCCTCGACTGCAGCAAGCTGGCGCCCTGCTCCGAGAGCCTGCAGTCCATCGCGCTCGACGAGCGGCTCAACGAGGAGCGATGCCGGGTAGCTGTTTATTGTGTTCGTGTACGCGTGGTGCGGCGGGCGAGCGCGCGCCTCGACTGCAGCAAGCTGACGCCCTGCTCCGAGAGCCTGCAGTCCATCGCGCTCGACGAGCGGCTCAACGAGGAGCGATGCCGGGTAGCTGTTTATTGTGTTCGTGTACGCGTGGTGCGGCGGGCGAGCGCGCGCCTCGACTGCAGCAAGCTGACGCCCTGCTCCGAGAGCCTGCAGTCCATCGCGCTCGACGAGCGGCTCAACGAGGAGCGATGCCGGGTAGCTGTTTATTGTGTTCGTGTACGCGTGGTGCGGCGGGCGAGCGCGCGCCTCGACTGCAGCAAGCTGGCGCCCTGCTCCGAGAGCCTGCAGTCCATCGCGCTCGACGAGCGGCTCAACGAGGAGCGATGCCGGGTAGCTGTTTGTTGTGTTCGTGTACGCGTGGTGCGGACTGCGGCGGGCGAGCGCGCGCCTCGACTGCAGCAAGCTGGCGCCCTGCTCCGAGAGCCTGCAGTCCATCGCGCTCGACGAGCGGCTCAACGAGGAGCGATGCCGGGTAGCTGTTTATTGTGTTCGTGTACGCGTGGTGCGGACTGCGGCGGGCGAGCGCGCGCCTCGACTGCAGCAAGCTGGCGCCCTGCTCCGAGAGCCTGCAGTCCATCGCGCTCGACGAGCGGCTCAACGAGGAGCGATGCCGGGTAGCTGTTTATTGTGTTCGTGTACGCGTGGTGCGGCGGGCGAGCGCGCGCCTCGACTGCAGCAAGCTGGCGCCCTGCTCCGAGAGCCTGCAGTCCATCGCGCTCGACGAGCGGCTCAACGAGGAGCGATGCCGGGTAGCTGTTTATTGTGTTCGTGTACGCGTGGTGCGGACTGCGGCGGGCGAGCGCGCGCCTCGACTGCAGCAAGCTGGCGCCCTGCTCCGAGAGCCTGCAGTCCATCGCGCTCGACGAGCGGCTCAACGAGGAGCGATGCCGGGTAGCTGTTTATTGTGTTCGTGTACGCGTGGTGCGGACTGCGGCGGGCGAGCGCGCGCCTCGACTGCAGCAAGCTGGCGCCCTGCTCCGAGAGCCTGCAGTCCATCGCGCTCGACGAGCGGCTCAACGAGGAGCGATGCCGGGTAGCTGTTTATTGTGTTCGTGTACGCGTGGTGCGGACTGCGGCGGGCGAGCGCGCGCCTCGACTGCAGCAAGCTGGCGCCCTGCTCCGAGAGCCTGCAGTCCATCGCGCTCGACGAGCGGCTCAACGAGGAGCGATGCCGGGTAGCTGTTTATTGTGTTCGTGTACGCGTGGTGCGGACTGCGGCGGGCGAGCGCGCGCCTCGACTGCAGCAAGCTGGCGCCCTGCTCCGAGAGCCTGCAGTCCATCGCGCTCGACGAGCGGCTCAACGAGGAGCGATGCCGGGTAGCTGTTTATTGTGTTCGTGTACGCGTGGTGCGGACTGCGGCGGGCGAGCGCGCGCCTCGACTGCAGCAAGCTGGCGCCCTGCTCCGAGAGCCTGCAGTCCATCGCGCTCGACGAGCGGCTCAACGAGGAGCGATGCCGGGTAGCTGTTTATTGTGTTCGTGTACGCGTGGTGCGGACTGCGGCGGGCGAGCGCGCGCCTCGACTGCAGCAAGCTGGCGCCCTGCTCCGAGAGCCTGCAGTCCATCGCGCTCGACGAGCGGCTCAACGAGGAGCGATGCCGGGTAGCTGTTTATTGTGTTCGTGTACGCGTGGTGCGGACTGCGGCGGGCGAGCGCGCGCCTCGACTGCAGCAAGCTGGCGCCCTGCTCCGAGAGCCTGCAGTCCATCGCGCTCGACGAGCGGCTCAACGAGGAGCGATGCCGGGTAGCTGTTTATTGTGTTCGTGTACGCGTGGTGCGGACTGCGGCGGGCGAGCGCGCGCCTCGACTGCAGCAAGCTGGCGCCCTGCTCCGAGAGCCTGCAGTCCATCGCGCTCGACGAGCGGCTCAACGAGGAGCGATGCCGGGTAGCTGTTTATTGTGTTCGTGTACGCGTGGTGCGGACTGCGGCGGGCGAGCGCGCGCCTCGACTGCAGCAAGCTGGCGCCCTGCTCCGAGAGCCTGCAGTCCATCGCGCTCGACGAGCGGCTCAACGAGGAGCGATGCCGGGTAGCTGTTTATTGTGTTCGTGTACGCGTGGTGCGGCGGGCGAGCGCGCGCCTCGACTGCAGCAAGCTGGCGCCCTGCTCCGAGAGCCTGCAGTCCATCGCGCTCGACGAGCGGCTCAACGAGGAGCGATGCCGGGTAGCTGTTTGTTCACAACCTTCCTCATATACTGATGGTTGCAATACATACTGCCCGCAGAGTACTAAAAAGGGGAAACCGCAGCTGTAGCCGGTGCAGAAACGTTGACGATTGCTCATTCTATTATAGCGTGTGTAGAAAGAATAACAATAAATTGGTGTAAATATCTATGGTTAGCGATAGCTTATGTCAAAATAATGTTAATATTACATCGACTAATATCGGTCCCGCGAATATTCCTCTACACTCTTGATCGCTTGTTTAGCTTTATCGCTTGTTTCACTTCTCTCGTCCCTCGATCAGACTGACTCACGCCGGCGCTCGGACCCGCTTATACTATACTTGTAAATGAAGCCCTCTCTTTCTTCATTCATTTGAATTTGCCGCGCCGCCGCCATTCACATAACCTACAGACATAAGCCGGCTTCACTCTGTGGGTGCCTTGTCGCCGACGGCTGTCAAGATTGACAGCTGTTGTCTATGCATGTCATTACAAGAAGAAATTGGACTTTATTTATCGGTTTGAATTTAAATGATTTGTAACAAATTTTAAAAGTGAAAATATAGCTTTTATTGTTGTTTCTCTTGCAATACAGAGCAACTCAAGTTAGTTTTATTTCACTAATTAAACCAGTGTCCCTAAACCTCATTATATACTCATCCGAACGAGGCTCGAATGTTCCACCCTCGTTGTTTTTCGGAGGGGTAGATCCTTCGAGAGAAGTCGAAGCTGCTAGAAATGCATTGTTTATAAAAAATTTCATTGACCTTATTTCAAGTTACGGCCGATGCGGGTAGGAACGAGCGGTTATGAACCTTATTCCGTTTATAATAAAGCTAATTCGTAACGTAATTCGCGTGGCGGTACTGTGGCAATCCGTGTAACTGGTACAAGACCTGCTGTTGCCAGGTGACGGCGCTGTGCACGCTGGGCGAGGAGGTGTACGTGGGCACCGCGTGGGGCTGCGTCGTGGTCGCGCACGCAGCATCGCTCCGACCGCTCACCGTGTTCCGTCCTTACGAGGAAGAGGTAACTCACACCTTCAGCTGTAGCGTCAATGTCTTAGCGTCAATTTGTGCGGAAACGTTAACAATCGCCATTGATTAAACATAAATTAAAGGATCAGCACTTTCTGACGTCACGCATACAATTTTAGGCTCCGCCCTGAAGCCGGATTTTTAATTTGGCAAAACTGTAAAATGGCGCTAATGTATGCGACCGACAGCGGTATGTGCTGTCAGCGGTGCCGAAATGTACGACGCGCGACGCCATATTTGAGCAATTTTTGGCTTCAACATATTACGTTGCATATTTCCCGTCCTCTTAGATTCAAAGATTCAAATCATTTATTTCATATTGGCCACTACTTGTTAGCACTTATGAAGGTCAAGTAGGTACATTATTTAGCTTAGCGTATTTCGTCATTGTAGGTAACAGCGTCGATAGGTGCGGAAACGTTAAAGATCGCTCATTTTATAGCTATATATGTGTAGAAAGAAACCAACAATTGTCTTTAGTTGGCGATAGCTAATATCAATGTCACATCGAGTCATATAGGTCCCGCGAGCAACGACCTTAATCTGTGCATCGACAATAATCGTTAACGCCTGTCGAAATTGCGTCTTGGCATCTTTACCATTTAGCAACTTTCGTGAGAGAAACTTTTTTTTTATTTAGCGTTAGTTCGCATACACTTTTTGTTCCATTTGTATACGTCGTGGTACAACACTATTTGTCACTTGACTCAGCCTGCTTCTATCGTAATATCCCACGATAATCTATCCGCTTTCAATAGATCAGTCATAGAAAACCACAGATTGAATTCACTTCACTCACTGGTGGTAGGAATCATCTTGCTGATTTCGTCCGAGTCGGCATCACCGCAGTGTCGGTTGTTCTATGTGAAGTAGCCCATGTATTACTGTAACAGTTTGAAGGGTATTCAGCAAAAGGAAACCGTACATGAATCCTCCCATATACCACCAGGCTATGGACTATACGGTGGAATAAATTTAAAAGATACCACTACATTAACAGAATGCAAATCAACTAGCTGTTGCCAACGGCTCTGCCTGCGTGAATTCAGGGTTTTAGGGTTCCGTACAAAGGGTAAAAACGGGAGTCTACTACTGACACTTCGCTGTCCGCCTCTCACTAGGCTGTATCTTTTGAACCATGAT
This sequence comes from Coenonympha glycerion, assembly GCA_963855885.1. Classification (NCBI taxonomy): domain Eukaryota; kingdom Metazoa; phylum Arthropoda; class Insecta; order Lepidoptera; family Nymphalidae; genus Coenonympha; species Coenonympha glycerion. The sequence continues at coordinate 1,494,178 of OY979651.1, forward strand.
AGTTAGACAGCTGAAATTTTTACAGTTGATGTATTTCTTGTGCCTTTCTCGATAAATAAACTATCTAATACATTTTTTTTCAATTCGAACCAGTAGCTCCCGACTCTTGAGGTTAGTACGTTCAAAAAAAAACAAACTGTCGTTACAATTTGTCGTTTTGTCTTGTGGGAGGCTTTGGCCGTGGCTAGTTACCACCCTACCAGCAAAGACGTACCGCTAAGCGATTTAGCGTTCCGGTACGATGCTGTGTAGAAACCGTTGGGATGACATAACTTACCCCTTCCAAGTTAGTACGATAACATCTTCGGCTGCATCTTCACTTACCATCAGGTGAGATCGCAGTCAAGTACTAACTTGTATAGCTTAAAAAGAAAACAATATAAGTATGATGTGTTCTGTTTTTGTCAGGTCCGCGCAATCATCCCGCTGTCGCCGCACGGCAGCATCCGCGGCGCGCTGCTGGCCACCTTCGGCGCCGGCTACAGGCCGCTCGTGCAGCGGTACGCACCCGCGCAGGTGGGTAGCTTGGTTGCTTTTCTTGATGACGCGACTGGGTAAAACGGAACAATAGACATATACACAGGACCCGGCGGACCGCGTTGCAAAATGTTGCCAGTTTACTGGTGTCAAAAATATTTGTTTTGAGGGGTCTCCCAAACAACAAACGTGAATTTTTGCTATTGCTAGTTTTATACATTTTGTCATCTTGTGTGCAGGCAAACAACGCGACCACGCACAGCGGGTACTACTGCTTGCTGTGGCGCGCGCAGCACTGGCTGCCGGACTAGCGGACACACACGGATGTGCCGGTTTGGAGCAAACTTGTGCAAAAAGACAGCGCGCGGCGAAGAGACGCGTCGATTTGCACTAACTCGCGTTCATGAAATGACACTTTAAGGTGGTTCGATCGTGAATTAGCGTCTTAAGGTGACGCATCTTGCGATTTAAATCTTTGGGATGAAAAATAAATTCCAAAATAATGATCTCGAATTTCATGTTAGGTACTGTATGCTCTATTCTCTCTTCGCGTCAAATTCAATTTTTTGAACGAAGATTCCTTTCGCACATTACGAAAATTTGCATTTTCTATATTTTGGCTGTATCGCCATGTTGGATTTAGAATGACGTTACACTGCTAACCACGCATTCTGATCCAAACTAAACTTGTATACGTAACTTCAGCTCAGTTGGTTGAAGATATCTCTTTCAAAAAGATTATTATTATTAAAATTGTATATTTTTAAAATTGAGTCACAAATTCCACACAGACATAACTTGTAAAATTGACACTTTTTAGCAAATATTTAATTTTTTATTATTTTTGATAGGTGCGCTTGTTCTTTACTAAAATCATGTCTGCTGGACAGAAATGATGAGGTCTAGAATAGAAGGCGCTGGCCTAGAAAATGCCTATTCCTAATCTAAGAGTGCTCTTGAAGGCACCCAGATTATATTTGGCTGGGAACCACTGATCTCTATTGTATAGATCTATGACTGTCAACGTAAAAATGAAGACACTTGATTTTCGCCATTTTGGCGCTGATTGTTGCGTAACCTGACGTGAGCGTCCTGGGAACTAAAATAACATTCAAACCAACGGTAGCAACGAATGTCAATACGTCAATTCGAGGGTGACGCTTCAAAACGGAACAAAAAGGGAACTTTCAGATGTATATAATGATTAATCCATAGAATTGAGATCAGTGCTGAGAACACGGAAGCTGGAAGGGTATTCTCTCAGTTTTAACGCCGGCTATGTCTTATTAGCTTAGATATTGCGAAAAACCAAATTAAATTTGAATTTTGCTGACAGTAGCCTTGATGTACGGTAGTTTGTACTTATGTATGATACTAATTCATTGTATTTAGCTAGCTGTACTTGTCTCAAACAATTTTATAAACCAAAGAAATAAATAGGTAAATTATTGTAAGTTGATGTCAAATTGAGTTTCATTTTGTCGAAGACTACCCTCGGCCTTTATTATGTATATCAGTGATGATCACTGACTTTCAACCACATAAAATCTTAGTTTCCTTTCAAAGATTTAAATCGCTAGATGAAGCTTAAAAAACCTCCAAAAACGTCCACGTTTTTGTCTTGTGTTGTCATTTTACACACACAGCGAGATAAGAAATGGTGATATAGCGAGGTTTCATTTACTCTGCACTTGCGTTCTCTGTCACACAATCGCACACTCATGCTGAGAGCACTCACCATAGAGTAATTTGTGTATAAAGGCAAGCACTCACTCAACACGTTTGTGGACGTTTTCGATGTGCGCAATGTAGGCTTAGGACTCATTTAGCGATTTAAATCTTTGATCTAGACATGTAACTACTGTCATTGAGATTATATGATTTTCTTTCTATCCAGATGGAAATAGCGTACGAGTAGCGTAGTGACGATCTAGACAAGTCTAGTCTAAGACTGCAGATCAGTATCACAGTATGTTTAATTCTCGTTTTCACCAACATTTTAAGACACCTAAGCCCTTAGGTGACAGTTGTTGTAAGTGAAAACTGTCACCTATCGGCTTAGGCGTTCCTTAAAGTGTTTGAAACTATTTAATAAGGCTAGAGAGCAAGGTATGTACTTACAATAAAAAATTTGGAATTTTTACGTTTTAATTTTCTTTTCATGCCTAAAAATAATAACTTATTTACATAAATTTGGTTCAAATAATAATTATTAATTAGAAACATCTTGAATCAAAAAAAAAGTTGAATTTCGCGGGCACATCCGTGGCATGGCCCTTAATATACTCGTAAGCTATTTAAACAACACCTTTGAGGTATGGTTTCACGTGGCCGTGTCGGATTTTGTTGATGGGGCATCACGTCGAACGCGTCGTACTCTTCGTCATTGCCACAAAGCCACTGTTGGAAGGCACCGTTGCTTGAGGGAGTAGGAGCTCGCGCGGTAAGGGACGCCCGTTGGATGGTCTTGCTTGCAACGGGGCTATTCCATGGAGGTGCACCCATGCATTGGTTTCCGCGCGAGCAAACATAGTGCATGCTTGGGACTATTCCATGGAGGTGCACCCATGCACTGGTGTCCGCGCGAGCAATCATAGTGCATGCTAAGTGGCGAACAAGCTCCTCCACGGTTAGGGTGCGGGTGTCCCTGTGGACGCCATTGCGGACGTATCGCGGCGCTCCTACGATGAGGCGCAGGCATCCTTTTCTGCTGGACCTGGAGTCGTTTCTTCTGATACGCGAGGCAGAGGGCGTACCAAGCTGGAGCCGCGTACCTCAGACGCGAGCGGACGTAGGCTCCGTATAGACTCGCAGTTTCGTTCTGGTGGTAAGGTTGGATGTGAAGAGCGAGTGGAGCATCGATCGAGCCGCCGCTGCCTGACATACCACGTGATTAAAGATTCAAATCATTTATTTCTTATATACCACTACTTGTTAGCACTTATGAAGGTCAAGTAGGTACATATACTTACTTATTAATTTAGTGATAACTAATTTAACGACTTAAAAACTAAGTTTACGAGGGTTCCAACGCGCCCTGAACTGAGAAGAAGCCCACAACAAACTCAGCCGGGTGTTATTTTTTTGTTATCACTAGTTCACAATATTCACAATATAATATAAATTAGCTATAAATTTGAATTAGAGCAATTTACTCCCATGGTCAATCCATGGGAGTAAATTGCTCATTTTCATTTAAGTAATCTTTTATGCTATAATATGCCTTATTTATAATTTTCGGCTTGACAAAACCTTTGAACTTATTGAGCGACATGTCAAATAGGTACACTGGATGGCAGTTTATTATATTAAAAGTGATTAACTGTGGCGTCGATTGCGATCGATGTAGCACCCCAGATACCGCACCGAGGTCTTCCAATCTACGTCCTGTCCCCGAAGTTTCAGCTGGCGTAGCCGCCGGTCAGCAGAGCGGCAGTCTTCCTAACATTGACTGCCATTCTCCACTTATCTAGCCACTCCGGAAGCAGTTCCAGTAGGCATTGCATCATGTTGGTAGCGACGATCTGGTGGTGCGATGACGCGAAAAACGCACTATCATCTGCATATACAATAGGGCTAGCATTACATTCTCTTCACCTTTCCGTAGATGGTCACGCAGGGTGGGGATGTCATCTGTATATGCCGCGTACAAGCGCGGCGACAAACAGCTACCTTGGGGTACTCCCGCTCTGATGAGGCGTGGTTGAGAGGCTATACTATCCACCGAGACATGGATTTAACTTCTGCTTTGTAGAAAAGACGCCAGCACTCGCACAATCGCGGGCGGCGTGGAAGTATTGAGCAATTTGGCTAGTAACCCAGCGTGCCACACTCTGTCGAAGGCCTTCTCGATATCGAGGAAGACCCCGACGGTGCAGTGCTGGTTGTTGAGTTGGCTGGCCAAGTAGTTGATCACTCTTGCCAGTTGGAGCGTTGTCGAATGGTTGCTGCGAAACCCATACTGCTCCTCGCGCAGGGGCAGGTGAGGCTCGAGTCGTCGCAGCAGCAGTCGCTCGAACAGCTTGGCGATGTGCGAGAGTAGTGTGATCGGTCGATAACTTGCAGGTAGGCGGCGGTCCTTGCCTGGTTTTGGGATGTGTTATTTAGGTGATAATCTCGGGATAGAAATTAAACACAGTGGTCTCGTTCATAGCTGTATTCCGACTAAATCGAATGACAAGCGCGGGCGCAGCCGCGCGTACCAAATAATTCCACTACCCACAAAACATTATCCTAACAGGATGACTATGACATTCCCTATCTTCCATGCCTCGGGGAAGTGGCCGGTGCGGAGTATACCATTATAAAGTCTGGTCAGCGCTACTAGTCCTTGTCTTGGTAGCTGTTGCAGTGCGATGTTCGGAACCCTAAAAAACATTACACTCCTTTTTTGGGAAGTGTGGTAAAACTAAAATTGAACAGTTTTTTTTCCTGCTACCTTTGTATAACAATGTCCTGAGTCCTGACACTTGTATGACTTCACACTTGAGTGTCTTCAGACTTCTTTCTCTTCAGTCTCTTTTCACGAAAGCCTTTTCGGACTTTAAAATGGGTACTCATATGCTTAGTTAAACTACCCTTTATTGAACTTCTGTAAAAACATAATGTACAGGAATAAGGCTTTTCACCCGTGTGGATCCTGACATGTTTCACTAATGAACTCCTGTCTTTACATTTATAACTACAAAAGTCACATGAATAAGGCTTTTCACCGGTGTGGGTCCTCATATGACACACTAAACTAGTCTTTTGTATGCATTTGTAACTACATAGCTTACAGGAATAAGGCTTTTCACCGGTGTGAGTTCTCATATGCCTATCTAATTTATTCTTTTGTGCACTTTTATAACTACACAACCCACATGAATAAGGTTTTTCACCAGTGTGTATCCTAATATGATCAGCTACGCCTTTTTTTTGTGTAAACACACGTCCACAAATGTCACAAATGAATGTAAGTTTGCGTGAACTACGTCCTGATGTGCCTGGCTCAGTTTCACTCAGCACTGACGCAGCAGGCTCGTTGTGTGTGGCAGCGACTTCACGCTCACTCGCTGCACAGTACTCAACATCTTCACAAGCAGTGTGACTGTCATGAGAACAGACAGCTCGTAGTGATTGCGGCAACGATTCAACCTTTATTTTAGCTCTTTCAGGATTTTGAGCAATGTCATACATCTTGACCGCACAGCTCTTGAGGTCACTGTTGATTCTGTGTTTGCTATCGGGCGCTTGGTTGTCTGACACGTCATCGTGCAGATGCGAGCGCACGTGTGTACTGTACGCATGCTCGTGGGGAAACTTCTCATAGCAAAATGTGCACATGAATGCAGCACTCTCACACTTTAAAAGGTCAATGTTAAATTCTCCTTTTACACAGTCTGCGTTCTCTTCCTTCATCCTTTGGGTGTGTTCATCTTCAAACTGAGAGTCTTCAATGCACTCAACTTTGACTGCAACTCCAAGTACAGTCTCCTGTGAGTCTGTCTGTCTGTTCCCATCAGTATTGTCTACTATGTACATGTCACAGGGGTCAGGTCCGAGCAACGTTGACACTAAATTATTCCTCAGTTTGTTGTTTGTTTGTTGTATCATCTTTATATCTTGTATTGTTATCTGCAATAAAATAAATAGTATTAAAACACACATAAAAAGGTCCAAGAAAATGTAGTATGATATCTCCAAAACATAGGAAAAGGCAAGCAGTGTTAACAAGTACTGAGCACTCACCACTTCATGTTTCTCCAGTAACTCCATCATCAGACAGCGCGCTTTCAGGCTCTGCTCTCTGAATCTGCTGTAGTTCCTCAACTGCTGAGCACATTGTACACAAAGTGTTTGCTTCAGGTTTCCTCCGTCCCACAACTGAAACAAATGCGCTGATAACAACTGTGTACAGTGAGGCTGGTTTTACTCGTTTGTTCGTTCGTTTCAGCCGACGGACGTCCACTGCTGGACATAGGCCTCCTGCAATGATTTCCAGCCCGCACGGTCCTGCGCCACTTGTATCCAGCGATTTTAATGTCGTCAGTCCATCTGGTCGGAGGCCTGCCAACACTGTGCTTTCCCGTGCGGGGTCGCCATTCCAGCACTTTGGGTCCCCAACGTCATTCGGTCCTACCAGCTATGTGCCCCGCCGATAGCCACTTCAGCTTCGCGATACGTTGAGCTATGTCGGTGACTCTGGTTCGTCTACGAATCTCCTCATTTCTGATTTGATCACGTAGAGAAACTCCGAGCATAGCTCTTTCCATCGCCCGCTGAGTGACTCTGAGCCTTCTTATGAGACCCATAGTAAAAGATCATGTCTCGGATCCATTCATCCAAGTCATCACTCACATCTATCTAATGTTTGGGAAGCTAAACTTTCATAATATAAAACAATCAGCAACTTACAGGATGTCCAGTTAACTTCTCATATGCTTCCTCCAAGTTGTATTGACTGATGGGAGACATCTTGCTGTCAGTGTTGAGGCATGTCATGCAGACCTGCAAATATATAGATATATTTTAATCCACGATCCACCCCACTCTGTCAACCTCGATACAAATCGAATGCAAGTGATTTTGGCAGAGTGGAGCGTGTCTTTGTGGATTGAAATATTAAAATACTAGTTACTTCTATAATGCTGTTTCAGGTAAAGGCTTTGAAATCGGTCGGCTTAAATCCTATACCTTTAAACGAGCAATTCTTGTATATATATATATATTTCTATATAATCTGGATCTCGGAAACGGCTCGAACGATTTTCATGAAATTTAGTATACAGGGAGTTTTGGGGGCGACAAATCGATCTAGCTAGGATTCATTTTTATAAAATGTCAAATTTACCAAAAATAAAATAAAAATATGACTCCTGCTGCCATCTATTAGCCAGTAGTTAAACTACAGAGCGAAGCTTGGTTACCCAGATATATTTCTTAAAACATGATATTAACCCTCTTAAAAGTTCAGTCGACGGGCTCCTATTTCTGGGTAGTCATAAAAGGAAGTAACCACTCAGAAGAATGGCCACTGTCCTCTTCATCACCTATCCGTTATCCGAGTCGGGGTGCCCTCAAGTCCTGAACGCGCTTCTCTCGCTCTTGTATTCTAAGTTATTTGTAACAATAAACTTCTGCGAATGAGTGTAAGGTCTTCAGCCTTGTGCTAGCTTGAGGTTAAGACTCTTTAGGGGTTCGAAAGTATTATAAAAAACAGTAATTAAATGTTTCGAAACATTTGGAACCGCCATGCCACTTAGAAATTTTCTAAAAAATCAACCCAAACCCAAACAACAAAAAAACCACTTAGAAAATCAGATTATTAGAAATTCCCTGAAAAGATAGTATCTTAGTAATCTTTTTTTTACATAATATTGAGAATATTGCTAATGTTTTACCGATGATTTGGTTTAGACGAAATCAGCATTATCCTTTATGCAACTGTCATGTGATGGGGTCTATGATATTCACGGGTCTTTAAATACATTATTGGAGGACTTCCAGCCTCCAGGCATAGAGGCGTGATAATGGCTGAGCACATGCTATCTATATAAAGAAGGCTTATTGTGTGAGGGACATACCGACGTTCGCAAGAGCCTGTATGTTAGGCCTATGTGAAATAAAGATATTTTGATTTGATTTGATTTGAGTGTTTACCCTCTTGTGGTCAAGTACAGTGGCGACCACCGTTTGCCCCAAAGCAATTATTCCTCATTACCTCCATTTTCTAAAGGGCTCCTGATGAATAGGTCACAACTTCACAAGCATCAGCTCAGTCAGTATTCACTATCAGCGACCAGCGTCAGCACTCAGCACCATCAGCACTGTAGCCATTATGGTAAACACTAAATGCAAAGAAGATATAATCACTACGTTTTGGTAAATGGTAATTTTCTAATTTCTTTACAATACAATATACTCTCCAACAGCCAACTACACCAAAGAGTATATAATCACTAGTCACCTACACAGAACAATAATACTCCTGCCAACTATCACATTATTTTTGTATTTTTGTATAATGTCACAGGTTACTCTATATCACTGGCGTTTCTAATGTCTATTGTCTAGAGATGTGCCGAGTCAGGCTGACTCGAGAACTGACTCGAGTACTTAGTGGGTACTCACATACTCGAGTACTCAGATTATAGGATTCGGATACACGGAACACAAACACTGGTTCCGAGTACTTATGGAATATGAATCCAATAATCCAAAATCGGATACACAAATAAAGACCTTATTTTAATAGATTTAAAAACTATTTTAATTTTGAAGTTATTTTTGTTTCGTGTTCGCGGTTTTATTTCACAAAGACGATACCTGCAAGAAAAAACATCATAACTCACTTTTTAATAATTTTGAGTAACAATCAAATTTATAGTGAACAAAAAAAGCTCTTTTTTGCGTTCTAGATACAGGTGGTATCTAAATTAAATCGCATTGTGTTTTTAGTCAATGCAAAAATACTGTAAGTCAGCATCCATTCAAAATGATAAAATATTATATTTACTTACATTTAGTTATGTTAAATATTAGTTACGTTATGTTATAATATTTAGTTAGTACTTGCTCAATAATACTATGTCACTAAAATTGTGCCTGATGTAAGATACCGTCTTTTTTCACGGCAACAATTTTTTACTGAATAAACGAAATAATAACGTAATATAAACTATATGAAAGCGTAGATTTTACCTTTATAAAAAACATTTTTAAGGTTGAATGAGGCGCTCTGCTGAAAAGTTACAAAAAATGAGATACGATGTTTTTCCTTGCAGGTGTCGGTTAGAGTTCTTTTTTAAATATTTTTTTTGTAATTTGATATATATATTTTTTTTATTTTATATAACTTTAGCAAATGTATAGAAAGTTGCATTTTGGTTAGAATCTTGTAAATATAGACATTAATTGTCTAGATTTAACTTTTACCGAAGCAGGTATTTTATGTGTTTTACGAGTAAAAGATACTCGTAAAAAACATTTTAATAATATTTTTTCTTGATTTTATGAATAGATTTACTATTTTAAAGTTGATTATGTTAGTAAAAAAAAATATACCGAAGAAAGTATATTATGTTTGTAAGCAGTGATAACAGTTTTTTTTTATGATTTGTAAAAAGTTGTTTATTTTTGTAAGGATAACAAGTTCCTTTTCTAGCTTTTACATTCCTACATACTAAGGTATATTAATATCATAATTATTAAAAAATAATCATTGTTTTATTGTTTATATCATTCATAACGATTTGAGTTCTATCAAGGTCGTACTATAGGTACTTGTATCGTTGAATACAAGTATTCGAGGTAGGTACTCGAATACTTGTATGAGTATTCGAGTACCTGTCCGAGTCCTCTGACTCGATTCTTTTATTTATGAGTACTAAAATACTCGAATACCAAAAGTAGCCGACTCATGAATGAAATGATCAAATGTATATTCCACTGTATATTCTTTTGTCAAATGCTATGGTCAAATGTAAGTAACATCCATAATATCTGTGCATTATCTGTGGGCAGCTGACAAATGTGTCCAGTCCGAAAAGGCTCTCTTGGCACTTGAAGGAGGGCGCTGTTGCACAACAAAGGCAGCCATAAAATAAAATCTCCTCAATTTTATTTCAATTTTAGGTAAGCAAAAACAACGTAACGTGAAATCAACGGGTCTGCCCGCGAAATTCAAAATTTTCGTGGTTTTTTGCAATTTGTACGCTAATTAGACATGATAGGCTTATGGCAATCAATGATAGGCTTATGGCAATCAATTTGCGAGAATGGCAGTATCCTGACGGCCATAAGCCTATTTATTATGTCTTATTACTAGCTTAAAATCGCGAAAACCCACGAAAAATTTGAATTTCGGAGGCACGCCCGTGGTGTGCTCCATAACCTACAATAGTGATATACTGAGAGAGTGAACTAGGTACTTATATATATCAAACAGTAGCACAGGATAGTGGCGTTAGTTCAGCCTTTTGGCCACGCGGCAAGCCTTGTCGCACAGAAGTCCCGCAGACGCGGCGCTGTAATCAATGATATTATTAAAGGTTGCCCTCTCACTCGCACTCGTAATTCGTAAACAGCTGTCAATTTTAGTTCATGTTTTTGCCGCGGGACTTCTTTCATTGAAATTTGGAACCACAGATAAAAACATAGACAACTTGTCAAATGTCAATACTCAATGTTATTTGCTATCCCTATAGTGTTTTATGTCTATGTTTGCTATGCCGACAGGACGAGTTGAGCAAGTTTTGTAGCACAAAAAAATGCCGACTTGTTTTCTCAATTAAAACAGCATTTTCCATCGAAAACGCGTAATCAGTGCCTTAGATGTTGTTCACCATATTCGGGACATACTTTTGAGCTTACTTTCATAACTTTTACGTGACGCTGTTAGTTAATATAAATATTATAAAACTATGAACAAGTTTGGGTGTGTGAAACAGTGATTGGTTTGAATTCTTGTGGATTTCACCCACGTTTTCCTCTGTTTACGAGCTCCAAAAACTGTTTGCCCGCTGTAAGGTGAGTTTAGGACGAGTTTTTACAACTTCTACACTAAAATATCGACTATTTGTGTTCCAAGTTCCAACGCTGGAAAGTGTCGCGTACTATGTTACGTTGCACTTTGAAAGTAGGTTTTGTGAAGTTTTCAATGATCGGAATTCAAATCTCTGTAAAATATCATGTGATTTGTATACGGTTGGTAACTAAACCGTTCAAAAAAGAGAAATTACGTAATGTAGATCTAATTTCATTCATTTTAAGTAGAAAGAAATGTATGGAATGTGAAGTATGTGGGTACATGTCATTAATCTCATAATCCGATAGAAACGTTAGGTACCTACCTACAGGTATTGTTTTGTGTTCAGTGTGACCGTTTCAAAATTGGGGAATCTGTCAAACACTACAAAAAAATCTACCAAAATCTGCCAACTCGATTTCTGAACTGTAATAGTACAGTTATTGTACATACAGTGATAGCCTAGTGATTTTAACGTCAGAACATTCCCATTCCATCGACACAAGCCAAAAGTTTCCAGCTTAGTATCTATCATCTCTGTGTAACTAAGTCATACAAAAATAAGTAAATAGACTTAAAAATTAAAATCATAAAAAAATTAAAATCATTAGTTTTTTCATTTTATTTCAAAGTTAATAAGGATTTCCTGGGAATCTGCCACATTCTGCCACTTTCTTAAATCGTCAGCTTATTCTGCCAGAAGTAAAATTCAGGAGCTAAATCTGCCCAAATGGCAGAAATCTACCACAAACGGTCACACTGCTGGTGTCCTTGAGATGCCGATAGACGTAGGTGTATTTATTGAGCATTAGGTGTTTATAGTTGTATTAGTTTCCAGTTATGAATTGGATAGTTGACTGAAATCACATATAGATTTTTTCATTTATATTGGAACTAGAAATTTTTAAAAACTTAGCTGTTGCCCGTGGCTCCACCCATGTGAATTTCAACTTGGTTTTTTGCTAATGGGAAATGATGTATTCCGTCTCGCCCGTGGAAATAATGGATTTTCCGGGATAAATAGTAGCTTAACACATAAGCTACTATTTATCCCGGGCTACAAGCTAAAGTTCAAATTTCAGCCAAATCGGTTCAGTAGTTGCAACATGAAAGAGTAACAAAGATCCATCTGTCAATACTTACAAACTCTCACATTTATAATAATATTAGGTAGGATTAAATGGTAAAGAACTAAATTAATCTACCAAATAACAAAAATGATGTACGCATTTTAATATTTAAACAATTTAATTTAATTTGACTACCTCCGTGGCGCAGGGAACGCATGCTCGGATTCGAGTGGGAGGTTGCGGGTTCGATTGCCGCCACCGGCCACTTTGGAATTTTATAATTTCTAAATTGGCTCAGGTCTGGTCTGGTGGGAGCTTTTGGCCGTGGTTAGTTACCACCCTACGAGCAAAGACGTACGCCAAGCATTTAAGCGTTCCGGTACGATGCTGTGTAGAAACCGTTGGGGTGGGTAACTTACCCCTTCCAAGTTAGTACTCTAACATCTTTGACTACATCATCACTTGCCATCAGGTGAGATCACAGTCATACTAGCTTGTATAGCGTAAAAAAAAATAAAGGTTGGTAAATAAATAAAAATAGCCTTCCTTCTATCAATTTTGTTGGTGCACCAGAACTATATAAATTATAAATACATCTAAAGGTCGGCTGTCCTTGGACATAGGCCTCCTCTAGAGCCTGCCACCTTTTTTCTATCCAATGTCCATCTGCACCAACTCCTCAGCAAATCATTCTCCCATCTAATTCTTGGTCTTTCTTTTCTTTCTTTCTGTTCCTGGGACTTCTCCGTGAAGTCTTCGTGTGAAGTGAAGGTTCCAATGCAGGTCCTGGCCGGATCACTCCAGCCAGCCAAGCTCCCTCCAGAATCCGAAGAAGCCTCCCAGGTCGCACAGGATTTCTTGTAGTGTTGCTGAGGAGCCCAAGTAGGTCTGGCGTTGCTCCGACACTTCAGTGCACCATAGTAGCATGTGTGCCAGTGTCTCGTCCTCCTTCATTCATGCTCTGCATAGAGGGCCGTTCGTGATTCCGAGTAGAAAAGGGTTTACCCTGCTGAGTTTGTTGTGGGCTTCTTCTCAGTTCAGGGCGCGTTGGAACCCTCGTAAACTTAGGTTTTAAGTTGTTAAATAGTTATCACTATTAATAAGTATATGTACCTACTTGACCTTCATAAGTGCTAACAAGTAGTGGCCTATATGAAATAAATGATTTGAATCTTTGAATCTTTATTTAGTTGGCAATGCCTTGTTATCATGCCTACGACTATTCTTAGTTCATGTCCCTAGAGTACCAGAACATAACTTTTTGGTCAATTTTTCTTTCCATTTCTTTTATTACAGAGTCACAAATGTTATGTACCTAAAGCTACAGGCCTTTGAGCTCAGTGATCTGTTGAGTGAATCTAAATGGGGTTGTTTATTGACTAGTTATCGTATAGCAATTAAGTTATATGATAAAAGAGGTCTTAATTAATAACTAATGGTTATATGATTTTTATTGTTTTAGGTCAATGATATTTTGTATCGTCCTCCATTATTCTGCCTAAAAAAACTGGCCAAGTGAGATATAAAACAGTTTATTATGGGCGGCAAAAATCTTTAAATCTTTGAGGTATCTTTAAAAAGAACTTTATATATGACATGCACTTGATTGTTTTTTTAGTATCTAAAAACCACAAAGGCACATGTCTGCCAGCAAAATAAAAATTTTATTTGGTTTTTCGCAATTTGTAAGACAGTAAAATTGCGGGTAAAAACAACAAAACCCAAAGCTATATTTCAACAATAAAATGTAGGCCTAGCTCAGGACTCGCAAGTTGCAACTCTCTCTATGCATAGATAGCATTTTTGAAAAGGGAAAATACCTATTCGCGTCGCGCTAAGTCACTAAACGGTAGCACGGAACACAATAATAGTACCCGGTACTGAACCTTCCCTCCGCATAAAAATAAGTAATTAAAAAATTAAAAAACCGGCCAAGTGCGAGTCGGACTTTTTATTGAGAAGAGTTTATTGTTATTATCAAAAAAAGTATAATAGTTAGAGAGTTTATTTTATTTTTCCTGTAAAATATACGTTTACTTCTATTGATCATAATTATTTCAGATTTTTCGAGCGGTAAACTTTGGAGATAAGGGGGGAACGGTATTTTTTTCGACAGTTTGCCCAATAAATCGAAAACTATCAGGCATAAAAATAAATGAAACTCAAGTAACGCCCTTTCATATGATACCCTACTCAATATTGTTATCTCATTTTGAAATTTTGACGACCCGGTTTTCCCCCCTTTTTAAATAAAAAAAAAGATTTTCAATTTTTCATAATTGCAATAACGTCGCCCCGCAATTACCTACAACTATTCCAAATTTCAGGTCGATAGCTTTAATAGTTACTGAAATAATCGAGTGTGACAGACGGACGGACGGAGAAATTCTCACCATAAGGGTTTTATGTTATGACCAAAATTTTTTACCATTTTGGTCTGGAACCCTAAAGACACGACTGCCCTGTTATAAAACGATCTAAAAAGTAAGAAACAAGTTATTTTAGTTGTACAGATAAATTCACATGGCAGTCGGGGGACGTCTTAGAATAGAAGGTGTTCCTGAGAACAGCCCCCCAGCAGCGGGCAGAGTCGTTGCTTTCGCCTTAAGGAGCACACCACAAATGTGCCCGCGAAATTCAATTTTTTTGTGGTTTTTCGCGATTTTTAAGCTGATAAGACGTAATAGGCTTATGGCAGTCAAATTGCGATAATTCCAAGATCATCTTCACGTATTTATATATAAATCTCTGCTTGAAAGTGTTGAGTTAAAGAAATTAATCCGAGATTGGCGAGTTGCTCACTTAAAACTCTTTACTTGGACTAATTTCCTAGAATAGACATTTTTATGCAAAAAAATTGATATAAACATGTAAAGAAGTAACTGCCATTCTCGCCAAATGACTGCCATAAGCCTATTATGTGTAATTAGCGTACAAATTGCAAAAAACCACGAAAATTTTGAATTTCGCGGGCAAACCTGTTGAGTTCGCTTTAAACATTGAAGCCGACAAAGACTTGGATGACACTATAGCTGTCACTATGATGTATGAGAAGAGATGAGATCACTGCGGGAAGGTCAGATGGCTAATGCCAATGACAGAATGATCAATATTGTGTTTTTCCTCATGAATTTCAGTTACTACAAAGCCTGTGGGTGTCATGGATTTTCCCCGGATATAAAGTGTTCCCGTTTCTGATCCCGCTTTCTTTTCTAACCTTTATAACTAATTTCGAGTGCTTCAAGTCTTATTATTTTATAAATGACGAAAAAAAAATTTGAATTTGGCCACGCAATAAATAATAGTACCTACGGTAGAGGAGGCTCACTCCGCAAGATGATTTAAAAAGTGCAATTCAGTTCGCAATAGCGCCTGGCCCCGCCTGCGCAAACAACACACAACAAACGCAAAGTTGTAGTCTCTTTCTATCGCGTAGCTTTATCTCTTTCGACGTACTAAGGTTGCCTCGCGATCGGGCGCACGCAGCGCGTGAAATAAACCGTACAAGAACTAACGCGAGTAAAGTACCTAGCCGGCGCGCGGCGGCCTAGAAATGAGTACGTCGAGACGGCTACCTGTAGTTCTTCGATCACGTGATAAGTGAACCTGGCCTGATTAGGCGCGCGAATCGTTGCAGTGCGCCGGACCTTTTTTTCACGCGCCCGCGCCGCCATAAACAAGCTAATTGTTTCGTCTCGCCCATTGTTCCGATTTCGAATTTGAAAAAAGAACGGCGGCCCGCCAACGAACAAAACGGTCGTGGCGGCGGTTGCGTCACCAATGGCGTCACCAGACCGGACTACCTGCTATAGTGCCACCAATTAAAAGGATACACTACCTACTTACGAAAAATTGGCCAAGTGCAAGTCGGGCTCACGCACTGAGGGTTCCGAACCATGAAGAGTATATTCGCTTTCTCTATAGTATTAAGGCGAAATCAACGACTCTGCCCGCGAAATTCAAAATTTTCATGTTTTTTTTGCAATTTGTACGCTAATTACACATCAAAAATTTATGGCAGTCAATTTGCGAGAATGGCAGTATCATCTTTACATGATTATAATTTATAATATCAAAATATTTGCATAAGAATGTGTATCCTAGGAAATTAGTCCGAGTATCGAGTTTTATGTGAGTAACTCGCAAATCTCGGACTAATTTCTTTAACTCGACACTTTCGAGCAGAGATTTTTATATAAACACGTGAAGATGATATTGGGAATATCGCAATTTTAATGCCATAAGCCACAAAAAATTTGAATTTCGAGGGCACACCCGTGGTGTGCTCCTTAAGAGGATACGCTGATTTTATTGTTGTCCTTCTATTTATATAATCTACGAATGCGTTAATGGGTGCAGGGTGCGACGTTGCGGAAGAATATAATATATTCTTCCGCAACGTCGTTTTTCTGTTATATTATAACAGAAAAACGACGTTTTACTGTATTTATTTATTTATTTTATTCTGGCAATAAAACTTATTTACTAAAAAAACGAAGCCAGCTATCAAAAATCCTTTCTGAGAGTTTTTTTACCGACACAAAAACTACAAAATGTACATCCATTGGAGTTTCCGATACAATTAGAAAAATGGAGATTTAAGAGCAAGTTTTGAGAGAACTTTCTATAGAGAAAATTTTAAACCAATTATGTTTCTGCTTCTTATGGACTAGGATAAATAAGAACTAATGACAACAAGGGACCGCCATCTCTTTTTCTCTTATAGAGTTTTCTCAGTAACCTGAGTCTTTGGAGGGCATAATGACGGGCAATTATACTCTCACTGATGTATTGAATGTAAGCAGGCGTTATTTTGCGAAAATCCATAATTAGCAGGACATATTAATTTATTTAGCTATAATCCGCTACTTGAAAAGATTATGGTATGGTACAATATAATATACACACACAATTTTCCAATACTTTCTTCGTCTCACTCGCTGATATGCCGCCTACAGACTCACGCCCAGAACTCTACAGACTCTACAGACTTACGCCTAGAACTCCCGTGAACACCCGAAAAACTCCTCACATTCACACAATGTGAGGAGTTTCTCGCCGTCTCGTTCTCGATTTGCCTAACAAATCTGAATTCTAATTAATAAAAATTTATAAATTGTAGGAACTACAAAATTATCTGGCTAAGTCACGACATCTGTAGTCATTTAACTGAACTAGCTTGTGAAGGCAAGATGACATGAGACCTTTTACAAAATTATCTGGCTAAGTCACGACATCTGTTGTCATTTAACTGAACTAGCTTACGTAAGGCAAGTTGACGTGAGACCTTCATGTATCATGCAATCATTAGCCAAGATTTCATACGATGTCAGCTCACCCTAGCGGCGAGTAGCTCAATCCTTCTAGAAATTACTGAGGATTAAGGAATTTATACACATCCTGTAACTAGAAACATCCATTCACATAGATACTAGCGACCTATGTGTTGGATAGCGAGAAATTTAGTTCTAGATTGATCGATCTGCATCTTAACCGGAAGCCACCTAAAAAGTGCTATAACAGAAGGCATAAATAGCACCCCGCAGTAACGAGATCTTCATTTTTTCTAACAAAGTCATCTACGCTAGGTCAATTACATACACAACACTTCAACACAGTGTTCTGCCAGTCTGTGTAGTGAAATTCCCGTTCTTCGGTGAGTTACCAGTGATTTATAAAATTCCTCCACTCATTAGGGAACTATTATGTGTAATTCTTAACGGATCTCTAAAATCTAACTACTTAATTCCTTTTCATAAACCTCATAGTTTTACCTGTATTGCTGTAATGAACTTTCTTTGGTTTTGTTAAAGCTACCGCCCTATTAATGAACATCTATCTGTAATTTTCTCATCCTACTAAACTATCTAGGTTCTCTTAGGGTGTGAATTGTGAAACCCATCCTGTACACAACGCCGGAACCTCCGTGCTGTCTTGCTATGGCAAGAAATGACGCTGGGCGAGCGCGGTGTACAGGATGGCATAAACCAAAACTCGAGCTCATACGAACAATATACTGTTCCCAGGGACCTTACACCAGCGGTTCTGCTGACCGCTGAACTAACGCCTGCACGTCTACCTACGAGGAGTGTATTCTCTGCCTGCAATCTACTTCCGTCGACGCTTGGAGAGGCGTACTTACTACGGAGCGACCTACCGCGCTGCCGTACTCCAATCATAGCCTTGTAGACCTAGTATTTGGGCCGAACCACGACCGTACTTCCGCTGAGCGTTTTAAATCTAAAGACCGTTTTGCAATATATTTTCTTAACTTAGCCTAGTATACATTTTTGAATTGTTAATATATTTTACTTGACAAACTACTTGTGTTCTATTTTATTTATCTCTTATTCTAACTAAAAACTGCCACACTCTACCAGTGTGACATTGGCGCCCAACGTGGGGCCAATCGTAGCCTTGTCTCACCTCTAAAGTGTGACATTGGCGCCCTGTCTAATTGTTTTTAAGCAAACGGTCAGTTATTAATAAAATTCTCACAAGGCTATTTTATTCTTAAGGTATTGGAGACTCGCAGTGCTGACTACGGTAGCTGCGGAACTAATCTGGCGTTGTGTTCGGTGTTGGGTTTAGATTAAGTTCTTACTGTTTATCTAGGTTATTTATTGCTAGTTATCTTTATTGTGAACTGGTAACTCATTGAAACGCTACACACAACTCATATTTTTTTCTAATATTTAATAGCAGTAACTACGAAGATGGCTTTTCCTATTAAATTCTTGTCACTACAAAAGACTGAACTCGAGTACGAAGTAGCAGTCCGTGGCTATACTCCTGCAGACTCTGTACAGGAACTACGTAGGCAGATTGTTGAAATTTCAGAAAAAACTCAATCAGAGGATATCCTAGAATCCCATATTGAACCTTTTGACAACCTGAAACAGACAAACGAATCACTGACTAAAGCTAATACTAATATTTCCTCATTAAAAACTAAATTTGACAGGAATTTATACTTGCGAACTAAAAGTCTATTACATCAAATTAGCCATACTCCGAAAACTAAATAACCTAAATAACTTTGGTTACCTATCAGATAGACAATTCTCAAAAATTGACATTCGTAGCCGCTGACGGTTTAAAAACTAGATTCACTAGGATTCGTTACTTACCTATTCGGTTTTCTAATCACATAATCATACATATATTTAAAATTCATGTAGGTAATTTCACTTAAATCAATTAATACTAGTTAGGACTTTTGTTTTACTTTGACATAATCACAGATCACTATACATATTATTAGTTACAGGACATAAATACTAACATAGACATAAAACACTATTCCTAAAAACATTCTAAACATCATACTCAGACAATACTATAACTATTATTTATGTTCAATATTTACCACAGACACTAAACTAATATGTTCCTATGATCACTTGACCACAGAGTACAAGGTGATCACAGACTAGATCATGCTAATAAGTTATCTACCAAGTCTAAAGACTATGTATCTCATATCTTGCTATAATAATATTTCTGAATTACTCTCAAGAATCAGTGTTATGTACTTATATAATGACTAAAGTATATTGAAGTTATCTTATCATTTCAGCTAAACACCACACAAACATAATCCCACTTAAACTAATACTACCAAATACACTTGTAAGATGTCTAGAATATTTGCACTCTATTTAATACTAAATATTCTTGCATTTTATAAATTACAGTACCTACATACTGTAAGCTCTACCCAAGTGTAATGAAAGCTCGCTGACCTAAAAGGCGATAGCAACCATTACAATTCTGACTTGTCACTGAACTAAAAGGTGAACAAGCCCCAAGCTGACCTACAGCTATACGGTGCTATCATATTCTAGACAACTTAATACTGAACACCTATTACTATTGCAAGTGAGCAATAGACACTAGCTAAAGCTCTGTATGATAGGAAGCAGCACTCTAGTTTTGTGAAAGAGGATTGCAGTCTAATGGAAGATGGATGAATATATGGAGAGTAAACGTGATGAATGTGTGTTGAGATGAATGTATGTGTAGCTAGCAGTAGTAATACATTAGGGTAGTAGTAGGATTTTACTTAGGCAAAATCCTTGCCTAAAAAGGGGAATATGTAACGATTTGCCTAACAAATCTGAATTCTAATTAATAAAAATTTATAAATTGTAGGAACTACAAAATTATCTGGCTAAGTCACGACATCTGTAGTCATTTAACTGAACTAGCTTGTGAAGGCAAGATGACATGAGACCTTTTACAAAATTATCTGGCTAAGTCACGACATCTGTTGTCATTTAACTGAACTAGCTTACGTAAGGCAAGTTGACGTGAGACCTTCATGTATCATGCAATCATTAGCCAAGATTTCATACGATGTCAGCTCACCCTAGCGGCGAGTAGCTCAATCCTTCTAGAAATTACTGAGGATTAAGGAATTTATACACATCCTGTAACTAGAAACATCCATTCACATAGATACTAGCGACCTATGTGTTGGATAGCGAGAAATTTAGTTCTAGATTGATCGATCTGCATCTTAACCGGAAGCCACCTAAAAAGTGCTATAACAGAAGGCATAAATAGCACCCCGCAGTAACGAGATCTTCATTTTTTCTAACAAAGTCATCTACGCTAGGTCAATTACATACACAACACTTCAACACAGTGTTCTGCCAGTCTGTGTAGTGAAATTCCCGTTCTTCGGTGAGTTACCAGTGATTTATAAAATTCCTCCACTCATTAGGGAACTATTATGTGTAATTCTTAACGGATCTCTAAAATCTAACTACTTAATTCCTTTTCATAAACCTCATAGTTTTACCTGTATTGCTGTAATGAACTTTCTTTGGTTTTGTTAAAGCTACCGCCCTATTAATGAACATCTATCTGTAATTTTCTCATCCTACTAAACTATCTAGGTTCTCTTAGGGTGTGAATTGTGAAACCCATCCTGTACACAACGCCGGAACCTCCGTGCTGTCTTGCTATGGCAAGAAAGGACGCTGGGCGAGCGCGGTGTACAGGATGGCATAAACCAAAACTCGAGCTCATACGAACAATATACTGTTCCCAGGGACCTTACACCAGCGGTTCTGCTGACCGCTGAACTAACGCCTGCACGTCTACCTACGAGGAGTGTATTCTCTGCCTGCAATCTACTTCCGTCGACGCTTGGAGAGGCGTACTTACTACGGAGCGACCTACCGCGCTGCCGTACTCCAATCCTGGGCTGCAGACCTCTCCGGCCGAGCGTCCATCACCATCCTGCGGCCAGAGCCTTCACCGACAGCAGACTACAGCCCGAGCGACGCGCACCTTCCGCCCGTCAGAAACCATAGCCAGGACAGTACTCTTGTCCTGTAGTTATCGTACTCAGTGATTGCGAGACTCCAATCATAGCCTTGTAGACCTAGTATTTGGGCCGAACCACGACCGTACTTCCGCTGAGCGTTTTAAATCTAAAGACCGTTTTGCAATATATTTTCTTAACTTAGCCTAGTATACATTTTTGAATTGTTAATATATTTTGCTTGACAAACTACTTGTGTTCTATTTTATTTATCTCTTATTCTAACTAAAAACTGCCACACTCTACCAGTGTGACACTCGCCGTCTCGTTCTCGCGCTCGCCTGTTCTCCGCAAACAACACGCAACAAACGCAAATGACATGGCCGGATTCTGCCCTGGAAAAAAAATATTCATGGCCATTGACAAACAGTACGTCATGTTAAAGCTTATAATTATGTCTTTACAATCGTTTTATTTTTATGATCTGAAAACTAGCGAGAGACATAATATCAGCATAACAACTTGCAACAAAATGCGCCTAAATAATTTAATAGCAATGATTTTTTTTTTTAAATGATGCATATTGGTTATGAACTCATTATTTTTTTCATATTAAAAAGCTTAGAAAATGCGAGTAAACATTTTGAACAGCATTTCTTTAATAAAAAAATCATTGCTATTAAATTATTTAGGCGCATTTTGTTGCAAGTTGTTATGCTGATATTATGTCCCTCGCTAGTTTTCAGATCATAAAAATTAAACGATTGTAAAGACATAATTATAAGCTTTAATATGACGTACTGTTTGTCGATGGCCATGAATATTTTTTTTCCAGGGCACAGCTTCATACAAGTTTCGGCCATGTCCTTTGTGGTCTCTTTCTATCGCGTAACTTTATCCCATTCGAAGTATTAATGTTGCCTCGCATCAGGCGGACGCACCGTCTGAAATAGACCGTACAAAAACTAACGCGAGCAAACTATCCGACGCGCGGCGGCCGTATGAAATTAGTACGTCGAGACGGCTACCTGTAGTTTCTTTGATCACGTGATAAGTGAACCTGTCCTGTCCCTAGTGAGAAAATTGGCAGACAATTTGTACCTCAAAGAAAAAAAAACGGAACCCTTATAAGATCACTTTGTTGTGTCCGTCTGTCTGGGTGTCACGACCCTTTAATTCAGTAACTATTAAATATATCGATATAAAATTTGGAATGGGTATAGAAAATGATGGCCCGCCGTCAGTGCAATAATAAAAAATTGAAAATCTTTTTTATTTTTATTTAAAAATTTTTTTTTGTTTTTTTGAGAAGTCTCGGCGAAACTTCTTGCCGTATCTGTAGGGGATAATAGTTTTCATGCTTTCCCAGTTCTCACTTATAACTTACTCAGGTTCGTCTGTATCTTGTATTCTTGCCCCCACGGAATCAGTTGTCTTCAAACCGTCTCGGCGTGGACCCGTTTATAAATAATAAAATAAAATAAAAATAAAAATAAAAAATCTCATACCTCCTTAATGAGCTAATTACATAATGTTTAGTTCGGTTAGTAACAATTTTTCTTAGACAGCTATGTTAGTTATTTTGTGATTAGTTTTATTAGTAACAATGGTTTCTTATATGACTATGACTAAAAGGAAGGAAAAAGGAAGGTTGGTAGACCAATAAAAACGGTGGGCTGCTGACATCATAAAAACTGCAGGAAAGGGATGGATGGTTTTAGGGAAAGACAGAGCTGAATGGCAAAGGTTGGAGGAGGCCTTAACCCTAGAGGGTGTTCATATCTAGTTTATAAATAGCAACACAAAATAAACGTTTGCTCACATGTGCGTTTGTGAACACGTGCGATACACCCGGCGCGCGTCGGCGACTCGTCGACCGTCGAAAAAACCGGCCAAGTGCGAGCGGGCTTGCATCGAATGGTTCCGTAGTCACCAGTGTAGAGAGCAGTGCCAGGTGACTTAGCCCCTTCGCACACGGCCACGGAATACCTAATAGTACCTGACGGTACAGAAGGCTCCCTCGGCAAGATGATTTTAAAAAATAGCGACTCTAGCGCTGCCACAAAAAGTGCAATTCAGTTCGCAATAACTCCAGGCCACGCCTCCGAAAAGAACTTCTCTTTCTATCGCGTAACTTTATCGCATTCGACGTACTAGGGCTACCTCGTCATCGGGCGTACACAGCGCGTGAAATAGACCGTGCCCGAACTAACGCGAGCAAAGTATTCGTCGCGTGGCGGCCGTCTGAAATTAGTACGTCGAGACGGCTATCTGTGATTTCTAGATCACGTGATAAGTGGACCTGGCCTGACACGGCTCGTAAGCGTATCGTGATGACGCTACGCATAAGAATATGACAATAATTCGCCTCCTACGATTCGCTGCAACACCGCTTCGTCTGCGGACATGTTTTAAAATGTTCTTGCTCGTGCTGCTCCCGGCCAAGTGCGAGCGGACTTGCAGGGGAATGGTTCCGTACAGTCACCAGTGTAGAGAGCAGTGTCAGGTGTACGGATAAAGCCAGACTAAGCCCCTTGGCACACGGCTCGTAAGCGTAAGCGTATCATTATGACGCTACATGAAACAGACAATTACGCCTCCTAAGATTCGCTGCAACACCGCTTCGTCTGCGGACATGTTTGAAAATGTTCTAGCTCGTACTGCTCCCGGCCAAGTGCGAGCGGACTTGCAGGGGAATGGTTCCGTACAGTCACCAGTGTAGAGAGCAGTGTCAGGTGTACGGATAAAGCCAGACTAAGCCCCTTGGCACACGGCTCGTAAGCGTAAGCGTATCATTATGACGCTACATGAAACAGACAATTACGCCTCCTAAGATTCGCTGCAACACCGCTTCGTCTGCGGACATGTTTGAAAATGTTCTTGCTCGTACTGCTCCCGGCCAAGTGCGAGCGGACTTGCAGGGGAATGGTTCCGTACAGTCACCAGTGTAAAGAGCAGTGCCAGGTGTCCGTTTATGCTCGTTTCCACCAGCACTATAAGAAACGCTTAAGCCGATAGGTGACAGTTTTCACTTACAACAAGTGTCACCTAAAGGCTTAGATGTCTCTTAGAATCATAGAATGTTGGTGAAAACGATGCATTAGTGATTTAATTTGATACATTTAAGTACCTGAGTGATTTAAATAATAACAGTATCAACAAGAGTAAACGGTCAGTGGTCGAAGGCCGCGCGCGGAGCGGCGAGCGGTAAGCAGAGCGCGACCGCCTGCCCGGCTCTCCAGCGCGCGGTGGGTTTTCACCATAACACGATATTCGCGCACCGACCACTGAGCCGGTGACCTTTTTGGCCTGGGTTCGGTTTCCTTTTGTGTTTTTTTTTAATTAAGTTTCTTTTCGGAGGGTATTTTGCGCCGGAGTCAAATTTTTAGGATAGAGTAGGAGAGTAGAGAGATAGAGCGCACTCTATTCTAAAAATCTGCGCGAAACGCAGGAGGCATTTTTTAGGATTCCATACCCAAAAGGGTAAAAAGGCACCCTATTACCGTCACTAGGCCGTATCTCTTCAACCGTAATAGCTACAGACTTTAAATTTTCACAGGTTATGTATTAGGGTTCCATATTTATTTTGCCGCTATAACAACAAATACTAAAAAATATAATAAAACAAACATTTAAGGGGGCTCCCATACAACAAAAGTAATTTTTTTGCTTGTTTTTGCTCCATATTCGTAACGGTAACAGGTAGACGCTTCAAATTTTCACAGAATGTGTAGTTATATACTTGCCGTAGAAATAAATAGTTAAATCAAAATTTAAAAAAATTAAGGGGAGTGCCCATACAATAAACGTGATTTTTATGCTCGTTTTTGATTAAGTGGTCAGGGGTTATAAGTTTAATATTTTAGAGAATGAGAATGTACTCTAGATCGTGCGGAACCCTCAGTGCGCGAGCCCAACTCGAACTTGACCATTTTTTTAGAATTTTGTGACAAGTTTCGTTTCGGAGTGTTTCGCGCAGGAGCAATATTTCTTCTAAATTAAAACGACCGAGCATAGTAATTCTTCATTGTTGTAACATTTCCAAAAATTATGAAAACCGGACTACATCGATCAGAAAACTTACAGCTATGACGATACTCTTAAAACGGCGTTAAACATTTGACAACGGATCTCTAAAATCCCCTTTGTTTACAAGTTACAAGGGCCCGTATGTAAACTGAGATGTCCAGGGTTCTAGTCCTTCGACCTTTCTCTCGATGCTCCAAACGTTTTTGCTTATTTTATAAACCGGCCAAGAGCGATTTTATTCGCGCTCTTTGGGTTCCCTACATAGTAAATGCCTCGTTGGTGTAGTGGTGACCAAGATCAACTGCAAATCAACAAATCCTGGGTTCAATTCCGGAGTCGGGTCAATCTAATCTTATTTACTTATATAAAATTCTCATGCTAATTTTTGCTGACCAAGCTCCCAGAAACGGCTCGACCGATTTTTATGAAATTTTTCGTCTTCGTTCAGTGGGTCTGAGAATAGGTCACAAACTATGTTTCGTACCCCTAAATGGCAAATCTACTAAATCAAAAATATAGTACAGGGGCCGTACCACCATCTCTTATAGCAGTATTATTGTAATATTGTTTCAAAATTTTTATACTGACATTTTATGAAAATGGTTAGGGCTTTTCTATGAGGAAATTAATACTAGCCCGGAGTTTGAAAATGCGTATGGTTACCCCCGTGCCTCGATGAGCACGTAGAGCCTTTGGCTCTGCGCCTGAACTCTCTACGATTGTGTCTGAGCAGTCGTCCGGTCGGAATATGGGAATAGAGAGTGCATTTCTGTATGTGCGTGAAAAAATATATCAGATGTCCTGCGCATAATAAGCTGTGAAGCTTAGGCACCTTTCGGAAAGGGCAAAACAACGCTTTTCATGTCTAATAATCCTATTGAACTAATCTTACTATTATAAATGTGTATATAAATAATAAATATTATTAGGTATACCTACCTATTAATGGAATGTTTTTTCCTTCTACGCCATTTCGGCCAAGAGCGAACCAGACTCGCGCATTGAGGGTTCCATACCTATTAGATAATATTAATCCGTATTGATCATATTCGTAATTATTTCACGTCTTTCGATTAAACTTCGTAAACTTCTGAGATAATTGGGGAACGGTATTTTTTCGACATTTTGCTTATTCATTCAAAAACTGTTGTGCATAAGAATAAATATAAATCCTTTTAAAACAGTCCTTCGATATCATATTATGCCTAATAGTTTTTATCTTACTTGGAAATTTCACCCAATTCCTTTTTCATTTTCATGATATTTAGTTTACCCCCTGTAAAATTTTCAGGGCGATAAATATATCTGGCTAGGATTCATTTTTAGGGAATGTCGATTTACCAGAAAGGTTAGGATATCGAGCAAAGTTACAAAATAAAGTAAAAATCGGTCACTCTGATATTAATATTAATAGAATAATAAAGTACCTACATATAAAATACCTGAATCTATGACACTTTTGCACTTTACAGGAAAGTATTATCGTAGCATTATTTTTTAAAAAAGTTCAAATTTTAAGATATCTTTATTTCACAAAGGTCTTAATATACCGGCACTTGTAACAGGTCAGTATGATATTTGTCACATTTGTATGGCGATAACTCCAAGTCGACTTATAACTAAGTTAACGAGGGTTCCGCGCCCTGCACTAAGAAGAAGCCCACAACAAACTCAGACGGGTTTTGTTTTTTGATTTTTGTTTTTGATATTTGAGTTAGGTATCATCGATATCCGTTCTATTGAAACAATCTAATCTTAAAGCCATTTATATGTATATTTATCGAGGGTTTTCACGTGCCCCTCCGCGGACCCCTGAAATTCTCACTCACGACGGAAATATGCTATCTACGGCATAATTCCAAACGCACAAGTCAAGCACCAAAACTTATAACAATTCAACCGCTCGTCAGTCCGCTTCCAACCGTCGTAGAGTGAACACCTCGCGTCGCGTGTGACGTAAAAAAACAAAATAATAATACTCCAAACTATTTACAGTGCAAAAAAGATTATTTACAGTGTTTATGTTTGTTGTAAGTGTTGAATAAAAGTGAGAAAATAGTGTTTTTTGGTGTCTTTCTGGTTGAAATTGCGGTTTTGCGCGGATTTTTCGATGGATTTTGCGAATACCGAAGCGCTAGGTGGCTTGGTTGAATGGATTTGTATTTTTTTCCTTTCGCAATATTATTGAGTTTTTATTGGTTTCTACTATTGCGATGCTGGATGGAATTTTTTTATTTGATTTCACGTTGATTCGAAACGAATCTATCTACAAGTTATATATTATTATAGCAGTTTATATTTAAATTTGTTTTACGTCTTTTATGTTTTTTCTTAGTTCAAAAAAATCTCACTAAACATGTACGGGTAGCATTCCCATATTTCAGGAATTTTAGAATTTTCAATAAAATACAGCCTAACATTTTAAAGATCGCTACTAAAAGTCAAACAAAACTAAAAATTAAGTAATATTTGATAAATACTTTTTTAAATCCATTTGTTAATCAATAAAATATAATAAAAATAATAATAGCGAGATCTGTATGTAAAAAACCTCAGGAATTTCCAATGGAAATCAGGAATTTTCTCCGCGCGGGCTTTTTATTTTGGCATCTGGTAACCCTACGAAAGGGTCTCTTGACTGAATGGCAGGCTTCACACACTGTGAAATACATATTAATATGTGTATCTAAGAATAATATAAGCGTTGTGCATGCCTGGGATTTGACCCTCTATAATGCCCTCTATCAACTAAGTATGTAAAACAGAAAGTTTTTGGACAAGTTAGTATTTGTCTGCAATCTCACTTGATGGTAAGTGGCGATGCAGCCGAAGATAACCAGCCATAGAGGTCCAAAAGGCCGCCCTCGACTTGTGAAAAGTGTGGCATAAAAAATACTCTGCCTAAATTGGCACACCTGAGCCGTCGCTACACAATTTTTCACGCACACTAGCATCCGCGCACCATACAAATTTCAAATTGACACACTCACACTACAAGAAAAAGTTGCCGCTCTCACGGAGCTGTCTTTGTTAGGAAGGGCTCTATTTAGTCGGAGTGCGAGCGACGACCTATTATAAATCTATGTGCGAAAGTTTGTAAGTAATGGATGGATGCATCTTTGTTACTCTTTCACGTTGCTACTACTGAACCGATTTGGCTGAAATTTGGAACATAGATAGCTTATAACCCGTATTAATACATAGGCTACTTTTTATAGCAGAAAAATCCAATGTTCCTACAGGATAAGCGAAAAAAATAAATAGTACAATGTTGTGTTTTTATTAAATTGCTATATCAAACGGAAATCGAACCTTTGCGATTGCGACTTTCCCATCCAAACTGCGCCAGGAAGGTCGCCACATCCAAGGTTAATATTAATACACAGACGATATGAGATATGCAAATAACCATAAATAACTAGAGCGAGCGACAACCGCCCTTATCGCTAAGATAACAGTGACGTAATTCGCTTATCACCAAGTCTATACATAATATAATCATGATAGCAAAAAATGCCAGCAGATTTTCTCACGAAGGTTATCCTCAAGAGTTCAGAATTGTAGACTTTGGTAAGTCTCATTACAGCAGCCTTACTCCTTGCAGAAGCGGTGAATACGATAGTGAATCCCGTACTCCCGCCAGCGGGTTCGTTGACGGAGGGGTGTATGCGTTTCCTAGAAGGGGTAGGCATTATCTGGCTATAAAAAAAGCCTATTAGGCTCCGCCCTTAAGCATCCTTTTTATTTTTTCAAAACTGTAAAATGGCGCTAATGTAAGTGACAACATTGATGCTGTCAATGATGCCGTACTGTTGCCGTAATTACGCCGTGGGCGGTAACGACGCCATATTTGAGAAAATTTTGGCTTCAGTATACGTCACATATTTCTCGTCTTCTAAGCGTAGCGCACTTGTATACCGGTTCAAATCCGCCACCAAGTAATAGTCCCGGTTTCCACCAAAGCGAAGCAGAGCGGCCAATCAGATTCCGTCACTTTGACATCTCCGAAAGTGAGGGGAGAGATGTCGAAATGAGTAAGTTTGATTGGTTACTCAAATACAGCTCCACTTTGGTGGAAACCGGGCCTTACAGTAGCCAGGAGGTGTACAGTAACACCGCAAGCCACTTTCACACGCGGGTGAAAACTCGAGAAACCAATTCACATCGCATGCGTTAGATGCGCCTGCGCATCGCAAATTTAACGGAGCGAACGCGCGGTTTAAGGCTCTGCCCGCGAAGTTCAAAATTTTCATGTTTTTTTTACAAAATGCAATTTTTACGCTAATTACACATCAGAGGTTTATGGCAGTCAATTTGTGGGAATGGCAGTATCATCTTTGCATGATAATAATTTATATCAAAATCTTTGCATAAAAATGTGTATCGTAGGAAATTAGTTCGAGTATCGAGTTTTATGTGAGTAACTCGCAAATCTCGGACTAATTTCTTTAACTCGACACTTTCGAGCAGAGATTTTTATATAAACACGTGAAGACGATACTGGAATTCTCGCAATGTGATTTCCATAAGCCTATTATGTCTTATTAGCTTAAAAATCGCAAAAAACCACGAAAAATTTGAATTTTGCTGGCACACCCGAAAGAGTGTGCCAGCTGCTCACAGAGCTGTCGTTGTTAGGAAGGGCTCTATGTAGTCGGAGCGCGAGCGACGACCTATTATAAATCTGTAAACAGCTAGTTATTTTTGTCTTTGTCACTCTCACGGATACGTTGATGGGTGCGACATGCAGCGTCGCAGAAGAATATGTCAGAAATACGACCTTTTACCTAATTACTCAAAAACTAAGCCAGTTATCAAAAATCTGTTTCTCAACGTTTTTAGATATAATTATTACCGATACATTAAAACAAAAATTACAATTACATACATTATAGTTTCCAATAAAAATGAGAAAATCTGAGATTTTGGAGCAACTTTTGGGAGAACTTTTTATCCAAGCGTGTTTCTGCTTCTCAACGATTTTAGATTAAAGACCCAAAATACATGAGACGTTTGAATTTAAAAGTAATTGTCTTTATAGTTTTAAACTAAACTTTACTAAAGATCGCTTATACACGGCTTGTACGCCGTTAAAAACATTTTATGGGTAATGAATGGTACCGAAGTACACAAACTTGGAGTATGAAGTCCTGAAAATAACTATAATATTCGAACCCGGGCCCCGGCTCTTTAGTCGTAGATGCTGAGTTTTTATCGCGACTCCGCTCGGCCTTGAGTGGCGATGGTCACGAATGGGATTAGCATAAAAACGACCCATGAAGTCTGACGTCATACCTACAACCTCTATAACCGACGCCCCATAGCCGTATGACTATGACCTATGACGACGACCTCCGTGGCGCAGGGGACGCACGCTCGGATTCGAGTGGGAGATCGCGGGTTCGATTCGCGCCACGGGCCACTTTGGAATTTTATAATTTCTAATTTGGCTTAGGTCTGGTCTGGTGGGAGGCTTTGGCCGTGGCTAGTTACCCTACCAGCAAAGACGTACCGCCAAGCGATTTAGCGTTCCGGTACGATGCTGTGTAGAAACCATTGGGGTGACTTAACTTACCCCTTCTAAGTTAGTACGCTAACATCTTCGACTGCATCATCACTTACCATCAGGTGAGATCGCAGTCAAGTACTAACTTGTATAGCGTAAAAAAAAATCTACGATCGCCACGGAAACTTGTCGGTCGCTCTATGCAAAACTCAATTGAATAAAATTACCTATTAAAAAAAATGACAAATCCAATCGACAAATGGATCACGTGACTTATCGAATTTTAATATTAAATAACGGCTAGAGTGGCCAGACTTATTCGTGGTAAATGACATATCCGGTCGACAAGTCGATTACGTATCTTATCGGTGACATTGCCGATTTTTAAATTTCCCACTTCGCAGAATCTATTTCTACAATAGAAATAGAGTCGATAAGGTAAAATAGCTATGGCTAAAGATGACCTAATCGCTAACCAGTCTGAACTGTGAACTGCGCCATATACTCGTATGTCGGTTATCGAATGTGGCGTTATTCACTGGTGTATAAAAACCCGGACAAGTACGTGTCCTACTCTCCCTATGTGAGTTCCGTACCTAAAAGTTTGTAGGCAGGTATAATATGTCTGTGACACTAGAATGAACTTAAAATAGAATAAAATAAAAAAGAATTTATTTTTATTACGTTACAATAATTAATTGATGGTCTTCTCCTTCGCACACGAAGAATTTACGGCACCGCCAGCAAACAACTCTTTTCTCGTATTGCCCCGCGTGCAGCGACGTAGCTATCTTGTCTATGGACTGTTATTATGTCATCGGCGCACAGCGTCGAACCCGCTACCCGCGCGAGGATAACGGCTGTCGGAATCCGGTCGGGACCGGTTTGAGGTGGTTTTATACATTCTGTGCATAGTTTACTAGGTCTGTGGAGGAACTACGTGAATGGAGCTTTACTCAGCCACAATATGTTATAGTACTATAACATATAAACATAACATTAACGTGCCACCATTGGCATATAAATAAATATAAATATAAATATTTAAATTAATAAATATAAATAGTGGACAACATCACATACATATGTACCTATGTGATGTTGCTCCGATCCCTTAATAAGTAGCTTATGCACTTGTGTTAAGGAAATCAGAAACAACGAAGGTACCACAACACCTAGACCCGAGACAATGTAGAAAACTTATTTTTCTACATTGCCCCGACCGGGGATCGAACCCGGAACCTCAGAGATGGCGGCGCCTTGAAAACCGGCACGCTAACTCTAGGTATAGGAGATCAGGTGTGGAAGAAATGAAACGACTTGTTGGCTTGAGCGGTGAATGCAAAGAGAATGAAAAATATATTAACCAAATTAAATTATTTTGACAAGGAAGGTTATACGTCAGTTTCCTAAGCACAGTTTGACACGAGTGATAAGAGATGGCGCTGTGTTACTTTTAAAACAATATTATCTTTCAAATATCAAAATACCTTTTATTATATT
This sequence comes from Coenonympha glycerion, assembly GCA_963855885.1. Lineage (NCBI taxonomy): Eukaryota > Metazoa > Arthropoda > Insecta > Lepidoptera > Nymphalidae > Coenonympha > Coenonympha glycerion. The sequence goes on from OY979651.1 coordinate 1,526,544, forward strand.
TTTATTTATTAAATAGGATAGATTAATTTTTGTAATTATTTGTAACATAAACCAACACGCCCCCTCAAAAATTAATCACCATTTTACAAATCAACAAAGATAATCTTAACTAAACTGAACATATTCTCTTCCTTGTACTATCTGGGAGTTACATAATAATGGTCCAACATTCGTTGCGCAGGATTAGGGAAAACCCAGAAAAACCTAATCAGACCATTTCATTTACTTAAATAAATGTAAATGTAAATTAAAAACAATTCAAACTTGAAATCAAAAAATTACTTAAGTTAAGGTAGTTTTATTCTAAACCCATTTTGCTTCTCATTTCCTGAAACGGGATTACAGGTAATGGCTTAGTCAAGGCATCCGCCAGCTGCTGACCTGTGGGAATATAATTTAATTTTATTATATTTCTTTCAATTTGTTCCCTAGAAAAGTGATATTTAATATCAATATGTTTTGTACGCTTATGATTAGTTGGATTATTTGCGATACTTATACAGCCATTATTATCCTCATAAATTATAATTGGGTTTACTATATTCATGTTTATACTAGCTGCTAATGATTTAAGCCATAAAGCTTCCCTGGCAGCTTCAAATAATGCCATATATTCGGCTTCAGTTGATGACGCCGCTACTGACATTTGTTTCTTTGTACTCCAGGTTATAGTACAATGTTCAAAAAGCTTAAATAAATACCCGGTTGTACTTTTCCTATCTTTTGTATCATTACCACCCCAATCTGAATCTACATAGCCACATAATATGTTATTATAGTCGTCACACCGTTTGTATGTTAACTTTAAATCAGTTGTACCCTTTAAATATCTAAGTACTCGCTTCAAACACTGCCAAAGTTCTTTATTATTTTTGTTTGTGTACCTACTTAGTACATTAACGCAAAAACTTAAATCTGGCCGAGTGCAAAGCATGACATACATTAGACAACCTATAACATTTCGACATGGCGCATTATATTTCTCATCAGAGTTTAATGCTTCATAATTCAGTTTATTTTCTAGTGGTGTATGTACAGGTTTACATTCGTGCATATTAAACTTATTCAAAATAGTTTTTATGTACGCACTTTGATCTAATGTGATTTTGTCAGTGAACCTGCTAATTTTGATACCAAGAAATAGTTTTATTTCATTTAAATCAGTCATTTCAAATTTGTTCATTAAATATCTTTTAAAATTGTTCATTGTTTCGATTTCAGCGCATGCAATCACCAAATCATCTACATATAATACTAAGTATATGTTTTTACGTATATCACCATTGTTTAATATGTAAATGCATCTATCGACTGATGAGTTTTGGAAACCTTCCTTTTTTAATACTGTCTCGAATACTTCAAACCAACACCGAGCAGCCTGTTTGAGCCCATATATCGATTTATTTAATTTACAGACATAATTATTTTCATTTGACACACCCTCAGGAACTGTCATAAAAATTTCCTCCTTTAGTTCCCCATTCAAAAAAGCAGTTTTAACGTCCATATGATGAACTAATAAATTAAATTGATTAGCAAAACTAATCATAAATCTAAAACTAGCTATTCTTGCAACGGGTGCAAAGGTTTCATTATAGTCTGTTAAATATTCTTGGCTAAAACCTCTGGCTACAAGTCGAGCTTTGTATTTTAAAGGTTTTCCAAACTCATCATGTTTAATAGTGAAAACCCATTTGCAATCTACAATGTTTTTACCTTCTGGCTTTGGTACTAAAGTCCAAGTTTTATTTTTCAAAAGAGAATTTAATTCATTTTTAATTGCGCTTTCCCACTGAGATCTATCGTCTCGAGTTTTAATCTCTTCATATGAAGATGGAACTTGGTATAAAATTGAATGAGCACACATTAAATAATCATCGTCCTCCTCAGAGTATGATACAGGGGGAATATGTTTTAACCTATCACTCCTCCTAAGTTCACGATTTGTATCTGTGTTTTCAGTATCTCTTAGTGAAGAAGAACTTTCAGAACTACCTACTGCCTTTTCTGATTCATTTGTATTTTCATGGATTACTTTGCGAATTTTATTAGGACACATGTGTTCTTCAGATTTCGATATATCTGATTTAAGACTGTCAGAGTTTTGAGACTTAAATGATTTTAAAACCTTATTTGTATCAGTTTTATTTTGAGAATTTTCAATATTCCCTTCAGCTCTAAGCACAGGCCTAGACTGTAGAAAATTAGTCTCGTCAACTATGACGTCTCTAACTACCACATGTTTTTCGCATTCTGGGTTCCAAACTTTGTAACCGTTTGGTTCGTAACCCACCAAAATACCTTTCCACGATTTATCATCAAATTTTGTTTTACCGGTTTTATTATGAACATAAACCGTTGAGCCAAAAACTTTTAAATATTTTATTTGGGGTTTCTTATCATGCCACATTTGGAATGGTGTTTTTGAGCAGTTTAAAGCTTTTGTGGGGGTTATATTTATCAAATAAACAGCAGTCAAAACTGCATCACCCCAAAATACTTTATCTAATTTTGCACCGTTTATCATAGAACGAGCTTTCTCAGTAATAGTTCTGACCATACGTTCAGAAACACCATTTTGTTGTGGAGTTCTAGGTACTGTCAAATGGTAAGTAATACCTTTTTCCACGCAATAAGTTTTCATTTCGGTAGATAAGTACTCTCCACCGTTATCGCAATATAAATTGACTAATTTAAAATTAAACTTAGCCTCACTCTTTGCAACGAAATCTTTAAAAGCAGCAAATACGTCTGATTTATATGTTAAGAGATACGCAACACAGTAATGAGTATATTGATCAACAAAAAGTACAAAGTAATTCTTGTTGTCAATAGTTGTAGGAGTGATGGGGCCGCACACATCTGTATGTACAATAAATAATGGTCGCTTTATGTGTGTCTTATCTTTGGTCTGGTTGAACGGCAATCGGCTCTGTTTACCATTTATACAAGCTTCACATAACTCATCATTAGGTATGATGTTATTAATTTGCTCTGAATCATTAACCATGTCAAGATTTTTAATTTGTAAAAATTTAGCTTTACTAATATGACCGAATCGTTCATGCCATAATTTGTAGCAATTCTTGTCACTATTGCATACTTGGGAAACAGATCGATTTTTGTTCACACATGCCAACAATTCTAAAACAATTAAATTGTTTTTCAACATACCTTGCATAAGGATCGTATTACCCTTCCGTATATCAGCTCCGTTCTGATCAAAAATGACCGTCAATCCAGCTCGCTGCATCCTCGATACTGACAGCAGATTGTAAGGAACCTCGGGGCAATAAAGTACCTCCTCAATTACTCCTTGAATCCCCTTATCGCTGGTAACCTGTAGAGTTCCCTTTTTAGTAGCTGAAATAAATTCACCATTTTTAGCAATTGAAATTTTTAAAGGTGGCTGTAAATCAACATGATTAACAAAAAGATCATCTCTGTTGATGATGTGGTCCGAAGCTCCCGAATCTAACAGAAATGTGATTTTATTTCCATTTTTGTTTCCATGGTCGTTGTCATGGTATGCGCCCGTCATAAATGCAAAGCTAGAAGAATCAGTTGATGTCGATGGTTGATTCATTTCAATTGTCTGGATGGTTCTTGTCCTCTCCATAGATTTTTGCTGATTCATCCTTTTATAGTAATAGCATTCATTTTTCACGTGCCCTTTTCGTCCACAATGATGACACTTAATAAAAGACTTCCGTTTCATTTTATAATCCTTTTGGTTAAAATTATTTTTAGGTTGTGAGTCTTCAAACTTTCGTTTACGATTTTCATATTTAGATGTCTTCTCGAGGTGCAAAACTTTCGCGGTGGTGTCACTTGATTCATTTTTCAACTTCACTTCATGATCTAATAATCTTGTTTTTACAAAAGCCAATGTTAAATTATCTTCCGCCAACGTTTCGATCGCAGTTATAACACCATCATAAGTTGAGGGTAGGCTGAGCAACAAATGTGCAACTTTATCAGTTTCCTCTAAGTTTGCTCCAGCCGCAAGTAAATCCGTGATTAGATCATCAAATACGGAAAAATGTTTTATGAGGGTAGCATCACTTTGTAACTTCAACGCCAATAATTTTTTACGCAAAGCTAATTGCGTCGCAATACTTTTTCGTTCGTAAAGAGAATCCAAACTTTTCAAAATGTCACGCGCCGAACTATCTTCCTTCGCAAAACCGAGATAGGAATCTGACAAATACTCGACGATAATGTTTTTCGCAATCCGATTACTTTTCTCCCATTTACTGCATAGAAACGATGGTTCTTCGTCAATTACCTTCAAAACGTCCAACTCACTTAACAACGCCCGTATTCTAAATTTCCACACACTGTATTTCTCACCATCAAACGGCTTAATGTTTCGCTTGTTCTTCAAATTATCCATTGCAATTAATTACGTAAAAACATTATTTTTAAACAATAAACAGCGTACACTGGGCAACCATAACTTCTAGGTATAGGAGATCAGGTGTGGAAGAAATGAAACGACTTGTTGGCTTGAGCGGTGAATGCAAAGAGAATGAAAAATATATTAACCAAATTAAATTATTTTGACAAGGAAGGTTATACGTCAGTTTCCTAAGCACAGTTTGACACGAGTGATAAGAGATGGCGCTGTGTTACTTTTAAAACAATATTATCTTTCAAATATCAAAATACCTTTTATTATATTTTTATTTATTAAATAGGATAGATTAATTTTTGTAATTATTTGTAACATAAACCAACACTAACCACTCAACCACAGAGGTCGTCAAATGTATAGACCCCGGGTGTGATACAAAATTCACGAAAAAAGTGTCCCGAGAAAACAGTGTGTAACAAAACATTACTAGTCTATACAGTGTGTAACAAAACATTACGAGTCTATACAGTGTGTAACAAAACATTACGAGTCTATACAGTGTGTAACAAAACATTACGAGTCTATACAGTGTGTAACAAAACATTACGAGTCTATACAGTGTGTAACAAAACATTACGAGTCTATACAGTGTGTAACAAAACATTACGAGTCTATACAGTGTGTAACAAAAAATTATGATCAATAGGGTTAACACGTATTATAAGAGGCAGATTAGGTTGTGACTTGTGGCGCTATAGATATCGATCTCGAAAGATAAATCCACCGATAAGAAAACTCAGGATATGGGCAATGGGCATCCGAACGATTTACGTAAACCTTTTTCGTACATGCAAACAGTAGCGCCATCTGTCAAAATTGCATAGGTGGCTACTGAGCGAACAACAGCGTGGCCTTACTGTGGTGGCAAAAAAGCATTTTTGGCACCGATAAACTGGCGACATTTTTTCGCGCCGTTCGCCCTGTCTAGAGTAGATGTCTATTGATAAATCTAAGGTTCTCATTTATCCAGACGGAAAAAAAAAGAAAATAACAGTCAGTGACGTCACAAGAAAGTCATACGAGCGCTCGGCGCGTCAGAGAAAGCTGTGGGAATTATGACACATACATACATACATACATTAACGCGGATTATTGTTGCCGCGCTGCGCGTGCGCATCGGATGTGGGACAACCGCACTTCGCACATAGCCAATAATACGTATATATATATATATATATGTCACAGCCAAAGCGATTAATCCGGATATTATACATATCATCTGGCCATTATTAATAATGTCAACTCAATTTGGTTAAAGTGACAATTGACATAGAATTAATCACATTAACCAGCTATTATCTATACCATCTTCGAAGTCTTGGATAATGTAATAAAACAAGTATGGATAAAGATTATTTATTATTATTTATGAATGTTTTTATGTAATTCCCGTCACAATGTCACTAGCTTTCGTAAATAACTCAAATTAACGAGAAGTAATAAGAAAAATTATTATTAAAAATCATAATTTGTTAGGTTATTTCAGACGACATTTAACGTATTTCTTTGCCAGTTTGCTAATATTTTAATGAAATAATAGTATTAATACAGGGTCTAGGACCGAGCGAAGCGAGCTCGGGACTTGAGGGCACCCCGACTTCTGTTATTTTCTTTTATGACCACCCAGAAATAGGAGCCCCGTCGAACGAGCCTTGAAAAGTGTAAGGGAAAACTAAATTACTAACCTTAAAATTTTAAAAATTAAAAAAAAATATTTTACGAAAACTTTTAATTAGTATTTTAAGAATTTTAATTATTTTAAATTTTAATCAACGTAACAACAATTTAGTCAGCCACGGATTACGCCACGCGGCAGCGGGATGTAAAACGGGGGGGGGGGGGGGGTTTACAAGCCAAATAGACCGTATTATCACTTTCGCCAACTGTGACCAGCGCCTATGAATAATATCCAGATAAAGTGTTTAATTTATCAAATTGTCTAGTCAATTTGGCTATTATCCATAGTAACCAGTCATTATTAATAATAGCTGTTTAATCACTATGACTGTAACATATATATTTTTTTGTACACTATACAAGTTAGTACTTAACTGCGATCTCACCTGATGGTAAGTGATGATGCAGCCGAAGATGTTTACGTACTAACTTGGAAGGGGTAAGTAAAGTCACCCCAACGGTTTCTACACAACATCACACCGGAACGCTAAATCGCTTGGCGGCACGCCTTTGCTGGTAGGGTCGTAACTAGCCACGGCCGAAGCCTCCCGTGTGTAAGTGTGAGTTAATAAATATGCATGTGGTGAACGAAACAAATTTTTGAGCATGCAGTACGAAGGTAAGATAAGGTACGTAAAAAAACCTCTGATTTTGAAGAATCACACCCCAGTATAGAGGTGCTAGGTTGATAAGTGCTCGTTATCAGTAATTGTTATCAATGGAGTGGCGCGCCTTGAACGTTCTGTTTACATTTACCTATAGCTGCTATTTCAACTCTTTGTTTACTTCTCACTCGTAACTTGTTACTTCTTAAGTCTTAAGGCGAACTCAACAGGTCTGCCCGCGAAATTCAAAATTTTCGTTGTTCTTTTGCAATTTGTACGCTAATTACACATAATAGGCTCATGGCAGTCATTTTTGCGAGAATGACAGTTACTTCTTTACATGTTTATATCAAAATTTTTGCATAAAAATGTCTATCCTAGGAAATTAGTCCGAGTAAAGAGTTTTAAGTGAGCAACTCGCAAATCTCGGATTAATTTCTTTAACTCGACACTTTCAAGCAGAGATTTTTATATAAACACGTGAAGATGATCTTGGGATTATCGCAATTTGACTGCCAAAAGCCTATTACGTCTTATCAGCTTAAAACTCGCGAAAAACCACAAAAAATTTGAATTTCGCGGGCACACCCGTGGTGTGCTCCTTAACCTACTTCTTCAGAGTACCATTTAAATTGAAACAAATTGACATATGGCCAGGGCGGACGGCGCGAAAAAATGTCGCCAGTTTATCGGTGCCAAAAATGCTTGCTTTGCCACCACTTCTTGAGAGTACTATTTAAGGTGATACTCAACTGTCATATTATACATCATAGATAAATATGTATGTACCTGAAATAGATGTACGTCTCAAGCCGATTTATGGTTCTTGGAATAACGCCATCTAGTGGTCATTGTTAATACGCGACGTACCTACATACGTAGTAGGTACCTACATACTATACTACCAGACCACTATTTTTATTTTTATTTATTTTTAGGAATTTAAAAGAAAAACAATACATAAAAATTGTCATAATTTATTTTACAATGAAATTAATAAATCATGCTTTTCACAATTTCTTTTTGTTTTTATTTTTTTCATAATAATGAATTGCTGCTTTTTGAATTGGATCATTATGATCCCAATTTAATTCTTTGCCTGCTAATATTTTATTAACAGTTTTACACAGCATAAATAAATTAAATGTTATGCTTTTATGCACCAAAAATTTCGTGACTTCGTCTCTGTGAATGCTGCATTTTATAAATGACGTATCCATATTTATTGCACAAACTAATTTTATGTACTCACAGATATTTTTTTTCGTCGGACTTGTTGTAAAAACTTGTTTTGAGATATTTTCAATCTGTACAAAAAAATCAAAAGCTTCTTTAGTGGGATATGTAAGCCAGGCTTTTTCGGAATATTCAGAAACTTTTATAAATTTGTGAAAGCTTTCCATTTTTTCACTTTCTAAGCAAATTTTGCAGTGTGGACATCTTTTAAAAATCTTTTTTGCTTTTTTTACAAGCCAACCACTGCAGTATCCCAAGGCTGCACATCGTTCCACATCTGTGGGTGATTGGCTTTTAATTAAATTTTCTGTTTCAACAGGATTTATAAGTAAATGAGTTTCAGATACTGTTACCTCATTAGAATTTTGAGAATGTTCAGATTTGTTTTTAAAAAAATTTTGTAAGTTGTCCAATAAACATGGATTTTTGTCATTTTCACAGTTTGCTCCTACTGAGTGAGACGATGTCATGTTGTTGACCACTAGTGTCTTGTAAGCCGATTGAAATTGGGCAGCATTCGGCATAACATTTTGGCAGCCTTGTGATCTTATAGCTCCAAAAAAATTTTCTATCGGGTCCTGGTTGAAGTGACGCAGCAAAACTGAATAAATTTTTTGACTATTCAAGTATGTTATGATAGCTTTGAATGCTTCAATTGTTTTCACCCAACTTGAGAGTGACGGAACCACTGTAAATTTTCCACTGCTTGTCTCAAATTTCATCGATTTCAATACTGGAATGCATTCTTCCCATAATTTGTGATGCGGTGAGTTTGGTGTAACAGCACTTCTGTATTCTTTTCCGCCTTCTATTTTGCTGGAGCTGCCATTGACCGAGTCGAAAAGATTATCAAAAAATATGAGCAAATTCGCAGTATCCTTGCTCTCTTCTGGTAATTTACCATTATCTGTAAAGTATAAAACACAGGTAAACAAAAACTTGGTATAATTATATTTTGACTGCCATTGATATAGTTAATGTAAAAGTGAAAAGATAATAATATAATATTTCATGTTTTTAGGTTTGGTTTTAAGCTATAACACAAAAATTGATCATTTCACTAATTTCATTGTATTTTATGAAATTGTGTGAAAAGCATTAAAAATATATATTTTTTTTTTAATTAAACCATCTATCAACAACTACACTCTATTGAAAGTTGGATTTTCAATATTTTTTTTATTGCTGTCATTTCAGTCTATGAAATTGGGCATAGTTTCTCCCTAATTTTGTACTTAATGAATACTTACTCGAAATTTATACTAACCTGCCATGTATCCCATTGTTACTCCAACACTTCTACTAAAAACTTGAGTGCAGTGTTTGACCCTCATTTTTGGAATTAAATTTGGCAGGACATGGTGAGCTGTGAGCTTAGGTACCAATCTATACCCACTATAGTTCGGGCTTCTTTGATAAAGATCAGCTATATGCTGCCATTTCGCTGTACATTCTTTGTTTTTATATGTATATTTTAAATTTTTTGTCAATAAATTATTTCTGACACCTTTCATTAAATGAGGAGGGTCAAATATAGGCACAATTTCTTGAGAATTCATGTGAAAAAATCCACCTTTCCACTCTTTTCCTTCTTTTACATAACTTTCTCTTGTTTGTTTTAGTAAAATGTTAATTGCGGACATGTTGGTTGTGCCTTGGTCACAAACCACTGCAACCACTTTAAGTCCTGTCTGCTGAACTTTGCTTACTACTAATTTAATTAATTTAACCAACTCCCATGACTTCGACTTGCTACTTTTGTAAATATAAGTTACGGGTTGTTTAAATTTTTTTATAACCCCACGCACCATAAATACTAAAGCATGGTTTGCGAATTCCAATTTTTTTTCCTCCCCATCATCACTGAAGCCAATGATTTCATCATTTCTTTGATCGTATGTCAAATTTGCCGCTATGGACATTTCATCGAAAATAATTGTGCAGAATCTGTGATGTTCAGGTAATTTCTGGACTTTCTTTTTCATGTCCAAAAACATGTGATTGTTAATGCCTGGTTCCAGTTTAATTTCTTGAAGGAGTTTCAGCAGTGTTGTCCTTTTTGGTAATATGCATATTTCACTGAATAAGCGATATGCCTTAGGACTAGACTTATATAAAGATAAAGACAGTACTTTTTCTTCCAATGTAAATCGCCTTCCCTTAATTTTTTTACCTGCCTGTTTCAATTGCATTTGAATAAATGTTTTAGCTGACTTTGTCAAAGTTCTATTCATATAACTGATTGCAACATGTTTAGCACTTTTCTTAGCCAAATTTAACCGTTGCCTGAATGACTTATTTGTCAACTTGGTTCTGCGCACTTGCTTCTTTAAATGTGTAATTATTTCCTTAAGCTTCAGTTCATAAGGCGTCATAGAAACTGTAAAAAAATAAAATACATCACATTTAATTTTTGCATACAAAATTGTTAACCAAATATTATTACGTATGTAACTATATTAGGGTTAAAACATACTTTCACCTAATGATAAGTCAAGATGCTGCCAAAGCGTTTATAATATTAATTTGGCTAATTAATGGTTACTCTATCAGTTGGAGATGCGTTTTAACCGGTAAGATGATAACCAACCGCAGCCAAAGAAGCCTCCCACCAGACCAGATCTAACCGAAATTAGATACTATGAAATTCTGAAGTAGGCTACGCTGGGAATTGAACCCAGGACCTCTTGCTTGAATGCAAGTGTCTCATACTGTGCCATAATCTATACTTATAATAAAACTGTAAAGGGTCGAATTCTGTACATTGAAGATATTTTGAAAATTTTTGTTGGAGGACACTATTTAGTCGATACTGAAGCCAAAACTGTAATTTGTTTAATTTTTGTCTGTCTGTCTGTCTGTCTGTCTGTCTGTCTGTCTGTCTGTCTGTTTCACGACCGGGCATCACGGCTAATCCGCTGGATGGATTTAAATGAAACTTGACATGATTATAGTTCATACCCCGAGGTAGGACATAGGATACTTTTTGTCCCGAAATTCATCATGGTTTCCCTGGAAGACGGCATCAAAGTCAAAACGTTTTTTAGTTATAATTCATTAACGCGTTGTCCGATTCCATTCATTATTTTTTTGTTAGAAAGGAAGTTCTTTAAAGATTATTCCATACAAATCTTATCATCATCACTTTTGTAGTTCAGAAATTACAGACATCAGAACCTTTAAGTTCAAGTAGGTAGACTTGAAACTCGAAATGCACAAAGAACCTAGGACTAGGACGTAGGGCTCGAGTAAGACTGGAGTACCCTTACAGCCGTAAATAAATAGGCTTAGCAGGAGATTTTGTATGGTTTAAAATTTTTCACTTTTAGGGTGAACAAAAATCATGTAACTGGCGTCATCGCTACGTTATACCGTATAGCGCCATCTCTATAATTTATGTGGAACTTGAATGTAAAACTCTGAGATAGGTACTACCGAATTTTTTTTAATAAAAATTAACTGTCATGTTATTTACTGTTTCCTGACTTTACATTAAGATGGCACTGTTAACACATGAACAGATTTAAACTTTATCATCCGCAATATGGAAAGGGTAAGATAATGGTTCACAAATATTTTTAACTCTTAGGTCTTATCGATCCTAACCGACTGACTGTCATCTAAGGTCTTTTTATACGTAAAGAAATATATAGCCATTGTCCATTCTGATGTTTTGGATTGTATTGAGATGAAGCAAAGATTTTTAAAAGACTCTTATATTATGTTGGGCTGGGGAATATTGTTAGTAGAGTAATTTATCCCAGTGGTACCTACCCGGCCGAACTCTGAAAGAAGAGTTCTACCACCAGTACAACTTTTCACATGGTTTAATAATTTTTGACATCTTTCGTGGTTTCAGAATAAAAATCACAATGAAAAGGACGATTTTAACTGTCGATATTTCGATACATTGGTACAAGTCGTGGTCACGTAGTGACCACGACCTGTGCCACTGGGTCGAAATATCGACAGTTAAAATCGTCCTTTTGATCTTTCAACTACGTATTAATGAAACTTTATATTATTATTAAGGAAAAGGAGTTTTCAAAATCACCACAAGATAACCCGTGCAAAGTAAGAACAGGTTTCTGTACAACATCACACCAGAATCCCGCGAAAAATCAAGGAATTCCAGTAGGAAGGTATATTATGTAAAAAAATCGTAATTCACGCGGGCGGAGCCGCGGGCAACAGCTAGTTTTAAAATAAAATTGTTGGCAGTTATCTACAAAAGCCTTCTTAGGAACTCTGGATCTATTTGAAATGTTTTTAGATGCATAAGTTTTGAATGGAAGCAGGCGTTATTTTGCGGAAATCCATAATAAGCAGGACTGATTAATTTGTTTTGCTACTATCCGCTACTTGAAAGGATTCTGTATAGTGCAATATGCAGGAACACCATCCACATGAAACACCACACACAATTTTCTATCACTTTCTTCGACGCACGTTTCGTCCCGACACCGGGACATCCTCTGGATGTTGACTTCACAATGCGAAATCGTAGAGATCTCTAACGACGAAATCTGCATCGAAGAAAGTGATAGAAAATTGTGTGTGTGGTGTTTCATGTGGATGGTGTTCCTGCATATTGCACCATACAGATACAGAATCCTTTCAAGTAGCGGATAATAGCAAAACAAATTAATCAGTCCTGCTATGCATAAGTTTATATACTAATATAGTCAATATAGCTTAATAATTATATTCTATGATGTTTAAAACTTGGAAATTTACCTGATCTCCTTGATGGGGCTGCAGTCACATGCGTTAGAATCTCTGGTAGGGGAGTAACAGGTTCATTGCAGTCTTTGCTAGTACTAGCAACAATTGGTACATCATTTGCAACACATGGTTCAAGTGACTCTGTTGGTTGATTATGAGGTAGTATATTTTGGTCATATGAGACGGGTAAATTCACATCTGAAACAAAAATTAAACCTCTTGAAAAAACATGTCATTTTAATTTTATTATTATCGTAATGTGTATATTATTGTAGGCAAATTGCATAACTCTCCTTACTACAGCTGTTAAAAACCAGGGCTGTTTTATATTGTGGCGATTTTTTCAATACAAAACAGCTAGCTGTAATGTAATGTGGTCATTTATGCAATCCACTTGCGACATATACATAAGGCATTATTACTATCATATTATACTTTTTTTGTCTTTCAACTTTAGTTCATCGTCTATTAAAATACAAAGATATGGGAATAGTCACCCCTTATTCCCATGTTTTTTTACAGGTGAGGATTTTTCAATCTTCATACTGTAGTGACTAGTGTGATGTGATTGAGTATCTCGGAGTATCCTAATAGAGCTCTTTGAAGACGGAAATACTTATAGATATTATACCTGGTACACAAATAGATGGTACAGCAATCTTACTCAGCCGGTTTTTAGATCCATAATACTTTCTATCAAAATGTTTATGACAAATTCGTCTATTCTTGAACACGAAAGATTGTTCTAAGGTTGCAACTTCTCCGCCGATTTTGCGTACCCATTCTTCGAACCGTTCTTGATCCGTGTTGGGATTGGGAAACCGGTGAAGAGGCACTCCTATAAAAAAGGAAACAAATGCGTTAATTCTAGATCGTGAAATAATCACATCACACTAGAGGTGTGTAACTCCGGACTAAGTGACTAAAAGGAATAAGATCCGTAGCCGGAGCCGAAACTCTTAACCACTCCGAGCTCACACTATTGATTCCAACTCCGCTTAATTAGTCCCTACTCCTGGACTCGTTTGCGGTTTGGGTTTGAGTTAGTGCGGTGCGATCTCTTTCGCGGCACATCGTGTCATGAGTATGACTCCGTTTGTTTTTGGTACCATCAGGCGAACGAGACAGCTACAAGCTGTCTCGTTCGCACTTCTGTATTGCGAGTGGATAATGGATATTAGCCTTTAAGAGAACCTAACAAAATTTAAAATTGTTTAACTTTACTCATACATATTGTGTTATTATAGTTTATTGTTAATTTTTAAGAAGAATTTAAAATTACGTAAGTAATTATGCAACTTATATTAAAAGTTAGGTCCATTTTTAGAAAAAATACAAGTTCAAAAACAGACATAATTTTAATAACTAATAGGTACTTAAAATAAAGTCCTATCTAAAAACTTCGTCATTTAATTTAAGGATATTATAAGGCAGTTTAACTTAAGTATAAATTTTGTAGAAGTATTTTCAATGTAGGAATTATTCGGAAGCAATAGTTAAGTAGTTCAGTAAGTGTTTTTAAAGTCGTCTCTCGCGATTCGACACAACGTTTTTCCGAGAGTCTAAAAGGTTCGGTGAATAAAGGTATCGTTAAGACTAATTCAGTCTTTGGACTAAAAGAGTCGCACGGGAGTTGGAATCATTAGGAGGATTCGGAATCAATAAGACTGATTCAGTCTTTGGACTAAAGGAGTCACATGGGAGTTGGAATCATTAGGAGGAGTCGGAATCGATAAGAGGAATCAGATTCGAAAGCGGAGTTGGACTAAGTGAGTTGGATCTTTTAGAGGACTACATAGTAGCCACGACTACATCACACACAACCTAACCTAACCTAATTCATTTCATTAAACGATTTACATACCATGTCCATGTTTAACGAAGCAATTTACAACGCAACACGACATAAAAGACATATTGAAACTTAACACTATAAACTTGAGTCCAATTTCTCTGTAAAACTAAAATGAGTCCAATTTCTCTAAAATAGTTTGTACACAATACACTTGTGCGGAGGATAATTCAACTCGACGCGGAAAGCCATGAATACAAATCAATCGAATATAGATGCGTTGGCGCGGCACTAATGACGAATGACGACAACGAACGCAAAACCAACACAAAATCACAAAAGCAGAAAGAACAACGGTGAACGGAAGGTTTATACATTCGCGGACATCTTTTTTTTGTTAGTTGACGACTTGACGTATGTTTACAATGTGGCCATGTTAAAAAAAACATTTTAGTAAAATATGGTTTTAGTTATAGCAACACTGCCACTTAATTCAACTACGACCGCTAGTTATCGCTAGTTTGTATGGGTTCGACTTGATTTGTTCTAAGACGGCATAGCATGTTATACATTGACTTTCTGACGCGTCGAGCGCTCGTACGACTTTCTTGTGACGTCACTGACTGTTATTTTTTTTTCCGACTGAATAAATAAGAACCTTCGATTTATCAATAGACATCTATCACTTGCCTGGGCGGAAGGAGCGAATTACTCCAGTTTATCGGTGCCAAAAATGCTTGTTTTGCCACCAACAGTAATTTCACGCTGTGTATCGCTCAGCAGCCACCTATAGTTTTGGCAGATGGCGCTACTGTTTGCTTGTACGAAAAAGGTTTACGTAAATCGTTCAGATGGCCATATCCTGAGTTTTCTTATCAGTGAACGCTAAGGAATATATTAGTTTAGTTTTTCGCGTGTACTGTGCAGTATCTATAATGTCTCTACACGTTGGCCGAGGCGAGGCGAGTGACCGCGAGAGGTTAGTACTAATCTCTGACTCGCCTCGCCTCGGCCAACATGTAGAGCTATATTTATGTCGGTCGGCAATTTAACGGCTTGCCTCGCTTTGATTACAATCTCGTCGGTCTTACAAACCGACACCACGGGTGTGCCCGCGAAATTCATTTTTTTGTGGTTTTTCGCGATTTTTAAGCTAATAAGACATAATAGGCTTATGGCAGTCAAATTGCGAGAATTCCAATATCATCTACACGTGTTTATAGAAATCTCTGCTCGAAAGTGTCGAGTTAAAGAAATTAGTCCGAGATTTGCGAGTTACTCACATAAAACTCGATACTCGGACTTATTTCCTAGGATACACATTTTTATGCAAAGATTTTGATATAATCATGTAAAGATGATACTGCCATTCCCGCAAATTGACTGCCATAAACCTCTGATGTGTAATTAGCGTAGGTACAAATTGCAAAAAACCATGAAAATTTTGAATTTCGCGGGCAGAGTCGTTGATTTCGCCTTAAGTACTCGTACCTAGCGTTCTGTGCATTGAATGCTTAGTGCTTTGCCCACCATGCGGCATACCGTTATGAATAACTTACTTTTTACTTTTTAGGGTTCCGTACCCAAAGGATAAAAAAGGAACCCTATTACTAAGACTTCGCTGTCGGTCCGTTTGTCACCAGGCTGTATCTCTTGAACTGTGATAGCTTAATAACAACAACAAATGCTTAATTTTGTTAATTACGCTAACCAAAAAAAACCGACTTCAACTCTCATCTTAAACTACTATTGAATACATCCTTTCTAATTAGAAATTTAAGACTTAAGTATATGGTTTTCTCATGGAATATATTGTACATGAAAGCTGCAAATAAATGAAATGAAATGGATACCCATATCAGCACTGGACTGACTGGACCACACGAGACGCGTCAGCTTTCTAATAAAAAAAATAATCAATCAAGAAATCATCAAAATCGATTAACCCAGTCGAAAGATACTCGTATGAAGGTAACAAACATAAAAATACAGTCGAATTGAGACTTTTTGAAGTCGGTTGAAAATTTTACCATTTCTGCTCTGTACTAAATAAATTTAATTCGTAATGAGACCTTGTTTTACGATAATCAAATAATTTAAGTAATTATGTTTCTTTATGATAATAATAGCCAAATATATCTAGTTTCAATTACTTCTTTGTAAATCTAAGTTCTAGGTGGGAATGCAGTGATCGGGACAGCCAGGGGACTGTATTTTTAGAGCTTTGATCATGTCTGGAGAAAAACCTAAGTCAGTTATGGTTCTAAAAACAAAGGGCCCGTAAAGTTTAGGGATCAAAGTTTCTTTAGGTGAGGTTCTTTTTTAATTATCTCTATTACTTTTTGAAAAAATCGTCCTGGACAGCAGATTACGAGCTTACAGAGAATCGCTCCTATATTAGTTGGGTAATATTGGGGCTCCTGCATCATTACTTCGCTTCGCTCGCATGATGGTACGGAACCCTTCGAACGCGAGTCAAACTCGCACTTGGCCGGTTTTTTCAATTATTTTTTGTTTCATACCGCTCTAGCTTGTGGTAAAAATAAAAGTTTTCACTTCGATTATAAAAGCCAATATAAATAACAATATTCTGAGTTATTACTATTAGTTTTAATACTTATCACGCGAAAAGGCATATAGCGCTAACTGGCCATATCGCGGACATTCGGTCAGTGACCTGCGTCTCCCACACAACGAATGTAAACAAACTATCACTCAACATAACTATACTACATAGCACATAATATAATATGACCCCACAAACGTTGTTTGGCAAAGAAGAATGACCAAAGGTGCTATCAAGTTTTCTCATGAACCAAACCCAAAAATATTCTAGGAAAATAAAATAGATATGTATACTGTTTTTTTTAATAATAATCATTGGTACTAAGAATATGTTTTTCATATCCGGAAATTAATTTCGCATACAAAAAGCTACTTTCTTTTCAATGCACATTTCCTGTCATATTTATTACGTTTTTTTTTTTTTTATTTTAGTTTATTTAAATTTAAAACTAGTATCGGTGACAGAAGTCATCGCGGGCATATTCACACCGTTCACAAAAGTTTACTACGATAGAAGTACACTTCGCACGGTTTTTTGCCCATATCTCGGCCACTGACCATCCAAATTTCACTAAAAACGATTTCCTCGGGTTAGTACTACCAATCGATAGAAAAAGAGTTATCGCTCCGACTACTAGCTTCCTTGCTTACTTGTCGACAGACTCATGTTTTTTGAGGTTTTCTCGTGTCTGAAAGCACAAATTTTGATGCAGTTTTCGCCAGTAGACGTGAAATTCCAAGCACAAACTGCTATCAGCGATATCTATGGGTCTAGCGATTAACTCCTGGTCTGCCAGGTCAAAAAAACTGTTTTCGTAATTCAACCACTCCACTCCGGAACGGTGTGAATATGAAAATGAAAATGCTTGATGAAGTTTTTAGGTCAAAAATATGGATATTTGGACGCTAATAACTTTTGATATACCTAAGCAACATCTCAAGTTTCGCCCCACTAGCAAGTCCACCCATGGCCGCCAGAAGTGCTAAACGGAGTACCGTTACGATTGAACGCTTCAGGCACGTTCCACTACGCTTGAGTCTAGATTCGAAAGTGATAGCTTGATTTGCACCGGTTTTGATGAAAAAGTAGGATTTATGTACCTATTATAAAAACATAATGCGTTTATAAATCTACGTTTTAGTCTATAAAATTATAATTTAGACGCCTTTCACTTACATAAAATTGATTAGGATTTGCCTATAAATAAGATAAGTAGATAGATAGAATAAAAGCCTGGCGTCGACTACAGCAGAAACGAGTCGAATCGAATCGAGTCGCATTTACGTATTCCTAGTGCGTCCATCTCTGAAGAATCGAATCGAATTGTTCATTCATCGCAACTTTTCAACAAGTTGACCTAGTTTTTGCATCATGGATAGCTGGGATGAAGAGATGTTTTTATTTCAAATACTTTTTGATGAAGAAGAGGAGAATAGGAAAAGGAAACGGCGTGCACCAAAATACAAATAAAAACACCACTAAGTAAAATTGAATCGCTAAATCAAATCAAATTGATAGATGAACCCTCGTAAACTTAGTTTTAAGTCGACTTGGAGTTATCGCCATACAAATGTGACAAATATTATATTGACCTATTACAAGAGCCTGTATATCAGGCCTATGTGAAATAAAGATATTTTGATTTTTTTTTGATGGCGCTGAGTCAAGTTGTAGTATGAAATGATATAAGTACCTCATTTCATGCTCATGTCGTTGTACAGATTGGCAAAGGGAGCGGGAGCGGCAATAAAATATGTATAAATGGAAGATGTGAAAGTCACACTTATATTATAAACGCGAAAGATTTTAACGGAGATAGATTACACATTTTTATCCCGAAATAATCCATGGTCCCCACAGGAACGTTTAAAACCCTGAAATTCTCGGGGTTGGGGCCGCGGGCAATAACTAGTGTATTAATTATTGTACTTTTAAAATAATTATCTAATAATTTGCATTAGTATACTCAGCCACCTAGCGTTTTTGCCTAAAAGTTACATAAACCAGAAAGATCACCAACCACAACAAAAAAATTCATGAAGTATAAATAATATATTTTTTATCCTGCATAGCTTAGTGAAATATAATAACCAGAAAAGTAAACCAAAGATAAACAAGTGATAATAGACAATAGCTAAGTGTAAGCCAAGTGTCAGTCGGTGTTGTGTCCGCCTGTCAGCCCTAATGTCGCGATGCAGAGACCTTTGAGCAACGTCAGCATACAGTCGTATCAGGACTACCAGCCCAGCAGACGATATGGTGGGTAGAAAGAGAGAAAGATATTTTATATGCCACACACATAACTGTACCTACTTCCACTGTGTTATGGTATCTTTTTGTGGGGTAATCTGCTGACGCGTAGTGACCGTTCAATCCGTCCAATCCGTTCAATCAATCAATCCGTTGTGACTGTTGAACAGGGCAGCAGTATGAGCCGGGCGGGTACGCGGCGGCAGTGCAGCAGCGTACCAACATAGAGAAAGTAGAAGGTGGATTAACTTCAAACAGCTCTTTAGAGCACTCCTAATTGAACAACCGATAGCACACGTCATATAGAGCTAACGTCTCTGTCGCAAATGCGTTGAGACCCATTCGTTCAATCAATCAATCCGTTGTGACTGTTGATAAGTGACCCGTTGTTATCCGTTGAACAGGGCAGCAGTATGAGCGGCGCGAGTACGCGGCGGCAGCGCAGCACCGTACCAACATGGAGATACTTTCTCTATGGTGGAATAATCACTCCTCCTCATTGAAGAACCAATAGGACACACAATATAGCTAACGTCTCCGTCGCAAACGCGTCGTGACCAATGCATTCAATAGATCTGTTGTGACTGTTGATAAGTGATCCGTTGTTATCCGTTGAAACTCAAACGCGTTGGGACCAATCCGTTCAATCAATCAATCCGTTGTGACTGTTGACAAGTGATCCGTTGTTATCCGTTGAACAGGGCAGCAGTATGAGCCGGGCGGGTACGCGGCGGCAGTGCAGCAGCGTACCAACATGACGCAGCGCGAGGACGCGCTCAAGTTCGAGCAGGGCCGCATCCGCGCGCTGCAGGAGGAGCGGCTCCACATCCAGAAGAAGACCTTCACGAAATGGGTCAACTCCTTCCTGCAGAAGGTAATGCTCCTTTTATTTTGACGACCTCCCTGGCGCAGTGGTGCACTCGGATTCGCGAGTGGGAGGACGCGGTGTCTATTCCCGCCACGGGCCACTTAGGAATTTTATCTTTTCAAAATTGGCTTAGGTCTGTGAGCTTATTCTGTATCGATAGTTAGCAACTCGTACTGAGTTATTAACTAAGAAAACAGAAGCAAAAATCCCTTTTTTGTATAACTTAGCAACTAGCATGATATGTTGACATGTTACCAAATCAACCTAGATTGGTAACTTGTGCAAAAATAATACAAAATAGTTATTTGTTATGCAAGGGCGCAAAGTGGATTTTTGGGCCGAGTGTCAAATTTGAATGCTGAGCGGCGAAGGATTCTAGGGTTGAACCCTGAGCGCAGCGAGGGGTTCAAAGAATAGAATCCTGAGCATAGCGAGGCATTCAAAGACACGAGACCCAAAAAAATTTGCGCCCGTACATAACACAAAATTTTTCATCTCACCACAGCGAGGAAAATCACCAGAAGAACACTTTAGATCGGCATTGCGAGTTATGTTACATGCTGGTTTTGGTAACTCTGAATAATTTCACTTACTGAAACCACCTTCAATCATCACTCACCTTATTTCAAAGTTAAAACAAAAAAAATAATGAATAAAGTAATAAAAATATTAGGTATTTTCATTTAATCACGATTGGAAACATAGACAACTAACACAAGACTAGACCAGAAAAAAATATGAGAAACTTTTTTTTTACTTTTTTTTTTGAATGCGTTCTGAAATAGGAACTTCTAAGAACCAAAGATAATATAAAATTTTAATATTTTTTTTTAACAATAATTACATAAACAACTAGGAAAAATCATGGATTTAATCAGATTTCTTTTATAATTAATAAAACTAAATAGGAGTTATTATATTTATTGATATTCTAAGAAAAAGTAAAAATAAAATAACTAATGTACCTATACAAACTCTAAGGTCGAACTTTTTTAATGAACGTATGTGTTATTAGAAAAAAAAAAGAAGTCTTCAGCTTTGACATTGACATGACACGTAATTCGAGTTTGAAGTTGGAAATGCTTTTCGGGCCAAGGGCCGGAAGGGATTTTCATACTACTTTGTCTCCCTTGGGGAAAATGAAAATGCTTTGGCGGCCTAGGGAATATAATAGCATTTCCCGCCCGCATTTCGGGCATTAAAAAACGCTTTTCCGAGCGGGTGAGATGAAAATAGGATTTTTGCCTCCGTTTTCTTAGTTAATAACCCGGTGCAACTTGCTAACTAACGATACAGAATAACCTCCCTGGTCCGGTGAAAGGCTTCGGCCGTGGCTAGTTACCACCCTACCAGAAAAGACGCACCCGGCACCGTCAAGCGATTTAGCGTTCCGGCGCAATGCTGTGTAGAAAACGTTGGGGTGAGTTTACTTACCCCTTCCAAGTTAGTACGATAACATCTTCGGTTGCATCATCAGTTACCATCAGGTGAGATCGCAGTCAAGTATATTAAATTGTACCTTTAGTGTAAAAAAAATTGAAGACACGCTTAAGCTTCAGGGTTCTGTACCCGAAGGGTAAAAACGGGACCCTAGTAATAGGGTCCCGTTTTTACCCTCCGTCCTCCGTCCGTTTAGACCTCGCCGTCCGTCCGTCCGTCTGTCTATCACTAGGCTTTTATCTCTTGAACCGTGACAGCTACAGACTTGAAAGCAGACGTTTCGTCAATGTATGAGCCCTGGGCCAGGTCTATGTACGGTATACTTGGGTACCCAAAGGGTAAAAAAGAAACCCCATTACTAAGACTTCGCCGTCCGTCCGTCCGACCATCACCAGTCTGGATCTCTTGAACCTACTGACTTGAAATTTTCACAGATGATGTATAAATTATGTTGCCGCTATAACAACTATAAAATAGATTAAAATAAATATTTAAGGGGGCGCCCACACAACAAACATGATTTTTTTGCTTGTTTTTGCTCCTGTTTTTAATCTTAAGTTACGGAACCCTAAAAACCGTCTGTGACCATAGTATTAATTAGTCGAATGCAGTGTCGAAAAGACGGATATTCCAACATTCCGTATGTGTAGGTACATTTTGTGGGGTGTTTAGGTATTTTAATTTGCAGAATCGTGAATGAAATCATGCAGTGTGTTGAAATACCTAAAGCGCAGGAATATGACACAGCAAACTAAATAAAGAGTGTTATTATATACAGTCCGACAAGGCTCTTTTGGCACTTGAATGACATTGCCAGGAGGGCGTCGTTATAGAACAAAGGCAGCCAGAAAATAAAATCTCCTCAATTTTACTTCAATTTTAGTTTTATTTTAGTAAATATAAAGCAAAAACAACACAACATACAATAGTGATATACCGACAGAGCGAACTATCAAACAGTATCACAAGATAGCGGCGTTAGTTCCAATTTTGGCCACGCGCCAACATAGCCTTGTCGCACTGTACAATGTACTTATATGTTGTAATATATGTGTTGTGATGACGAATTCTCTTATTTACTCGTTTTCCGTTTGGCTATCTGTTAAGGTTGTTCGGTCAAACTAGCTCGCGAAATTCAAATTTTATTTACTTTTGCACAAATATTAGACTACACTACACATTGTAGATTTGTGGCAATGCATTTTGCGTGCCTACTTTTTATGCATCTACATGTTTTTAATAGAAACTTTGCTCGAAAGTTCCCACTCATCTCATATTGGTTCCCGAAAGATAATTTTTTGCAGTTTCCCAGATTTCGAGCTATCGGGAACCAATATGAAGTAAATGAATATTGTTGAGCAGAGTTTTTATTAAAAACATGTAGATGTATAAATGTTGTGCCCGCAAAACTCATTGCTATTAGCCTTCGATGTATATTTAACCCACTATGAACGAAAAACTAAATGAAATTTGAATTTTCGCGCCCGGATGGTACCCATCGCCCTTGGTTGTTCGGTCAAACTAGCCCGCGAAATTCAAATTATATTTAATTTTTCGCAGACATATGACAAACAGCTACACAATACACATTGTAGGCTTATGGCAAACATCTAGATTTATTTTCTAAGATCAAAATCTGCAAAACTTTCTACGGTTTCCCAGATTTGGAGTTCGAAATCTGGGAAACCGCAGAATCATTCTATTGGGAACCAAGATGATTCTGCGGTTTCCTAAAATTCAAAATGACATACGTATTGTTTTCTTGAGCAAAGTTTCCATAAAGAACGTGTACTTAGTTACATTAATGTTTAGCTCGCAAAATTCATTGCCAATCAATCAATCAATCAATAAATCAATCAATCATTTATTTTTGCTTGAATATGGTACATAATAATTGAGGTCTTAAAATATAATATGTAGTACAAGTTCGACATATCCTGCCAAAATGGCGTGCAAAAGTACAAGATGAGCTAGGTACATTTGAAGTTTTATAAATTATGTTCATTATTGCCATAAGCTTACGACCTTTGCGCCCGGATATTACCTATTTGATCGCATAAACCGCATTAATTTTTATGACCTCCTTAAAGCGAAATCAACGACTCTGCCCGCGAAATTTAAAATTTTCGTGGATTTTTGCAATTTGTACGCTAATTACACATCAGAGATTTATGGCAGTCGATTTGCGGGAATGGCGGGTATCATCTTTACATGATTATATCAAAATCTTTGCATAAAAATGTGTATCCTAGGAAATTAGTCCGAGTATCGAGTTTTATGTGAGTAACTCGCAAATCTCGGACTAATTTCTTGAACTCGACACTTTCGAGCAGAGATTTTTTATAAACACGTGAAGATGATATTGGGATTATCGCAATTTGACTGCCATCAGCCTATTAGGTATGTATAATCAGCTTAAAAATCGCGAAAAACCACAAAAAATTTGAATTTCGCGGGCACACCCGTAGTGTGCTCCTTAAGATGGTTAAACCATCGATGCTGAACCATGCGATTTTCAAAAAGAAGAGAAACAAACAGTGCTTTACTAAAGTACTATGTTGAAGTCGGTTAAACGCAGTAATAATGTTACATTATTGTTTATAATAGCACCATAAAATGATAAATCCTCTGAAGTGACGCTCGCATGATGTCACCCACATGTTTTCGTATTAATCACGTTCAGACACTAACTATGCGCTAGAATTTTCCCGCGTAGTTGTAAATTAGTTGTGCATAGTTAACTCATAAGTTCTGTCAAGTATTATGTCTCACTAGGACGTCAGAGTCACTCAGCGGGCGATGGAGAGAGCTATGCTCGGAGTTTCTCTACGGGATCAAATCAGAAATGAGGAGATCCGTAGACGAACCAGAGTCACCGACATAGCTCAACGTATCGCGAAGCTGAAGTGGCAATGGGCGGGGCACATAGCTCGTAGGACCGACGGACGTTGGGGACCCAAAGTACTGGAATGGCGACCCCGCACGGGTAAGCGCAGTGTTGGCAGGCCTCCGACCAGATGGACTGACGACATTAAAAGAGTCGCAGGAAGGCGCTGGATACAGTTAGCGCAGGACCGTGCGGGCTGGAAATCATTGCAGGAGGCCTTTGTCCAACAGTGGACGTCCGTCGGCTGAAACGAACGAACGAACGAACGAGGACGTTCATTGTTCAGGTGACCTTTTAGTTCATCCCCTATATGGGGATGAAAAGGTGTTGATTAGTTAGCAGACGCCCGTTGATCACGTGACCACCTAATTACATCCCCTTAGGGTTTACTTAGTAGTCGAATGCCTCACGTGACTTCCTATTTCATGCCCAATAGGGGTTAATTAGTTAGTAGTCGAATGCCCGTTGCTCAAGTGAGTTCCTATTTCATCCCCTTAGGGTTTAGTTAGTATTCGGATTCCGTTCCTCACGTGACCTCCTATTTCATCCCCATAGGGGTTAATTAGTAGTCGAATGTTCGTTGCTGACGTGACCTCCTATTTCATCCCCTTAGGGTCCGCCGGACGTCGGACGACGTCCGTTCCTCACTTGACCTATTTCATCCCCGTGGCAGCTAGTACGTAGTAAGACGTCCGTTCTCACGTGACCTTCTATTTCATCCCCTTAAGGGGTTGAATCAAGACTCTCACTGAACTTAAATAAAGTGAACAACATCACATACATTGCTCCGACACCTTAGTTAAGTAGCTAATGCACTTGTGTTAAGGAAATCAGAAACAACAAAGGCACCACAACACCCAGACCCGAGACAATGTAGAAAACTTTTTTCTACATTGCCACGACCGGGGTTGAACCCGGAACCTCAGAGATGGCGGCGTCTTGAAAACCGGCACGCTGACCACTCAACCACGGAGGTCGTCAAAAATAAGCCTAGCCTACTGATATGTCTCACTACAAATATCAAACGTTAGAATATAGCAAGCAGACAGTTGCACTGGAGCTTAAGCGTCCTGTGAACTACCATGTCTCCCATACAAACGTAATACCAAAATCATTTGTAATTCGTGTATATTTCGATCATGTTTTGGTGTTATTCGGGTTCATATAGTAATAATCTATGCTCCTGGCCATATCTGGTTCCGAAAGACTTTTGTTAAACGAAATTGTAAACGAATTTAGTTTTGCTTATTTTTATGTCAAAGCGGACTTGTTTTCTGCTTATTTGTTTTGTCATAAAAACAACACTATCTCACGTCGCATTAGTTCAGGAGCACAGTTTTTATTGTCCAGCTAAAGAAAACCACCAGTTAATAAAGGAAGTTACAAGTTTTCATTCATAATTTTTGGTATTACGATACTCGGCCAAAGTTATAAAAATTTTGTTCAAAATTGATTATATTATTTCGTTTTAAAGAAGTATTTCCGAACCAAATATGGCCAGAAGCATAGAGTATTACTATATGAATCCGAATAACACCACAACATGATCGAAATTTGCACGAATTACAAGTGATTTTGGTATTACGTTTGTATGGGAGACATCGTGGGTAAGCGGACTCTTAAGCAATGATTTCTATTGTATAACGTAGTCGATTCATCAATTTTACTTGTCGAATGGGTAATGATGTCACGCCGTAACGCCGCGAAGGTCGAGTGACAGGTCGATGATGTTTACTAGCCTTTTATTAACCTCCGACACGAATGCGACGGCGTGATACCAGTCTGGTGTGGCTGTGTACAACACTGATCTCTATTCTATGGATCGCTGACTGTCAACGTAACAATGAAGACACTTGATTTTCACCATACTAGCCTTTTATTAACCTCCGACACGAATGCGACGGCGTGATACCAGTCTGGTGTGGCTGTGTACAACACTGATCTCTATTCTATGGATCGCTGACTGTCAACGTAACAATGAATACACTTGATTTTCACCATATTTTCACCATTTTGGCGCTGATTATATTATCCTAAGTTATAAGAAGATATGATATTTTATGTTTTTGTAAATAAATTTCAGGATTGACCATTGAACTTGACCACCCATTAAGATCTCACTTCTTTTGTCATTGAAGTCAACAACCAAGGCAAATAATATCATAATATTGAACTTGGCTCTCATTTCACATTTATGTTTTTGATGGGATATCATTTCTTTTTGTACATAAATTATTAGTAGGTACTTATTTATAACAAAATTAAACTAAACGGTTACAGGCACTGAGTATAAGTTAAGTGTTCCTAATAGAATCAACTAAGTGAAAGAGTATTATAAAATTATAAAAATTTACCACTGTCAGATTTATTCCTTTGTATTCACATAATTATCTACCTGCATGCTAAATTTCAACTTTCTAGGTCATCTGGAACTGGAATATAGTTTTGATCTATAGATCAGTGATAAAAATGACGATTTTTGGACGTTAAGAGGCCTGTGAACTACGATGTCTCCATTAATGCAAAATACTAAATCATTTGTAATTCGTGTATATTTCGATCATGTTGTGGTGTTATTCGGATTCATATAGTAATAATCTATGCTCCTGGCCATATTTGGTTCGGAAATACTTCTTTAAAACGAAATAATAATCAATTTTGATCAAAATTTTTATAACTTTGGTCGAGTTCCGTAATACCAAAAATTATGAATGAAAACTTTCTTTATTAACTGGTGTTTTTCTTTAGCTGGACAGTAAAAACTGTGCTCCTGAACTAATGCGACGTGAGATAGTGTTGTTTTTATTACAAAACAAATAAGCAGAAAACAAGTCTGCTTTGACATAAAAATAAGCAAAACTAAATTCGTTTACAATTTCGTTTAACAACAGTATTTCGGAACCAGATATGTCCAGGAGCATAGATTATTACTATACGAACCCGAATAACACCACAACATGATCGAAATATACACGAATTACAAATGATTTTGGTATTACGTTTGTATGGGAGACATGGTAGTTCACAGGACTCTTAATATCTGAATAACCGTTTGAGGTGTGTTTATGAAATTTGGAGCACATATGTATCTCGCAAGTCTCAATATACGAGCCAAATTTGACACGTTTCTGTGAAATAGTTTTTGAGATATGAGAGTGTAAAAGTTGCTCCAAATGGTTCGTGTAAAATTACACACGGTGCGCTTGCCAGTTCTGTACTTGAACTTGGCTTGACACGCTACCGCGTGTCTAGATATGGTCTCTGTAGAGATGTGTCGTGGTCTGTGGTGGAGTTATTAATAGACGGAGTTATGCGGGTCGCCCACCGATAAGAATAGGGATCAAAGAGTCAATGGGTGCATAATAAGTATGCAATTATTGTGAGTAAGTATAATACAAGTCATATCCGAATAGAAAGCCATACTATCGCGGGTAGATAGCTATTGTCTCTGTAGAGATGTGTCGTGGTCTGTGGTAGACGGGGTTATGCGGGTCGTCCACCGATAAGAATAGGGATCAAAGAGTCAATTGGGTGCATAAGTATGCAAATATTTTGAGTATAATACAAGTCATATCCGAATAGAAAGCCATCCTATCGCGGGTAAATAGCTATATGGTCTCTGTAGAGATGTGTCGTGGTCTGAGGTCGAGTTATTAATAGAAGGGGTTATGCGGGTCGCCCACCGATAAGAATAGGGATCAAAGGGTCAATGGGTGCATAAGTATGCAATTATTGTGAGTTATTGCATTTCGCAGACGGTGACGCCGGCGGCTGCTTTGCTGATAAACTTACCGACAACTCGTTTACTTATTAATTACACAGATCTTCAATCAATAATATTAATAATTACAATAAACGGATAGATATAAGTAACCGTCCCATTAGAAGTGGAGCACATAAGTTAGTTGTAGTGCCACACCGTTTGCGTAAGGTACAGAAGTCCTTTGTGGGGTTGAGTGTACGCTTCTACAATATGATCCCGAAGTCTGTCTTGGACTTACCTTTGCACCGGTTTAAAGATACTGTCAAAAAACATCTAATAAATCAGGGTTACTACACCATTGAAGAATTTTTAAATAACAAAGATTCTTGGAACGATAGTGATATGCTTCCATCTCCTCACGAGATATCTTAAAAATATTGTTTCATACTAAGTACTAAAAATTGTATATTGAGACATTTTTTGAAAAGAGCAAGTACCGAGTTTCTTGCCAGTTCTTCTTGTTGCAAACCTGCTTTCCGAACCTGTCGGTAGAGTCTCGACATTTCATGAGACCTTATATCTAAGCCTATGTGAAATAAAGAATTTCATTTCATTTCAATAACATGTAATGGCAATAAACCTATCATTCTTTGCCTGCCCTGTGACCATTGTAGAAGGTTGCCGTAATGAAAGGACACTTTCGTATTTAATTTTCTTTGAACGTCATAGTAAAAGAGAATGACCAAAGGTGGTATCAAGTTGTCTCATGAACCAAAACCAAAATAGTCTAGGAAGATAAAATAGGGGTTTTTTAATAACCATTGGCACTAAAAATTTACTTTTCATATCCGAAATTTAATTTTTCATACAAAAAGTTACTTTCTTTTCGATGCACATATTGTGTCATACTGATGTTACTAAGAAGTACAACTAGTTTGTTTGCCTATAACTTTAGAATCCGGATATTAATTAAAAAAAGTAATAATTGTAGAAGTTTATGTGGAGATCGTAGTCTATAAAAAATAAAGTTTATGTTTCATTCAGCTTGATACGGGAATCCATACATCCATGGTCATTGTCCTTGAATTTTAACAGCTTATCTGAATGATATTTGAATCTATACAGAACACAGAGTTACCAATTCACGCGATGACAACCATCTATTACTTACAGGGTTATATAAAAAATACCAAATTTATCTCAGCCTGTATTTGTTTACATTAAAAGTAACTACTTCCGTGATGTTCATATAGTAATAATCTATATGCTTCTGGCCATATTTGGTTCGGAAATACTTCTTTAAAACGAAATAATAATCAATTTTGATCAAAATTTTATCTCTTTGGTCAAGTTCCGTAATACCAAAAATTATGAATGAAAACTTGTAACTTTCTTTATTAACTGGTGTTTTTCTTTAGCTGGACAATAAAAACTGTGCTCCTGAACTAATGCGACGTGAGATAGTGTTGTTTTTATTACAAAACAAATAAGCAGAAAACATGTCCTCTTTGACATAAAAATAAGCGAAACTAAATTCGTTTACAATTTCGTTTAACAACAGTATTTCGGAACCAGATATGGCAAGGAGCATAGATTATTACTATACAAAACCGAATAACACCACAACATGATCGAAATATACACGAATTACAAATGATTTTGGTATAACGTTTGTATGGGAGACATGGTAGTTCACAGGACTCTTAATACTGGGACATATAAAATCCTTAGTGTCCGTGCTTATTACCCTAATGTCCGGCCAAACTGCCTGAACTGTCTGGCTATTAGATTTGCCGACGAGGGCCAGGATGCAAAGAGATATGTCTCTCTACTTTTGTCGCTCTCTTTTTCTGATCCGTATTGATAGACAGAGAAAAGAGAGCGACAAAAGTAGAGAGACATATCTCTACGTGCGCATGTTGCGTGGGCTGGCAACCCTAGCTGCGGGCAACAGCTAGTAAAGAGTAATAATATTAACATTCAATGGGCAGACGTATCAAATTATCAATTACTTTAACACGTTTGTAATATAGTTTGTACCCGTGAGGACATTTCCGTTGGTTTTTTTGGTTCGGTTCGCGCGCGCTAACTTCATTGTTTGCGTCTGCATTTGCATGTCTGTTATAGTCAACGATTGTGTCATTCGTTGTTTATGTAACAGGACTAACAGGACGATAGGTGACCTATATTGTGACAGGGTGATTTCTGATCAAAATCACTTATGTTTCTTTCAATACTCTTTTGTAATTCATAAGCAGGTTGTATAGATGCCGTTCGTGATCTTTTTTACGTAGGCCTATTTTTAGGTCAGAGGACCAGCATTGTTATTCAACGTGGCAACTGGCAATACTGCTAGACTTCTGAGCATTTTTCTATTTGACACCAATTCGGAGGAATACTATGACGCCTGAGTTAAAATATCTTCTTACTATCCTTTCTCTTTCTGATCCGTATTGACAGAAAAGAGAGTGACAAAAGTAGAGAGACATATCTCTACGTGCGCATGTTGCATGGGCTGGCAACCCTAGCTGCGGGCAATAGCTAGTAAAGAGTAATAATATTAACATTCAATGGGCAGACGTATCAAATTATCAATTAGTTTAACACGTTCGTAGTTTGTACCCGTGAGGACATTTCCGTTGTTTTTTTTTGGTTTGGTTCGCGCGCGCCAACTTCATTGTTTGCGTCTACATTTGCATGTCTGTAACACAGGTCTGTACAACTCGGTTACAATATTTGTGGACCTCGCTGGAATGCGTACCCCCTTCCCGTTCTCCTTTCACCTCCCCGCGCTCGCCCCGGCTTGATTGTTTTGCGCACCATATCAGAGCGCTGACACGACGTGACGTCATCGAGCCAGGTCCACAGATATTGTAACCGAGTTATAATAGTCAATGATTGTGTCATTCGTTGTTTATGAAACAAGACGATAGGTGACCTATATTGTGACAGGGTGATTTCTGATCAAAAGCACTTATGTTTCTTTCAATACTTTTTTGTAATTCATAAGCAAGTTGTATGGATGCCGTTCGTGATCTTTTTACATTGGCCTATTTTTAGGTCAGGGGATCAGCATTGTTATTCAACGTGGTAATGGGCAATTCTGCTACTCTTCTGAGCATTTTTCTAGTTGACACCAATTCGGAGGAATACTATGACGCCTAAGTTAAAATATCCTTCTTACAATACTTTCTCTTTCTGATCCGTATTGACAGACAGAGAAAAGAGAGTGACAAAAGTAGAGAGACATATCTCTACGTGCGCATGCTGCATGGGTTGGCAACCCTAGCGGCGGGTAAGACAGCTAGTAAAGAGTAATAATATTAAAATTCAATGGGCAGACGTAGCAAATTATCAATTAGTTTAATACGTATGTAGTTTGTACCCGTGAGGACATTTCCGTTGTTTTTTTTTGGTTTGGTTCGCGCGCGCCAACTTCATTGTTTGCGTCTACATTTGCATGTCTGTTATAGTAAACGATGGTGTCATTCGTTGTTTATGTAACAGGACGATAGGTGACCTATATTGTGACAGGGTGATTTCTGATCAAAAGCACTTATGTTTCCTTCAATACTCTTTTGTAATTCATAAGCAAGTTGTATAGATGCCGTTCGTGATCTTTTTTACATTGGCCTATTTTTAGGTCAGAGGATCAGCATTTGTTATTCAACGTGGCAACTGGCAATGCTGCTACTCTTCTGAGCATTTTTCTAGTTGACACCGATTCGGAGGAATACTATGACGCCTAAGTTAGAATACTACTATCCTTTCTATTTCTGATCCGTATTGATGGACAGAGAACCTGTGCAATGCACACAGGCTGGAAACTCATAAAAATAATAATATTAACATTCATAAATAGCTTGTATAGAAGCCTCTCCTGATCTTTTTTAGGCTGGCGGCCTATTTTAAGGTCAGAATCTCAGCATTGTTATTTAACGTAAAATGATTCTGAATACTTGGTGTTTATAGTTATTTAGATTAATTTGGTTACTAATAATAGTTCAGTGGTTCTGACCTCTACTTCTCATAAGGAGGTCGCGGGTTCGAATCCTGGGCACGCACCTCTGACTTTTCCGAGTTATACAGTGCGTTTTTAGGAAATTAAATATCACTTGCTTAACGGTGAAGGAACTTAAAGGTGTACATCGTGAGGAAACCTGCATACAAGAGAGTTCACAAGAAAATGTTCTCGAAGGTGTGTGGAGTCCGTCAACTTGCACTTGGCCAGCGTGGTGGGCTACGGCCAAACCTCTCTCAGTCTGAGAGGAGACCCGTGCCCAGCAGTGGGACATATAAGTATAGCAGAAGTGTTAATGAAGTGCGTGTTGGGTGTGTTCCAGGCGCGGATGGAGGTGGAGGACCTGTTCGCGGACCTGGCGGACGGGCGGCGCCTGCTCAAGCTGCTGGAGATCATCAGCGGCGAGCGCCTGCCGCGCCCCAACTCGGGCCGCATGCGCGTGCACAAGATCGAGAACGTCAACAAGTCGCTCAGCTTCCTGCACACCAAGGTACGCCGCACGACGTCTCTAGTGCTGTTCGCGGACCTGGCGGACGGGCGGCGCCTGCTCAAGCTGCTGGAGATCATCAGCGGCGAGCGCCTGCCGCGCCCCAACTCGGGCCGCATGCGCGTGCACAAGATCGAGAACGTCAACAAGTCGCTCAGCTTCCTGCACACCAAGGTACGCCGCACGACGTTTTATAATCTACTATATAAAAATAAGTCGGGTTTTCCTTCCTGACGCTATAACTCCAGAACGCACGAACCTATTTCCACGGTTTTGCATTCGTTGGAAAGGTCTCGGGCTCCGTGAGGTTTATAGCAAAGAAAATTCAGGAAAAGTTTCAACAGAAAAGCGGGAAAATCTTTTTAGCGGGAAAGCCTTCTGGTGGCGAAACGGAGTTCGCCGAGTTTGCTAGTGTATTTTAAAAAGATATTTTTAATTTATTTTAATTTTTCACATATCATACCTGAGCATGAGCCCCTGTCCGGATGTAGAAAAATATTTTAAATCAATTTTTTTTTGTTTCGATAGAAAGCCTAAAATAATATACATATGAGCCGTTTGGGATAGTCGCTTATTTAATATGGAAATCTCTATGCGATTATTCAACGCCTATTTATAGGTCAAGATTAGAGGGCTGGCCTATTTTTAGGTCAGAGGATCAACATTACTATTCTAAGGTTAATGCTTCCATAGTCTTCTGGGCACTTTTCCAGTTTGCACTGCTTCGTACAAATACTAAACATGCCTTAGTCTCATTGGCCTTAGTTAATAAAATATGCTTTTTACACCCCTTTTTCTTTTATTCAATATAATTAAAATTTATTGAAAATGACTCAATACATTTCATGTCAGATACTGTGTGGTATCTACTCTAATGACATATCCTTCCTTAATACGATTGGACATTAGCTGACGTAACAGAAACACAGATAAAAAATATCTTATCACAAAGCATTCCTTAGCTTAATTCCCATAGGTATTTGTCAAAGATTTAAATCGCATGATATGTCCTAAGCCTACAATGCGCGCATCAAAAACGTCCACAAACATGTTGAGTGAGTGCTCTCATAATGCTATAGTTTCACTTGTGACAGAGAGAGTGACAACGTGTCGTACACAAGACAAAAACGTGGACGTTTTTGAAGGGTTTACGGCTCATCTAGCGATTCAAATCTTTGGTATTTGTAATTTTTTTTCGATAACCGTAGAGACACGGTTTAAAGATATTCTGGTAGAGATTACCTTCGTGGAGAGACAAAGCCAAAGGAACTTTGAACCTAATATTGCGTTCTGAGGATCTATTCACATAACATTTTCACACATTGAGTGATGTGAATCAGGCAATAAAATAAAAAATTAACTTTTCGTCTATTGGTTAAGAGTATAGAATTGAATGAATTTCCACATAGGAAATACAATATTTCAACTTTATCGCGGAAAGTAATTTCACGATTGTCGATGTTGCGTTTCGAACTACATTCAATTTTACGCTCTATGTCAATAGTCGTAAAATCAATATTTCACTGTTCGCAAAAAAATGTTTCATTTTTTTACGCTATACAAGTTAGTACTTGACTGCGATCTTACCTGATGGTAACTCAGGTAAGTGATGATGCAGTCGAAAATGTTAGCGTACTAACTTGGAAGGGGTAAGTTATATCACCCAACGGTTTCTACGCAGCATCGTACCGGAACGCTAAATCGCTTGGCGGTACGTCTTTGCTGGTATGATGGTAACTAGCCACGGCCAAAGCCTCCCACCAAACCACCTGAGCCAATTTAGAAATTATAAAATTCCAAAGTGGCCCGTGGCGGGAATCGAACCCGCGACCTCCCACTCGAATCCGAGCGCGCGTCCCCTGCGCCACGCAGGTCGTCATTTGAATATCGTCTGCTTAGGTATATTTATACGTAAATGCCATCACATTTAAACATTTCACATCACGAAATGAAGCCGACGCGTCACTAGAATAATCGAAAGTCGTAAGTCGAGCATTGTATTTTCTATGATGACAATTTTACACTCTAAACCAATCGAGTTAAAGTAAATTTTTCAATGTATTTTTTTTTTCCTTTTTCATGTTACACATCACTCAGAGCGTGAAAACGTTACCTGAATAGCCCCCTGATTAGTTATTCAAAACATATTTTTTTTGAATAACCAACCTTTTACGTTTATTGTTTCTTAGACGTAAAATATTATCTATAGTGCGACAAGGCTATTTTGGCGCGTGGCCAAAGTCTGAACTAACGCCGCTATCTTGTGCTACTGTTTGATAGTTCGCTCTGTCAGTATTATCACTGTTGTATGTTATGTTGTTTTTGCTTACTATTAACTATTTTAAACTAAAATTGAAGTAAAATTGAGGAGATTTTATTTTACGGCTGGCTTTGTTTTGCAACAGCGCCCTCCTTCAAGTGCCAAGAGAGCCTTGTCGGACTGTATCTAGAATGTAGTTGTTAGTATGTAAAGAAGTAGCCGTTGTTGGTGGAGCAGCAGCAGCAGCCGACTGTTATCTGATAACGATACCTACTTTTAATAACTGATAATTCATGATAACATTCACAATATAACGTACGCGTTATAACTTAATTACTTTACGGTCACACACATCAATGAGATACAGAATAATTCCCCTGGATTGAACCACAGTTAAACGCTTTATTATACAAGGTCCTACACCTTATAATTAAGCGTTCAACTTTTTTTGCGTTAACTCGTTTTGTGCACGGGCGTAGCTTTTTAAGCTATTGCATAGCTTCTATCGCGGGCCTTGGGCGTGGAGACCGAATCCAGAACTTCCGTTACGAAAACAACCTAACACCCCTTAAGTAGAGCTTTTGGTACCAGGGTACCATGAATGCAGAAGAACGCACCTTCACAAATGTTTAGTTTTTGGTTTTGCCAGCTTTAATGCTATGCAATAGCTTTACCGCGGCAGTCTCCGAGTGCCACACGTCTTTTTTAGGGTACCTCAAAGAAAAAAAAACGGAACCCTAATAAGATCACTTTGTGTCCATCTGTCTGTCTGTGTGTCACGACTAGTGAATGCAATCCCGCTAGATAATTTCAATCCCGGTATTTGCGGGATTGAAATATGTCAATCCCGCTGGATCCCGGTATTTGCGGAATCCCGCAGGGTAGACTTAAACTTTTGAAATTTTAATCGTAATGAAGTATTAATAATCCTAATTAGTAGTTTAATAATCCTTTTAGACTTACATATAAAAACTACACATTATTTTGGAAATGGCTACGTAGAAAAGTTAAAGTATTAATTGTGTCGTCTGCCAAACGACTTCTGATATTCAACACGAGGTATCCAGTGGCTGAAAAAGCCCGCTCAGTTTCCAAGCTGGTTGGGACAATAGTAATTATCGAATTATAGGTGAATTGAAGGTGCCTTTTAATCCACCGGACTCGAAATAGTTAATTTCCTTCTTAATCATCACCTCGAGGTTGCTTATATTACCAGACCTAGGCTGTTGGGCAGTTAATCCAGAACTGTTCATACTGGTCCTCTCATACCCTCGCATCCTTTTTTTAGCCCAGCCAGCTCACGCGCCGCCTCGCGCAGAGGAACACACATGAACCACGCTTCTTTGCAATCCCGCCAGTCCCGCGGGATCCCGCTAAAATTTAGACCGGGATTAGTCCCGCTAAAGGTATGCGGGATCCCGGTATTTCGGGATCCCGGTATTGCATTCTCTAGTCACGACCCTTTATTTCAGTAACTACTCGTATTAAAGATAGTGACATGAAATACTCGGCTAATTAGGGCAAATAACCTACACGTTGTATATTGTGTAATGCATATAAATAATAATTGGCAAAGCAAAGAAAAAGGAGTGTTTTAATAGTATTAACTGAAGCCGCAATGTAGACTGCGCACATTCCAGGTAAAGCCTTACAAACGCTGCTTAGATTTAGTGTAAGCTTGCACGAATACACTAGGCAAGATTTAACAATTAAAATAATAAAATAAAGAAAAATATGAAAGAATAGACATGTACCCTGGACAGGGCGGACGGCGAGTATGTAGCCAGTTTATCGGTGCCAAAAATGCTTGTTTTGCCACCAACAGTAAGGTCACGCTGTAGTCCGCTCAGCAGCTACCTATAGGATCTTGACTGTTGAGACAGAGCGCTACTGTTTGCTTGTACGAAAAAGGTTTACGCAAATCGTTCTGATGCTCATATCCTGAGGTGTCTTAACGGTGATTGAAAGAGTTAAGAGATTTAATAAAAATACCACATTGCCCGTCACTTTTTTACCTTAGAACTGCAAGGCATCGAAAATGCTTTCACAAAAAAAAACTCAATACAAAAGGTGGGCCATAGACCTCAGGGACCCAAGGAGCAAAATATCAATAATAAATCCCCTTGATTCCCCGAGATCCGGGAACCTACCACTTAAATCTAATTATTTGGCCGAACAGGGCGCTGCCTTGATGCTGCAGCCGGTGGACTGCAGCTCTGATTTTCAGGCAGAACCCTCCTAGGTGATGTCACGGGCTAATCATACATAACATAGTAGAAAAATCAAAGACACGTACGAAGCGGTTTGATTCCTCGTTCCTGATACGCACTGCAAATGTCTGGAATACCCTACGAGGCACTGTCTTTCCTACAACCCACCTATAACTTGGGTGCCTTTCAATCAAGAGTGAATAGGCATCTCCTAGGCAAGCGCGTTCTACCTTAGACTGTATCATTACCTTCCATCAGGTGTAATCACAGTCAAGCGATAGCCTATATGGTTTACAAATAAAATATAGCATTCCTAGGCCAATGATGGCCTTTAGAAGGTAGATTTTCCACAATACTCGAATCCCTTATGTCTTTACACCATGCAGAAGCATCATTAACGCAGTCCTGAATCCCCAGGTGCGCTTAGAGTCGATCGGCGCTGAGGACATCGTGGACGGCAACCCTCGCCTCATCCTCGGCCTCATCTGGACCATCATCCTGCGCTTCCAGATCCAGGAGATAGAGATCGACGTGGTGAGTGCTACATCTTCCACACTCTATAATGCGCTTGGAGTCGATCGATATAAAATGTACACGTCTTAAACCACCAAAATCCAAAAACATTAAACCTTGAAACAAATCATAAACATACGTTTCGTAATTCTTTTACAGGACGAAGAAAACGAATCCTCCGAGAAGAAGTCAGCTAAGGACGCCTTACTGCTGTGGTGCCAGCGCAAAACCAGCGGCTACCATGGCGTTCACATACACAACTTTACCGACTCCTGGCGCTCCGGGTTGGGCTTCAACGCGCTCATACACGCTCACAGGTAAAAATCCCGCTCTCATACATGCACACAGGTAAAAATCCCGCTCTCATACATGCACACAGGTAAAAATCCCGCTCTCATACAAGCACACAGGTAAAAATCCCGCCCTCATACACGTGCACAGGTAAAAATCCCGCTCTAATACATGCACACAGGTAAAAATCCCGCCCTCATACACGCTCACCACACAGATAAAAATCCCGCTCTCATACACGTGCACAGGTAAAAATCCAAAAATCCAACTCTCACAAACCAGCACAGGTAAAAATCTAGCTCTCATATACGGGCGCAGTTAAAAATCCCTCTCTCTCTCTCTCTCTCTCTCTCTACATGTGCACAACTAAAAATCCCGAACTCATACTTGTGCACAGGTAAAAATCCAGCTCTGATACACGGGCGCAGGTAAAAAAACCCGCTGTCATTGACTCGCACAGGTAAATATCCCGCTCTCATATTATTTATCTTATTACCTTATTATTATCCTTTTACCTGTGCGTAAAAATCCCGCTCTCATACAACGCATAGGTAAAGATCCCGCTCTCACATTAAACTTGCACAGGTAAAAATCCCTCTTTCCTACACGCAAACAGGTAAAAATTACATGCCATTACTTGATGCAAAGCAGCCAGTTCCTAAAAAATGCCTACACATCAGAAGTGAGATTTTCCACTATCAGAAGTGGGATTCTCACAATGTTATATATCTATTTATTTTGACCAAAATCCGTTTTTTCCCTAGGCCAGACCTGTTCCGCTGGCAGGAGGTGCCGGTGGCAGATCACGTGGAGACCCTGAACCACGCCTTCGACGTCGCGCACCGACACCTGGGCATCCCGAAACTCCTGGACGCTGAGGGTAGGTAGACCAGAGTCACTAACATAGCTCAACGTATCGCGAAGCTGAAGTGGAAATGGGTCCTTAGCTCGTGGAACTAACGGACGTAAGAGACCCAAAGTGCTACCCAAAGTGCAGGGGGGGGGGGGCCAAGTGAAAACGGGACCCTATTACCAAGACTTCGCCGTCCGTCCATCCGTCCGTCCGTCTGTCAACAGGCTGTATCTCTAGAACCGTGATAGCTACAGACTTGAAATTTTCAGAGATGATGTATTTCTGTTGCCGCTTTAACAAAAAATCTGAAAAATAGAATAAAATAAATGGTTAAGGGGGCTCTCATACAACAAACGTGATGTTTTTGCTTGTTTTTGCTCAATATTGATAACGGTAACAGGTAGACGCTTGAAATTTTCACAGAATATTGAGTTCTATATTTATTGTAGAAATAAATAGTTAAATTAAAATAAAATATAAAATTAGGGGGGGCACTTATACAAGAAACGTGATTTATTTGCTCGTTTTTGAATTTGTTGGGGAGGGGTGTTAGTTTACTTAAAAACTATGGGTCTTGATGGTACGAAACCCTCAGTGCGCGGGCCGGACTCGCATTTGAACAATTTTTTTATAAATATATTTAAATTATAACTTGTGTTGTCCGCGCAGACGTGGACACGACGCGACCGGACGAGAAGTCTGTTATGACGTACGTGGCGAGCTACTACCACACGTTCGCGCGCATGAAGAACGAGCAGAAGAGCGGCCGCCGCATCGCCAACGTGAGTCACACTACACTTTTCATCGCTTCGGAGATATTTCAAATTGGGCTAGGTCTTGTACGGTATCTTAAAAAATCAAGAAAAATCGTCTATCGTCTGACCTTAGAATGGGCCAGCCCTCGGGTTACGATAGGCGTCGATTAAGCGAAAGGTGAACTCTAAAATCTTCTAGTATTTGACAGGCAATGACCAATTTCAAGCATGTGACCAACATAATGAATCAAGTGCAATTATTCCAGATTATCGGCCAGCTAATGGACTGCGACGGGCGCAAGGCGGAGTACAGCCGCCTGGTGTCCACGCTGCTGGAGTGGATCCGCCTCAAGGTGCAGGAGCTGAACGGCCGCGACCTGCCCAACTCGCTGGACGGCATCCAGCGCCTGCTGCTGGCCTTCAAGCAGTACAGGACCGTGGAGAAACCGCCCAAGTGAGACATCTTCCTCCGCTAGCTGTTTGTACTCGACCGGTGTCCGCGCTGCTGGAGTGGATCCGCCTCAAGGTGCAGGAGCTGAACGGCCGCGACCTGCCCAACTCGCTGGACGGCATCCAGCGCCTGCTGCTGGTCTTCAAGCAGTACAGGACCGTGGAGAAACCGCCCAAGTGAGACATCTTCCTCCGCTAGCTGTTTGTACTCGACCGGTGTCCGCGCTGCTGGAGTGGATCCGCCTCAAGGTGCAGGAGCTGAACGGCCGCGACCTGCCCAACTCGCTGGACGGCATCCAGCGCCTGCTGCTGGCCTTCAAGCAGTACAGGACCGTGGAGAAACCGCCCAAGTGAGACATCTTCCTCCGCTAGCTGTTTGTACTCGACCGGTGTCCGCGCTGCTGGAGTGGATCCGCCTCAAGGTGCAGGAGCTGAACGGCCGCGACCTGCCCAACTCGCTGGACGGCATCCAGCGCCTGCTGCTGGCCTTCAAGCAGTACAGGACCGTGGAGAAACCGCCCAAGTGAGACATCTTCCTCCGCTAGCTGTTTGTACTCGACCGGTGTCCGCGCTGCTGGAGTGGATCCGCCTCAAGGTGCAGGAGCTGAACGGCCGCGACCTGCCCAACTCGCTGGACGGCATCCAGCGCCTGCTGCTGGCCTTCAAGCAGTACAGGACCGTGGAGAAACCGCCCAAGTGAGACATCTTCCTCCGCTAGCTGTTTGTACTCGACCGGTGTCCGCGCTGCTGGAGTGGATCCGCCTCAAGGTGCAGGAGCTGAACGGCCGCGACCTGCCCAACTCGCTGGACGGCATCCAGCGCCTGCTGCTGGCCTTCAAGCAGTACAGGACCGTGGAGAAACCGCCCAAGTGAGACATCTTCCTCCGCTAGCTGTTTGTACTCGACCGGTGTCCGCGCTGCTGGAGTGGATCCGCCTCAAGGTGCAGGAGCTGAACGGCCGCGACCTGCCCAACTCGCTGGACGGCATCCAGCGCCTGCTGCTGGCCTTCAAGCAGTACAGGACCGTGGAGAAACCGCCCAAGTGAGACATCTTCCTCCGCTAGCTGTTTGTACTCGACCGGTGTCCACGCTGCTGGAGTGGATCCGCCTCAAGGTGCAGGAGCTGAACGGCCGCGACCTGCCCAACTCGCTGGACGGCATCCAGCGCCTGCTGCTGGCCTTCGAGCAGTACAGGACCGTGGAGAAACCGCCCAAGTGAGACATCTTCCTCCGCTAGCTGTTTGTACTCGACCGGTGTCCACGCTGCTGGAGTGGATCCGCCTCAAGGTGCAGGAGCTGAACGGCCGCGACCTGCCCAACTCGCTGGACGGCATCCAGCGCCTGCTGCTGGCCTTCGAGCAGTACAGGACCGTGGAGAAACCGCCCAAGTGAGCCCGACATCTTCCTCCGCTAGCTGTTTGTACTCGACTGGTGTTCACGCTCCAACTAACGCGTGTAACCTAGCCGGCGCTCGGCAGCCGTCTGAAATCGGTCCGACTTGATGGCTACGTGAAAAGTGAGAGTGGCCTGCCACAGGTAATGTTTATTTTTCTTCATGACATAGTTTTTACCAGATTTTTTTTTCTAGATACAAGGAGCGGTCTGAGATCGAGGCTCTGTACTTCGACATCAACACAATGAACAAGAGCCTGGTGGGGGAGCCCTGGGCACCGCTGGAGGGGCAGCTGCCTCAAGACCTGGAGAGAGCCTGGCAGCACCTGGAGCAGGTATGTATTGCCATATCTGCCTTCATCGGAACCCAGCTTTCTGGGGTTTCTGAAACCAATTTTTTTTTTGTTTTGACTCCGATTGCACTGTTGACAAGTGAAGATGCAGCGGATGATGCTAACGGTATCTACACAGCATCGCGCCGGAACGCTAAATGGCTTGCGTCTTTGCTGAAAGCGTGGTAACTAGTAACACAGCAACACACGACTGCTTCACTGACACCGCGGTGGCACCTTACCGGATGCGCTCCGCAAGAACACTACTACCACCAGTAATCAGTTGTAATTTAGAAAGAAAGATAGAAAGAAAAATATGTTTATTTCCAAACATTATGCCTCTCATAAAACAAAGTACACACTTATGTACTAAAACGTATATGTGTATACGTTATGTCAATAGTCAATAGTCAAAGTCTTTATTTCACATAGGCCTAGCATACAGGCACTTGCGAACGTCGGCATGACATTTCTTGCATAATAATGGTGATAACTACAAGTCGACTTAAAACTAAGTTTACGAGGGTTCCAAACGCGCCCTGCCGCTGAGAAGAAGCCCACAACAAACTCAGCCGGGTATTTTTTTTTATGTTATCACCATTTAACAAAATAAGTATAAATACTAAAAATAGGCTAGCAACGACAACAGAGCAATCTACCACTTATCAGTCAATTCCAAGGGTTTGTGTCGCTAATATAGTCCTTAATATTGTAATATGCCTTTTGAATGAGTTTAGGCTTGACAAACCCTTTGAATGTAATGTATGTATGTATGTATGTATGTAATTTGCGTTGTTATTGATTGCAGGCGGAACACGCGCGCGAGCTTGCCTTGAGGA
This sequence comes from Coenonympha glycerion, assembly GCA_963855885.1. Taxonomy (NCBI): domain Eukaryota; kingdom Metazoa; phylum Arthropoda; class Insecta; order Lepidoptera; family Nymphalidae; genus Coenonympha; species Coenonympha glycerion. The sequence continues at coordinate 1,569,113 of OY979651.1, forward strand.
CAGAACTGCTGCGCCAGCAGAGATTGGAGCAGCTGGCGTATAAATTCCACACTAAGGTAATTTATTTGGGGGAAAATCCATCTTGGCTCATTTTGCTAAGTTTTTCTTGAGAACGTCAGTGCGTACAAACTTACAGCTGTGTTATAATGTTACATTTAAAATAATTATAAATACTGGCCTTTAATTAAAAAAAACTGCATCGAAATCGGTCCATCCTTTTGCAAGCTACGATTCCACAGACACATAAGAAAACTCAGCATGTAGGCATCCGAACGATTTACGTATACCTTTTTCGTACAAGCAAACAGTAGCGCCATCTGTCAAAATTCTATAGGAAGCTAAAACTACGTAAATCGTTTGGATACTCATATCCTGTGGTTAGTAATCAGTGATCACAAACATAGTCGAATTGAGAACCTCTTTTTTTTAGAAGTCGGTTAAAAAACATTTGTCTTCCACAGTCCGTGCTACGTAAAGGCTACCTCAAAGAGATGATCCAAGTGCTGTCGGACCCGCGCTACGGGTCCAATGTGGCGCAAGTCGACGCCACTGTCAAGAAGCACGAGGCCATCTCTGCTGACATTCTGGCGAGGTTAGTACTTTGTCAGCAAAAATACTCGTGGGTTTAGTACTCTGTCAGCAGAAATCCTCGCGAGGTTATTACTTTGTCAGCAGAAGTACTCGCGAGGGTAGTACTTTGTCAGTAGAAATATTCGCAGGGTTTGTACTTTGTGAGCAAAAATTTTTGCGAGGTAATAGTACTTTTTCAGCAAAAATACTCGCGACGTTAGTGTTTTGTCAGCAGAAATATTCGCGAGGTTAGTACTTTGGCAGCAGATATACTCGCGAGGTTAGTACTCTGACAGCAGAAATAATTGCGGTCGTTTCTACTAAAATTTTGATAGAGGCACTGAATTGTTGCCAGAACTGCATGCGAAATTTTCTGCTATCATTTTGGCGATGTAAGTAAAAATTATCATCAGAAATGCATCAGGTCTATTCTGCCGTCAATTTAGAGAGAAATGTACACGACTATTCTGTTGATATTCTAGCGAGATTAAACCAGAAATGTGAAGGTCACTTCTGCTTACAAAGAAATGCACAAGTTCATTCTGTTGATATTCTAGCGAGATTAAATATTATACCAGAAATGTACAAGGTCACATCTGCTTACAAAGTGGCGTATTGACCAATGATCTTTTTTGTTTTAGAACGGAGCGTTTTGAGGACTTGTCAGCAATGGCGGCAGAACTAGTGAAAGAGAACTACCACGGCGCAGAGACCGTGTCCCGGACGGAGCAGGCAGTGCTGCAGCGCTGGAAGGAGCTGCTGGAGCTGCTGGAGCGGCACCGCAGCTCGCTGGCCAAGCTGGCCCAGCTGATGGCGCTGCTGCGAGAGGCGGACGCCGTGGCGCACACCCTGGGCGAGATGAAGGTAATGTGCGACCAGTTGCTGTGTCCGTGACAGAGCAAGTGGTGCTGCAGCGCTGGAAGGAGCTGCTGGAACTGCTGGAACTCCTTAGGCGAGATGAAGGTCATGCCAATATCCATGGTCGTGGTATGTGGTGTCCTTGATGCTCTTAATGTCCATTGAATCAAACTTTTCTCACTCAAATGTAAAACTCTCGTTACTTTTTTTTAGATATTTTCGGTCCTTCGAGCCGGATTAAATAAATTATTATTGACGTTTTTTTTACAGGCCCAATTCCAGTCCGAGGAAGTTGGCAGACACCTGGTGGACGTGGAGCGGCTGTTACAGCAGCACGCCCTGCAGGAGTTGCAGCTGGGAGCCCTGGAGGAGAGCATCAAGAGGCTGGTGCGGCACGGCGCTGGCGCGGACGGACCGCAGCAGACGACGCAGCAGCTCAGACACCAGCTGCAGCAGCTGGAGGACTCACTGACGGAGTAAGCAGCGGTGTCGGAAGCTTTATAGGTGCTGTTGACCTGGAGGTGATCATCAGGAGCTGGGGCGGCACGGACGGGCCACAGCAGCCTATGCATCAGCTCAGACACCAGCTGCAGCAGATGGAATGCTCACTGACAGATTAAGCAGATGTGTAACAAGCTAGGTGCTGTAGACCTGGAGGAGAGAATCAAAAGGCTGGCAGCAGATCTAAGGCATTCGCTGCAGCAGCTGTACGACACACTCGCTGACTTACCTCTATGACCCATCATATAAACTTCTGACTGTTCTGTTCGAGAAAGATGTGCACCTGGAATGTGAAAAGATCTTTGGAATAGTCCAGGATATTAAGCTGGTGTTGGTTGTCCACAGATTGGTTGCCGCAGCGAAGGACCGCAAGGCGCGTTTAGAAGACGCTCGCAACTTGTACCAGTTTCTGGAAGACCACGACGAAGAAGAAGGTAATTGTCTATTTTTATAACTGCATCTTGTACAACAAGACTTAAAATCAAGTAAATAATTTCTTTACTATATATATAGCTACTCGTGCTGATTCACTGACTGACTGACTGATTATCACCTCTCCTGAACAATTTTGTATGAAATTTTTTTTTTTCATGGATGGGGTCTTATAGAATAAAAAAATCATTTTGAGGAAAAATACGGAGAGAGCTGATGATTATGGATTTCGAAGACGGGTAAAGAGCACAGTGAAAGTATTGAAGATAGGTGGGGGGTGCTCGACCAAATGTCATTTGAAACGTCATGCAATTGGCAGTGAGCTGAAAAAAAATTCAAAATGGCGGATTCAAAATGGCCGCCATTCGAATTTCGTCGATATCTCGGAAATTATAAAAGATGAAAGTATGGTTTCTTGACAAGAGTTAATCAGGACTCGAAGGTCTACGTGATGAATAGGAAAAAAAATCCAATATGGCGGAAATTTTTTTGGCCATAGAAAATGCATGGGGAATTTAGAAGCGATTTTTATAGGCGGGAAGACAGCACGCGGGCCACATGTGGCCCGCGCCTCCACGCGCCCTACTAGTTCTAATATATTTCTGCTTCATGGTAGAATTGACAGGCACTGCGGTGGTCCGCGAGAAGAGTCCATAAGTAAAAAAAAATTATTCTCCATCAGGCTGGGTGACGGAGAAGCAGCGCATCTGCCGCGCGGACGTGGCGGCGAAGGACGTGCGCGCCGTGCAGGCGTTGAGGCAGAAGCACACTGCACTGCTGCACGAGCTGCGCGCGAGGGACCTGGTGGCGCAGCGGCACCGCTCCAAGGGGCAGAGGTACGCTCTCCATCAGGCTGGGTGACGGAGAAGCAGCGCATCTGCCGCGCGGACGTGGCGGCGAAGGACGTGCGCGCCGTGCAGGCGTTGAGGCAGAAGCACACTGCACTGCTGCACGAGCTGCGCGCGAGGGACCTGGTGGCGCAGCGGCACCGCTCCAAGGGGCAGAGGTACGCTCTCCATCGGGCTGGGTGACGGAGAAGCAGCGCATCTGCCGCGCGGACGTGGCGGCGAAGGACGTGCGCGCCGTGCAGGCGTTGAGGCAGAAGCACACTGCACTGCTGCACGAGCTGCGCGCGAGGGACCTGGTGGCGCAGCGGCACCGCTCCAAGGGGCAGAGGTATGCTCTCCATCGGGCTGGGTGACGGAGAAGCAGCGCATCTGCCGCGCGGACGTGGCGGCGAAGGACGTGCGCGCCGTGCAGGCGTTGAGGCAGAAGCACACTGCACTGCTGCACGAGCTGCGCGCGAGGGACCTGGTGGCGCAGCGGCACCGCTCCAAGGGGCAGAGGTACGCTCTCCATCAGGCTGGGTGACGGAGAAGCAGCGCATCTGCCGCGCGGACGTGGCGGCGAAGGACGTGCGCGCCGTGCAGGCGTTGAGGCAGAAGCACACTGCACTGCTGCACGAGCTGCGCGCGAGGGACCTGGTGGCGCAGCGGCACCGCTCCAAGGGGCAGAGGTACGCTCTCCATCGGGCTGGGTGACGGAGAAGCAGCGCATCTGCCGCGCGGACGTGGCGGCGAAGGACGTGCGCGCCGTGCAGGCGTTGAGGCAGAAGCACACTGCACTGCTGCACGAGCTGCGCGCGAGGGACCTGGTGGCGCAGCGGCACCGCTCCAAGGGGCAGAGGTATGCTCTCCATCGGGCTGGGTGACGGAGAAGCAGCGCATCTGCCGCGCGGACGTGGCGGCGAAGGACGTGCGCGCCGTGCAGGCGTTGAGGCAGAAGCACACTGCACTGCTGCACGAGCTGCGCGCGAGGGACCTGGTGGCGCAGCGGCACCGCTCCAAGGGGCAGAGGTATGCTCTCCATCGGGCTGGGTGACGGAGAAGCAGCGCATCTGCCGCGCGGACGTGGCGGCGAAGGACGTGCGCGCCGTGCAGGCGTTGAGGCAGAAGCACACTGCACTGCTGCACGAGCTGCGCGCGAGGGACCTGGTGGCGCAGCGGCACCGCTCCAAGGGGCAGAGGTATGCTCTCCATCGGGCTGGGTGACGGAGAAGCAGCGCATCTGCCGCGCGGACGTGGCGGCGAAGGACGTGCGCGCCGTGCAGGCGTTGAGGCAGAAGCACACTGCACTGCTGCACGAGCTGCGCGCGAGGGACCTGGTGGCGCAGCGGCACCGCTCCAAGGGGCAGAGGTATGCTCTCCATCGGGCTGGGTGACGGAGAAGCAGCGCATCTGCCGCGCGGACGTGGCGGCGAAGGACGTGCGCGCCGTGCAGGCGTTGAGGCAGAAGCACACTGCACTGCTGCACGAGCTGCGCGCGAGGGACCTGGTGGCGCAGCGGCACCGCTCCAAGGGGCAGAGGTATGCTCTCCATCGGGCTGGGTGACGGAGAAGCAGCGCATCTGCCGCGCGGACGTGGCGGCGAAGGACGTGCGCGCCGTGCAGGCGTTGAGGCAGAAGCACACTGCACTGCTGCACGAGCTGCGCGCGAGGGACCTGGTGGCGCAGCGGCACCGCTCCAAGGGGCAGAGGTATGCTCTCCATCGGGCTGGGTGACGGAGAAGCAGCGCATCTGCCGCGCGGACGTGGCGGCGAAGGACGTGCGCGCCGTGCAGGCGTTGAGGCAGAAGCACACTGCACTGCTGCACGAGCTGCGCGCGAGGGACCTGGTGGCGCAGCGGCACCGCTCCAAGGGGCAGAGGTATGCTCTCCATCGGGCTGGGTGACGGAGAAGCAGCGCATCTGCCTTATAGCTTAGTACTTAGTCTATGCTTCAGGCCTTTTGTTTTTATAAAGTTTTTTTTTATTCCAGCCTGATCGACGCCAAGCACCCCAAGAGCGTGGAGATCGAGCGTCGCCTCGCGTCGCTCAACAAGCAGTGGGAGGTGCTGCGGCAGCTGGCCGAGGCGCGGGAGAAGCAGCTGGCGGACGCCGCGGAAGCGCACCAGGTGACGCCATGTCGTGGGCTTGAACCCGCTCCCTTATAGCAATAATATATTATAGATTCAAATCTAGAAAGCTGCAGAAAGTAATATTTCGGAAATTAATATGAATTTTGGGCCGAGTGTGAGCCGCGATGGATTCTAGGTTTGAACCATGCGCGCGGCGATGCGCGAAAAACTAAATAAAATTAGAATTTTACGGAGTAGTTTAACGAAACCACCTAAAGCTATGTTACATACATAGCTTTAGGTGGTTTCGTGGTTTTTGTAGCTGACCGTACAATGTTACTAACGAGAACTATCCCCTACTACTTGTAGTTCTACGGCGACGCCAACGAGGCGGAGTCGTGGATGCGCGAGAAGCGCACCGTGGTGGCCAGCGAGGACTGCGGGCGCGACGCGGCCGGCGCGACGGCGCTGCTGGCGCGCCAGCGGCTGCTGCACGACGAGCTGCGCGCGCACGCCGCCGAGCTCAAGGCGCTGCACGCCGCGGCGCAGCGGCTCGACGCGCAGGGCATACGCACGCTGCAGGTCGGCCATTTTGTGTGATCCGCCATTTTGTAGCGGCGGCCATCTTGGACAAATTTTCACCAAACATAGCTAAGAACGAGAGTAATTTACCCTTTAAAAAAATTGATTCATCCGTCCGGGAGCTACGATGCCGCAGAAAGACACACACACACAAGACACAAACACACACACACACACACACACACACACACACACACACACACACACACACACACACACACACACACACACAGACACATCAGATTTATAACTATAAATAGTGTTTGAAAGTTAACCGTTGAACCTGTCCGCAGCTGCCGACAGAGGTGGAGGCCAACGCGGGGCTGCAGCAGGAGGAGGAGTGGGTGAACGAGTCGCGGCTGGTGCCCACCGAGGTGTGGGAGGAGGAGCCGGTGGAGCGGCTCGAGCACAGGACCGTCACCGAGCAGCGGAGCGTGCCACAAGTGAGTCAGTCTTGTTCATTTCGAACAGAGGTGGAGGCCAACGCGGGGCTGCAGCAGGAGGAGGAGTGGGTGAACGAGTCGCGGCTGGTGCCCACCGAGGTGTGGGAGGAGGAGCGGGTGGAGCGGCTCGAGCACAGGACCGTCACCGAGCAGCGGAGCGTGCCACAAGTGAGTCAGTCTTGTTCATTTCGAACAGAGGTGGAGGCCAACGCGAGGCTGCAGCAGGAGGAGGAGTGGGTGAACGAGTCGCGGCTGGTGCCCACCGAGGTGTGGGAGGAGGAGCCGGTGGAGCGGCTCGAGCACAGGACCGTCACCGAGCAGCGGAGCGTGCCACAAGTGAGTCAGTCTTGTTCATTTCGAACAGAGGTGGAGGCCAACGCGAGGCTGCAGCAGGAGGAGGAGTGGGTGAACGAGTCGCGGCTGGTGCCCACCGAGGTGTGGGAGGAGGAGCCGGTGGAGCGGCTCGAGCACAGGACCGTCACCGAGCAGCGGAGCGTGCCCCAAGTGAGTATCTTTGTATTTCGAGGCGATGGTCACCTCGAACACGGGTAGTCAGAAAAGCTGCAACCGCGATAGCTTCGTGCAGAGGGTTTAGTACATGTTTTTGTACGAATTTCGAGTCGACTCGCATAGCATAAACGAATCAGTGCAGTGCTACTTGCCGAACGAGGCACATTTCGCAGGTGCCTGTAAGTTAGGCCTATATGTTTACCGAGTTTCTTGCAAGTTCTTCTCGGTGCCTGCTTTCCGAACCTGGCGGTAGAGTCATTTCATTTCATTTCATTTAAAAACATAATTTTTTTTAAATTTTTGAATTTTTTATCGAATTCCTTCAAACATTTACAGCCAGCGCCATCTATTGATAGCCGCATGTCAGTGGCTGTCCAATTTAATACACTATTTATTCCCTTAGGTGAAAGCTCTGTACGCGTTCAGCGGGCAAGGCATTTCCATCGCGAAAGGGGAAGTCATGTTCCTCATCAGCAAGACCAACCCCGACTGGTGGTCCGTGCGCAAGGCGGACCGCACCGACGGGTTCGTGCCCGCCAACTACGTGCGCGAGATCGAGCCGAGAGTTGTACCGGTGAGTCATTACTGCGTGCGTGCGGGCGTGCGTGCGTGAGTGCGTGAGTGCGTGCGTGCGTGCGGGCGTGCTTACATACGTGAGTGCGTGCGTGCGTGCGGGCGTGCTTGCTTGCGTGCGTGCGTGCATGAGTGCGTGCGTGCGTGCGTGCGTGCGGGCGTGCTTACATACGTGAGTGCGTGCGTGCGTGTGTGCGGGCGTGCTTGCTTGCGTGCGTGCGTGCATGAGTGCGTGCGTGCGTGTACTGAAAGATTGACTGTCTGTAAAGTTGTGGACGATAATTTTACGTAATAAGAAAACATTGCGTCACAATTTGAACGCTTAGGCCAATCAAAAATCATTTTAGTAAATAGCTACTCCAGCAACGACACTCAAAGTGTAATTTTGGTCGCAACAGCATTCATTATCTACGGTTTTGTTAAGCTACAACTTACATAATCTTTCTAACACGTAACTCTTTATCTTCGCACACACTGCCGACTTCCTTCGCTACATTGAGGTGACCGTTAAGTCATCTTCACTGACTCATAGCTATTGTACGTAATACTGAATGAACCATTATTACTCATTCCGTTGAAATTTTCGCTATTAAAATTTTTTTGGTCCTTCGAGCCGGATTTTCTAAAATAAACCGTCAAATAAAATTATAAATAGTACCTGGATACGCTTGTTATTTATTTATAGCTAAACAATTATTAGCTCAATTAATCCTTATCCTCAGATCCTATATTTCATAAAATATCCCTTTCATTTTTACATTAATCCTGAAATAGCACTAGCGACCTCTTTGAAGAATAAGAAGATAGTCTATATCTACGGACATCGTGCGTCAAGAGATGGCGTTAGTGATTCTGAACAGTCGATAATAAGTAAAAACGCTCGGACTGTTTTGCCTTTAACCGCCGCTTCATCATTGTGAATTCGCACGCCGATGAGAGCTGCACGAAATCTGCAGCTCCTCGTGTATTCTAAAAGGCCTACAACCTTCCTGAACAATCTATCTAATAAAAGTCGCGGAGTGTGGTGTAGACATCTCAGGGTGGTTCCTGGTGTTCGAGTACTGGACGAGCAGCCGGCTGTTCCCGACGAGAAGACGTGTCTCGAATGTCAAGGTCAGTGCTGTGCTATTCCCTTCGAACTTTCCATGGTGCCCTAGTCCCTGAGCCAATAATAAATCATTAAAAACTACAGTCCACATCATATATTAAAAATTGAACCAGCGCATCCAGTACCTATCAGGGCACTGAATATTTACTCTGCAAAATCATTGAAGTAGATAGCTACTACACAATAATTACAGAAGTTTTCGCTATCAGAATTTTTTGGTCCTTCGAGCCGGATTTTCAAAAACTCGCGTCCCCCAGGTCCAAGTGCGCCGGCCGGAGAAGGTGCGGACGGTGCAGCGCGTGAAGAAGACCGTGCTGGTGAAGCAGGTGGTGCAGGTGCGCAGGGGGACTCCGGCGCGCAGGCAGAGGGTGCAGCCCCCCGCGCCCGCGCCCTACCCGCCCATCAAGCAGCGCATGGACCAGATCCAGGGAGAGTACGGTGAGACCAGCTACTACTTTGACGACCTCCCTGGCGCAGGGGACGCGCGCTCGGATTCGAATGGCAGGTCGCCGGTTCGATTCCCGCCACGTTCCACTTTGAAATTTTATAATTTCTAAATTGGCTCAGGTCTGGTCTGGTGGGAGGCTTCGGCCGTGGCTTGTTACCACCTTACCAGCAAAGACGTACCGCCAAGCGATTTAGCGTTCCGGTGCGATGCTGTGTAGAAACCGTTGTAGTGACCTTACTTACCCTCTCCAAGTTAGTACGTTAACGTCTTCGGCTGCATCATCACTTACCATCAGGTGAGATCGCAGTCAAGTACTAACTTGTATAGTGTAAAAAAAAAGAGCTAATCATTTTCTTGCCTTTTGTATGTGTAGCGACAGAATACCTAATCTTACCTTTACAGGTACATAATATTTATTTTCAGAATCAAGAAATATAATTAAATTGTTGTACTAAAAGATACCGAGAACAACTCTGTACTTGGAAAATTAAATGTACGTCATGTAATCATGGGGGCATTTTTTACAAGTTACAAGTTAGTACTTGACTGAGTCATCTGATGGTTAGTGATGATGCAGCCGAAGATGCTATCGTACTAATGAATGTTGGAAGGGGTAAGTAAACTCACTCCAACGGTTTCTACACACCGGAACGTTAAATCGCTTAGCGGTGCGTTTTTGCTGGTAGGGTGGTAACTAGGCACGGCCACAGTCTCCCACCAGACCAGAGGGCCTACCACCGTGACCTAAAGTAATATTATTGTAATATTGTTTTAAAATTTCCATACTGACATTGTATGAAAATGTCAAAACAATATTACAGTAATATTGCTTTAAGTCACGGTGGTAGGCACCCAGATCTGGGCCAATTCAGAAATTATAAAATTACAAAGAGGCCCGTGGCGGGAATCGAACCCGTGACCTCCCACTTGAGCGCGTGCCGCTGCGTCAGAGATGTCGTCAAAATGGGATCATAATAAATAAATAAATAAATAAATAAATGTTTATTTCAGACGTTTCCATCCATATGTTGTTAGTAGGCATGTTAGTAACAATCAATAATAATCAATAATATTATGTCAAAGGAATATATTCCATGCTTCAGTATTTCGATGCTAACAAGCTGTCACTGTCCACAGAGGAGCTCCTAAAGCTGTCCGAGGCTCGCCACGCCCAGCTTGAAGACGCTATCAAGCTGTACAGCTTCTTCGCGGAGTGCGACGACTTCGACAAGTGGATCCGTGACAAGGAGAAGATGCTGCGCTCGGAGGACGCGGAGGACAGCGTCGACACCGCCAAGAGGAAGTACGAGGTGAGGCTTTGCAGGACAACCATGGCTCCAGCAACCATCACCATGGCTCCATCAATCGTCACCGTGGCTCCATCAAACATCACCGTGGCTCCATCAACCACCAAAACGGCTCCATCATCCATGGCCATGGCTCCATCAACCAGAACCATTACTATCAACCATCATCATTTCTCCATCAACCATCACCACGGCTCCATCAACCATCACCATGGCTCCATCAACCATCACCATGGTTCTATCAATCATTACATTTATTTATTCACTAGCTGTTGCCCGCGGCTCCGCCCGCGTGAATTACGATTTTTTTTACATATACCGTAGAATTCCTTGATTTTCGCGGGATTCTGGTGAGATTTTGTACAGAAACCTGTTCTTACTTCGCACGGGTTATCTGGTGGTGATTTTGAAAACTCCTTTTTTTTAAAATAATATAAAGATTTATTAATAAGTAGTTGAAAGATCAACAGGACAATTTTAACTGTCGATGGCACAGGTCGTGGTCACTACGTGACCACGACTTGTACCAATGTATCGAAATATCTTTTTCATTGTGATTTTTATTCTGAAACCACGAAATATGTCAAAAATTATTAAATCATGTGAAAAGTTGTACTGGTGGTACAAAACTTCTTTCAGAGTTCGGCCGGGTAGGTACCACTGGGATAAAATACTCTACTAACAATATTCCCCAGCCCAACATAAAAGTCTGTTAAAAATCTTTGCTTCATCTCAATACAATCCCAAGTATCAGAATGGGCAATGGCTATATATTTCTTTACGTATAAAAAGACCTATGACGGTCAATCGGTTAGGACCAGTTAAGACCTGAGAGTTAAAAATATTTGTGAACCATTATTTTACTCTTTCCATGTTGCGGATGATAAAAAAAGACGTGGCACTCTGGGAATGTCCACAAAAGTGAAAACTTTAATCTGTTCATATTGTCTCAACAGTGCCATCTTAATATAAAGTCAAGGAACAGTACATTACATGACAATTAATTATTATTTACAAAAATTCGGTAGTACCTATCTCCAAGTTTTACATTCAAGTTCCACATAATTTGTAGAGATGGCGCGATACGGTATAACGTGGTGATAAATTCATGATTTTTGTTCAACCTAAAAGTGAAAAATCTTAAACCATACAAAATCTTCTGCTAAGCATACTTATTTACGGCCGTAAGGGTACTCCAGTCTGACTTGAGCCCTTACGTCCTAGCCCTAGGTGAGTTTCAAGTCACCTACTTGAACTCATCGATAAAGGTTCTGATGTCTATAATTTCTGAACTACAAAAGTGATGATGATAAAATTTATACGGAATAATCTTTAAAGAACCTCCTTTCTAACAAAAAAAGAGTGAATGAAATCGGACAACGGGTTAATGAATTATAACTAAATACACAATTTGACTTTGATGCCGTCTTCCAGGGAAACCGTGATGAATTCCGGGACAAAAAGTATCCTATGTCCTACCTCGGAGTATGAACTATAATCATGTCAAGTTTCATTTAAATCCATCCAGCGGATTAGCCGTGATGCGCGGCCGTGAAACAGACAGACAGACAGACAGACAGACAGACAGACAGACAGACAGACAGACAGACAAAAATGAAATTAATTACAGTTTTGGCTTCAGTATCGACTAAATAGTGTCCTCCAACAAAAATTTTCAAAATATCTTCAATGTACAGAATTCGACCCTTTACAGTTTTATTATAAGTATAGATTTGAAGCAAATGAATAAATGATTTGATTTGATTTTGATTTGATCACCACATCTCTGTCAACCATCACCATGGCTACCTCAACCATCACCATGGCTCGATCAACCACCAAAACGGCTCCATCAACTATCACCATGGCTCCATCAACCATCACTAGAGCTCTATCAATCGTCACCATTTGTCTATCAACCATCACCATGGCTCCATTAAACATCACGGTTATTGGGTGTAAACTGTGAATGTGAGGCGGGAAGCCGCCCTTTTGGTACCCTTGGCGTGTTCCAGGGACGGCGTCTTGAATCCCTTAAAGTGTTTCCTCTCACTCCTATTCAGTCAGAAGCTGTATTTATAGCACGCTCGACGAAAATTCCGTCAGCGTATGTTAAGGCACTGGTTACGCCATCTATTGTCAGCTAGCTATTGAAGACCTCTACAAAGTTCTCTGTATTTTTTTGCAGAAGTTCGTCACAGACCTGTCCGCGGCGTCCAAACGCCTGGAGAGCATCGACGCGGCGGCCGAGGAGCTGGTGCTTGCCAACCACAGCCAGGCGGCCAAGGCGACCGCGCGGCGCCAGCAGCTGCGCCAGCAGTGGGAGCGCCTGCTGCGCCTCAAGCAGCAGAAGGAGAAGAGTCTGGAAGGTGCCTCCAGGTGAGAAGGATTTTTTTTGCAGCAGGACGTTACATACATCGCAATCTTGTTTTGGATCGTGCCGGTACGTGTGTACGTGTGTCCATCAATGTCTGTTTTGCTGGCCGCTGCAGTAATGTACTATCCTATGTGTCCATCTGCAATCATATGTTCAAAAACTTTTGCGAATAAACGTTGCAAAAATATTCATAGCTCTGGCATTCCCGTATAGAAATAAAATGTAAATTTGACCCTTAACTTACGACTTGTCCGCAGCGTGGAGCTGTTCAACCGAACGTGCGACGAGGCGCTGGACTGGATGGGGGAGAAGGAGCAGCAGTTAGCGTCGGGCGGCGCGCCGGCCGCAGACCTGCGCACGGTGCAGGCGCTGCAGCGCAGACACGCGCAGCTGGAGCGAGAGCTGGAGCCCCTCAGGGAGAAGGTGCACACGGTCACGCTGCTGGCAGACTCGTGAGTAACTTTGGCTGTTACTGCACCTCTGCTGGAGTGTATGGGGACAAGGAGCAGCAGCTGGCGTGTGACCTGCGCACGGTGCAGGCGCTGCAGCGCAGACACGCGCAGCTGGAGCGAGAGCTGGAGCCCCTCAGGGAGAAGCTGCAGACGGTCACGCTGCTGGCAGACTCGTGAGTAACTCCAGCTGTTACTGCATTACCGCTGGACTGTATGGGGACAAGGAGCAGCAGCTGGCGTGTGACCTGCGCACGGTGCAGGCGCTGCAGCGCAGACACGCGCAGCTGGAGCGAGAGTTGGAGCCCCTCAGGGAGAAGCTGCACACGGTCACGCTGCTGGCAGACTCGTGAGTAACTCCAGCTGTTACTGCATTACCGCTGGACTGTATGGGGACAAGGAGCAGCAGCTGGCGTGTGACCTGCGCACGGTGCAGGCGCTGCAGCGCAGACACGCGCAGCTGCAGCGAGAGCTGGAGCCCCTCAGGGAGAAGGTGCACACGGTCACGCTGCTGGCAGACTCGTGAGTAACTTTAGCTGTTACTGCATTACCGCTGGAGTGGATGGGGACAAGGAGCAGCAGCTGGCGTGTGACCTGCGCACGGTGCAGGCGTTGCAGCGCAGACACGCACAGCTGGAGCGAGAGCTGGAGCCCCTCAGGGAGAAGGTGCACACGGTCACGCTGCTGGCAGACTCGTGAGTAACTCCAGCTGTTACTGCATTACCGCTGGACTGCACGGGGATAAGGAGCAGCTGCTGGCGTGTGACCTGCGCACGGTGCAGGCGCTGCAGCGCAGACACGCGCAGCTGGAACGAGAACTGGAGCCCCTCACGCTGTTGGCAGACTCATGAGTAAATCCAGCTGTTACTGCATCTCTGCTGGACTGGATAGAGGACAAGGAGCAGCAGCTGGCGTGTGACCTGCGCACTGAACCGCTCGACAACCTGAGACGTCTGATTTTAGGGCAAACTTTTGGTACCCACCTTTATAATAGGTGTGGCATTTATAAAGTTTTCGTTATAGTAACAAATATGTTTTGCTTGTTGCATGCAGCGTTTTACAATGGTTGCAAATTAATGGGTATGTTCCAATTTTAAAATTATCATAAACCCGTTTGCATGAAGTTAGTTTAATGATTACCTCATTACGTAATTAAGTCTAGTAGTCCATTGAAATATCACAATTTAAGGACCGAATATTGAGCATTTTTAGAGGACGCAATTTTATTTTTGGGACATGTTTGGGGGCTCAATAGAAGCTTAACCTTTAATTTGTGGTGTCGCCACCCTTGTCCCTCGGCCGCCATCTTGGAAAAAGGGGTGAAAACGCTTTTCCAAGATGGTGGCCGGGACACAAATTTGAGGTTAGGCTTCTATTAACCCCCCTAAACATGTTCCAAAAATAAAATTGCCTCCTCTAAAAAATGCAAAGCTCATGTAACATTTCAATGGACTATAGAGATTTAGAGAGAACTCTGTTTCTTCAATATATTTTACGTAAAATTTACTTCTAAATGTAGTATTAAGAAACTCGCTTCTCATTTGGCAGGGTGAAATCTCAGTACCCTACCGAGCGAGCGAACGTGGAAGCGAGACAAAAGCAGCTGGAAGCGGCCTGGCAGCGCTGCAGGGCGCAGGCGGCCGAGAGACGCGCGAGGCTGGAGAGCGCGGTGGGGCACCAGGTGTTCGCCAATGGAGCCCGGCAGCTGCAGGACTGGATACAGGTGAGGCATAGATACAGCTGGAAGTAGCTTAGTGGCGAGAAGGCCCTTCTGGTGACAACAAATTCAATGATGTAAGTTTGGTCCTTCGAGCCGGATTCAATAATTTTTCACATTTATTTCAAAAATTATGTTACGTACGTAAATAACTTCTTAATCTTGCCGTGCTATTCTACAAAATGTTCATCTCTGAAACAGCTGCCAGACAGCTGTCAACCCGAAGATGGCATGCAAAATTGTACTATATTACAACTGACAAATTCATAGATGCATAGATGTACGCTCGTCGCTGTTTTGCAGAATAGCACGGCAGTTATATACATTTTAAGAAACAGATTCATAACAATAAATAAATAAATAATATTTATAATATTCAGATTTCTTTATTTATTATTGCTTTAATAAAGTGAGGCATGTAGCTTAAGTTTTTAGAGCTTGACGAAAATCGGCCATTCAAAAACAAATGAAGAAATTAACTTTGGTCCTTCGAGCCGGACTTTTAGTTCCAAATTGGCTCTTGCAGTCAATTAAACCCGTTACCTCCCACTCAAATCAAATCTCCCTGGTGAAGTTGGCAGGACCAGGTCGTCTTACTAACAAAATATGAGCTGTGGATTAAAAATATATAAACGTGTCTATGGTTCGCAGAAAGTCCGCGAGCACGTGTCATCGGAGGTGCATGCCAAGGACGTGGCGACGGCTGAGGCGCTGGTGAAGCAGCACCAGGAGCTGTACGATGACATCAAGGCCCACGATGACGAGTGAGTAGCAATACTACTTCTGTGGTGAACGGCAAGTGAGAGAGTATCTTGGCTGTCATCAAAGCCCACGACGACGAGTGAGTAGCAATACTACTTCTGTGGTGAACAGGACTGGAAGTGAGTGAGTGCCCAGAGTATCTTGGCTGTCTCTTTTAGTTCCCGTGATGCTGAAGTAACTTGAATTATTAATCAGTTTCCTAATCGTTTATTCCCAGGTTCGCGGAGGTGATCGGGCTGGGCAAGCAGCTCGTGGCATCGAACCCCGCTCTTACAGACGTTGCGGAAACCGCTAAAGCGCTGGAGACGGAGCAACGGGCTATCGCAAAAGGTGAGCTTACTTTTACTACTTTCGGTTCTGTATCAAAAGAAAGACAGATATTTATTTCGCATAATGCCACACATTACAAATGAAAATACACTTATGTAATATAACGGTGCCTGAAGCCTCCCCCATCCGGGCAAAAATACCAATCGTTGGCCAAGTGACGGCAGCCCCAGACATCGCTTGCAATGTGTGGCACAACCCAGAAATGGACCCCAACTCAGCATGGTGCTGTGTGCTCTCCGCCGCCAAAAAAAAATGGCCGCCAACACATAATGGCGAATTGTTGTGGACGGAGTACGGTGGTGCGGGGTACATACGAGTACGGAGCCTTCAGTGCGCAAGTCTTGACTCGAACTTGACCAGTTTTGTTGCTTTTTCACAGAATGGCAAGCCAAAGACCTGCACCTGAAGCAGTGTCTGCAGCTGCAGAGCTTCAACCGCGAGGCGGACCAGATAGACGCGTCCAGCGGCGCGCACGAGGCCTTCCTCGACTACAAACACTGCGGGGTAAGAACAAGTGATTCCTAATAAATAAAAACATCCGGATCGAAGGACCAAAAACAGAGACCTGCATCTGAAGCAGTGTTTGCAGCTGCAGAAGTTCAACCGCGAGGCGGACCAGATAGATTCGTCCAGCGGCGCGCACGAGGCCTTCCTCGACAACAAACATTGCGGGGTAAGAACAAGTGATTCCTAATAAAAACTTCCGCATCGAAGCACCAAAAACAGAGACCTGCATCTGAAGCAGTGTTTGCAGCTGCAGAAGTTCAACCGCGAGGCGGACCAGATAGACGCGTCCAGCGGCGCGCACGAGGCCTTCCTCGACTACAAACACTGCGGGGTAAGAACAAGTTATTCCTAATAAATAAAAACATCCGGATCGAAGGACCAAAAACAGAGACCTGCATCTGAAGCAGTGTTTGCAGCTGCAGAAGTTCAACCGCGAGGCGGACCAGATAGATTCGTCCAGCGGCGCGCACGAGGCCTTCCTCGACAACAAACATTGCGGGGTAAGAACAAGTGATTCCTAATAAAAACTTCCGCATCGAAGCACCAAAAACAGAGACCTGCATCTGAAGCAGTGTTTGCAGCTGCAGAAGTTCAACCGCGAGGCGGACCAGATAGATTCGTCCAGCGGCGCGCACGAGGCCTTCCTCGACAACAAACATTGCGGGGTAAGAACAAGTGATTCCTAATAAAAACTTCCGCATCGAAGCACCAAAAACAGAGACCTGCATCTGAAGCAGTGTTTGCAGCTGCAGAAGTTCAACCGCGAGGCGGACCAGATACATTCGTCCAGCGGCGCGCACGAGGCCTTCCTCGACAACAAACATTGCGGGGTAAGAACAAGTGATTCCTAATAAAAACTTCCGCTTCGAAGGACCAAAAACAGAGACCTGCATCTGAAGCAATGTCTGCAGCTGCAGAGCTTCAACCGCGAGGTGGACCAGATAGACGCGTAGATTGAGGCCTTTTTTTGACTATTAACTCTGTGGGGTAAGATCCTGTGATTTTTATTAAATTAAAAACATCCGGATCGAAGGACCATAAACAAAGGCCTACAGCTGCAAAGCTTAAACCGAGTGGCAGATCAGATAGATGCGCACAGAAGCGATGTCTTTCAAAAAAGTCAGTGGCACTCAGGAAGTGCCGACAAAAATTAAAGCTATTTATATTCAGAGGTGTCGATTACCGTAACAGTGTAAGGTGTCGGTTACGTTACGGTAACGAGTTCAATGGATTTTACCCGTGTCAAAAACGTAGAGTCCTCTCTACGATTTCGCATTGTGAAGTCAACATCTCCTGAGGATATCCCGGTGTCGGGACGAAACGTGCGTCGAAGAAAGTTGATAGAAAATTGTGTGTGGTGTTTCATGTGGATGGTGTTCCTGCATATTGCACCATACAGAATCCTTTCAAATAGCGGATAGTAGCAAAACAAATTAATCAGTCCTGCTAATTATGGATTTCCGCAAAATAACGCCTGCTTCCATTCAATGTTTTTTT
Source organism: Coenonympha glycerion (assembly GCA_963855885.1). Lineage (NCBI taxonomy): Eukaryota > Metazoa > Arthropoda > Insecta > Lepidoptera > Nymphalidae > Coenonympha > Coenonympha glycerion. The sequence goes on from OY979651.1 coordinate 1,586,980, forward strand.
TTTGTTACTAGTCTACGGTGGACGAAGCAGAGGCCCTCCTCAAGAGGCACGAGGAGTTCGAAGCTCGTCTGAGCGCGCAGGACGAGCGCCTGGCCGCGTTCGCGCAGAAGGCGCACAGCCTAGCCAATCAGAAAGACAAACACTATGCAGCTGACCAGTGAGTGCCCTATCCCCTCTACCCTCTAATACAATCCTGCAAAACAAGCTGTCATTCAAAAAATATTAGTAAAACAAGCTTTTACATACAATACTAGTAAGGCGTGGGGCTGTCGTCCTGCCTATAAATGTATAGGCAGGACGATATGTCATCATCACTTCCCATATTTTTCTCTGTGAGTCAATATAATATTGCCCATACATTTTCTATTGAAAAATAATTTCCACCATATTGGATTTTTTTTCTATCCATCGAATAGACCTTTGGATCCTGATCACCTCTTGTCGAGAAACCACTGTTGCATCTTTTATACTTTCCGAGATACGGACGAAATTCGTTTGACGGCCATTTTGAATCCGCCATTTTGAATTTTTTTTTAGCTTACTGCCAAATTTAGATTAATAAATAATTGTTTGTTCCGTGAACAGTATCGAAGCGCGCCGCGCGGCAGTGCTGCAGCGGCGGGACAACGTGCGGCAAGCGGCAGCCGAGAGACGCCGCGCGCTGCTCGCTAGCTTAGCGCACCAGCAGGTTCAATCTTACAAAATTCAAATTTTATTTAGTTTTTCGCAAATATTAGACTAACTACACATTGTAGATTTATGTCAATGCATTTTGCGGGCCTACTTTTTATGCATCTACATGTTTTTAAAAGAAACTTTGCTCGAAAGTTCCCACTCATCTCGTTTTGGTTCCCGAAAGATAATTTTTTGCAGTTTCCCAGATTTCGAGTTATCGGGAACCAATATGAAGTAAATGAGTATTGTTGAGCCGTTTTTATTAAAAACATGTAGATACATAAATTGCCATTAGCCTTCGATATATAATTAGCCCACTATGAGCGAAAAACAAAAAAAAATTGAATTTTCGCGCCCGGACGGTACCCATCGCCCTTAAGTAAGAGACTTTCGTAGAGAGGAAGAGAGAGAGAGAGGGGGGGGGGAGGGGTTCAAAGGAGGTTTAATTCGTTGTGCCCGCAGCTAGCCTTTTAACTTGATCCTAGAAACACATTAACATGATAAGAAGTCCCAATTTTTTTATTTTTCAATACAAAAACAATTTAATAACCATAGCTATAATAATATTGACAAACCTTATATCATTTACATTATTCCCAGTTCATTGACATAGAACCAGCTGTATTTAGAGATGTCACTTAAAATGTATGGTACATTTTTGAACTCCCTATAGTTCCCTCAGGATATGAGCTACACTTCTTTTGATATTTTTCATGCATCTATACATCGTTCCCTACTTTAGACTTTCGGCTAATTAGGGGAGTTATCTACACGTTGTCTTAGGTAGGATCAAGATCTTTTGTAGGTACTAAAAATCAGAAACAAGCTATGTATATAACCATAGATCGCGCTTCTTTTTAGTTCGTGGCAGCCACAGAGGAGCTGCAAGCCTGGATACAAGACAAAACCAGAACTGCCAAGGACCAAAGCTACAGGTAAACACACATTTTATTTACATTTCAAGACAAGGTCATTAAAAAAAAAAAGATTCCGACGAATTGAGAACCTCCTCCTTTTTTTGAAGTCGGTTAAAAACCTGGTATCTGGTACATTTGTATGTGTGAGTAATTACCAATGACGAAATACGCTACGCTAAGAGGACGGGAAAGATGTGATGTATGTCAAAGCCAAAAATTTCTCAAATATGGCGTCGCGCGTCGTACATTTCGGTACCGATGACAGCACATACCGCTGTCGGTCACAAACATTGAGAAATGTTTGGCTTCAACATACGTCACATCTTTCCCGTCCTCTTAGCGTAGCGTATTTCGTCATTGTTTGGATCTAATGCCAAATATTTGGCGGCCGAATATTCAGTATTCAGCTGAGAATGCCGCCGAATATTCGCTATTCGAGCAAATGACTATTCGTTGCATCTCTAGTAATAATCATTTTGTTCCCATTTACAGGGACTTGGCGAACCTAGAACGCAAGCTGCAAAAGCATGAGGCTTTCGAAAGAGAGCTACAGGCAAATGAGAAGCAACTGAGAAATGTTGAGAGCGTAAGTATTTTAATTCCCTTTTGTCTGCTATGGAGAGGGTTATGCTGGGTGTTTCTCTGAGGAAATCCGTAGGAGAACCAAAGTAACCGACATAGCCCAACGGATTAGTAAGCTGAAGTGGCAGTGGGCCATATCTGTCGCTGAACCGACGGTCGTTGTGGCAGACGTATTCTGGAGTGGAGACCGCGTACGTAGGACGACCTCCTGCCCGCTGGACCGACGACCTGACAATGGTCGCTGGTAGCGGGTGGATGAGGAAGGCGGAGGACCGTGTGTGGTGGCGCGCTCTCGGAAAAGCCTATGTCCAGCAGTGGACGTCCATAGACTGATTAAGTTTTGTCGATTAGGAGGGGTTTTACAAGCTTCCAAAATGTTTATAGTCTTGTTCAGTCAATGCCAATGTAATCACAACTTTACGATGTGGCATTATCCTCTGGGGTAAGTGCATTGACACAATTTCCTTCCACTTTTCGGATACCAACCACTAACATGTGGAAAGCTCTTCCAGTCTCCGTGTTTCTAAGTAAAAACAATCTGGATGCCTTCAAGAGACGAGTGAACAAGCATTTTCCAAGCAAGCGTGTTTGTGATTATGTCAGTGTATCAGTGACTCAGTGAGTGAATGAGTGAGTTTATCACTTACAACGTTATTCATACATTATAGAATACGTATAAAATATTGTTTGTGATCGGCAGATCGGTCAGTCGCTACAGAAGTCGGACCCGGCGCGCGCGACAGAAGTGTCGCAGCGACTGGACAAACTGCACACGGCGTGGGAGGAGCTAGTCGCCGCTTCTCGCGATAAGGGCTCCAAGCTGCGCCAGGCTTCCCAGCAGCGCCAGCACAGGCGGTGAGTGATTAACCCTCGGAAAACTACAGGTTGTTATAAGTTCGATGTGTCTGTGTTTCTCTGTATGTGGCATCGTAGCTTACAAAACGAACAATTTCTTAAATAAATATCTTTAACTTAACATCCGGGAAGGACCTACCCTCTGCAACACAGGTTTTACTTCCGCAGAGCCCAGAGGGTGCCAACTGCCATGACTTTAAGACTTTAAAATCAATGCTGTTAAAAAACAGTTTTTTGTGAGATTTCGATTAAAACTACTGGAATGAAAAAAAAAACAGTTTTTTTTTGTTTAAACTTTGTCAATGAGCATTGTTCTTAGCTATGTGATTTGTAGAAACAAATTTCAAATCCAAGATGGCCGCTACCACAAGATTACATTTTTGACCAGTGTCAACTCGACTTCCCCACCAATAACCAACATTTTTTACACTATACAAGTTAGTACTTGACTGCGATCTCACCTGTAAGTGATGATGCAGCCGAAGATGTTAACGTACTAACTTGCAAGGTATAAGTAAAGTCACCCTAACGGTTTCTACCCAGCTTCGCACCGGAACGCTTAATCGCTTGGCGGTACGTCTTTGCTGGTAGGTTGGTAACTAGCCACGGCCGAAACCTCCCACCAGACCAGACCTGAGCCAATTTAGAAATTATAAAATTCCAAAGTGGCCCCTGGCGGGAATCGAACCGGCGACCTTCCACTCGAATCCGAGCGCGCGTCCCCTGCGCCAGGGAGGTCGTCAAAGCAAGAATCCGATCTTTCAGCAATTAAGTATGCTATAGTCTGTTACCTGTTCTTCACCAGATCGATCGAGGATGCGAAGGCGCGCCTGGTGGAGCTAGAGAGGTCGCTGACCAGCCAGGAGTTGGGAACCGACCTGAGGTCCTGCAAGCGACTGCTGATACAGCATCAGGTAACTCCGTAGTCAAGTCCTGTAATATAAAAACTTATCGAAAAGCCGCCTTTTATAATGTGTTCAAAAAGTTATTATTATTAGCATCAGATAGTGTTCCCTCATTGACTCGGTGTATTTTAGCAAATCAAGCGCAGAATTTTGTGTAACATATTTTTTTTCGTTACAATAACCCTGGTCTGAATAAATTCTATGATGGCAATGTTTATGTTTGCTCGTGCAATTTGTAGAGACGGCTCTATGTTTGTTCGATATCGGGTATATAATTTGTTCATGCAACCGAATTTGTTAACGCAATTGGGTCTTTAATTATCATTCATGCAACCTGTTTTTTTCATGTAATTGGGACTATACTGGTTTGTGCAACCTGGGGCCAACCCAGTGTCGTACCATCTCTTAAAGCAGTATAAAATAATTTCAATATTTTCATGTATGTCAAAACGATACTTGCAATATTACTGCTACTGCTCCAGATTTGTTCCCGTAATCGGGTCTAGATTGTTCATGCAGCCGGATTTGTTCACAAAATCAGGTATTTATTTGTTCATGCAATCGGGTCTATAATTGTTCATGTAACCGGGTGTATTTTTGCAGGCTCTAGAGCAGGATTTGAGTCAGTGAGAGCAACGCACGGAGGTGCTCCCATATAACAAACGTGATTTTTTACTCGTGTTGGGTCGTAGGTTCATACAGACGAGTTTATTTGTTCATGCAACAGGGTCTATATTTGTTCATGCAACCAGGCATCAGCTCTATATTTGTTGATGCAACCGGGTGTTTTTGAGCAGGCTCTAGAGCAGGAGTTGGGTCAGTGCGAGCAGCGCGCGGAGGCGCTGGTGGCGCAGGGCTCCGACCTGGTCTCCGGCGGGCACTTCGACGCCGCTGCCATCGAGCGCGACTGCGCGGCGCTGCTGCAGGCGGCGCGCGCGCTGCGCCCACACGCGCGAGAGAGACGACACGCGCTGGAGGCTAGCTTACGGTGAGTATTCATGCTTTAGCAGGACAGGATTACGTTGTTATGCTATAATCCGCTTCTTGAAAAGATTCTGTATGGTACAATATGCAGGACCACTGCCCACATGAAATACCACACACAATTTTCCAACACTTTCTTCGACGCACGTGTCGTCCCGACACCGGGACATCCTCAGGAGATGTTGACTTCACATTGTGAAATCGTATTCATGCGTTGTCTACTGTTAAACTCATTGTACTGCAGCTGTCGATCGGTGCAGAAACGTTGACGATCGCTCATTTTATAGCTTGTGAAAGTAATCTATAATTGTCTATGGTTAGCGTTATGGTAATGTCAAAATAAGGTCAATGTCTATGAGTCCAGCCTTGTCCATGTCTTTAACCACACCTTGCCAACATCCCCAGGCTGCACAAATTCGCAGCGGAAGTCTCCGGCGAGCTGGACTGGGTGTCGGAGCGGAAGGCGGCGGCGTCCTCCGCGGCCATGCCCGGCGACCTGCACGCAGCGCAGGCGGCGCAGAAGAAGCACGCCAAGCTGCGCGCCGAGCTGCTGGGCCGACAGCCGCTCATCCAGCGCGTGCTGCAGCAGGGCCAGGAGCTGCAGGCGGAGGAGCAGCACCCGCAGGCGCTGAAGGTCAGTCGACATCATCTCGAGCTGCGCGCCGAGCTGCTGGGCCGACAGCCGCTCATCCAGCGCGTGCTGCAGCAGGGCCAGGAGCTGCAGGCGGAGGAGCAGCACCCGCAGGCGCTGAAGGTCAGTCGACATCATCTCGAGCTGCGCGCCGAGCTGCTGGGCCGACAGCCGCTCATCCAGCGCGTGCTGCAGCAGGGCCAGGAGCTGCAGGCGGAGGAGCAGCACCCGCAGGCGCTGAAGGTCAGTCGACATCATCTCGAGCTGCGCGCCGAGCTGCTGGGCCGACAGCCGCTCATCCAGCGCGTGCTGCAGCAGGGCCAGGAGCTGCAGGCGGAGGAGCAGCACCCGCAGGCGCTGAAGGTCAGTCGACATCATCTCGAGCTGCGCGCCGAGCTGCTGGGCCGACAGCCGCTCATCCAGCGCGTGCTGCAGCAGGGCCAGGAGCTGCAGGCGGAGGAGCAGCACCCGCAGGCGCTGAAGGTCAGTCGACATCATCTCGAGCTGCGCGCCGAGCTGCTGGGCCGACAGCCGCTCATCCAGCGCGTGCTGCAGCAGGGCCAGGAACTGCAGGCGGAGGAGCAGCACCCGCAGGCGCTGAAGGTCAGTCGACATCATCTCGAGCTGCGCGCCGAGCTGCTGGGCCGACAGCCGCTCATCCAGCGCGTGCTGCAGCAGGGTCCAGGAGCTGCAGGCGGAGGAGCAGCACCCGCAGGCGCTGAAGGTCAGTTGACATCATCTCGAGCTGCGCGCCGAGCTGCTGGGCCGACAGCCGCTCATCCAGCGCGTGCTGCAGCAGGGCCAGGAGCTGCAGGCGGAGGAGCAGCACCCGCAGGCGCTGAAGGTCAGTCGACATCATCTCGAGCTGCGCGCCGAGCTGCTGGGCCGACAGCCGCTCATCCAGCGCGTGCTGCAGCAGGGCCAGGAGCTGCAGGCGGAGGAGCAGCACCCGCAGGCGCTGAAGGTCAGTCGACATCATCTCGAGCTGCGCGCCGAGCTGCTGGGCCGACAGCCGCTCATCCAGCGCGTGCTGCAGCAGGGCCAGGAGCTGCAGGCGGAGGAGCAGCACCCGCAGGCGCTGAAGGTCAGTCGACATCATCTCGAGCTGCGCGCCGAGCTGCTGGGCCGACAGCCGCTCATCCAGCGCGTGCTGCAGCAGGGCCAGGAGCTGCAGGCGGAGGAGCAGCACCCGCAGGCGCTGAAGGTCAGTCGACATCATCTCGAGCTGCGCGCCGAGCTGCTGGGCCGACAGCCGCTCATCCAGCGCGTGCTGCAGCAGGGCCAGGAGCTGCAGGCGGAGGAGCAGCACCCGCAGGCGCTGAAGGTCAGTCGTCATCATCTCGAGCTGCGCGCCGAGCTGCTGGGCTGGCTGGGGTTCTTCCTTTTTATAATTATTTTGTACTATGTTTATTATCCAGTAAAGTTTCTGTTTCCAGATCAAGCAACTCTGCAATGAACTGGAAGAAGCATACTCCTCAGTGTCCCAGGCGGCAGAGGACCGAGCAGCGCGACTGGAAGCGGCTTTGAAAGCGCAGCAGTTCCTCCACGACGCCCTGGAGGTGGACTCGTGGCTCGCGGACAAGGACGCGGCGTTGTCGTCGGCCGACGTTGGCAACGACAGGCATAGGGCCACCCAACTTCTAACCAGACATAAGGTAAGGACTTCCAAATGGAGCAAAAAAGCGGTTTTTGCGTTTTCTCATGAACTCACGTTTTCTCATGGCCCAATATCAAAATCGTCTAGTAAAATAAAATGGGGTTTGTTAAGGACCACTGGTACTAAGAATATCCGGAATTTAATTTTGCATACAAAAAGTTACTTTCTTTTTGATGCACATTTTGGGTCATACTGATTTTATTTGCCTTATAACTATAGAATCCGGATATTAATTTAAAAAGTAATAATTGTAGGAGTTAACGTGAAATCAACGGGTCTGCCCGCGAAATTCAAAATTTTCGTGGTTTCTTGCAATTTGTACGCTAATTAGACATGATAGGCTTATGGCAATCAATTTGCGAGAATGACAGTATCATCTTTACATGATTATATCAAAATCTTTGCATAAAAATGTGTATCCTAGGAAATTAGTCCGAGTATCGAGTTTTATGTGAGTAACTCGCAAATCTTGGACTTATTTCTTTAACTCGACACTTCCGAGCAGAGATTTTTATATAAACACGTGAAGAAGATATTGGGATTATCGCAATTTGACGGCCGTAAGCCTATTGTGTCTTATTAGCTTAAAAATCGCGGAAAACTACAAAAAATTTGAATTTCGCGGGCACACCCGTGGTGTGCTCCTTAATGTGGAGACCTTAGTCTAAAAAAAATTGGTTGCCTGGATAGTCGGTATACGGGCGAAAGTTTTACGTGACAACGTATGTCTGTCTCTCTCGCTCTTAGGCGGGCTAACCATGCCCGAGTGGAAGGGACGCGTGCCTCTCACTCGCTCTCATTGTGAGCGCATAACGTGAGCGGAGCGTAACGCAGTTTCTTGAAGTGTCACCCGGCATACCAATTTATAAGACGTTGTCACGTCAAAAAATAAAGTTTAGGTTTGATTCACCTTGATACGGGAATCCATACATCCATGGTCATTGTCCTTAGCAAATGTTCGGTCTTCCGTTGTCCCCAGGCGGTGGAGCTGGAACTGGACACGTACGCGGCCATCATCGCGGAGATGGGCCACGTGGCCGCGTCCATGGCGGCCAGCGGCCATCCGGAGGGCGCGGCGCTGGTGGCGCGCCACGAGCAGCTCGCGGACTCGCTGGCGCGGCTGCAGCGCAAGGCGGCGCTGCGGCAGGCCGCGCTCGTCGAGAGCGTCTGCAGGTAATTGATCCCCTGCTTCCAGCTATTACGTGAGCGATCCATTAAGGCCGGTTACAGTGCTCCAATGACCGTCAGTGCGTACCGTCGGTGCTGATGATGCGCATTGACCGACCGTCAGTTTGTATCATTCAGTGCTCTGCGTACCAGTAAACTGACCGGACATAATACTTCACATATTTCCTTCCAAGCAAAGATAAAAATAGTCAAGATAGGCCCATCCGAACATTTTACGTAAACGTTCTTCATACAAGAAAATGTAGCGCCATCTGTTGAAACTCCTGGGAAATACATGTTTATTTTTTATATTTTTTTATCTATGGGTCTGTGGTCACCTTGCCTGCAATATTATTATTAATTCAAAAAAAAAAGAAATAGATCTTCACCTATCTACCTATACTGACTACTGCCGGGGGGGGTGTCAAAATAGTCATTCTTGCTCCCTTAAACTGGCGACATTTTTTCGCGCTGTTCGCCATGATTTTAGTATACAAGTCTGTGCTTCCAAGCCTTTATCCTGGCATCGCGGTCGGTGCTCCGGTCGGTACAGCACTGAACGCGTTCATTTGTTTACATAGCGCGTCAGTCGACCGACGGTACGCATGCGCACGCGCTCGACCGACGGTCCTCGTACGCAGTGCGTAGCAAAATACGCGTGCGTACGGTCGGTCTAGCACTGTACGGCTTATGAATTTTCATACATATGACAAGCGCGACTGACGTACGCACTGACGGTCGGTCGAGCACTGTAACTATCCAGAAGGGGTGAATATACCGCGAAACGAGATATTAAGCGCCAAAATCGCATTGAGTGAATTTAAAATACGCGCGTAAATAGCGAGCAATACGCGCAAATCACGCCTTGTCACTGACCTGGACATAAAACGCTGGACTAACTATTCTATACGATTGACATTTCTTTTTTTGTGCCGATTTGAAGCGCCCCCGTCGAACTTCCACAGTACTATAACTGACATTTACCATAGTTTTTAATGTCATTTTAATTTTATTTTAGTTCCATGAACGCTCACGCCAGCTTTCGCAACAATCAGCACCAAAATGGTATTTTTGAAATTTATGAAAATCGAACTACATTAACAGATAGAACATTATCGCTTTTTACACGACTGCACAAAAAAAGGAGTGTAATGTTTTAAGGGTTCATGTATGTATGTATGTGATGTTTCTTTATTCCACCATAACTTCTGAACGGCTGAATAGATATGGAGTATCGTTGGAATCCTTACATCACCTCGAGTAACATAGGCTATATTTTTTTTAGAAAAAGTCGTTTTACCACAGGGCAGTCGTATTTTTTAATTTTTAATTTATTTACTTGTATGAAAATCTATAACTAAACGATTCTCATAAGTTAGCAAAAAATCTCTCTGTTCAAAGTTTTTGCTTCGATCTGGGCGTCCACAAATTAAAAAAAACTTTCTGAAAAACAGATCCCTTTTTACAGACATGAATACTTGGCCGAGAGCGCGGAGCTAGAGAGCTGGATCCAGGAGCAGTACGCGGCTGCCTCCAGCGAGGACTACGGGCAGGACTACGAGCATCTGTTGGTGAGTGCTGGGATGCTGTGACCTGGTCTGGTGAGGAATAAGTGGGGCCTGATAAGAGGAATAGCCTGATGAGACGGACCAAGTCAGATGGTGTGTGATGTGATAACGAGGCCTTTTCAAATTTTATTTAGGGTCAGTTAAATCCTTGAAATGGTGACCGAATGGTGACGACACTTGCTCTCGTGTTGCAGATCCTGCGCTCCAAGTTCGAGGAGCTGCGGCACCGCGTGGAGAGCGGCGCGGAGCGGTTCAACCAGTGCGAGGAGCTCGCCAAGAAGCTGCTGGCGTCCGAGAGCCCCTACATCGCGGACATCGAGAAGCGACAGGAGGCGCTGGGGTGAGCTCTTACAACTAGTAATGATCCTGTTTTAAAATCTCTAAAGGACCGCCCCATAGTAAGATTTTATATGGCGTGACATAATCGCTTGAATATCAACAGTATTGCCCCATAGTAAGATGCCATAGAACAACAAGCTAATTCAAATCCAAACCTAATCACATTTTGCCCCAAATCACTTGTTATAGCTTGATTTAATCCTTACAGAGAGTCCTGGCAACGCCTTGTGGACCAGATCCAATCGCGTGGAGCCAGGCTCCACGCAGCCGGCGAGATCCACCGGTTCCACCGCGACGCTAGCGACCTCCTGGCGCGCGCTGCGGACAGGAGGGCGCAGCTGGCGCCGCCTCCGCCTCCCAGAGACCTCCGCGCCGCCACCGCGCTGCTGAGGGACCACGACACGGCGGAGAACGACTTGGTGGCCATCGACGCGCAGATGCAGGTATGTCGTGGCTGACACTTGAGATCCACCGCGACACGAGCGACCCCTGCGTGAAACTGCATCACTTGCGCCCTAGCATATGTTTCACCTGATCATCACCAACGGGCCTCCCAAGAGCCAAGAGGCGAGGCCTTAGCCCCCTTACCGGGCCTAAAAGAGCAACGCTGGGGGAGCAAGGCTGCCCTGCGACACATCGCCCTTGTCCCCATGGAGAAGACCACGCGACGGATCGCCTGATAGTTCTTATTGTTGTCCACTGCCTGTATCTGGTTCCTCTCAACATTTCCAGGTGCTGCAAGAAGAGGGAGCTCGCCTGCAGCGCCTGTGCCCCGGCGGCAACGAGCAGCAGATCGCGCTGCGGCAGCGCGCGCTGAGCGAGGCGTGGACGGCGCTGCGCAGCGCTGCCGACGAGAGGAGGCGGCTGCTGCATCAGCACCTCAAGCTGCATCAGTTCTTCACGGAGGTCAGTGCACTTGAGACTTGTCGAATTTATCAGGGGTAGTATACCATTGAAGAATTTGTCGTTGATAAGGATTTTTGGATTGCTATGGCATATGATTTAAGAATACACAAGTAACGCCCTTTCAGATGATACACTCAATATTATTATCTCATTTTGAAATTTCTACGACCCCCTACGAAAGGACATGGCCGAAACTTGTATGGAGCTGTGCCCTGGAAAAAAAATATTCATGGCCATCGACAAACAGTACGTCATATTAAAGCTTTTAATTATGTCTATACAATCGTTTAATTTTTATGATCTGAAAAACATGCAAGAGACATAATATCAGCATAACAACTTTCAACAAAATGCACCTAATTATTTTTAATAGCAATGATTTTTTATAAAAAAATGATGCGTATTGGTTATGAACTCATTATTTTTTCACATTTAAAAGCTTAGAAAATGCGAGTAAACATTTTGAACAGCATTTATTTAATAAATAAATCATTGGTATTAAAATTATTTAGGCGCATTTTGTTGCAAGTTGTTAAGCTGATATTATGTCTCTCGCATGTATTCAGATCATAAAAATTAAAGGATTGTAAAGACATAATCATAAGCTTTAATATATTATGACGTACTGTTTGTCAATGGCCATGAATTTTTCTTTTCGAGGGCAGAATCCGGCCATGTCATTTATCTCTCGTTTTAAACATAAATATAAAACTATTTTCGATTTTTTATGATTGCAATGACGCCAGGCAATTTTACTAAATTTCAACTCGACAGACGAACAACAAAGTGATCTTATAAGGGTACCGTATTTTGTAATGTAAGGAACCTTTTCATTTGGCCAGGTGCGCGACGTGACGTCGTGGTCGGTGGCGCTGCGCGGCGAGATGTCGTCGGGCGGAAGCGCGCGCAGCGCGGCGGCGGCGCAGGCGCAGCGCGCGCACCACGACGCGCTGCGCGCCGAGATCGACGCGCGCGACGACAGCTTCCGCGCCGCGCTCGCCAGCGGGCAGCAGCTCATCGCGGACGGACACCCCAACGCGCAGGTCGGTCGACTGCTGACATACAACATGTTCTGAAAAAAAAGGGGCGAAGTCTTAGAAGTGTGAGAGAGTAGCAGATCAAGGAATTGTCCCAGCAATGCTAGCATGGGCACGGGACTATTTTTTCATTGGTTATACAATGTTTACACCAATCTCAGAGCATATGCGCATGGGTACTACATATTTACCCTGTCTAAAAAGAACCTATGTTGTTCCAATAGGAGATCGAAGAGCGCTGCGCGGCGCTCCTGGAGGAGCGCGCGCGGCTGCAGGGCGCGTGGGCGGCGCGGCAGGTCGCGCTCGATCAGCTCATCGACTGGCACTGCTTCTTGCGAGACGCCAAGCAGCTGCACGACCTGTGCGCCGCGCAGGAGGCCGCCCTGAGTGAGTGACGCCATAATTTATAGCTTTTTTAGAGTTCCGTACTGTATCGGATGGGCACGGACTTATGCGAGTTTGTCCTGTGGGTGGGGAGATTGTGTGTTGTTGTCAGGGACAGAGCCGGCGTTCGGATCAGCAAGAGAGGCTGATGACTTGTACCGGAGCGCTGGACCTTCAATACGTCATGTAAACGACGTTTATAATAAGTGCCCACCCATCTTTTAAAGCATTCTAGATTGAGACCATCTTCATTCCTCAGCGGCATCGACACTTGCCATCATTTGAGATTGTAGTCAGTTTTAAACATATCAGATTGCAGGCAATTATTTATTGTTAACATATCAGATTGCAGTCAATTATTTATTATTAACAAATCAGATTGCAGTCAATTATTAACATATCAGATTGCAATCGAATATTAACATAATATCAGATTGCAGTCAATTATTAACATATCAGATTGCAGTCAATTATTAACATATCAGATTGCAGTCAATTATTAACATATCAGATTGCAGTCAATTACTAACATATCAGATTGCATTCCAGTATTGTAAATTAAATCCCATTGTTAACTTCGTACACTTTATTTCATGTGTCAATATCTCGTTTAATAAACAAGCAGCTTGTTTGCTTTTACATCATAACTTTGACATTCATTTGTTAAATTCTAGTAGGTATTACAATTCAATAGCATATAGCTTTTCTTTCAAATTAATTAATATCTCAATTATTCGCTCTACTCCAGCCTCTCTCCATCATAGAAATCTTTTTTTTTTACAGCTGTCAATGTCAATGGCGGGAAATGCTATGATTGGTCAGCATTCTGTGGTCTCAACAATGGAAGCCATAGATTAAATAAAATCATGACATTCGGCCATCCACTCTTGTGCAACCTCCCGGTGCACAATACTTAAATTTTCAAGTAAAATTTTCTACCACCAATCAAGCAACGCCACCACGCCATTATTGTATCTAATAAAATATAGAATTTGTCGTTACAATATTATGTTAAGTAACTACTATTCTATCTTAATGCTTAACAAAATTACAATACATATTTAATTAAATCCTCTTTTTCTCTTACAATATTATTGCTTAAAATACAACTCAATTCAAATACTTAATTCACATATGCCTAACTCACATCCACTTACTGATGAATAGTCAGTATTGTTAAATTACAATATCTAAATAATACCACCAAATAAATAATATATGATAATACTGACTTTAATATACATCTAAATCTCTTTAAAATAATCATGACATTTGGTTTCTTAGATTAATATTATTCTTAACAATATTATTATAATGAGTTTCCATAAAATACGGAAATTATCCATTAAAAATTATTAATTACCTAATATGTTAGAAAATTATAGATATCCAACTCAAAATTATTAACATAACATCACTTGTTTGAGACGGGTGACTCAAATAAATTGTTACGTTTGATTCAGACATACATTGCCTAAATGCGGTCTGCTGCAAAACTGTTGCTTTAAATGGATTTTTTTTTACACTTGTATATTATGACGAAGGCATATGACAAAAATAAAATAAAATAAAATTACAGAAGCAGTAAACAGGAGTTAAAAGATATTAGTGCGGTAAATCATCATTCATTTTTCTATAAAATATATCAAAATTCATTCTCAATAACATTACAGAATAAAGTACTAAAATATTTTTAAAATAATCTTTAAAAATTATAACAGTATAAACCAAACTCCATTTTTCAAAAAAAATCATAATAATTTTATTGTTCACATTTTCTATAGTATAAAACGACTTATCTATACAGGTTCCAATGCATAGTCAAAAAGTTATCTACCTTAGAAAGTACTGTATGCCCATTACATAGATCTTTGTGTGTCCTGAAAAATACTTCAAATCAAACTTGCACAATTGTGAGTACTGAATAGGTACGTACGTACGAGTACATACCATATTTTAATTTATAAAAAAAAATAGTCTATTTTCTTACAAATGTATTGAAAAGCGTCTTCCGATAGGTTAAGACGATCTCATAGTCACACGTCATAACCCATTTACGACCCTTATAATATCACAATAGATTATATCAAACTCGGTTATAGCGCTGTTTCTGTATTGTCAATATTAGCTATTACTCTATGGTATTGTATCGTTTCCATAACTTCAACAATTTCGTAAGGCTCTAAAAATTTAAATTAGGTATAATTTGTGGTATTAACATGTAGACAATATTGGACACTTAATTATCTGAAATCAAAATATCGAACCTTTAAATTTGTTTTAATAAATATAATTATCAACTAACAAAATGATTACAAAAATGATAAAATCGATTAATTAATTTAAAAAAAAAATCATAAGCAAACCAATATTATAAAACTTCTGAAATAATTTGTCGAATGAAAGTGTTTATTGTAAGTCGAGTCGAATGGTATTTTATCTTTGCGCGTCCCAACTACGTTCGTCTTTGAATGAATTACTTTTGGTCCATCCATAGATTCATGTAAAATAGGTCATCGCTCACAAGTCACAATCCAACTAGATAAAGCCCTACCTAACAACAATAGCTCCGTGAGTGCGTCAACTTTACATTATACTGTGTATAATATATTTTCTAATTTAATAGGAGTGCGGATGCTACGGTGCGTTAAAAATCATTGCGAGTTTCGACGGCTCGAGTATGCTAATTTAAAAAGAGTATTTATTGCCGCACTTTTGATGCCACTGGCGACCTCTGTCACATTTATGTATTGGTCAGTGAATTTAAAATGATCTGACTGAAGCGTTCGGCTTGGTTGTAAGCTCGTGGATAAGCGACTGTCAGACTGTATGCACTGTGATAGGGTATTTTTTTTTTATTACGTAATTTGGACAACCAATACCGATGGAGACTGACTAACTAAGTTGCATACTTCTAACCTAGTGCTACCAGATACCACTAGATGCCTACTACATGACCTAACTTATCTTTCACTTTTCTCTGCACTTTATAATTTCACTTACAAAATTCCTGTCGATATCCTTTGATTACTCACCTCTTCGGTTTTTTTTTTATATTTCGTGACGTGATTGACGCCCGGTAATGCAAATTCGTATTTTGTCTGCATTGGTTCTTTAAGAACGGTCACGATCTTACGTGAAGCAAAAACCATGTTTTGACATTAGTAATGTTCGTCAATGATTGAAATATTTCTTAGAAATGATTATTCTGAGATAATAATATTCAAATGATACTACAGCTGAATCCTCATTCAATCAAGTCAGCTTCAGGAATTGTCTGTCTTATTGCAAGGTATTATTGGTAAAGAATATTAGGTTAATAATTATAATGTTTAAAAACCAAAAAGAAGTGTGTCTCTAAGAGCTTGCTGCAACGTCATTAATAGTAATAATGAAATTAAACTACTATTTGAAATTGGGACACGACAGAATTGCCGAAGGCCTTTATGAAAGGCTTTCAAAATCTCTTGAATAAAACCTAGATAGCACTTCTGTAGGTGTTATCATCCGGACAATTATTGTTAGTTAATATCACAAAATACTTATTTATTTCAGTTTCACAAATTTCACAATAAATAGTCAACGGACTTTGTTCACTGGTTACAAAATCGTGACCAATTCTCAACCATTTGTGACACATTAATATGGATATTGGGTATTTCTAAATAATTCTCTTTTCCTCATTAAAGTGCCACTATCACTATCATTTAATTGAATAGACAAGCGAATGTTTTTTTTCAAACAAATCTGTTAGCTAAGATCGCTATTAATTTAGGAAATACAATATACCTTGATTTTTAGGTTCCTTACAATTCAATCCTTGCGCTCTGTTCCGAACTAATTTACCGCGAATGATATAATCCACTGCCCTATTACCGCTAATTTAAAAATGCCAATAATAGCATTGGTTTAATTTTCTGTTACTTCGTGAAATGCATGCAAGCATCTCATCCAAAAGACGACCGTTATTTTGCTCATTTGAATGCTTTTAGAACCTTGCCTTGCCATTCGTTCCAACTGTTATGTGTACGGAAGTTAAGCCTCGAGTCACTTTTTTTTTAAACCTACTCCTACATGCTCTATGACGCAAAATGTACGGTACGCTTTTGGCCCCCTTATTAATGACATTCACGCGCATACTTTAACAATTCGACTACGCTAAGTCCTTTGCTGGACGGATCGAAATCTGGAATTACATTAAAATGATCGCTGGGTCTTGTCAACCTTTTGATGTAAAGATTTAATAAGTTTAACCACCTCATTTGTTGGGAGGCTTATTGCTTGCTGTTGCATTGCTGCTTGATATTGGTACCTGTTCCAACAGCGGCTCCGTTTCGGAGAGCCGCGAGCAGTGCCGAAGCTGCGTGTGTCTTGATTTAACATTCTCAACATGTCCATGATCCTTGATGGGAATATTTATGTGCTTTGTGGAGAAACATCTGTAGTTATCTGGAGTTATGATGGGGGTCGCGTTTACACGCGCTTGTCTCTGAGCCGCGTTCGAACATGGCTAGCTCGTTCCATGCATCTCCCTTCTGTTGACGGAGACTGCGAACATTCTCAACATGTCCATGATCCTTGATGGGAATATTTATGTGCTTTGTGGAGAAACATCTGTAGTTATCTGGAGTTATGATGGGGGTCGCGTTTACACGCGCTTGTCTCTGAGCCGCGTTCGAACATGGCTAGCTCGTTCCATGCATCTCCCTTCTGTTGACGGAGACTGCGTTCTCACGCGCTTGCCTTTGAGCAGCGTTTTCCCATGACCAGCTCGTTGATCGTGCCGTGTTCCCGGCAAATGAAATAAAAAATGATAAATTAATATAAATCAATCATTAGTAATACAAAAAAGATTATTCATAAAAATATATTTTATTATTAGTAAACTATTTTAAATAATACGTCTATTTTTAGTAAAATATTGTTTCAGATTCCATTTATCATTCTACCATTATTTTTTTTTGTCACTATTCATTAACATATAGTCCAAACAAGTTTATTGCCCTTTTCCGAATTTTTCAATCACAGTAAATTGTTAGTAATGTGATTTAGTGTTTTAATACACCGACTAACTGCAACTAAGTACTCATTATTATCATTTTGGTACTATGTGTACCGAATAATTGTGGAAAATATATAGTTCTATCTTGGCACACATAACCAAGTAACTCTTGGCACACTTAACCAAGTAACTCTTGGCACACATAACCAAGCAACACTTGGCACACATAACCAAGCAACACTTGGCAAACATAACCAAGTAACTCTTGGCACACATAACCAAGGACATTATTCAACATAGAACATACATAGTTCTATCTTGGCACACATAACCAAGGTCATTATTCATCATAGAACATACATATTTCCATCTTGGCATACATAACCAAGGACATTATAGAAAAATTTAATACGGCACTCATAACCGAATGATATTATAATTTAGTCACGGCACTCTTAACTGCCAATTAATTTAATTCAATCTTTAATAAACCAACACCAAATCAACATTATTTAAAAATTGCTTGACATTAATAATAAACTCCCATCAATTGTTGTAAATGCCTCAACCAGAATCACATTAATTTTATCGTCATGCCATTATTTCATAATTTCTGTCTAAATATTTCAAGTACTAGGGAATTGCAAATGAATTAAAATAATAATATGTTTCTTTATTTCATAATCCCTGCCACGGCATATCTTTGAAGAACTATAGAGAATTGCAAAAAAACATCAAAATCATACGCTACTGTTCTTAATAACTGTCAGTTTGGAATTGTTCACCGCTTCTTTATTGTTCATATCTATAACTTATGTTGCTCAGCGGAAGGGAACTAATTTATTTTTCAATATACGATATATGCCTAGTAAAAGTTTCTGTGCTCAGGTAGGTTATTATATAGGTACCTACATCATTTTTTTGAAATTGCTAAATTATTGCTGCGTTACATAAATTATACAAATTACTTGAACTTATGTTGACTATAGATACATACAATAGTCCGATAATACTGGAAACTGAAGTACAAAATGTTATGAAAATCCACGAATGTCCCTATTCTTCTTAAAAACTTCAGCTATATTCAACATCACTAGCAATGAACAAACTATACGGCGGCGCCAATATTTAACTCTAGCATAAATACCTACTTGCTAAATTTTTGAAGTAATTCATAGTCGAATGACTGTCATTATCAATTATTATTCAATTAAGTCACAGAACATTGGGCTATGTGATAATATTATGTCCCATATGTAGGTATCAATTTATTTTTATTTATTTTAACTAACGTAGGTATGTCCAGTATGAAAAAGATCTGTTACCTGCAATTAACCTAGAAAACTGCTGTTTCCATAAAATAATTTAATCAAAAATAACTATGTATGTTTATTCTATTACATTGTATTTTATGCACAGTCATAGCATTTCTCACTCTATGCTCTAATTTAATAAGAATACAATTGTTAATGGCGCTGTCACTAGATGGCGCTGTACGATAGTACGGTACAATTCGTATGAACAAAATATTTACTCGAATTATACCTACAAGCACCAAAAACCTCTATTCCTCTAAAGCGATACCCTATTATTGCACTCTGTATATTCGCAGTAACAAAACTCATACAGTTCAATAGGGATTTAAGGCATTGCTGATTGCAAATAAATCAAAATTGGTATTTTATCTTCACCTTGACGAGGTGCAACAAAGTAATTACGAATTGGCTCTACTTTGACTTTTATGTTTTCGTTATGAGTTCTAGATTCTATTATATATATTATACTTAGACTAATATTTGTAAGAACATTCATAGCTACCTATTTTACACGTCAAGGTATAACAAATTGCTTAGCAGGTAGTAAAACAAAAATTTAAATAAAACTATTTTAATCCACCGGCTAAACATGCAAATAAATAATCGAAATGAAGTCAGAATAATATCATACCTCAATAATATGTGGGTTAGCAGTTCGCGTAGGTTCTGTCACTTCTGAAGTATTGTAAATTAAATCCCATTGTTAACTTCGTACACTTTATTTCATGTGTCAATATCTCGTTTAATAAACAAGCAGCTTGTTTGCTTTTACATCATAACTTTGACATTCATTTGTTAAATTCTAGTAGGTATTACAATTCAATAGCATATAGCTTTTCTTTCAAATTAATTAATATCTCAATTATTCGCTCTACTCCAGCCTCTCTCCATCATAGAAATCTTTTTTTTTTACAGCTGTCAATGTCAATGGCGGGAAATGCTATGATTGGTCAGCATTCTGTGGTCTCAACAATGGAAGCCATAGATTAAATAAAATCATGACACCAGTCAATTATTAACATATCAGATTGCATTCCAGTCAATTATTAACATATCAGATTGCAGTCGAATATTAACATAATATCAGATTGCAGTCAATTATCACTGTCATATCATAGCCAAGTCAATGCTCAAGCCTACTGAATTGTTGCAGGCAGTGAGATCTCGCCGACCAGCAGCGTGGAGGAGGTGGAACACCAGCTCAAGAAGCACGAAGCCTTCGAAAAGCTTTTGGCGACACAGGTCAGTATTTATTCAATTCAGATCACAATCAGACAAGATCACAATCTTATCATTACACCAACCCACATCCTTCCCATGGCCCCCCCGCCCTCTCGGCCTCTTGGGCTGAAACGCGGGAGGAACCCCGAACGGTACTTGTTCGTGCTTTTCCCAGTTCGGGTGCCTTCTTGAGCTCCCTACAAGTTGTTTATTATCTCTCCTCCTTGTCCCTTATTTCTTTCTCCCCTTTCTGGGGCAGTCTCTAATATTAATATATTAATGGTACTTCCGCTGCCGCTCCCAGCCTCCTCATCTCCCGACAAACTGTCCAGGCTGCTGCTGCTCGTCGTGAGCTCCGGCTCCTGTGCTACGCGTGCGCGAACTCCTGTAGTATACTTACTTATCATAACATCAGGAAGTCCACTCTGTTGGTCATAGCCCTTCCCAAGCGCGCGCCACCACACACTGTCCTCAGCCTTCCTCATCCAGCCGCTTCCCGTCACCCGCGCCATATCCTCGCTCCAGCGAGCTAGAGGGCGCCCCACGCTACGCTTGCTTGTACGCGGTCTCCACTCCACATTCCAGGACTTTCCAACTCCACTGACCATCGTTTTTCTGCCCGCTGCTATTTCAGCTCGAGGTCCGATACTCGCCACGGTCTTCTAATTTATAATTTCTATCTTGGCTCACGTCTAGTCTAGTAGCAGGCTTCGTCCATAAGTTGCCAGCAAAGATGCATCGCCAAGCGAATTAATGCTTGCGATGCTGTATACAAACCGCTGTACTCCTTGCTTTGCTAGTTGCTTACCTCCTTTCAACCCCTTTCAAGTTATTACCATTATATTTTCGGCTGCATCGGCACTTACAGACGAGATTGCAGTCAAGTACTAACTTTTAGAGGATAACATAAATTCCACCCGCTAATACCGAGCTTTGTTATCCAGGATGAAAAGCTGACGACGCTGAACAGCCACGGCGAGAAGCTGCTGCAGCAGAACCACGTGGAGAGCCAGAGGATCGCTGACGAGCTGCTCGCCATCAACGAGCGCAGGCAGAAGGTGAGCACCGTCCAGGGTTACCGTTGAAGAGCTGACACGGCGAGATGCTGCTGCAGCATCGTAGCATATCATAGCAGCCATGCGTTTTAAAAATGAAGAAGATAAGCTTTGTGCGCACTGGTGGGTGGTATAGCGTATAACGGCATAGGGATGAAAGCCCGACAGGGTTCTTGTGATGCGGTGAAAAATTGATTGTGAGGATAGGACCAGATCAAACACCTCCCGAAATATGTCCTATAAAGAACCGTCAGGCTCGCCACCTTGCGGCAATGCTTAGGACTATGGACCTTCGCCACAAGCGGCAATTCATCTAAGGGCGCCTTCGAATTTGCCGCAAAATTTGCTGCCGCACTACTGTCGTTAGGTTTCAGAATCGTAGTTTAGTAAATAGTTTCACGTTGGACGGTTCATCGATCGACTACTGCTCGCAGTCACTAGTCGATCAATGAATTTCAGCGCGGGTGCAACGCTGCGGCCAAATTTGAAGGCGTCCTTAGATGGTAAATTCAATTCGATTATTGACATCAATACAAAGACACCTATACGATAGACCCGGCGGACCGCGCGAAAAAATGTCGCCAGTTTATGGGAGCAAAACCCCCTCCGGCGTCAGTAGTAAGCTGTAAGCCGACGCAGTATTTCGCAGGAGTTTCGACACATGGCTCTACATTTTCTTGTATGAAGAAGGTTTACGTAAAATGTTCGGATGGACTCATCTTGATGTTATTATCATAGCATCAATATCATTTTGTTGACCCCGATGTGGCTTTCTTCATCATATTGTAGATATATAATATACACATTGTTTTCCAGCTGTACGAGGCAGCGGGCCGTCGCCGCGAGGCGCTGATCCGCGCGCGAGCCCGCGCACAGTTCGCGAGGGACGCGGCCGAGGCGAGGGGCTGGATCGCGGACAAACTCGCGCAGCTGCCGGCGCATCATGGTGAGACTTGGTTGATCATGAACAACCAAAACAACGGCCTCTCTACCTCTTCCTCGCACTCTCTCTCTCTCCTTGATGAATTCCTTCATGGAACAATGCTCACTTACCTGAAACCGGAAAACCGGTTGTGATTTTGTTTTATTATTTTGTTGGAAAGGTGAATTTTGATGAAAATCGGTCCAAGATGGCCGCCGCCATAAAATGGCGAATTTTGGTTTTCGGGGTTTTTTTAATTTTTTGATATTTACTAGGTGAAGTTACCAACCTGGAAGACAAGATAAAGAAGCTCCAGAAGCACCAGGCGTTTACAGCGGAGCTGGCCGCCAACCGGGCCCGTCTGCAGGAGGTGCAGGCGCTAGCGCAGCAGCTGACCCCGGACCCCGAGGTGGACAAGCAGCTGCACGAGCTGCACAAGGACTGGCAGACGCTGGAGGCGGCCACGGAGCAGAGGGGTAAGAACAAGTCCTATATTCCCCATCCTTCTTTGTGGGGACGCGGCTGTGCAGGACTTCCCTGCTCCCAGTAGCACGTTGACCGTCTTCGTTCGATTGTGCTCGGCGCTGTCTAAATATCTCATCCAAGTTCATTTGTCGTTAGCAACAACAGCTTACATCACCTCCTTGACTAGGGTAAACTTGACCTCCTGAGGACAGAGAATATGCCTTCCCAGCAGTCCGCTCCTTGTATGTTCTAGGCCTAGACACAGTCTGTGCAAAGGAGTTTCCTCCGCCGTATTACGAACCCATCTCAAAAATGTGACTGAAGAAATTTTCACGTCTAAAAGATTTTAGATGATTAAACATTTAGATGTTTTGATTAAAAACTATGGACAAAATTGTCCATTTACCTCTTATATTAGTTTCCAATTGATCATTTATTCATTGCATCTCCAGGTCGCGGTCTGGAGGAGGCTCAGGACATCCTGGAGTTCAACCAGCACCTGGACAAGATCGAGGCATGGATCCGCGACAAGGAGATGATGGTATGCGTTTTTTTTACACTATACAAGTTAGTACTTGACTGCGATCTCACCTGATGGTAAGTGATGATGCTGCCGAAGATGTTAACGTACTAACTTGGAAGGGGTGAGTAAAGTCACCCCCAACGGTTTCTACACAGCATCGCACCGGAACGCTAAATCGCTTGGCGGCACGTCTTTGCTGGTAGGGTGGTAACTAGCCACGGCCGAAGCCTCCCACCAGACCAGACCCGAGCCAATTTAGAAATTATAAAATTCCAAAGTGGGCCCCGTGGCGGGAATGGAACCCGACCTCCCACTCGAATCCGAGCGCGCGTCCCCTGCGCCAGGGAGGTCGTCAAATATGCGTGATTTAAATATGCAGATTAATTCTCAAACGACATTCAAAATTTCACGTAAGGTGAACTCATTGACGACCTCCGTGGTTGAGTGGTTAGCGTGCCGGTTTTCAAGGCGCCGCCATCTCTGAGGCTACGGTTCGATCCCCGGCCGGGGCAATGTACAAAAATAAGTTTTCTACATTGTCTCGGGTCAGGTGTTGTGGTACCTTCGTTGTTTCTGATTTCCATAACACAAGTGCATAAGCTACTTACTAAGGGATCGGAGCAATGTATGTGATATTGTCCTCTATATATTTATTTATTTATTCACCACACTTCTCAATCCAGGTGCAGGCGAACGAGACCGGGCGCGACTACGAGCACTGCACGGCGCTGCTGCGGAAGCTGGACGACCTGGACAGCGACATGAAGGTGGACGACAAGCACGTGCGCACCATACAGGCGCTCGCGCAGAAGCTGCTGCAGCAGGTAACACCTGACGAACGAGACCGGGCGCGACTACGAGCACTGCACGGCGCTGCTGCGGAAGCTGGACGACCTGGACAGCGACATGAAGGTGGACGACAAGCACGTGCGCACCATACAGGCGCTCGCGCAGAAGCTGCTGCAGCAGGTAACACCTGACGAACGAGACCGGGCGCGACTACGAGCACTGCACGGCGCTGCTGCGGAAGCTGGACGACCTGGACAGCGACATGAAGGTGGACGACAAGCACGTGCGCACCATACAGGCGCTCGCGCAGAAGCTGCTGCAGCAGGTAACACCTGACGAACGAGACCGGGCGCGACTACGAGCACTGCACGGCGCTGCTGCGGAAGCTGGACGACCTGGACAGCGACATGAAGGTGGACGACAAGCACGTGCGCACCATACAGGCGCTCGCGCAGAAGCTGCTGCAGCAGGTAACACCTGACGAACGAGACCGGGCGCGACTACGAGCACTGCACGGCGCTGCTGCGGAAGCTGGACGACCTGGACAGCGACATGAAGGTGGACGACAAGCACGTGCGCACCATACAGGCGCTCGCGCAGAAGCTGCTGCAGCAGGTAACACCTGACGAACGAGACCGGGCGCGACTACGAGCACTGCACGGCGCTGCTGCGGAAGCTGGACGACCTGGACAGCGACATGAAGGTGGACGACAAGCACGTGCGCACCATACAGGCGCTCGCGCAGAAGCTGCTGCAGCAGGTAACACCTGACGAACGAGACCGGGCGCGACTACGAGCACTGCACGGCGCTGCTGCGGAAGCTGGACGACCTGGACAGCGACATGAAGGTGGACGACAAGCACGTGCGCACCATACAGGCGCTCGCGCAGAAGCTGCTGCAGCAGGTAACACCTGACGAACGAGACCGGGCGCGACTACGAGCACTGCACGGCGCTGCTGCGGAAGCTGGACGACCTGGACAGCGACATGAAGGTGGACGACAAGCACGTGCGCACCATACAGGCGCTCGCGCAGAAGCTGCTGCAGCAGGTAACACCTGACGAACGAGACCGGGCGCGACTACGAGCACTGCACGGCGCTGCTGCGGAAGCTGGACGACCTGGACAGCGACATGAAGGTGGACGACAAGCACGTGCGCACCATACAGGCGCTCGCGCAGAAGCTGCTGCAGCAGGTAACACCTGACGAACGAGACCGGGCGCGACTACGAGCACTGCACGGCGCTGCTGCGGAAGCTGGACGACCTGGACAGCGACATGAAGGTGGACGACAAGCACGTGCGCACCATACAGGCGCTCGCGCAGAAGCTGCTGCAGCAGGTAACACCTGACGAACGAGACCGGGCGCGACTACGAGCACTGCACGGCGCTGCTGCGGAAGCTGGACGACCTGGACAGCGACATGAAGGTGGACGACAAGCACGTGCGCACCATACAGGCGCTCGCGCAGAAGCTGCTGCAGCAGGTAACACCTGACGAACGAGACCGGGCGCGACTACGAGCACTGCACGGCGCTGCTGCGGAAGCTGGACGACCTGGACAGCGACATGAAGGTGGACGACAAGCACGTGCGCACCATACAGGCGCTCGCGCAGAAGCTGCTGCAGCAGGTAACACCTGACGAACGAGACCGGGCGCGACTACGAGCACTGCACGGCGCTGCTGCGGAAGCTGGACGACCTGGACAGCGACATGAAGGTGGACGACAAGCACGTGCGCACCATACAGGCGCTCGCGCAGAAGCTGCTGCAGCAGGTAACACCTGACGAACGAGACCGGGCGCGACTACGAGCACTGCACGGCGCTGCTGCGGAAGCTGGACGACCTGGACAGCGACATGAAGGTGGACGACAAGCACGTGCGCACCATACAGGCGCTCGCGCAGAAGCTGCTGCAGCAGGTAACACCTGACGAACGAGACCGGGCGCGACTACGAGCACTGCACGGCGCTGCTGCGGAAGCTGGACGACCTGGACAGCGACATGAAGGTGGACGACAAGCACGTGCGCACCATACAGGCGCTCGCGCAGAAGCTGCTGCAGCAGGTAACACCTGACGAACGAGACCGGGCGCGACTACGAGCACTGCACGGCGCTGCTGCGGAAGCTGGACGACCTGGACAGCGACATGAAGGTGGACGACAAGCACGTGCGCACCATACAGGCGCTCGCGCAGAAGCTGCTGCAGCAGGTAACACCTGACGAACGAGACCGGGCGCGACTACGAGCACTGCACGGCGCTGCTGCGGAAGCTGGACGACCTGGACAGCGACATGAAGGTGGACGACAAGCACGTGCGCACCATACAGGCGCTCGCGCAGAAGCTGCTGCAGCAGGTAACACCTGACGAACGAGACCGGGCGCGACTACGAGCACTGCACGGCGCTGCTGCGGAAGCTGGACGACCTGGACAGCGACATGAAGGTGGACGACAAGCACGTGCGCACCATACAGGCGCTCGCGCAGAAGCTGCTGCAGCAGGTAACACCTGGAGCGCAAGCCGTATCAATAGACATGTACACAGGACACGGCGAACTGCGCAAAAAATGACACCATTTTACAGGTGTCAAAAATGTATTATAGTATTATTTATGTCACATCATGCGCAAGCGACCGTTTCCCTCCGCAACCTCACGGCGCGCCGTTCGACGCATACTTGTATTGGTGGACGCAAAATATTTCTTGCTACCATACTTGTTTGTAGAATATAAATTAATTGAATAAAATAGGCTAAGTTTGCATATAAAAATACAATCCAATACCTTCTGATTTAAACTTCAACCGCGACTTTTATTTCCTGACTATCAACGTGCTAAAGATCTGCTAAAGTACCAATTAAAAATTATGTTAAGAGTTGCCGAATGAAAATTGAAAGCGATCGTGAAACTCACCGTCTGAAATGCGCAGGGTCCGACGCAGCAGGCGGAGGCGGTGGCGGCGCGCCGCGACGCGTTCCTCAGCAAGTGGCGCGCGCTCAGCGGAGCCCTGCAGGCCTACCGCGAGCGCCTCTCCGCCGCGCTGCAGCTGCACTCCTTCAACAGGTATGCGCTCAGTGCATTGATAATAATTAGTGTCCGACCGAAAGTTCGGGTTCGGTTTCGGCCGAGTTTCGGCCAAAAATCAAGTTTCGGCGGCAGTTTCGGTTTCGACCTAAATTGGCCGAAACTTTTGCCGAAACCGAAACTGATTTCGGAAGTAGTCGTGCACGCTCGCCTAGCTTCGTTTCTCGCGGCAACACTATGGCCGTAGACAGAGAAAAGCTATAGACGCTGGTAAAGCGTGTCGCAGAAAGAGACAAAAAAAGGTTACGTCACTATTTTTAGGGTTGCCTTGTGAGGAAAGCTGACTCCACATTTTTTTCACAATAACAAATTAGCAGTGTCTGTCAAAAAAGTCATGAAACAAAAAGAGTAGAAAAATATTTATATAAGACAGAATAAAGTATATTTTAGTGGATAATTAAATAATCAAAAATTATACATAATTCTCTTCAATATTCTGTATGAACACACTTTTTAATCAGTCCTATTAGGCAGGGAAAAATTCTTGTTTCCGTGAATTATGTTCATGACTTTTTTAACGAACTGTAACTACAAAATTAGATACAATTTTACTTTATATAAAATCATTAATTAACTGGAAGGCTGGATTCCACCAATTTTGACTTTTATTTAAACTTGGCGGCTACACAATCAGCTTGCTCAATGTCAAATGAAATATCATTTGGACATATGACAAAGCCGAAACCAAGAAAACTGGTTAACCGCCAAGGATAGTAATTGTCGGTCAAAATCGATGAAAACAAGCTGTGATAGTAGGTTCTGGATTTTTGGGTGAAAAATAAACCATATTGATTTTTAATTAGCTTTTAATAAATTATATTATATATATTCATATTAATTCATATTTTCTACATTTTTAAATATTTCATTACAAAACTTAAAAAAAAAACATTTAAAAATATAAAAAATAGCGGTCCACCGGCTTCGGGAACAGGGTCCAAGCAACCGGCGGTCAGGGCCCCAGAGAGAGGAACCTCCTGACGATGCGAGCCGTGTCTAGGAGTACAGCCTTCTGGATCTGGCCCTTGACCCAGCTACCCAACGAGAGCCTCGAAAGATGTTGGTCGAGGCTCTTGGCTATAAGACCATTAACAGTAATGACTATCGGTACAATGATTGCTGAGTCTACATTCCACATAGCGACAACCTCGTGCGCCAAGTCGAGATACTTGGTGAGTTTCTCTTTCTCAGCTTTCACGAGGTTCTCGTCATGCGGAACAGCAACATCAACAATCATTGCACGGCGCTCTGATCGATCTATCACCACTATGTCAGGCTTATTGGCTACAATAGTCCTGTCTGTAATGATAGACCGATCCCAGTATAGTGTGATATGACCATTTTCAAGAACTGGGTCGGGCACATACTTGTAGTACGGTACCTCCGATTCCACAAGATTGTATTTCAAGGCAAGTTGCTGGTGGATAATCCTGGCCACTTGGTTATGTCTGTGTAAGTATTCGCCGTTAGCTAGATGAGAACAACCAGAAACAATGTGACGGATAGTTTCTCCAGGACGGCGACATGCCCGACATATGTCTACCGTTCCATCCTTCACAATGTATTTTCTGTAATTGTTCGTCATCATGACCTCGTCCATAATTGCACAAACAAACCCTTCGGTTTCCCCAAAGAGGTCACCAAAGCGCAGCCAGGCCACGGACGCTTCAAAGTCAACATCAGGCCCGTGGAGGGCCCGATAAAAGCGTCCGTGAAGCTCCTTACCTTGCCATACAACCCTGCGGTCATTGGTACTGAGCACCACAGGTATGCGCCAGTTCTCGTTCTCTCTTATTATTATTATTATTAGCCCAGTTGTAGTATGGCATGACTACAACTCGTCCCATTTTCGGGCAAAGGCCTCCCCTAGTCTCTTCCAAGTTTTGATATTGTTGGTGTGCCACAAAGGGCCTGCAAACTCTACAATGTCGTCTCTCCACCTGTAGACTGGTCTTCCTCTCTTTCTGATATTGTAGTTCGGGCACCAAGTGGTTATTTCTGTGGTCCATCTGTTGTCTTTTCTTCTCATAACATGACCAGCCCAGTTCCATTTGTTGGTCATGGCCATCGTTACTGCATCTGTTGTATGGAGTTTTTGTTTTATTTCTTTTTTTGATAAACGTCTACTCTTTTCTCGAAGAGCTTTTAATTTTTTCAGTCGTTCGGATGCTAGTTTTTGTGAGCTTTTCCATTTCTTTCGCAACATTCGAGGAGTGTACTCTGGAGTCTTAACCTAAAATCCAAAATATAAAAGTTAAATAACCGTAACTTTGTTGCAGACATAATATTTTTTTATGTAATACTTACTGTTGATGGTTGTTGAGAAATTGGAGGGTTTACTATTTCAACTGGCATTTGATCACTAGTCGAAGGCAGTAAGTCATCAGCATTATCAATCTGAAATAATGCGATTTTTATGATAAATTTGCCACACTTTTATAGGGGAAAACAATTTTATTTTTAATTAATATACTTACATGAATGTTTAAATTATTTTCAATTTCCATATTTGTTTCTTCATGTGTGACGGATGAGGATGATGTAATAGAAGTCTTTATTTCCTAAAAAAGAAAATCTTATGAAATTAATATTTGCACACCCGTCTGTGGGTAAAAACACATTGATTCCTTTGTCGTTTGTATTCCACCTGAATTTACATGTTTTTATGCAAATAAATGATACTTTACTTTACTTTACTTTTATACAAAAAGGTGCAGGTAGGATGATGAGTTTACAGAAAATATTATATTTTTAAGTTCTTGGTATTTGATACTCCAAAGAACCTGTCTCAGTCATTTATTACTAATTAAATGCACAAAATAAACTCGCCGGCATATTTAGCGGAACATAGGAAAAAAAGGTTTGATATCAGTATCATATAAAGTTGTTGGCTGGTTTATACGTTATTCAATTTAAAAAGAAATATTTTCAAATTAAGAAAACAACTGAACATCACATTTTATGCAATTGTTTTAATTTTATTCAAATAGAATAGAATAGAATAGAAAATCTTTATTTGTCAACACAACACATATGGAAATACTTAACCTAAAAATATCTTAACCTATAAAACTTAACGATAATAATATTATGATATAAGTAGGTAGATCCTAAATGTGTACACACCTTAATACACCTTATCTGGAGCGAACTTCGAGTATTTCTTCCTTCTGAGTTTGATTTAAAATTTCATTGAAATACTGTTTTTTGTTAGTTTTTCTTTAATCGCGTATCTTTCTGGAGTTGATGACTGAATTATGCCTGACTTAGCCCCAACGGAGATTGCCAGGGCACTCGAAATGCGAAGAAATGGTCAAACCTACAGAGTGATATCCAGAGATCTTCGTCGACCAGTTTCAACGATCCATCGCAGTATCCAACGGTTCAGGGAGACCGGTACTTATGTGAGAAGAGCAGGAAAAGGCAGAAAAAGACGCACTTCAAGTAGGGATGATCATTTCATTCGGCTTCGTGTACGTAGGAACCCCCGTTTGACGGCCGTCCAAGCCCGACATGAGTTAGAAGCAGTGCGGGGTGTAACCGTAAGTGAGCGTACGGTACGAAGAAGGCTCGAAGAAGCTGGTTTGGGTTCATTTGTGCCCGCCAAGGCTCCAAGGCTCGAGGTAAATCATCGTAGAAACAGGTTAACTTTTGCTCAGGAACATCGACTTTGGAACGCGGACCAATGGAGTAAGGTATTGTTTAGTGATGAGTGCAGAATTCTCTTAAATCAAATTGACGGCAGGCAAAGAATATACAGACGCAAAGGAGAACGATACATTCAGACAAATTTTGAAACTACAGTGGCATACGGTGGTGGATCAATAATGGTTTGGGCGGGCATTTGTTCGGGAGCTCGCACAGACTTGGTAGTGATTGACAGAGGGAGTCTGACTGCAGACCGCTATATCAGAGAAGTTTTAGAAGAAAATGTCGTACCGTTTGCCCCATATATCGGTGACGATTTTGTTTTTATGCAGGATAATGCTCTGCCGCATACCGCTCGGGTAACTCAAGCTTATCTTAATGATATGAATATCACTGTTATGGAGTGGCCGGCGAGATCACCGGATATGAACCCAATTAAGCACGTTTGGGACTTGCTGAAAAGAAAAGTTAAGTCCAGAATTCCAGCTCCTGCCAACGTGGGAGAACTGCGAATCGCCGTAGTTGAGGAATGGCGGAGACTATCCCAGGAGACCATCGATAACATCATTCTCAGTATGCCTAGACGGGTAGAAACTTTAATAAGAGCACGTGGAGGAAATACGCGATATTAATCACCATTTTTCTAATTTAATTAATTGTAATTTTAATATTAAATTTCACTTTTCCAGGTTACATGAAAAGTTCAAAAATGTACCATTTTTCACAAATAGCCTTTACTCGCAAAATCTGTTCTTAATGTGATCTCATTTTAAGTAAAAACAAATGAAACTTTAAATAACAAAAGAAGTGTAGTAAGTAGATTTTAAAATAAAACCATATTTTTTTAATTATGGACCTTTTTTTATGTTCCGCTAAATATGCCGGCGAGTGTATAACAGGTGATTGAACTAAATATATTATTAACTGAATGTTTACCAGAGTAGGTACAGCATTGGGGAATAGCAGTGTCAGTTTCTTCTTTTTGTTTAACACTTTTTCCTCAAAATGTCTGCTGCAAATTTTTGAATACGTTTTTGGTGTCCAATTTGTTCGTCCAGTAGCTGCAATCCAATTTCTACATAAATCACCAGATTCAGGAAAACTGCAACAAGCCATTAAATATTTTAGATATTTTAATCATTACACACTGTACTTAGACTACATATTATAATTTCCCATAAAAGTGGGTAATAATTTATAGAAAAGTTGGCAACACTAGGTTTTTAGGCTAGAATTTACATTCGTTAGCTAAGTGCTCTTTTATAGATGAATTTACATCTAGAGTACATCATACTCAATATCTAAGCAATAAATGAACATAATAAAAAGTTACTGAATGCCTAGTAACTGATACTTACGAATGAAAAGACAATCCGGGCATTTTCGTTCCGCTATCACTTTTACACCCTTTAACACTACACCGCACCATGATTTTTTTGTTTTGAATCGTTGTAATAATATGTGTAAGTTTATAAAAGTGTTCAAAACCTAATTTAACTTGAATCGGACATAACATAATCGTCAAAACTGAATTATAAAGTAATACGATAGCTAACTGTTGGTCCGCTGTCAAACTTTGTTTAGCAAAGTAGTGTGACTAAAACATAAAAAACGTGACACGCTACGTGAAACAAAAGATCTTATCGTTCTATTTCTTTTCTTTACACGACATCGGCGTAAGTTGCTCTTTATCTTGTGTGAATGAAACATAAGATAACAATTTGTCTATAGCTTTTCTCTGTCTACGACTATGGCGGACGCTAGCGGCCCTGATCGGGAGTTGTTGTGCGCCGTTCGGATAGCTCCGTAGCAACAAAACTTAGTGCGTTATCGTCCGACGTAAACATTCTAATGTGTAAAAAGCATCATATTTCAATATTTTAAGGAATTTTATACTTGACCACATGAGTTTCGGGTTCGACCGAAACTGAAGCCAGGGCCGAATATTCGGTTTCGGTTTCTGTTTCGGCCGGAAAACCAGTTTCGGTTGGACTCTAATAATAATAGTCAAGATAGGCCCATCCGAACATTTTACGTAAACCTTCTCTTCTTCCTACAAGAAAACGTAGCGCCATGTGTAGGAACTCCTGCGAAATACTGCTTAGGCTTACAGCTTACTACTGACGCCGGAGGGGGGTTTGCTCCCATAAACTGGCGACATTTTTTCGCGCGGTCCGCCCCGTCTAGAGTATAAGTCAATGGCTCAGTAATAGCCATTTGGTTTTAGGCTCGTTCGAAGAAGCGCGTTTACCACATTACTTGTGGGAAAGGGATAGCACCATTTCTAAATAATAGTTTTATGTCGACTCTACAAACAGCAGCTCTTGCCATATGCGTATAACCATCAGCTTTTTTTGACTTATACATCGCTTTCGAACGAAGCTCAAAAAAATTATGGCGATTATCGCAATTTTGACAATTCTCGCCAAAATGGCGAGGCCTTAGCCTCCTAACGAGGGGGATAAGGCCTTTTAATATTATACGAGTTTTTTTCATAATTCACTGGCTGTATCTGTCGTGTTTTTTTTATAATGTGTTCCTTGCTTTAGCCTTGGTCATAGCCCTCCAAGTCTGTTCTAGGTTGGAAGTCAGATTGTTACCGAAGAGACATAATATCAGACTGTATTTGAGATTATGCATTTTGTTTTTTTTATTTATTTATTTACTTGTTGTATCTGTCGTGTTAGTGACGCCAAGTGGAGTGGATTTTTCGTGATAGCTGTAACCGTAGCCATGATTCTCCGCAGAGACGTGGCGGAGACGGCGGAGCGCGTGTCGCAGAAGGCGGCGCAGTTTGCGAGCGTGGAGTGCGGGCGCGACCTCAGCGCGGCGCACGAGCTGCGGCGCCGGCACCTCGCGCGCGCCGCCGAGGCCTCTGTCATTGGCGACCGCATCCGCGCGCTGCGCAGCGACGGCGAGCAGCTGGCCAAGAGGTAAGGCGACGTTACTTGCACGCAAACACGCGTGCACGCACGCACGTTGATACGTACATAGCACACGTAGACGTGACAAAGACGCGTGTCGCAGAAGGCGGCGCAGTTCGCGAAAGGTAAGTGGCGAGACGGACACGCAAACACGCGCGCACGCACGCACGCACGCACGCACGTAGACACACCCACATACGTAATACATGTAGACGTGGCGGAGACGGCAGAGTGCGTGTCGCAGAAGGCGGCGCAGTTCGCGAGAGGCGAACGACATGACGTGAGCGCAAACCACGTGCACACACGCACGCACGCACATCACTTACGGACATAATACACACACGTACACTTACATACATGTACACGCTCAGCCATTCTTTTTTCTCTCTCACACACTCTGGATTGTTGGGTACAAGTATATTGGCGTGACTTAGGGCTTACGCACATCGCGACGGCACGGCATAGCAATTTATATCGAATTTCTACGATCACATTACTTACGTCCATAATGCATATGTCTCACACATTCGTCTCTCTTTCACACACACGTTCTGGAGCTCTGGATTGTCGGATACAAATATTGGTATTGTTCCAGCCACCCGGACCAGGCGCAGCAGATCGCCAGCAGCCTGTCCGCGCTGGACGCCGCGTGGGACAAGCTGCAGCAGCTGTCGGCGCAGCGCACCGCCGTGCTGGACGAGGCCATCGCCGAGCACAAGTTCGACGAAAACCTCAAGGTACTCGTCATGCATACCCCCAGAATTCACCCCTGAAACTTTCTACGCGCAGCTACTCACCAGCAGCCTGTTTGCGTGAGGTTGCAGACCCTGTTAGAAGGCCTATGTCCAACTATGACTAAAAGACTATCATTCTGATCCGATACTTGGGCGGTACCAATCAAACAGAACGCAGACAACGACACTCTCACCGGGCTAGATAACGGACAACCCTCCACCACCTATTGCCTAATTAACCTTGCGGTTATGGGAGCCGAATCGCGGGAGGGCGCCCGTTTGGTACTTGCTCTTGGCGTGCTCCCGTGGCGCCTTATTGACTCCCTAAAAATTGTTTTCTCTTGCATCTTGTCCCTGTGATCGCCAGATAATTTACACGATACGCCCTACCTATGTCAGTGTGTTGGCTGAACTGTCAAACGACGCATAGCACTGCACTCATTATCCTGAAACATCACTTGTTAAAGTCTCATTTTGCACTAATTTTCCCAGCCACAATACCCATCACACCAAAACACAGTAATACTTGGAAATACCGCTTCACGGCCGAATATCAACTGACACTGCTATGCAGCCCATTTGGGCAAAATCTGCCAGAAAATCCCTACCAGTACCACATAGTGTTAAAGGATTTTTAGCATGGGTTTTTATATTGTTTAGTTCAAATCTCTGACCTCGAGTTTTATGCCATCAGGAATTAGAACTGTGGGTGTCGGAGACGGTGAAAAGGATGGAAGGAGCGGAGCCAGAGAGCGTTTCTGATGCCGAAGCGCAATTGGAGCAGCATCACGAGAGAAAGGTGATGTAGACTCAACTTATGGTCTCATAAAGTCCAAGGTCAAATCAAGGTCTAACACTATTAATCTCAGGAAGTCATTTAAAATCTTTGACGACCATAAAATTGATGAAACCGTCTTTGGTCAACATGTACGGAGAAAGAGACTTCTTTTAAATTCAGATTTCATACACAACTTCCAAAAGAATGACGCGTAGCTTCATCAGTATTTCCTTAATTTTAGGGTAAGCCTTTTAGATGGGCCTCATATTAGATCTCCGGAATCTCTGGTTCTACAAGAGTCGAATTTTGCTTCCTAAATAAATCGAAGCTAAATTGTTTATATGGTATTTTTGTGGTTAATGATTTTGTCTCGTCCACGCTAAAGACAATTCCAGGAAACTACAAAGCAAATATTCTAATGTTGGTTTTAAAAAAATCAGGCCGAAATCGATGGCCGCCAGAAAGCGATCGCCGCGCTCCAGAAGGAGGCCGGCGCGCAAGACCCTGAGAAGATGAAGCGGGTCGAGAAGCTGTCGTCGACGCTGGACCAGGCGTGGCTGCAGCGCAAGCAGTACCTCACGCAGGCGCATGAGTTGCAGCTGTTCAAGGAGCAAGCGCGCCAGGTGGAGGACTGGCTCGCTGCGAAGGAGGCCTTCCTCAACAATGATGACCTTGGGGAAAATCTTGACGGTAAGTTTGGTATCTACCTTCACGTCGGTCTTTGGTTATCTTCACGTCGTAAGACTTTAAAGACCCTGAGAAGATGAAGCGGGTCGAGAAGCTGTCGTCGACGCTGAACCAGGCGTGGCTGCAGCGCAAACAGTACCTCACGCAGGCGCATGAGTTGCAGCTGTTCAAGGAGCAAGCGCGCCAGGTGGAGGACTGGCTCGCTGCGAAGGAGGCCTTCCTCAACAATGATGACCTTGGGGAAAATCTTGACGGTAAGTTTGGTATCTACCTTCACGTCGGTCTTTGGTTATCTTCACGTCGTAAGACTTTAAAGACCCTGAGAAGATGAAGCGGGTCGAGAAGCTGTCGTCGACGCTGAACCAGGCGTGGCTGCAGCGCAAGCAGTACCTCACGCAGGCGCATGAGTTGCAGCTGTTCAAGGAGCAAGCGCGCCAGGTGGAGGACTGGCTCGCTGCGAAGGAGGCCTTCCTCAACAATGATGACCTTGGGGAAAATCTTGACGGTAAGTTTGGTATCTACCTTCACGTCGGTCTTTGGTTATCTTCACGTCGTAAGACTTTAAAGACCCTGAGAAGATGAAGCGGGTCGAGAAGCTGTCGTCGACGCTGAACCAGGCGTGGCTGCAGCGCAAACAGTACCTCACGCAGGCGCATGAGTTGCAGCTGTTCAAGGAGCAAGCGCGCCAGGTGGAGGACTGGCTCGCTGCGAAGGAGGCCTTCCTCAACAATGATGACCTTGGGGAAAATCTTGACGGTAAGTTTGGTATCTACCTTCACGTCGGTCTTTGGTTATCTTCACGTCGTAAGACTTTAAAGACCCTGAGAAGATGAAGCGGGTCGAGAAGCTGTCGTCGACGCTGAACCAGGCGTGGCTGCAGCGCAAGCAGTACCTCACGCAGGCGCATGAGTTGCAGCTGTTCAAGGAGCAAGCGCGCCAGGTGGAGGACTGGCTCGCTGCGAAGGAGGCCTTCCTCAACAATGATGACCTTGGGGAAAATCTTGACGGTAAGTTTGGTATCTACCTTCACGTCGGTCTTTGGTTATCTTCACGTCGTAAGACTTTAAAGACCCTGAGAAGATGAAGCGGGTCGAGAAGCTGTCGTCGACGCTGGACCAGGCGTGACTTGATCGACATCAACCACATAAGGATGCCATTTTTCTCGGCGTCTTGCGGTGCTTTCGTAGAAAGGTGAAGGAGTCAAGTTGAGCAGTCCCAGAGCACACTCCAAAGTATATCCTGTGTATTTCTCATTTGGTCGTCTCGTCTTTTGAGCCGATGGTCGTCCACTCGAGACATACGCCTCCTGGAATAGCTGCCAAATATCACGAACTAGTGCCGCCTAAAGCCTGCGACTCCCCGCGACTATATGGTTCATCGACGTAATGTGGGGGCCTGCCAACCCTGCGCCAGATCCATCGGTCCTAGATGTGGCCCGCCTATTGTCACTTTCAGTTTCGCGATACATTGGGCTATTTATCATATTTTACTGTATATTTATTTTACAGCCGTGGAAACACTTATTCGGAAACACGCTGAATTCACCAAACTCCTGGAGTCTCAAAAAGGCCGAGTGGTGGAACTGGAGAAGTTTGCGCAGAGTGTGCTGGCGGGTGGGCATTACCACGC
This sequence comes from Coenonympha glycerion, assembly GCA_963855885.1. Lineage (NCBI taxonomy): Eukaryota > Metazoa > Arthropoda > Insecta > Lepidoptera > Nymphalidae > Coenonympha > Coenonympha glycerion. The sequence continues at coordinate 1,624,361 of OY979651.1, forward strand.
GCCGTACATACAGCGCAGGCTCAACGCCGTCATCAAACGTGCTGACGCTTTGAAGGTAGGTGAAAAAAAGTAATAGCCTAGAATTGAAACTTGGTATTTGGGTAGGTCTATATATGTGGTCCTTAGATCCCAAGGGATTTTAGGTCAATCCTTCCGGTTTGGGAGATAATGTACAAAAAATGAAACTCAGTAGTCAGACAAAGAGCATTATATAGTTTACCCATTATCTTTGGTCGAGATATGAAATTTATGTATTTATATAGGTGAATATGTTTCTGGAGATATGTGACTATTAAACTCAACAGCCTAGAATTGAAACTTGGTATTTGGGTGGGTCTTTATATGAGGTCTGTAGATCCCAAGGGATTTTAGGTCAATCCTTCTGCTTTGGGAGATAAGCCAACAAATTCGGGCCTCTTTGATTAAGTTTTGGTGGTGTCCAGGAGAGCTGCCGCGTGCGCGGGGTCCGGCTGGAGCAGTCGAAGCAGCTGCACCAGTTCCTGCGCGACCTGACGCACGAGCGCGAGTGGATCGAGCTGAAGATGCAGATCGCGACCGACACCAACTACCGCGAGCTGTCCAACCTGCAGAGCAAGATCCAGAAGCACGCCGCCTTCGAGTCCGAGCTGGCGGCCAACAAGAAGCGCATAGACGACGTGGCTGCCACGGGCGAGGACCTCATTGGTAATCACCCTTATATTATAAAGGCGAAAGTTTAGCAACAGCGCAGTCCCCGGTGTCGTTCTTCTGGCCCGGTAAGGGGCTATAGCTTGACCGCTATAAATTTGGCCCTCCCATGGTCTGCGGGACGCGGGGCGGGTGTGCGATTGGCTATACACGATACGATGTAATGACTCGCATCTTCAGAATTCGCCTATGGTATTTTCTTGAGTATGTATCATTATCCACGTCGCAAGATTAATATTGTCGTGTGTAGCGTAATTCACGTCAGCTGACAGCTGATTAGTTGAGCGTACTGATCCCTATTCTATGGATCCACAGTGAACCTAGCCTGAATTGTATAGAGTGTTTAATCCATAGAATGGTTGATTAGCTCCCGCCCCGCGTCCCGCAGACCATGGGAGAGCCAAGTTTATAGCGGTCTAGCTCAGGCCTCCCCGTCCTGGCATGTGGCCTGTAGGTCTACAGTGGCTATAGTGGCCCCGATCATGTCGCCGTCCGGCGCTGAGATGTCGGGGTTCAATTGTGTGAACCTCGCGTCCTTATCGTCGTCTCTATTGTCGTCCACGTGCAAACGCGCGAGGCACGGACACCGCTGTAGCTTGCGAGGTAGCGGGCGCCCGTTGGACGGTCGATCGATAATTAAGTGGTGCGATCCCGTGGAGGTACGCGCATGGCTCGTAGTCCGCTCGAACGAAAAGGCGTTGCGCGAGGTTGCGGACAAACTCCACGGTGGGCGTCCAGGGGCCCTACCACCTTCTCTTATCTCTCTTATAGCAGTAATGCTGTAATGCAGTAATGCTGCAGTATTATTTTGACATTTTCATACAGACATAGTCTGAAAATGACAAAACATTACTGCATTACTGCTATAAGAGATGGTGGTACGGCCCCTGGTGAATGACGTTTTTCCTGACGTACCTCGAGACTCTCAATACGAGCCTATGTCAATTAACTTTCCAGAAGCCCAGCACTACGCCTCGCAAGAGATCGCGCGGCACGTGGAGGACCTGGAGAACCTGTGGCGCGAGCTGATGTCGGCGGCCAAGCTGCGCCGCGAGCGCCTGCAGGAGGCGTACCAGGCGCGCGTGTACCTGCGCGGCTACGACGACTTCACCGCCTGGCTGGACGACGTAGAGTCGCAGCTGCTCAGTGAAGACCACGGCAAGGACCTGTCGTCGGTTCAGGCGCTGCTGAAGAGACACGCGCGGCTGGAGGCGGCCGTCGCGGCGAAGGCCGACACGGCCACGCAGCTGGCCGACACCGCGCGCCAGCTCGCCGACAACCAGCACTTCATGGCCGAAGAGATACTCGAAAAGGCCGACCGGGCCGTCACACGGTGAGTCTGCCGTTTTTACACGACTGCCCAAAAAGGAGTGTAATGTTTTTAGGGTTCATGTATGTATGTATGTGAGTTTCTTTATTCCGCCATAACTTCTGAACGGCTGAACAGATTTAGACATATGTGGTATCATTAAAATCCTTACATCATTCCGAGTAACATAGGCTAATTTTTTTTGGAAAAATTCGTTTTACCACAGGGCAGTGGTGTTTTTTAATTCTTAAATTATTTACTTGTTTGAAACATTTACCGCGTTACTTTTACTGCGCAGGCGGCTAGGCGAAATAAATTCGTTTTTTTGCTTGACGAAAATCCCGTCACGAAGAAAATCTACGAAAATCCAGAATGAAAGTTTTTCTTACCAGTCAACAGAATGTTAAACTTATCAATTGATTGAACTTTTTACCAGATACCGTCAGTTGCAAGAGCCGATGCAGATCCGGCGCGACAACTTAGAGGACGCGGCGGTCCTGCACCGCTGGGAGAGGGACGCGGACGAGGAGCTTAGCTGGCTGAGGGAGCGCGAGGCGACCGTGTGCTCGGACGACGCGGGCGCCTCGCTGCCCGAGGCGCAGGCGCTGCTCAAGAAACACCTCGCGCTGGAGGCCGAGATCATTGCCAGGTATCTTTTTGAACTACCGTCAATTCTCGAATAGTTGCGCTACTGTTGTAGTGAACAAGCCACCACAACCGTCCGTCCCCTTGAATAACCCCATTTTATAGTTTTGAGGGAACACTGTTGCTGGTAGCTTTTGCATGTAAGTGTAAAGAAGGATCTAGTATACCGGGTGGTCGTGGATTGTCAGCCATCCAGGTGAAATGGATGGAACATGTTTTTAAGCCTAAGAGTGTATGCACAAAGAAAGTAGAAGGAAGAATCACTTCAAACAGCTCTTCAGAGCACTCCCCATTAAACCACCGATAGAACTCACATGTATAGCTGACGTCTCTACAGTTTTCCGCCACATTTACGCCCCACGGTGGCCTTTTTAATGACGATGGAAGTCAAAGACACCTGCTTTTACTCCACAGAGAGTCCACGATCAACGCCGTCTGCACCCGGGCCACAGCTCTCGCCAGGCGGGGACACTTCGCCGGCAACGAGCTGGAGGCGCGCTCCAGGGACCTGCGTCTGGCGCTGCGGACGCTGCTGGACAGAGCCGCCGCCAGGACAGCTGCTCTGAAGGAGCGCTGCGAACTGCTGCAGGTGAGAGTTGTGAACGTCGCAACGAGCTGGAGGCGCGCTCCAGGGACCTGCGTCTGGCGCTGCGGACGCTGCTGGACAGAGCCGCCGCCAGGACAGCTGCTCTGAAGGAGCGCTGCGAACTGCTGCAGGTGAGAGTTGTGAACGTCGCAACGAGCTGGAGGCGCGCTCCAGGGACCTGCGTCTGGCGCTGCGGACGCTGCTGGACAGAGCCGCCGCCAGGACAGCTGCTCTGAAGGAGCGCTGCGAACTGCTGCAGGTGAGAGTTGTGAACGTCGCAACGAGCTGGAGGCGCGCTCCAGGGACCTGCGCCTGGCGCTGCGGACGCTGCTGGACAGAGCCGCCGCCAGGACAGCTGCTCTGAAGGAGCGCTGCGAACTGCTGCAGGTGAAAGTTGTGAACGTCGCAACGAGCTGGAGGCCCGCTCCAGGGACCTGCGCCTGGCGCTGCGGACGCTGCTGGACAGAGCCGCCGCCAGGACAGCTGCTCTGAAGGAGCGCTGCGAACTGCTGCAGGTGAGAGTTGTGAACGTCGCAACGAGCTGGAGGCCCGCTCCAGGGACCTGCGCCTGGCGCTGCGGACGCTGCTGGACAGAGCCGCCGCCAGGACAGCTGCTCTGAAGGAGCGCTGCGAACTGCTGCAGGTGAGAGTTGTGAACGTCGCAACGAGCTGGAGGCCCGCTCCAGGGACCTGCGCCTGGCGCTGCGGACGCTGCTGGACAGAGCCGCCGCCAGGACAGCTGCTCTGAAGGAGCGCTGCGAACTGCTGCAGGTGAGAGTTGTGAACGTCGCAACGAGCTGGAGGCCCGCTCCAGGGACCTGCGCCTGGCGCTGCGGACGCTGCTGGACAGAGCCGCCGCCAGGACAGCTGCTCTGAAGGAGCGCTGTGAACTGCTGCAGGTGAGAGTTGTGAACGTCGCAACGAGCTGGAGGCCCGCTCCAGGGACCTGCGCCTGGCGCTGCGGACGCTGCTGGACAGAGCCGCCGCCAGGACAGCTGCTCTGAAGGAGCGCTGCGAACTGCTGCAGGTGAGAGTTGTGAACGTCGCAACGAGCTGGAGGCCCGCTCCAGGGACCTGCGCCTGGCGCTGCGGACGCTGCTGGACAGAGCCGCCGCCAGGACAGCTGCTCTGAAGGAGCGCTGCGAACTGCTGCAGGTGAGAGTTGTGAACGTCGCAACGAGCTGGAGGCCCGCTCCAGGGACCTGCGCCTGGCGCTGCGGACGCTGCTGGACAGAGCCGCCGCCAGGACAGCTGCTCTGAAGGAGCGCTGCGAACTGCTGCAGGTGAGAGTTGTGAACGTCGCAACGAGCTGGAGGCCCGCTCCAGGGACCTGCGCCTGGCGCTGCGGACGCTGCTGGACAGAGCCGCCGCCAGGACAGCTGCTCTGAAGGAGCGCTGCGAACTGCTGCAGGTGAGAGTTGTGAACGTCGCAACGAGCTGGAGGCCCGCTCCAGGGACCTGCGCCTGGCGCTGCGGACGCTGCTGGACAGAGCCGCCGCCAGGACAGCTGCTCTGAAGGAGCGCTGCGAACTGCTGCAGGTGAGAGTTGTGAACGTCGCAACGAGCTGGAGGCCCGCTCCAGGGACCTGCGCCTGGCGCTGCGGACGCTGCTGGACAGAGCCGCCGCCAGGACAGCTGCTCTGAAGGAGCGCTGTGAACTGCTGCAGGTGAGAGTTGTGAACGTCGCAACGAGCTGGAGGCCCGCTCCAGGGACCTGCGCCTGGCGCTGCGGACGCTGCTGGACAGAGCCGCCGCCAGGACAGCTGCTCTGAAGGAGCGCTGCGAACTGCTGCAGGTGAGAGTTGTGACGTCATTTGTATCAACGCTTCTAATTTGTAATGACTGCTTCACGGCGTCCAATAAAAAAACTCAGAATATGGGCATCCGAACGACTTACGTAAACCTTTTTCGTACAAGTTAACAGTCAGCGACTGATCAAGAGTTCGGACCGCCCTAGGCTAATTATCAGGACGCGCCCCCGCCTGGTGCCAGATGTCTTACGGTCTTGCTTACTGTGATAGTCAGATATAGATTTTCAAAGCAATCGGTCCAGTAACAAAAAAGTTCAAAATGGCGGCCACTTTTTCTGCGCCATCTGTCAAAATTCCATAGGTGGCCGCTGAGTGAACGCGTTACCTTACTGATGGTATCAAAACAAGCTCAACATCAACAACATCGCTCCTACGACACGCATGACCTGCCATCTGCAACTTCAGCTCGCTAATGGTTTAGGCTATGACAGTGACCATACTTTTCCTGCGGATCTCCTCATTTCTGATTCAATTGTCCAGGGAAACTCCTAAACAAAGCTTTTGTAGGGACTAGTTACACAGTTCAGCGCAACTAAGGCGCGGGTTCCACCAAAGCGGAGTGTAGCAGAGCTGTGTTTGAGTAACAAATCAGATCTTGTCATTTTGACGTCTCCGAAACTCTCGGGATGTCGAAATGACGAAATCTGATTGGTTACTCAAACACAGCTCCGCTCCACTCCGCTTTGGTGGGAAACCGGGCCTAAACTTATACCATTTTTACGAGTATGCACCTTATACACTTTCGTGTTACGAGTCAGTCCTTGTCAACCGTATAACAGCGCGTAGTTGTATATCTAGCTGTAGACTTTTGGAACACGCATTGCCAAATTGTAAATTTGTAATATTAGGGATATTAAATAATTGTGATGGACTAATATAGATCTTTATTTACTCATCTCACCCAACTTTCCTGAACCTTCTCCATAGCACGCGTGGCAACATTGAATTTGTGATCATATTATCATTTAACGTGAAATCAACGAGTATGCCCGCGAAATTCAAAATTTTCGTGGTTTTTTTGCCATTTTTACGCTAGTTAGACATAAAAGGCTTATGGTAGTCAATTTGCGGGAAAGGCAGTATCATCTTCACGTGTTTTTATCAAAATCCTTGCATAAAAATGTTTATCCTAGGAAATTAGTCCGAGTATCGAGTTTGAAGTGAGTAACTCGCAAATCTCGAACTAATTTCTTTAACTCGATACTTTCAAGCAGAGATTTTTTATATAAACACGTAAAGACGATACTGTCTCGCAATTTGACTGCCATAAGCCTATTATGTGTTATTAGCTTAAAAATCGCGAAAAACCACAAAAAATTTGATTTTCGCCGGCACACTCGTGGCATGCCCCTTAATGGCCTATATGAAATAAATGATTTGAATCTTTGAATCTCATAAACCCTTCTGCTTACAGCTGCTGAACGAAATCTGGGAGGCGGAAGCGTGGCTGGCGGAGCGCCGCGTCGCGCTCACCGGCGCGGAGGCAGGTCGCGACGAGGAGTCGGTCCTGGCGCTCATGAGGCGCCTGGAGGCCCAGCAGAGGGAGCTGGCCGGGTTCCTCCCCACCCTCAGCAAGCTGGACAAGGCGCTGCAGGAGCGCGCGGCGCGGGACGACCAAGTCGCCAAGAAGCTGGAGGAACTGAAGGCCTCGTACGAGGAGATGAAGCTGCTGTCGGCCAAGCGACAGCAGCGGCTGCAACAGAGCCTGAAATACTTCAAGTGAGTCAATTTTTTTGGCACCGTCGCACGAGATTGGTTGGGGATAAGCCCCCGAAGCCTCTCTGGCCATTGGCCAATTGTGTACCCATAAAAATGCAACAACACCCGTTGTTTTACTCCGACTTTTAATTCGATGCAGTAAAATGACGTATCTAGATGTCATTTAGTAAATAAAATCTAAATAAAATCCAAATATTTCACATAAATATAATTTTGTTTAGAAAGTCACTTATCTTATAATATTTTAAATTATAAGAGTGAAATATAGCAGACTTATTGGAGTTTAAAAAGTAGGAAATAGTTTACAGCATCGAACTATTGTCCATCACGTTTGAATGGACCTGTGAGAAAGAGAGACAACGTTAAAAGATAGATTTTAGTGACTTGCCTTCTCTGGATGAGTTATGATGAATGGGGGGGGTGGTTTTTTTTTAGACATTTTGTCCCCTTATCTCCGAACCAATCGAAAAATCTGAAGTAATTATGATTAATGTTTGTTTTACGGGAAAAATAAAATCAACTCTGTATCTATTATACTTTTTTGATGTTAACAATGAACCTCTAAAACAAAGTTAAGTTTGCGGTCCAGTAAGAAAAGTGATTCTTATGTCTTTACTTTTTCTACAGTAGTACGGGACTCTCGTGCGCGAGTCCGACTCGCATTTGGCCAAAATAAACCTATTTTTCTTTTGAGGTACCGGAGTCCAAAAACGATGTTTCTATCCAGGTTCGTCCAAGAATGCGAGGAGGTCCAGGAGTGGATCAGCGAGCAGATGGCCGCCGCCGCCAGCGAAGAGTACGGGCTGGACGTGGAGCACGTGGAGACCCTGCAGCAGGCCTTCGACAACTTCCTCACGCAGCTGCACGCCAACGAGGGCCGCATCGAGGCCGTCTGTGAAGCCGGCACCGCGCTGCTGGAAGAGAACACGCCAGAAGCAGATAGAGTGAAGCAGAGGATAGAAGACATTCGTGGCCTGTGGGATGATCTGAAGGAGCTGGCTATTGCAAGACAAGAGGTACGATTTTTCTTCCTTCTGATAGTAGGACTTTTCTTATGAAGTCCGCTTGGGTAGAGACTACCTGGGCACCCTCCAGCAGGCCTTCGACAACTTCCTCACGCAGCTGCACGCCAACGAGGGCCGCATCGAGGCTGTCTGCGAAGCCGGCACCGCGCTGCTGGAAGAGAACACCCCGGAAGCAGACAGAGTGAAGCAGAGGATAGAAGACATCCGCGGGCTCTGGGACGACCTGAAGGAGCTAGCTATTGCAAGACAAGAGGTACGATTTTTCTTCCTTCTGGTAGTAGGACTTTTCTTACGAAGTCCGCTTGGGTAGAGACCACCTGGGACCCTCCAGCAGGCCTTCGACAACTTCCTCACGCAGCTGCACGCCAACGAGGGCCGCATCGAGGCCGTCTGCGAAGCGGGCACCGCGCTGCTGGAAGAGAACACGCCAGAAGCAGACAGAGTGAAGCAGAGGATAGAAGACATCCGTGGCCTGTGGGATGATCTGAAGGAGCTGGCTATTGCAAGACAAGAGGTACGATTTTTCTTCCTTCTGGTAGTAGGACTTTTCTTATGAAGTCCGCTTGGGTAGAGACCACCTGGGGACCCTCCAGCAGGCCTTCGACAACTTCCTCACGCAGCTGCACGCCAACGAGGGCCGCATCGAGGCCGTCTGCGAAGCCGGCACCGCGCTGCTGGAAGAGAACACCCCAGAAGCAGACAGAGTGAAGCAGAGGATAGAAGACATCCGCGGGCTCTGGGATGATCTGAAGGAGCTGACTATTGCGAGACAAGAGGTACGGATTTCCTCTTTTTACTGGTTATAAGACTCTTCTTACGGAGTCCGCTTGGGTAGAGACCACCTGGGGACCCTCCAGCAGGCCTTCGACAACTTCCTCACGCAGCTGCACGCCAACGAGGCCCGCATCGAGGCCGTCTGCGAAGCCGGCACCGCGCGCTGCTGAAAGAGAACACCCCAGAAGCAGACAGAGTGAAGCAGAGGATAAAAGACATCCGTGGACTGTGGGACGACCTTAAGGAGCTGGCTATTGCAAGACAAGAGGTAAGGATCTTACCTTCCTTCTGTGTGGTAGGACTATTCTTACGGAGTCCACTTGGGTTGGTAGATAGGTACCACCAGGGGATCCTCTAGCAGGTCTATTTAGCACAGCACTTCTGGAAAAGAACACACCAGGAGCAGACAGAGTGAAGCAGAGGATAGAAGACATCCGTGGACTGTGGGACGATCTGAAGGAGCTGGCTATTGCTAGACAAGAGGTACGGATTTATCATTCTTATTACTGGAGATTCTCTAACAGGCCTTCCTTGCTCCGCTCTGCTGGAAGTGACCACCCCAGAAGCAGACACAGTAAACCAGAGGTAAGAAGACATCTGCGGGCTGTGGGACGACCTGAAGGAGCTGGCTATTGCAAGACAAAAGGTAGGGACTATATCCTTCTTATGTTTGCTGGTGATGGACTCTTCTTACGGAGTCCACTTGGATAGGTAGTTAGGTACCACCTGGGGATCCTCTAGCAGGCCTTCCTTGCTCCGCGCTGCTGGAAGAGAACACCCCAGAAGCAGACAGAGTGAAACAGAGGATAGAACACATTAGCGGGCTGTAGGAAGACCTTAAGGAGCTGGCTATTGCAAGACAAGAGGTACGGATCTTACCTTCCTTCTGTGTGGTAGGACTATTCTTACGGAGTCCACTTGGTTAGGTAGTTAGGTACCACCTGGGGATTCTCCAGCAGGCCTTCCTGGCACCGCGCTGCAGGAAGAGAACACCCCAGAAGCAGACAGAGTGAAACAGAGGATAGAACACATTAGCGGGCTGTAGGAAGACCTTAAGGAGCTGGCTATTGCAAGACAAGAGGTACGGATCTTACCTTCCTTCTATGTGGTAGGACTATTCTTACGGAGTCCACTTGGTTAGGTAGTTAGGTACCACCTGGGGATTCTCCAGCAGGCCTTCCTGGCACCGCGCTGCAGGAAGAAAACACCCCGGAAGCAGACAGAGTGAAGCAGAGGATAGAAGACATCCGCGGCCTGTGGGATGATCTGAAGGAGCTGGCTATTGCGAGACAAGAGGTAAGGATCTTTCCTTCCTTCTCTAAGTACCACCTGGGGATCTTCGAGCAGGCCTTTCTGGCACCGCGCTGCTGGAAGAGAACACCCCAGAAGCAGAACGCGTGTGGGACGACCATAAAGAGCTGGCTATTGCAAGACAATAGGTACGGATTCTTCTTTCCTTCTCGTGGTAGGACTCTTCTTAAGGAGTCCACTTGGATAGATAGTTAGGTACCACCTGGGGATCCTCCAGCGGGCCTGCCTGGCTCCGCGCTGCTGGAAGAGAAGCAGACCAATAACGGGATGACCTTAAAGAGCTGGTGGAAAATCTGGTGAAGATACCTGTATACCTGATAATTATCCTTGAAGGTTTATGGAGTCGCCTTCGCCAGTGTGGCGAGTTATCTCTATAAATGTCTCTTTCAAAAGCAGACATTGAGCTTCGGCCCAGACTTTCTAATTCCAAGGTGATAACGATGTATGCCTTTCAAGCTGTTCTCCATTTAAATGCACCTTCTCCATCAGGCACTAGCAGGCGCTCGACAAGTGCACGAGTTCGATCGCTCCGCTGAGGAAACCCTGGCGTGGGTGGCGGAGAAGGAGGCCGCGCTCCAGCTGCTGAGAGCCCTGCACCAGCTGCGGGCGCTGCGAGCTGATCTCCAGGCAATACGGGAGCAGCATCTCCATCTCACCCAGGAGGCTGAGAGGTAAGAGACCCTGACGTAGGTGATGGAGAAGAAGGCTGCTCGGGAAGCCTGTGTTGTAAGTCCTCCTTGGGACCCTCCTGCGGGACCCTCCTCCCCCACCCTCTGTCACCCCGCAGGAGGGTCCTGCACGAAGTTGCCAAGCTGTAGGAATGACTGAATAGGGTATTTTACTCTAATCTAAATATCGATTAATAAAATTCATTATTGAAAAACTAAAGAAAATAAAGAAATATTTATAAGCAATTTAATATTTCTGATTAGACAGAGATAGCTATATCGGACAGTGACGTCACTATCGTTAACGCCATAGTAGCTCTTTTGCTAGAAATGGATAAAATACTCCCAAGTCCCACTCCAAAAATTCAAATGCTTGCAAATTTTGATTTACTTGTCATATTATAATATTTTTATTTTCAATGTATGTTATAATTGCTAACCCAGTTTACTATAAAGCATTTTTTTTTGTAAAATACCGTATTGTCTGAGATATGTGTGTATTGACTTTAAAGCAAGCTGAAGTGGCAGTGGGCGGGCCATATCTAAACCGATGGCCGTTGGGGCGTGTTTTGGAGTGGATACTGCGTAAAGGGGCAGCGTAGGACGACCTCATGCCCGCTGGACTGACTACCAAAAAATGGCTGATTAAGTAAACAGCTTGAAGGCTTTAGTTAATTTAGTTGATAATACCAAGTTTCTGTCCATAGGTTGGGCGCGGCATTCCCGGACGCGAAGGAGCACGTCCTGGCTAAACTGGAAGATGTCACAGAATCCCTGGCCGCGTTGGAGGAGCGGGCCGCGCACAACGAGCACCAGCTCGAGCTGGCGGACCAGCTGCAAGCGTACTTCGACAAGTACCAGGAGCTCATGTAAGTAAAGAAGTGGAATATGAGTGCTTTGTCTTCTTCTTTTCAAGGGCCAATTTCTAATGTCCGATAGAGATAGCATTGATTACCTGTACACCTGCTAAAAGACGTTTGTTTAAGAAGTCAACAAACGCAAGCGTACTTCGACAAGTACCAGGAGCTCGTGTGAGTAAAGAAGTGGAATATGAGTGCTTTGTCTTCTTCTTTTCAAGGGCCAATTTCTAATGTCTGATAGAGATAGCATTGATTACCTGTACAACTGCTAAAAGACGTTTGTTTAAGAAGGCAACAAACGCAAGCGTACTTCGACAAGTACCAGGAGCTCATGTAAGTATCGGAAGTGGAATTTGACTAGCAATGTTTCTTTGTCATTTTCTTTCAAAAGGCAAATTTCTAACGTCCGATAGAGATAGCATTGATTACCTGTACAACTGCTAAAAGACGTTTGTAAATATTGGAGGGTTGTTTAAGAAGGCAACAAATGCAAGCGTACTTCGACAAGTAAGCTCATGTAAGTATCGGAAGTGGAATTTGACTTGCTATGTTTCTTTGTATTTTTCTTTCAAAAGGCAAATTTCTAATGTCCGATAGAGATAGCATTGATTACCTGTACAACTGCTAAAAGACGTTTGTAAATAATGGAGGGTTGTTTAAGAAGGCAACAAATGCAAGCGTACTTCGACAAGTACCAGGAGCTCATGTAAGTATCGGAAGTGGAATTTGACTAGCAATATTTCTTTGTCTTTTTCTTTCAAAAGGCAAAGGACATGGCCGAAACTTGTATGAAGCTGTGCCCTGGAAAAAAAATATTCATGTCCATTGACAAACAGTACGTCATATTAAAGCTTATCATTATGTTTTTACAATAGTTTAATTTTTATAATCAGAAAACTTGCGAAAGACATAATATTAGCATAACAACTTGCAACAAAATGCACCTTAATATTTTTAATAGCAATGATTTTTTTATTCAAAAATTGCAATTCAAAATGTTTACTCGCATTTTCTAAGCTTTTTAATATGAAAAAATAATTAGTTCATTAACAATACGCATGATATTTTAATAAAAAATCATTGCTGTTGAAAATATTTAGGCGCATTTTGTTGAAAGTTGTTATGCTGTTAATATGGCTCTCGCAGGTTTTCTGATTATAAAAATTAAGCTGTTGTAAAGACATAATGATAAGCTTTAATATGACGTACTGTTTGTCAATGGCCATGAAAATTTTTTACCGAGGGCAGAATCCCGGCCATGTCATTTAATGTCGATATCTTTATCGACATGAAACTAATGTCCGATAGAGATAGCATTGATTACCTGTACAACTGCTAAAAGACGTTTGTAAATATTGGAGGGTTGTTTAAGAAGGCAACAAATGCAAGCGTACTTCGACAAGTAAGCTCATGTAAGTATCGGAAGTGGAATTTGACTTGCAATGTTTCTTTGTCTTTTTCTTTCAAAAGGCAAATTTCTTATGTCTGATAGAGATTACCTGTATGATTACCTGTACAACTGCTAAAAGACGTTTGTAAATAATGGAGGGTTGTTTAAGAAGGCAACAAACTGCCTAAGAAATAGCAGACAAATTCAGCTTCCCTTGAAAGGTACCAGGAGTTCATAAGATTAATTCATTAGAGTTAAGGACCTACCCTGATTTTATTTTTGTCCTTTTCACTCTTACTTGGAGCAACTTTTGGGAGAACTTTCTATCGAGAGGATTTCTTCCAATCGTGTTTCTACTACTGAACGAATTTACCAGTAGAAAAAATATAATTTATCTTTTTGTTTTGAAATCTTGCCGAAATAATGGTGGTTTATGACCTATGATATAACAAGAGAAATAAGAGGTAGATCGGGTATACACGGACCGAAAGTGAAGCTTTAAAACTAAGTCCAATACGAGCTCAGTCGCACCTTCAGGCTTCAGCGTGTTCTAGGGCGGAGCGAACTATTCGTGATACAAGTAGCTGTCCCTTTCACTCTTATGCGTATTTCCTGTCGCACTTTCAGCGTGGATTAAAGTGTGAGTGTTGTATACAATGTTTATAAATATGCATGTGTGCAGTACGAAGGTAGCGTACTCGTATCTATGTTTATGACTTGTATTAGTAACCTCACACGAACTTTCCTTCTACACCAGGGCGTGGACGAACGAAACCGTCGCGCGGGTGACGGCACCAGATTTGAGTTCCGACGTGGCAGCGGCGGAGCGGCTGGTGGCCCGCCACAGGGACATCGCGGCCGAGATGGACGCCAAGGACGAGAGCTTCCAGACCTTCTACGCTGACGGTGAGTCACAGACCTTCTGTACCTACTCTTCGAAGTAACATCAACAGTAGAGTCTGCCCCAGAAAGGGGAGAAAGTCGTAACGGACTACGATCCGCTTTGCTACTATCCGCTACTAGAAATAATAATCTGTAAGGTCAATATGTGCAGGAACACCGCCCACATGAAACTCCACACACAATTATTCCAACAATTTCTTTGTTTTGTCCCGACACCGGGACATCCATAGGTGGTGTTGACTTCACAATACGATATCGTAGAGTGATTATTGTGCTAGTGGTGCGTTCTTGCATACCTTTGTTACTGACACACCACTGTTAGCAATACCCCTAGTAACGTTACTTAAAATATGTCTATTGTTCCAGGGGAGAAGCTGGTCCGCGAAGGCCACTTCATGTCACAGGAGGTGGAGACGCGCATCTCCTCGCTGAAGACGCGGCGCGGCACGCTGGACGCCGTGTGGAAGGCGCGCGCGCGCATCTACGAGCACCACCTGGACGCGCTGCTGTTCCTGAGGGACGCGGACGCGCTGGACCAGTGGATCACCAGCAGGTATTACAGCGCATCTCCTCGCTGAAGACGCGGCGCGGCACGCTGGACGCCGTGTGGAAGGCGCGCGCGCGCATCTACGAGCACCACCTGGACGCGCTGCTGTTCCTGAGGGACGCGGACGCGCTGGACCAGTGGATCACCAGCAGGTATTACAGCGCATCTCCTCGCTGAAGACGCGGCGCGGCACGCTGGACGCCGTGTGGAAGGCGCGCGCGCGCATCTACGAGCACCACCTGGACGCGCTGCTGTTCCTGAGGGACGCGGACGCGCTGGACCAGTGGATCACCAGCAGGTATTACAGCGCATCTCCTCGCTGAAGACGCGGCGCGGCACGCTGGACGCCGTGTGGAAGGCGCGCGCGCGCATCTACGAGCACCACCTGGACGCGCTGCTGTTCCTGAGGGACGCGGACGCGCTGGACCAGTGGATCACCAGCAGGTATTACAGCGCATCTCCTCGCTGAAGACGCGGCGCGGCACGCTGGACGCCGTGTGGAAGGCGCGCGCGCGCATCTACGAGCACCACCTGGACGCGCTGCTGTTCCTGAGGGACGCGGACGCGCTGGACCAGTGGATCACCAGCAGGTATTACAGCGCATCTCCTCGCTGAAGACGCGGCGCGGCACGCTGGACGCCGTGTGGAAGGCGCGCGCGCGCATCTACGAGCACCACCTGGACGCGCTGCTGTTCCTGAGGGACGCGGACGCGCTGGACCAGTGGATCACCAGCAGGTATTACAGCGCATCTCCTCGCTGAAGACGCGGCGCGGCACGCTGGACGCCGTGTGGAAGGCGCGCGCGCGCATCTACGAGCACCACCTGGACGCGCTGCTGTTCCTGAGGGACGCGGACGCGCTGGACCAGTGGATCACCAGCAGGTATTACAGCGCATCTCCTCGCTGAAGACGCGGCGCGGCACGCTGGACGCCGTGTGGAAGGCGCGCGCGCGCATCTACGAGCACCACCTGGACGCGCTGCTGTTCCTGAGGGACGCGGACGCGCTGGACCAGTGGATCACCAGCAGGTATTACAGCGCATCTCCTCGCTGAAGACGCGGCGCGGCACGCTGGACGCCGTGTGGAAGGCGCGCGCGCGCATCTACGAGCACCACCTGGACGCGCTGCTGTTCCTGAGGGACGCGGACGCGCTGGACCAGTGGATCACCAGCAGGTATTACAGCGCATCTCCTCGCTGAAGACGCGGCGCGGCACGCTGGACGCCGTGTGGAAGGCGCGCGCGCGCATCTACGAGCACCACCTGGACGCGCTGCTGTTCCTGAGGGACGCGGACGCGCTGGACCAGTGGATCACCAGCAGGTATTACAGCGCATCTCCTCGCTGAAGACGCGGCGCGGCACGCTGGACGCCGTGTGGAAGGCGCGCGCGCGCATCTACGAGCACCACCTGGACGCGCTGCTGTTCCTGAGGGACGCGGACGCGCTGGACCAGTGGATCACCAGCAGGTATTACAGCGCATCTCCTCGCTGAAGACGCGGCGCGGCACGCTGGACGCCGTGTGGAAGGCGCGCGCGCGCATCTACGAGCACCACCTGGACGCGCTGCTGTTCCTGAGGGACGCGGACGCGCTGGACCAGTGGATCACCAGCAGGTATTACAGCGCATCTCCTCGCTGAAGACGCGGCGCGGCACGCTGGACGCCGTGTGGAAGGCGCGCGCGCGCATCTACGAGCACCACCTGGACGCGCTGCTGTTCCTGAGGGACGCGGACGCGCTGGACCAGTGGATCACCAGCAGGTATTACAGCGCATCTCCTCGCTGAAGACGCGGCGCGGCACGCTGGACGCCGTGTGGAAGGCGCGCGCGCGCATCTACGAGCACCACCTGGACGCGCTGCTGTTCCTGAGGGACGCGGACGCGCTGGACCAGTGGATCACCAGCAGGTATTACAGCGCATCTCCTCGCTGAAGACGCGGCGCGGCACGCTGGACGCCGTGTGGAAGGCGCGCGCGCGCATCTACGAGCACCACCTGGACGCGCTGCTGTTCCTGAGGGACGCGGACGCGCTGGACCAGTGGATCACCAGCAGGTATTACAGCGCATCTCCTCGCTGAAGACGCGGCGCGGCACGCTGGACGCCGTGTGGAAGGCGCGCGCGCGCATCTACGAGCACCACCTGGACGCGCTGCTGTTCCTGAGGGACGCGGACGCGCTGGACCAGTGGATCACCAGCAGGTATTACAGCGCATCTCCTCGCTGAAGACGCGGCGCGGCACGCTGGACGCCGTGTGGAAGGCGCGCGCGCGCATCTACGAGCACCACCTGGACGCGCTGCTGTTCCTGAGGGACGCGGACGCGCTGGACCAGTGGATCACCAGCAGGTATTACAGCGCATCTCCTCGCTGAAGACGCGGCGCGGCACGCTGGACGCCGTGTGGAAGGCGCGCGCGCGCATCTACGAGCACCACCTGGACGCGCTGCTGTTCCTGAGGGACGCGGACGCGCTGGACCAGTGGATCACCAGCAGGTATTACAGCGCATCTCCTCGCTGAAGACGCGGCGCGGCACGCTGGACGCCGTGTGGAAGGCGCGCGCGCGCATCTACGAGCACCACCTGGACGCGCTGCTGTTCCTGAGGGACGCGGACGCGCTGGACCAGTGGATCACCAGCAGGTATTACAGCGCATCTCCTCGCTGAAGACGCGGCGCGGCACGCTGGACGCCGTGTGGAAGGCGCGCGCGCGCATCTACGAGCACCACCTGGACGCGCTGCTGTTCCTGAGGGACGCGGACGCGCTGGACCAGTGGATCACCAGCAGGTATTACAGCGCATCTCCTCGCTGAAGACGCGGCGCGGCACGCTGGACGCCGTGTGGAAGGCGCGCGCGCGCATCTACGAGCACCACCTGGACGCGCTGCTGTTCCTGAGGGACGCGGACGCGCTGGACCAGTGGATCACCAGCAGGTATTACAGCGCATCTCCTCGCTGAAGACGCGGCGCGGCACGCTGGACGCCGTGTGGAAGGCGCGCGCGCGCATCTACGAGCACCACCTGGACGCGCTGCTGTTCCTGAGGGACGCGGACGCGCTGGACCAGTGGATCACCAGCAGGTATTACAGCGCATCTCCTCGCTGAAGACGCGGCGCGGCACGCTGGACGCCGTGTGGAAGGCGCGCGCGCGCATCTACGAGCACCACCTGGACGCGCTGCTGTTCCTGAGGGACGCGGACGCGCTGGACCAGTGGATCACCAGCAGGTATTACAGCGCATCTCCTCGCTGAAGACGCGGCGCGGCACGCTGGACGCCGTGTGGAAGGCGCGCGCGCGCATCTACGAGCACCACCTGGACGCGCTGCTGTTCCTGAGGGACGCGGACGCGCTGGACCAGTGGATCACCAGCAGGTATTACAGCGCATCTCCTCGCTGAAGACGCGGCGCGGCACGCTGGACGCCGTGTGGAAGGCGCGCGCGCGCATCTACGAGCACCACCTGGACGCGCTGCTGTTCCTGAGGGACGCGGACGCGCTGGACCAGTGGATCACCAGCAGGTATTACAGCGCATCTCCTCGCTGAAGACGCGGCGCGGCACGCTGGACGCCGTGTGGAAGGCGCGCGCGCGCATCTACGAGCACCACCTGGACGCGCTGCTGTTCCTGAGGGACGCGGACGCGCTGGACCAGTGGATCACCAGCAGGTATTACAGCGCATCTCCTCGCTGAAGACGCGGCGCGGCACGCTGGACGCCGTGTGGAAGGCGCGCGCGCGCATCTACGAGCACCACCTGGACGCGCTGCTGTTCCTGAGGGACGCGGACGCGCTGGACCAGTGGATCACCAGCAGGTATTACAGCGCATCTCCTCGCTGAAGACGCGGCGCGGCACGCTGGACGCCGTGTGGAAGGCGCGCGCGCGCATCTACGAGCACCACCTGGACGCGCTGCTGTTCCTGAGGGACGCGGACGCGCTGGACCAGTGGATCACCAGCAGGTATTACAGCGCATCTCCTCGCTGAAGACGCGGCGCGGCACGCTGGACGCCGTGTGGAAGGCGCGCGCGCGCATCTACGAGCACCACCTGGACGCGCTGCTGTTCCTGAGGGACGCGGACGCGCTGGACCAGTGGATCACCAGCAGGTATTACAGCGCATCTCCTCGCTGAAGACGCGGCGCGGCACGCTGGACGCCGTGTGGAAGGCGCGCGCGCGCATCTACGAGCACCACCTGGACGCGCTGCTGTTCCTGAGGGACGCGGACGCGCTGGACCAGTGGATCACCAGCAGGTATTACAGCGCATCTCCTCGCTGAAGACGCGGCGCGGCACGCTGGACGCCGTGTGGAAGGCGCGCGCGCGCATCTACGAGCACCACCTGGACGCGCTGCTGTTCCTGAGGGACGCGGACGCGCTGGACCAGTGGATCACCAGCAGGTATTACAGCGCATCTCCTCGCTGAAGACGCGGCGCGGCACGCTGGACGCCGTGTGGAAGGCGCGCGCGCGCATCTACGAGCACCACCTGGACGCGCTGCTGTTCCTGAGGGACGCGGACGCGCTGGACCAGTGGATCACCAGCAGGTATTACAGCGCATCTCCTCGCTGAAGACGCGGCGCGGCACGCTGGACGCCGTGTGGAAGGCGCGCGCGCGCATCTACGAGCACCACCTGGACGCGCTGCTGTTCCTGAGGGACGCGGACGCGCTGGACCAGTGGATCACCAGCAGGTATTACAGCGCATCTCCTCGCTGAAGACGCGGCGCGGCACGCTGGACGCCGTGTGGAAGGCGCGCGCGCGCATCTACGAGCACCACCTGGACGCGCTGCTGTTCCTGAGGGACGCGGACGCGCTGGACCAGTGGATCACCAGCAGGTATTACAGCGCATCTCCTCGCTGAAGACGCGGCGCGGCACGCTGGACGCCGTGTGGAAGGCGCGCGCGCGCATCTACGAGCACCACCTGGACGCGCTGCTGTTCCTGAGGGACGCGGACGCGCTGGACCAGTGGATCACCAGCAGGTATTACAGCGCATCTCCTCGCTGAAGACGCGGCGCGGCACGCTGGACGCCGTGTGGAAGGCGCGCGCGCGCATCTACGAGCACCACCTGGACGCGCTGCTGTTCCTGAGGGACGCGGACGCGCTGGACCAGTGGATCACCAGCAGGTATTACAGCGCATCTCCTCGCTGAAGACGCGGCGCGGCACGCTGGACGCCGTGTGGAAGGCGCGCGCGCGCATCTACGAGCACCACCTGGACGCGCTGCTGTTCCTGAGGGACGCGGACGCGCTGGACCAGTGGATCACCAGCAGGTATTACAGCGCATCTCCTCGCTGAAGACGCGGCGCGGCACGCTGGACGCCGTGTGGAAGGCGCGCGCGCGCATCTACGAGCACCACCTGGACGCGCTGCTGTTCCTGAGGGACGCGGACGCGCTGGACCAGTGGATCACCAGCAGGTATTACAGCGCATCTCCTCGCTGAAGACGCGGCGCGGCACGCTGGACGCCGTGTGGAAGGCGCGCGCGCGCATCTACGAGCACCACCTGGACGCGCTGCTGTTCCTGAGGGACGCGGACGCGCTGGACCAGTGGATCACCAGCAGGTATTACAGCGCATCTCCTCGCTGAAGACGCGGCGCGGCACGCTGGACGCCGTGTGGAAGGCGCGCGCGCGCATCTACGAGCACCACCTGGACGCGCTGCTGTTCCTGAGGGACGCGGACGCGCTGGACCAGTGGATCACCAGCAGGTATTACAGCGCATCTCCTCGCTGAAGACGCGGCGCGGCACGCTGGACGCCGTGTGGAAGGCGCGCGCGCGCATCTACGAGCACCACCTGGACGCGCTGCTGTTCCTGAGGGACGCGGACGCGCTGGACCAGTGGATCACCAGCAGGTATTACAGCGCATCTCCTCGCTGAAGACGCGGCGCGGCACGCTGGACGCCGTGTGGAAGGCGCGCGCGCGCATCTACGAGCACCACCTGGACGCGCTGCTGTTCCTGAGGGACGCGGACGCGCTGGACCAGTGGATCACCAGCAGGTATTACAGCGCATCTCCTCGCTGAAGACGCGGCGCGGCACGCTGGACGCCGTGTGGAAGGCGCGCGCGCGCATCTACGAGCACCACCTGGACGCGCTGCTGTTCCTGAGGGACGCGGACGCGCTGGACCAGTGGATCACCAGCAGGTATTACAGCGCATCTCCTCGCTGAAGACGCGGCGCGGCACGCTGGACGCCGTGTGGAAGGCGCGCGCGCGCATCTACGAGCACCACCTGGACGCGCTGCTGTTCCTGAGGGACGCGGACGCGCTGGACCAGTGGATCACCAGCAGGTATTACAGCGCATCTCCTCGCTGAAGACGCGGCGCGGCACGCTGGACGCCGTGTGGAAGGCGCGCGCGCGCATCTACGAGCACCACCTGGACGCGCTGCTGTTCCTGAGGGACGCGGACGCGCTGGACCAGTGGATCACCAGCAGGTATTACAGCGCATCTCCTCGCTGAAGACGCGGCGCGGCACGCTGGACGCCGTGTGGAAGGCGCGCGCGCGCATCTACGAGCACCACCTGGACGCGCTGCTGTTCCTGAGGGACGCGGACGCGCTGGACCAGTGGATCACCAGCAGGTATTACAGCGCATCTCCTCGCTGAAGACGCGGCGCGGCACGCTGGACGCCGTGTGGAAGGCGCGCGCGCGCATCTACGAGCACCACCTGGACGCGCTGCTGTTCCTGAGGGACGCGGACGCGCTGGACCAGTGGATCACCAGCAGGTATTACAGCGAATCTCCTCGCTGAAGACGCGGCGCGGCACGCTGGACGCCGTGTGGAAGGCGCGCGCGCGCATCTACGAGCACCACCTGGACGCGCTGCTGTTCCTGAGGGACGCGGACGCGCTGGACCAGTGGATCACCAGCAGGTATTACAGCGCATCTCCTCGCTGAAGACGCGGCGCGGCACGCTGGACGCCGTGTGGAAGGCGCGCGCGCGCATCTACGAGCACCACCTGGACGCGCTGCTGTTCCTGAGGGACGCGGACGCGCTGGACCAGTGGATCACCAGCAGGTATTACAGCGCATCTCCTCGCTGAAGACGCGGCGCGGCACGCTGGACGCCGTGTGGAAGGCGCGCGCGCGCATCTACGAGCACCACCTGGACGCGCTGCTGTTCCTGAGGGACGCGGACGCGCTGGACCAGTGGATCACCAGCAGGTATTACAGCGCATCTCCTCGCTGAAGACGCGGCGCGGCACGCTGGACGCCGTGTGGAAGGCGCGCGCGCGCATCTACGAGCACCACCTGGACGCGCTGCTGTTCCTGAGGGACGCGGACGCGCTGGACCAGTGGATCACCAGCAGGTATTACAGCGCATCTCCTCGCTGAAGACGCGGCGCGGCACGCTGGACGCCGTGTGGAAGGCGCGCGCGCGCATCTACGAGCACCACCTGGACGCGCTGCTGTTCCTGAGGGACGCGGACGCGCTGGACCAGTGGATCACCAGCAGGTATTACAGCGCATCTCCTCGCTGAAGACGCGGCGCGGCACGCTGGACGCCGTGTGGAAGGCGCGCGCGCGCATCTACGAGCACCACCTGGACGCGCTGCTGTTCCTGAGGGACGCGGACGCGCTGGACCAGTGGATCACCAGCAGGTATTACAGCGCATCTCCTCGCTGAAGACGCGGCGCGGCACGCTGGACGCCGTGTGGAAGGCGCGCGCGCGCATCTACGAGCACCACCTGGACGCGCTGCTGTTCCTGAGGGACGCGGACGCGCTGGACCAGTGGATCACCAGCAGGTATTACAGCGCATCTCCTCGCTGAAGACGCGGCGCGGCACGCTGGACGCCGTGTGGAAGGCGCGCGCGCGCATCTACGAGCACCACCTGGACGCGCTGCTGTTCCTGAGGGACGCGGACGCGCTGGACCAGTGGATCACCAGCAGGTATTACAGCGCATCTCCTCGCTGAAGACGCGGCGCGGCACGCTGGACGCCGTGTGGAAGGCGCGCGCGCGCATCTACGAGCACCACCTGGACGCGCTGCTGTTCCTGAGGGACGCGGACGCGCTGGACCAGTGGATCACCAGCAGGTATTACAGCGCATCTCCTCGCTGAAGACGCGGCGCGGCACGCTGGACGCCGTGTGGAAGGCGCGCGCGCGCATCTACGAGCACCACCTGGACGCGCTGCTGTTCCTGAGGGACGCGGACGCGCTGGACCAGTGGATCACCAGCAGGTATTACAGCGCATCTCCTCGCTGAAGACGCGGCGCGGCACGCTGGACGCCGTGTGGAAGGCGCGCGCGCGCATCTACGAGCACCACCTGGACGCGCTGCTGTTCCTGAGGGACGCGGACGCGCTGGACCAGTGGATCACCAGCAGGTATTACAGCGCATCTCCTCGCTGAAGACGCGGCGCGGCACGCTGGACGCCGTGTGGAAGGCGCGCGCGCGCATCTACGAGCACCACCTGGACGCGCTGCTGTTCCTGAGGGACGCGGACGCGCTGGACCAGTGGATCACCAGCAGGTATTACAGCGCATCTCCTCGCTGAAGACGCGGCGCGGCACGCTGGACGCCGTGTGGAAGGCGCGCGCGCGCATCTACGAGCACCACCTGGACGCGCTGCTGTTCCTGAGGGACGCGGACGCGCTGGACCAGTGGATCACCAGCAGGTATTACAGCGCATCTCCTCGCTGAAGACGCGGCGCGGCACGCTGGACGCCGTGTGGAAGGCGCGCGCGCGCATCTACGAGCACCACCTGGACGCGCTGCTGTTCCTGAGGGACGCGGACGCGCTGGACCAGTGGATCACCAGCAGGTATTACAGCGCATCTCCTCGCTGAAGACGCGGCGCGGCACGCTGGACGCCGTGTGGAAGGCGCGCGCGCGCATCTACGAGCACCACCTGGACGCGCTGCTGTTCCTGAGGGACGCGGACGCGCTGGACCAGTGGATCACCAGCAGGTATTACAGCGCATCTCCTCGCTGAAGACGCGGCGCGGCACGCTGGACGCCGTGTGGAAGGCGCGCGCGCGCATCTACGAGCACCACCTGGACGCGCTGCTGTTCCTGAGGGACGCGGACGCGCTGGACCAGTGGATCACCAGCAGGTATTACAGCGCATCTCCTCGCTGAAGACGCGGCGCGGCACGCTGGACGCCGTGTGGAAGGCGCGCGCGCGCATCTACGAGCACCACCTGGACGCGCTGCTGTTCCTGAGGGACGCGGACGCGCTGGACCAGTGGATCACCAGCAGGTATTACAGCGCATCTCCTCGCTGAAGACGCGGCGCGGCACGCTGGACGCCGTGTGGAAGGCGCGCGCGCGCATCTACGAGCACCACCTGGACGCGCTGCTGTTCCTGAGGGACGCGGACGCGCTGGACCAGTGGATCACCAGCAGGTATTACAGCGCATCTCCTCGCTGAAGACGCGGCGCGGCACGCTGGACGCCGTGTGGAAGGCGCGCGCGCGCATCTACGAGCACCACCTGGACGCGCTGCTGTTCCTGAGGGACGCGGACGCGCTGGACCAGTGGATCACCAGCAGGTATTACAGCGCATCTCCTCGCTGAAGACGCGGCGCGGCACGCTGGACGCCGTGTGGAAGGCGCGCGCGCGCATCTACGAGCACCACCTGGACGCGCTGCTGTTCCTGAGGGACGCGGACGCGCTGGACCAGTGGATCACCAGCAGGTATTACAGCGCATCTCCTCGCTGAAGACGCGGCGCGGCACGCTGGACGCCGTGTGGAAGGCGCGCGCGCGCATCTACGAGCACCACCTGGACGCGCTGCTGTTCCTGAGGGACGCGGACGCGCTGGACCAGTGGATCACCAGCAGGTATTACAGCGCATCTCCTCGCTGAAGACGCGGCGCGGCACGCTGGACGCCGTGTGGAAGGCGCGCGCGCGCATCTACGAGCACCACCTGGACGCGCTGCTGTTCCTGAGGGACGCGGACGCGCTGGACCAGTGGATCACCAGCAGGTATTACAGCGAATCTCCTCGCTGAAGACGCGGCGCGGCACGCTGGACGCCGTGTGGAAGGCGCGCGCGCGCATCTACGAGCACCACCTGGACGCGCTGCTGTTCCTGAGGGACGCGGACGCGCTGGACCAGTGGATCACCAGCAGGTATTACAGCGCATCTCCTCGCTGAAGACGCGGCGCGGCACGCTGGACGCCGTGTGGAAGGCGCGCGCGCGCATCTACGAGCACCACCTGGACGCGCTGCTGTTCCTGAGGGACGCGGACGCGCTGGACCAGTGGATCACCAGCAGGTATTACAGCGCATCTCCTCGCTGAAGACGCGGCGCGGCACGCTGGACGCCGTGTGGAAGGCGCGCGCGCGCATCTACGAGCACCACCTGGACGCGCTGCTGTTCCTGAGGGACGCGGACGCGCTGGACCAGTGGATCACCAGCAGGTATTACACTCGGGTCACAGAATACCATAATAGCAAACACACCCTTTTGTTTATTGCAAACACACCCGTTGGGGACCCAAGGTGCTGGAATGGTGGCAACGCACCGGGAAGCGCAGTGTGGGCAGACCCCAGTGGAATTTGGTGTAGTAAAACACCACTTGCTGATTCAAGACCGTTTAATTGACATTTATAATTAGACTACCCACATAATCTGTCACATTATAATACATTATTACACTACATCTTTTCCCTTCTAAAATAAAACGAATTGTACTGATTATAGTTCCCTAAAATTATGATTATTGAATTCTCTAAATATAACATAGAAATGTATAATATTCTTTATCCATCTTCTCACAAAAACATACATAACATTTGGAATTTAGTATTAAATTACATTTGTGACAATAATATTACTTTTATACAATCAGTATCTGTATCTTCATGCACTAAGTATCTAGTACTGAGAACTAAAAATATAACATATTATTATAATTTTACATTTTAAAAATTACTTCTAATATATTTCCGCGACAATAATGCATGCAATTTACTCCATAACTAGTTAATACCAAAGCAATTTAAGTTTACTGTTCTATAACATTTTTTAGATTCAATCGAGCTCGTCGTCTTGTCGTCCTTGGACCACAGGGCGAAGGATAAGTCTCACGAGGAGTGTTATCTTTCGAATCGCAACCTTCTTCCGCCTTAGTACTTGTACTTGGTTGAACTGATACACCTACATCGGATTCACTTTTTATCTGCTCTCCTGACCCCTCACCCTCTCTAGTCAGCTGTCTACGCACGAGATGTCGCCTATTTCGCCGAAATTTACGCCCGCTTTGATCCTCGACTATATACGACCTGGGTTCCCTAGCCTGCTGTACCACCTTCCCGCCTTTACGTTCCTTACCGTCCACTATCACCACTTTGTCATTGACGTCAAGTGGTGGAAGGGCTTTCGCAGTCCGATCATAATTTAATTTTTGTTTTTGTTGCTGCTCCAACAGGGCATTATGATTCTTTTGACGGTCAACCGGTTGACCTAATAACGTGTGACACGTAGGTAATCGAGTGTTCAGTCTCCTACCCATAAGGATTTGTGCAGGGGAATCCATGTTTTCTCGTGGAGTCGTTCTGAAATTTAATAGTGCTAATTCAAAGTCTTTACCAGAGTCAATGGATTTTTTAAGTAAAGCTTTAACCGTACGAACGCTGCGTTCACTTTTTCCATTGCTTGCTGGGTACAGAGGAGACGACGTTACGTGTTTAATATCCCATGCTTTCAGAAAGGCTTGGAACTCATTTGATGAATAAGCCATCGCGTTATCGGTCACCAGTTCAGCCGGAATGCCGTGCCTTCCAAACTGCTCCTTCATAGCTTTTATTACCGACCTACTATTAATTCTGTTTAATTCGTTCACTTCAACAAAGTTGGAAAAATAATCCCGCGCCGCGGGGCTGCCCTCGATACTCAGCTCCGGCGGCGGTCGCGCGTGTTCCATCACTATAACTTATTCACTCGCGTACTAATCACAATTCCACAATAATAAATGCGGCTAAATCTGAGTCTAATCCATTTAAATCTTTTTTCACCGCTGTCACCATGTAGTAAAACACCACTTGCTGATTCAAGACCGTTTAATTGACATTTATAATTAGACTACCCACATAATCTGTCACATTATAGTACATTATTACACTACATTTGGGAACCTCACTGTCGGAAGCAGTGGAATTTGGGTCCCCACCCAAGGTCCTGGAATGGCAACCTCGCATCGGCAAGCAGTGTTGTATGAAAAGTTCATGCCTCTCAAGTCGAACCCGCAACCTCCAAACTCCAAACGATCTCGACGTCATATTCGAGTCCAAGCTGCTGGTATCTAGTTCCTCTCTCTGCCTTTGCTGTGAAGCTGATCATCGGTATTGCTTCCAGGGTGCCGCTGGTGCGGGATGGCAAGTACGGCGAGAGCCTGGCGCAGACGGAGGAGCTGATCAACCGCCACCGCGACCTGGAGGAGACCATCGACGCGCAGAAGGACAAGTTCCTCGCGCTCAAGAGGATCACGCTGGTGAGTGCTAGGAGGAACTGCCTCTAGCAGTGAAGGTGTATTGTGTGTTGGTTTAATAATAATAAACTTTAATAATAATAATAAACTTTATTTGGGTTAGGAAATGGACACAGATAAATATGGAAAAACAAAATTACCAAGTCAAGATAATATACTAAAACTAAAGAAAACTGTGACCAGAAAACCCAAAAAGGGGCAACGACTCAGCATAATGCCGAGATGCTGTAGATACACCATAACAGCGCTGATTTTCAGCCGCCCCCTAAAAACCTCGACGTCCCGGACCGGCCCGGGCTGCCCGTCGATTTGACTTCGCTGGTCAACAAAAAGGAACATGTTAAATTAAATGCTATGGCTACAATATGGCTACGACAATTATTGTCATTCCACCTGACTTCTGAGGCATTTCTTTGAAGTTGGCCAGTGTCACTTACTATTTACTATCTGTGCTGTGGTTTTAGATTAGGAGTCTGTGACCTGTGTTGTGGTTTCAATTGTGTAACTCCGGCCACCTCTGTCCAGATCGAGAGAGCGTTCAAAGAGCAGCGCGACGAAGAGGAAGCGGCGCGCAGGAGGCACGCCGAGCGCCAGGAGCTCGAGCGGCTGCAGCAGGTCAAGAGGCGGGAGATGGAGAGGATCACCGAGGAGAGGCGCCGGGAGACCGAGCTGCAGGACCAGCAGCAGTTGCAGACCATGCAGGTGAGATAGATATTAACCACAATTTTATGGTCACTCTTTCAGCCGCTTCTGTGATTTCTGTTTTACATAGCAATCATAAAGGATAATGTTGCTCTATGTTCCTGTAAATGTCTATGTGTCTGTTTGGCAATCTTGTCTGTCTCTCTGTTCTTTATCTATTGGATCCAACGTCTGTGGTGGATTCATGGGTTAGCGTACACTGACAGTTTCCTGTTTCCCATAACTCACCAAAATGTGGAGCGTTAGGAGGGATACATGTTGTTGGAATGTTAGTAACATGTTTATTGAAAAGGGTTTGTTAAAGAAATACATGTTAAGCTAAAGCCACTATCAGAGTAGATACTTTGAATTTTACGGTGATGCAGGTGGAACGCCAGCTCAGTACGGGCGGCATAAGTGTCGCTACTACAGCTTCCGAGGAGACCCTGAGTCCGGCGCCGCAGTTCGAACGCCTGCCCAAACCAGAGCCGAACGTCAAACGCGCAGAGAGTATGAGCGTGAGTAAAACACACTTTTGTCTGACACCTTGGATTCTGAAATTGACCACGTGCAAACAAGGGAACCAGCTATCAGCAGCAGTGCTCCCTAAAAGACGGACGACCTCCGTGCTTGAGTGGTTAGCGTGCCGGCTTTCAAGGCGCTGCCATCTTTGAGGTTCCGGGTTCGATCCCCGGCCGGGGGGCAATGTAAAAAATAACTTTTCTATTTTACATTGTCTCGGGTCTGGGTGTTGTGGTACCTTCGTTGTTTCTGATTTCCATAACACAAGTGCATAAGCTACTTACTATGGGATCGGGGCAATGTATGTGATGTTGTCCTCTATATATTTATTTATATTTATTTATTATTTATATTATAAAAAAAAGCTATAAGATGGGGTTTTTCAAGGGGCGGATAAACATTAAGAGCCGATTTGCAATTTCTCATTGGCGACGGCTTATACCAACTGCAACCATAAAAACGACAAAAGAATCATTTGTTGTATGGGAGCCTCCTTTAGTTGGTTTTGTTTTGTAGTATTTGTTGATATATTGGCAACATAATACGTCATATGCGAAAGTTATCACGGTCTATCACGGTTTAAGAGATACATCTAAGTGACAGACGAACGGCAGATTCTTAGTAATAGGGTGCCGTTTTTTCCCCATTTGAGTACGGACTATGGAGCCCTAAAATTTTGCTCATCCATGTTTTTATTTAAAATCACGTCAGCCATCTTGTATTTGAAAGTGGATGTCCATATGCAGGTGGTGAAGACTCCGAAGCGCACGCCGTCGTTCACGACGCGCCGCCGCACGCAGAGCTTCCGCAGACATCGGCGACCCGACGAGCTGCCACCTGTTGAGATTGAGGGTAGGTTACCCTTGCAGCCATTGAGAACCCTCGATATCTTAGTTTCGATACCCAGATCGATATCTAAGATCCATAACGGGGCGAAGAATTCAAAATACTTTGTCAGAGTCGCATAGATTAAGTGGTGGCCTCTTTTTCTCTTGTTATATCATAGCAGAGTCGAGATACTAGAGACGTATTATGGCGTTCAGATAACGCGCGAATTTCAGAGCCAATGCATGTATCGAGGGAAATGGATCGCTAAAATTTTGATACCGAAGTGCTAGCATGCCCGACTTTAATGTGACTAGGTTGCTCTATCTCCCTGACCTCAGGGACTAAAACTTCCTTGGACGCCACTCCACGCCACCCGGAACCGATCATAGCATTACATAAGGAAGGTCATTAAATTTTAAAAAAGATTTAAGAAGGTTTTAATTTAATTTAATGACAAATACATTTTGCCTTCATGGTGCATGATAAGTATCAGATCTATGACAGTTCTAAACTAGAAACCAGTTCAGATCTGTGACGTCACCGTCGCTGCGGGAAATGCAGTCTACCATACCACCTACCATAGAACCGCAAGACGCCGGGAGAAGTGGCATCCTTATGTGGTTGATGTCCAGCAAGCTCGAACGAAACGATTTTTTTCCACGTTTCTGATACGTACCGCTAAGGTGTGGAACACCCTTCCAACTTCTGTGTTCCCAGCCAAGTGCAACCTGGGTGCCTTCAATTTGGCATTTTCTAGGCAAGCGCGCTCCATTCTAGACCTCATCACATTCTAGACTTCATCATTTCTGTCCATCAGATATGATTGTAGTCAAGCGCCTGCCTATCTATGGTAAAAAATCTCGTTTTCACGTGTGACAGGCTACTTGGAGCGCAAGCAGGAGGCCGGCTGCGGCGGCAAGCGCGCGACCGTGCGCTCGTGGCGCGCCTACTACTCCGTGCTGTGCGGCCAGCTGCTGTGCTTCTTCCGCGACGAGCAGGACTTCGCCAGCGCCAAGGCCGCCGCTCCCCCCGTCGCCATATTGAATGTGAGGGCATTAATACCGAAAACAACTCGTAAAATCGAAATATGAATAACTCTTATCTTATTTAGCTCATAATGACTGTGAAGGGGAGGTATATCTTTTGATAAATGGATGAAATTGTGTTCTTTAACGCAGATTCTCATACTCCTCAAAAATGCCAAGCATATATAGGGATGAGATATCGATTGAGAGAACATTCAGTCTTACAAATTCCTGTATATAACTAACTACTACCATATTCAACTGCTATAACGGTGAAGGTGATACTTTTGTATGTTTGTATGTGGTGGAAGCGCAGTTTCCCATACTCCTCCAAAATGCCAAGCATATGGAGGGATGAAATAACAATTGTTTAAGAGAAGAGAGAAATATTTAAACAGGCGACTGTCGTTCCCATTCATAAGGGCGGAGATAAACAGTCTGTCTCAAATTACAGGCCTATCTCGTTGCTAAGGGCTTTAAGTAAAATTTTGGAGAAGGTGGTTAACTACAGATTGGTAAGTTACCTTGAACGACATAACCTGATTGCAAGCAATCAATACGGCTTCCGCGCCAATAAGTCTACCGAAGATGCCGTAATCTCCTTTTCCAACATTGTGACCAAGCATGTCGATCAGAAAAACAAGTGCCTAGGGGTATTTCTTGACCTCAAGAAAGCCTTTGACACCGTGTCTATCCCTCTCCTCCTCCGTAAACTTGAAGCCCATGGCATACGAGGAATACCACTAGCTTGGTTTAAGGACTATCTTACAGAAAGGAGCCAAAAAGTCAAAGTCTCTGACTTTACCAGTAATACCAACAAAGTCACACATGGGATACCACAAGGTAGTACGTTGGGTCCGACCCTCTTTTTAGTTTATGCTAATGAGATTTGCAATTTGGAATTAAATAATGCACAAATTATTGCCTTTGCCGATGATACAGCTATTATATTCCATGGCAGAACATGGGACGAAACTCTTATGGCAGCTGAAAAGGGTCTAAGCATAGTTACGAAAACTCTAGAAAATAACCTTCTAACTATAAACGCTCAAAAAACAAAGTATGTTTGCTTCAGTGTCTCGCGTGTAACCCAACCTATGCCTAACTTCTCGCTTAAACTCCATACCTTTCCATGTAATAAATCAGACAAACTGCCAAGCGATTGCACTTGCGAAGTCCTCGATAAGGTGGAAACTATGAGATACCTAGGAGTCATTATTGACGAAAACCTAACGTGGCACCCACACATCACAACACTTGCCAATAAAGTCAGAAGGCTTATACCAATATTTAGAAATCTCCGCGACATTGCAGACAATAAATTAAAAACACAAGTATATAAGGCCTTATGTGAATCCCTAATCACCTACTGTATAACAGTATGGGGAGGCGCAGCTACCACTCATATGATTGAGATAGAACGAGCCCAAAGAGCCATCATAAAGGTAATGCTTGGTAAACCGCGCAGATTCCCCACTGAGGAACTATATAAAACCGCAAAATTACTTACAGTTCGGCAACTGTATATTGAAAGAAGTGTTATTCGTTACCATCAAATCCACCCAGCACCTCCACCGGTTCATACTCACTCTCACCGGCGTCGGTTAGATATTCACATCCCTCGTACACACAGTTCATTTGCACAGAGACAATTTAACTACATGAGCTTATATTTGTATAAAAATATCGACAAAAAGGTCAATACCTCCCACCTTAACAGCTATAGTCTCAAAAGTAAACTAAGAAAAATTTTAAGTGATCTAAACTACCATGACACTGAAAAGCTTATTCGGTAATATTTATTTATTAAACATGCACATTCTAACACACGCGCACGCACACACACGCGCACACACACACACACACACACACACACACACATATCACACGCACGCACGTATACATACAAAATATACACTCGCAGTCGCAACCATTACTAATATAAATTGTAATTGCCATACTAATATAAATTGTAATTGCCATACTAATATAAATGCTTCATTTACTGCAGTTGTTCGTCCGTGTTAAAATTGTTTTAAGTCTAACTTTAGAAACCGACCCCCAAGTCACGGGTTTCCTAGTTTGGGGGTCCAGGGTAATTTTAAGATAACTGTTTGTATTTTCTGTTCACAAATAAACAATTTATTATTATTATTATTATAGAACAATCAATTGATAAATAGAAAGGGATTGAGTGTCTACATTGTTATAGACATATAGAAGGCTAAATTATTGCTGATTACGCACCGCGCCTGTGCACGATGAATCAGCGGGCAACTGCCGGGCCCATCAGAGCAGTCCAGCGGATTTTCACAGGCAGCGGCGGTGGCGGGTCGAAAAAGGCCCGCCAAAAAATTTTATTAGGCGATTTGCACTGGGTTTAATCCCGCGGCACAGAGTGACTTACTACTAGGTACTTACCGGCGCATGGAGACAGCCAGCACGTGGAATCCGGGGAGTGTGTTCGTGTAGGATGAATGTAGTGTGTGGTGTCTGCGGTGTTAAATGCAAATAGGAACACACTCTCCCTTTCTTGAGGGATCTTTCGCGGCGGCGGTACGAAATCGCGGGTAGCGAAGTGAGTCCGCGGCGGCGAGGTGTCCAGGTGGCACGTGAGCACAAAAAACAGTGTTCCTGATAGTAAAATGGACCGCAGCGTTAGAAGGACGCGGCGGCCAACACGGCAAACTAAGGAACTCAATAAATCGGGGCTCGTAAACTAAACGACACGGGCGTGGCCGGCAAATTTCACGCGGGCAACGCGGATTTTTCCAGTCGGCTTGTAGAAACGGACTCGGAGTGGCGGCGTGGCCGGCAAACAACACGCGGGCGACGCGGAACAAAATGGTACGCGATAAATAGCTCCTCACAAATAATAAGACAGCGCGATGCGGCGTGGCGGGCGACTTTACGCGGGCGAACGCGGCACACACACCGACCGACTCCGTCGGGATTTTGCACCGGACTGCGGCGAGCGAACGCGCCGGGGCGCGCGCGGGCGCTGGTCGCAAACCGCTCGCGGGAGAGGGGCGTGCAGGCCGTCGACGCGATAGGCCTAGCATAAACCGAAGTGCTAGCGTAAAGCGCAAACACCCCCGCCAGTGGACCCAAGGATTTGGGGTCCACTAACCAATGGGCAAGCGGGATAAGGAAGAGACGGCTCGCTGCAAAACCGAATCTCCGACCATTACCTCGGCAACTCTGGGAACCCCATCGGATCCATATATCAATTTAAGAATGCGTCCACGACGCCAGCACAAAGGCAACAAATTAGACTCCTTAACTAGGACAAGATCACCAACCTTAGGTGGGTCGGTCCTGTCGGACCACTTAACGCGCTGCTGCAAGAGATGCAAATATTCTAAATACCAACGATGCCAGAAATCTTGGGTCATCTGCTGTAGCAATTCGAAACGAGACAACCGTGAGACCTTCACGTCCCTGAAGGGGTACTCGGGCAGGGCGTTAAGGGGTTCACCAATTAGGAAATGACCGGGGGTTAAAACTTCCAGGTCATTGGGATCGGACGATAAGGGGCAGAGTGGCCGAGAATTGAGGACAGCCTCAATCTTACAAAAAACGGTAGCGAGCTCTTCAAATGTCAAAATGGTTTCACCTATCACGCGTCGGAGATGCGTCTTTGAGACCTTGACGACGGCTTCAAAGATCCCGCCCCAGTGGGGACAAGCTGGCGGGTCAAAGGTCCAAGTTATCCCCATCTTGGACATTGCCGTGCCGAGGCCTATCTTATTTTCATTCAAAAATTGGACGACTTCCTTCAAATATCTATCGGCACCCTTATAGTTGGTCCCACAATCCGATCGGATCAGGTGCGGATATCCTCGGCGTGAAACGAAGCGGCCTAGCGTGGCTACAAAGGCTTCGGTGCTGAGGGCACTCACCAGTTCTAGGTGTACGGCCTTGGTAGCCAGGCAAACAAAAACGCAAAGGTAGGCCTTGAGGGAACGAGCATTGCGGAGGCTGGAGCTCTTGACGAAGAACGGCCCCGCAAAATCCGTCCCGACCGCCGAAAAAGGGCGCGAGGCCACGACACGGTCGGTGGGGAGGTCCCCCATAATGGGCTGCATGGTGCTGGCCTTCAGGCGGTAGCACGGAATGCACTTAAAAATGACGCTTCGGATGGAGCGTCGTCCCGATAAAATCCAAAATTCGCGCTGCAATATGGCCGAAAGGGCGTTGCAGCCAGCGTGGGCATTTTTGACGTGGTAATGCGTCACCAACAATTTTACAAAAGCGCTATTGTTCGGAAGCAATAAGGGATGACGTGCCCCATAGGGTAAGTCAGAATTCCGGAGGCGTCCACCAACGCGTATCAATCCGGCGTCATCCAGGAAGAGGTTTAAGCGGGCGAGCGAGCCCTTCAAAGGTAAACCTCGCTTCAGTGTCTCAATAGCGGACTCAAAATGCTCCAGTTGAACCAAACGTATCCAAAAGGTCCGGGCCTCCTGTCTCTCCAGGGGCGACAAGACCGGGTTCGACATTTTGTCGCGTGGGTTCCGAGCGTTGTGGGTGAAGCGCTGAATCCAAGCCGTCACCCCAATCAATTTATCAAGGGAACTGTAGCGTTCCTGAAGATAGCTCAGCGAATTGGCTGGCTTATCTTCCACAACTCCGACTCGCAAGCCAGGTAACACATCGGGCTCGGAGAACCTACTCTGAGGCCAGGCGGACTCATTCCGAGTCAGCCAGTCAGGGCCCCACCAAAGAGAGTGGTTGACAAGGTCGGAAGCTTCACATCCGCGGGAAGCACAATCTGCAGGGTTCAGG
The DNA here is from genome assembly GCA_963855885.1 of Coenonympha glycerion. Taxonomy (NCBI): domain Eukaryota; kingdom Metazoa; phylum Arthropoda; class Insecta; order Lepidoptera; family Nymphalidae; genus Coenonympha; species Coenonympha glycerion. The sequence continues at coordinate 1,658,881 of OY979651.1, forward strand.
TCCCCTGGCACATGTCTCCAGGTCAACGGGGTTTCCGAATTCTGGATTTGGGAAACCCGGTTGGCAACAAAGACTTCCAAGTTGTGGGGAGCGGCTCGCAACCAACAAAGGACAATTTCGCTGTCCGACCAGGCGTACACGTCCGTCAGGTCAACGATCGATAGGAGGGACGTACGCACATGGTTGAGAAGGCGCACCAAAAGAGCGGCTCCAGACAACTCCAATTTGGGTATCGTCAAACGTGACCGAATTGGGGCCACTTTACTTTTCGCCAAGACAAGGTGGGTTGCGACCTCGCCGGTGTCACTGACAGTTCGCAAATAGACCACGGCTGCGTACCCCTTTTCGGACGCATCACAAAAGCCGTGGAGACTGGCGTGGCACCTTCCGGGCGGTAGGAAGCAACGAGGCATCGAAATCCGATTAACATTCGGAAGTGAGGCCACAAGGGAGAGCCACTCCTGCAATAACCTGAGACCCTAACCTCCCTGAGGCAGTCGACAAAAGTATGGTCTGGCATACTGACTGCTGTAGACCCAAAGTCTCAGGGGAGGTGGCTAGGTGGCAGCTAGGGTGGCGGACACCTAGCGCGACGTGCCTTCACCAGCGGGAGCCCACTGACGGGGGTACTCCGGCTGGGGCGCTGCTAAAGAGGGGGAGGGTACCCAACGTGGGGACCATCCGGCATAACCAACCCGGGGTCGCACCATGCGGCTAGCATCCGGGGCGTGGTAGGGAGCGCCTCGACCTAGCACGGGTGGATGGCGCTCCAGTTGCGTCCACACATGGAGGGGAGGCAAAAACCTAGACGGTTCGACGCTCATTTGAGCGGCCGTCAGACACCCGTCATAAAAATGCGAGGGGGGTGTGACCCTCCCCTGGGGGGTGTGACCCCCCCTGGGGGGGTGAAGCCCCACCGCCCCTAGGGCGCTGGTAATCAGCAGGGGACCGTTCACCCATTTGGGGCCGCACCATGCGGCTAACGTCCGGCACCCGGTAGGGATCGCCTCGACCTATGGTGGGTGGATGGCGCTCCAGTCGCGGCCACTCGTGTAGTGGCGGCGAGAACCGACGCGGGACGACGCCCAATGGGGCAGCCGCGATATCCCCGTCGTAATGACGCGAGGGGGATATGACCGTGACGCGGGGGGGTGAAGCCCTCCTCCGGGGGGCGGAACCCCTACCTCCACTAGGAGGTTGGTGGTCCACCGGAGAACGCCTAACGGGACTGGCCGGGTGGCCAGGACTAGCGCCCCCGCCCATGGGGGGGGTGCGCGATCGAGCGCCCCCGCCCATGGGGGGTGCGCGACCCAACGTCCCGGCGACCGGAACCACTCCGGTTAGCGCACAAGATGGCCGAATGGGCACCGCCGCAATGTGGGCAGGGCCGCTGGCGCGGGCAGTCTCTTACGAGATGCTGGCCCAGGCACGAGAAACACCACTGGCGTGTCGCCACGTAATCTCTCCGGGCCGCAACCGGTTTGGCCAGGAAGTGCGGACACGAGGAGACCTGGTGGCCGGGGTGCCGACAATAGGCACAGGGGGGGAGCTTCGTTGCCACGGCCCCGCTGTACTGTGACACCCGGCGACCTTCTCTGGCGTCGGCTCCACGGCCTCGCCGGTTGGGGCCGGTCCCCGCCGAAGGGCCAGTCCTTGCCCCACCCCCTCGGACATGCTCGGACCTCCCAGGGGCCACTCGAGGGCCGGTAACTCCAGAGTTATCGGCCTGGAGGCACTCCTGCTCCAAAAACTTCAGGAGGTCGGAGAAAGGGGGCAGGTAGGTTGCACCGTCCCCTCCGAAGCGCTGCTCGAAGCGGAGCTTAAGCTCCGACGGCAGGCGGGAGAGCACTATGTGCAACAACAAGAAGGACCACTGGTCGACGGGGAGATCCAATCGACGGAGAGCATTGGTGGCCACAATGCAAGGGTTTAGCAAGGCCTCTCTGAGGCCGGCCACCCCGGTGACGGCGGGCAAGGCGAGTAGCTGGGCTACATGTGCGTCGGCCAACCGGCGCACATTTTCGTAGCGCCTGGCCAGCAATTCCCGGGCCGTGGTGTAGCTCTCCTCCGAGAGGTCGAGGTGCCGCACCAAATCCAGGGCCTCGCCCTGTAGCGAAGACAGTAAGTATGTCAGCTTCTGGGTGGGGGACAGGTCCTTCCTGGCGTGGACCAGACTGTCAAATAACGCCAGGAAGCCCATCCACTCTTGAAGCTGCCCACCGAATTTGGGCAGCTCGATCGTGGGCAGTTTCCCGAGTAATGCCGGCTGTGTGGGCGGTCGGCTGGGGGAGTCTCGAAAAGCGCCACTTCGACGCCTTTCATCAGCGGCGGTCCGGATCCCATGGGCGGCCTCCACCACCGAGTCCATCAGTTCGAAGAACTGGTCGTAATCGGCCTGAGCCGACCTCAGTACCTCCTGTTCGGGGCCGAGGGTGAGCAGGTCTTGAAAGGCCTGCTCCACGGAGGCCTGCCGAGTCCGCACCTGGTCCGCTCGGTGTAATAGGGCGGCGGTTCTATCTTCGCGGCCTATCAAACCCGCGGCGGACGTCGCCCAGCGAAGCTCAGACTGTATCTGTACAGCTAGCTTTTTTATGTTCGCGGACATTCTAACAAATTAAATGTAAACAAAATGTAAAAATAAAGTAATAATAAATTGAAAAGGCGGCCGGCAAGTCGGCGGGCGGCGCGAGTGCAAGCAATAATAAATTGAAAAGGCGGCCGGCAAGTCGGCGGGCGGCGCGAGTGCAAGCAATAATAAAATTAAAGCAATAGTAAACAAGTCGTATCGCGGTCGCGGTCGTACCGTAGTCGCAATGAACAAAGCGGCGCGACCGTAGTAGGTACGCGTGTTAAATTACGGCGAGCGGGCGGTACCGGCACGCAAGCAAAACTTAAAATAAAAATTAAACTTATAATTATAATAAGCGGAACGCGGCCGAAACGCGGCGTTAACGCAGCGGAACTGGCGGCGATTGCGGAATTTCCGCTAACAGCGCGGCGAACGACGCGGCGCGTGGCGGAAAGCGGGATTTATGCCAGCGGCGCAGAAAATGAACGGCGCGGCGGGCAAAACCAGCGCAAAACGCAAAGCGAGGTGTAGACAAACCGCGCTCGTTGCTACCAAAAATGATTACGCACCGCGCCTGTGCACGATGAATCAGCGGGCAACTGCCGGGCCCATCAGAGCAGTCCAGCGGATTTTCACAGGCAGCGGCGGTGGCGGGTCGAAAAAGGCCCGCCAAAAAATTTTATTAGGCGATTTGCACTGGGTTTAATCCCGCGGCACAGAGTGACTTACTACTAGGTACTTACCGGCGCATGGAGACAGCCAGCACGTGGAATCCGGGGAGTGTGTTCGTGTAGGATGAATGTAGTGTGTGGTGTCTGCGGTGTTAAATGCAAATAGGAACACACTCTCCCTTTCTTGAGGGATCTTTCGCGGCGGCGGTACGAAATCGCGGGTAGCGAAGTGAGTCCGCGGCGGCGAGGTGTCCAGGTGGCACGTGAGCACAAAAAACAGTGTTCCTGATAGTAAAATGGACCGCAGCGTTAGAAGGACGCGGCGGCCAACACGGCAAACTAAGGAACTCAATAAATCGGGGCTCGTAAACTAAACGACACGGGCGTGGCCGGCAAATTTCACGCGGGCAACGCGGATTTTTCCAGTCGGCTTGTAGAAACGGACTCGGAGTGGCGGCGTGGCCGGCAAACAACACGCGGGCGACGCGGAACAAAATGGTACGCGATAAATAGCTCCTCACAAATAATAAGACAGCGCGATGCGGCGTGGCGGGCGACTTTACGCGGGCGAACGCGGCACACACACCGACCGACTCCGTCGGGATTTTGCACCGGACTGCGGCGAGCGAACGCGCCGGGGCGCGCGCGGGCGCTGGTCGCAAACCGCTCGCGGGAGAGGGGCGTGCAGGCCGTCGACGCGATAGGCCTAGCATAAACCGAAGTGCTAGCGTAAAGCGCAAACAATTGCTATCATTTGATTAAATATCTGTAAACCATTGAATTTAGAGTCAAAATTTGACCGTGTTTCAAAACTGTGGACATTTTGCTGATGTGAGTTCTATTCTGCAGGCGCGCTGCGAGCCCGCGGGTGACTACACGAAGCGCGCGCACGTGTTCCGGCTGTCGTGCGCGGACGGCGCGGAGTACCTGTTCGCGTGCTCGTCGCGCGCGCTCATGAGCGAGTGGGTCGCCAAGCTGCGCTTCCACGCCGCGCTGCCGCCGCAGCTGCAGCTCACGCCGTACAGCGCGCCGCAGGGCGACTCCCCCACCGCCGACATCCGCAGGAGGCTGCAGTGAGTACCTGTTCGCGTGCTCGTCGCGCGCGCTCATGAGCGAGTGGGTCGCCAAGCTGCGCTTCCACGCCGCGCTGCCGCCGCAGCTGCAGCTCACGCCGTACAGCGCGCCGCAGGGCGACTCCCCCACCGCCGACATCCGCAGGAGGCTGCAGTGAGTACCTGTTCGCGTGCTCGTCGCGCGCGCTCATGAGCGAGTGGGTCGCCAAGCTGCGCTTCCACGCCGCGCTGCCGCCGCAGCTGCAGCTCACGCCGTACAGCGCGCCGCAGGGCGACTCCCCCACCGCCGACATCCGCAGGAGGCTGCAGTGAGTACCTGTTCGCGTGCTCGTCGCGCGCGCTCATGAGCGAGTGGGTCGCCAAGCTGCGCTTCCACGCCGCGCTGCCGCCGCAGCTGCAGCTCACGCCGTACAGCGCGCCGCAGGGCGACTCCCCCACCGCCGACATCCGCAGGAGGCTGCAGTGAGTACCTGTTCGCGTGCTCGTCGCGCGCGCTCATGAGCGAGTGGGTCGCCAAGCTGCGCTTCCACGCCGCGCTGCCGCCGCAGCTGCAGCTCACGCCGTACAGCGCGCCGCAGGGCGACTCCCCCACCGCCGACATCCGCAGGAGGCTGCAGTGAGTACCTGTTCGCGTGCTCGTCGCGCGCGCTCATGAGCGAGTGGGTCGCCAAGCTGCGCTTCCACGCCGCGCTGCCGCCGCAGCTGCAGCTCACGCCGTACAGCGCGCCGCAGGGCGACTCCCCCACCGCCGACATCCGCAGGAGGCTGCAGTGAGTACCTGTTCGCGTGCTCGTCGCGCGCGCTCATGAGCGAGTGGGTCGCCAAGCTGCGCTTCCACGCCGCGCTGCCGCCGCAGCTGCAGCTCACGCCGTACAGCGCGCCGCAGGGCGACTCCCCCACCGCCGACATCCGCAGGAGGCTGCAGTGAGTACCTGTTCGCGTGCTCGTCGCGCGCGCTCATGAGCGAGTGGGTCGCCAAGCTGCGCTTCCACGCCGCGCTGCCGCCGCAGCTGCAGCTCACGCCGTACAGCGCGCCGCAGGGCGACTCCCCCACCGCCGACATCCGCAGGAGGCTGCAGTGAGTACCTGTTCGCGTGCTCGTCGCGCGCGCTCATGAGCGAGTGGGTCGCCAAGCTGCGCTTCCACGCCGCGCTGCCGCCGCAGCTGCAGCTCACGCCGTACAGCGCGCCGCAGGGCGACTCCCCCACCGCCGACATCCGCAGGAGGCTGCAGTGAGTACCTGTTCGCGTGCTCGTCGCGCGCGCTCATGAGCGAGTGGGTCGCCAAGCTGCGCTTCCACGCCGCGCTGCCGCCGCAGCTGCAGCTCACGCCGTACAGCGCGCCGCAGGGCGACTCCCCCACCGCCGACATCCGCAGGAGGCTGCAGTGAGTACCTGTTCGCGTGCTCGTCGCGCGCGCTCATGAGCGAGTGGGTCGCCAAGCTGCGCTTCCACGCCGCGCTGCCGCCGCAGCTGCAGCTCACGCCGTACAGCGCGCCGCAGGGCGACTCCCCCACCGCCGACATCCGCAGGAGGCTGCAGTGAGTACCTGTTCGCGTGCTCGTCGCGCGCGCTCATGAGCGAGTGGGTCGCCAAGCTGCGCTTCCACGCCGCGCTGCCGCCGCAGCTGCAGCTCACGCCGTACAGCGCGCCGCAGGGCGACTCCCCCACCGCCGACATCCGCAGGAGGCTGCAGTGAGTACCTGTTCGCGTGCTCGTCGCGCGCGCTCATGAGCGAGTGGGTCGCCAAGCTGCGCTTCCACGCCGCGCTGCCGCCGCAGCTGCAGCTCACGCCGTACAGCGCGCCGCAGGGCGACTCCCCCACCGCCGACATCCGCAGGAGGCTGCAGTGAGTACCTGTTCGCGTGCTCGTCGCGCGCGCTCATGAGCGAGTGGGTCGCCAAGCTGCGCTTCCACGCCGCGCTGCCGCCGCAGCTGCAGCTCACGCCGTACAGCGCGCCGCAGGGCGACTCCCCCACCGCCGACATCCGCAGGAGGCTGCAGTGAGTTTACTTCTTTCACGCCGTCCTCTCCGTATCGTATCGGTAAGGTGTGGAACGCACGTCCAGCCATTCTGTAGATGCATAAAGGTTATGCCCGCAAAATCCATTGCCATAAACCTACGATGTATATTTAGCATGAAATTATCTTCGAATTCTAAAAATTTTATTTTTCGCGGCCCGCCACCAGCTCCGTACAATTCCGAACTTGCAAAAATCCATATTCAGGTCGATGTTGGCCATATTCCGTTCAGGATTTTCCCGTACTTACTCAGAATACTTTCATCTATGCCTCTGCTAAAACTAGCTCCCATGTGTCAGGAACGCTTCGTCGTCGTCTTCGGGCGCGTCGTCGCCGGAGCCGCAGCGCCGCGCGCGCACGCAGGCCGAGATCCTGCAGGAGCACCGCAACAGCCAGCGCGCGTCCGCCACGCCGGACAGGGGCGGCCGCGTGTCCTCCACGCCGGACAGGGGCGGCCGGGCGGCCGAGTCGCCCGAGAAGAGCCAGCGGACCTCCGTCGAGAGGCACATCGGTGAGTCGTTGTTCATCAGCCGCAGCGCACGCAGGCCGAGATCCTGCAGGAGCACCGCAACAGCCAGCGCGCGTCCACCACGCCGGACAGGGGCGGCCGCGTGTCCTCCACGCCGGACAGGGGCAGCCGCGTGTCCTCCACGCCGGACAGGGGCGGCCGGGCGGGCGAGTCGCCCGAGAAGAGCCAGCGGACCTCCGTCGAGAGGCACATCGGTGAGTCGTTGTTCATCAGCCGCAGCGCACGCAGGCCGAGATCCTGCAGGAGCACCGCAACAGCCAGCGCGCGTCCACCACGCCGGACAGGGGCGGCCGCGTGTCCTCCACGCCGGACAGGGGCGGCCGGGCGGCCGAGTCGCCCGAGAAGAGCCAGCGGACCTCCGTCGAGAGGCACATCGGTGAGTCGTTGTTCATTAGCCGCCCGCACGCAGGCCGAGATCCTGCAGGAGCACCGCAACAGCCAGCGCGCGTCCACCACGCCGGACAGGGGCGGCCGCGTGTCCTCCACGCCGGACAGGGGCGGCCGGGCGGGCGAGTCGCCCGAGAAGAGCCAGCGGACCTCCGTCGAGAGGCACATCGGTGAGTCGTTGTTCATAGCCGCAGCCTAGTGTTGTGGTCGTCTCCATGGGGAACAAGTCCCCACGGGGGTACGGGCCTCGAGGCTTGCCTCCTTACCCGGGCGTTGTGTCGCAGGGGAGCTGCGCTCCCCCGGTGTTGTTCTTTTAGCCCCGGTAAGGGGCTAAGGCCTCGCCTTCTTGGCTTGTGGCCTGATGGTATGGTGGGTCTGGTGGCCCCGCGCGGTCAGTGAACATCGTGTCACCGCCCAGCGCGGGGATGATGGGGTCCCACTGTGTAAATCCCGCATCGCCGTCTTCGTCTCCGTCATCGCCTGCGCTCAAGCGCTCCGAAGACGGAGACCGCAGCAGCTCGCGAGGTAGCGGACGCCCCGTTGGTGGTCGATCTTGATGTGGTGCGATCCCGTGGAGGTGCTCGTATGGCCCGTTGTCCGCGCGAGCGAACAGGCTTCGCGCAAGGGCGCGGACAAACTCCTCCACGGTGGGCGTCCTGGTGTCCCGATGAATCACGTCATTTCTGACGAACCTCGGAGCTCCGACGATCAGGCGCAGGCACTTCTTTTGCTCGACCTGCAGCCGACGCCTCTGGGTGGTTGAACATAATGCGTACCAGGCAGGTGCCGCACACGTCAGGCGAGAACGGACGTACGCCCCGAGCCGCAGCCTAGCATATTTCATAACGCATGAAGTCGATAGTCGACGATAGATGGCGTAAACAGTCCCTTAGCATACATACTCTGACGGAGTTTTTTCGACGAGCGTTCTATAAATACAGCTTCTGAGGACATACGCTTGTATCACCTCAGCGGTCCCCAAACGTAACACCTGCTTGGAGGAAAATTTTTCTATTGTCTTCAACACCGGCAAAAACTGTTGAAAAATAGATACATATTGTTTAATTTCTATAAAAAATCCTGTTATAGTCAACGTGCATAACTAAACAGTGAATTATTATTGATGTTTTCAGAATCTTCAGTGTTGCCGTCTCTGCCACCGAGACAACCTCAACCGGTATCGGAAGACGGCTCAGACGTACTGCTCAGGTATTTACCTACTTTATTAGACCTTACTGTCAGACGTTGTCCGCCTCCATCTATCCTAGTAGTCCAAATGTCCGGTCAAACCAGCCAGTTAGGCCGGACATTTAGGTGAAAAGGCCGGACACCATACATTATTGAGGATTTTGAGTACAAAAAAAAAATTATTTCCTTTGCATACAAGGTGTGGGTTAATTCGTATAGCGTGCCCGCAGCTAACCTTCTAACTTGATCCTAAAAACACATTAACGCGATCAAAAGTCCCAACTATTTTTATTTTATTTTCCATACAAAAAATATTATTTCATTTCAAAAAATAAAATTTAGCAACTCTAACTGTGACATCAACATACCTCATAATATATATATCGTTTTCATTATTCCCAGTTCATTGATATTGAACCAGCTGTTTTAGGGATGTCACTTAAAATTTATGGTATGTTTTTGAACTCCCTATAGTTCCCTCAGGATATGAGCTACACTTCTTGTGATACTTTTTCATACATCGTTCCCTTCTTTAGGCTTTCGGCTAATTACGGCAAATAATCTACACGTTGTATAAAGAATTATGTGTGAAACGCTATAACAACAATAAAAAATTGTAAACAAAAAATCTCTTGATTCAAAGTCAACTGTGTTTGAATCGTGAATCACGATTGGTTGTCTATATTGTATTTAATATTTATACTACTTGTTGTTAAATGGTGATAACATAAAAAAAAGCTGAGTTTGTTGTGAGCTTCTTCTCAACGGCAGGGCGCGTTTGTGAACCCTCGTAAACTTAGTTTTAAGTAGTGAATGGTTATCACCATTAAAGTGACCATGTAAAACAAAATGACGTGTCATAAGAGCCTTTGTATGCTAGGCCTATATGAAATAAATAATTTTTCTTTTCTATTCTATTCCCAGAAACTCGGAGCAGTCCCACACGTGGGGCCGCTCGCGGTTCTCGAACGGGCGGGACATCAGCATGGAATTCATCACGTCACAGAGAGAAGGTGAGTCCAACGTAGCAGCGACACTTGTGTAGGTCGTGCTGTCTAGAAATGAACGCCCTTCCGCGTGTTTACGCTTACACGTTGAATGATGTAGTGAAAGAGCGAACATTTTTAAATTAGACAGTGTTGCCAATTCAATTGTGCAAAATCTCTTCAACTCACAGACCTAGGAAACAATATCGACTGGCTCCGTCTACGAAATAAGCATGACTATTTTTACACGACTGCCCAAGAAAGGAGTGTTAATGTTTTTATTACGGTTCATGTATGTATGCATGTGAGTTTCTTTATTCCGCCATAACTTCCGAACGGCTCATTAGATTTGGACATATGGGGTATCGGCAGAATCCTTACATCTTTCCCAGTAACATAGGCTATATTTTTTTGGAAAAAGTCGTTTTACCACAGGGCATTTGTGTTTTTTAATTTTTTAATTATTTACTTGTTAATCTGTCAAGTGGCGTATAAAATGGCGTTCCTATAGGCTAGTAACGCAGTACAGTAACATTTGACAACAAATTCTGGCGCTCATCATGGCGGCGTATGTCACGCAACTCAGCCTAGACATCTCCATAGTCTTGTTATCTCTGTGATTTAACTAAATAAATTTGTAGCATCTGAAATAGCGCCTATCCTTTTCTATGAGGAGTATTTTGGAAAGGATATGCTTAGCACTATTTTTAGAAACGTTTGATTAGTTTAGAGATTTTGCACATCAGAATTGGCACCTGTGTCTACAGCAAAGATTTAAATCGTAAGAAGAAGTCTATATTGCGTAATATGCGTGCGTGGAAAACGTCCAAAAACATGCTGAGTGAGTGCTCTCAGTATACTGTAGTGTGCGATTGTGTGACAGAGAACGCTAGTGCAAATTTCGTTTAAGAGTAAGGTAAGTGAGGGGTAATTCGGTATGTCTGGTTATTTCGTTAGTTTTTGCTTCTGGCGTAAAAATAAGCAATAAAGACATGTTATAAATAAATTAAACGTAAATTCTAAATCTTCATCATATTACCCGTTAAAAAATCGAGTATGAGAATTTTGGTGAAAAAGCTCAGACCAATACGACTCTTTAAAACCTAAGTTGGCCGCAAACCGCTGTAGTACACCTGCGCGCTTGTATTTACCGTAAGCTTAAACATCATACTTTATAAGCTTACAGAAAGACAAAGGTAAGTCTATTTGAATTAAGTTTTTTATAGTGTAAATTTGTGTTTCTTTACAATTAATATAATATAGGACAGAGATAAATACAAGTACTAAATTCACTTAAAATTGCAATTAATCGACTCACGAAATAGCCGGCATCTTATTTTTCTTAGGTTGCGTATTTCGTATCACTACCGAATTAAGAATTTATGAGTTTCTTTTTTAAAGCTAGTGTATTAATTTATTAATCAAGATATTTTAAATATAAAATCAAAATCATAATTTGAAAGTAATGAACTTTCTTATGAGCTAAATTCGGTATATGATTTTTTCAATAAAATTCTTAAAATACGAGTTTGAACTAAACCTAAATTTGAATTTTTAAGGTGAACTCGCATAGGTACTAGTAGCATGGTTTTATTTATAGTTCGTTTTGCTTCATTTATTTTCATATAATATCTTTATATTCAGGATATTTAATAGTTACTTTAAATGGTTTTTGAATGATTTACAAACTTAAGTACAGGACTTTTCCAAAATAAGTATCACGAAATAAGATGTTTTTATTTTAGCACTCACTTTTAATTTCGTGATAAGGAACTTAAACTTAAGTATTAACGTATGCATATCAATTTATTATTTTTAGTGATGAAATATGTCTTAGGTTAATAAACGTGAAGTTCTATATTTCAAGTTTCATTACAAACCTCACTTAGGTACTCAACTCAAAATTCTCTGTAAGATAAAAAAGTAACTGTTCCCATCAAATACCTGCAGGCATTACTTTGTAAAGGTTTGTGATTAGTAGGAAAAAATTAAAGTTATTTTGTTATGTTTCAGCCACATGGAATAATGAGATATACCGTACAAAAAATGATCTGTCTTAAATTAATTATCTTGAATATTAATAAATTGAATCGAGCTTAGAAGACTTCAAACTTGCTGAAATTACTTACTATTAAAGATGGTTTAGTTTTTCAAAATTTTTAGTTTATTTTTATAATAAAGGAAGTTATTTGAAACTAAAACTTTTACGCGAAAATTTCATGTTGAAATAATAGCAACAAAATCCTTTGTATCCATGTTAAATCAAAACTTAATGATTTTTGATTTAACATGGACTCCAATTTTTTTTTTCAAGAAATTGGTATTTGAATTTTGGAGATTCCAATTATATAAGAGATATTTGAGTAATCTCTACAGTTTATAATTAGGTATTAACAATGAATAATTGTTTACTTTTAAGGGTTATTTTTTACTATTTTTTTATTTTAAAATCTACTGAACCGATTTTGATATTTTTTTCACTAATGGAGAGCTACATTATCCTGAATGAATATTGGCTACTTTTTATCTCGAAAAAATCTATTGTTCCTAAGGTATGCAAGCGATATCGTGGAAAACAGTTATGATTAGGGAACAGTTTGTACTTAAAGCTAAATTTGAGCTTAATGTAACATGTTTTTCCTTTAGAAATCGAATATCTTTATTGCTATATTAATGTATTAAACTCCTGTTATATTTTTATTTAAAATGTTTTAATATAATATCATAAAATTATTGCACAAAAGTTTATCCCGAAATAAAAACCCTGCATTCACGAATTAAAATGCTGAGCCAAATTTTATCACGAAATAAGAAGGAAAAAAGAGGTCTACCAATAAATTATTTAAAAAGAAAATTCTAACTAAAATCACTTAATTCATGCACGTATTAGCTGGCAAAAGACCAATGTTCTTTTAAAAAAAACTTTCAAACAGAAATCAGGTTTAGTTTTTTTTATTTTAATTTTTGAAGTCGTCGTAGCCTTAGTATACCGAATTACACCTCACTTACCTTAAATGAGACCTCGCTATATCACCATATCTTATGTCGATGTGTGTGGAAGATGACGACGTATCGAACACAAGACAAAAACGTAAACATTTTTGAAGGGTTGAAGGCTCATCTTATGATTTAAATCTTTGGTCTACAGTTATTAGAATAATTTAGAGATTTTTTTTATAATGTTTTCAATAAAATAAAGTTACTTATGTTTTGATGCAAAAATAAACTTGAAAACAGACAACGGCTCTCCACCATCGTCTATGGAACACCAGGATCGGGCCCCGGCAGTTCCCGACCGAGCCCCTCTGGTTCCGGAAAGGGGTCCCAATATTCCAGAAAGGGGCTCGAATATCCCAGAAAGGGGCTCCAATATCCCAGATAGGGGTTTCAATATACCAGACAGGGGGCCTCATATCCCGGACAGGAACTTCAATATAACGGAAAGAGGGTCAATCTCGGAAAGAGGCTCGAGTATCCCAGAAAGGGGCACAACTGTCCCAGAGAGAATGGACAGAAGTAATAACAACGACAGAATCTCGTCAGAGAGATCAGTGAACGATAGAGGAGAGAAATCTGTGACTGCGCTGGTGAACAGTTACCAGCAGAGGATGACCAGGAGTTACCATGAGAAGGTGGATCCGAGGAGTTCTGGGGGCTCGTGGAACAACAACTGGCAGGGCGTTGAGAGCTCTTCTCAGTTCTACACGGCCAGTGACCTTGGTCAGTCTTATCTCCCGTCTCTTGGAAATTCACCTTTTTTTTATTTACGCACGATCTTGATTTATGTCACAGTAGATAGAACTTTAGCATTTATTTGTTTTTAGTATATGGGTCAAGGATATATTTGAACACAAAGTAGATAGATGGGTGTAACTGTAGTATATTTTAAGGATATTTATGATCACACAGTAGATATATCGGTGCAACTTTAGTATATTTTATAATAATATATTTCATCACAAATTAGATAGTTGAGTGCAACTTCAACATATTTTAAGCATAATATATTTATCACTCATTCATTATCATTTCTCAGTGGTTCTGACCTCTGCCTCTCATAAGGAGGTCGCAGGTTCGAATCCTGGGCACACACCTCTGACTTTTCCGAGTTATGTGCGTTTTAGGAAACTAAATATCACTTGCTTAACGGTGAAGGAAAACATCGTGAGGAAACCTGCATGCCCGAGAGTTCACAAAAATGTTCTCGAAGGTGTGTGAAGCCCACCAACCCGCACTTGGCCAGCGTGGTGGGCTATGGCCAAACCCCTCTCAGTCTGAGAGGAGACCCGTGCCCAGCAGTGGGACGTAAAAAGGGGTTGAGATGATGATGATATTTATCACAAAGTAGATAAACGGGTGCACCTGTAGTATATTACAAGGATATTCGTGAACACAAAGTAGATAGATGGGTGCAACTGTAGTATATTTTACGGATACGAGTATATTATTTGATCACAAAATAGTTGGATGGAACATTAGTATATTTTAAGGATTATTTATTTATTTACACAGTAGATAGTTGGTTGAAATAGTATACGGTTGAAGGATATATTTGATCACGAAGTAGATTGATGGGTGCAATAATATTAATAGGTTTGGTTCAAAGGTATTAAAGGTGTATACATATTCTTAGTAGTACAATACATTTTAAGCAAAGCTTTGTTTTTTTTTCACGCTGCTTTTAAAGGAAATAGCCACCTTCTTTATGTTCTTCATAAAGTGCAATGTACGTATTTAAATTTTAACTATTTGTAATGCAATGATTTGTCTATAAACCCTATAAATATTATTCCAGCAATGCTTATAATGATAGCTCAGTGGTTGTGACCTCTGCCTCTCATAAGGAGGTCGTTAACCCCTCTCGGTCCGAGAGGAGACCCGTGCCCAGCAGTGGGACATAAAAAGAGGTTGAGATGAGACGAATGCTTATAGTGGCAGGCGATAAAAAAATCCCCTGATTTTATCCTTAGTAGTTACTAAATTTTCACAGACAGACAAACTAAAAGTTTTAAAAATATTGATGCAGGCTAAATATTGACACGACAGCCCAAAAAAGGAGTGTAATGTTTTAGGGTTCATGTATGTATGCATGTCTATGTATGTGAGTTTCTTTATTCCACCATAACTTCTGAACGGCTGAACAGATTTGGACATATGGGGTATTGTTGGAATCCTTACATCATCCCGAGTAACATAGAGTAAATATATATTTTTGGAAAAAGTTGTTTTACCACAGGGCTGTCGTGTTTTTTAATTTTTAAATTATTTACTTATTTTTATTTATCAGATTCATGTCAATGTAGATAAATATTATAGTAGTTATAAATAATTTCTAAGTAAGTATAGATTTAAGTTACAAAATGATTTATAATATCATAATATTTCATGTTTTTCTTTATTGTATTTGGTAGAAATCTATCCTGTTTACATGGTTTTTGGTTTTTCTTGTTTTACTATCAGTCGTTTCTATTTTTCCCAAAAATATGTCCATATTTTTTGCTTATTATTATAATAAATAATTTATTTGTATTTATGATAATTTTTAAGCGCACTTCTTGTGTGGATTATGGGTTTTATATGTTTTAGTAGTTTGGGTTTTATGGGTTTTATATGTTTTAGTAGTTTATTTTTTGTAGCAAGCTTGATTTGTTGGTTCGTCGGAAAAATTCTCATTAGTAGTTTGTTTATTTTAATTGACTGCGAAAATAATGTATGATTTTTACATTAAAATTAAAAAAATCTTAACCGACGGAAGGAAAAATTCTTCTAGTACAATAATTTCTTATTTTCCTTCACATTAAAATATTAAAATATAGATATTTCAATCCACGGAGATGCACCCCACTCTGTCAACATCGCTAATGTTACGCCGCCTCTACACTACTCGCAAAGTTCCTCGGCTAAGTACTCAGAAAGTTTACCGAAGTACTAAGAAAAGTTGGCGAAGTTAGACGAAGTGCCCCTCCACACTGCTCGCTTCGGGCAACTTCGGTCAACTTCGCGAGTAGTGTAGAGCGCGGGTTACATTCGATTCATATGAAGTTTGACAGAGTTGTTGCGTCGTCCTGGATTGAAATACCTATAGGCGCTTTTTATTTTATTTCATTTGATTTTCGCGAGTTTGGAAGTTAACAACAAATTGGTGCCGTTTCAACAGAATTGGCACCAATTTGCCAACTACTACAACAACTAAACTAAATTTGACGCGTCTTTAAACTAAATCAAATGACATGGCCGGATTCTGCCCTCGAAAAAAATATTCACGGCTATTGACAAACAGTACGTCATATTAAAGCATTGATCTTTGTATTAAAGCTTATAATTATGTCTTTACGATCGTTTAATTTTTATGATCAGAAAACTTGCGAGAGACATAATATCAGCATAACAACTTGCAACAAAATGCACCTAAATAATTTTAATAGCAATGATTTTTTTAATAAAACAATGCTGTTCAAAATATTTACTCGCATTTTCTAAGCTTTTTAATATGAAAAAATAATGAGTTCATAACCACTAAGCATCATTTTTTAATAAAAAATCATTGCTATTAAAACTATTTAGGCGTATTTTGTTGCAAGTTGTTATGCTGATATTATGTCTCTCGCAAGTTTTCAGATCATAAAACTTAAACGATTGTAAAGACATAATTATAAGCTTTAATATGACGTACTGTTTGTCGATGGCCATGAATATTTTTTTTCCAGGGCACAGCTCCATACAAGTTTCGGCCATGTCCTTTTAACTTGGAGAGTAGACCATTGTGCAACGTTAACCGACAATCATTATTTGAATGAACCCGTTATTGTTTTCGCAGCATACGGCGGCACAGGTTCCGGGAACACGCGTCCCGCTTCAGTGGCCGGGAGCGGCGGCTCTCCAGCCCTGGACCAGCGGCCGGCGTCCAGGTGAGCTTCATTTTTTATTAGTATTCAAAAAAAAAAAATGTTCCTTTGTTCAGTTTTTTTACTGACATAACCCTTTCATCAGGTTATGGGCCCAGGCCACTGACCTCTATTACAAATACGCTGGACTTCAGACTGTCCCCGTAAAAGTGAAGACACTTGATTTTCGCCATGTTGGCACTGATTGTTGCGTAAACTGACGTGAGGTTCCATGGAACTATAATAAAATAATGTTCACAACCTAACAGCGATCATTTGCAATTAGTGTCTATTTTAGTACCGTGGAACCTCGAGGGGGCGCTTCGAATCGGCACAAAAGAATAAATAATTAAAATTGTTATTGTCGATTGTATAAAGGAGGTCAGCGGCTCAGGCGTGTGCGTTCTGCCCGCGGAATTTTGACGATTTTAATGTTTTGTGCTTTTGAGCCCTGCAAATGTGCGTGAATGTTAGGAAGATATTTCAAATTGGGCTAGGTCTTGTACGGTATCTTAAAAAATCAAGAAAAATCTGTTGTCCACGGGAAAAATAAAGTTGTGTAGTTAAAACGAATACTTTTAGTGTACAAAAATATCTTTTTTTCATTATTTATATGATCTATTTTCAATATGGCGTCGCTGGCGCCGTACGAATTGACGTAACCCATGACTCAATCTGTCAATAGTTGACATTTCTGTCAAAGTCAAATGTTAATTCACAATGAATTACATATTACCGCCATGTTGAATCTTTGTTAAGTGTTGCAAACATATGCAGAAACACTTGTTGTGTACAACCGAAAAAGCTATTTTTAAAGAAAATATGTAGGTAAAAACAGTTTTTTGTGATCTGGGCTACACCCAAGTATACCGTACATAGACCTGGCCCAGGGCTCGTACATTGATGAAACGTCTCCTTAGTGCGTCCAAAATTTCACGCATAATTACACTATAAAACACAATACATAAAAAAACTCCATTGCGATTGCCTATGGCAACACTAACAAAAAATTACACAACACATATTTCTAACATTCTTTGTAAATTTGGTAGGAGTCTGGATAGGATAGGTTATTAATTTTGGCCGTAAGTAGTAAAGCTAGACCGCTATAAACTTGGCCCTCCCATGGTCTGCGGGACGCGGGGCGGGAGATACTCAACCACTGATCTCTATTCTATGGATTAAACATTCTATACAATTCAGGCTAGATTCACTGTGGATCCATAGAATAGGGATCAGTGCACTCAACCAATCAGCTATCAGTGACTGAAATGACGCTACACACGATAATATTGTTCTTGCGACGTGGATAATGATACATACTCAAGAAAATACCATAGGCGAATTCTCAAGATGCGAGTCATTACTCGTATCGTGTATAGCCAATCGCACACCCGCCCCGCGTCCCGCAGACCATGGGAGGGCCAAGTTTAAAGCGGTCTAGCTATAATTAAATAAATAAATATTTTCTTGTAGGTCGTCAGGTGAATCGGAGCTGTCAGTCGGAGGTACGAAAGAGAAGAAAGACAAGAAGGGAGTCTTCGGCGGTCTCTTCAGCAGAAAGAAGAGACCTCAGAGTCATATGTAACTTACATTACAATGGGTTTTACTTTAAAAGTAAACACGGTTGGAACACTGGTTTAGATAATAGCTGTAATTGGGTAGATGACTGAAATCAAAATATAGATTATTACCATTATTTTTTAAACAAAAATTATTAACAAATATAATGGTGGAAAGAGTGTCTATAACTTTCAATATACCTGATTAGACAGAGATAGCTATAAACTGTTGTGACGTCACTTCTCTTAAACGCCATAATATGAGCTTTATACAAATTTTTGTTTTGCGAAAAAGGGATGGACGACCCCTATATCAAAAGTTAAAATGCCTTTAACTTTGTATTTATTTGTTTGCTCTTAATTTTATTTTCTAGTATATTATTTTTATCCTTCGTAAAAAACCATAAAAAATTAGTCATCACCTCATTAATATCCAGAACATCCTATCCAGATTTGTCATATCCGAGATAGAAATTTGACGTAAGCTTCATACAAGTTATGTTAAATTTTTATCTCTGCACAATACTGTTGGATAGGTTATTAATTTCAAAAGCAAATTGACTAAATAAAAACAAAATAAATATTAGTTAAAGTCAATTAAACACTCATTGTGGTTTGGGCCCGAAATTAATTATCTATCCTATACTATCTTGGAGCTTATTGTAAAATTTCTAACTGGGATAGGGCACTTGTGGATAGGATAAGATATTGTAAGTTAGTTTACTACGGTGATGTAGGTACCTAAAATTAGTCTCCCAAAAATAGATAAAAATAGTCAAGATAGGCCCATCCAAACATTTTACGTAAACGTTCTTCATACAGGAAAATGTAGCGCCATCTGCCGAAACTCCTGCGAAATACATGTTTATTTTTTATATTTTTTTCGATCTATGTGTCTGTGGTCACCTTGCCTGCAATATTATTATTAATTCAAAAAAAAAAAATAGGTCTTTACCTATCTACCTAAACTGACTACTGACGAGGGAGGGTGCAATGGGAGTCATTCTTGCTCCCTTAAACTGGCGACAGTTTTTCGCGCTGTTCGCCCTGTCTTTAGTATACAAGTCTATGCTCCCAAACCATTTCAGGAATCTTAGAAACTAATTTTGCTTTTATAATGATTGATATTCATAAATTTTCTAAATAAGTGTTCAAAACGTGTTTAATTTTTCTGGAGTAAAATTAATAACTGTATAACGTAATCATATTCTATTCTCGTTTTCGAGTTAGTACTTTAAATCATAAATCTGAGATATATTTTTCTTTTATATTCTTTGTTTTTTTCGAGAAGCAACATTTTTCGTATATATCTTGTTTTTATTGTTCGGCAATGTTGTCAGAGTTAAAAAATACTACTTATGAATCATTGATTAATTTAATGTTTAAAAAAAATCAATTCTTGTCCATTTGTGCCTTTATATTTAAAAAATATGGAGATATTTTTTGAGACCTTTATGGTCTTCTAGTTTGTAAGGAAAGTGCCTTGAATTGAATCGCGATTTTTTACACAGATTGTTGTAAATGTTTTTGAAACCTGAAACATTATTTTTGTCATTTTTCACTCAACAAACGTCATAGACAGTTATTATATTGTTAATATTTCTGTCGATATAACGACAAATCTAATAAATAACAACGAAAATAAAAAATAAAATATAAAACGAAAGAGTTTTGACACAAATACATACATTCCGATACTTTTAAACATTCCTTTTTGCATTTGTTTATAGAAAACATAATATTTTTATCTAACGTAAAGTATTACTTGAATTGACAATAAACAAGTAGGTACTTTCAAAAACGAACTTAGTTGTAGGACAGTAAAATTAAAATATTAACATTTTTTGTCATGTTTTTTTTAAGCTATTGCATAGCTTCTATCGCGAGATTTGACGGTGCAGACCGAATCCAGAAATTCCGTAACGAAAATAACCTGGCACTCCTAAAGTAGAACTTTTGGTACTAGGCTACCATGAAAGCAGAGAGTGCAACTTCAAAAACTTTTTAGTGTTTAGTTTGCCATCTATCGAAAAATAGCAGAACTTTTTAATGACTTTTTGAAATATCACGGTGCGTGATATTTCAAAAAGTGCTTTATGGTAGCCTAGTACCAAAAGTTATACTTTTCGATTGATGGCAAAACTAAAAATAACTTTAAATTCTATGCAATAGCTTTACCGCGGCAGTCTCCGAGTGCCACACGCCTTTTTTTCTTTTCTTTGGCTTTACACAGATAAGCCAATGTCAGGTTATAATTTGTCATGTTTATAAAAGTCAAATATTCATTGAACAGAGTTTATTGTTAATGCATAATCTGTTGAAATTGAGATTTTAGTCTATGGTTAAAGTAAAATAAATAATAAACTCTTTTACTATAACTACAAAGTTTTATTTAACATGATCCAATTTCTAAAACTTGATTAATTAACAAAATGACTATCAGATTGGCTGATAAGTTAATGCACATATTTGAATACTTATTAATAACCTCATTTATTTAAAATAAATCTATCTATCTAGCAGATCAATTTCTGTCAGTCATAGACTAAATAATGTATTCTTTTTTACATTTAAATTTTAGCCAATCATATCGGAGTTTTATGAAATTTTACAACTGCAATAACATGTATCCATCTACTTATAACTTAATCAAAGTACAATTTTACACCACCCTTGTAATGTTATAGACGTTGATTTTTACACAGTTTATATAAAAGTTATTAGTTATAATAGCTATATTTTCTATTAAGAAAATAGTATAACGAAAACACACATTATTCTTTGAATCATTGTCTCCCTATTTTGAAGTTAAGATTTGCTGTTTATCATAAGAATATATATTTTGTGTAATATTATTGTTTTATTTTCATTTAAACCCTTTTTTACATACAAACACAGGCAACGTTCTCATACGTTTTTCGAATATATTAGACTAACACTACATTGTAGGCTTATGGCAATGAATTTTCCGAAAATAATAATATCACAGCAAATATAAAAAAATAGCTTGAGTGGTATTCCTCAACT
This sequence comes from Coenonympha glycerion, assembly GCA_963855885.1. Lineage (NCBI taxonomy): Eukaryota > Metazoa > Arthropoda > Insecta > Lepidoptera > Nymphalidae > Coenonympha > Coenonympha glycerion. Next base: position 1,679,778 of record OY979651.1, read on the forward strand.
CATACTGGTTCCCGAATAATAACCATTTTATAATTTTTTATACTTACTCAGCCTGACGACGTCCACTGCTGGACATAGGCCTTTCCGAGAGCGCGCCACCACACACGGTCCTCCGCCTTCCTCATCCACCCGCTACCAGCGACCTTTTTCAGGTCGTCGGTCCAGCGGGCAGAAGGTCTTCCTACGCTGCGCTTACCGGTACGCGGTCTCCACTCCAGAGCACGTCTGCACCAACGTCTGTCGGTTCTGCGACAGATATGGCCCACTGCCACTTCAGCTTGCACTTAATCCGTTGGACTATGTCGGTTGCTTTGGTTCTCCTACGGATGTCCTCGTAGCGGATTATATCCCTCAGAGAAACGCTCAGCACAGCCCTCTCCATAGCATACTGAGCGACTGAACTTGTGGACAAGGCCTACTGTTCTGCTCCGTATGTCATGACCGGTAGGTAAGACGTAGGTTTTGAAAATATTTTCTAGTTTCTGCAGTTGCCCATATTTGCGAGAGCTATTGGAAACCAGTATGAACTATGAAGTAACTGGCCTAGACCTATGTCTGCTTGCGAAATTTAAAATTTATTCGGTTTTTTACAATTTGTAAAGGCGGTAAAAATGTTATTAGCTTACAAACTGCGAAAAACCAAATATTTGAATTTCGCGGGTAGACCTGTGCGTTGACGTATATAATAATCGCGCCGTCTATTAATTTAGACGCGTACTAAACTATGCTTCAATACAAAAACCTAGGAAACAACAAGGGCGGATCCAGCTTTGGTGCCAGGGGGGGGTCACATAGTTGTAGTCAAGTCACAAGAAGTTTCAATTTAAATATGATACTAATTGATACAGTTACAAAGTGGGTTTTTTATTAATGTGTATAAGTAGGTACCTACTGTACTTATAAGAGTCAATATTTCTTTTTCCCAGACGTCACTTCATCTACTTCAGTGGGTGCGTTTTCCGGACGAGACCTTACCAGTCTGGTTAAGACGTTTTTCAACTATTGAAGCTCTTAGCCACGATTTGATTTTTCGCAACAGCGTAGAACGGAGGCGAGCGAAGCGAGATCAAAATTTTTACGATTTTGCAGGATAAATCACTATTTATTCCAGTCTTGAATTTAACATGGGTTGAAAGTGAGATCCGTCTTTAATAAAAATAATATAATCATTTTTAGGCGTCCTAACGTCTTATAATCACAAATATGCCCGAATGAAGTGAACGCGAACTTTACATATATTTACTGCGAGCGAAGCGAGCTAAAATTTTTTAACGTTTTTTATTTCGTTTTATTATGTGATCCATCTTTAATCTTTAATTTAAATAATATAATAATTTTTTTTGGCGGAATAACGACTTAAATTCGCAAATAGTCCCGAATGAAGCAAACACGAACTTAATATATCCTGACAACTATTATGCGAGCGAAGCGAGCGCGAAAATTTCGTTTTTTTTACTAAAAATTCATAACGTAACAAAGATCCTGGGGGCATACATATTTTGATGACTGGATATGCGAGCGAAGCGAGCTCAAAGTTTTTACTATTTCGCAGGATAAATCACTATTTATTCCAGTCTTGAATGACATGGTTTGACACTGAGATCCATTTTTAATAAAAATAATATTATAATCATTTTTAGATGTAATATAACGTCTTAAAATCGCAATATGACCGAATGAAGTTAACGCGAACTTTATATATATTTTGACAACTGGATATGCGAGCGAAGCGAGCTCGGAATTTTGCCGTTTTTTTTTTACTGAAAAAGTCACAACATAACAAAGATCCTGGGGGCATACATATCTTGATAACAGGATATGCGAGCGAAGCGAGCTGAAATTGTTTACATTTTCGCATGATAAATCACTATTTATTCCATGACCTGAAATGATCTTGTATACACCCCTGCATTCAAGGTAATTTCGTATAAATCTTAGATACCTACATCATTTTTTACGAGAATATATTTTCGAAACCCAAATATATCTTGTGATTAATTAATAAAATCAGTAAATAAGGAGGATTGTTGATAAATCAGGAAATCTCCTGGGAAATCAGGAGGTTATCAGTTAAAAGGTCGCGGTGGTGAGGTAAAATTAAAATTTTCGATACTTTCGTTCCCTAATCAAAAAATAAATAAATAAATAAATAAACTAATAATGCGTTTGACACCATATAAAATAAAATCAACCATAAATCAATTAAATATTAATGGTACTCCTACTCACTTACATAAAATCTATATTGTTCCAAAAAATACCATATAAAACATTATATTTCACAATTTTAACAATTGGTCCATCTAGGTTCTGGAAGGCCCAGGGGGGGGGGGGTCATGACCCCCATGACCCCCCCCCTGGATCCGCCGATGGGAAACAATATGGACTGACCCCGGCTTATATTTTTAAATCAGTCACGTGGCACATAAGATGGCGTCACCCGTCAATGGGATAGAAATCGATGGGATAGAAAGTAACTCAATATATGAACATTGACGACAAATCTTGGCGCTCATAATGGCGCCACTAGTCATACAAGGCTTATGCAAGGCTTGGCTTGAATGAATGAAAATCAAATAAACATTATTATTGTGAATGGTGCGTCTCCATAGTTTCGTGATATCATAGCTTCAATATAAGTCGTCATAGAATCCTGTCCACCATTCATATTTACAAAACTGTGAACTACAATGACAGTTGTCTTCGATAAATCACGCGATCAATTTTTTGATCGGATATGCCATTCTTATACATTTTAAAATTTCGTATTTTTATGACACTTTCTTCAGTTTATTTGTGGAAAAAATGTGATAAAAATAAATTAAAACATTAAGTAAACAATTATTAAAATATAATTTATTTTACTCTGAAGTTTATAAAATAACGCTATGCTAATTAATAGTGTATAAAAATAACATTAGTGTACAGTAGTATACAACAATAACTTATATTCTCTTAGGTACCTATATTTCATTTTATTGCTATAAATAAACAGCTAGTCAAATTAACTATATAATAATTAAAACATTATATTTTCACAAAACGGTTCCTGTATCGGTTACAATAAATTAAAAAATGTTCAATAAAATTTAAAATTTAAAACATAAATCTTAAGAAAATTTGTTAAAACATTAACTTTTGATAAAATAGCGCTTTATATAGGTACACTTTATATAGGCCTTTTGTACTAGTTAATTTTTACTTCTTAGTTGTAATATTATTTTGTGGTGTACAAATAAAGTGTTAAATAAATAAATAAATAAATACACTGTGTAACAAAAACCCTGTGGTTCCTGTGAGCTGCGTAATTAGAATCGATATTCAAACATAAAAAATCAACTCATTTGGAAAAACTAATAAATTAAAATATTCAAATTAAATATTAAATTATTATAATTTGAAAAATGAAAATGATTTCTGACCCCTGGTAACTCTAGGGCGACAAGAAATAGAGCGATCGTTAGAAAGTAAAATGCGCGAGCTACTGGTCACTCGGTAAGCGGCATTTTGTAAATACAAAGGAAAGTAGACGGCGCGGCGGCACGCTTTGACTGCCTAAAAGGACGCCGCGCCGCGTCGCCCCTTTGAAGTTGGAGGTACTATCAGATGTATGAAACATTTTTTTATGTGTCTATTTTATTAGCTATTTTGACTATGAGCCATAACAGGAACCAGTACATGATTTTTAGGGTTCCATACCAATTTGGTAAAAATGGAACCCTTATGGTGAGACTTTCTCCGTCCGTCCGTCCGTCCGTCCGTCCGTCCGTCCGTCCGTCCGTCCGTCCGTCTGTCACACTCGATTATTTCAGTAACTATCGAAGCTATCGACTTGAAATTAAAATTGGTTTTAGGTAATAGTGACCCAACGCCATTGCAACCATAAAACATTGAAAATTGTTTTTATTTTTATTTAAAAAGGGGGGAAAACCGGGTCGAAAAATTTTCAAAATGAGATAATAATATTGAGTGGGGTATCATATGAAAGGGCCTTACTTTTGTATACTAAAATTAATTTTTATTTATTTTTATGCCTAATAGTTTTTGATTTATTGGGCAAACTGTCGAAAAAAATACCGTCTGAAAATCTGAAATAATTACGATCAATAGGCATTAACGTATATTTTACAGGAAAAATAAAATCTCTAACTATTATACTTTTTTAGATAATAACAATAAACCGGCAAAAACAAAGTTATGTTTGCGGTTTGCCAACAAAACTACCTACATGTAAATTATACTCTTAAATTCATGAACCAAAGTGATTCTTCTAATGTTTAACTTCTTTTATGGTATGGAAGTGGAACCCTCGGTGCGCGAGTCCGACTCGCACTTGGCCGGTTTTAAATAAGATGTTCATTAATGGTACACCTACATGATTATGTATAGGTACCCAAAAGGGCCAACAGGGTTTTTGTTACACACTGTAGATATTTCAAACCACGACGTCGCGCCCCACTCTGTCAAAATCGCTTTTTAACCGACTTCAAAAAAAGAAAGAGGTTCTGTATTCGACCCGTATGTATGTATGTGTGTGTGTATGTATGTATGTATGTTTGTCCGCGATTATTTCACGTTTGGCTGAACCGATTTTGATGCGGTTTTCAGGAAAGTATTTGTTATGTTTTATTTCATGATACTCCGACTTTTAATTCGATTCGTAAAATGTCGTTTCGTATTTTTCTAAACTCCAATGAATTGCTATATTTCACTTTAACAGCTTTAAATGATATAAAATAAGACACGAGGCTTTCTAAACAAAGTTATTTTATGTAAAAATACTTGGATTATATATTTTATGTCGTGGATTGAAATACGTCATTAGGTATTAACATAAACATTGAACGTTGTGTTCTTTCTGTCACATTACTTTATCTCCCCTTTATCTCTTTCCAACTCGCTACAGGGGTCCTGATAAAACCGCTGAGGGGTCGCGATACTTGTAGTTAGGGGAACCCGGAAAAAAAAGGCGTGTGGCACTCGGAGACTGCCGCTTTAAAGCTATTGCATAGAATTTAAAGTTATTTTTAGTTTTGCCATCAATCGAAAAGTAGAACTTTTGGTACCAGGCTGCCATGAAAGCAGGGAGTGGAACTTCACAAACTTTTTAGTTTTTCAAAAAGTCATTCAAAAAGTTCTGCTATTTTTCGATAGATGGCAAACTAAAAACTAAAAAGTTTGTGGAGTTGCGCTCCCTGCTTTCATGGTAGCCTAGTACCAAAAGCTCTACTTTAGGACTGCCAGGTTATTTTCGTTACGGAATTTCTGGATTCGGTCTGCACCGTCAAAGCCCGCGATAGAAGCTATGCAATAGCTTAATAAATAAAAACTCATGCAACCGATTTACGAGCCCTAGGTTTACGTGTCTTACCCCCTTTCATTATTTCCATGTGTCGTTTAATGTGAACCAGTAGCGAGCTTTTATGTGTCGTCCTGTACGAGCAATAATCGCAAGATAACATACGACCCGTGTGTTTCCGTGTGTGTTCCAACAGATTGCAGTGCCTCGTACATTTGAAGTCACACATGTCACACGAGAAAGGCTTCTCACCCGTGTGTGTCCTCAGATGTCTCACCAACTGACTGGATCGTGTGCATTTGTAGTGGCAGATATCACACGAGAATGGTTTTTCTCCGGTGTGTGTCCTTAAATGTGTGGCCAGAGTGTAAGATTTGCTGAAGCTACGGTCACAATACGTGCAAGCGTACGGCCTTTCTCCTGTATGTGTTCTAATGTGTCTTTTTAAATCGTTGCCAATATAGTCGCAAAGCTCACACGCGTCCATTTTTAAGTATGTGTGTGTTACAATGTGTTTTTTCAGGCTGTCGTTTTGCGAAAACTCTTGCCCACATACGACACACTTGAACTTTTTGTCCGAGTGTGTTTTTAAGTGGTGCTCCAAATGGACGCTTTTGGTTGTGTTTTCTTTGGAAAGACTAATTTCCATAGGTCTTTTTTCAACCTCGTCTCTTTTGAGTGTGTTTTCCTCGTTTATGTTCATTTGCAATGACTCTGTATGAGTCCATATTTCGTGTTTTTGCAAAGATATTTTCGTTAAATATTTGTTTGAACAGAATCGGCAAGCAAATGGCTTTTCACCTGTATGTGTTCGCATGTGCTTCAATAAGCACTCCTTACGTACGGATGTATATTCGCATATATCACACTTAAAAGGGTTTTTGCACATGTGTTCCTTCATGTGTCTTAACAAGTTGTTTTTGAACTTGAACGTTGAAGAACACATATCGCATTTGAAGGACTTTTGGTCCGTGTGTTTTAACATGTGTGTTTTTAACTGCGCATTTTTTTTGCATTTATAACCGCATACGGTGCAAATTAATACTGTTTCGGCTTTATGCGTTTTTTTGTGGACTGCTAAACTTATTTTCAATTTACATTTAAAACCACATTTTCTGCACGAGTAAGGTTTTGTATCAGGTTTTTGTTTGAGTTCTATCAGTAAATTGTTTTGGTCATCATTGTTCAATTCCAAGTTTACGCAAGCTTTCTGTTTAAGTATCCTCTTAAAATTATTTAATTTTTCACATATTGTATTTTCTTCACAGTTCACCTTTTTCGATTTTAATTTTTTCACACTAAGTTTTCTATTGGAGATTTTCTTAGATATTTTCAATTCTTCAAAAATTAGGGTATCCTTCGTCTCAAATACTAGTTTGTCTTGCAACTTCTTCCTTGTCTTACTTAATATTTCCTTCTTTGTTTTATTGAACATTTTTTCTTTGCCCAAAATTAGAGAACAGTCAGCAGAAAACACAAAATTATTATTTATTGATTCAAAATGTATATCATCATTTTCACTTATTACTTCAGACTTTATATTTACATTATCTTTGAAATTTTGCTCAGTTTCATATTTTGTTCGTTTGCTTATGTTATTCAGCCCAGAATTATCTTCATCTAAATCTAAAGTAGGGTTCCCAGAAAAATTATCATAATTGTCTGTTAACCCGAAATCTATTTCATCGTTTTCACTTATCTCAGACTTTATATCTACATTATCTTTGTAATTTCCTTCTGTTATACATTCTATCTGTTTCTTTTGTTTCTCTAAATCTAAAGTATGGTCCCCAGAAAAATTATCATTTTCATTAATTGATCCGAAATCTATTTCATCGTTTTCACTTATCTCAGACATTATACCTACATTATCTTCGTAATTTCTTTCTGCTTCATATTCTGTCTGTTTGCCTTTTTTACTTAGCGCATCATTTTGTTTCTCTAAATCTAAAGTAGGGTCCACAGAAAAATCATAATTATTATTGGTTGACCCAAAGTCTATTTCATCGTTTCCACTTATTTCAGACTTTATATTGACATTATCTTCATAATTTTCCTCTGTTTCACATCCTGTCTCTTTATCTATGTTTATAAGACCATCATTTTGTTTCTCTAAATCTAAAGTAGGGTCCACAGAAAAATTAACATTATTATTTGTTGACCCAAAGTCTATTTCATTGTTACCACTTATTTCAGACTTTATATTGACATTATTTTCGCGATTTTGCTCTATGTCACATTCTGTTCCTTTCCCTACATTTGTCAGCTCATCTTCATCAGTTATGTCACTATACTGTGACAATATATTCATATCTTCACTACCACTATATTCATTTTTCACTGCACCTGCACCAGCAATGTCTAGTTCCGCCTGTGTATCATTTTTGTCCGAATGTTTTATATGTAGATCGCAGTAGTCTTGCTTCGTTGCTGTCCGTGTTAATCTGGATGTGAGCTGGCAAGCATGTCTGTCTATCAGTTTTACATGTTCCAGGGTTACCTGAAAAATATACTTATCTGTTACCTTAATATTACTTATAGTACTGAATGGAAGCAGGGATTATTTAGCGGAAATCCATAGTTAGTATGACAGATTAATTTGTTTTGCTAGAATCCGCTCCTTGAAAAGATCCTCTTATGGTAAAATATGCAGGAACACTGAAACACCACCATCACCAATGAAGTCTCATTTTGGGCCCTACCACCATCCCTTATTAGAGAGGATGTTCGCAGTGCACTGTGCCAAATATCCTTTTATGTCTCAGGCCCCGTTGCTTGACTTAACTTTAGCAGAAACCTTATCGTTAAATATGGCAGCCTGACTCTTAGGTATGTCTTTCGAAATAAGGGTCAGATATTGAACTATGAGATTACGGTTAAATTTAAGTCAAGCCACCTTATTCACTTATTATAATGAAAAACGACAAATAAAAACGTTTATGGAATACTTAATACTAACCACAGGGTAATATCCAGCCAGGTCTTCCATCACAGAGAGTGCTCGCAGGCTCTTGTCTCTGAACCTGCTGAAGTTTGTCAGTGTGTAGACACACTCGCTGCAGAGATATCTTTGTATTTCTTCTCCATTAGACAACTGGAATATTTTTACTTAGTAAGTGTCGCGAGTTTAATGGGTTTTTCCCATCTCCAAGAATGCCCTACATGCCTATATAAGTTTGCACTTAAAAATCCAAGTGCCGCCTTTATATTATGATTAGTTTAATAGGCATTCGCATATAAATCTATAGACCCCAGGTGTAATACAAAATACGGAAAAGGTGTCCCAAGAAAACCTTTATAAACGAGGGTACATGTGTATTTTTATAAACAAACTTAAACATTGTAATTTAAGTCTTAAACCATTATTATACAGCTTAATTTTGTAGCGCGATTGGGACTCATCGCGTTTTGGATTTCTTTAGGTTCGGACACTTTTTAGCGCTGATCCAAAATCCTTAGTATTATATATCAATGTTAATAGGACTATAATACTTACAGATTGTCCTATCAAGTTTTCATATGCATTGCCCAGGCCGTCACTGATGCTGCGTAGTTTACTGTCAGTATCCAAACAGATTGTGCATACCTGGACAGAAGAGACTGACTTTTGAAAATTAAATCTGTAGGTTGTTAGTAGATTTTGATAAATAATTTTTGAATTAACAAAAATCAGATTCATTTTTCTAATTATGACGCACATAGTTATTGGGAAGGGAGATGTGATTATACAGAGGAATTGGTGGAATTTGTAAAAGTTCTAGCTTCCTCCCTCCCTTTCACCTTCAGTTCTATGGTCCAGTTGATCTATGACAGCCATAGGCTTATTAATCTATGGACGACGAGTGTAATACAAAATTGACGAAAGAAGTGTCCCGAGAAAACCTTTTTATAAACGAGGGTACATGTGTATTTTTATAAACAAACTAAAACATTGTAATTTATGTCTTAAACTTTTACTATACAGCAAACACGAGACTGAAGTGCGAATGTATAACGTTTTGCATTTTGTATGTCATTCCGTTCGGACACTTTTTAGGGCTGACCCACAATCTTTAGTTTATAAATCAATGATGACAGCCATTGATTTATAAACTAAGGATTGTGGATCAGTGCTAAAAAGTGTCCGATCCGAATGACATACAAAACTTGACTTATGACATAAATTACAATGTTTTAGTTTGTTGGAAGAGCTGAAAATACAGACCCGTCTATCTACCATCTGCGCCCACAAGCAGCTGTCTTTCTTCGGTCACCTGGCCAGGAAAAAGCCCGACTGCATCGAGCGGCTTATTATGTCTGATCGCATGGAGGGCAAGCGAAGCAGAGGCAGAGCACCTACCCGGTGGATAGACAGCATCTGCAAGGCCACCGGCATGAACGTCCAGGGTTCCCTCCACAAGGCTCAAGACCGCACCACCTGGCGGGCCTTAATCAATAAGATGGTCTCATAGAAGGTCACGACCCTCAGTCATGAGGCCACGACGAAGAAGAAGAAGTAGTTTGTTTAAAAAAATACTCATGTACCCTCATTTATAAAGGTTTTCTCGGGACACATTTTTCGTGAATTTTGTATTACACCCCTCGTCCATAGATTAATAAGCCTATGATGACAGCCCTAAAATAGGGGCCAATTCAAAACTGTGACGTCTCCGTCACTATGGGAAGTGCAGCCCCTTTCCCCTTTCGCAGCAAAGCACAGACACCCACGCTCAGCTCCGCTGCCTCGGCACGCTGTGCCTGTGCTTTTCTGTTGCAACGCATACATTGTGGGGGCTGCACTGACTCCGTGCCTACGGTTTAAATAAAACCACTCTAAGTGTAGTACAAAACAGGACTGCATGTTGTCGAGGTTAGGCAGTTCTGTTCTGTGACAAAGACGGAATGCCTGCGGACTTACATTGATTTACGAATATGGTGGCAGTGTGCTACATAAAAAAACGCAAAAGTATAAATTGCAAAAAAAAATACTTATATTATTACTGTTGCGTATTTATTATGTTACAAATTACGAAATTAGCCAAATAGAGTGCAAATAGACCAAACCTGCAATGAAGGAAAAGTATTCATTTTTCCATTAGTTCTCAGGGGATGCAATATCCAATAGGTATATTGTTCTAAATTGAAGTCGAAATGCCGACGATGTGGCAATTAGGTCACTGCTATCCATATATATTCAATATACTCTATGCTGCTATCCAATTCTAATGTAATAATTCCAATAAAATATTAACATATTAATTAATTAAATCAGCAATAAAAACTTGTGTCAACGTGTAAGTCATAGACATAAAACATGGTGTAAGTAGGTACCTAAATAATAAACATCATAACATAAACATTAAACCATAGACCACCATAGACATAAAACACTATAGGGATACATTAAACAAGTAGGTTGGAGCTGCTGTAGTTTTCTATACACACTTATGCGTTTATATGTTGCGTGAAATCGACATAGCTATAACAAACATCACATTGTCTCTTTCTAACTAATTCAAAATTGTTTACGTTATACGAGATAGCAACATATTTGTTTTTTCTGATTTCGGCAACACTGAAGTTGTGACGTCACGAAAAAATAGCCGGGTGGCCAATTCCTCCATAAATTGTAGCATTTTGTAGATTCGAACATGTCGAAACATGTATACAAAGTATATGCGTATCATGTTTTTTGAAATATCAGACAATCATATTATTATTCTAATTTGCGTGCGAATAATAATTAGTATTCAGGTGTGAAAATGCCTACTCAGTGTTGTGTTGTGCAGTGCAGATCGCGGAAAGACAAAAATAGGCCACATTTAACATTTCATAGGTCAGTATTCGATTTCATTAATTATATCGTTAAATCGTTAAAAATTATGTGTTATTATGTGTTATGATCATATTACATGCACTTATAAAATGTGTAAAAGAAGAAATATTTCTTCAGGATTGAAATAAATTCGATTTAATTTTTGTTTTTATGTTAACAAAACAAAAACAAAGTACTAATGATGCGACCGCTGCTATACCGATATCGATAAAATTCATATATGTAAAGTTCAATGTTAATAGATGAGTAGGGCTCCTAATACTAGTGGTATTTGGACCTCGAGGTTTTACACCTCTGACTTCTCGTAGTTATTTCCGCTTTAAGAAAACGGGCCGCGGATGCGAACATTTACTATACAAGCACTCGTTTTGAAGTCAAAATTTCCTGAGGATGTCCTGAAAAAAAAACACGTAAATTAAACCAAACCATTTTTTTTTTAAATATATTTGTAAATACACCGTCATGGCTTATATTTTACTTGTATAATATTTTATATTTTCTTATCCTTTTAACATAAAAGTCACTCAATCACGCTGCAACTATTGAAAGGATTTTCAATAGTTGCAGGTGGAGAGGATTTTTTATTTTACACAATACAAGTTAGTACTTGACTGCGATCTCACCTGATGGTAAGCGATGATGCAGCCGAATGTTTTATCGTACTAACTTGGAAGGGGTAAGTAAACTCATCCCTAATGGTTTCTGCACAGTATCACACCGGAACGCTAAATCGCTTGGCGATGCGTCTTTGCTGGTAAGGTATATAATTTTATCTTAAATAATGTAGTTAGAGCATTTTACTGAAAGAAGACTTCATAAAAATTACCCTAGTGAATAAGCCGATCGGTATGATAAAACTATTGTACTGGTATTTTTCTCTGACCGGTTCAATCAGGCGATAACTTAAAATTCATGAAATCAAAATGTTAAAAATTTATGCAGTTTAAATTGTTTTTGAAACTAAAATGAATTAGTCTTCTTTCAATAAAATACTCCATCTACAACATTTAAGGCTACTTTTTATCCGTATTCCCAGGATTTAATCCTGTGGAACTAAGCTGTGAGCTTTTCTATAGCTATCAAATGTAGTTTGGTCTCGCGGGATAAGCTAACAATCCTAATCCGGAAACGCATGCACCGCTGGCAAAACCTAGTTTTACTATAATAATTAATTTTTAATAGTAATAATTCATTCATTTTTGCTCTTAAATATTTCATTACTAACCACAAACTACATCGATAATATTTCCATATCGATAGATAGCTAGAGCAGCCCTTCTGATCAGCTGACTGGTGCCTATCTGTGATTGGCTGATAGCTGTGATTGGCTATTTTTGATGCTACAGAAGATGGCGAAAATACCCAGCCGAAAAGACTCACTACTTTGTGTCCATTACCTCTTTAGTCATAGGTACCTACATTTTTGTAAAAAAAACGAACTGCACGCGGGCGGAGCCGCGGGCAACAGCTAGGAATATACTCTGGATAGCTGACTGTCAAAGTTCTTGATTTTCGCCATTTTGGCGCTGATTGTTGCGTAACCTGGCGTGAGCGTCCATGGATGATGGAACTAAAATCAAATGACATTCAAAACGACGGTCCAATATATGGTCCACTTCCAACAAATGTCAAGTTAGTACCGGGGACGCACGGGGAGGCGCTTCAAATCGACACAAAAAATGAACTGTCAAATGTATGGAATCGTGAATTACCTAGTTGTGAATCAGAGTGACCAGTGTTAATTGTGTATGGTCAGTGGTTACTTCTAATATTTCGTGGTCTGTCTGTGGTCACTGCGGTCACTGCTGTGAACTTGTGAAGTGTGCTATCATAGAGTATATTGAATATGTGCCATAGAGTATATTTGATATGTGCTATAGTCTGTCTACTGGTGTTTTATGTCTATGGTGTGAACCACAGACCAGGAACCACTATAGTGTTTTATGTCTATGCCAGGAACCGGTTCCTGGTCTGTGCCAGGAACCCAGGAACTGGTGAACTTTTTTTTTTTTTTTTTTTTTTTTTCTTTGGCTTTACACAGATAAGCCAATGTCAGGTTATAGGATAATAAAAGTTAGGGAAACTATATTTATTTTAAAAAATCAAGCAGGATTCAAATTGGAATTCCAAAGGAAAAGGATAGGGTTTTTTTTAAATATATATACAAATATTATTTACAACTTTTTTACATAAATACATACAATACATTGAGCTATAACTTTAAATTATTTGTTTCTAGGAACAAAGACAAAATTTTATAAACATCATAACAATTAGTATATAATAAACAAATTATAGAGGTAGGAAATGGAATGTGCAATGATACAAGATTATCAAGAAAGGCAAATCGGTCATACAAAGTGCATGCAAAGAAAACATGGTTTAAGTCCCCATACTCTCCACAGGAACAAAGAGGGTCGGGGACAATTTTTAGTCTGTGCAAATGCGCCGGGGTACAAACATGACCTAAGCGCATTCTACACAAAACAGAAGTGACCGTTTTAGAAAATACTAGTCGGCTAAACCATGGTTTTCTTGGAATGAATGGCTGAATTTTTCTATAATGTTTACCCACTGAACCATCATTATGCCATATCACATCCCACGCTTCATACAAATATGTTTTAGCTAAATGTACCAGATCAGTACAATAATTAGTGTACGGTACAGTATCTCCTACACGTACAGCCTCTTTTGCCAGTTGATCGGCTCTTACGTTTCCGGGAATGCCCACATGGCTTGGAACCCAAGCCAACACAACATCACAATTCTTCTGAGAGCATTTATATAAAAGATCTCTGATGTCGAAAATAATTGAAGACTGTTTATGAACTTTAAATGGGAATCTCATAATAGCTTCTAAAGCACTGCGGGAATCCGAAAAAATTATTGTTTTTGATATCTTTAAAATTAAAATATATTCTAGAGCTTTAAGTAATCCGTAACATTCACCGGTATAAATGGAAGTTTCAGGTGGAAGTTTAGTTTGTTGTATACATTTATATTGTGAATGATAGACCCCAACGCCAACACAACTGTTATCTTGATCTTTAGAGGCATCCGTAAATATGCTATGCCAGTCGGACCAGTCATTATTAATAATGCTGTTGAATTCTTGTTTTGAGTTGGGATTATTTTTTAATAATCCTATATCCAATTTAATTTGCGGAACAGCAACAAGACTTTCATAGTTGTATTGGTATAAAGGAAGAGTAATATTTCGATATGTGGGAGCTCCTAAGCTTTCATATTTTCTATGACTTTTTACAAGACATGGAGAATCTTTATGAAACCAGTAGTTACAGGCATCAACCTGCTCTGCCAGTTGTTGTACTTTTAAAAATAATGGATGTGAACTTAGCTGTAGCGTTCGGAAGAAGAATTTATCACAGAGGAACTGCCTTCTTAGATATAAGGGTGGATCGCAACATTCGACCTGCAGACAATTTATGGGACTCGATTTCATTGCACCTGTTACTAATCTCAAAGCCTTAGACTGAACAGAATCCAGCTTTTTAACGGCACTTGTATTACCTGGGTGTAATAAGAATGTTCCATAGTCCAAAACACTCCTTATCAAAGCATTATATAACAGTCTCATTGAAAAAGGATGTGCACCCCACCATACACCTGTGAGACACCTTAAAATGTTTAAATTTCTCTCACACCTTAGTAAAATATATTCATAGTGAGGAACTCCAGTAAGCTTAGAATCTAGTATTACACCCAAAAATTTTGCCTTCTCTTTAATTTCTAGCGGTACACTATTGTAATTAATATTAATAGGTGGGAGATTTCGCTTTCGGGAGAATATCACAACAGAACTTTTGGATGGTGACAAATCTAAACCATTAGTATCTAACCAACCCTTTAAGGCATTTAATGCTAAGGTTAATAACTGACTAATATTATGTATGGATGGTCCAGCAACATATAAAAGCAAATCATCTGCATATTGCAGAACATTTGCATACTTCTCAATAGATGTGTCCAAATCGTAAGTATAAATGTTATATAAAATAGGACTCAAAACAGAACCTTGTGGCAAACCTTTCCACACAGTTCTAATGAATTTATCATTTTCAGACGAATCTAATGAATACTTTATATATCTTTCATACAACATATTTACAATAAAATTAATTAGTAAAATAGGAACATTTAAGGCTAACAATTTATTTTTTAAAATTGAAATATTAACATTATCATAAGCAGCATTTATGTCTAGGAAAGCAGCAACCAGTGACTCATTTTTAGAAAAACTTAGTCTTATGTCTGTGGTAAATATGCTCAAACTGTCAAGAGTAGATTTACTTCTCCTGAAACCAAACTGAGTTCTTGATAATAATGTATTATGTTCTAAGAACCATTCCAGCCTAATTTTAATAAGATGTTCAGCAGTTTTAGCCAATACCGATGACAATGCAATCGGTCTATAGGATGTTGGATCTGCACTAGGTTTATTCGGCTTCTGTATAAGGATCAATGTTTGGGACCTCCAGGAATCGGGCACGATGCCCGTAATCATAACATTGTTTATCAAGGACAGATAGTAACTGAGACTATTATCATCGAGATTCGACAAGAAGGAATAAGGAATCCCGTCTTCACCTGGTGCAGAATCTTTGGTAGATGAAAGTACGCCTTTTAATTCAATAAGTGTAAACGGCGAATTTAAAGCGTTATTACAATAATTAAAAGATATATGGGGCGTTATAACCATGGGACATTCAGGTACATAAGGAGGAGCTAAGCGATCCATGACTTGTTCTGCAAGTTCTGATGAAATTTTATTTTGCTGAGTATCTTTAAATGCAGATCTGAACCTTCTAATGTTTTGCCAAACCAAAGACGGTGAAACATGGGGATTTAAAGATAAACAAAACCTTTGCCACCCTTCATACTTCTTTACCCTAAGTAGCTCCTTAGTAGTATTAGCAATTTGCAAATAATGATCAAAATTTTCATCAGTCATATTCTGACAATATTGTTTCTCAGCTTGCTTTCTCTGTTTAACTGCATTAGTACACTCTGCATCCCACCATGGTGGAGATGGAATAAATCCCAAACCACACCTTTTTAACGGAAAACATTCATTTGCAGCTTCAGTTACTGCTGTAGCTAATGCTTGTGAGCATTCTAATAAATTAGAGTGACTGATTTTAGGTAGATTTTTAATTTTTTGCTCTACAGCTACTCTATACAGACTCCAGTTGGCATCTGTTAGTTTATGTTTTATACGTGGTTGTCTTACTTGCTTTGGAGGATTTTTAAAGGGGAAGGTAATTATTATGGGATAGTGATCACTACCATAAGTAGATTCAGCAGGTGACCAAGTGAGAGAAGAAGCGAGATCAGGAGTGCAAATTGACAAATCTAGAGCACTAGGTGTTCGAGCGAGCCGTGTTGGAGATCCTGTATTTAAAATGCACAGGTTATGGGAGCTAATTAAATCTAACAACTTTTCGCCGTAGTAAGTTGATGTGGAACAACCCCATAACTCATGATGAGAATTAAAATCTCCTAAACATAAAAATGGTTTCGGTAAAAAATTCAATATTTCATTAATTTCATTAAATATATCATTGTTAGGACGGGAGAAATATAAAGATACATAACATATACTATTTACAATAACTGCAATAACAGATAAGTCATCGCTATGTACAGGTAGAGTGATAGGAGTAAATGCCAGAGTATTTTTGATGAGCATTGCCACTCCACCATACCCATCAAGTCTGTCTTCTCTGAGACAAACAAACCCTGGCATTTTAAACAATGATTCCTTTCTCAACCATGTCTCTTGGAGACAGATGAGAAAAGGATCTTGATTATTTATTAATTGAATTAGGTCAGGTTTCCTAATGTTGAGACTTAGGCAATTCCATTGAACCACTCTGGCTTTGTGATCCATTATTAATATTTTGAATTTGGCATAATGCTTCTATTACTGAGGCGACGTGGGACGGTGAAACTAAATTTGATTGTGATAGTAATTGGATGAGAAATTTAATTATATCAGCAATTTTCATAGTGTTTTCATTATGATTGTTATTAATTGGTTTTTCTGCAGGTAACACAGGATCTTTTATTATATTTGAGTGAGCAAAGCGGTCATATCCTTTGCTCAGCTTTGCGGGAGATCTTGGCTTTGCAAACACAGTTTTTTTATATGACTGTGAAACAGAATTGGAAGTTGCTGGATTAGAATCTGAAGTAGACGGATTATATTTTGAGGATGAAGACATGGGTGTTGAAAATAAAGCTTCTGCATAAGATAATTTTGAAACAGGTGGATGCATTTTAATAGCTTCCATATATGAAATGCAGCTTTTGCTCATAGTTTCTTTTATTGCTCTCTGCCTACTATGTTCTAAACATTTCTTATTCACAGCTTGGTGTGAACCTTTGCATAAACAGCACCGGTAATCCTCCTCTTCTACCTGACAAGTGTCCCCAGAATGGCCTTGCCCACACTTGTAACATTTTGGCATTGATCGGCATTGATTTTTTACATGGCCAAAACGGCAACATTGGTAGCACTGCACTGTTGGATAGATGTACAATTCAACTGGCAAAGCAGTGTAACACATGTAAACTCTGGTAGGTAGTACTTGTCCATCAAAAGTAATAATTACTGTTCCAGTATTAATAAATTGACTTGCATTATTTACAATTACTTTTCTTTTAATACGCCTAATTTTAATTATTGGTCCACAACCAAGTGGCACAGTCATGCTTGACAAAACCTCATCGTCAGACCAATCAAGAGGTACACCTTTCACTACACCCATGCGAGTAACATTAAACGTCGGGATAAATGCTTTGAATTTGGCTGTTTCAAGATTTTTGTTTTGTAAAAAGTTATTAGCATCTATGTACGAAGAAAACGATATGCTTATTCTATTCCTGCCAACTCGTTTGAGACTACCATTCACAATACCAACTAAATTATGTTGTTTCAAAAAGCGGCCAAATGTTATAGGGTGCAGTGACGTAGTGCTATCAACTTCACCTTCTTTTTGAACATGTACAATAAATGGGGCATTATCAGAGGCTTGATATTGAGCACGACCAATCGGCACTCGAGTTGTAGTACTAGGATTTTCAGAGGTTACGTTTGAAATTTGATCAGTATTTGTGTTAAGTGGATTTTCAAGATTGGTTTTTGCATCGCACTTGCAATCACAATTATACCTTGCTTTTCCATCGGGTGTTTTTGTTTTTTTCTTTCGCTTATTACATGCCACACATACGCGTGAAAATATTTTTCTTTTGAGTGTTTGGTCGATATTAGAGATAATAGAAGTATCAGTATCCATTGACGACTCGACCGCCGAAATTAATATGTCCATCTTAGATGGAATATGTGGCATATTTACTGATCCTGGAGGAATTGTTCCCCCAGGATCAGGGGGTTCCTCCATGAGTTAGAGTGTTGTTAAACTATTTTTCTATAACTTACCTATATATACAGCTAACTACTATGAATATACACTTATAATACACTATTTATAATATAAAACACACCAATCCTTTTCTAAATAAGATATCAAATTAAAAGAAAAACAGAAACGAAAAAAACCGCGTCCGCCGTGTCCGAAGTTTCCCGCCCTTTCGCCAACTGGTGAACTGTGCATAAAACGTATTTTTTTAAGTCGTAGTGTTCATACCTACCTATTTTTATATAAAACGTAGTGATTATATACTCTTTGTTTTTATATATAGTGTTTTATGTCTATGCCTATATACCTACTCTTTGCTGTGCATGTGCTGTGCATCTTAATTCTTGCATTTTGTAATTTTCAAGGTAGGAACAAAACAAAACAATAGACATAGAAAATGAAGTGCAGTGTACCATTCTGCAGCAACACGTCGAGCGACGCCTCCCTCGCACAAGGCGGACTCGGAGTTACATTCCACGAGTGAGTAAATGTGAAGTCTCGATGCCTTGCCCTCACCCTGGAGGCTCGCGCCAGGCGCAGAGGATGCGCAGAGGTCTACATTGCCCTCCTAGTTCTCCATAACGTTCTGATACCATAATGATCCTTTATAATATTTAATTTGTTTTAGCGCGAATGTTCCAAACATACCCATAGAATCGAATAATTTATTCATTAACTTTATTATACTTTATTCATGTTTATATTAACTGTAAGGTCAACTTCCAGGTTTCCCAGGGAAACGCGTCTCCGCGCTGCGTGGCTCAGAGCCCTCGGCAAAAAAGACTGTCAGCTATCAGACTCTGCTGTGGTCTGCTCGCAGCACTTCCTGCATGATGACATATTATATGAAACTGAAGGTGGCACGAGGCAGCTCCGCACTGGTGCGGTTCCCTCCACTGTGCTGGTAACTGTTTCACAATGCCATCTTATTTGCCTTTTTTAGGGTTCCATACCAAAATGGTAAAAAATGGAACCCTTATAGTGAGACTTTCTCCGTCCGTCCGTCTGTCACACTCGATTATTTCAGTAACTATTAAAGCTATCGACCTGAAATTTGGAATTGTTGTAGGTAATTGCGGCGCGACGTTATTGCAATCATAAAAAATTGAAAATCTTTGTAAAAGCGATTTTTATTTATTTTTATGCCTGATAGTTTTTGATTTATTGGGCAAACTGTCGAAAAAAATACTGTTCCCCCCCTTATCTCCGAAGTTTACCAATCGAAAAATCTGAAATAATTGTGATCAATAGAAGTAAACCTATATTTTACAGGAAAAATAAAATGAACTCGCTGACTTATATACTTTTTGTGATATTAACAATAAACTGCCAAAAACAAAGTTACGTTTGTGGTTCGCCAACAAAAGTACCTCCATGTAAATTATACTCATAAATTCATGAACCAAAGTGATTCTTTTAATTTTGAACTTCTTTTATGGTATGGAACCCTCGGTGCGCGAGTCTGACTCGCACTTGGCCGGTTTTTTTAAGTGGTTCAGATCTCTTCTTCCTAGATGGTAGTTGGGGCTTGAATCCCGCATGTGCCTCAGACTTTGGAGAATGTGAGTTTGAGAAAAAAAAAATTACCATTTATTTGTGGTGCAAAGCATCATGAGTCAAACTAAAAGCCTGGGAGCTCTCATGTTCTGAACTTCGTATGTGTGAAGTAAAAAAAAAATAAAAAAATAAAAAATGTAATTTATTCATAAGAATGCAGGTACATTAGGTGGTCAGCAATAACAATTATTATCCTTATACATTCTGCCTTATGGCGTATGAATATAAAAAAAAGTAAATGTTAATATTTGTTTGATTGAATTTGAAATTATCATTTTTCATAATATTACAATAGATAAAGGTCAGGATGTCAATGTTTGTAAATTAATAATTTATCAAGTCAAAAATTTGTAATTCAGAATGTCAATTGAATAATTTTTCATAATATTGTCTATTAAAAAAGATTCTGACGAATTGAGAACCTCCTCCTTTTTTTGAAGTCGGTTAAAAATTCAAGATGTCAATAATTGAAAATTCATAATTTATCAAGTGCAAGTGTAGTAAGCACGCGTGTTTGACAACCTCCGTGGTTGAGTCAGAGTCGGAGAGACGGCGCCGCCATCTCTGAGGTTCCGGGTTCGATTAAAGTTATTTAAACTTAAACTTAAATAACTTTTCTACATTGTCTCGGGTCTGGGTGTTGTGGTACCTTCGTTGTTTCTGATTTCCATAACACAAGCTACTTACTATGGGATCAGAGCAATGTATGTGATGTTGTCCTCTATATATTTATTTATTTATGAAAAAAAAAAATAACCCTCAGTGAGTTCATAACAGAAAAGTTGAATAATATTGTTTTTATTATAACTGTATAAGGCACAGTTTTCACCAAAGCAGAGCAGAGCAGAGCTGTGTTTCAGTAACCAATCAGATTTTGTCAGTTCTCGACAACATCTCGACATCTCGACCCTCAGTTTTGGGAGATGTCAAAATGACACAGTCTGATTGTTTACTCAAACACAGCTCCGCTCAGTGCTACTTTGGTGGAAACCAGGCCTGACATGAACCTCGGTACAAGTTATAATGCTCTAAGCCTTCTTGCCATACATGTTTTTTGCTGTGATACTGTAATGTAGAAGTAACTAGTTGTGTATTTGCAGGTCTGCATGACTTGCCTCAAAACTGACAGCAAGGTGTTTCCCATGAGTCAACACAGCTTGAGAGGAGCGTATGAACAGTTAACTGGATACCCTGTGAGTTGTTAATTTGTGATCTTTAGTAGAAGTATGACTGCAGTGAATTGAGTGAAACCTGCCTTGTTGTACTCTGTCAGTTGCTTACGATATATCTGCTAACAGTGCTTTCGTTTCAGTTGTGGGACGGAGGAAACCTGAAGCAAACACTTTGTGTGCAATGTGCTCAGCAGTTGAGGGACTTCACCAGATTCAGAGAGCAGAGCTTGAGAGCGCGCTGTCTGATGATGGAGTTACTGGAGAAACATGAACTGGTGAGTGCCCAGTACAAGCTCACATGTTCCTTTCCATATTTGTTTTGCAATCAACGTTATCTATACTAATATTATAAAGAGGTAGCGTAACGATGTTTGTGAGTTTGTGACGTTGTAAGGGGTAATCTCTGGATCTACTGAACGGATTTTCAAAATTCTTTCACTAATAGAAAGCTACGTTATTGTGGAGTGTCATAGGCTATAATAATTTCCAAAATTAATTACGCATCTTTACTTAAACTTGAATGATATAATCCAAGTCGTATAAAAAATTGCTTTCATCGCGTGCGCTGCGGAAACTATCAAGGAAAGAACAAAACAATGTTCTACAATATTAAAGAACGTATCAAAATCTGTAAAAAAGTCCGCGATAGCATATGCCTATCTCCTACAGGTAACTCTCAATAACTGGTTTTACTGTTAAAACTGTGGATTAAAAATAAATAATTTTTGTGAAGCTTATTTAGCCCATATGGCATTAATTTACATCTTTGTAAATATGTTTTACAGAACGAAAATTTAATTCAGAATATTTGTGCCTTTTACGCTATACAGTTAAAACAAATATCTTCAAAGATATTAGCAAAATAAAAACGCGCCGCACCGGCCGTTGCGTGGCGATAGGTAAGTACTAAGTAGGTACGAGTATCATAGGTAAGTATAGGCAGTCCGCAGTATCTATGCGAATGCCACGCTCGCGTCCAGCGCTGTGAGCTGTGGCATACTATTACGTGTTCCATGGATGTGTTTATAAGCACGTATAAGGCCCGGTTTCCACCAAAGTGAAGCGGAGCGTCATTTTGTCATTTCCGAAACGGAGGGGAGAGGAGATGTTGAAATGATGAAATCTGGTTGGTTAATTAAACACAGCTCCACTCCGTTCCGGTTCGTCCGTTCCGTAAACCGGGCCTTATGCGGGACAAACGGGCCGGGACAAAAATATTTTTAACGCGGAACGGAGTCCGCGGGCACTGCTAGTATAGTATATATATAGTATATACATAGACTCATTGTCTATGAACCCAAAGCCCTGGATTTCTTGCTGAAATTTCACACATAGGTTTCCTTCATAGACATAAATATTACTGTCTACATTTTGGTTGTAGGCACAGATAAGGAATGATGCTTCGAAATGCACACTACGAATGGGAACTAGGTGTGGTTGACATGGTTTCTTCATTGTTTTTCATTGTCCTTGAACGGAGGTATGGATTTCATATTTGATTATTTTATTTCAGATTACACTACAACACATTAAGATGATCCAACATGCAAACAACCACTCGAAGAATAATTTTGTGTCAACAATGCTCGGTCCTGACCCCTGTGACATGTACATAGTAGACAATACTGACGAAGACAAACAGAGAGACTCAGAGGAAACTGCACTTGGAGTTGCAGTCAAGACTGAGTGCAGCGATGACTCTCAGTCTGTAGATGAAAGCACACAAGCAATAAATGAAGAGAACTGCTATGCAGACTGTGTCAGTGAAGAATTTGTGGAGGATCCGTTAAAGTATGAGAGTGCTGCGTTCATGTGCACAGTTTGCTCTGAGGAGTTTCCCCACGAGCATGCGTACAGTGCACATGTGTGCATGCACCTGCATGACTATGCGTCAGACAACAGAGCACCCGACAGCAACCACAGAACCAACACTGACCTCAAGAGCTGTGTGGTCAAGTTGTATGACATTTTACAATTTCCTGAAAGGGCTAAAATAAAGGTTGAATCGTCGCCGCAAATACTACAAGCTGTCAGTTCTAGTGATAGTCACACTGCTTGTGAAGATGACCAGTACCACGCAGCGAGTGAGGATGAAGTCCCTGCCACACACAACGAGCCTGCTGCATCAGTGCCGAGTGAAACTGAGCCAGGCACATCAGGGAGTAGTTCACGCAGACCTTTGTTCACTTGTGATGTTTGTCAACGTTCATTTTCACGAAAACACAATTTAATTGAGCACATAAGGATCCACACAGGTGAAAAGCCTTACTCCTGTAAATTATGTAGTTATAAATGTACAGAAACGGGTTATTTAGTGTCTCATATGAAGACCCACACTGGTGAAAAGCCTTATTCCTGTAAGTTATGTAGTTACAAATGTACTCAAAAGGGTACTTTAGATAGGCATATGAGAATCCACACAGGTGAAAAGCCTTATTCCTGTAAGTTGTGCAGTTATAAATGTTCAGTAATGGGTAATTTATATAGGCATATGAGAATCCACACAGGTGAAAAGCCGTATTCCTGTAAGTTATGCAGTCATAAATTTACACAAAAATATAGTTTAGTGTCTCATATGAAGACCCACACTCGTAAAAAGCTTTATTCCTGTAAGTTATGTTCTTATAAATGTTCAAAAAAGGGTAGTTGGAATAGCCATATGAGAATGCACACAGGTGTAAAGACTTATTCCTGTAAGTTATGCAGTTATAAATGTACAGAAAAGTGTTATTTAGTGTTTCATATGAGGACCCACTCTGGCGGAAAGCCTTATTCCTGTGTGGTATGCAGTTATAAATTTACACAAAAAAGTAGTTTAGTGTCTCATATGAAGATCCACACAGGTGAAAAACCTTTTTCCTGTGAGTTATGTACTTATAAATGTACAGAAAAAAATCGATTAGTTGGGCATATCAGGACCCACACAGGTGAAAAGCCTTATTCCTGTAAGTTATGTAGTTATAAATCTACTCTAAAAGGTACTTTATTTAGGCATATGAAAATCCACACAGATGAAAAGTCTTATTCCTGTAAGTTATGTACTTATAAATGTTCAGAAAATGGTAGTTTGAATAGCCATATGAGTATGCACACTGGTGTAAAGCCTTATTCCTGTGTGTTATGCAGTTATAAATTTACGCAAAAAGGTAGTTTAGTGTCTCATATGAAGATCCACACTGGTGAAAAGCCTTATTCCTGTAAGTTATGTAGTTACAAATGTACTCAAAAGGGTACTTTAGATAGGCATATGAGAATCCACACAGGTGAAAAGCCTTATTCCTGTAAGTTGTGCAGTTATAAATGTACAGTAATGGGTAATTTATATAGGCATAATATGAGAATCCACACCGGTGAAAAGCGGTATTCCTGTAAGTTATGCAGTTATAAATTTACACAAAAATATAGTTTAGTGTCCCATATGAAGACCCACACTCGTGAAAAGCCTTATTCCTGTAAGTTATGTAGTTATAAATGTACTCAAAAGGGTAATTTATATAGGCATATCAGGACCCACACAGGTGAAAAGCCTTATTCCTGTAAGTTATGTAGTTATAAATCTACTCAAAAAGTTACTTTATTTAGGCATATGAAAATCCACACAGATGAAAAGTCTTATTCCTGTAAGTTATGTACTTATAAATGTTCAGAAAAGGGTAGTTTGAATAGCCATATGAGTATGCACACTGGTGTAAAGCCTTATTCCTGTGTGTTATGCAGTTATAAATTTACGCAAAAAGGTAGTTTAGTGTCTCATATGAAGATCCACACTGGTGAAAAGCCTTATTCCTGTAAGTTATGTAGTTACAAATGTACACAAAAGGCTTATTTAGAGTCTCATATGAGGTCCCACACTTGTGATAAGCTTTATTCCTGCAAGTCATGTAGTTATAAAGGTACTCGAAAGAGTAGTTTAGATAGGCATATGAGAATCCACACAGGTGAAAAGCCTTATTCCTGCAAGTTATGCAGTTATAAATTTACGCAAAAAGGTAGTTTAGTGTCTCATATGAAGATCCACACTGGTGAAAAGCCTTATTCCTGTAAGTTATGTACTTATAAATGTACAGAAAAAAATCGTTTAGTTAGGCATATCAGGACCCACACTGGTGAAAAGCCTTATTCCTGTAAGTTATGTAGTTATAAATGTACTCAAAAGGGTACTTTAGATAGGCATATGAGAATCCACACAAGTGAAAAGCCTTATTCCTGTAAGTTATGTAGTTATAAATGTTCAAAAAATGGTAGTTTAGTGTCTCATATGAATATCCACGCTGATGAGTAGCTTTATGCATGTGAGTTTTTTTGAGTTTTGTTATGTATTTATAAAACTTTAATGTCAATGCTCTCTGTTGTCTGTTTGTTACAAGCATCGAGAGGTCAATAAAAAAATTAAGCATATTAAAATAAGTGCGTTCCCCCAGCGGAATTTTGTCGAATTTCTTAGTTTTAAGTATGCAGATATTTAGTACATTAAGTCCTGTAAATGTCCCCGAAATTATAAATTTGTCCACCCAGTAGTTTTTGAGATATCCTCCTAAAACGTTTTCCGCTGGGGGAACGTTCTCCCAGCGGATTTTTTTCTTGCTAGCGTTGTCACAGCCAAACGATATCGAATTTATTGATTCGAGTTCTGTAGATATTTAGTACAAATTGTTGTGCAATTGTCCCGAAAGTTTCAAATTTGTACATCCAACCGTTTTTGAGAAATTCATCAACCCGTTCTTGAGTTGATTTTGCAAACTATTTTTTCTTAATAATATTATACATTATTTGAATACAAACTCATACAAAATAAAACTAAAAAACATTATGGGCTTGCGACAGTAAAATCGCGGTACTAATAGTCGGTATCATCTTTACATGTTAATGTAAAAATCTTTGCTTGAAATCGTTTATTAAAGAAAATTAGTCCGAGAATCGACAATTTTGTGAATTTGCGGGAATGGCAGTATACAATATGTTTATATCAAAATCTTAGCTTAAAAAATTAGTCCGATTATCGAGTAGTGAGTAACTCGTAAATCTCGGACTAATTTCTTTAACTCGACACTTTCACAGAGATTTTTATATAAACACGTGAAGACAATTCTTAATTCTTAATCTTAATATATATATAAATCTCGTGTCACAATGTTTGTCCTCAATGGACTCCTAAACCACTTAACCGATTATAATAAAATTCGCACACCATGTGCAGTTCGATCCAACTTGAGAGATAGGATAGTTTAAATCTCAATTCAACTATTTTTAAATCCCCAAGGGCAAAACAACGTTTGCCAGGTCAGCTAGTACTTTTATAATTCCTACAATTTGACTGTGTGCCTTTTATGTCTAAGTATAGCTTAAAAATTGCGAAAAAGCACAAACATTTTTAATTTCACGGGCACACCCGTGGCATGCTCCTTATAAGGTAGGTAGTTGAAAAGTGGATACAACACTGTAAAATATTTTTACCGATGGATCAAATAATCTTGTGTACAAAAGAATTTTATTGGGTAATTTTTGTTGAAATATACATAAAATTATAAGACTTTCTTTCTTTTCCCTGTTTGTAATTTTTCTTCAAATGTTCCTTTTCTTTAAACTCCAAATTAAGATCTATGGCAGTGGCCACCCATGGCTCACAAAGTTTTACGTTATACCCGCCCATAGACTAGAATCTGCCCTTGTTGGAGCCATGCCACACTGGCATGCGTGAAATAGTAACCTCAAAGTCATGTAGCAACTTCAAATGCAATTTTAGTAAACAACTACATTATTCTGTTCTATTTATTAGTAACTTTCAGTCGATAGACTTCAAACAAAATATTTCATTACTTATCATGAAAAATTACTTGCAGAAAGTCAAGAAAATTAAATGACGAACTCTTAACACACACAGTGTAGCGCTTCTTATAAGCAAACTAAGAGGGCTGTCAGGTCACTACCATTAAAATTTGATGGATGAAATGAAGCTCACACAAAAAAAATACGTGAAGAGTTTCTATTCATCATAAAAAAAAGATCCACACTATCTAACTGACTAGTAACACACGAGAAATAAAATACGGACACTTTTTAAATCCAATTTTTTTTTAATTCATCTGTAATAATATCGGTTTTATACGCATTCTTCGTAAATTCATTTCATTGCCTTTGTATATTAAATTCGATGGCTCTATAAATAAAGTCTAAATGATGAAAAATGAATTTAATAATTGTTAAAATGGGGTTGGGACACTTGTCTTTTCTATAGAAATAAAAATTATGCCTAACTGGGTGCACATATTTTGTTATTATTCCAAATGTTTTAAACACTGCATTAGCCTGATACTATAAGACGTTTATTTAAGCGTGTAAATAAACCACCAAAACTTTTCTCAGATTAATGACAATGACCTTTTTACTTATTCAAAGGTAGCACCGCGAAATATTTGGTAAAAGTACAGTTTTTGTGAGCCGCACCCTTATGTCTGTCTCTCTCGCTCTTAGGCGGGCTAACCATGCCCGAGTGGAAGGGATGCGTGCCTCTCACTCGCTCTCATTGTGAGCGCATAACGTGAGCGGAGCGTAACGCAGTTTATTGAAGTGTCACCCGGCAAACCAATTTATAAGACGTTGTCACGTCTATAAAAAGAAACAAAAATGACATTTCTCCGGAGATTCTTCGGTTTTTCTATAAACCTGTTCTAAAAAACCGGAGATGAAATTTGTCTCCGGTGCAGAGCACTAGCGCGGGGGCGGGGACTTCGTTATGCGAGTGTACAAAATGGCGTCCACGCTTCTCTCCGCGGCAAAGTCGTTGCGCGTCCAAAGCCGTAGGTAAATTGAATCCAAAGCGGACTGCTTTCGCTGCGCGACCGCTCCGCTTTGGTAACGCTTGCAATCCACCAGTGTGGCATGGCTCTTAGAGTATACCATAGAGTAATGAAGATGGACTTGAGAGATAAACAAAACAAAGTACTCTGTGGAGATAAATGCGTATGATCTGTGGATATATAGAGTAATCTGTGCTGTGGTTAAATGTTTGATGTTATTACCTACCTATTTTATACTCTTTTGTAGTACATAGTGATTGATTATATACTCCACAGACCAGGAACCGTGATATACCTACCTAAAATTTATTTATTACTCTTTGTGTGTAAATTGTAATGTAGGTAGGTACCTACCTATCAATATCACATCAATAATCAATATCAAAGAGTAAAACGTACCTACCTAGTGATTACCATATACTCTATACCTAATAACATCTAATAATATCTAATCAATATTCATGATTCAATAGGTACCTAGGTAATTGTACAATTCTTGTTCTAAATTGCATTTCGTACAGTACTAAAACAAGAAAGTAGAGACGTAGAAAATGAAGTGCAGTGTAACATTCTGCAGCAACACGTCGAGCGATGCGTCCCTTGCACAAGTCAGACACAATGCCGGACACGGAGTTACGTTCCATAAGTGAGTATATGTGTGTTGGGGAGTGGGTTGAAATGATACTGTTTGATACTAGCAAATGGACTGTAATGATAGATTGATTTATGTGTTTGATAATAATGATATTGATAATTGATACTGATAATGAGTACGCGTCGCGAAACCGCCCGTAACGTGTCGCTGATATGAACGTACTCATTGAAAGTCTTTTGGGCACGCGTTTCGACGACGCTGGCGTAAAGTGCTGACGGAGCAGTGTTAGGTTACACGCAGTGTACCGAACATGCTGCCGACCACGAGATGAGAGGGGAGAAGATGATACAAATTTGTAATGATACTATAGCTGTTTACAATAAAGCATGATCTGATTGATTGATGAATGTTACAATATTTTACAAATAGTGATTTTACAATGTTTGACAAATAAATCTATGTTACTTAAAAATTAAATTGATACATAAAGTCCCTATAATTTTGAGTCTTCAACACTCTTAAATCTAACACACTTTTTAGGGATAGGCGAAGTGCCTATATCCACCATCAGTATAATATCACTTTTTTGCCCTTGCACTGACACTACTTCACTATCACTACACTGTCGCGTTGTCGAGGCGCGGGCGGAGGAGGGAGACACTGGCACGCGTCTCCACCTCCTCCACCAGACGAGAGCTCCCAGGGCCGCCGCTGCTGCTGCCAACGTCCCGTAGCTGACGATATATTGATGGATATCATGCCCAGAGAGATCGTATTCCGTTGATTCGGCATTCTCTTTCATTGCTTTTATTTGTTGGCCGATTTCATTTAATGTGTTATTGATATCCGATGGATCCGAAAAAGTGGAGTTTGATATTGGTATGTGAAAGAGATAATTTATCGGCGGAATCTCGGGAAGAATGCTTTCGGTATTCATAAGTAAGGTGTTTGTAGGTGCCGGCTGATGCTGGAATATAGTAAAATCTTCTCCCTTGGCCATGCATGATGCGCTGAGATGGATGACCCCTGCTCGATTTATTGAAAGACTTGATAAGTTATTGTTGCAAATTATCCTCCATTGATGTGGGTTACAATAGAAAAACAGGTAATTGTGGCCGTTGTTGAGTTTGGTAAGTTGGTTCTGACATTCCTCTCTCGTAATGGCACAGTTGTTTGACTTTTTATCTATAATACAAAATTTTTCATTTGACGCTAAATGTTGGACAGGGTTAGGTATTTTACATAAATATATTTCGCCATGATGTAAACACTCTTGTAATCCACTATACGTCGTCTTGATAAAAGAGTCCTTTTGTAAATTAATGGCAACGTATTCTGATATTGGTTTTATAAATCTCATGTTTTTATTATCGGTTTGTTGCGGGATAGGTATAATTTTGTAAATTTGATAGATGTCTCTATTAATTAATGGAAACTTTATTTCAAATATGAAATAACATCGGGTCATTCTGGCTCTCACTTTCAATAAATGATAAATTTCTTGCAGTTCTTCGTACACGTTTTGAATAGGTAGCGTTAAATCCTTTTTCAAATGACTAGAAATTAGCTGTAGTTCGGATCGCAGTTGTATGGGAGATATTAAATGAATGTTAAGTTTTCCATGATAAATATCCGTTAATGTTTCCAATAACGTATCTTGCGTCTTTTTCAAGTTGTTAATGATGTTTATTGCGGAAATCGCCGATAATGTGAAATCTTCTAAAATAAATAAGTTTTGTAATTGATCCTTTAAGTAATTTGTCGACTGATCTAAAGAATTTAAATGTTTATTGACCATTTTATGTTGGGTAGAGATTAATTGCTCGGTCCTTTTTAATAAATTATATTCAGCTTCAACTATCGATGTTTGATTTTTCCAAAGTGCAGCTAAATGATGTTGGTTGCTTCTTATCTGTTCGATGTCTGTCGTGTATTTTTCAGCGAATCGCTCGTCCAATACGCCGAACAAAGAATTAGCTACATATCCTATTCCATTGATAAGCCCGCGACGCTGTCTGCCGTGAGCGTTAAATTGC
Source organism: Coenonympha glycerion (assembly GCA_963855885.1). Classification (NCBI taxonomy): domain Eukaryota; kingdom Metazoa; phylum Arthropoda; class Insecta; order Lepidoptera; family Nymphalidae; genus Coenonympha; species Coenonympha glycerion. The sequence goes on from OY979651.1 coordinate 1,710,494, forward strand.
TGATTCAGCAAAAGCTGGTTATAATACTGTAGTTCGCTGGTGTCATGACGTAACTGTTGTAGAATCATATTGCATCTTGTTTGCTCTTGGAATCTCTCACATGTTTTTTCTAAATACTTATTGAATTTGTTAACGGTCGTCATTGCTTCCCAGTAGGGTGACATATTATAGTATACTATCATGGTCCATTCATCTCGGATTATTTGTAAATCAGCGATGGAGTCGAAATATAATGATTGATTATTATTGAATTTAGTTATGTTATAATTGTGCAATGCACTCCCTGGTGAAAGGACAGTCATTAATAATAGAAAGGTGATTGCCATCGATATGAAATTGTTAACTTTTGTTGAGGTGTAATTTCCCTTCTTGCTTGATTTCTGGTTTTCTTTGTTTGCCTTCACATCTACAAATCCTGTATAATCCACTTCTGTGTGATAAAATGGAGGGGCTGGGTCCGTCCTTGCACCCGGCAAATCCCCCATAAGTTGATATTTAATCTCTGGATTATTTTTCCTACGAATGATACACTTTCTTAATTCTTTCTTGGTAGCTCTATTTCCTCCAATCACCCAATAATTTCTTCTCAAGGTTGCTTGTGTTAACCTGGGCCCCCCATGATATGTTAACTGATGTGCTTCCATAATTAAGATCTGAGTTAACCTATGGTTATGTGGTATGATAATCGGGTGTTTCATGTCGAAAGGTAAACTGGAATTTTTCAGGCGTCCTCCTACCCTTAGAATTCCTTCTTGATCAATAAACGGGGATAAATTTAATAAATTACTTTTGCAATTTAATTCTTTAAATTTCTGTAAATGTTCTAAGTCGTTTGCGAAATCGCTTTGTTGTACATATTTTATTATTTTCCACTTGGATTGCTTCATTTCCTGCAACGTGATATAGGTAGGTTTCGGTGTCTTATTACGCGTTAATGCGCGCTGTATCCATGCTAAAATACGACATATTTTTATGAATGAATTATGTTTTTCTAAGAGTTGCATAATAATGTCCAGGTTCGATTCCTTTTGGATGATATTTGATTGAACGGTTTTAATCTCATGATTAGTAGTAAAAAGACTTTCTTTCGTGTTTCTTTCCTCCATAGACAATGTTTGTAGCCACTCTGGCCCACTCCACCAAATGATATGCTCTTTTAATTGTGATATGTTAGCACCACGACTCGCAATATCAGCCGGGTTTTCTTTAGTTTTGACGTAATTCCAATTTTCTGACGCTATGATTTCCTTGATTTGTTTGACTCGGTTGGCTACAAACGGTTTCCAGCGAGAAGTTTCACCTTGTAGCCAGCCAAGAACCACCATCGAGTCACTCCAACCGTAAACCTTGATAGTATTATAGCTCTCTTTATAGCATTCAATGACCTTCTTCATGAGTTTAGCTAATAGCTGAGCCCCGCATAACTCTAACCGGGGTAACGATATGGCCTTGTTGATTGGTACTAATTTGCTTTTCGCTGTTAAGAGAGTTGTGTGATATTTCGAACCCTGTTGAATTCTTACAAATATAACACCAGCGTATGATTTCAATGACGCGTCACAGAAGCCATGCAATTCGATGATGTCGCCTTGAGTACTTCCTATCCATCTTGGTATTTGCATATGATTGATATTTTCGAGGTCATCTCTAATTTTTATCCAGTCTGTGTATGTTTTTTGTGATATGATGTCATCCCACTTAGCGCATTCCTTCCAAACAGTTTGAAAAAGTAATTTCAAAGTGGTTGCCACAGGTACTACCCACCCCATCGGATCAAATAATTTGGAAATTTCCGACAGTAAAACTCTTTTCGTTACTTTCGTGTTTGTTATAGGTGTCATATTACTTTCGAAGGTGAATTTATCCTCCTCAGAATTCCAGCGTAAGCCTAATGTTTTGCCTGTGCTTTCCGATTTAAAACAAAATACGATGTTTTCTTTGTTTTGAGTTTCTACTATTGGTTCCAATAGCTGATTTTCGTTACATGACCATTTCCTCAATGTGAAGCCTCCTGATTTTAATAAACTGCATAGCTGTGATATTTGATTTTTTCCTTCCTTGATCGAATGGGATCCGTGAACTAGGTCGTCCATATAAAAGGATTGTTCCACAATTTTTACCACGTCCGGATAGTTCTCGCTTTCATCTGCTGCAAGCTGCCTCAGAGTCATCATCGCTAAGAAAGGTGCTGCCTTGGTACCATAAGTTATCGTGGTTAATTGGTATTCTTGGATGGGCTTATTGACCGAGTCTCGCCATACTATTTTTTGATATTTTTGGTGATCTTCACTGATAAAAACCTGCCTATACATTTTTTCGATATCTGCAGTGTATGCGTATTTATACTGCCTCCACTTGATTAATAATGCATGTAAATCCTGTTGTAAATTTGGTCCCTTATGCATGACGTCATTTAAACTAACTGATGACGATGTTTTTGCTGACGCATTAAAAACGACACGAAATTTGGTAGTTTCTGATTCAGCACGTTGTATGGCGTGAAACGGGAGATAAACATCTGATTCGCTTGAGGACTTTGCGAGGGTCATGTGTCCTAAGTCTATGTATTCCTTGATAAACGCTTTGTAGTTAGCTGATAGTGTTGGATTCTTGTTCATTTTTCGCTCCACGTTTCTAAATTGGGCAATGGCTATTTCCTTTGATTTCCCTAAGGATTCTTGAAAATTTTCTTTTAAGGGCAACTCTACTTGATATTTTCCATCTTCTCTCCGTTTTGTTGTTTTGATGTAGTGGTTGATACAATCTTGATCTTGCTCTGATAAATTTGCTGAATCATTGATGTCTTCCACTTCCCAAAACTTTTGAATGTTTTCTATGTTGGATAAAAGCACATTGCATTGATAGGATTTCACGCTTCCACATAAAATCCATCCCAGTTGTGTTTGCTGGGCGAGGGGTTGAGATTGCACCTCACCCCGTATGATACCTCCTAACATGATTGTCGAAAAAACGTCCGCTCCAAAGAGTATGTCCACCGGTCTGCTATTATAGTATTCTGGATCTGCAAGATTTATGTTTTTGATATAGTCCCAGTCAGGTTTTTCGAAGGATACGCTGGGTAAGTTCTTTATTAATTTGTTCATGATATAAACTTCTGTATGGAATGTAAATTCATTGTTAATTGATCTGCAAGTGATGTGTAGCCTGCCTTTGCAATTGTTCTCATTTTCCCCAATTCCAAATAGTACCCCTTGAGAATTTTGTCTTTTCAGTCCTAAAAGTTGCGCGCCATTTTCTGTGATCAGCGATATTTGGGAACCTTGGTCAATTAAGGCTCTCATCTTCACAAAACTTCCGCAGGATGTTTTTACATTGACCATTGCGGTTGATAACAAAGTCTGTGATATATCGTTTTGTGACACGTGAGTCCCGTTTCTGTTTCCTTGAGTGGTTTCATTTGAATTACATTTTATTTTATTGTAATTGGGTTGGCGCGTGCAGGCATCGTGTAACAGAGTATTGTGTTTCAAAGCGCAAATTTTGCACTTTTTCAGTGACACACATGGGTTTCCAAAGTGCTGATACAAGCAGTTTTTGCATAAATGGTGTTGTGTAACAGCTTTTAATTTTTCCTCATTTGTCATGTTTAAAAATTTCTTACAGTAAAATAGCCCATGTATTTGATTGCAAAGTGGGCACGTGTTTGCGGATGTTTGGATTCCACGTGGCAGAGTGGAAACGTGGAATGACTTCGTAAATGGCTTAGATGTGGTGTTTTGTTGATGATTAGCTGTTGATCTCCTAAAATTGGCATTTTGCTCATGCTGTGGCGAATAATTTTGTTTTGGCTGAATATGCGGTTTGCGTCCTTGTTCTAATGCAGTAAATTTATTTTCAAGGTAATTAATAAAATCTTTCAAAATTGGTAGTTCTCTGGAGTTCTTCAAAGTGTCTAGATATTCTGAGAGTGAATCTGCGTCTAACTTTTGAGATAAAATGTGTACAATGATAGGATCCCAGGAGCTGATATCTACTCCCAGGTTTTTGATAGCATTTAGAGTTTCCAAAGTTACGTCATGCATTTTTCTGATATGAACTAGAGATTGATAACTGGATGTTGGAAGGTTCATCAGCATATTGAGATGCGAAGTGAAAATAAGCTTTTTGTTATCATAACGGTGCTTTAAAATTTCCCAGCTTGTGTCAAAATTATCAGAACTGATATGCAAATGTTGTATTAATCTTTCAGCCTCTCCTTTAACTTTGCTTTTGAGATATTGCATCTTTTGGGCTTTTGACAGCGCGGGGTTTAATAGAACTGCTTCTGTGAATAGGTCTTTGAATGATATCCACTGATGATAATTGCCTGTGAAAATAGGAATGTCTACTTTTGGGGTTGATTTTTCTCTGTGACATACTGACCAGAGCTTTGAGTTAATTTCTTTCTTTAATTTATTGTAAATATTTTCGTGATAGTTGAAGCTGTTTTCATATTCTTCATTTTCTTCCAATTGTTCCGCGTTTATTTTCCAGTGTTGAACGTCAATGACCTTCCACCTGTCATTCAACTGATTTAAAATGTCTTCAAACTCCCATTTTTCTGATATTTCGTCCAACTTTATATTATTGATAGTGCGCATGAAAGCTTTGAAGTTGATGCTTTGCATGTGCATCATGTCATCCGACATTGCCATTGTTGATATTATTATTTAAGTTTAAAATATAATATAAAACACCTTACTTGATATTGCTGCTTACTTGCTGAGGTCTCCGCTGATATTAAATGATAGGCACTGATTGCACCACGAACACAGTTCGTTGTCCCGCCCAAAGACGGGAGGCTCGAAGGACCAAAAAATGTTGGGGAGTGGGTTGAAATGATACTGTTTGATACTAGCAAATGGACTGTAATGATAGATTGATTTATGTGTTTGATAATAATGATATTGATAATTGATACTGATAATGAGTACGCGTCGCGAAACCGCCCGTAACGTGTCGCTGATATGAACGTACTCATTGAAAGTCTTTTGGGCACGCGTTTCGACGACGCTGGCGTAAAGTGCTGACGGAGCAGTGTTAGGTTACACGCAGTGTACCGAACAATGTGATCTCGAGACTCACGCTGGGGGCTCGCGCGCCAGGCGCGGACTCTCGTTGGCTAGTTTAAGTGTTCTTGTGGGCGCGGATGTCAACATCTCGAAGAAACCTTGCGTCATGCTTCTCCATAATCTTCTCAGAGGTATTTTCTCTTGCCAATCTGCTCTCGGCCAGCGCGATAGAAATAAAAAGTTGTCAGCTTGTTAAGTACATCGGTATACTCTACCTCATAGATTTATAATAGTTCGTCGCTCGCGCTCCGCTTTCCCCATTATTTTTTCCACTCAAACAGCAGTTTTATCGGGGAGTTACAATCATCCAAATATACCTACTTACTTTAATGAATAGGATAGAATTTTCTTAATAAATTCATGTTTGTGTTAACTGTACAAGTCAACTTTCAGGTTCCCCAGTGCCCCAGGTCTCCGTGCTGCCTGGCTCAGAGCCCTCGGTATACAAGACTCTCAGCTGCCAGACTCTGCGGTGGTCTGCTCGCAGCACTTCCTGCATGATGACATTTGTGAAACAGAAAGTGGTGCTGTTTCCTCAAGGCAACTCCGCACTGGCGCTGTTCCCTCCACTGTGCTGGTATGGTGTTTCAGGATGTCATCATGCCTTTTTTTTGTGGTTCAGATCTCTTCCTCCTAGATGGTAGTTGGGGTTTGAATCTCACATGTGCCTCATACTTTAGAAGATGTGAGTTTGTGGAACAAAACACTTCTTTTCTTTGTGACATTCCTTTGCAGTGAAAAGCGCCGAGCTCTAATGTTCTGGACGGTGTGTGTGTATGTGTGCAGTAAATGACTCTCGTTACACAAAAGTTACATGATATTATTGTGTTATGATTTGTGAAAACAAACCTCTGTACAAGTTATAATCTCGCTCGTGCTCGTCAGAGCAGCCAAGGCCACAAAAGTTTTACTTTTACCATGGTTTCATAAAACCACACAATCCTTTTTTTTTGCTTTGATACCAGTGTGAAACTGTTATGATAAAGTGACTAGTTGTATATTTGCAGGTCTGCATGACTTGCCTCAACACTGACAGCAAGATGTTTCCCATGAGTCAACACAGCTTGAGAGGAGCGTATGAACAGTTAACTGGATACCCTGTGAGTTGTTAATTTGTGATCTTTAGTACAAGTATAACTGCAGTGAATTGAGTGTAACCTGCCTTGTTGTACTCTGTCAGTTGCTTAGATACATCTGCTAACAGTGCGTTTGTTTCAGTTGTGGGATGGAGGTAACCTGAAGCAAACACTTTGTGCACAATGTGCTCAGCAGTTGAGGAACTTTAGCAGATTCAGAGAGCAGAGCCTGAGAGCGCGCTCTCTGATGATGGAGTTACTGGAGAAACATGAACTGGTGAGTACCCAGTACAATTCCTTTTCATATTTGTTTTCATTCCTTTTCATATAATCAACTTACAAAGACTCATTGTCTACGAGCCCAAACCTCTGGATTTTGTGCTGAAATTTCACACATAGGTTTCCTTCATACACATAAATATTCCTGTCTACACTACGGTTGATTATTTTATATGCACACTAATTCACCTAGGTGAACTACTAGGTGTGGTTGGCGTCATATTATCTTCATTGTTTGTCATTGTTCTTGAACTGAGGTTTCAATTTCATATTTGATTATTTTATTTCAGATTACACTACAACACATTAAGATGATCCAACATGCAAACAACCACCCGAAGAATAATTTAGTATTAACAATGCTCGGTCCTGACCCCTGTGACTTGTACATAGTAGACAATACTGACGAAGACAAACAGAGAGACTCAGAGGAAACTGCACTTGGAGTTGCAGTCAAGACTGAGTGCAGCGATGACTCTCAGTCTGTAGATGAAAGCACACAAGCAATAAATGAAGAGAACTGCTATGCTGACTGTGTCAGTAAAGAATTTGTGGAGGATCCGTTAAAGTATGAGAGTGCTGCGTTCATGTGCACAGTTTGCTGTGAGGAGTTTCCCCACGAGCATGCGTACAGTGCACATGTGTGCATGCACCTGCATGACTATGCGTCAGACAACAGAGCACCCGATAGCGACCACAGAACCAACACTGACCTCAAGAGCTGTGTGGTCAAGTTGTATGACATTTTACAATATCCTGAAAGGGCTAAAATAAAGGTTGAATCGTCGCCGCAAATACTACAAGCTGTCAGTTCTAGTGACAGTCACACTGCTTGTGAAGATGTCCAGTACGCAGCGAGTGAGGATGAAGTCGCTGCCACACACAACGAGCCTGCTGCGTCAGTGCCGAGTGAAACTGAGCCAGGCACATCAGAACGTAGTTCACACACACTTATATTCATTTGTGATGTTTGTGAAGGTACATTTACACGAAGGGATAACTTTGTTAGGCACATGAGGAGCCACTCTGGTGAAAAGCCTTACTCCTGTAAATTATGTAGTTATAAATGTACAGAAACGGGTTATTTAGTGTCTCATATGAAGACCCACACTGGTGAAAAGCCTTATTCCTGTAAGTTATGTAGTTACAAATGTACTCAAAAGGGTACTTTAGATAGGCATATGAGAATCCACACTGGTGAAAAGCCTTATTCCTGTAAGTTGTGCAGTTATAAATGTACAGTAATGGGTAATTTATATAGGCATAATATGAGAATCCACACCGGTGAAAAGCCGTATTCCTGTAAGTTATGCAGTTATAAATTTACACAAAAATATAGTTTAGTGTCCCATATGAAGACCCACACTGATCGTGAAAAGCCTTATTCCTGTAAGTTATGTAGTTATAAATCTACTCAAAAAGGTACTTTATTTAGGCATATGAAAATCCACACAGATAAGTCTTATTCCTGTAAGTTATGTACTTATAAATGTTCAGAAAATGGTAGTTTGAATAGCCATATGAGTATGCACACTGGTGTAAAGCCTTATTCCTGTGTGTTATGCAGTTATAAATTTACGCAAAAAGGTAGTTTAGTGTCTCATATGAAGATCCACACTGGTGAAAAGCCTTATTCCTGTAAGTTATGTAGTTACAAATGTACACAAAAGGCTTATTTAGAGTCTCATATGAGGTCCCACACTTGTGATAAGCTTTATTCCTGCAAGTCATGTAGTTATAAAGGTACTCGAAAGAGTAGTTTAGATAGGCATATGAGAATCCACACAGGTGAAAAGCCTTATTCCTGCAAGTTATGCAGTTATAAATTTACGCAAAAAGGTAGTTTAGTGTCTCATATGAAGATCCACACTGGTGAAAAGCCTTATTCCTGTAAGTTATGTACTTATAAATGTACAGAAAAAAATCGTTTAGTTAGGCATATCAGGACCCACACTGGTGAAAAGCCTTATTCCTGTAAGTTATGTAGTTATAAATGTACTCAAAAGGATACTTTAGATAGGCATATGAGAATCCACACAAGTGAAAAGCCTTATTCCTGTAAGTTATGTAGTTATAAATGTTCAAAAAATGGTAGTTTAGTGCCTCATATGAATATCCACGCTGATGAGTAGCTTTATTCATGTGAGTTTTTTTGAGTTTTGTTATGTATTTATAAAACTTTAATGTCAATGCTCTCTGTTGTCTGTTTGTTACAAGCATCGAGAGGTCAATAAAAAAATTAAGCATATTAAAATAAGTGCGTTCCCCCAGCGGAATTTTGTCGAATTTCTTAGTTTTAAGTATGCAGATATTTAGTACATTAAGTCCTGTAAATGTCCCCGAAATTATAAATTTGGTCACCCAGTAGTTTTTGAGATATCCTCCTTAAAACGTTTTCCGCTGGGGGAATGTTCTCCCAGCGGATTTTTTTCTTGCTAGCGTTGTCACAGCCAAACGATATCGAATTTATTGATTCGAGTTCTGTAGATATTTAGTACAAATTGTTGTGCAATTGTCCCGAAAGTTTCAAATTTGTACATCCAACCGTTTTTGAGAAATTCATCAACCCGTTCTTGAGTTGATTTTGCAAACTATTTTTTCTTAATAATATTATACATTATTTGAATACAAACTCATACAAAATAAAACTAAAAAACATTATGGGCTTGCGACAGTAAAATCGCGGTACTAATAGTCGGTATCATCTTTACATGTTAATGTAAAAATCTTTGCTTGAAATCGTTTATTAAAGAAAATTAGTCCGAGAATCGACAATTTTGTGAATTTGCGGGAATGGCAGTATACAATATGTTTATATCAAAATCTTAGCTTAAAAAATTAGTCCGATTATCGAGTAGTGAGTAACTCGTAAATCTCGGACTAATTTCTTTAACTCGACACTTTCACAGAGATTTTTATATAAACACGTGAAGACAATTCTTAATTCTTAATCTTAATCTTAATCTTAATATATATAAATCTCGTGTCACAATGTTTGTCCTCAATGGACTCCTAAACCACTTAACCGATTATAATAAAATTCGCACACCATGTGCAGTTCGATCCAACTTGAGAGATAGGATAGTTTAAATCTCAATTCAACTATTTTTTAAATCCCCAAGGGCAAAACAACGTTTGCCAGGTCAGCTAGTCTTTATATATATAAATCTCGTGTCACAATGTTTGTCCTCAATGGACTCCTAAACCACTTAACCGATTATAATAAAATTCGCACACCATGTGCAGTTCGATCCAACTTGAGAGATAGGATAGTTTAAATCTCAATTCAACTATTTTTTAAATCCCCAAGGGCAAAACAACGTTTGCCAGGTCAGCTAGTGTTAATATATATAAATCTCGTGTCACAATGTTTGTCCTCAATGGACTCCTAAACCACTTAACCGATTATAATAAAATTCGCACACCATGTGCAGTTCGATCCAACTTGAGAGATAGGATAGTTTAAATCTCAATTCAACTATTTTTAAATCCCCAAGGGCAAAACAACGTTTGCCAGGTCAGCTAGTACTTTTATAATTCCTACAATTTGACTGTGTGCCTTTTATGTCTAAGTATAGCTTAAAAATCGCGAAAAAGCACAAACATTTTTAATTTCACGGGCACACCCGTGGCATGCTCCTTATAAGGTAGGTAGTTGAAAAGTGGATACAACACTGTAAAATATTTTTACCGATGGATCAAATAATCTTGTGTACAAAAGAATTTTATTGGGTAATTTTTGTTGAAATATACATAAAATTATAAGACTTTCTTTCTTTTCCCTGTTTGTAATTTTTCTTCAAATGTTCCTTTTCTTTAAACTCCAAATTAAGATCTATGGCAGTGGCCACCCATGGCTCACAAAGTTTTACGTTATACCCGCCCATAGACTAGAATCTGCCCTTGTTGGAGCCATGCCACACTGGCGGATTGCAAGCGTTCTGCGCGGCGCAGACTGGCGCAGACGTCGCATCTGCGCAGCGCACACGTCGCTGTTTGACGAAACCGCGACGTGTTAAAAAAAAATTGGTTGCCTGTAAAGTCGGTATACGGGCGAAAATTTTACGTGACAACGACTTTTATGTCTGTCTCTCTCGCTCTTAGGCGGGCTAACCATGCCCGAGTGGAAGGGACGCGTGCCTCTCACTCGCTCTCATTGTGAGCGCATAACGTGAGCGGAGCGTAACGCAGTTTCTTGAAGTGTCACCCGGCAAACCAATTTATAAGACGTTGTCACGTCAATAAAAAGAAACAAAAATGACATTTCTCCGGAGATTCTTCGGTTTTTCTATAAACCTGTTCTAAAAAACCGGAGATGAAATTTGTCTCCGGTGCAGAGCACTAGCGCGGGGGCGGGGACTTCGTTATGCGAGTGTACAAAATGGCGTCCACGCTTCTCTCCGCGGCAAAGTCGTTGCGCGTCCAAAGCCGTAGGTAAATTGAATCCAAAGCGGACTGCTTTCGCTGCGCGACCGCTCCGCTTTGGTAACGCTTGCAATCCACCAGTGTGGCATGGCTCTTAGAGTATACCATAGAGTAATAAAGATGGACTTGAGAGATAAACAAAACAAAGTACTCTGTGGAGATAAATGCGTATGATCTGTGGATATATAGAGTAATCTGTGCTGTGGTTAAATGTTTGATGTTATTACCTATTTTATACTCTTTTGTAGTACATAGTGATTGATTATATACTCCACAGACCAGGAACCGTGATATACCTACCTAAAATTTATTTATTACTCTTTGTGTGTAAATTGTAATGTAGGTACCTACCTATCAATATCACATCAATAATCAATATCAAAGAGTAAAACGTACCTACCTAGTGATTACCATATACTTATAAGACATTGAGGATCTCCAAAAACAAACAACAAATTGTTTCTCTGAAATAACAAAGAAACGACATTTAAAGTTCACTATATCTCGAGTCCTCAATCACATTCTTTCTATGAGTTTTTATTACGATAACAATGCACAAAACAATTTCAGCGTCCCTCGCCATTTTAAATCCTCGACACAGATCACTAATCATAGGTACAGACAGCTGATACGCGAAGCGCGGCAAATTCAAATGAATGAAATGTCACTCATTTCATTACATCTCCCCCCCTAAGAGCGAAAATTCTAAGCAATATATCTGTAAAATGTACTTATAAGTCATCTTCATATTCATTATCATCTCCTTCATCTTCTTCAGCCTCTGTTATGACAGGTTGCAATTTTGTTATATGAAATAATGTTGATTCTGTTTTTCTGTTGCCTGTATCAATCCTATAAATGGAATTCGATATTTTCTCTATTATCTTGAAAGGGCCTATTTTTAATTCGTCTAATTTCTTTCTATTCAGTCTATTTCCATTTTCTACATATACACTGTCTCCTACATTAAATTCTTGCATTTTTCTATTTCTATCAAATATTTTCTTGTTATACTCATGAGATTTTATTGTATTCTCTAATGCCAATCTTCTATCAGCAATCCACTTGTCTTCCTTTTCCATCGTTTTGAATTCATTTGGTAGAATACTGACATTTGTACCATCCAGTAAATATTTTGGTGCAAAACCTGTAACGGAGTGTTCTGTTTCATTATATTTTTGTATACATTCTCTTGCCAGTGTTGTCCATGTTCTCTTATTATTTTTCTCATTCATTTTACACCTTATTTTATTTACTATTGTTTGGTTTAATCTTTCATTCAAGCCGTTCGAGAATGGTGTATTCACGGCTGTAAAAATTAGTTTAATATTATTTTCCTGCAAAAATTGTTTAAATTCTCTTGAATTTATGCCCGGATATTGATCTGTCAGGATAATTCCAATCTCATCTGTCTCTAGTACTTTCTTTGTTAAATTTATAAAGTCACATGCATTCTGGGTTTTCGAAGTCGCAATAAATGCATATCTTGTGTAGTGATCTACTAAAAGGTGTAGATATTTCTTTGTAGACCTAGATCCTCCAAATCCACCAATAGTATCCATTGACATTATTTCAAATGGTTTGGTGGCTGGTCCCAGTTGTGACAGTAATCCAATTTTTTTTGACATCTTGATTTATTTTTTATGCATATTTCACATGTTTTACAAATATTTATGATATTTTTTGTTAGGTTTATAGCCGTATATATTGAACTTATTTTTTTCTGCAGTTGTCTGATCCCAATATGGCATAAATCTTCATGCACCTTTTTTATAAGTTTTTTACTAAATTCTTCTGAGAGGATAATCTTTTCCTGTTTCTTTATTTTTTTATAATAGATATTATTTTTTAGTATTAAATTTTGTTTCTTTTCTCTTATTGTTTCATTTTTCTCTTGGTCTCCAACTATATCTTTTATTTGTATTAAATTAACTATTCTCAATGTTTCCTCTCTGTTATCTTCTGGTTCTAATACAGGGTTTCGGCTCAAACAGTCTGCTTCTACATTTTCTTTACCAGGTATATATTTTACGGTAAAGTCATACTGAGATAGGTAGTATGTGAGATCACCCAATTCTTCATCTGTCCTGCATTTAATGTTCATGTTCTCTAGAGGTTTGTGATCTGAGTAAATGGTGAATTGTTTTCCGATGAGCCAGTGCTGCCAATATTTAACAGCTTCTTTCATAGCAAGACATTCTAAATATATAGCCTTTTTCCGTTTTTGATGTTCATTCAATTTTTTTGAGAAATATGCCACCGGTTTGTCTTTACCATCTAGTTGTGTCTGTTTTAATATTGCTCCAATGCCCTCCAAAGATGCATCGGTAAAGATTTTGATTGGTAAGTCTTTGTCGAATATTTCCAAGACCGGTTGCGAACATAAATATCTTTTTATCAGATTGAATGCTTCTTCACATTTCTCTGACCATACAAATTTCTCGTTTTTTCGTAATAAATTGTGTAATGGATCTAAGATAATTGCACTTCTTGGTATATAGTCATGGTAGAAGTTTATTTTTCCCAAAAATTGTCTGATGTTCTTTTGCGTCTTAGGAGTTGGAAAGTTCCTTATTGAAATCAAATTGTCTTTTAGTGGTCTTACTGAATTGTTCTGAATTATATGGCCGAGGTATTTTACCGAGTCTGAAGCAAAGGTACATTTCTTAAACTTCAGTCTAAAGCCTTCTTTAATTATTGCCTCTAATACATTTCTAATGTGCCTTATATGTTCTTCAAAGGTAGACGAGTATATCAAAATATCATCAATATAGTTAACAGAGTATCCTGTGAGATTGTGTTTTCTTAGAATATTGCTTAAGATTCTCTGGAAAATTGCTGGTGATGTTTTCAAGCCAAAAGGGAGGCAGGTCCACTGGAAGTGGCCATCTTGTGTGACAAATCCTGTTTTACTTCTGTCTTCCACCCGTAATGGTATTGCCCAAAATGCTGAGTTTATATCTAGTGTAGTAAAATACTTGCAATTTCTAGTTTTAATAATTAGATCATCTATCAAAGGAAATGGTTGAGCTTGTGGTATAACTATTTTGTTTAACTCTCTGAAATCTACACATAAACGGGATTTTCTATTTTCACCTTTTTTAAACGCCAATGTCACTGGAGCAGCGAAAGGACTGTATGATTCTTCTATTAAATTGTTCTTTAGTAACATCGATATTTGCTCTTCAATTTCTAATCTATCTTGTATTGTACATCTGTATGGTCTTTTACTACAATATTTATTTACTTGTAAATCTATGCGAGCTTCATAATCTTTAACTGAACCTATATCATACTTGTCCTTAGCAAATATTGTTTTATATTCCTTTATAATTTTCTCTATCTCAATTTTCTTTTGATTATCTAAATGGTCTGTCATATTTATAAATTCCTCTGTTTCTATGTGTTCATTGAAATTTACTGTATATTTTTTTATATTATTATCTTCATTTCTGTTATCTTTAGACATCCTGTCTATTTTATTTGTTATTTTCTTTTGTTCTATCTGCAAGTTCTCATTTTGGGTTAATCTGAATTTCTTTATCATATCTAATCCGATTATGAAATCATCAAAATCTTCATTTTCTACTATGTATACATCCACCTCTTCTTCTAAATCAAATATTTTAATTTTTATTGTTATCAAGCCATCCATCTTCTTCACACCATTAACCGTTTTCATGTATGTTATGTTCACATCATCTTTTTTTTCTTTTACTTTTATTAATCTTGAATTTATTATAGAAATCTGTGAGCCTGAATCATAAATACCACTCACTTCTAGTTTATTTTCTAATAAAAGCTTGATTTTGATTAATGGTGTGTTTACTAGTTTTTTTCTCAGTATTTATGTCTACTTCAATTATGGAGTTATTGTTTACATTTTTAGTTTTAAGAACTTTTTCAGGTTCATTTTTATTTTTCTTGAACCAACATGACTCCTCCGGATGATATCTAATTCCTTTGTCCAAAGACTCACAAGTCTTACATGACTTCTTCTCATAAGTTTTATTTTTATTATAAAATGTACTGCTCTTTATGTTAGTTGAGTTTTTCTTATACATCGTGCCTTCATATTTTCTTATCTCGTTGAACAAGTCAGTAGTGTTGTTGAGTTCATCCCTGTTTAACTTATTTAAGATAAATCCAGGTAAACCAGTTGCAATAAGATCTATCATTGTTTTGGAATCTATAGATTTGTTTATATCTAATAAAAGCCGTTCTTTTTTTATGGCATAATCAATTAACTGTCCTTCTTTATACCTAAATGCGAGAGCATATGTGACTATGTCCCATCCTTGGTTTTTAAAAGTTTCTAAAAACTTGTCTTTCCATTCACTCCATTCAGAATTTATTGTTAGTTTTATGATCATCGAGCTATACCAATCCAAACAAGGTTTATCTAAAAATAACCTCAAAATATCTATTTTTGTCTCATCTTTTGTTATATTAAAGCGCGCACACTCTTTTTCAAAAATTTCTATCCATTGCATCGCATTAGGATTTTTGCTTGTGAATTTTTCAATAATAAATTTTTCTGAGATATGTTTTAAGTTATGTTGACTTTCTTTCTTAGTTGTAGTTTCTATTAATTGTTCCAAGATTTGTTGCAAAGTGTCATTTTTGTCCTTTGCTTGTGTTGTGCTCACTTCATCTAAATATTGATCTAAAAATTGCATATTACCTTCCTCATCTACATATGTCTTCTTTAGATTTTCATCCAACTTTATCCATACTTTTCTACTCTGGTGTCTTTTTTTAATGCTATTTTTTACTTTTGTGAAAGTGTTCGTTTTAACAATATATGTATGATGACTCACCGGCTTCAGTTCCTCGGGTAAAACATAACATTTTCCTTCTTCAGTAGATATTGAGGTTATAGCTAATACATTTGATTTGGCATCATTTGAGGCTATCATCGTAAACTCAAACTGAAGCCGGTCCATATTCTCTTAGTTCACAAAAATGTCGTTTTATAAGACATTGAGGATCTCCAAAAACAAACAACAAATTGTTTCTCTGAAATAACAAAGAAACGACATTTAAAGTTCACTATATCTCGAGTCCTCAATCACATTCTTTCTATGAGTTTTTATTACGATAACAATGCACAAAACAATTTCAGCGTCCCTCGCCATTTTAAATCCTCGACACAGATCACTAATCATAGGTACAGACAGCTGATACGCGAAGCGCGGCAAATTCAAATGAATGAAATGTCACTCATTTCATTACATACTCTAAACCTAATAACATCTAATAAATCTAATCAATATTCATGATTCAATAGGTACCTAGGTAATTGTACAATTCTTGTTCTAAATTGCATTTCGTACAGTACTAAAACAAGAAAGTAGAGACGTAGAAAATGAAGTGCAGTGTAACATTCTGCAGCAACACGTCGAGCGATGCGTCCCTTGCACAAGTCAGACACAATGCCGGACACGGAGTTACGTTCCATAAGTGAGTATATGTGATCTCGAGACTCACGCTGGGGGCTCGCGCGCCAGGCGCGGACTCTCGTTGGCTAGTTTAAGTGTTCTTGTGGGCGCGGATGTCAACATCTCGAAGAAACCTTGCGTCATGCTTCTCCATAATCTTCTCAGAGGTATTTTCTCTTGCCAATCTGCTCTCGGCCAGCGCGATAGAAATAAAAAGTTGTCAGCTTGTTAAGTACATCGGTATACTCTACCTCATAGATTTATAATAGTTCGTCGCTCGCGCTCCGCTTTCCCCATTATTTTTTCCACTCAAACAGCAGTTTTATCGGGGAGTTACAATCATCCAAATATACCTACTTACTTTAATGAATAGGATAGAATTTTCTTAATAAATTCATGTTTGTGTTAACTGTACAAGTCAACTTCCAGGTTCCCCAGTGCCCCAGGTCTCCGTGCTGCCTGGCTCAGAGCCCTCGGTATACAAGACTCTCAGCTGCCAGACTCTGCGGTGGTCTGCTCGCAGCACTTCCTGCATGATGACATTTGTGAAACAGAAAGTGGTGCTGTTTCCTCAAGGCAACTCCGCACTGGCGCTGTTCCCTCCACTGTGCTGGTATGGTGTTTCAGGATGTCATCATGCCTTTTTTTTTGTGGTTCAGATCTCTTCCTCCTAGATGGTAGTTGGGGTTTGAATCTCACATGTGCCTCATACTTTAGAAGATGTGAGTTTGTGGAACAAAACACTTCTTTTCTTTGTGACATTCCTTTGCAGTGAAAAGCGCCGAGCTCTAATGTTCTGGACGGTGTGTGTGTATGTGTGCAGTAAATGACTCTCGTTACACAAAAGTTACATGATATTATTGTGTTATGATTTGTGAAAACAAACCTCTGTACAAGTTATAATCTCGCTCGTGCTCGTCAGAGCAGCCAAGGCCACAAAAGTTTTACTTTTACCATGGTTTCATAAAACCACACAATCCTTTTTTTTTTGCTTTGATACCAGTGTGAAACTGTTATGAAAAAGTGACTAGTTGTATATTTGCAGGTCTGCATGACTTGCCTCAACACTGACAGCAAGATGTTTCCCATGAGTCAACACTGCTTGAGAGGAGCGTATGAACAGTTAACTGGATACCCTGTGAGTTGTGAATTTGTGATCTTTAGTACAAGTATAACTGCAGTGAATTGAGTGTAACCTGCCTTGTTGTACTCTGTCAGTTGCTCACGATACATCTGCTAACAGTGCTGTCGTTTCAGTTGTGGGACGGAGGAAACCTGAAGCAAACACTTTGTGCACAATGTGCTCAGCAGTTGAGGGACTTCACCAGATTCAGAGAGCAGAGCCTGAGAGCGCGCTGTCTGATGATGGAGTTACTGGAGAAACATGAACTGGTGAGTGCCCAGTACAATTCCTTTTCATATTTGTTTTGCAATCAACTTACAAAGACTCATCGTCTACGAGCCCAAACCTCTGGATTTTGTGCTGAAATTTCACACATAGGTTTCCTTCATACACATAAATATTCCTGTCTACACTATGGTTGATTATTTTATATACACACTAATTCACCTAGGTGAACTACTAGGTGTGGTTGGCATCATATTATCTTCATTGTTTCTCATTGTCCTTGAACGGAAGTTTCGATTTCATATTTCCGTAATTCTTCACTTCCATCTAGTAACTCTTTACCTAAGCTGGTTGCTTCGCAAACTCAGTATAGCCACACACCTTACAGTAATCTAGTATGTATTGAAAATGTCTCTTTTATAAAATATCTTGGCATAGTGATTGACTGTAATTTAACTTTTAAAAAGTACATTGAACATCTATCAAACAACTTCGTCATTCAGCTGAACCTGAAATTTTGAAAATGGTCTACCTAGCACTATGCCAATCTATCATTAGCTATTGTATAACCGCGTGGGGAGGTGCAGCGAAGACCCATCTTATTCAAATTGAACGCGCACAAAGATCTGTTCTGAAGGTGTGCTGTTTTAAACCCCGATTGTATCCTACAAATATGCTTTACGAGTATTGTCAGGTCCTAACTGTACGGCAATTATTTATTTTGACTACTGCTCTTAAACAACACTCTCTGACGAATTTCACTCATCAATGCACCCGTCGTAGACCTCAGCTTGCTAGCTATAGTAAACTAAATACAGCCTTTAGTCATAGGTTTTTTGTCTTCCTTGGACCTTATCTCTATATTAAGTTACATAGAATTCTTTCTCTCCACTCTTTAAATCACCATAAATGTAAAGTTACCCTTAGGAATTGGCTTCTTAAACAAACTTACTTGGCTACTGAAGGACTTTTGGAGATTCTAGTCTAATCCTGCTTACTTACATTACACTCACACACACACACACACACACACACACACACACACACACACACATACACACACACACACGCCCACTCACACATTTTCTTGCTAAATTAAGCCTACACGCACGCGCCTTTTCTTGTATTGCTTGTCTCCGAGTTGGAAGCCCTGTTTTCCGAGACACAGTTTTAACTAGTTCGGAAAACAGGTGCACAATAATATTTTGTTGTAATTCCAGTAAGTTCATTAGTTATATTTAGACGTTAAGGCTTCAAAATGTTATTTAAGTTACCCACATTGTTTCACTACCAATAAATTTATCTTTATCTTTATCTTTATATTTGATTATTTTATTTCAGATTACACTACAACACATTAAGATGGTCCAACATGTGAACAATGAACCTTTGGCGGTGCAGAGGGCAATAGGGAAATTTCCCTCCAGGCAGGTGTTGTGCCTGGGGACCGCTTGTGATCCAAGCGTGTGACGTCAGAAGTTGTATTTATAGAAAGCTCGTCGAATGCTCTGTCAGTGTGTGCTATTGCGCAGGTGACGCCATCTATCGTCAGCTATCGAAGACCGCTATCGAAGACCGCTACAATCACTCCCCTCTGAGACTGTTGAGTCGTGTGTCGTCGTGGTGCATCTGGTGCGTGTCAACAGCGTGCAGCATCGTGGAAGTGCGTCAGCGATACCGGGTTGACTTGGGTGGACTGCGTGCCGGCGAGGTGTG
Source organism: Coenonympha glycerion (assembly GCA_963855885.1). Lineage (NCBI taxonomy): Eukaryota > Metazoa > Arthropoda > Insecta > Lepidoptera > Nymphalidae > Coenonympha > Coenonympha glycerion. Next base: position 1,729,851 of record OY979651.1, read on the forward strand.
AGTGACCTTCGAACCGGGAGTCCGTTGATGATGCGGCGGCGCGCGATCAGTGAGTCGATCGGCGGTGAGACGTGTCGCGGCGACCAGTGAGTCGGTCGGCGAAGACTGGGAGTCTGGTGCGAGGAATGAGGTTTGCGGTTGCTTCTTCGATATTGTAGCGGTTGATGTGGTTCTTGCGGTTGCGGTTGTTGCAGTTGCGGTTTCATTGTTTTGTTGCGTGTTCTTCAGATGATGTGTGCCCTCTGGTGGTGAATGGTGAAATCACGTCGGGCGGCACCAATTTAGCGGCGAAGAGGGCAATAGGGAAATTTCCCTCCAGGCAGGTGTTGTGCCTGGGGACCGCTTGTGATCCAAGCGTGTGACGTCAGAAGTTGTATTTATAGAAAGCTCGTCGAATGCTCTGTCAGTGTGTGCTATTGCGCAGGTGACGCCATCTATCGTCAGCTATCGAAGACCGCTATCGAAGACCGCTACAAACCAAAGAATAATTTAGTGTCATCATTGCTCGGACCCGACCCCTGTGACATGTATATAGGAGACAATACTGACGAAGACAGACAGACAGACTCAGAGGAAACTGCACTTGGAGTTGCAGTCAAGACTGAGTGCAGCGATGACTCTCAGTCTGTAGATGAAAGCACACAAGCAATAAATGAAGAGAACTGCTATACAGACTGTGTCAGTGAAGAATTTGATGAGGATCGCATTAAGTATGATAGTGCTGCGTTCATGTGCACAGTTTGCTATGAGGAGTTTCCCCACGAGCATGCGTACAGTGCACATGTGTGCATGCACCTGCATGACTATGCGTCAGACAACAGAGCACCCAATAGCGACCACAGAACCAACACTGACCTCAAGAGCTGTGTTGTCGTATTGTATGACATTTTACAATATCCTGAAAGCGCAAAAATAAAGTTTAAATTGTCGCCTCAATCACTACAAGCTGTCAGTTCTCGTGGCAGTCACACTGCTTGTGTAGATGCCCAGTACGCAGCGAGTGAGGATGAAGTCGCTGCCACACACAACGAGCCTGCTGCGTCAGTGCCGAGTGAAACTGAGCCAGGCACATCAGGGAGTAGTTCACGCAGACCTTTGTTCACTTGTGATGTTTGTCAACGTTCATTTTCACGCAAACACCACTTAATTGAGCACATAAAGACTCACAGTGGTGAAAAGCCTTATTCCTGTAAGTTATGTAGCTATAAATCTATACAAAAGGATAAATTAGTGCTTCATATGAGGACCCATACTGGTGAAAAGCCATATTCCTGTAAGTTATGTAGTTATAAATGTACTCAAAAGGGTAGTTTAGATAGGCATATGAGAATCCACACAGGTGAAAAGACTTATTCCTGTAAGTTATGTACTTATAAATGTACAGAAAAAAATCGTTTACTTAGGCATATCAGGACCCACACTGGTGAAAAACCTTACTCCTGTAAGTTATGTAGTTATAAATGTATAGAAAAGAGTACTTTAGACAGGCATATGAGGGCCCACACTGGCGAAAAGCCTTATTCCTGTAAATTATGTAATTATAAATGTACAGTAAAGAGTAGTTTTGATAGGCACATGAAAAACCACACGAGTGAAAAACCTTATTCCTGTAAGTTATGTAGTTACAAATGTATACATAAGGGTAATTTATATAGGCATATGAGGATCCACACTGGTGAAAAGCCTTATTGCTGTAAGTTATGTAGTTACAAATATTCAGGAAAGAATAGTTTATTGTCTCATATGAAGACCCACACTGGTGAAAAGCCTTATTCCTGTGTGTTATGTAGTTATAAATGTACAGTAAAAAGTCATTTAGTTATGCATATCAGGACCCACACTGGCGAAAAGCCTTATTCCTGTAAGTTATGTAGTTATAAATCTATACAAAAGGATAAATTAGTGCTTCATATGAGGACCCATACTGGTGAAAAGCCATATTCCTGTAAGTTATGTAGTTATAAATGTACTCAAAAGGGTAGTTTAGATAGGCATATGAGAATCCACACAGGTGAAAAGCCTTATTTCTGTAAGTTATGCGGTTATAAATGTACAGAAAAGGGTAATTTAGTGTTTCATATGAGGACCCACACTGGTGAAAAGCCTTTTTCCTGTGAGTTTTGTAGTTATAAATGTTCAAAAAAAGGTATTCTAGTGTCTCATATGAAGATCCACACAGATGAGTAGCTGTTATTTTTCCTGTGAGTTTTGTAATCATCATCTCAACCCCTTTTTATGTCCCACTGCTGGGCACGGGTCTTCTCTCAGACTGAGAGGGGTTTGGTATAGCCCAGCACGCTGGCCAAGTGCGGGTTGGCGGGCTTCACACACCTTCGAGAACATTTTTGTGAACTCTCAGACATGCAGGTTTCCTCACAATGTTTTCCTTCATTGTTAAGCAAGTGATATTATAAGTTTACTAAAAAACGCACATAACTCGGATAAGTCAGAGGTGCGTGCCCAGGATTCGAACCCGCGACCTCCTTATGAGAGGCAGAGGTCAGAACCACTGTGATATCACTGCTTACTTAGTAGAAGAGTTTGTAATTCCTATAAATTTAAATATGCATCAAAATTTCACTCGCGGTGGGACTCGAACCCACGTCCCGTAGCTATCGCGGCTAGGTGCTCTTCCTCTGAGCTACGCGAGACAGTCTCACCACGACGAAATTCGGATGCATATTGGTTTTTCGTTCTTAGGCAGAACTAACGCCATCTATCTGAAAACATTACAGTTATTCAAATATGCCGAAGTCCCATTAATACCAATGGCGCTAACTTCGAACGAGTAATGACGCCTTGCCGTTACTTACTAACGTGACGTCGGACGTGGGTTCGAGTCCCACCGCGAGTGAAATTTTGATGCATATTTAAATTTATAGGAATAATTTCCTAAGTGTGTGAAAACACTACAATATAAAATATAAGTAGTAGAGTTTGTAATGGTTTGTAATGTTAATGTTGTGTGTTGTAATTATAAAATGTTAATGTCAAATATACTTTGTGTAATTTTTGTCTTTGCGTGTACAGTGCGACAAGGCTATTTCGGCGCGTGGCCAAAGTCTGAACTATCGCCGCTATCTTGTGCTACTGTTTAATAGTTCGCTCTGTCAGTATATCAATATTGTATGTTATTTTGTTTTGGCTTACTATTAACTATTTTAAACTGAAATTGAAGTAAAATTGAGGAGATTTTATTTTATGGCTGTCTTTGTTTTGCAACAGCGCCCTCCTTCAAGTGCCAAGAGAGCCTTGTCGCACTGTAGGTGGGAGATCGGAAGCCCCTATAAAAAAATTACTCTGTGATTGGTAGTTACTCGAGCGTCGCGTCGTGAGGACCTATTATAAATAATACATAACCTATAATAATAAAAATATACGCATTGTAAATATAAGGTTTTTTTTATAGACAGAAAATGCCTAACGCATACCCTTCCGTCAGGGGAAGCGGAAGGGTTATGTGGGGCTCTCACCCACTAAAAACTGTCTGTTTCCACGACGGACCCGCTGGCGGAAGCACGGGATTCACTTTCGCATTCACCGCGTTCCTGCCAGGTAAAAAAAAGCCGCCCAAGTGCGAGTCGGACTAGCGCACCGAGGGTTCCATACCATAAAAGAAGTAAAACATTGAAAGAATCACTTTTGTTCATGAATTTACGAGTATAATTTACATGTAGGTACTTTTGTTGGCAAACCGCAAACGTAACTTTGTTTTTGGCGGATTATTGTTATCATCAAAAAAAGTATATTAGTCAGTGAGTTGATTTTATTTTTCCTGTGAAATATACATTAACTTCTATTGATCATAATTATTTCAGATTTTTCGATTGGTAAACTTCGGAGATAAGGGGGGGGAACGGTATTTTTTTCGACAGTTTGCCCAATAAATCAAAAACTATCAGGCATAAAAATAAATAAAAATTAGTTTTAGTATACACAAGTAACGCCCTTTCATATGATACCCCACTCAATATTATAATCTCATTTTGAAAATTTGTCGACCCGGTTTTCCCCTTTTTAAATAAAAATAAAAACAATTTTCAAATTTTTACGATTGTTATGACGTCGCGTCACTATTACCTATAACTATTCTAAATTTCAAGTCGATAGCTTGAATAGTTACTGAAATAATCGAGTGTGACAGACGGACGGACGGACGGAGAAAGTCTCACCATAAGGGTTCCATTTTTACCAAATTGGTATGGAACCCTAAAAATGCTAAAATGAATACAATTGGTCAAGTGCGAGTCGGGCTCGCGCAATGTCGCAATATTATTAAAGTAAATTAAACACCCCTGCCAACCATCGACAAAAAAAATTCAAAGTCACCACTGTTTTTTCCCCCTACTAACACAGAAATGGCATACATCATACAACCTCATTTATTACACAACTGCCCAAAATGGAGTGTTATGTTTTTTTAGCGTTCATGTATGTATGTGAGTTTCTTTATTCCACCATAACTTCCCCACGACTTTCGAGTAACTACCAAAATCCCCTCTTGGGCTCCTCTACTAAAATCTGTGCCCCTACTAATATTTTTTTTTTTTTTTTTTTAAATGTATCGCACTCATGTGTTCTCTGCTATAGGCAGACCTTATTCATGCGAGCTTTGCTCTGAAGAAGTGCCAACTCACGATGGTCGTGACTTGGATTCTAACATTTTTTTTTTTTATATCTCTGCTGTTCCTGCTGGATTATGAGTGACACTCATCCAGAGCATCTGAGTGCTCCGTCAAAATTTAAAATAATTATTTGTTATTAAAATAAGTAATAAATTATTGGATTTTATATAAGTCAATTAATCATGCAGTAATTTAATTAGTTAGTTATAATGTCAAAAAATAGCTAATATGAAATATCGTTAGAAGTGTAAGGTATTAAGTGAATGATAAGCTTGTAATAATAATAATAATTGTAATGTCATTAATAGTGTTTAAAATGTCAATATTGTTAAACAAAACCTCCACCTGAGTTACTGTCAGTGCGTTTAATAATTGTTAAAATTTGTTAAAATTTGTTAAAATTATTTATATTTCCCTACTACTAATATACTAATATACCTATAGTGTTCATGTACCAATATATTATTATGTGAAAATTGACAGTTTGTTACAATTGTATCTGGTGTGCGTTCCCCCAGCGGAATTTTGTCGAATTTCTTAGTTTTAACTTTTAAGTATGCAGATATTTAGTACATTAAGTCTTTTCAATGTCCCCAAAATTATAAATTTGTCCACCCAGTAGTTTTTGAGATATCCTCCAAAAATGTTTTTTTTCTTGCTAGCGTTGTCACAGCCAAACGATATCGAATTTATTGATTTAAGTTCTGTAGATATTTAGTACGAATTGTCGTGTAATTGTCCCGAAAGTTTCAAATTTGTACATCCAACCAAGGCCGAGTTTCTTGCCAGTTCTTCTCGGTGCAAACCTGCATTCCGAACTTGGCGGTAGAGTTTTTGACATTTCATGGGCGCCTATTATTTAGGCCTATGTGAAATAAAGAATTTCATTTCATTAACCGTTTTTGAAAAATTCACCAAAAACACGATGACCAAATTAGTATGGCAGAATGTCTATGTTTTAAATATTCGCTCCCCGAACTATTTACTTATCGATAGGTAAATAAAAAGTAAAGTAAAAAAAATAAAACACCTTATATAAAGATAAAAACGACTTTATTTTAAGGACCCACAGCCTGTTACTACCTTTTTTTTTATTTTTATTACGGGGGGAAATCTCCACTGAGATATCCAATTAGATTATGTGGGATTTTTACCCATTAAAACCCCCTCGGACATCCTCAGCGCTCATGTTGGAAACCTCCGGGATCTCCGCATGGCGCGAGGCCCCCTTGCGCAACGCCCGTTGGGCTCACCTCTGGCTGACTCTCCTGCAACTGCGAGAGGGATCAGATCTCTTTCGATCCCTCTCCGCAGCCTCCTTCTTTGTCATAACAACTTTGTCATAGCAAACGGCGGTACAACAGTTGGCAAGCGCAACATCGCTAATAGAATATCGATGATCGATGAACTGACGCGCTGCCGCCGCGCGTCAGTTCATCGATCGACTAGTGCTGCGCGTATGTAATTTTTTGTACAAATAGAGCAGTGTTTTTTCGTCAGAGTCCATCGTGGAACTATGTACAACACTACGATTCTCATATCTAGCGACAGAAGAGCGTCTGCAGCGCTGCAGCCGCGCTTCACTTTGCGGCTAATTTGAAGGCGTCCTAACATTTTCAATTGACTCTGTACAATTTTTACTAATCCACCGTAATTTAAGAAACCGAAATCAACGACTCTGCCCGCGAAATTCAAAATGTTCATGGTTTTTTGCAATTTGTACGCTAATTACACATAATAGTGGGTATTATTATCTTTACATGATACAATCAAAATATTTGTATAAAATGTGTATCCTAAATTAGTCCGAGTATCGAGTTTTATTTGAGTAACTCGCAAATCTCGGACTAATTTTGTTTATCTCGACACTTTCGAGCAGAGATTTTTATATAAACACGCTAAGATGATAATTGGGATTATCGCAATTTGACTGCCATAAGCTTATTAAGTATGTCTTATTATCTTAAAAACCGCAAAAAATCACAAAAAAATAGAACTTCGCGGGCACACCCGTGGTGAAACACCGTAATTTTAACATCGTTCGTTTGTCACAGACGAGAGACGTCCTCAGCTGGATAAAGGCCTCCTGCAATGATTTCCAGCCCGCACGGTCCTGCGCTACTTGTATCCAGCGCCTTCCCGACATAGCTCAACGTATCGCGAAGCTGAAGTGGCGATGGCCACATACGAGCGGACGTTGGGGATCCAAAGTGCCATGGGCGTAGCCAGGGGGTTTAGGGGGTTCAAACCCCCCCCCCCCCCCGAAATGTGCAGTATATTAGATAAATACTAGCAGACTGGCAAACGGTCAAATATTCATGTACCTTCTTGAAACCCCCGCTAAATCCTGGCTACGCCCATGCAAATTGCTAATGGCGACTCCGCACGGAAAAACGCAGTGTTTATTTATTTATTTTTAATATTCATGCATCAACAACGTACATAAGAATACAGACTTAAAGAAAAATAAATACATAGGATAGCTTTTCTATAAAAAAGAGATTTCTTCCAGCTACCCTAAGTAGTGTTGTTGGCAGGCTTCCGACTACATGGACTGACGACATTACAAAACTCGTGGGAAGGCGCTGGATTTTAACCTACGTTACGTCACACAGCCTGAGCCAATAACAGTGCGCATCGTCACCTGCCCGCCAATCACAACAAGCCTACATTGTGCCATAGCCAGCCAACCAAGTTCATTTGTGCAAAGTGTACTAATATAGCGCTGTTACTTGTAATTTGAATTCGCAATAAATAATCCGTGTGATATCGCCATCTTGCATTTATGATTTAATTTATGCCCACTGTTTCACCTAACATCACAGTTATTCTCGATTTACATATGGCGACACTGGGCTGTAGACGTGCTCACGAACGCTAGGGATGTGCCTCGTGTAAATTATGCGAGTACCAACTCGCATAACCAGTTACACGAGAAGTATTTTTCCCGGTAGTGCCTGTTCGTAGTTAGCTAAATCTATATCCAGTGCACATTTGTACTCGCACAATTCACAAGAAAAAGCCATGTCATCCGAGGGATGTGTCTTAGCGTGGGTGATGGACCCTCCTGTGGCTCGCTAAGTTTCTTTTGCTCCCAGTTTTATACTCGCATAGCTCGCACGAGAACGGTTTTTCACCGGTGTGTGTGCGCATATGAGTCTCGAAACTCCGTTTGTACCCGCATTTGTAATCGCACAGCTCGCAGGAGAACCGTTTTTCACCAGTGTGAACGTACATGTGGTTCAACAGACCACGTTTATCGAGACATTTGTACTCGCATAGCTCGCACGAGTGCGGTCTCTCACCGGTGTGCTTCCTCATATGTAGAACTAAAGTATATTTTCTCTCACATTTGTACTCGCATAATTTACACGAGAAGTACTTTTCGCGGTGGTGCCTCTTCGTGTGGTTAGCTAAATCTACATCTAGCGCACATTTATACTCGCACAATTCACACGCAAAAGCCATTCCATCCGCATGCGTGTACAGATGACGCTTTAAACTGCGTTTATCAGTGCCTTTGAACTCGCATTTTTCACAAGAGAATTGTTTCTCACCGTGATGCCTCCTCATGTGTGTCGCTAGATCTTTATTTACCGCACATTTATACTCGCATAGTTCACACGAAAAAGGCATTCCACAGCCGTGCGTGGACACGTGACGTATTAAAGTACGTTTTAATACACATTTGTAGGCGCAATATTCGCACGAGAACCGTTTCTCACCGTGGTGCCTGCCCATATGTTCGACTAGAACCCTTTCTCGCACACATTTATACTCGCACAACTTACACGAATAAGGCATAACACCACTGTGTTTGTGCATGTGGCTCACTAAACAGTTTTTCCTCGCACATTTGTAGTCGCATAGATCGCAAAAAAACAGTCTTCCCGTCATCCTGTGGATCATCTTATGCTTGGTTAAATTAGCCTCCTTTCTACATTTGTAACTACAGATCTCACAGGCGAAGGGCTTTTCGGAATGCAAGCTCGTAATATGGTCGGCTAAACGACTTTTCTTCGTGCATTTATAGCTACATATATCACAAGAAAACGGCTTTTCACCAGTGTGGGTCATCAGATGAGTCCGAATATTATATTTGGATCGAGTTTTATAATTACATATCGTACAGGCGTAACGCTTTTCGCCTCCGTAGATTCTCTTCCAAGAATGAGCTTTCTTAATATGCAAAGTTAAATCCTCTTCTCGTGCGTATTTATAGCTACATATATTACAAGAAAACGGTAATTCCCCTGTATGAAGTCTCTGGATGTGCTTAGCTAAATTACTTTTCCGCGTGAATTTGTAGTTGCACGTATTGCAGTAAAACTGGTCACATTTAAAATCAGTGCAAGCACTCGGACTGTCACAAGAACTGACACTTAGCAGTGTTTGTGTGGACGAATCGAATTTCATTGTTTCTTTTTTAGGACATTCTACAAAGACCCAGCTCTTGAGGTGCGTATTGGTCGTGTGGTCGGTGTCGGGTGCTCGGTTGTGTGACGCGCCGCTGCTAGTCGCGAGTGCTCGCTCACTGTGCTGCGTTGTATCTGCTGCTTCCGTCGCAAACGCTTCGTTACCGGCATTTGTCGAAAGGCCCACAGACAATGGAGTCACTGCAACAAAACATTATTTCGCTTTTGCACATAAAGACTTGAATAATAATAATTATTACTAATACAAACCAAATCATTTATTTGCTGGATTTCATTTACAAAGGTGTAACAATTATTTTGAGCCAACAATTCGCCATTAAAGACATGCAAAACAGCTTAAGGGGGATGGGTACTATCCGGGTGCGAAAAATTAAATTTAATTTAGTTTTTCGCGAATAGTGGGCTAATAATCATAGATCACCAAGATACATTACTTTCATAGTAAATTACGTTTTAAATCTGTGCCGAACTGCCACTCACTGATAAATAGAACAAAAGATATGAAACAACACGCAAACGAAAGAGACAACAATAATGCTTGCGTTCGACGCAGACTAACTACGAAACTTACAATTGTAGGATTTTTGAGTCTTCACAACGCGCACGCTTGTCACATATCTGTTCCTTTTTATATATTATATATATCATTGCTATAATACAACATAGGCTTATGACAAGGAGTTTTGCGGGTACAACATTTACACATCTACAAGTTTTTAATAAAAACTTTGCACTGTACGCATCCTCGTGGGGAAACTGCTCGCAGCAAACTGTGCACATGAACGCAGCACGCTCATACTTTAACAGTGATCACTCACCTGCAGTGTGAGGCGAGGCTCTCTCATACTTCAATGGATCCCCAGTATACTCTATTTTAACACAGTCTACATTGTAGTCTTCAACCAATACCGTGCCTTCATCCCCTGTTATTGAGTCATCAGTCCATTCAATTTTCACTGTGATTTCTTGTTTGGTTTCCTCTAATCGAGGCTGTTTAGTTTCCGTGTCATGTTCTTCCACAGACATATTGTCAAAGTAAGGTCCTAGTGTTGTAGACAGTTTTCTTTAAGTTGTTTTCACAGAAAACCTATATATTAAGGCGAACTCATCAGGTCTGCCTGCGAAATTCAAAATTTTCGTGGTTTTTTGCAATTTGTACACTAATTACACATAATAGGCTTATGGCAGTCATTTTTGCGAGAATGGCAGTTACTTCTTTACATGTTTATATCAAAATTTTTGCATAAAAATGTCTATCCTAGGAAATTAGTCCGAGTAAAGAGTTTTAAGTGAATTACTCGCAAATCTCGGATTAATGGTGTGCTCCTTAAGTATCTGAAACAAATATTGATCATGGTTTAACACCAAAACTGCCTGCCTATAATATAACCCATTCGCAGAAGCTTTGCCGATGACTTTGCCACTTTATACAACCACCACCCACAATCGTCTGAGTGTAATGTTTTTAGGTTTCACGTATGTATGTATGTGAGTTTCTTTATTCCACCATAACTTCCGAACGGCTGAATAGATTTGGACATATGGGGTATCGGTAGATTTTACATCATTCCGAGTAACAAAGGCTATACCGAGGATGCAAGGCCCCGCCATCCTTCTGAGTGGTTATTTTCTTTTATGACCACACAGAAATGTCAACCGATAAGAAATATTGAAGGCGACCGGTTTCAAAACCCTTACCAATAATAATATAGGTATATTGACAACATGGAATCATAGAGTAGGTATATAGGTATAGTAGGAGAACCTAGAGAACCATGGCAATTGGCAAGGGTTCGCGATCCCTCAGCGTGAGGACAAGTCAGATATACTCACTCGTGGAACGTAACTCCGAGGCCGCCTTGTGCGATTAGGCGTCGTTCGACGTATTGCTATTTGCTACAGAACAGAAATGGTACTCTGCAAAATGCAGTGCATTTCCAACCACTTCAACATTGAGATTGATCTGTCTGTACTCTGTAGTTTTACCATGCACCGATATTAGTTAATTAGTTTAACTTTAAGTAAATGTTGCTATTACAGATTTTCAATGTTTATCGTTTTCCACCCTATAGTGTTTTATGTCTATGGTTTTCCAAAAATCAGAACTCAGCTGGGCGAACTGCGAAGTCAGAAACAGTCAAAGAGTATAATATAATCACTACGTTTGAACCTTAGTTTGAACTTTGAACCAGTTAGATTTCAGAACTCAGAAAGAACCCGACATGGTACTCGTAGAACATTGAGTTTTGTGGTCATGTTTGTCCATGGATGTAGCATAAAGGATGAGCCCTTAGTTACGTCACGTTATGCTGTTTTTACTCATTATTAACTATTTTAAACTAAAATGGAAGTAAGATTTAGAGATTTTATTTTATGGCTGCCTTTGTTTTACAACAGCGCCCTCCTTCAAGTGCCAAGAGAGCCTTGTCGCACTGTATATGCTGTCATCGGTACCGAAATGTATGACGCACGACGCCATATTTGAGAAATTTTTGGTTTCAATATACGTCACATAGTTCCCGTCCTCTTAGCGTAGCGTATTTCGTCATTGTGTTTGTCACTTTTGACTTTGTGGTCTGTGCCTCTGTTCTGTGGATTCTAAGTGTGGATTTCGTGATTTAAAAAAAAATGAGGATATCACAATGTAAATAAAAAAATACAGTCCATATTTATAATTAATATACAAAACTAAACAAATTACTAAATTACTGTGTGCGTAAAGAATAATATGACAAGGATCAAGAATATAATTCTATCTTTTGTAAAGTTCTAAGCAGAAAAGGCGGTGCTTTGCGCCCTATTGCCAAACCATTGCAGGGTCCGAACGAGTCAGGGTTTCATCCCAAAAAGTATATAGGTACTCACTACGTTTTATTTCATCCGTGAGTGTCATTAGTATCATATCATTTCAACTTTTTTTATTTTAAACCTTGGATCAATTTTCAGCTGGTATTTTAATACACCCCTTAATGGGACTCAACTCCCTAATCGTGTACAAATGTATCAATCAATAAAGAAGTGCAAGAACAAAACTTGCAGAAGTTGACTTCTACAAGCTATTCCCAATGCAAGGCAAGGTTAAGATTAGCAACGAAACTTTCCCACCGTGTAAACAATCACTTCAAGCTCATATCCGCAAGCTTTGTAGCTTGCAGGACTAGCCAATTTGTGGTTGAAAATAAAGTTTAAGCAAGTTTTATATTAGCAACAAAACTTGTAAAAGTTGACTTCTGAAAGCTATGTAAACAGTCACTACTGAATAAAGCACAAAAGGAGGAATAGCTTGTAGATGCTGATTTCAGGTGAAAACACAGACCTAGAAAACAATGTGGAGTGACCCCATCTACAAAAGTAGCGTGACTATTTTTAATCTGCCAAGTGGCATATATGGTGTGACTTAATAAATTTTTGACGACCTCCGTTGTTAGAGGATTAGCGTGCCGGTTTTCAAGCCACCATTTCAGAGGTTCCGTGTTCGATCCCCGGTCGTGGCAATGTAGAAAAATAAGTTTTCTACACTGTCTTGGGTCTGGGTGTTGTGGTACCTACTTTGTTTCTGATTTCCTTAACACAAATGCATAAGGTACTTACTAAGGGATCGGAGCAATGTATGTGATGTTGTCCACTATATATTTATTTTTACCTCCCTGGCGCAGTGGTGCATGTTTGGATTCTAGTGGCAGGTCGCGGTTTCGATTTCCACCATGGGCCACTGGTCTGGTGGGAGGCTTTGGCCATGGCTAGTTACCACCCTACCAGCAAAGATGCACAGCCAAGTGATTTAGTGTACTGGTGTGATACTGTGTAGAAGCCGTTGGGGTGAATTTACTTACCCTTCCAAGTTAGTACGATAACATCTTCGGCTGCATCGTCACTTACCATCAGGTGAGATCACAGTCAAGTACTAACTTGTACAGAATAAAAAAAATTAACATTTGACAATAAATCTTGGTGCTCATCATGGCGTCATGTCATGCAAGTCTAGGCTAGAACTGTAGAGAATGAATGAATGGGGTGTCTGCCTAGTTTTTTTTATATCTGTGGTCAAATGCTCGTGATAGATCCGTAAACAGTGCAGTGGATTCAGCTGTGTGCCGGAGGGAACCTGCAGCAAACACTTTGTGTGCAATGTGCTCAGCAGTTGAGGAACTTTAGCAGATTCAGAGAGCAGAGCCTGAGAGCGCGCTGTCTGATGATGGAGTTACTGGAGAAACATGAAGTGGTGAGTGCTCTGTTGAGCAACAATTATGCTCAGCATTAGCTAGTAGCTCAAAAGTCAAGATATCTCTATTTCACATAGGCCTAACATACAGGCTCTTGTAAAAGGCCAATACGATATTTGTGATGTATGTATTTAGTGATAACTACTAGTCGACTTGAAAAATCAACACTCATCAAACATCGAACATTGTTGTAAGGTTGCCTGATGGTATTCTATAGAGTATATATTTTGGAGAGTGTCAAAAAGCATTTTATAAATCAGAATTACTGTACTATTGAAGAATTTTTAAATAACAAGGATTCTTGGAATGATAGGGATACGCTTCCAGCACCTTAAAAATATGTAATAATTTTTAATACTTTTTAAGTAAAAACATTTTTGAAAAGAGCAAGTGCTGAGTTTCTTGCCAGTTCTTCTCAGTGCAAACCTGCCTTCCGCCTTCTTTTTAGGCCTATGTGAAAGATGAAGATGATTTCTTTTCAGATAACAAAGCAACATATGGAAGCCATAAGGGATCTCAGAAACGAACTCAAGGCTACCATTGCACGGTCATTGATACCTGACCATCGTGACGCACACATTACGCATGTGGGTGGTGGCACACTGACCAAAGTAGACGTCACTGCAGACACGGTGGCGGTGAAAACTGATCGGGGTAAGGTTTTTTTGTTTTTAGGGTTCCATACCAATTGGTATAAATAGAACCCTTATGGTGAGACTTTATCCATCCGTCCGTCCGTCTGTCACACTCGATTATTTCAGTAACTATTCAAGCTATCGACTTGAAATTTAGAATAGTTATAGGTAATAGTGACCCGACGTCATAAAAATCGTAAAAATTTGAAAATTGTTTTTATTTTTATTTAAAAAGGGGGGAAAACCGGGTTATCGAAATTTCAAAATGAGATAACAATATTGAGTAGGGTATCATATGAAAGGGCGTCACTTGTGTATTCTAAAACCGATTTTTATTTATTTTTATGCCTGATAATTTTTGATTTATTGGGCAAACTGTCTAAAAAAATACTGTTCCCCCCCTTATCTCCGAAGTTTACCAATCGAAAAATCAATACATATAATAAATCTGTAGAGGTCGAATTTCTGTACAAATAAAAAAAATGCTAAAAACGGAGTCAGGGGGATGTAAGAAGTGAAATAGAACTAATTTAAATTTTTTTCAAATTTTTTGTTTCTCTGTTTGTCTGTTTATCTGTTTGTCTGTTTGTCTGTCTGTTTGTACGGGCTAATCTTTGCAACGGCTAGACCGATTCCAATGAAATTTTGTGTGGTGGTAGCTTATGTCCCTGGTCAACATATAGGATACTTTTCATCCCGGTAAAATAAAGAGTTCCCGTGGGATAGTTAAAAAACTGCAATTAATTTAACAGCTTTGTAAACAACAACTAATGAACTTAATTTAGTAAAATTTGTTATGCTGATACCTTATGTTGCCTCTTTAACAAAATATATATATAGTTAAACTTATTAATCCAATCGAGTTCCCGCGGGAAAGAAAACATTACAAAAACAGTTAGCAGGCGTCTTTCAAGTAACGGATTTAAATGAAATTTTATGATCCTACTTTATATATATGCCCGGTCAACATTTAAGATAATTTTCATCCTGAAAAATTTGAGAGCACCCGTGGGATGTTTAAAAAATCCTATAGCTACTTATCTACGTAGCACAATCAAAACGGGGTCGAAATATCGACAGATTAAATCGTCCTTTTGATCGTGCAACTAGGTATAACTATACAAGATAACCTGTACGTAGCAAGAACGGGTTGCTACGTACACAGCAGCGCATCAGAATGCTTAATTACAATATCTGGGCGTTGGTATCATCTCAGAATAAGATAAGTTTGGTTAGTATAGATATTACAATCCACGATGACATGCCCCACTCTGTCTTACTCCATGCGAATTGAGTGACATAAGCGATTTCGACAGAGTGTATAAGTAGAGGAAGACCAAAGAAGATATAGGTAAATTGTGTGAAAGAAGATAGCACGTTGAAAGGAGAGATTGGAATAAGACTCCTTTACGGGTCCATCGAACCCAGGGACCACTCATTTATCTTGGGAAAAATTAAGAAATTCCACGGGAAACATTTTTGTAAAAAAAACGAACTGCACGCGGGCGGAGCCGCGGGCAACAGCTAGTCTGAAATAATTAAGATTAATGGAAGTTAACGTATATTTAACAGGAAAAATAAAATCAACTCCTATTATACTTTTTTTCATAATAACAATAAACCGGCAAAAACAAAGTTATGTTTGCGGTTCGCCAACAAAAGTACCTACCTACATGTAAATTATACTCGTAAATTCATGAACCAAAGTGATACTTTTAATGTTTAACTTCTATAATGGTATGGAACCCTCGGTGCGCGAGTCCGACTCGCACTTGGCCAGTTTTATTTTAATAATATCAGGATCGCACACACATAGCCCATATTATAGGTACTAAATAACTGATAAATAACTAATAAATTTAATACTACATATATTGCAAAAACACGCAGACACTGGAAAATATTAATGCTCATCACACAAACATTTACCAGTAGTGGGAATCGAACCCACGACCTCCGATGCAGACGGCAGGATCGCTACCGCTACGCCATTCGGTCTTCAAATTGACCTGGCAAACGTTGTTCTGGCATTAGGGATATAAAATTACGATACGATATACTCTCACACCTAGAACGTACACAGAATCAAAGAAGAAAGATGGTATCAAGTTTTCTCATGAACCAAAACCAAAATATTCTAGGTATAAATAAAATAGTGATTTTTAAGAACCATATTATTTTATTTTATTTAACAAACAGGAAAACTTACAGTTATAATGATTTTTTTCTAAAATTTGTTTTTGAATAATGAAGGAGAGAGAGCCTTTAAGATTAAGAACTATAGGAATTTAATTTTATATCCGGAATTTAATTTTGCATACAAAAACTTACTTTCCTTTCAATGCGCATTTCCTATCATACACAAACATAAAAAAACATATACAAAATATACTATTATAAAAATATCATATACAAATTTTATTGATACAACTTGTTTATTTGCCTAAAACTTAGGAATCTGGGTGTTAGTTAGAAATAAATATGGGGAAATTAGAAATAATAGATTAGAATCTATAATGCATGGGGTTCCATACATCCATGGTCATTAATCATTATCCTTTTTAAACGCTTACTTATTTATTATCAACCAATAGAACTGTCTCAAGACGTACCAAGTTTTGAAGCTGGCATAACAGTTCTCAAGAAGGAGTGCTTATCACCTGTCCGAGACTATGCCCAGCTGTGGGATGGCAAATGTTCGAGTGGGAAAGACGCGAACGACTCTGCCCACCGATGGGACTCAAAGAGCAGTCCAGAACCAAAGCCCTCAATGTCCAAAAGCCAGGGATCAGAGAATTTGGATATAAAGTATGAGATCACTTTAGAATGCTCCGTCTGTATGGAGGAGTTTTCTGATGAGGATGCCTATAACTGCCACATGGCGACGCATGATGAGGTAAGTTGAGTTGTCACCGTGATATTTAGGGTTCCTTACAAAATAGTATCTTATTAAGACTTCGCCGTCCGTCTGTAACCAGTGTGCTGATTCTGTATCGTTCAGTTAGTTAGTAACCCGCACTGGGTTATTAACTAAGAAAACGGAGGCAAAAATCCTATTTTTGTATTATTTTTGTACAAGATAGCAACTAGCATGGTATATTGACATGATACCATACCGACCTAGGTTGGTAATTTGTGCAAAAATAGGATTTTTGTCTTCGTTTTTTTAGTTAATAACCCAGTTAGGGTTACTAACTAACTAAACGATACAGAATCAGCCCACTGGTCTATCCCTTGAATTGTGAAGACATTTGAAATTTACACAAAAGATGTATTTCTGTTGCCTACTAATGTTGAAAATAGAATAAAATAAGTATTAAGGTAGCTACAATACAACAAACGTGATTTTTTTTGCTTGTTTTTGGTCAATATTAATTAATGCAACAGGTAGACATTTAAAATATTATTTAAGTTTGTTTTTAACAGGACATACACATCACAACCTAGCCACGAAGTAAGCAATAGCTTGTCTTACGGGTACTAGATATTTGATAAATATACAGCGTGTCCGGGATCGAACTAGCGATAATTTAAGGGAGTGTTCTATGGCTCATCACAAGCAAAAAAATTCCTGTAAAGGGGGGGGGGGGGGCGGGGGGCGCCCCCGTGAGAGCCATTTCAATTTTGTATGCGTTTTTTTTGGGTATGTGCACACAATATCAGTAATAACTTCAAAGTCTGTTGATTCACATGTTCTCAAATGGTTTCATTCGACTGGGTAGAATAATCTCCATCGCTAGACACCTAATAATAATGTAAAACTTTAAAATAACACAGCTAAAAATGCCTGAAACTAAAAAAAACATTGCCCAAAAAAATTTAAACTTGAAGTTATTGGTAAATTTTGCAGAAACGGGATCGCTAAGACCATATTTTTTTGTAGTAAATCGATAGCTTTTGAGTTAAGCAATACAACAACATCAACATTTTGTCTGTAAGTTACTAACTTTGAAAGTTATTATTGTTTAAACACAATATAATTGCGGGTGCGTAAAACCTCTTGTTTTGACACTTGAAAACATTCATGCTCATCATACAAACATTTTCCAGTAGTGGGACTCGAGCCCACGACCTCACGACCTCCGACGTAGACGGCAGAATCGCTGCCGCTACGCCATTCTGTCGTTGTTTATCGTTTATTTTTATTTATTTTATTTTTATTTATTTATTTATTCAATAGATACACCAGCGATATACTGTATAGTCATTAATAAATTCACATAATATTTGTCTAGTCTGAGTACAGTAACCATTACAGGTATACACAGCATTAACAGTTTGCCCGGTTAAAATAAATAGTAATCATTAACTACAAATAAATTTATAATGTCAATTATATAATTTACCTACATTCATTAGTCAATTAGTTAGAATTTTCCTTAAATTACAGATTTGCTGATATTATAATATTATAATAATGATATTTGACGGTTATGAATAGTTACAAAATAAGATATTTATACAGTTTGTGGTAACTGGTACCATTATGGGTTTCAGAGCAACCATAACCGGGGAGAGGAGTCTTTGGAGTACCCTCAAACCTCAGGTGAGTGCCGACAAGTTTTAAAAACAACCCGGATACTTAGTTGAGAATATTTTTAATTATTTTTATGACACATAAATAGAAACATAAATAACTAGTAGGGCGCGTGGGCGGCGGAGGCCACAGCCCGCGTGCTGTCTTCCCGCCTATAAAAGTCCCTAACAAAATTCCCCATACTTTATTCCATTTTCTATGGAAAATTTTTTTTCGCCATATTGGATTCATTTTTTTATTCATCGCGTGGACCCGAAGGTCCTGATCACTTCTTGTCAAGAAACCACTTTTCCATCTTTTTCCACTTTTCGAGATATCGACGAAATTCGAATGGCGGCCATTTTGAATCCGCCATTTTGAATTTTTTTCAGCTAACTGTCAATTGGATGACGTTTTGAGTGACATTTCGCCGAGCACCCCCCGAGTCTTCGAAATCCTCAATCATCAGCTCTCTCCGTATTTTTCCTCCGAATGAATTATTCCGTTCTATACGAAATAGTCATTGAAAAAAAATATTTTCATACAAAATTCTTCAGGAGAGGTGATCAATGAATCAGCACAAGCAGCTATATATATATAGTAATCATTCAAAGGGTATGCTACGGTTGTACCCGCGGAATTCAAATCTTTCGTGTTTACAACAGTGAACTTATACTAAGTTAATGTTTCGTTTCAGTCGATCCTACGCCATGGGGACTCGTGGAGGATAATACACGGCACGAAGTTCCCACGTCGGTTACCGTTGATACAATTAAAAAGGAGCCTTCTAACGAATGTATAGAGACTGCAGTGAGTGAAACGGACGGCGTTTTGGGCGATAGTAACGCGGAATGCGAAGACTCGCTGAAAAATATCTTATATCAAAACCTGCGTGAAACATGCACTAGTGAAACACACACTGAAGAAACGCATGATGATCAAGCTCACAGTGATAACACGTTTCACACGTGCGACAGTTGCGACTACAGGACGACGCGCGAAGACAATTTGAACATACACTCGGAAATACACTCGACCGAGAAACAGTTTACATGCAAGATATGCTGGCACGAGTTCACCAGGAAGAGCGGTCTGGCCAGGCATATGAAGAAACACACTGGTGAAAAGCCGTTCGCGTGCAAGACTTGCGATTACCGATGCAGCTTCAAAAAGCACTTGACAGAACACGAAAAGGTCCACACAGGGATCAGGCCGTACGCTTGCCAGTTATGCGGGTTCAAGTTCGCGAGGAAAAGCGACATGGTCAGACACGAGAGAACCACTCACACCGACGATAAAACTGTCGCGTGTAAGTTATGCGAGTACAAATGCAAACGTCAGTGCGATCTAGCGTATCACATGGTGATACACACGGGCGAGAGGCGGTTCCAGTGCGATTTATGCGATTTCAAGTTCGCCAGGAAACACGACCTGACCAGTCACAAGGCGACCCACACAGGGGAAAAGCCGTTCGCGTGCAACATGTGTCCATACAGGTGCAACAGGAAGAAGAGTCTGGTGGACCACGTGCGCACTCACACCAAGGAGAAGCCGTACGGCTGCGAGGTGTGCGGGTACCAGTGCATCAACCAGAACTACCTGATGCGCCACATGAGGACCCACGCCGGCGAGCGGCCTTTCGCGTGCGCTCGGTGCGAATACAAGTTCGCGAGGAAGCACCAGCTGGAGAGCCACATGCAGCTCGTGCACTGTTCCCGCGCGTGAATATAGGCACTCGGTTCAGCGCAAGGGCCACACCACAGAGAAGCCGTACGGCTGCGAGGTGTGCGGCTACCAGTGCATCAACCAGAACTACCTGATGCGCCACATGAGGACCCACGCCGGCGAGCGGCCGTTCGCGTGCGCTCGATGCGAATACAAGTTCGCGAGGAAGCACCAGCTGGAGAGCCACATGCAGCTCGTGCACAGTTCCCGCGCGTGAATATAGGAACTCGGTTCAGCGCTTTGATTATCTAAATGGTCTGTCATACTTATAAATTCCTCTGTTTGTATGTGTTCATTGAAATTTACTGTATATTTTTTTATATTATTATCTTCATTTCTGTTATCTTTAGACATCCTGTCTATTTTATTTGTTATTTTCTTTTGTTCTATCTGCAAGTTCTCATTTTGGGTTAATCTGAATTTCTTTATCATATCTAATCCGATTATGAAATCATCAAAATCTTCATTTTCTACTATGTATACATCCACCTCTTCTTCTAAATCAAATATTTTAATTTTTATTGTTATCAAGCCATCCATCTTCTTCACACCATTAACCGTTTTCATGTATGCTATGTTCACATCATCTTTTTTTTCTTTTACTTTTATTAATCTTGAATTTATTATAGAAATCTGTGAGCCTGAATCATAAATACCACTCACTTCTAGTTTATTTTCTAATAAAAGCTTGATTTTGATTAATGGTGTGCTTACTAGTTTTTTTTTCTCAGTATTTATGTCTACTTCAATTATGGGGTTATTGTTTACATTTTTAGTTTTAAGAACTTTTTCAGGTTCATTTTTATTTTTCTTGAACCAACATGACTCCTCCGGATGATATCTAATTCCTTTGTCCAAAGACTCACAAGTCTTACATGACTTCTTCTCATAAGTTTTATTTTTATTATAAAATGTACTGCTCTTTATGTTAGTTGAGTTTTTCTTATACATCGTGCCTTCATATTTTCTTATCTCGTTGAACAAGTCAGTAGTGTTGTTGAGTTCATCCCTGTTTAACTTATTTAAGATAAATCCAGGTAAACCAGTTGCAATAAGATCTATCATTGTTTTGGAATCTATAGATTTGTTTGTATCTAATAAAAGCCGTTCTTTTTTTATGGCATAATCAATTAACTGTCCTTCTTTATACCTAAATGCGAGAGCATATGTGACTATGTCCCATCCTTGGTTTTTAAAAGTTTCTAAAAACTTGTCTTTCCATTCACTCCATTCAGAATTTATTGTTAGTTTTATGATCATCGAGCTATACCAATCCAAACAAGGTTTATCTAAAAATAACCTCAAAATATCTATTTTTGTCTCATCTTTTGTTATATTAAAGCGCGCACACTCTTTTTCAAAAATTTCTATCCATTGCATCGCATTAGGATTTTTGCTTGTGAATTTTTCAATAATAAATTTTTCTGAGATATGTTTTAAGTTATGTTGACTTTCTTTCTTAGTTGTAGTTTCTATTAATTGTTCCAAGATTTGTTGCAAAGTGTCATTTTTGTCCTTTGCTTGTGTTGTGCTCACTTCATCTAAATATTGATCTAAAAATTGCATATTACCTTCCTCATCTACATATGTCTTCTTTAGATTTTCATCCAACTTTATCCATACTTTTCTACTCTGGTGTCTTTTTTTAATGCTATTTTTTACTTTTGTGAAAGTGTTCGTTTTAACAATATATGTATGATGACTCACCGGCTTCAGTTCCTCGGGTAAAACATAACATTTTCCTTCTTCAGTAGATATTGAGGTTATAGCTAATACATTTGATTTGCCATCATTTGAGGCTATTATTGTAAACTCAAATTGAAGCCGGTCCATCTTCTTTTAGTTCACAAAAATGTCGTTTTATAAGACATTGAGGATCTCCAAAATTAAACACAAATTGTTTCCCTGAAATAACAAAGAAACGACATTTAAAGTTCACTATATCTCGAGTCCTCAATCACATTCTTTCTATGAGTTTTTATTACGACAAAAATGCACACAACAATTTCAGCGTCCCTCGCCATTTTAAATCATCGACACAGATCAATATCATAGATACGCGACAGCTGATACGCGAAGCGCGGCAAATTCAAATGAATGAAATGTCACTCATTTCATTACATAAATAAATAAATTATTAGCGTAGTGACTTTGTACATACATTTATATTATGAAATTTTAATTTTTATAAATAGATTTTTATATTATAAATAAATCTGAGATAAAATAAAGTGTTATATTGTTATTTTAATTTTATTTATTATTTTTCTTATTACATGTCCTAAAAATTTACCAAAATATAGAAAAAATAAAAGTTCTATAAAAGCAAATTGTAGTTTATTTGATTTAAATTCGTAACAGGTTGTACTACTTTATGAGTAGCTATAGGTAGGATCCACGAAGACGCGCCCCACTCCTTATAAATCGCTTTCATGCGATTGTAAGTGTAGAAGTACAGTGCGACAAGGCTATTTCGGCGCGTGGCCAAAGTCTGAACTAACGCCGCTATCTTGTGCTACTGTTTGATAGTTCGCTCTGTCAGTATATCACTATTTTATGTTATGTGGTTTTTGCTTACTATTAAGGAGCACACCACGGCTGTGCCCGCGAAATTCAAATTTTTCGTGGTTTTTCGCGATTTTTAAGCTAATAAGATATAATAGGCTTATGGCCGTCAAATTGCGATAATCCCAATATCTTCTTCACGTGTTTATATAAAAATCTCTGCTCGAAAGTGTCGAGTTAAAGAAATTAGTCCAAGATTTGCGAGTTACTCACATAAAACTCGATACTCGGATTAATTTCCTAGGATACACATTTTTATGCAAAGATTTTGATATAATCATGTAAAGATGGTACTGCCATCCTCGCAAATTGATTGCCATAAGCCTATCATGTCTAATTAGCGTACAAATTGCAAAAAACCACGAAAATTTTGAATTTCGCGGGCAGACCCGTTGATTTCACGTTAACTATTTTAAACTAAAATTGAAGTAAAATTGAGGAGATTTTATTTTATGGCTGCTTTTGTTTTGCAACAGCGCCCTCCTTCAAGTGCCAAGAGAGCCTTGTCGGATAGTGGTATTTTTAACCGACTTCATATAGATCAATGTATTATCGTTAGTCTATGGATCTAAATTCTAATCTTTGGCAACACTGTGCCTAATCTCTGTTTTGACTATGGCATCAATGCATCCCGTCGCTTCACTTCACAGATTAAAGATATTGTATGGCTCACTTTGCATTTTGAAATAAATCATCATGGCGTCTCAGTTCGTGTTTAATTTAAAAGTCGTATATAATAATAATTATTATTATTAATCACAAGTTTTTAGGTTATGTTTACGTATTTTTTGCCAGTTTGCTAATATTTTTACGAAAGATTTGTATCACACTGTCACTACCTTTCGTAAATCACTGCACAAACGACTGGTCCAGGAGCGAGCGCAGCGAGCTCGGGACTTGAGAGCACCCTGACTCGATTGGGTTAGGTGACGTGCCATCCTTCTGAGTGGTTATTTTCTTTTATGACCACCCAGAAATAGGAGCCCCGCGAAGCGGGGCTCCGTCGACCGGCCTTTAAGAGGAATAAAGACATAAGAAATGAGAAGTGAAGATTTTTTAATTTCAAAAAATTATTTCTCGAAAAGTATTAGGCCTCGTACGATTTCGCTTGGGGGGTAGACTCCACCTCACCCCCCCCTCCCCCTCACCCCCTCTCCCACCCGCCCCCGCAATGGGTCACGTGTCCTAGACCACCCGGAGCTGGGAAGGAATTGGGCGCGTCTTCGTGGATTGAACGCATTATACCGGTTTATTAGAGAAACGAAATAATAACAGAATCTGATGCGCATTACATTAATGCATAAAGGGAACATTTGTCCAGGTGTTTATGAAATGCGTGAATCGAGTACAACACTTTCTCGCACTTGTCGCATTGAAATGTTCTCTTTCTATGCCCTTTGTTTTTATGGATTTCCAAATGCTTCCTCAACCAACACTCTTCCAAACATCTGTACGGACAGAATGGACAACTTAATGGTTTAACTTTCGTTTGGCGCTCCATAACGTGAGCTTCCAATGTAAATTTGTTTTTACATTTATATTTGCACATGGAACAACGCAAATTCTTCAAAAACGGATGAGTTTCCAGGTGTTCCAATAGTCCATCTAAATCTGGGGATTTGTGAGCACATTCAAATTGGCTAGACGATTCATTATTTACAGCATTGTCATTATTTTTGTATACGTTTTTAACGAATCCCTCTTCAATGGTAAATTCTGAATCGTAAAGGTTTACGCTGTATCCGTTATTTAATGCATCTTCATCGCTGTTATCTTTCTCTGTTTTTACCATACATTCTTTATTAAACTGTTTATTTATACATTTCTCTACGTTTTTACATTTATATTTGCACATGGAACAACGCAAATTCTTCAAAAACGGTTGAGTTTCCAGGTGTTCCAATAGTCCATCTAAATCTGAGGATTTGTGAGCACTCAGCTCACATTCAAATTGGCTAGACAATTCGTTTTTTCCGGCATTGTCATTATTTTTGTATACGTTTTTAACGAATCCCTCTTCAATGGTAAATTCTGAATCGTAAAGGTTGACGCTGTATCGGTTATTTAACGCATCTTCATAGCTGTTATCTTTCTCTGTTTTTACCATACATTCTTCATTAAACTGTTTATTTATACATTTCTCTACTTCGTTATCTATACATTTTTCGATTGTGATACTCATATTCCTAACTTTAACTACAGTTTCTTCACACTTATCAATAAGTGGAACTTCAAAAAACTTTTCTGTGGTGTCGCCATTATCATATTGTTGATCATTGTCATTTAAATCAACATGATCATTTTTACTATTAACGCATACCTCATTATTTACTAAAGTGACTAAGTTTATAGGATCATTAAATGTAACTACTTTTACTGGTATATTTTCACCATTTGGTGTAACACATTCAGTATCTTTATCATCTTCTAATGTTAGAAGTTTCCCTATACTATTGAATGAAACAAGTTCAACATTATTGTTTTTCTGTTTCTGTATTTTTCTTTTGGGATCATCGCTGTCGTTAACTATAACACATTCATTTTTATCATCATTTATAGTAATACATTGTTCTTGTTTGTGTCTTCTTTGTCTTTTATTTTGAGTGTGAAGGCTGTGCAACTCTTTTCTTGTTTTGTTCTCTCTCCCATCAGCTACATTTCTTTGAACATCAACATTTTCTGTGCCACTGTTGATTGAAATGCAGTTCACAACAATATTGTTTATTGTTACACATCTGACATCACAATTCTTTGCTGTCCTTTCTTCATTTATTGTTATACATTCTTCATCACTGTCACTTAATAGAACAGTTTCACTGGTAACATGATTATAATTTGTCACATCCTTGTCTTTTACTCCACTTTTGATTGGTGGAACATCAGAATCATTTGTGATATCTCGATCTACATCAAAATCGAAGTCATCACACTCTATTTCCTCCATTTCAGCAACTTCACATTTTTGTTAGCGCATGGCACAGTCCAAATTGACTTAACTCATGAAGTGCAGAATTCAAATTGGACAAAAACTTGCTATTTCTTCTGTGCAATCTTAAACAGAAAATATTTTTTTAGGTAAAAAAATATTTTACTAATTATTTCTTACACTATATACAAGTTAGTACTTGACTGTGATCTCACCTGATGGTTAGTGATGATGCAACCGAAGATGTTAACGTACTAACTTTGAAAGGGTAAGTAGTCACCCCAATGGTTTCTACACAGCATCGCACTGGAATGCTAAATCACTTGGCAGTTCGTCTTTGCTGGTAAGGTGGTAATTAGCCACGACCGGAGTCTCCCACCAGACCAGACCTGAGCCAATTTAGAAATTATAAAATACCAAAGAGGCACGTGGCAGGAATTGAACCCGCGACCTCCCACTCGAATCCGAGCGCTCAATAAGGATTCTATGAGGTACTTATCGGACAAAAATTCTTGTGCACAAGTGTGATGGAAGTTGAAAAGAGCAAGTGGATGTCTGTGAATAACATGGGAAGACAATTTGCCAAAGGGACGGCACAGACTGGTGTTACACAGAAAGCCTAAAGGAGGTCTATGTCCAGGGGGCCTAGACAAAGTGACATTCTATCAGCGAAGTTGTGAATAGAATGCCAAAAATGTATGGGATTGATGTTAGCTTACGCCATGCTATAGCATAAACTAATGTCAATCCCATACATTTTAGACTTTTCTATTTGCAACTTTGCTAATAGATTGTCTGGGTGCCTACAAGAGAAGAGTGAATAAGCATTTTCTAGGCAAGCGCGCTCCAACCTAGACCTCATCATTGCTTTCCATCAGGTATGATTGTCGTCAAGCCTATCTACAATAAAAAAAAAAATTGTCACTGTCTACAGGCGCAGGAAAGACAACCCACTGATATTGTATGTACACTGCTGGTGTTATAAAAAGGGGAGAGGAGAGGTCGAAATGACGAAATCTGATTGGTTACACAAACATAGCTCTGCTCTGCTCCGCTTAAGTGGAAACCAGGCTTAGGGTAATTTTTTTATTTGTTTATTTCAATTAATGAGTTTGATGACCCATCTCCAAAATTCCTAATGTGTCTACAGCAATTTTAACTTTAAAAAGGCTCCAGTTGGGGCACAGTATTAGTTCAGATAAGTGGTTGTTCTGTTGGGTGACGCTTTGAATCGAGTCTCTTTCATTCGAAGCCGAGCTTTTAAGAGGGTTAAAGAAACAGAGTGAACACTAAAGAGTCAACCTCAAGCTATCACAAGGCTGAGGGCCTTATACCCGTTCGCTAAAGTCTATTGTCATAAATAACTTAGAATACAAGAGCGAACGAAGCAAGATCGGAACTTGAGGGCACCCTGCAAGGCCCCGCCATCCTTCTGAGCGGTTATTTTCTTTTATGACCACCCAGAAATCTGTGTCGTCGACCTGTCTTTTAAGACGATTAAAGATTTTCTTTTTTTACGCTATACAAGTTAGTACTTGACTGCGATCTCACCTGATGGTAAGTGATGATGCAGCCGAAGATGTTAGCGTACTAACTTGGAGGGGGTAAGTTATGTCACCCCAACGGTTTCTACACAGCATCGTACCGGAACGCTAAATCGCTTGGCGGTACGTCTTTGCTGGTAGGGTGGTAACTAGCCACGGCCAAAGCCTGAGCCAATTTAGAAATTATAAAATTCCAAAGTGGCCCGTGGCGGGAATCGAACCCGCGACCTCCCACTCGAATCCGAGCGTGCGTCCCCTGCGCCACGGAGGTCGTCAAAGATATAAGTAGATAAGAGAAAGATATAAGAAGTATTCAAGGCGACCGATTTCAAATCCCTTACTGTTCTGTTGATCAATGTTTGGATAAAATCGACACTCCACTGCATTGACACTCCATTGGTACCAACCTCTGCCTATCGTCAATGGCAGAGGTTGGTACTAAGATCCTAAACTTGTGGAACTTGTGGAAACATTCACATTTGCTAGGTCTGCAGTACAAGAAAACATCCTGAGAAAACCTGCACGCCTTAACATTGACTACAATTACATATAGCCTGTCCACCTTAGCCAATGTGTTGGGCTATAGTAAATCACCTCTCTTTCTGATTCTGATAAGAGTCACCCAACAGTAGGACATAAAATGGGTGTCAATAAAATGGTTAAATTGTAAATTCCGCATTTTAAAGTTAGACATAGGATAGGTTTTTCAAACTTAGACAAGTAAAAGGTTCACTCGAAAGTTTTAAAAAGTTGAAGCCCACACGGTTAGGATCTGTATACATAATATTTTTTTTCATATTAACAGAGACTTACATGAAAATGTTTAGCAAAACATCAAAACATCTGGTTATAATTAGAGCCGCCAGCCGCTTTCTGCTTTGGTTTTTTTAGTTTATATTTTAATACATCTCTGTGGATACAATCTCAAAATTATAGTGTTTTTATTTTCAAAATATGTAAGTGAAACACGAATTTAAAAATAATTTACAAATATAACCAAATAAAACTTTGTCATAGATTATCCCTATAGTGTTTTATGTCTATGATAGATTTCATTTCAGGTAGGTACATACATACTTATCTATGGTCATAGAAACTGTTTTGACCACAGATTTCATTTAAATTTCTTCAGAGTCAGACCCAGAGATATGTACGATTCATGATGTATGATGATAATATGTATGATTCATGATGTAGCACATCTGTGCCTGCAAATTTAGTACTTATTCTGAGGTTTAACCTCAAAGTAAGAACAAAGTCAGAGCAACCAAACCTCAGAGTAAGTACAAAGTCAGAGCAATGATTGCTCTGACGACTGAGATCCATAGCTGAGGACAATTATACAAATCAAAAATAAAATTGTGGGTTTGTACCTACCTATGTAAAAAATAAAAATCCATGGGATTTGTTCATTGATCTATGGGTTTGTTTGATAGTGTTAGTAGTCTATTATGTTTGCACTTTGTGTACTCTATCTGTGTAGTGGTAGTGATTATATACTCTTTGACGTAAACAAAATCAATTTTTTATACATTGCATTTTTTGATTTTTCATAAATTGTACATTTATTGATGTAATAACTAATAACTGTGCTGTGATCTATTTTTCCATAGTGATTCTTTTATAGGTCAGCATCCAGTTGCGTTTCCATTCAGAGCATAGCCACAGGCTTTATTAATTTATAATTTATTATAGTTTTATGATCATCCATCCATGATCAGAATATCTGGAAGTCTGGAGTCTTGATCTCATTTTTATGTCTACCACATTTCATGAAGTGGTATTCGGAACATCATAGATATCGATTATTTACTTAGTTGCACAACAGTACTTATAAATAAGCCCTAACTCCTAATAATCATACAACCCAAATCCCGGCTGACATTTTGCATATAGGTTCTCATAATGAAGACAAGAAATAAATAATTTTGATATGTCCGCTGAATCACCAAGAGAAGCTTGTGGAAAATATGGACCACAACCTATATACGGCAATTTGACCTCTTAAATATGTTAAAAAATAACTTGGGCTTACTAAACTACACTAACGAAATCCTAGACAATTATTGGTCAAAGGAAGTAAGTAACTTTGGAAGTCTTAATGGTGTAGAAATCGCAAGCTGCAAAAATTTGAAATCAGGCACGAGTTCACAAGAATCTTTTTCTGATTGCAACGGAAATTCTGATTTGGACACAAGTTCACAAATGTTGGATTCAACACATAAAGACAAAATGGACTACAATCAAGTTTTGGACCCTCATATTTGTGACCAACAAAATACCTTAATTAAAATAAAGCAAGAAGATAAGATAATTACAGAACCATTCGTTGAAAACAGTAATTATGAAAAATCTTTGCATAATGATTATGTAGTTTCAACTAGAAATGTAAATAATCTGGATGCTGAAGCCAGAAATGCCTGCGCTAGGTCTGACTATATGAAACCAGATGTGGAAGAAACACTAGATCGAATTAAAAATGAAATCATAGATACAGTTGAAGGAATCACAAATGAGGTAAACAAATACATGTACAGTACCCGGAGATAAATATTGCACATCAATCTTTGGAAAGAGACAATTGGCTAATTTCGGCTTCGTAGAGCGTTATCTCTGTCGCACGAAATGAAAACAGTCCGGTATCTATGACAGTGACGTATTGTCAGTCATAGGCGTTGTCCTAATACAACACGAATGCGCGATCATCGCGCGAATAAGCGATGCGACCATCGTTTGCTCGCGCGATAACAAAAACTGGGTGTCCTAATAGAAGGCGACGCGATCATCGCGCGAATCGACGATGCGGCCGAGGGTTCCGCTTCGCTTCGCAGTTTGCACGTAGCATTTGCGCTAGCATGGATGTCAGAAACGACCAGTTTTTACTTTCTGGAAATATATGGATGACCTATTCTGCGAGTCTTGAAAGCAATGAAAAAAAGCGACGTGTGTCACAAAGTGATTTCTTAAAAATGAGACCAATACGTGGTGAATTTCACAATACATCAGTGCTTATGTCACTAGAATCATTTGAATACATATGCAGCAGAATCAGAGACGATTGCAATTTATTTTGCTTCCCGCAAACAAACTATAATATATTGTATTATATTATAATTATAGCGTGCGTTGCGCTGTCTACAAGTCACATTCCTAAAATGGTGGCCAACCGAAAAACTGGGATTGAAATTTTGGCCAATTTTTTTTTAAGTTGCCGTTTTGTGTCATCTGGCAGCCCTGTGAATGGCTGGCGCGAATGTCTGTTAGGACACCTATTCGACAGCAATATGTTTGATCGCGCATTCGTACGAACTAAGTTCGCGCGAATAGATTTTCAAGCATTTGAATCGCGCGAACCCATCGCGCGAATGCCAATTAGGACACTTGTTCGAGATCAGTATATCAGTATTCACTGTATGTTTGATCGCGCGTTCGTACGCGTAAAATTCGCGCGAACTTGCGATGATCGCGCATTCGCGTTGTATTAGGACAACGCCATATAGGTAGTGTGCGACAGAGATAATGCTCTACAAAGCCGAAATTAAACGATTGTCCCTTTCCAAAGTCGATGTGCAATATTTATTGCCGGGTACTGTAATAATGTTTTTGCATCACTGATAAGAAACTTCGGATAATATTGGTCATCTGTGTACCTATTCCGAGTTTTTTACTAGTTCGCAAGTGAGAGAGTAAACGCGAATTTGTATAGGATTGTTGTAGCGACATCTATTGATAACATTTGCAAACTGTTCCAATCCCATACAAATCGACGTTAACTCTCTAACGATCGAATAAGTTAACATAATTTAAAAAA
Organism: Coenonympha glycerion; assembly: GCA_963855885.1. NCBI lineage: Eukaryota > Metazoa > Arthropoda > Insecta > Lepidoptera > Nymphalidae > Coenonympha > Coenonympha glycerion. The sequence continues at coordinate 1,760,857 of OY979651.1, forward strand.
CTCGGAATCAGCACACTGAACTATTTACGTAAACCTCTTTCGTATAAGCAAACAGTAGCGCCATCTGTAAAAATTCTACAGGTGGCTGATGAGTGAACTACAGTAGGTACAGAGTGTCCTTAGGGCGCCTTCAAATTTGCCGCATAGTGCCGCAACAGACAGCGGTCTTTTTTTTACGCTATACAAGTTAGTACTTGACTGCGATCTCACCTGATGGTAAGTGATGATGCAGCCGAAGATGTTAGCGTACTAACTTGGAAGGAGTAAGTTATGTTACCCCAACGGTTTCTACACAGCATCGTACCGGAACGCTAAATCGCTTGGTCTACAGCGCTGTGGCCGCGCTACTTTGTATATCATATCTATGTAAATAAACAACGCGCGGCTGCAGCGCTGCAGACGCGCTACGGATGCGCGTCAGTTCATCGATCGACTAGTGCTGTGCGCATGATTTTTTTGTACAGAGTCCATCGTGAAGCTATGTACAACACTATGATTCTCAAACCTAGCGACAGCAGCGCGGCTGCAGCGCTGCAGACGCGCTTCCCCCGCGCGGCACTTTGAAGGTGCCCTAACTGTTGGTGGCAAATACAGTCCGACAAGGCTCTCATGGCACTTGAATGGGGCGCTGTTGCACAACAAAGGCAGCCATAAAATAAAATCTCCTCAATTTTACTTCAATTTTAGTTTAAAATAGGTAGTTTATAGTAAGCAAAAACAACATACATACAATAGTGATATACTGACAGAGCGAACTATCAAACAGTAGCACAAGATAGCGGCGTTAGTTCAGACTTTGGCCACGCGCCTAATTAGCCTTGTCGCACTGTACATGCTAATGTGGTTTTTACAGATATACGACAGCTTACATGCCCGTGCAGTCAAAAAGGAGTCTGAGTGTTCTGAAGACAATATACCCAGTGTGGATGACTTGTTGATCCCTCACCGTGTGTAAGTGAATAAATGATAAAAAACCGATCAAGTGCGAGTCGGCCTAGCCCTCAGGGGGTTCCATACTACCTAAGTAGCATAGGTACTACAAGAGAAGTACTTAAGGGATGGGTACCATCAGAGCGCGAAAATTTAAAAGAGAATGACCAAAGGTGGTATCAAGTTTTCTCATGAACCAAAACCTAAATAGTCTTGGAAAATAAAATAGTGTTTTTTAAGAACCATTGACACTAGGCACTTGTTTTTCATATCAAAAAGTTATTTTTTTTTCTATGCACATTTTATACCATACTGATTTTAGTAAGAAGTACAACATGTTTGTTTGCCTATTACTTAGGAATGCAGATATTAATTAAAAAAGTAATAATTGCAGGAGTTAGCGTGGAGACCGAAGTCTATAAAAATAAAGTTTGGATTTGATTCAGCTTGATATGGGTCATATGGGAATCCATACATCCATGGTCATTGTCCTTTTATTCAGTATTTCGCTAATAGTGGGCTATACATGGCTTAAAGCAATGAATTTTGCGAGCATAACATTTATACATCTAGAATCTAGATGTTTTTAATAAAAACTGCTCAAAAATGTATTTAGTTAGAAGCCATGGGTTCGATTCATGCTACAGGCCACGAACTTCAGAATTTTATAATATCTAATTTGGTTCAGTTCTGCTCCCTGATTGCGTAAGAAAAACGTTTTCTTCGTTATCGTAAACGCTAGCGAATTCTGCCCGCTGATTGGGTACCTGATTTGCGTCAGTCAATCGCGGCGCAGAATTCGCTAGCGACAACGATAACGATGAATACGTTTTTCTTACGTAATCAGGGGGCTGGTCTGGTGACTGGTGGTCACCCTACCAGTAAAGTCACACCACGATATAACCCGGTTACAATATCTGTGGACCTGGCGTCGATGACGTCACGTCGTGTCAGCGCTCTGATATGGTGCGCAACACAAGCGCGCCGGGGCGAGCGCGGGGAGGTGAAAGGAGAACGGGAAGGGGATACGCATTCCAGCGAGGTCCACAGATATTGTAACTGGGTTATAATATATTCGGTTGCATCATCACTTACCATCAGGTGAGATAGCAGTATGTAGTTTTAAATAAAAATCTTATATTTTCAGACGCAGCCGTAGCCCCCAAGGTGATGGTGAACAATTTGGTAAATAAATTAAATACCTATGTTTACATATTTTATTTTTTCTGCTTATTTTCCAACAGTTTTATGTAAACAGTGTGTATTTAAAGCTTACGTTAATTGTCTTATGAAAAGTCAAAACTCTACCACCAAGTTATGAATAAGCAGGTTTTGCACCAAGAAGAACTGGCATGAATTTCGGCACTTGCTTGTGTAATGAGGGTCGAGGGTTGATAAGTAAAACACTCTTGATTGGTCTCTAAATCTGAACTGAACCTTTATTATGGGTAGCTGTATATATATAGTGGTACAATGGAGTGAGGGGCGCGGTAGGTACATACTTTATGACATCATAGGCCACACGTGGAGAGCTCGTATGTCGCGGTCCGGTTACGGCGTCAAATAACATGATTCTATATAAGGAATGGAATTTTATCAACAATAGTCGTGGGTGGTCCGTTTGAAATATGAGTAATATTTATCTACCTACTACTATGTACCTACTACCTATACCACATCTTCACCCCTTTTTTTAAAAAAAAATATGAAATACATTTTTTTTTTTTTGAATACAATGTTAACCGTCATTTAATTTTGTTTAGTAATGAATGTTAATACAGGTTGATTACAAAATTTTTTTTTTTTTTTTTTATCTATTACCTTGTTATAGTTTCCTTATAATTTTATCTGTCTTAATTCTATGATTACAAAACTTATTCTATGATTATATTGGTATGATAACCTTCTTATTCTATGATTACATGATATATTTATTCTATTATTACAAAACTATGTGGTTATATACTTTTTTATTGTTAGTATCGTTAGTAAAGTACATTAAGTTTAATCTTTATTATTAAATATAATTCGGTACTGTTCTATTCTTATGTATTACATTGATTATATAGTTCTATTACAAACAATAATAATGATGGATTGAAATAAAATATTCTAATTTTGATTATAACATTTCATCTTTCTGTAATACAATGACTTTTTTTTTTTTTTTATAATGTTATTTTCTTTTTCTTAAAGAAACACTTTCAATTTGATTTTCATTTTTATTTGACAATATGTTTAAAATTTATATTTATAGCATAATTCTTTTTGTAGTGTTATGTAAGGCGTCCTTTTTTATTTTAGTTTTTTACTATCCTTAATATTTTAATAGTTTTATTCAAAAAAATAATCATTGATATTTATATAAAAAAAATGTAATTGGTAACTGGGATTTGGGTATCGGGTCTTGGGTATTGGGTATTGGGTATTGGGTATTGGGTATGCTTCCATATTATAATAAAATATCTCTTATACAAATAATATATTATTAGGGGGTACATTTACTTATTTAAAAAAAAATGTCTGTTAATAATTTAATAAGTTATTTTTAGTTATTTATTTATTTATTTATTTGTTTGTTTAGTTATTTATTTGTTTATTTATTTATTTGTTTATTTATTAATTTGATACTCTCTTTTTTTTTATCTTTTTGTGGATTTTCCACTTATCCAATTGATATATTTATTTACTACTGTTCTTATATGTATATACCCTTTTATCCGTTTATTTACGGATTTACCACATTTTCTTTGTGGAATTTATGTCATAATCATTTATGGGAATACAATTTTGACCATTATTTTTATGTGGTGAGACCACATTGATCTATTTACTAATAGATCGTACAATTTTAATTAATTGTACATACTGTATTGATCCATTTATTTATGGATTCAAAATATTTGATCCTTTTACTATTGGATCCCACACCTTTAGCGCGCATTTATTTTTATTTCGTGTGTTATGCATAACATTTATATATATATTTTTTACCTTTGTTACGACATTTTGCCAATTCCAACACAATGAAAGCTCGTTTCAATCATGATCTGGATATTTGGCATGTACTGTAACTTACGCGCTTATATTTTTATATTTTAGTGCACTTTTATATTTTATTTACTTAACTGTTACCACTTTGTACCAATTTCATCACGATGAAAGCTCGTTTCGATCATGATCTGAACATTGGGATAGTAACTATAATTATAAGGTGTGTATACATTTATGGCATATTAGCCAATTAAATGTCAAGTCCTGTGTTTTGTAAGAATTTCAGCAACTCTTGGGGGGCCAGTCCAATTGTCTGAAGAAATATCTTTAGTATAATCCGGGTGTTTATTATTCGTCGTTTTATCATGCGCGTTTTTGCGTCTTTATTATGTTTTCCACTATCTATATATTGATGTTTGTCTACAGCTGCATCATTTGATAGTGTTTTAAGTCTTGTCCTAATATATCATTAATGTGTGCTGGTTAAAAATTAAAATTATGGCAATTTTGTTTGAACTATATATTGTTATATTTCAATATTATTCATTTGTCGTATATGGCGGCGCTCGGCGGCCGTATATGGCGGGCGGCTCTCTGTTATCTAATGTCCTTGATTGATAGATACATCTTGGAAGTTATACTTTTCGCGTTATTTATGATTAGACTTTTATAATTTTTTATCGTACTGTTTAAGTTTTGTTCACGTTTAATTAATTTAAAAATAAAGTTCGACACTTGAATACTGATTTAGTGCTATTTCTCTCACTATCACTTCTCGAGTAGATAATGATCGAAGTTTCTATACATAAAATCATTTACTCAATTACTTTGAATAAACAAGTTGTCTTACCTTATTATTTAATACTAAAAGTAGCAAATAAGTTATATGTTTGTAATTTTTTAAGTATTTAAGCTCGTATCCGTTTAAATTTATATATATTTTGTTTTGTTTTGTTGCTATTTAAGTACCTAAAATAGTCAATTTATTTTAAAATATCTATTCGTACTCAAATCAATAATGTTCATTTATTTGTTTGTTTAATTTAGTTTATAAACGCTTTTTGTATTGGAAGCATCCCCAAAAAATATTTTGTGGTAAAAAAGGACCCTTACGTTACATATTTTTATATATATTATTTAATATACTTAAATGGAAACGCAGACTATATAATTTTTAGGTAATATTATGAAGATTTTGTGGCAATGTAAATTAACTATACTTCGCACTTACATAGTTCACGATGCGATGAGGTCACGATGCGATGCGGTCACGATGCGATGTGGTCACGATGCGATGCGCTCACGATGCGATGCGGTCACGATGCGATGTGCGCGCTGGTTCGAAGTTGTTTCTGGTGACTCATAGTTGACCGTCGATCTTGATCTTCTTAATATGATGTATTCTTTCTTGATGTTTCTGGAACTGGGCCCCGGGACGGGGATCCTGGACTCCTCTGGAACTGGGCCGGGAATACCCTGGACACCTCTGGTACTGGGCCGGGAATACCCTGGACACCTCTGGAACTGTTGTTGTTGTCGCATGTTGTTTTCATGACAATATTGCTGCTGTCTCTTCTTGCTGTGTAGTTATTGCTGCCAGTTATTCTTCTTATAGTTTTCTTTTAATTTAAATCTTCTCTTCGCTTTTCTTCTTTTAAAATTCTTTTATTTAAATCTTCATAATATTCTTCTAAAATAATCTTCTTTATATTTCCTTCATAATAATTTTCATTATAATTTTCTTCTAAATAAATTCTTGTCAATCTTCTTATAATTTCTTCACTTATTTATTTTTCTCTTTTCTTTTATTTCTTCATTTCTTCTTTTTGCTGTCCAGCCGGCACGCTATTTTAGAGGTGCGCGCCGGCTGGCAGAGTGCGGACCCCTTTTTTAGACCCGCACTGGCAGGGTCGCCATGTAATGAGGGTCGAGGGTTGATAAGTAAAACACTCTTGATTGGTCTCTAAATCTGAACTGAACCTTTATTATGGGTAGCTGTATATATATAGTGGTACAATGGAGTGAGGGGCGCGGTAGGTACATACTTTATGACATCATAGGCCACACGTGGAGAGCTCGTATGTCGCGGTCCGGTTACGGCGTCAAATAACATGATTCTATATAAGGAATGGAATTTTATCAACAATAGTCGTGGGTGGTCCGTTTGAAATATGAGTAATATTTATCTACCTACTACTATGTACCTACTACCTATACCACACTTGTTTCAAATAATATAAAATTTATTAAACAATATAAAATTTCCTAGCTAAAAAAACTAACTAAATAAAAAAAAAAACTCTTTTTAAAGTTCTTCACGGTGCAAACCTGCCTTCTAAACATGTTGGTAGAGGTCTGTGTGAATTTCATTTTAATTTTTAACAAAAAGTCAGCAAAATACCTTTACCTTTTTTATTTATTTTACACCAGTAACTTTGTTTGTTTCAGATCCAACTTCCTCCAAGAAATACAGAACCCGGAGTTCCAGCTCCCTGCTCACAAACGGCATGGCCAAAATAAACTACGGGATCCGAGAAAAACTCAGAAAAAAACTACCAAAAAATAAAGAAAGGAAGAAAAAAGATCACAACAAACCGAATACCATTCAAAAACAAATGGAAACAACAGAATCAGCGCTAACTTGCAATCAGTGCAGTTATAGGACATGGAATAAAAAATACATGGAACTACATAAACATATGCACGAAAACGACAGCGGTATATCCTTCTGTCATATATGTGATTACGTTGCACTGGACAAAAACATCTTGATAAAACACCTGATAGAACACAACGGGAAAGCCCCATTCCGTTGTGCACTCTGCGAGTTTAAAAGTAACGTACCAAGTGGATTGATCAAACACAACAAGTTGCACCATTCGAATGCAACGAAACCGTTCACGTGCAACGTATGTGAATACAAATCAGCCAATAACAGCGATGTTGTGAGACACACGAGGACACACACCGGTGTTAAACCGTTTGCCTGCAAGCAGTGTCCGTACAGAAGCACTGATAGCAGCTCTCTGACGTTCCACATGAGATCACACACGGGTGAAAAACCTTATTCGTGCAAGCTCTGCGAGTACAGATCCAAGAGCAACAGTGGCTTGATAAGTCACATGAGGACACACACCGGCGAAAGACCATTCACCTGCAAAGCCTGCGAACACAGATTCGCTAACCGCAGCGATTTGGTGCGACACACGAAAATAAACACATCGAATAAGTTATTAAACTGCGATTCGTGTGGCTACAACACCGCAGCGAGGTGTGCTTTAGTGAAACACTTAAAAACACACACGGATGATGTCTTCGAGTGTGTCCTATGCCCTTTCAAGTGTTCCCGGAAGTGTTATTTGCTGAAACACATGCGAGCACACAACGGTGTGGGTGTCTACTCGTGTGACACTTGCGAATTCAAGTGTGACACATATGTCAGTTTTGAGAAACACAAAAACACACACGGGAACATGCTGACGTGCGATGTGTGTTCGTACGTGTGTGTCGGGCGTCAGGTGTTGGTGAGGCATATGAGGACACACGGTGGTGTGTCGTATAGGTGTGCGGAGTGTGATTTTAAGTGTTTGCGCAAGTGTGATTTAGTGGAACACGGGAGATTGCACGACGAAAAGCCGTTCTCGTGTGCGCACTGCAAGTACAAATGTCGGAGCAGTAAAACTCTAGCCAAGCATGTCACTCAGGCCCATGTTGGGAAAAGCGAAGTTGAATACATTATTTAATTTAAGGGCGATGGGTACCATCCGGGCGCGAAAATTCAAATTTTATTTAGTTTTTCGCTCATAGTAGGCTTATCATACATCGTAGGCAATGAGTTTTGCGGGCACAACATTTATGCATCTACAAGTTTTTAATAAAAACTGCTCAACAATACTCATTTACTTCATATTGGTTCCCGATAGCTCGAAATCTGGGAAACTGCAAAAAATTATCTTTCGGGAACCAATATGAGATGAGTGAGAACTTTTGAGCAAAGTTTCTATTAAAAACATGTAAATGCACAAAAAGTAGGCCCGCAAAATGCATTGCCGTAAATCTACAATGTGTAGTTAGTCTAATATTTGCGAAAAACTAAATAAAATTTGAATTTCACGGGCTGTTAGGGGCGAAATCAACGACTCTGCCCGTGAAATTCAAAATTTTCAAGGTTTTTTGCAATTTTTACGCTAATTATGCAACAGAGGTTTATGGCAGTCAATTTGCGGGAATGGCAGTATCAGTTTTACATGATTATATCAAAATCTTTGAATAAAGGTTTTGATATAATCATCATCAGGTTTTCCTATTCCTTCCTAGGAAATTGGTCCGAGTATCGAGTTTTATGTGAGTAACTCGCAAATCTCGGACTAATTTCTTTAACTCAACTTTTATATAAAAACGTGAAGATGATATTGGGATTCCCGTAATTTGACGGCCATAAGCCTATTATGTCTTATTAGCTTAAAAATCGCGAAAAACCACAAAAAAATTAATTTCGCGGGCACACCCGTGGTGTGCTCCTTAAGTGGATGGTTATCAACCGGGCGCGAAAATTCAAATTTTATTCAGTTTTTCGCAAATAATGGACTAAATAAGTTTTGCGAGCATAACATTCATCATGTAGGTACGTACCTATTTACTTTTTTCCGAATGCGAATTTAAAAATATGAATTTCGCCGATTACTTGGGCCGAGACCCCTTGAGGATACCATCCGGGCGCTAAAGTTAAAGTTGTAATTAATTTTTCGCAAATACTGGATTTATAAAAAACTTTGCTTAAAAATGTCCACTTTAAGAAATCTTTGACTTTAAGACAAAGTACAAGCTGCGAAAAATTAAATACAGTTTTAATTTTGCAGATAAAAGCAGGTAGACCTAAGCGTCGAGCCTATTGATTAAACATATTAACGTGAAATCAACGGGTCTGCCCGCGAAATTCAAAATTTCCGGGGTTTTTTGCAATTTGTACCCTAATTAGACATGATAGGCTTATGGAAATCAATTTGCGAGAATAGCAGTATCATCTTTACATGATTATATCAAAATCTTTGCATAAAAATGTGTATCCTAGGAAATTAGTCCGAGTATCGAGTTTTATGTGAGTAACTCGCGAATCTCGGACTAATTTCTTTAACTCGACACTTTCGAGCAGAGATTTTTATATAAACACGTGAAAAAGATATTGGGATTATCGCAATTTGACGGCCATAAGCCTATTATGTCTTATTAGCTTAAAAATCGTGAAAAACCACGAAAAATTTGAATTTCGCGGGCACACCTGTGGTGTGCTCCTTAAAGCGTATTTCGTTTTTGGTTGAGCCTTATGTAAAAATACCTATGTACCTATCTAGTTGATGTTTTGAAGCTAACTAATACAACAGCTCGGCCGAAATTTAATTTTACAAAATAAAATAAAAATCCAGTAACTATAGCTACTAAAGCTTGACCGCTATAAACTTGGCCCCCCCATGGTCTGCGGGACGCGGGGCGGGTGTGCGACTGGCTATACACGATACGATGTAATGACTCGCATCTTGAGAATTCGCCTATGGTATTTTCTTGAGTATGTATCATTATCCACGTCGCAAGATTAACATCATCGTGTGTATTCACGTCAGTCTCTGACAGCTGATTAGTAGAGCGCACTGATTCCTATTCTATGGATCCACAGTGAACCTAGCCTGAATTGTATAGAATGTTTAATCCATAGAATAGAGATCAGTGGTTGAGTAGCTCCCGCCCCGCGTCCCGCAGACCATGGGAGGGCCAAGTTTATAGCGGTCTAGCTTTAAAACCTAAATCGGGTATTTCAAATCACTGTAAAATTCAGTTTATGAAATATAATAAAAATCAAGTATTCAACAGCACTCCTGTTTTACTTACCCTTGGGGATTTTGGGGAATCCTTCCTTATTCCTTGTCAACATGAAATCTCTACGCATGATTTTGATTCGAACCATATTATTAAATTGATATGATACGTGACATGGAATGAAACGAAATGTAAATAGGGCCCCATTTTTAGGGCTACGTACCCAAAGAGTAAAAACGGAACCCTATTACTGAGACTTCGCCGCCCGTCCGTCTGTCACCAGGCTGTATGGCTCTCGAACCGTGATAGTTAGGTGATGTATTTCTGTTGCCGCTATAAAAATCAATATTACTAAAAACAGAATTAAATATACATATAGGTACACAACCCGGGCCTCCCATACAAGTATTTTTTTTGCCGTTTTTGTAGATAGATAATGCTACGGAACCCTTCGTGCACGAGTCTGACTCGTTGACCGATTATTTACCCTTTGGTCCGGAACCCTAAAAAAATATTAAAGGGAGGAAAAATATCTCATACAACAAACGTGAGTGTTTGCTTGTTTTTTTAAATTGGTGGTCAGAGAAAATAACAACTTAAAAATTAAAATTAAGAATTAATAAAATACCTACTATACTAATATTAATAAAATACCTATAATATTAATAAAATACCTATAATACTAGACGTGTTCTGGCGTGGAGACCGCGTACCGGTAAGCGCAGCGTAGGACGACCTCCTGCCCGCTGGACCGACGACTTGAAAAAGGTCGCTGGTAGCGGGTGGATGAGGAAGGCGGAGGACCGTGTGTGGTGGCGCGCTCTCGGAAAGGCCTATGTCCAGCTGTGAACGACTATAGGTTGATTGAAAATACCTATACAAATTTAAATAAAAAGGGCACAAGCCCTAGGAAGGGTGCCCATTATGCAGGCAGCATTCCCGCGCTGAATAGCGATTGAAATTCGTTGCGCGAGAAAGCTGCCTGCTCGAGGGTCGCCTGTTGCCTCCCCAAGGCGTTTACTGAGTTGTTTATGGAGCCCCCGGGCACCTTTGCCCCACGGACCTCGTGTCTCGACGCCAAACGGGACAAATTCATAATTGGCTCCGAGACAACTGTATTTTTTTTATGCTATACAAGTTAGTACTTGACTGCAATCTCACCTGATGGTAAGTGATGATGCAGCCGAAGATGTTAACGTACTAACTTGGAAGGGGTAAGTAAGTCACCCCAACGGTTTCTACACAGCATCGCACCGGAACGCTAAATCGCTTGGCGGCACGTCTTTGCTGGTAGGGTGGTAACTAGCCACGGCCGGTCTCTCCCATCAGACCAGACCTGAGCCAAATTAGAAATTATTACATTCCAAAGTGGGCCCGTGGCGGGAATCGAACCCGCAACCTCCCACTCGAATCCGAGCGCGCTTCCCCTGCGCCAGGGAAGTCGTCAGGGACCTCCTTATGAGAGGCAGAGGTCAGAACTCAGAAGCACTGAGCCATCACTACTTATCTATACAACAGCTGGACGCAATGAAGACATTTGTAGGAGAACCAAAGTAACCGACATAGCGCAACGGATTAGCAAGCTGAAGTGGCAGTGGGCCATATCTGTCGCAGAACCGACGGCCGTTGGGGCAGACGTGTTCTGGAGTGGAGACCGCGTACCGGTAAGCGCAGCGTAGGACGACCTCCTGCCCGCTGGACCGACGACCTGAACAAAGTCGCTGGTAGCGGGCGGATGAGGAAGGCGGAGGACCGTGTGTGGTGGCGCGCTCTCGGAAAAGTATACCTATGTCCACCTGTGGACGTCTACAACTCTGCCCGCGAAATTCAAAATTTTCATGGTTTTTTGCAATTTGTTCGCTTATTACACATCAGAGGTTTATGGCAGTCATATGGCAGTATTATCTTTACATGATTATATCAAAATCTTTGCATAAAAATGTGTATCCTAGGAAATTAGTCCGAGTATCGAGTTTTATGTGAGTAACTCGCAAATCTCGAAATAATTTCTTTAAGTCGACACTTTCAAGCAGAGATTTTTATATAAACACGTGAAGATGATATTGGGATTTCCGCAATTTGACTGCTATTTATCCATTATGTCTTATTAGCCTAAAAATCGCGAAAAACCACAAAAAAAATTAAATTTCGCGGGCACACCCGTAGTGTGCTCCTTAAGTAATAATGACTTTATAATCTGCCACTTTCTTAAATCGTCAGCTTATTTTAAATTTTAGCTTAAGTATTAATTTTTGACGACCTCCGTGGTTGAGTGGTTAGCGTGCCGGTTTTCAAGGCGCCGCCATCTCTGAGGTTCCGGGTTCGATCCCCGGTCGGGGCAATGTAGAAAAATAAGTTTTCTACATTGTCTCGGGTCTGGGTGTTGTGGTAACTTCGTTGTTTCTGATTTCCTTAACACAAGTGCATAAGCTACTTAAGTACTAAGGAATCGGAGCAATGTATGTGATGTTGTCCACTATTTATTTATTATTGGATTGGATTACTTACATGAATCAAATCCTTGGGGATGAATGAACTGCAGTAATTATACTAGCTCAATTAGTTTTAAGAGTCTTTGTGAAGTGGTGATAACAGAAAACAAAACCCGGCTGAGTTTGTTGTGGGCTTCTTCTCAGTGCAGGGCGCGTTGGAAGTTGGAACCCTCGTAAACGTAAACGTAAGTCGACTAAGAGTTATCGCTACACAAATGTGACAAATATCATACTGACCTGTTACAAGTGCCTGCATATTAGGCCTATGTGAAATAAAGATATTTTGAATTTTGAATTTATTTTGCCAGAGGAGCTAATAATCTTTCCAAATGGCTGAAATCTTCCACAAACGGTCACTTCGACAAAGCGTCCACGAACGGGTTGTAAATTATTTCCCGTTTAGTTGATCATCAAATGAAAATATGAGACTTAACGGCATAGAAGGCCTATTTATGCGATTTTGACCGGCCTCTCAGTTGAAAACTATAGAGACAATTAGTTTCAAATTTGAACGTCATGTATTTTGGATCTTTAACCTCAAAACGTTAAGACGCAGAAACACGATTGGAAAAACTTTCCTCGATAGAAAGTTTTCCCAAAAGTTGCTCCAATCTTCTCATATTTATTCAGATTTATCGGAAACGATTCAACAGTTTTCTGTTCTTTTTTTTTTTTTGGGTCCTTATTGATGAGTACTCAAATCGACGTGAAGTTTTTTTGAAATCAGGACTATACATTATTCACAATACAATTAAAACCTATTCAAGTGAAAACTCATTATTCCGCCCCCAAATTACGTAAGTGATAAGCATATGGTTAACTCTTTCGGACGTTTGATGCATGTATATTGACATCATTGTCTTTCTGAAACGCCTCATAGGCGTTAGTCTGTCCTGCGCTAATGCGAGAGTCGGACGTGCGCGTGAATGTATATTTCGCAGCCGTAGATTTCTGATCGTAATATAGAAAGTTATTCCTTGGTCTGTGGCAATAACCGCTGAAATAACGCCCTCTATTAAGCGGCTGAATGGTTATATTATATACTGTCAAACACGCCATCTGTTAGTATGTCGCTGAACGATTATGTGCGCAGGAAACCCACGTGGTTTTGATATGTACTTTGATAATATTTTAATTTTATATGTTGTCATTTACCTATTTTATTAAAACTTCGGTTTATTATTTTATAAAAAAATGAGAAAATTAAGAAATATTATTTTTAATTATTATAAAAATTAAGAAATTTAGTTGGTCGAAGATCTATGAGTAAATACCTCGCTGCTCGCGATGCAATAAAAAGGGGAAACAGGACGTCGCCTGTTGCCCTGCAGGTTGAAGACGATAATTTATTATTATTATTACAAGCTTTTATTTAGTTTCACATGTCCCGATGTTTGTTTGTTTGCCAAATTGTTGTAACTAATCAAAAATCCACTTCATGGCTACCGATAAATCGGTAAATCGAGTGACAATGCGAAATTATAAAGACAATGCGACGACCTCCGTGGTGCAGTGGACGCACGCTCGGATTCGAATGGGAGGTCGCGGGTTCGATCCCGCCACGGGCCACTTTGGAATTTTATATTTTTAGGGTTCCATACCAAAATGGTAAAAATGGAACCCTTATGGTGAGACTTTCTCCGTCCGTCCGTCCGTCCGTCTGTCACACTCGATTATTTCAGTAACTATTCAAGCTATCGACTTGAAATTTAGAATAGTTATAGGAAATAGTGACCCGACGTCATAACAATCGTAAAAATTTAAAATTGTTTTTATTTTTATTTAAAAAGGGGGGAAAACCGGGTCGGCAAAATTTCAAAATGAGATAACAATATTGAGTGGGGTATCGTATGAAAGGGCGTTACTTGTGTATTCTAAAATTGATTTTTATTTATTTTTATGCCTGATAGTTTTTGATTTATTGGGCAAACTGGCGAAAAAATACCGTTCCCCCCCCTTATCTCCGAAGATTACCAATCGAAAAATCTGAAATAATTATGATCAATAAAAATAAACGTATATTTTACAGGAAAAATAAAATCAACTCCGTAACTATTATACTTTTTTTGATAATAACAATAAACCGCCAAAAACAAAGTTACGTTTGCGGTTTGCCAACAAAAGTACCTACATGTAAATTATACTCGTAAATTCATGAACAAAAGTGATTCTTTCAATGTTTTACTTCTTCTATGGTATGGAACCCTCGGTGCGCGAGTCCGACTCGCACTTGGCCGGTTTTTCTAAATTGGCTCAGGTTTGGTCTGGTGGGAGGCTTCGGCCGTGGCTAGTTACCACCCTACCAGCAAAGACGTACCGCCAAGCGATTTAGCGTTCCTGTACGATGCTGTGTAGAAACTGTTGGGGTGACTTTTCTTACCCCTTCCAAGTTAGTACGCTAACATCTTCGACTGCATCATCACTTACCATCAGGTGAGATCGCAGTCAAGTACTAACTTGTATAGCGTAAAAAAAAAACCGGCCAAGTGCGGCCGTTCATGAATTTACGAGTAAAATTTACATGTAGGTACTTTTGTTGGCAAACCGCAAACGTAACTTTGTTTTTGGCGGATTATTGTTATTATCAAAAAAAGTATATTAGTCAGTGAGTTGATTTTATTTTTCCTGTAAAATATACATTAACTTCTATTGATCATAATTATTTCAGATTTTTCGATTGGTAAACTTCGGATATAAGGGGGGGGAACGGTATTTTTTTCGACAGTTTGCTCAATAAATCAAAAACTATCGGACATAAAAATAAATAAAAATCGGTTTTAGACTACACAAGTAACGCCCTTTCATATGATACCCCACTCAATATTGTTATCTCATTTTGAAAAATCGAAGCCCCGGTTTTCCCCCCTTTTTAAATAAAAATAAAAATAATTTTCAAATTTTTACGATTGTTATGACGTCGCGTCACTATTACCTATAACTATTCCAAATTTCAAGTCGATAGCTTTGATAGTTACTGAAATAATCGAGTGTGACAGACGGACGGACGGACGGACGGACGGACGGACGGACGGACGGATGGAGAAAGTCTCACCATAAGGGTTCCATTTTTACCATTTTGGTATGGAACCCTAAAAATAAGGAAATCAGTAGGTACCTACGACGCGCCCCGGTCTGTCAAAATCGCTTGTGTTTATTCGATTCGTCTTCGTGGAGTGAAATTATATCTATATACCTACCAAATTTATTATTATTTGCACAATCAGCTTCAACTTCAATCACGTAGGTACCTACTTTTAAAGTATTGTATTCTTTCCGCGCCATCTATAGGCATTAGTGATAGTTTTTTTACGTATTAATACCGCTTTCTGCCGTTGTGCTAGTGTTCGTACGTAAAAGTACCGAAATTCGCCGCATATTGCCAAACGGCGTGCTATATTGAAGACACGCCCCTTTTTCCGAAGTACTCGTAAAAACTGAAATGAGTTTTTTTCAATGTAAGGCCTTAAGGTACGCCTGCACTGGGCGTAACTGCACTGCAGCGGAGCGACGCTACACTGCACCACAATATATTGTTTATATGTAAAGGTACGCCCGCACTGGGCGTAACTGCACTGCAGCGGAGCGACGCGACACTGCACTGCAAAATATTGTTTCTACGTAAACGTATTAGACGTATCGCACTCCGCGGCAGCGGAACCGCGCTACGCGACACAGCGCTACAAAGTTGGGCAACTAGGCAAAAACTGACGCACGATGTCGCGACGCGCAGTTCCGTTGCCGCTTGGTGCGCTACAGTTAGCAGCACGACTGCGACGCGTCACCCCATATTTCATACAAGTTATAACGTGCCGGACGTGCAATTTGTCGTCAATTTCATCCATCACCTTTAAAGAATTCCGACCAACTGCAAACAAAACTGTCGCGCCGCTGCAGTTCTAGTGCGACATACCGAACTTCATTTAATAATATCGCGTCGTTCCGCTGTAGTGCAGTTACGCCCAGTGCGGGCGTACCTTAAACGTATTGGACATATCGCACTCCGCGGCAGTGGAATCGCGCTGCGCGACACAGCGCTACAAAGTTGGGCAACTAAGCAAAACTGACGCACGATGTCGCGACGCGCAGTTCTGTTGCCGCTAGGTGCGCTATAGTTAGCAGCACGACTGCGACGCGTCACCCCATATTTCATACAAGTTATAACGTGCCGGACGTGCAATTTGTCGTCAATTTCATCCATCACCTTTAAAGAATTCCGACCAACTGCAAACAAAACTGTCGCGCCGCTGCAGTTCTAGTGCGACATACCGAACTTCATTTAATAATATCGCGTCGTTCCGCTGTAGTGCAGTTACGCCCAGTGCGGGCGTACCTTAAACGTATTGGACATATCGCACTCCGCGGCAGTGGAATCGCGCTGCGCGACACAGCGCTACAAAGTTGGGCAACTAAGCAAAACTGACGCACGATGTCGCGACGCGCAGTTCTGTTGCCGCTAGGTGCGCTATAGTTAGCAGCACGACTGCGACGCGTCACTCCATATTTCATGCAAGTTATAACGTGCCGGACGTGTAATTTGTCGTCAATTTCATCCATCACGTTTAAAGAATTCCGACCAACTACAAACAAAACTGTCGCGCCGCTGCAGTTCTAGTGCGACATAACGAATTTCATTTAATAATATCGCGTCGTTTCGCTGCAGTGCAGTAACGCCCAGTGCGGGCGTACCTTTAAATGAAATTCGGTATGTCGCACTAGAACTGCAGCGGCGCGACAGTTTTGTTTGTAGTTGATCGGAATTCTTTAATCTGTAAAGTGGCGCATAAGATGGCGTCACCTAGGACAAGGCAAAGTTTAGTAGTTCGTTCTGTCGGTATATCGCTATTGTATTTTGCGTTGTTCTTGCTTTTTATTAACTAAAATAAAAATAAAATTGAAGTAAAATTGAGATTTTATTTTCTGGCTACTTTTGTTATACAACAACGCCCTCTTGAAAACGTCATTCAACTGTGAAGAGAGCCTTGTCGGAATGTACTATGTTGAGCCACTATACTTATTATGTTACTTATTATACTTATTACACAATAGGTACTTGCAGCAGATAACAATGACGATTATACAGCCGACAACAGACGATTATACAGTAGGTATACACGTGACGAAAGGAGCACACCACGGTTGTGCCCGCGAAATTCAAATTTTTCGTGATTTTTCGCGATTTTTAAGCTAATAAGGCATAATAGGCTTATGGCCGTCAAATTGCGATAATCCCAATATCTTCTTCACGTGTTTATATAAAAATCTCTGCTCGAAAGTGTCGAGTTAAAGAAATTAGTCCGAGATTTGCGAGCTACTCACATAAAACTCGATACTCGGACTAATTTCCTAGGATACACATTTTTATGCAAATATTTTGATATAATCATGCAAAGATGATACTGCCATTCTCGCAAATTGATTGCCACAAGCCTATCATGTCTAATTAGCGTACAAATTGCAAAAAACCACGAAAATTTTGAATTTCGCGGGCAGACCCGTTGAGTTCACGTAAAATGTGATCGTCGCTATGCTCAGGACAATGTCTCGCTGCCCGCGGCACAATGACAGGCCGCTGTTGCGCTCTCAGTCGCACTAAATGTTTTACGGAAGGCCCTATCGAGAAACGGGCGCTTTGTTTCCCCGTTATAAAGCACAACAGGCAGCGAAATATTGCACCGACTATAGTCAAAAAAAAAAACCGGCCAAGTGCGAGTCGGACTCGCGCACCGAGGGTCCCATACCATAAAAGAAGTAAAACATTGAAAGAATCACTTTTGTTCATGAATTTACGAGTATAATTTTCGTAACTTTGTTTTTGGCGGATTATTGTTATTATCAAAAAAAGTATATTAGTCAGCGAGTTGATTTTATTTTTCCTGTAAAATATACGTTAACTTCTATTGATCATAATTATTTCAGATTTTTCGATTGGTAAACTTCGGAGATAAGGGGGGGGGGGGAACGGTATTTTTTTCGACAGTTTGCCCAATAAATCAAAAACTGTCAGGCATAAAAATAAATAAAAAATAGTTTTGGAATACACAAGTAACGCCTTTTCATATGATACCCCACTCAATATTGTTATCTCATTTTGAAATTTTATCGACCCGGTTTTCACCCCTTTTTAAATAAAAATAAAAACAATTTTCAAATTTTTACGATTGTTATGACGTCGCGTCACTATTTCTTATAACTATTCTAAATTTCAAGTTGATAGCTTGAATAGTTACTGTAATAATCGAGTGTGACAGACGGACGGAGAAAGTCTCACCATAAGGGTTCCATTTTTACCATTTTGGTATGGAACCCTAAAAACCTTTAATACAATACAATACAAAAATGATTGAGTACAATAAGGAACAAAGATATTTTGTCCATCAAATTCATTTTCACATGCTATGCACATAAATTACAAGCAAAGCCGTATGACGTAACGATACAGTTTCGTTTTACGTGAGTTAACTTACAAAATTAGCAACGTGAAAACGATCAACGAAGTGTTACCGCTAATTGCGGATTTGACACTAACTTGTCAAGTCATTTTTTTTTTAGTTTAGTTGTACTTTTTAGATTTAATCTTAATATATATAAATCTCGTGTCACAATGTTTGTCCTCAATGGACTCCTAAACCACTTAACCGATTTTAATAAAATTCGCACACAGGGTGCAGTTTGCTCTAACTTAAAAGATAGGATAGCTTAAATCTCATTTTATCTATTTTTTTATATCCTTAAGGGCAAAACAACGTTTGCCAGGTCAGCTAGTTATTATCTAGGGACTTGTTAAAAGTGAACTAAAAATTAAATACTTTAAAGAAAATTACTTTCCTTAAACTTTTTTTTAGTCATCATTGTTTATTGTTTTATAAAGGAACAATGACCATGGATGTATGGACTCCCGTATCACGCTGAATCAAACCCAAACTTTATTTTTTATAGACTACTGTCTTCATATAAGCTCGTACAATTATTACTTTTTTAATTGATATCCGGATTTTAAAGGTATAGGCAAACAAACAAATTGTACTTCTTAGTGAAATCAGTATGACACGAAATGTGCATCGAAAAGAAAGTCACTTTTTGTACTTATGCAAAATTAAATTCCGGATCATAAAAACAAATTCTTAGTGCCAATGGTTTTTAAAAAAACTCTATTTTATTTTCCTAGACTATTTTGGTTTTGGTTCATGAGAAAACTTGATACCACCTTTGGTCATTCTCCTTTCTTCGTGTTTTCAACATTATGAATTTTCTCATTTCGAAACTGCTGTCATGTAATATCTGGTTGACCGAGCTTTGCTCGGTAGTATATCTACCCACCAATAGATGGCAGTAGAAGTCATATTTTTTTTTGGTAAATTCGACATTTTCTAAAAAAGAAACCTAGCTACATCGATTTATCGCATCCAAAACCCCCTGTATAAAAAATTTCATGAAAATCGTTAGAGCCATTTCCGAGATTCGGATTATAAAGATATATATATATACATATACAAGAATTTTTGTGCACGTGTAATTATCATGTGGAGTGCTTTACCCCAGTGTGAGTTTTCATGTGTTTGGTTAAGTTAGAACCTTTCGCACATTTATACTCACACAACTTACAAGCAAAGGGCTTCTCACCAGTGTGCGTCCTCATGTGAGTCACTAAATTGTGGTTGAGTAAACATTTATAATCACACAACTTGCAAGCGTAGGGTTTTTCACCAGTGTGAGTTTTTATGTGTATATTAAGATTACCCTTAGTTTTACATTTGAATGCACATATATTACAAAGAAAAGGCTTTTCACCTGAGTGCACCGCCATGTGAGTCACCAAAACGCTTTTGCGTATGCATTTATACTCACACAAATTACAAGCATACGACTTCTCACCAGTGTGAGTTTTTAAGTGTCTAGCTAGATCATATGTATCTCTCCATTTATATGTACATAATTGGCATGCAAAAGGCTTTATGCGCATGTGAGTTTTTATATGATTAATTAAGATTCTTTTTTGGTCAAAATTTTTACGACAATAATCACAAGTAAAACAAATGTTTTCACCGTGTGTATATGAACTTTTTTCACGTAAAGGATTATTACTCTTTCTTTTGGAATGATCTAAAACATTTCCTTTCGGCGAATAATTCGCATCTGTTGGGAAATTCTCATCCTGGATTTCAATCTCATTCAGTTCATTGGAATTAACAACTTTTTTTATATGTTTAAAAATATCATATAACTTGACTACACAATTTGTGAATCTACTGATGTCTATGGAACACTTTTCGCCGCGTTTTTGCGACTTGTTTGATTCGCCGTCGACTGTTTCAAGTTCTCCAACGCTTCTCACAACTGTACCGCCTTCTTCAGTTTCGGTTTCGTCAGTACGTCTTGCGGTCGAAGGCGAGACTGAAACAAAACGATTTTTTAATCTCTCTTGGAGAGTATAAAATTTCGAAGAGTGGATTTTTAGCACAAGATGATCAGGCCCCGAAGGTCTATTTGATGGATAGAAAAAAAAAACGGCGGAATATCCTTTTTCATAGAAAATGTATGGGGAGTATTGGAGAGACTACAAAGCGGGAACTATGCAGGACTTTTATGGGATTCTTCAGAGGATTCCCAGTAGAAAATATAGAACAAGATGATGATTGAGGGCTTAGAAGATGGTTGGGGAGAACGGAAGGTTGTGTAGTCTGTAGATCAGTCTTTCCCAAAGTGGGCGATAACGCCCCCTTGTGGGCGCTGCAGGTCTCAAGGGGGGCGGTAAGAGACCCAGAAAGAAAATGGGGGCGTTGTGTCGAGGCGGGGGGGTGATTTGTAATTTTATTTAGCTAGTAGGCCTCTTAAACAACCTCTTAACTGCAAGAGCTCTCGACTCTCAACAACAACTTGTGAACATCAACTAATATGAATTAAAAGATTGCTCAAACTCGATTCTATATTTCTCTCCGCGTAGTTCATATATCTGTCATATTTTATTGAATATAGAAAAAATGAATCATCATGTCAATCGGTCGCTCCGTTTCGTAATGAAAGTAGACACAAATAAAAAGGCAACAGACACACTTTCGCATTTTAATAGTTATTAGTACTCGTAGATATCTATCATGTCTTAACAAGTTTTTGTTAAATAACCCGAATTGTGCATTCCTGTAGCAGTCGGATGATTCATTGAATACTTGTTCGGACTTGTTGAGTACGATTGAGCGTCGAATGAGATTAACGAGTTTATGCATGTTTGTTTTATTCCTGTCGGTGCGTGCTGCTTAAGCATTTCTATATAAACAATGTAATATTTATTTTATTTTCATTTGTGGTCTCGCGCGTAATAGATGAGCACTACTTACACCTCCTCTACACTACTCGCGAAGTTGAACGTATTTCTCATTGCAAAACAATGTCGGAAGTAAAAAAGAAGAGACGGCAATACTGTGCGGAATATATTAAATTCGGATTTATTGAAAATCCCACAAACCCATCGTCGCCTTTGTGTCTTCTATGTCTAAAAACATTTTCGAATGAAGCAATGAAGCCTTCAAGGCTGCAAGATCATTTGAATAAAATGCATCCAGATAAGAAAGACAAGAATGTAGCATATTTTCAAGACCTAGAGAAGAAGCATAATACACAGCCAAGTGTAGCAAAACTATTTTCGGCGGCTGCTAAGCAAGATGACGACGGACTTCGAGCTTCGTACAATATCTCTTTGTTAATTGCTCAAAAAGGCAAACCACATAACATCGGAGAAGAGTTAATATTGCCAGCAATAAATGAAGTAATAACTACTGTGCTTCATAAACCGGCCGCAGATATTATCCGAAAAATTCCTTTGAGTAATAATTCTGTGCAAAGACGAATTGATGAAATGGCTGAAAACATTGAAGAATCATTGTGCGATCACCTGAGGACAAGTCAATTCTCAATTCAGCTCGATGAGTCCACTTTACCAACTAATGAAGCATTGTTGTTGTCTTACGTGAGGTTTATTAAAGATGAGAAAATATGTGAAGAACTATTATTTGCTAGAAATTTAGAGACCGATACAAAAGGTGAAACCATATTCAATACATTGGAAAAGTTTTGCGATGAGAAAGAGATTCCTTTGAAAAATATTATTTCAGTTGCTACGGATGGCGCTCCGGCTATGACAGGGTGCCATAAAGGCTTCATAGCGTACTTAAAAAATAAAATTCCAGATGTCCTTGGTGTACATTGCGTTATTCATAGACAACATTTAGTTGCTAGAAACTTAAGTGAAAAACTATTTCAATCACTGCAATATGTCATCAAAGCAGTCAATAAAATCCGCAACAGCTCTTTGAATGATAGATTATTTCATCAGCTTTGTGTTACTAATGACGAGGATTTCAACCGTTTGTTGTATCATACTGAAGTTCGTTGGCTATCAAGAGGCAATTGTCTGACTCGATTTTACAACCTGTTTGACTCTGTTATAGAGTTCTTGGAAACTAAAGATACAGAATTGCACGACAAGCTCATAACATCAAAAAATGATATAGCTTACATGACAGACCTGTATAAATTATTCAACGACATGAATCTCCAAATGCAAGGCGATAAACTAAATTTAATTAAAACAAAAAACGTCGTTGCTGCTTTCGCAGCCAAACTGCTTCTACACAAAAAGAATCTGGGCAGACGTGAGTTTCACAATTTTCCAAATTTATCAGTATCATGCAGTAACGACGAATTGTTTGCCTACTGCCAACATTTGGAAAACCTCCACATTGACTTCACCGAACGATACCAGGACATTTTGAACTTGGAAATACCAGACTGGGTGTTGGATCCGTTTTCAAATGTCAACACAGCAATGTCACCTCAGCTGGAAGAAGAACTTATAGAATTGACAACAAACGAGGAAATAAAAATCAAGTTCAAAAATGGTTACCAAGAATTTTGGCTACAAAAACCGATCCCGCAATTGTACCCTGGATTGTGGTCAATCGTTCAACGATTCTTGATAGCATTCCCATCGTCATATTTGTGTGAACGTGGATTTAGTGCTGTGACAACATTGCTTACTAAAAAGCGAAATCGTTTGCTTGTTACCGAACGTGGCGACTTGCGACTGTTCTTGAGTAAATTGGAACCTGATATCAACAAACTTATTAAACAGCATCAGATTCATCCTTCACATTAGTTTTTATATAAGGATTGATTATTTTAGTTATATTTTTAATAAAAGATACTCTGTTTTAATACTATAAAGTTGCTTTTCAATAATCATTCTTATTGGCAGGTGGAGCCCGTAAGAGTTAACTTGAGACCTTAAGCGCCGTTGTATGTTACCTACTGCGCTCAGGTTTCAAGTTGCGGGTTATAGTAAAAGTTTCGTTTAGAATTCTCCGTTAATATACATATATAGGTCACAATAATTAATTAATTCAATTTGAAGTTATAGTGGTTTTTAAATAGGTGAAAAAATGGGGGCGCTAAAAAAATATTTATTCTCAAAGTGGGCAGTAGACAAAATAAGTTTGGGAACCACTGCTGTAGATAGATAGGGCTGCTCAAACAAAAAATACTCGAATACCGAAATGGCGAATTCGAGATGTCAGCGACACTTTTATAGGCGGGCTTATTACACACATCCTACTACTAAGTAAATATAGCTAAGCTCTAGCTACGACACGAGTGCAATTCAGGGGCCGTACCACCGTCTCTTATAGCTTAATGCTGCAGTATTGTTTAGACATTTTCAAACTATGTTTGTATGAAAATTTTAAAACAGTACTGCAGCATTACTTCTATAGGAGATGGCGGTACGCCATACGGCCCCAGGTGGCAACAGCGCTTTTTACCATGTTTTTACCCAAGATTTTATTAACCTACTCCCTTACCTCTCTATCGCGAAACTGTCTGTCACCGACAGTGCAGATTACATATGATTTACGTCCAAAGAGTAAAAGAAGTAGAAGGATACCTACATAGAAGTCTTTGTTTACGTCGACAAGTCGCACCATGTACTTAGGTACTCATAACCTACTTGTAGATTTATACCTAAAATTCCAAGATTGTCTGGTCTGCCTAGGCCCAAACTATAACTGTGTCCTCTGTCGCCGCAAACGGGCCACACTCCACAGACATGAACACTGCCACTAGATGCTTTACAGAGTTATATAAAATAAATAAAAATAAAATAAAAAAATAAAAATAAAGAAAATACCTTTATTGCTACTACCACCTTACAAATTACAATAGATTATCTTATACCTTTAAACGAGCAATTCTTGTATATATGTATATTTCTATATAATCTGGATCTCGGAAACGGCTGGAACAATTTTCATGAAATTTAGTATACAGGGGGTTTTGGGGGCGATAAATCGATCTAGCTAGGATTCATTTTTATTAAATGTCGAATTTACCAAAAAAATAAAACTATGACTACTGCTGCCATCTATTGGCCACCGAGCGAAGCTCGGTCACCCAGATATTTATTTATTAATTCTTTACAATAGATTTATTATCAATATAATATATGTATATAATTTTTAACATTATTTATATTACATATCAACATTTGTTTATAATTAGTTTAAGTTATCATAACATGTAATTGTAGGTATGTATATTAATATAATGTAAACTGCACTCTCTGGTCTATGTGGCAGAAGTCGCCTTCTCGGCGTAGGCCTCCCCCAATTTTCTCCATACTTCCCTATCCCTGGCTACCGTCATACAGTTTGGCCCACTATTTGGTTGAAGACATCTCTCCACCTTCTTATTTGCCGTCCTTTCTTCCTTTTTGCGTTTATTGGGGTCCATTCTGTTAGACGTAAGTAAAGCCCATCGTGTGTCTTTCATCCTACATAAGTGTCCTGCCTACTTCCATTTTATTAACCTTGTTCTTTTTACACGACTGCCCAAAAAAAGGAGTGTAATGTTTTTATTAGGATTTATGTATGTGATGTTTCTTTATTCCACCATAACTTCTGAACAGCTAAACAGATTTGAACATATGGAGTATCGTTAGAATCCTTGGGTCTTCTCGAGTAATATAGGCTATACTTTTTTTGGAAAAAATTAATATGGCGGATGTGAGGCGCCATTTTCAAAACTGGAAAACAAATTTTTTTCTTCAACTGTCACAATATGGGTATCAAAATGAAGGTAGGTACTTATTGGAGAGTAGTAACAGAAAATATATATATTTAATCCTATTAATATTATAAAGGTGAAAGTTTGTGTGTGTGTATGTTTGTTACTCCTTCACGGCTCAACTACTGAGCCGATTTAGCTGAAATTTGAAACATAGGTAGCTTATAACCCGGATTAAAACATAGGCTACTTTTTATCCCGGAAAAATCCGTATTCCCGTGGGATACTCAAAGTACCAAATTTTCTAGAGCAATCTATAGCTACATCTATAGATAGATTGTTCAAGCGAACTTGCTTGAAAGCATGTTTAAAGGTTGGAATAGGGAACGATAACGGGAAAATGACGTTTCCCTTACGATTCATGAAAAAGCGAATTTGACGCGGGCAGAGCCGCGGGCAAAAACTGAATCTATTATCACTATAAATGTGAAAATGGCCACTATGTAGGTTCTGAACGCATTTAACAAGTGTGTTTTAGTTGAACAAGGGAATATGGGATAATAATGCTATAATGCTATAAATCATTTCACTCTTAAGCGGATACGTTGATTTTATTTTCGTCCTTCTCACTCTTATGAATACTTTGGTGGGTTAGGTTAGGTTAGGTTAGGTTAGTATGCAGCGTTGCGGAAGAATATAACAGAAAAAGGTTGTTTTACCTAATTACTTCAAAAACTAAGCCAGTTATTTAAATGTCGTTCTGAGCGTTTTTGGGAATTGTTTTTTACTGATACTTACATTAAAACAAAAATGACAATCATGTCCATCGTAGTTTTCGATGGAAATTAGAAAAATGGAGATTTTGGAGCAATTTTTGGGAGAACTTTTTGGCGAGAAATTTTTATCCAATCGTGTTTCTGAAGTTAGGTTAACCCATATGCTGTTTTTTAATCCAGGACTCCCACGGGATTTGTAAAACCCCGAAATTCACGCAGGCGAAGCCGCGGGCAAAAGCTAGTAATATATAATTTTACATCTAGGTAGGATGTACATTGTACACCCAAAAAAACCTTTTTCATACGAATGTCCAAATGAGTTGTATGCATGTATAAGTATGTACGTACATAAGTTTATTTCCATTTACAATCGAATTACGGGAATTCCAATATCATCTTCACGTGTTTATATAAAAATATCTGCTTGAAAGTGTCGAGTTAAAGAAATTAGTCCGAGATTTGCGAGTTACTAACTTAAAACTCGATACGCGGACTAATTTCCTAGGATAGACATTTTTAAGCAAAGATTTTGATACAAACATGTAAAGATGATACAGTCATTACCGGAAATAGACTGCCATAAGCCTATTATATTTAATTGTCCCTTAGTTTTATATTTATGTTCACATATATTGTAATTTGTAAGATATAACAAGCAAAAGGCTATTCACGAGTGTGCACCCTCATGTGAGACACTAAATTACTTTTGTATGTGGCTTTATATTCACACAACTTACAAGCGGCTTCTCACCAGTGTGCAGCCTCACGTCAGTTACTAAACAGTCTTTGCGTGTAAAGGACATGGCCAAAAAAGTACATTCCATGAACACAACATGGTAAATATTCATTTAACATTAAAAATAGAAAGATAAAAATAAAAAGAATTAATACGTAGTATTTATGCTCTCTGAACTTGTCAGTTTTTATTTCAAGATAATAAGGAATACAAGGTGAATTCCTCAACTTCCGCCATACCATACCATACTGTACCATAGAGAAACCCAATACCTAATTTTTCCGTCCCGGGAATCTAACTCCGGAACTCGGGATCTGCAGTCGAATATGCTTACCACCATTGAGTGTTAATTTATACTCAAACATCTTACAAGCATAAGGCTTTTCACCAGTGTGAGTTTTTATGTGTCTAGTTAGACTTCACTTAGGTTTACATTTGCATACACATAAATTACAAAAGCGCAGTGTTGGCAGACCTCCGACCAGATGGACTGACGACATTAAAAGGGTCGCGGGAAGGCGCTGGATACAAGTGGTGCAGGACCGTGCGGGCTGGAAATCATTACGGGAGACCTATGTCCAGCAATGGACGTCCGTCGGCTGAAACGAACGAACGAACTCTTTATAATAGCTTTATTCTGATACCCATATTGTGATAATTGCATAGCTGGGCATTAACTCGTTAATCCGTTAATCGTTAATTAACGAAGTTAACATTTTGATTAACGGATTAACTTTTAAGTTAACTTTGAAAAATGTTAACGGAAACGTTAACTTCCGTTAATATGCAGCAATCCGTTAATCGTTAATCCAATGTCTACTATTTACAGCACAACACCGCGGCGCGGCGCGAAAAACAAATTCAGACATTCATAAATCTATACAGATTACAGATCTATACATATAAATCTAAATCATTAAAATACAATACAGCTATACCCTCAAGCGCTACAGTTGAATGTCTCTTTTCCCAGGATAAAGATATTTCAACACCAAAAAGAGCTTCGCTTTCAGACGAGAATATTCTCCTTATTTTTTTTGTCCACACATTTGAATTTTACGAGTATTTTGTTTTGTTCCTACCCTTTTAATTTTCAGAACCTTAACCAACAGGTATTATTATTTCACTAACGCAATGATATAAAAATGCAATTTTACACATATTAACGGATTAACGATTAACGTTAACTTGCGTTAATTTTTCCGAAATGTAACGCTTTAACGATTAACAAAGGTAACTTTTTTTGTAACGGATTAACGATTAACGAAGTTAATCATTTGATTAACGGTGCCCAGCTATGAATAATTGAAGAAAAAATTTTGTTTTCCACTTTTGAAAATGGCGCCTCACATTCGCCATATTGACTTTTCCAAAAAAATAAAAAACTAGCCTATGTTGCCTGAAAGTTCGAATTATGAAATCAAAATGCGTCACATATTGACCTACTTTATTCACAGACTTCTATAATTATTAAAAAGATATTCATTATAACATCGATGTACTATGGAAATATTTCAAGATACATAATTGCATAATTTCTATTACGATACCGGACTCTGGGTTCCTGTATTTTTATGTGTCGTCATAGCCGAAAGAGAGTGTAGAGCCTCCTTAATTTTGTCTTTTTATATATGTAGTCCACAGATAACATATAGTTGGTAGTCATTACCGAAACTATGGATGGGCCATGATTGACCATAGACAACAACAACAATGTCTATTGTTTATGGTTCTTGGCGCATATACGCAGTTTACAACTGAATTTTGGCGGCATACCTACTAGCTTTTAACATTTGAATGTGTTATTTTTGTTACTTAGTCAAAACTTTGCGCGGAAAAATGTCAAGCAGTGAAACCTACTACAGAAAATTTAAATCCACCTAACATTTTAGTAATTGCAAGAAAATTGCCCCACAATATTTTACCAACAAAGTGAAGGAGATTTACGACAAACGTTAGCAAGAATAGAATAGAATAGAAAAATTCTTTATTTCATATAGGCCTAGCATACAAAGGCTCCTATGACACGTCGTTTTGTTTACATACAAGATTTTATGGTGTGGATTCATGATAATATGAGCGTAGATAAAGTAGTGTATGAAACTCTACATAATTAGGTATTAAAACACTCGTGTGATACTATTGAAAAACTCGGAGCTGCGGCGCGTTTTTTAAACTCACACTCATGTTTTAACCCCCCCATTATGCATCCGTTTTATAAACTACTACTACGCAATTTTAATGTCACAATAATTATAAAGTACCCGTGCAATAATGTATGTTATCTGATACAACATTAGTGCATACTATAGGCTTCCCCATCCACGTGTTTCATTTTTATCGCCTTTACATTTGAACACGTGTTATTATCATGATGTGGAGGGCTTTTCACCTGTGTGAGTTTTTACGTGTTTGGTTAAGTTAGAACTACACGCACATTTATAATCACATAAACTACAAGCAAAAGGCTTTTCACCAGTGTGCACCCTCATGTGACCCACTAAACTGCTTTTGTTTATGCATTTATACTCACACAACTTACAAGCCAAAGGCTTTTCGACAGTGTGCACTCTCATGTGAGTCATTAAAAGATTTTTGCGTTTGCATTTATACTCACACAACTTACAAGCAAAAGGCTTTTCACTAGTGTGAGTTTTTATGTGTCTAGTTAGATTACACTTAGTTTTACATTTGTATGCACATAAATTACAAAGAAAAGGCTTTTCGCCAGTGTGCACCCTCATGTGCTTCACCAAACTGCTTTTGCGTATGCACTTATACTCACACAACTTACAAGCAAAAGGCTTTTCGCCAGTGTGCACCCTCAAGTGAGTCACCAAAGTGCTTTTGTGTATGCATTTATACTCACACAAATTACAAGCAAAAGGCTTTCCACCAGTGTGCACCGTCATGTGAGTTAATAAACTGCTTTTGTGTTTGCATTTATACTCACACAAATTACAAGCAAAAGGCTTTTCGCCAGTATGCACCCTCATGTGAGAAACTAAACTGTTTTTGCGTAAGCATTTATACTCACACAAATTACAAGCATACGGCTTCTCACCAGTGTGAGTTTTAATGTGTCTACTTAGATTACACTTAGTTTTACATGTGTATGCACATAAATTACAAAGGAAAGGCTTTTCGCCAGTGTGCACCCTCATGTGACTCACCAAAGAGCTTTTGTGTATGCATTTATACTCACACAACTTACAAGAAAAAGGCTTTTGGCCAGTGTGCACCCTCATGTGAGAAACTAAACTGTTTTTGCGTAAGCATTTATACTCACACAAATTACAAGCATACGGCTTCTCACCAGTGTGAGTTTTAATGTGTCTACCTAGATTACACTTAGTTTTACATGTGTATGCACATAAATTACAAAGGAAAGGCTTTTCGCCAGTGTGCACCCTCATGTGACTCACCAAAGAGCTTTTGTGTATGCATTTATACTCACACAACTTACAAGAAAAAGGCTTTTGGCCAGTGTGCACCCTCATGTGAGAAACTAAACTGTTTTTGCGTAAGCATTTATACTCACACAAATTACAAGCATACGGCTTCTCACCAGTGTGAGTTTTAATGTGTCTACTTAGATTACACTTAGTTTTACATGTGTATGCACATAAATTACAAAGGAAAGGCTTTTCGCCAGTGTGCACCCTTATGTGACTCACCAAAGAGCTTTTGTGTATGCATTTATACTCACACAACTTACAAGAAAAAGGCTTTTGGCCAGTGTGCACCCTCATGTGAGAAACTAAACTGTTTTTGCGTAAGCATTTATACTCACACAAATTACAAGCATACGGCTTCTCAGTGTGAGTTTTTATGTGTCTAGCCAGATCACTTGTATCTCTACATTTATATTTACATAATTGGCATGCAAAAGGCTTTATGCGCTTGTGAGTTTTGATGTGATTAATTAAGATTCGTTTTTGGTCAAAAATTTTACGACAATAATCACAAGTAAAAAAAAACTTTTCACCGTGTTTATATGAACTACTTTCTCGTAAATTATTATTAGAATAATCTAAAACATTCGAATCTGTTAATAAATGCTCATTTTGGCTTTCATTAGAATCAACAACGTCCTTTGCAGTCAAACAATTAGTGAATCTACTGATGTCTATGGAACACTTTTCGCCGCGTTTTTGCGACTTGTTTGATTCGCCGTCGACTGTTTCAAGTTCTCCAACGCTTCTCACAACTGTACCGGCTTCTTCAGTTTCGGTTTCGTCAGTACGTTTAAGTCTCGCGGTCGAGGGCGTGACTGAAACAAAACGATTTCTTCAATTTTATCATTTTTTGCGAACGGAAACTTGACGTCACTTCACTATGGGAAAATATTACGACTTTTTGTTACAATACGGTTCCGTTTGACATCAGTTAATTTCAAAATTAGCAACGTGAGGTCAAAGTCTCACCGCTAATTGCAGATTTGAACCGTTAACATTATTATAGTTATAAAAATTTCTTTAAGTTTCTAACATTATGAAACTTCTCTACCTACTTTCGAAAGTGCTATTGTCATATTCATGTATTGTAATGTTAATAGCCTAGTAGTAGTTACTCTAGTAATTATCTACTGCTAATTAAGAGTTGTGTATTTCTAAAAGTAGTAAAACCCTTGTTGCACAGTAGTAATTTTATTATTATGCGCTCATGAGCGAGATAAGATTTTAGCAGTGTGAAATTTCACGAGTTCCACATATAATACTGAACTGCACGTTTATAAGCAGTGACAGCAGATCGCTTCAGATCATCGCCTCTGATAGAGCGGTCGGGGATTTAAATCACAGGCACTCTCTGATCTCTGCCAATCAGTCTCTGACTTTTCAAGTTATATGCGCTCTAAAAAACTTATTATCACTTAAAAAGCGCATCATGTAATCATTCACAATCTTAATCTCTGCTAAGAACAACAGTTAATACAAAGAAATTTCTTATAAGACACAATTTCAAGGGGCATACCTTTGTTGATATATTTTTATGTTGAAATAATATCAAATATTATTTTCTTTTATATTGTTTATTTAGAATAATTATAATAATTGATTATATACATGTATTGTAAAATTTGTACTAGTTAGCTACTTAAGTATTAATAAGTTTGAAATGTATCCAACGAATGGGAAGGCACTGGCCCCTAAGATACGGGCTTTCCTAGTTTAGGGGTCAGGAGTCCAAATTTCATTGTAATATTGAGTTTTTACAAATAAATGCTATTAATTATAATTAATTATAATATTATGTATCATTAACCTATAATTCGGTTATTTAAAAATATACAAATATGTACAACAAAATTGACAAATTTCTTTACAAGTATTAGGGTCTAAATAAATGAAATGAAGGTTTATTCATTAAATGTACGTACAATTAGGTGTTACAATTTTGAGATAGGCCGATTACATTTTACCATTTATAACTGGTGTATGAATATTGGAATAGTTCTTAAACTAGGCAATAAGAATAACACAATGCAATTAAGTCATAGTAATAACATAAATCAAATACCTTGTTATAATAATCATTAATACAAATTTAAGTTTTTGTCAGAAATATAATCTTTTATGTCATAATATAATTTATTCATTAATAATTCATAAATTTTATTTTTAAATATTGTCAATGGCTTTTCTCTTAAATTGTCAGGGAGTTTATTAAATAACGTAATCGCTGTGCAGTATGCGCTTTTAGAATAAACACTTAATTTCATGGCGGGTACACATATTTTATTCTTTCGACAAGTTCTCAGATTGTCATCATTGTAATGAATGGGAAAAATGTTATTATATTTTTTTACAAATAAAAGTATATGATATATGTAAAGACTTGGAAGTGGGAGTATTTTGAGTTTCTTAAACAGCGGTCTACATGTATCTAAGAAATGTGCACCGCACATGGCTCGTATGCATGCTTTTTGTCTTATAAACACTTTATTGGCATCTACTGAATTGCCCCATAAGATTAAACCGTATTGCAGTAAAGATGACACATGACCGTGATATGCCACTAAAGCCGTATTTAAACTTGAAGTTTTACTAAGTTGTCTTAGAACGAACGTAAATCTGTCTAGTTTCCCACACAATTTTTCAATGTGATTCTTCCAGCAACAATGGTTGTCTAGCAAAAGACCAAGGAAAGAAACAGTATCAACTCCCTCTATAGGTACTGAATTGTATTTAATATTAAGATTAAGGCGTGTACTACCATAAGTTAGGAACTGAACATATTTAGTTTTTCCTATGTTTACCGAAAGATTGTTAGCGTCCAGCCATTCTTTAGTTCTGTTTAGTGTGGAATTAATTTCATTTTCAATTAGGTTCTTATCTCTACATTTTATTGTGATTGTAGTATCATCGGCATATAGAACGCAGTCATGAGCAATATGATCTGGCAAATAATAATATAATCAGACAAAAAAGGACCTGTGTAAGTGTGTAGTCCCTGTGTTTTTTGTTATAACAAAATGATTAGCTGTTTCTTTTTGGCAGACGACACGCAATTTCTAACAAGATCAATTAAAAAAAATGTTAAATTAATATATTGAATAATTATATTTAATCAAGTTACTTGTTAAATATTTATTCTTGTAGTTTCCTTCATTTTGATACCCCACTCGACATACTTTATTAAAAAAATGTAAAGCGCCTAAAGTCCGACATTTTGGTCTATTTAAAAAAAAACTATTTAAGACACTCGGGTTTCTAAGACGAAATTAAAGATATCTAAATTGTCAAAATCCATTCAGCCGTTTGAAAGATACGAGATAATAAAGAAATCTACAAACAAATATCAAGATACGCGCGAAAAACATACTCTTCCTACAGACGGGTAAAAAACAAGAGGTGTAAAGTGTTAATAAAGATAAGGAAATTTTAATGCGATAATAAATGGTACCCGTGCAATAACAATAATAACGTAGGTTATCCGAAACAACATAAGTGCATAG
The DNA here is from genome assembly GCA_963855885.1 of Coenonympha glycerion. Classification (NCBI taxonomy): domain Eukaryota; kingdom Metazoa; phylum Arthropoda; class Insecta; order Lepidoptera; family Nymphalidae; genus Coenonympha; species Coenonympha glycerion. Next base: position 1,794,604 of record OY979651.1, read on the forward strand.
TGCATACTATGGGCTTCAAAGTATTTCATTTTTATCCGCCTTTACATTTGTACATATGTAATTATCGTGTGGAGGGTATTTCACCAGGGTGAGTTTTTATGTGTTTGGTTAAGTTACTACTTGAGGCACATTTGTATTCACATAAACTACAAGCAAAAGGCTTATCATCGGTGTGCGTCTTAATGTGACTCGTTAACCTGCTTTTGCGTGTAAATTTACGCTCGCACAACTTACAAGCAAACGGCTTATCACCAGTGTGCAGCCTCATGTGAGTTACTAAATAGTCTTTGCGTGGAAATTTATACTCACACAACTTACAGGCATAAGGCTTCTCGCCAGTGTGCACCCTCATGTGAGTCACTAAACCGGATCTGTTTGTACATTTATACTCACACAGTTTACAGGCATATGGCTTCTCACCAGTGTGAGTTCGTTTATGTCTGGCTAGGTTACCACTCGATACACTTTTATATTCACAAACATTACAAGCATAAGGTTTTTCAGCGGTGTGGACCCTCATATGAGTCACTAAACAGCTTCGCCGTGTAAATTTACGCTCACACAACTTACAAGCAAACGGCTTTTCACCAGTGTGCGCCCTCACATGAGCCATTAAATTGCTTTCGCGTGTAAATTTATGCTCACATAACTTACAAGCAAAAGGCTTTTCACCCGCGTGCATCTTTATATGGTGCGTTGCTAAATTGCTTTTGTATGTAGATTTATATTCACATAACTTACAGGCATAATATTTCTTACGAGAGTGCGTCCTCATGTGGGACACTAAATTGCTTTTGCGTGTAAATTTATAGTCACACAACTTACAGGCAAAAGGCTTCTCACCAGTGTGCACCCACATGTGAGTTATGATATTGGTTTTGTACGCACATTTATAGTTACACAATTTACAAGCATAAGGTTTTTCACCAGTGTGCTTCCTCATGTGGGTCTCTAAACTGCTTTTGATTGTACATTTATACTTACACAACTTACAAGCATAAGGCTTCTCACTAGTGTGAGTTTTTAGATGCTTAGTTAGATCACTTTTACTTTGACATTTAAATTTACACAATTTGCATGCAAAAGGCTTTAAGCACATGCGAGTCTTGATGTGCCTAATTAAGATTCGTTTTTGGTCAAAATTCTTACGACAATAATCACAAGTAAAACAAATGTTTTCACCGTGTGTATATGAACTACTTTCTCCTGAAATATTAATGGAATAATCTAAAACATTCGCATCTGTTACGAAATGCTCATTGTGGCTTTCATTAGAATCTACAACGTCATTTGTAGGCAAATATTTAAAAATATCATATAACTTGACTACACAATTAGTGAATCTACTGATGTCTATGGAACACTTTTCGCCGCGTTTTTGCGACTTGTTTGATTCGCCGTCGACTGTTTCAAGTTCTCCAACGCTTCTCACAACTGTACCGGCTTCTTCGGTTTCGGTTTCGTCAGTACGTTTAAGTCTCGCGGTCGAGGGCGTGACTGAAACAAAACGATTTCTTCAATTTTATCATTTTTTGCGAACGGAAACTTGACGTAACTTCACTATGGGAAAATATTACGACTTTTTGTTACAATACGGTTTCGTTTGACATCAGTTAATTTCAAAATTAGCAACGTGAGGTCAAAGTCTCACCGCTAATTGCAGATTTCACCTTTTAACATTATTATTGTTTTAAAAATTTCTTTAAGTTTCTAACATTATGAAACTTCTCTACTTTCGAAAGTGCTATTGTCATATTCATGTATTGTAATGTTAATAGTCTAGTAGGTAGTAGTTACTATATTATCTACTGCCAATTAAGAGTGGTGTATTTCTAAAAGTAGTAAAAGCCTTTTTGCACAGTAGGAATTTTATCGAGCTCATGAGCGAGATAAGGTTTTAGCAGTGTGGAATTTCACGAGTTCCACATATAATACTGAACTGCACGTTTATATAAGCAGTGACAGCAGATTGCTTCAGATCACCCCTCTGATAGAGCGGTCGGGGATTTAAATCACAGGCACTCTCTGATCTCAGTCAATAAATCTCTGACTTTTCAAGTCATATGCGTTCTAAAAAACTTATTATCACTTAAAAAGCGCGTCATGTAAACATAGGTTCAAAATCTTAATGTCCGATAAGAACAACAGTTTATAAAACGAGAATACAAAGAAATTTCTTATCAGACACTATTTCAAGGGGCATACCTTTGTTGATATATTTTTATGTTGAAATAATATCAAATATTATTTTCTTTTATATTGTTTATTAAGAATAATTATAATAATTGATTATATACATGTATTATAATATTATGTATCATTAACCTATAATTCGGTTATTTAAAAATATATAAATATGTACAACAAAATTGATGAATTTCTTTACAAGTATTAGGGTCTAAGTAATAATACCAATAATATAATCAGACAAAAAAGGACCTGTGTGTGTAGTCCCTGTGTTTTTTGTTATAAGAAAATGATTAGCTGTTTCTAACAAGATTAATTAAAAAAATGTTAAATTAATATATTGAATAAATTATATTATATTTAATCAAGTTACTTGTTAAATATTTATTCTTGTAATTTCCTTCATTTTGATACCCCACTCGACATACTTTATTAAAAAAATGTAAAACGCCTAAAGTCCGCTAATTTGGTCTATTTAAAAAAAACTATTTAAGACACTCGGGTTTCTAAGACGAAATTAAAAATTAAAAATTCCAAGAAACACTAAACTACCATCAGATAAACGGCCCTCACATCTACACTGATGGCAGTAAGATGGAAGGAAAAGTAGGAGCAGCTCTGACTTGGTGGGAAGAAGAGAAAGAGGTTCAGAACCTTCAATTCAAATTGGATTCGGCCTGCACTGTCTTTCAAGCAGAACTTTACGCTCTGCATAGGGCAGTCATGCTAGCAAAACAAAGCGGAAAACAAGTAGTTAACATAATGAGTGACTCAAGATCTTCACTCGAACTACTGGAAAATCCTAAAATAAGACACCCCCTAGTAGCGGAAATTAAAGAAAATATTAAGGACATCAGAAATAACAAAAGACAAGTTCGTCTTTTCTGGATCAGAGCCCACATTGGTACTCCAGGAAACGAGCGAGCCGATGAACTGGCCAAAGCAGCTGCGCAGAGAACTGATCTTCCTCCACATTACGCAAAAATTCCCCTGTCCTATGCCAAAAGAAAGATACGAGAGGAGTCCATACGCAAATGGCAAGACAGATACAGCACCTCCCAAACGGGGCGGATCACAAAACTTTTCTTCCCGGACATGGTCAAAGCCTACAGCAAGGTTAGAAAGATAAAAATGACCCCCTTGTTGTGTCAAGCCTTAACAGGACACGGAGGAATAGCGGAGTACCTACACAGGTTCAAACTGAAGGACAGCCCAGGATGCGAGTGTGACCCAAGCATTAGCGAAACCGTACAACACATCATACTGGACTGCCCTCGATTTGAGGCAGAGAGGCTAGATACAGAACTCAGAATAGATACTATACTAACTGAACTAGAACTAAAGAATATTGTAGGGGCATCCCTCACATAGGCTCGTCTATGCTCGATGCATTATAAGGACAAGCCCTATGAGAATCAAGTTAGTTACGTTCTAAACGCGTTGCACATCAGTCGTCTGACTTCACCTGTAAACTTGTATTTATGTTAGATTTATTGTGTCTCTGAAGTTGTTCAACTTAAATTAAAATTAGTTTTTATTGGAGTCTATCGTTTTTAACTGAGCATATTCCTCAAGACAGAATTGAACACAGCCGCTGTACAATCAAGTACCTAAATTGGTGACCCTCGACCTGTCTTGGCGGAATCGTGAAGTGACGACTGTTGTATCGCGAATTCGGCGTAACTCAATAGGCTAATTAGATTAATTAGATTTAAATATTGTAATAATTTTACGTCTTTGTTTGTAACGTCTTTGTTCCATTAGAGACAATAAGTGAAGTGTTAGTGTGTGTGCGCAGCAATCGGACTCAGGTGAGCTAAGCAGTATATATTACTATAGTAAATAGAGTGTAATCATGTCGCAACCGCAATCGCCTACGAATATTAAATTGGAAGATGCCGACCTAGCCTCGATATCGCTTGCCTCCAGGATACCCGACTTTTGGACAGACCAACCTAAGGTATGGTTCATACAGCTGGAAGCAACCTTAGCACCGCAGAAGTTAGGAGATACGGCAAAGTACAATGTTGTAATCACAAAACTTGGTAAAGAAGTAATACAGCAGGTGACGGACGTTCTCGTCAATCCGCCGAAGGAGCACAAATATGAACAACTTAAAGAAAGGCTTCTCACCATATACGAGGAATCGGAGAGTAGGCAAATACTGAAACTCATCGGTGAAATGGAGCTCGGCGATCAGAAACCCAGCCACCTACTGCGAAGAATGCAGGACCTGGCTCGAGGTAAACTGAACGATAATACACTAAGCGTGCTGTGGCAGAACCATCTGCCGTCGACCGTTCGAGCAGTTTTGGCAGCAACAGACACGAAAGAACTGGAACGCCTAGCGAAGATCGCAGACAAAGTGATAGAGACTACTCGACCGCAAACTGTCACCGAGGTTACAACGAGAGATGCACTTTCGGAAGTCGCAACATTGACGGCCGAAATAGCGAAACTTAACGCCAAGGTTGAACAAATGAGTCGTCGTGCTGAGTCAAGTGGACGCGCGACATATCGTAGCCGTTCACAGTCCCGTGGCAGAGATCGCAGTGTAACCAGACGTACGCCGGACAACCCGGATTGGCTTTGTAGATATCATTTTCGATACAGACAGAGGGCGAATCGCTGTGAGAAACCGTGCAGCTGGAAAAAGCCGGAAAACTAGAACCGACGCAAGTTACACCGGTGGGTACTTGTGTTGCGGAACGAAACCATCGACTTACCATCACAGACAAAGCCAGCGGCATTCGCTATCTCGTGGACAGCGGCGCTATGATTTCGGTGTTACCAAAGAACCTTTGCTCCCTGCGTAATTGTGTAGTGAACGATAAATATAAACTCTATGCTGCAAACGGTAGTGAAATACGGACTTATGGCACAAAGATATTAGATTTAAATTTAAACTTACGACGTTCTTATAAGTGGACTTTTGTAGTAGCGGACGTGAAAGAAGCTATTTTGGGCGCACATTTTTTGTGTAAATATAATTTGTTAGTAGATTTAAAAGGAAAACGATTGATAGACCAAGATACTAACTTATTCGTAGTTTCTTCGGTAGTAAATGTAGATACTTTGTCAGTTTTTACAGTCGCAGAATCACACCCTTACTATCGTCTCTTAAGTAGATTCCCAGACTTGACGAAACCGACGTCTTTCAAGGACCCGCCGAAACATAATATACTTCATTATATAGAGACGACCCGTGCACGCACGCCCGAGACCGCTACCGCCAGACCGATTCGTTAAGGTAAGAGAAGAATTTCGTATTATGCAGGAAATGGGTATTTGTCGTCCTTCTAAGAGCGCATGGTCAAGTCCTTTACACGTTGTACCTAAAAAAGATGGAAACATTAGGCCTTGTGGCGATTATCGAGCGTTGAACGCAATTACGAAACCAGATAGATACCCAATTCCGCACATTAGAGATTTTACATTTATTTTAGCGGATAAAAAGGTATTTTCGCGTATTAATATAAATAGAGCTTATCATTTTATTCCCATAGCGCCGGAGGATGTAGAAAAAACTGCAATTATTATGAGTTTTGGTTTATTTGAATGGCCTTGTATGTCTTTCGGATTAAAAAACGCAGCGCAAACATTCCAACGTTTTATGAATAATTATGTTTTACAGGATTTAGAGTCGAATTTTAAAAAGAACAACCCGGAATGCGCGAATTATAAGACAGAATTTGTTTTCTCTTATTTAGACGATTTAATTATTGCCAGTGAAAACAGTAGTTTGCATGAGAAACATTTAGAAGCAATTTTCGAAAGATTACAGGAAGTAGGGTTGACAATTAATTTGGCAAAGTGTGCATTTTCTCAGGAAAAAGTAGAGTTTCTAGGTCACGAAGTTTCAGCCGAAGGTTTAAGACCACTGCCAAGTAAAGTTCAGGCTATAAAAGATTTTCCTAGGCCGAAAACGATCGAACAATTACGTAGATTTCTCGGCATGATAAATTTTTATAGAAGTCATATTCCAAAAGCAGCTCAATATCAAGCGGAGTTAAACAATTATCTTCGCGGTTCAAAAAAGCGTGATAAAAGTATCATTGTATGGACAGAGAGCGCTATTCAAGCATTCGAGCAATGTAAATTGAGCCTTCAGAACGCAGCAATGTTAGCGTACCCTATTTCAGGTCGCATACTGGCGATTACCGCGGATGTGTCCCAAAATTTTACCGGTGGAACTTTACAACAAGAAGTGAACGGTGAGTGGGTACCTTTAGGTTATTTCTCGAAGAGGCTTACACAGAGTCAGCAGAAATATAGCGTTTTTGATAGGGAATTAACAGCTCTTTATTTGTCAGTTCAATATTTCAGGAGTATGTTCGAAGGCAGAGAATTAATTTTGTTTACAGATCATAAACCATTAACTTTTGCATTTAAAAAGCTAGGAGGTAATAAGGAAACGCCGCGCAGGACTCGTCAATTACTTTTTATTAGCGAGTTTACAATGGACATACGTTATATTAAGGGAATAGAGAATGCACCAGCCGACGCGTTATCGCGCGTGGAAACTATTTCGTGCCCGACCGTAATCGACTTCGCTGAAGTGGCTAGAGCTCAGTTAAACGATAAAAAACTCACGGAATTATTAGGGTCCGGAAACGATAACTCGAAGCTCTTGAAAATAAGCTTGCCGTCGCATAATGAACCGTTGATTTGTCATGTAGGTAACGGCACAGCGAGACCTTATTTACCGATACAGTTTAGGCGTACCGCATACGACGCAATTCATAATTCAAGTCATCCAGGGATTAGGACAACGAGAAAGCTAGTGTGTAGTAAATATTTTTGGCCTGGTATGAATAAAGACGTAGGTCTATGGGCTAGAACGTGCATAGGATGCCAGAAAGCGAAAGTTCATAGGCATACGATGTCACCTTTAGGGAAATTCGAAAGCACAGACAGAATGTGTCATGTACATATAGACATTATAGGACCTCTGATCCCATCAGAAGAAGGCTTTATGTACTGCCTTACAATGATAGACAGACAGACGGGATGGCCTGAAGCGTTTCCTATTAAAGATATTTGTGCGAAAACTGTAGCTAAATTGGTATAAAATGAATGGGTGAGCCGTCACGGCATTTTTTCGAAGATTTCCACGGATCAGGGGCGACAATTTGAAAGTAGTCTATTTAATCATTTAGTGAAGTTTTTAGGAGCGCACAGAATTAGAACAACGAGTTATAATCCAAAAAGTAATGGCGCGATTGAGAGGTTTCATCGTAATTTCAAGGCTTCCGTTGTTAGTAGATTAATGGGTAATAAATCATGGGTCGACGAGATTTATACTGTCATGCTAGGACTCCGAGCAGCGCCGCGCAGCGATACAGGGGTAAGTGCCGCAGAACTAACCTACGGGCGAACTCTAAGGCTCCCAGGAGAATTTTTCGAATCATCAGACGACAGAATAACAGACGGCGAGGAGTACGTGAAACACCTAAAAGAGGTAATTAGAAAGCTAAGACCCAAACCCACTACACAGAGAGATTCGCGGACTATTTTTGTACACCCCGCGTTACGAGATTGTAGTAAAGTTTTCGTAAGGAATGACGTAACTAAAAAGAGCTTACAACCACCTTACGACGGACCGTATAATGTAATTAAAAGGTATGAAAAAGGGTTTATTGTTCAGTTACCGAATCGCAAATCTCTAATATCAATTGATAGATTGAAACCGGCATTTGTTTTAAATTGTGAGAATGAACAGCAAAAGCCGCAGGAATCAATAGTTAAGAATTCAAATGACACTTCTAAGGAAAGCAATGTTTTGCCCACTCGAGTCACGCGTAGCGGACGAGTGAGTAAAATGCCTGTTAGATTTATGGACAACTAAATATTGTGAAACAAATTGGATCCACTTAAGATAAATTTTGTTTTCGTTATCGTTTGGCCTGTTAAGTGTAAAGGAAACAGTTAACACCTTTTTGTTAAGTAGTCTCATTTTAAAATAAGGAACCGTGGGATCAAATTTGTTATTGTAAAATATGTTTAACTTTAAGTAATTTGGGTCACAGGATGTTTTTTGTAACTAAGTTTAAGCTCTTGTTATTTTTTTTTTTGTGTAACAGTCGTTGTAGCGTATTTTGAGTAACCGACTGTACGGTGAATCGAAGTCGTTTATCAGCAAACTGAGAAGTGAGCACTTACGATGTTGTGTTGTTATAACATACTCGTAGTTTAGAGACTGACCCGTGTAACAAGTATTTTATTTTCAAGTTGTATTGTAATTAGCACTCAGGTTATTTAGATTTCTTTTTGGTTTTGTCAATTTTTATAACATAAAAATTTGGGGTGGTGTATTGTAGGGGCATCCCTCACATAGGCTCGTCTATGCTCGATGCATTATAAGGACAAGCCCTATGAGAATCAAGTTAGTTACGTTCTAAACGCGTTGCACATCAGTCGTCTGACTTCACCTGTAAACTTGTATTTATGTTAGATTTATTGTGTCTCTGAAGTTGTTCAACTTAAATTAAAATTAGTTTTTATTGGAGTCTATCGTTTTTAATTGAGCATATTCCTCAAGACAGAATTGAACACAGCCGCTGTACAATCAAGTACCTAAAAATATAATATCTAATTCCGACAAACAAAAGCACTTTCTGACATTTATTGAAAAAATATTCCGGATTGCTACAAAAAGAAATAGCACATTAGTGCCAAAAGATACTGTGCCAAGACAAACATATGCCACGGTAGATCCAGGGATGCGCCCAGCTATAGCCACATCAGGTCCAATGGTGCCCTTAGCTATAGCCACATCAGGTCCAGTGACGCCTTCAGCTATAGCCACGTCAGGCCCAATGACATACCCAGCTATAAACCGGGATGGATGCCTACAGCAAGTCACAAAAATGACAGTAAGCGAATTACTAAAAACCGGAGAAAGAGGCGAGCCAGGGATCAGGATCCGTGGAGTGGCCTTGTTCATGGATACCAACTTTGAAACACTAGGCATCTGTTTCTGTAATGTAAAACCTAAGGGTCGGGTAACAATTTCGCCAGGATTAGCAGCCCTACTAAACGGAAGCACCGAAAGAAACACAATGAAGCGCAGGATTTACGACGCAATGCCTGAGACAATGGTAGCACAAACCCGCTGCCGTATAGTGCGATCGAAAAACAAGACGATCGTATTATTTCAATGGAATCTTCTTGAGACTCCATTTAGCCAGGCCAATTCTTTGCTTCAACATTTATGTGGAGTTCATACAACCACTCCGAGACGCATCAGTGTGGACGCGATGGCAGTAGGTTTTGAAAAAACTGTTGTGGACAATTACCTCGGAGTCACAGGTGTATCAAAAATACATGAAATAGTAGTCTATGAAAACAGAGGCGAGGACCTGAGTTTTCTTAAACCAAAGACTCCTGGGACACCTACCCAGGAACATAGCCAAAGCTGGGGGGATCAATCCCAGAACCACTGAGTGGATCGGAAAGGCTACAACAAAAAAGGGCTTTAGAAAGAAATCTGAAAACACCCGAGATTGCAAAGAAGGCTCAAAGCATGCTCAAGGCCACAATTAATACGCTGGTGACGGCAGTAAGAAGCATATCTGGAAGTAAAGAACGGATCAAATCTGTAAAAGCAACAATGAGAGCTGAAAATGCTGCCGAATTTTTTAACACACACAAACAACTGACATCAATTAGGAAAGAAGAGGCAGATCAAGAAACCAGAACAAGTGTAATGGGTCGCAGCCGATTATGAAGTAAACACAAATATTTACTTACTTAGCTTTATTTGAAACAGAGGAGAGGTTTAACAAAGTACTTATTAGCTATTTAACCTATTTGGTAATGCACTTGAAGACTTGTAGAAACACTCTGAATTGGAGTCTGTTATAGTTCAATATTTATATCAAAGAAATGCAATTAATAAACAATTATTATTCAATGAGATAGTTTCTAGAAAGGAATCTGACCGTTAATGTATTATTAATTTGAGGTTTCATCAAGTCATCAATTTGGAAAATTTCAAATATTTATCGTGGTTGCTTATCAAAGTACATTGAATATTTTTAGGTAACATTACACAAGAGCTGACATGGGACAGATAAGCCCTCCCGTACTCAGAAAGGCGAATGGACCCCAAGATCATGTCGTAAACGCATTCCTCGAGTTCCTTGCGCTAACTAAGGCGGAACAAGAGATAAGCCGCAAGACCTGCCACGATATCTTGCAAGCTTACCACCATGGAAGCTCTGGCCTGCTGAAACTAAGACTCGAGGAGGCTGAGGCGTCGATCTACGATAATGAAACCTCCCAAATAATTATAGGAGAAGAAAAAGGTCCCCATATGTCCGCTTACAGTGCGACAAGTGGCTTTGTCGATCTGGACGAGGAACGAACCGGAGAAAATAGTCCACCAAGGTTCAAAACACTTCCAAATGACCCAGTAGTGGTAATAGCCCGATGTACCAGAGTTATGCTCAATGATAAGATACTGGAAAGGGCAAAAACTATTGCTGGCAGTGAAAACGAGATGCTGGAACTCTGGAACATTCCGAAAATTACATGGGTGAACGGAGTTCCAGGATGCGGGAGAACCACTTGGATTGTTAAAAACTTTGACTGCTTGAATGACATTGTTATAACCACCACAACAGAGGCAGCAAGGGATTTGAGGGTCAAACTGGATCCCAAGATAGGGCCAGACACTAAGAACAAAGTGCGAACAATGGCTTGAGTTTTGGTGAATGGCTTCAGAGAGCCTCATGGAGTAAGATGTAACCGCCTTATAATCGATGAAGCTCTCATGAATCACTTTGGAGCCATAATTATGGCTACAAGACTCGCGGGAGCCAGTGAAACCCTTTTGATCGGTGACAAAAATCAGCTGCCTTTCATTGATTTGCCTTTCATTTCCCCCCGCGCGCGCCGACGAGTAACAACCAAGCGTATACGCTGCTACTACAAAAATTGATAAGTGTACTAATACCAGCTGATACTTAGTAAACACGACTCATGAAGTGCAATTTGAAGTGTATTGAACAGAATAGTTCTATTTTTCCCGTGCTAAAACCATATTTAGTGAACAAAAAATTTGTAAATTGTTGTTGTTCGAGTCGACCGCTCTCGGTGTGTGGAAAAACAAACCTTACTGGCATTGACTTACACTTAAAACAAGTGCATAAACAACCACAACACTCGTTGATTGCCACAACAATACATGCATTTGCATATACCTAAATCGAAGAAATTCTCTTTGTGAGCAGTAAAGTGAAACTTAAACTGTAGTCAATATTAATGAGAAGTGCATTTGAAAAGTGCTTACTAATGATACAATGATTGATACTTAGATAAGTGACATTCAAAAACAAAACAAATTGTTATACTACCTGCACGTATGAGAAAACATCGACCGGGAATAACCACTTTTACTTTTTCGTCAGTAACGTAAAGGGTTGGGTGGCGTAGACTGCATAGAGCTGGCTTGTAAATACCGAAGTCGAGAGTTCGAACCTTGGTGACATCTCAAAATAAGTTTTTTTTTTTATATTTTTTATTTTATATCTTTTTTTACACTAATTTCAATTATTATTGACAATATTGAAATGTCAACCAAAGCTAGCGAAATAGAATGCGCCGGCTGCAAAAATAATATTACAAAAAGCCGAGACTTCCTGAAATGTTCTACATGCAGGCAAACCTATGACCTTCTTTGCGCTAACGTCTCTGAAAAGAAGTTTGGTCTTATGACAAAGGAGCACAAGAAATCTTGGATTTGCCACGGCTGTCGTAGTAAACAGCCGAAAACAGATAACTCAAACACACCCATTCGCCCTGCAAATCCGGCACATCCGAATATTATCTCTTCGGAACAAAATAAAGATAGCAACGTAACACAGCGTAAAAAACAAACAACAGTGATTCAATCAACATCTCCAGCCGTAGACCTTACTGGAAACCTAGAGCACTATGCAACTCCTGAATCTTCACCCCAGCCTCAATCCACCGCGGACGCTGTAATGGCGCAAATGCAACAAACAACTGACTGCACGGCTTCAGGAACGAAACCACATCTCTGCCATCCTGCACCCGAATTTCCTTTGATTTTAATACAAAATACAGAGAGTAGACAGGGACAACAAGATGGATATCAACCAAATATCATCCCGTCATATTTAAGCGACATGTTTGAAACCCTCTCAAAACAACAAAATAAGCTTTTTGAAGATTTAAAAAGCTCAATACAAAGTTTAAGAGAGCAAAATGACAGCTTACAAAAAAGCGTCGACACAATGTCGAGCAAGTACGATGAATTCCTGTCCCGCATTTCTGCTCTTGAATCGGAAAGAAAGCAGGACAAGATAAAAATTTCTCAGCTTGAGCAGAAAATAGAAAGTATGGAACGAAAATCTAAAGTTACAGGAATAGAAATACGTAATATCCCTAAAAAAAGCGGAGAAACAAAGGAGAGCCTATCGCAATCCGTCAAAGGTCTTGGCAAAGTTCTTAAAATAGATTTGGGGGACTTGGACATTAGAGACGTGTACCGAATTAGTTCAAAGGATGGGTCAAACCCGATCATTGCGGAGTTATCTAGTACCATCACAAAGGAGAAAATCATAAGCAAAGTAAAAAGCTTCAACAAATCAAAACCCAAGAATGAAAAATTAAATACGTCTCATTTAAATTGCACCGGACCAAACAAACCTGTATTCATTTCCGAAACTTTAACCCAAAATACACAAAAGCTCTTCTATTTGGCTAGGAATTTTCAGAAAAACTTTGGATATGCATTTTGCTGGACCTCACGAGGTATTGTGTATTTACGTAAAGAGGAAAAATCAGCCCAAATTAAAATTACTACAGAAGAAGACCTTGAGAAACTGAGAAAAGCGGAATGACTAGTTCTAAAAGTTACTAGAATATATTTCTTATATGTTATATTAAACAATAACCTACACTCTACTGTATACATATTATGTCTAACTATATTGCTACACGAAACTTTATTTTATAAGTTAAATATCTTAAATTATATACATACAATTCATACACTTCACAAATTATTGCAATATATATCACCATATTATCAATACTTATATACATACTGTCCCAAACATAATAATACATATTATAAAGTCAATGGACGAGACACCGTACTAACAATTTTCATAGTTGGCAATAAAATTCAATAATATCAACGAAATTTCCGATGACTTAGACAATGTGACGGTTTCTAAACAGGTAACTTGTGATGTTGAGCAATGTTCAGGACTTATTAATTTAACAAAGGACTCAAATTTTATAATAATAACACAGAATATACGAAGTATAAATTGTAATATGAATGGCTTCGAGGTTTTAATGTCTAGACTCGATATAGATATGGATCTAATAATTTTAACGGAGTGTTGGCTTGCGAACACAGCATCTCTGCCGTATATTAGTGGATACAACTCAATAGCATCCAAAAACCTTATAAACCAGAATGACGGTCTAGTTATTTTTATTAAAGAACAACATGAGTTCCAACATGAAGAAATTCCTTTTCAAGAAGGAAATTGTTTGGTTTTAAAATTATATGATATAGTAGTAGTTGCCATTTACCGTTCCCCATCATTTAAAAATATTGATAACTTCTTGGCTGTTTTAGATAATACTCTTCAAAAATACTCAAGATATAAGAATATTATAGTGATTGGGGATATTAACATAGATATAATCCCAAGTAACATGGACTGTAATTCGGAAAAATATTTAAATTTAATGGCTTTTCATGGATTATTACCAGCCCATACTCTAGTTACGCGAGATGCTAGTGGAACTTGCATTGACCATGTTTTATTGAAAACTAAAAATCCATCAATGACTATAGTTCCTGAAACTGAATTAACTGACCATAAGCCCGTTATACTGAATTTTCAAATGAAATTACGTAGAGCTCATTTTACAACTTCTAAAATTAGTAAAATTAATTCAGAAAAACTATACTCGGATATTCTAAGCAGTGATTTTGATGTTGTGCTTAGCAATCCAGACCCAAATTCTGCTATAAATGACCTTATAAATATTATAACAACCGCTGTAAACAATAACACACAGTTAGTCACATTGTCTAGACGTAAAAAAATCATTAAGCCATGGATTACACCTGGCCTACTTAGGTGTATAAGACATAGAGATAAATTTCATAAGAAAGCCAGGCGTTCTCCAGACGATGATACAACCTGCCTAATATATAAACGTTACAGAAACTTCTGTAATTCATTGCTGAAAAAAATTAAAACAAACTATGAAAAAGAACAGGTTAATTTAGCCAAAAATAATAATAAAAAATTATGGAACGTCCTTAAAAATATTATAAATCCTTCCAAGCGTACAGAGTATAGCAAAGAATTGTTGAGTCTTCAGGAAACACCGCAGCTGTCGGTAGATTATATAAATAACTATTTTGGCAAAGTCGGTAGTATTTTGGCTGAATCATTAAAAAATGGAGATGGTAAATCCAAATTTGATAAACCTCCCCAAAAGCAATTTAAATCTTTCGTATTGTTGGATACTGATGAGGAGGAAATCAACAATATCATAATGAATTTAAAAAATGACTGCGCGGTAGGATGGGATGGTATCTCGAATAACCTTCTTAAACATTGTAAAACTATACTCATTTCGCCTTTAACTCATATTTTTAATAGCTGCTTACAAAAAGGTATTTTTCCTAAAGCACTAAAAAAATCGGAGATTCGGCCGATATATAAAAGTGGTGACAAAGATTACGTCGGGAATTACAGACCGATATCCATTCTGCCATCATTGTCTAAAATCTTGGAAAAAATAATTAATGTAAGGCTAATAAAGTATTTGGAGAATAGTGATCTCTTATCATCTAATCAATTTGGTTTTAGATGTGGTAAGTCTACTGATGCAGCAGTACACACCTTGACAAACTATATAGCAACCAATCTTGACCGAGGAAAAAAATGTATATGCATCTTTTTGGACTTGGCTAAAGCATTCGACACTGTAAGCATCCCAATCTTAATTCACAAACTGGAATGCATTGGGGTTAGGGGCCTTCAGCTAAAACTTTTCAAGGATTATCTAACAGAGAGATATCAATGTGTTAGAGTGGATTCATATACTAGCAGTGATCTATTGGTCACTCATGGGGTACCCCAGGGTAGCATCTTGGGACCTACCCTTTTTCTGATATATATTGATTTTCTAACTCGATTAGAACTAATCAAGGGTCAAATTATTTCTTTCGCAGATGATACTGCACTAGTTTTTGCTGCAGACTCATGGAGTGAAGTGTTTGAAGTTGCACAGGCAGGATTAAATTCCGTAACCAAATGGCTGCTTGATAATTCCTTGTCGCTTAATATTAATAAAACCAAATACATCAAGTTTTCGATGCGAAAAGTTAGTAGTTTTCCTGACAACCTCTATCTAGTAGCTCATTCCTGTTTCTACTCCGCTTTGAATTCTTGTGCCTGTACAGTATTAGAAGAGGTTGAAAATATAAAATATCTGGGGGTCACATTAGATTCTCAATTAAATTTTTATAATCATATTGATATTTTAAAGATCAGATTAAATAAAATGATATATATTTTCAAAAGTCTCAGGCATGTAGTGGAACCTGACTTATTAAAACGGATTTATTTGGCCTTGTGTCAGTCTATTATCTCTTACTGCATATCATCATGGGGAGGTACGTCTAAAACATATTTAATGAAACTTGAAGTCGCTCAACGAGCAATTCTGAAAGTAGCAACGTTTCGTCCATTTTTGTACCCCACTTCACTGGTATATAGGAACTGTGAAGTTCTATCTGTCAGGAAATTATTTCTCTTAAGTATTTTGTTAAAGCAACATACTAATTTGGTGTATGATGCATCTCTAATGAACAGAAGAGTTAAATACAGAGTAGTACCAATACCCCAATCAAATACATCGTTTATTCAAAAATTTTATTATTTTCTAGGACCCTATATTTACAACAAAATAAATGCATTAGCACAAATTTACCCACTTACAAAAATAAGTTGCAAAAAAGCAGCTATCTCACACTTACTTTTATCATATGAGGAAACCGAAAGCCTTCTAGTCGTTTTAAAGTGATTATAATTATTATTATTATTGTGACTACCGATAAACAATTGTAATGGACGCCCTCTTTAATTTTGTGTTTGTATAAAATTACAATCATCCACACTTTACAGGATTGAACACACCCTCTCTTTCTCTAACGCTACACATACATTAAGCAGACATGCATTTATATGAATATTTATTTAGTTTATAAAAGAGAGGCCATGATATCTATGTATTATATAATAAAATAAAAAAACAAAAACTTGGTTAAAGCTAATATATTAGTTAATATAAAAGCGTGCGGGGAGAAAGCACTGAAGCTGAAGCACAGGAAATACCTAGTTCAGCTTCAGAAGCTTTATATCTGGGAGAATTGAACATAAAATTATTATTGCTTATATTAACCTTAGAGTAAGAATTAGCTATAAGATTTATGTAAAATGAAGTTGTTTAATAATTTTAAGTTTTTTGGAGTAATAAAACATTTTATTATTATTATTATTATTATTATTATTGATAGGAATAACCTCTTCAAACTTCAATACTGCCGTCCCAACCAAGTAGCCAAAATAAATCAAGAGCTACTGTGCACGCACAGAAACCCAATGGATGTTGCGTTCGCACTTAGCGAAATTTATGACGGCATTTACTCATCACGGCCTCGAATCCGGTCTCTGGGGCTGATCGAGTATACAGGAGCGCAGATTCCTAAGACCGTAGAGAACACCCTATACTTAACACATACACAAAATGAGAAGGAACATCTGAAAGCTCAAGGGTTTGGTACGGGAAAGGGATCACGGGTAAATACTATTCATGAAGCACAGGGAGCGACATTCGAGACAGTGATAGTAATAAGAACAAGCGCTAAGAAAATCCAGCTGCATGACAGCGTCTCCCATGCTGTGGTCGCCGTGTCGCGTCACACGAGAAGCTGCACTTACTACACTGACGACAGCAGCGACGCGACAGCACAATTTATTTCAAAAGCGGTGAAGGCCACACAGAGCGACATTAGGGAGTATAATATCAAGATGGCGATACGGGGTAGGGACGAAACAACTTTGAACACACTAATTCAAACATGTCCCAAAAGTACTCTATAACTAAATATAAGTACATAAGATTACTACTATAATTATAGTAGAACTGTTGTGAATGTGGGAGTACGAAGCACAAGTAGGTTAAACAACTAGAATTAAATAACAAAATAATAATTATACCAAAAAGGGCACAGACCCGGAGTCTGTGGTTTGTAAAAATATACTAATAAAAAAAAAAAAAAAAAAGACGAAATTAAAGATAGCTTAGTTGTCAAAATCCATTCAGTCGATTGAAAGATACGAGATAATAAAGAAATCTACAAACAAATATCAAGATACGCACGAAAAACATACTCTTCCTACAGACGGGTAAAAAACAAGAGGTGTAAAGTGTAAACAAAGATAACGAAATTTTAATGCGATAATAATATAATGGTACCCGTGCAATAATAATAATGTAGGTTATCCGACACAAACACAAGTGCATAGTGCATACTATGGGCTTCCATGTATTTTATTTTCATCCGCCTTTACATTTGTACATATGTAATTATCGTGTGGAGGGTATTTCACCAGGGTGAGTATTTATGTGTTTGGTTAAGTTACTACTTGACGCACATTTGTATTCACATAAACTACAAGCAAAAGGCTTATCATCGGTGTGCGTTTTAATGTGACTCGTTAACCTGCTTTTGCGTGTAAATTTACGCTCGCACAACTTACAAGCATAAGGCTTTTCACCAGTGTGTATCCTTATGTGAGTCACTAGACTGGTTTTGTTTGCACTTTTATACTTGCACAACTTACAAGCATATGGCTTCTCACCGGTGTGAGTTCTTATATGTCTGGCTAGGTTACCACTCGATACACTTTTATATTCACAAACATTACAAGCATAAGGTTTTTCAGCGGTGTGGACCCTCATATGAGTCACTAAACAGCTTCTCCGTGTAAATTTACGCTCACACAACTTACAAGCAAACGGCTTTTCACCAGTGTGCGCCCTCATATGAGCCATTAAATTGCTTTCGCGTGTAAATTTATGCTCACATAAGTTACAAGCAAAAGGCTTTTCACCAGCGTGCATCTTTATATGGTGCGTTGCTAAATTGCTTTTGTATGTAGATTTATATTCACATAACTTACAGGCATAATATTTCTTACGAGAGTGCGTCCTCATGTGGGACACTAAATTGCTTTTAATTATACATTTATATTGGCACAACGTACAGGCATAAGGCTTTTCACCCGTATGAGTTCTTATGTGTCTATCTAGTGCACCCTTAGTTATAAATTTGTATTCACATAAATTACAAGCAAAAGGCTTTTCACCAGTGTGCATCCTCATATGAGTTACTAAATTGCTCTTGCGTGTAAATTTATAGTCACACAACTTACAGGCAAAAGGCTTCTCACCAGTGTGCACCCACATGTGAGTTATTATATTGGTTTTGTACGCACACTTATAGTTACACAATTTACAAGCATAAGGTTTTTCACCAGTGTGCTTCCTCATGTGGGTCTCTAAACTGCTTTTGATTGTACATTTATACTTACACAACTTACAAGCATAAGGCTTCTCACCAGTGTGAGTTTTTACATGCTTAGTTAGATCACTTTTACTTTGACATTTAAATTTACACAATTTGCATGCAAAAGGCTTTAAGCACATTCGAGTCTTGATGTGCTTAATTAAGATTCGTTTTTGGTCAAAATTCTTACGACAATAATCACAAGTAAAACAAATGTTTTCACCGTGTGTATATGAACTACTTTCTCCTGAAATATTAATGGAATAATCTAAAACATTCGCATCTGTTACGAAATGCTCATCGTGGCTTTCATAAGAATCAACGTATTTTGTAGGCGCATATTTAAAAATATCATATAACTTGACTACACAATTAGTGAATCTACTAATGTGTATGTAACTTTTGTAGTCCCGTTTTGGTGAATTGTTTGATTCGCCGTCGAGTTGTGTTTCAAGTTCTCCAACGCTTCTCACAACTGTACCGGCTTCTTCAGTTTCGGTTTCGTCAGTACGTTTAAGTCTCGCGGTCGAGGGCGTGACTGAAACAAAACGATTTCTTCAATTTTATCATTTTTTGCGAACGGAAACTTGACGTGACTTCACTTTGAGAAAATATTACGAATTTAGTCTCGTTTTACATCGGTTAAGTAATTTCAAAATTAGCAGTGTCAGTCTCAACGCTAATTGCGGATTTGACACTTCTTGTCACGTCAACATTATTGTTACAAAATCTTCAAGCTTTCAACATCATGAAACTTCTCTGCTTTTGAAACTATTATGTCATAATAATGTATTTTTGTACACGTGTAATTATCATGTGGAGGGCTTTACAGCAATGTGACGTTTTATGTGTTTCGTTAAGTTGGTACTTGACGCACATTTATATTTACATAAACTACAAGCAAAAGGCTTTTCACCAGTGTGCACCCTCATGTGAGTTATCAAATAGCTTTTGCGTATGCATTTATACTCACAAAATTTACAAGCATAAGGCTTTTCAACAGTGTGTATCCTCATGTGATATACTAAACTGTCTTTGCGTGTAAATTTATGCTCACAAAATTTACAGGCATATGGCTTCTCACCGGTGTGAGTTCTTATATGTACGGCTAGGCCACTACTCGTAACACTTTTATATTCACAAACATTACAAGAAAAAGGCTTCTCACCAGTGTGAATTCTTTTATGTATGATTAGGTTACCCTTCGTAACACTTTTATATTCACAAAAATTACAAGCAAAAGGCTTTTCACCACTGTGCACCCTCATGTGAGTTATCAAATAGCTTTTGCGTATGCATTTATACTCACACAATTTACAAGCATAAGGCTTTTCAACAGTGTGTATCCTCATGTGATCTACTAAACTGTCTTTGCGTGTAAATTTATGCTCACACAATTTACAAGCATATGGCTTCTCACCGGTGTGAGTTCTTACAATATGTGTGGCTAGGCCACTACTCGTAACACTTTTATATTCACAAACATTACAAGCAAAAGGCTTTTCACCAGTGTGCAGCCTCATGTGACTCACTAAACTGCTTTTTTGTATACATTTATACTTACATAACTTACAAGCATAAGGCTTCTCACCAGTGTGAGTTTTTAGGTGTCTAACTAGATCACTTGTATCTCTACATTTATATGTACATAATTGGCATGCAAAAGGCTTTATGCGCTTGTGAGTTTTGATGTGATTAATTAAGATTCGTTTTTGGTAGAAAAATTTACGACAATAATCACAAGTAAAACAATTGTTTTCAATGTGTGTAAATGAACTACTTTCTCGTGAAACATTAATGGAATGACCTGGAACATTCTCTTCAGGATAAAAATTAGCATCTGTTAAGAAATGCTCGTCTTGGCTTTCATAAGAATCAACAACGTCCTTTGTAGGCGCATATTTAAAAATATCATATAACTTGACTACACAATTAGTGAATCTACTGATGTCTATGGAACATTTTTTGCCGCGTTTTTGCGACTTGTTTGATTCGCCGTCGACTGTTTCAAGTTCTCCAACGCTTCTCACAACTGTACCGGCTTCTTCAGTTTCGGTTTCGTCAGTACGTTTAGGTCTCGCGGTCGAGGGCGTGACTGAAACAAAACGATTTCTTCAATTTTATCATTTTTTGCGAACGGAAACTTGACGTAACTTCACTATGGGAAAATATTACGACTTTTTGTTACAATACGGTTTCGTTTGACATCAGTTAATTTCAAAATTAGCAAGGTGAGGTCAAAGTCTCACCGCTAATTGCAGATTTCACCTTTTAACATTATTATTGTTTTAAAATTTCTTTAAGTTTCTAACATTATGAAACTTCTCTACTTTCGAAAGTGCTATTGTCATATTCATGTATTGTAATGTTAATAGTCTAGTAGATAGTAGTTACTATATTATCTACTGCCAATTAAGAGTGGTGTATTTCTAAGAGTAGTAAAAGCCTTTTTGCACAGTAGGAATTTTATCGAGCTCATGAGCGAGATAAGGTTTTAGCAGGTTGGAATTTCACGAGTTCCACATATAATACTAAACTGCACGTTTATATAAGCAGTGACAGCAGATTGCTTCAGATCACCCCTCTGATAGAGCGGTCGGGGATTTAAATCACAGGCACTCTCTGATCTCAGTCAATAAATCTCTGACTTTTCAAGTCATATGCGTTCTAAAAAACTTATTATCACTTAAAAAGCGCGTCATGTAAACATAGGTTCAAAATCTTAATGTCCGATAAGAACAACAGTTTATAAAACGAGAATACAAAGAAATTTCTTATCAGACACTATTTCAAGGGGCATACCTTTGTTGATATATTTTTATGTTGAAATAATATCAAATATTATTTTCTTTTATATTGTTTATTAAGAATAATTATAATAATTGATTATATACATGTATTATAATATTATGTATCATTAACCTATAATTCGGTTATTTAAAAATATATAAATATGTACAACAAAATTGATGAATTTCTTTACAAGTATTAGGGTCTAAGTAATAATACCAATAATATAATCAGACAAAAAAGGACCTGTGTGTGTAGTCCCTGTGTTTTTTGTTATAAGAAAATGATTAGCTGTTTCTAACAAGATTAATTAAAAAATGTTAAATTAATATATTGAATAATAATATTATATTTAATCAAGTTACTTGTTAAATATTTATTCTTGTAATTTCCTTCATTTTGATACCCCACTCGACATACTTTATTAAAAAAATGTAAAACGCCTAAAGTCCGCTAATTTGGTCTATTTAAAAAAAACTATTTAAGACACTCGGGTTTCTAAGACGAAATTAAAGATAGCTTAGTTGTCAAAATCCATTCAGTCGATTGAAAGATACGAGATGATAAAGAAATCTACAAACAAATATCAAGATACGCACGAAAAACATACTCTTCCTACAGACGGGTAAAAAACAAGTGTAAACAAAGATAACGAAATTTTAATGCGATAATAATATATAGTACCCGTGCAATAATAATAATGCAGGTTATCCGATACAACGCAAGTGCATAGTGCATACTATGGGCTTCCATGTATTTTATTTTCATCCGCGTTTACATTTGTACATATGTAATTATCGTGTGGAGGGTATTTCACCAGGGTGAGTTTTTATGTGTTTGGTTAAGTTACTACTTGACGCACATTTGTATTCACATAAACTACAAGCGAAAATCGGTGTGCGTCTTAATGTGACTCGTTAACTTCCTTTTGCGTGTAAATTTACGCTCGCACAACTTACAAGCATAAGGCTTTTCACCAGTGTGTATCCTTATGTGAGTCACTAGACTGGTTTTGTTTGCACTTTTATACTTACACAACTTACAAGCATATGGCTTCTCACCGGTGTGAGTTCTTATATGTACGGCTAGGCCACTACTCGTTACACTTTTATATTCACAAACATTACAAGAAAAAGGCTTCTCACCAGTGTGAATTCTTTTATGTATGATTAGGTTACCCTTCGTAACACTTTTATATTCACAAAAATTACAAGCAAAAGGCTTTTCACCAGTGTGCAGCCTCATGTGACTCACTAAACTGCTTTTTTGTATACATTTATACTTACATAACTTACAAGCATAAGGCTTCTCACCAGTGTGAGTTTTTAGGTGTCTAACTAGATCACTTGTATCTCTACATTTATATGTACATAATTGGCATGCAAAAGGCTTTATGCGCTTGTGAGTTTTGATGTGATTAATTAAGATTCGTTTTTGGTCAAAATTTTTACGACAATAATCACAAGTAAAACAATTGTTTTCAATGTGTGTAAACGAACTACTTTCTCGTGAAACATTAATGGAAAGATCTGAAACATTCTCTTTAGGGTAATAATTCGCATCTGTTATTAAATGATTATCCTGGCTTTCATAAGAATCAACGTATTTTGTAGGCGCATATTTAAAAATATCATATAACTTGACTACACAATTAGTGAATCTACTGATGTCTATGGAACACTTTTTGCCGCGTTTTTGCGACTTGTTTGATTTGCCGTCGACTGTTTCAAGTTCTCCAACGCTTCTCACAACTATACCGGCTTCTTCAGTTTCGGTTTCGTCAGTACGTTTAAGTCTCGCGGTCGAGGGCGTGACTGAAACAAAACGATTTCTTCAATTTTATCATTTTTTGCGAACGGAAACTTGACGTGACTTCACTTTGAGAAAATATTACGAATTTAGTCTCGTTTTACATCGGTTAAGTAATTTCAAAATTAGCAATTAGGTTTCAGTCTCAACGCTAATTGCGGATTTGACACTTCTTGTCACGTCAACATTATTGTTACAAAATCTGCAAACTTTCAACATCATGAAACTTCTCTGCTTTTGAAACTATTATGTCATAATAATGTATTTTTGTACACGTGTAATTATCATGTGGAGGGCTTTACAGCAATGTGACGTTTTATGTGTTTCGTTAAGTTGGTACTTGACGCACATTTATATTTACATAAACTACAAGCAAAAGGCTTTTCACCAGTGTGCACCCTCATGTGAGTTATCAAATAGCTTTTGCGTATGCATTTATACTCACAAAGTTTACAAGCATAAGGCTTTTCACCAGTGTGTTTCATCATGTGATCTACTAAACTGTCTTTGCGTGTAAATTTATGCTCACACAACTTACAGGCAAAAGGTTTCTCCCCAGTGTGAGTTTTTATGTGTCTAGCTAGATCACTTGTATCTCTACATTTACATGTACATAATTTGCATGCGAAAGGTTTTTTGCACTTGTGAGTCCTGATGTGATTAATTAACATTCGTTTTTGTTCAAAATTTTTACGACAATAATCACAAGAAAAACAAATGTTTTCACCGTGTGTATATGAACTATTTTCTCGTGAAAGATTAATGGAAAGATCTGAAACATTCTCTTTAGGGTAATAATTCGCATCTGTTATTAAATGATTATCCTGGCTTTCATAAGAATCAACGTATTTTGTAGGCGCATATTTAAAAATATCATATAACTTGACTACACAATTAGTGAATCTACTAATGTCTATGTAACTTTTGTAGTCCCGTTTTGGTGAATTGTTTGATTCGCCGTCGAGTTGAGTTTCAAGTTCTCCAACGCTTCTCACAACTGTACCGCCTTCTTCAGTTTCGGTTTCGTCAGTACGTTTAAGTCTCGCGGTCGAGGGCGTGACTGAAACAAAACGATTTCTTCAATTTTATCATTTTTTGCGAACGAAAACTTGACGCTACTTCACTTTGAGAAAATATTACGAATTTAGTCTCGTTTTACATCAGTTAATTTCAATTCAATCAATGCTCTTTTATGGCTTTCAGTTGTGCCAAGCGGGCACAGATTGCTTCGCCAGTGTCTCAGTTAATTTCAAAATTAGCAATAAGGTTTAAGTCTCATCGCTGATTGCGGATTTGACACTTCTTGTCACATCAACATTGTTGTTACAAAAATTTCTTCAAGCTTTCAACATCATGAAACTTCTCTGCTTTTGAAACTATTATGTCATAATAATGTATTTTTGTACACGTGTAATTATCATGTGGAGGGCTTTACAGCAATGTGACGTTTTATGTGTTTCGTTAAGTTGGAACTTGACGCACATTTATATTTACATAAACTACAAGCAAAAGGCTTTTCACCAGTGTGCACCCGCATGTGAGTTATCAAAAAGCTTTTGCGTATGCATTTATACTCACACAATTTACAAGCATAAGGCTTTTCAACAGTGTGTATCCTCATGTGATCTACTAAACTGTCTTTGCGTGTAAATTTATGCTCACACAATTTACAGGCATATGGCTTCTCACCGGTGTGAGTTCTTATATGTACGGCTAGGCCACTACTCGTAACACTTTTATATTCACAAACATTACAAGAAAAAGGCTTCTCACCAGTGTGAATTCTTTTATGTATGATTAGGTTACCCTTCGTAACACTTTTATATTCACAAAAATTACAAGCAAAAGGCTTTTCACCAGTGTGCAGCCTCATGTGACTAACTAAACTGCTTTTTTGTATACATTTATACTTACATAACTTACAAGCATAAGGCTTTTCAACAGTGTGTATCCTCATGTGATCTACTAAACTGTCTTTGCGTGTAAATTTATGCTCACACAATTTACAAGCATATGGCTTCTCACCGGTGTGTATCCTCATGTGAGCTACTAAATTGTCTTTGCGTGTAAATTTATGCTCACACAACTTACAGCCAAAAGGCTTCTCACCAGTGTGAGTTTTTATGTGTCTAGCTAGATCAGTTGTATCTCTACATTTATATTTACATAATTTGCATGCGAAAGGTTTTTTGCACTTGTGAGTCCTGATGTGATTAATTAACATTCGTTTTTGTTCAAAATTTTTACGACAATAATCACAAGAAAAACAAATGTTTTCACCGTGTGTATATGAACTATTTTCTCGTGAAAGATTAATGGAAAGATCTGAAACATTCTCTTTAGGGTAATAATTCGCATCTGTTATTAAATGATTATCCTGGCTTTCATAAGAATCAACGTATTTTTTAGGCCAATATTTAAAAATATCATATAACTTGACTACACAATTTGTGAATCTACTAATGTCTATGTAACTTTTGTAGTCCCGTTTTGGTGAATTGTTTGATTCGCCGTCGAGTTGTGTTTCAAGTTCTCCAACGCTTCTCACAACTGTACCGGCTTCTTCAGTTTCGGTTTCGTCAGTACGTTTAAGTCTCGCGGTCGAGGGCGTGACTGAAACAAAACGATTTTTTTTCTATAATTTTCGCGCTGGATTAAAACGACATACATTAGAATTTTAGGTATTAGATCCTGGGCAATTTGTAAGTACATATTATATGGGAAGCGAACTAACCGCGTATTTTTAAGGAGGTTTGTTTTACAGAATACTTCCTGTTTTTTTTAATACGCTATAAATGAACATTTTATGACTCTTTTACAGCACTGAGTATATTCCTTCCAAAAACTTTTTTTAAATTTTTTTTTTAGAATTGATAGGCTTGCGCTTGTCCACAATCATGCCCGATGGGCAGAAATGATGAGGTCTAGGATGAAGCGCGTTTGCCTAGAAAATGCCTATCCACTCTTCTCTTGAAGGCACCCAGATTGTACTTAGTTGGGAACACGGAAGCTGGAAGGGTGTTCCACACCTTAGCGGTTCGTATCAGAAACGTGGAAGAACAACGTTTCGTTCGAGTACGCTGGACATCAACCACATAAGGATGCCACTTCTCTCGACGTCTTGCGGTTCTGTGGTAGAAAGGTGAAGGAGGTACAAGGTTGTGGAGTTCCTGAGCACACTCTCCAAAAAATATCCTGTAAAAACCCGCTAAACAGGCAACACTACGTCGGTGATCTAAACTGAGAAGTTTTGCCCGTTAGCGATTCCTTGCCGATTATTCTGCGTGCGCGGCGATCAACCGAGTCCAATGCTGTCCGAGTCCGAGCTGGTATTTGGTATTTTCATTACATTGAAAACAAGCTTAATATAAGGACTTATTTTTATGCCATATTATAGTTTTCAGTGTCGATAAGGAAAGAGTATGTATGACCCATTGACAGTTTCAAGTGTATGGAGTCTAGGGTACAACATAATATATTGTAAGTAAAGTTCTTGTAAAGTTACGGACATGTATGTTGTGAAACAGCGCAAAATTACAATTTTAATGCAACCCCACAGGAACGGGTTTGTTTTTCAGTGATAAAAAGTAGCGTATGTCACTCTCCGGGCCTTTTACTAGGTATATCTATGCAAAAAATGAGGTCGACCAGGCGTGGCTGCGGCGAGATTTAAAAAATAATCAAACAAACAAACTCACTTTCACATATTATATACAGTATGTCCGGGATCGAACTAGCGATAATTGGCTCATTACAAGCAAAAAATTTCCTATAAAGGAGGGGGGGGCCCTCACCCCCTCCCCGTGAGAGCCATTTCAATTTTTTATGCGTTTTTTTGGGTATGTGCACATAATATCAGTAATAACTTGAAATTCTGTTGATTCACATGTTCTCAAATGGTTTCATCCGACTGGGTAGAATAATCTCCATCGCTAGATACCTAATAATAATGTAAAACGTTAAAATAGCACAGCCAAAAATGCCGGAAACTAAAAAAACATTGCCCAAAAAAATTTAAACTTGAAGTTATTGGTAAATTTTGCAGAAACGGTATCGCTAAGACCATATTAATATGTTTTTGTAGTAAATCGATAGCTTTTGAGTTAAGCAATACAAGAACACCAACATTTTGTCTGTATTTCTGTAAGTTACTAACTTTTAGAGTTATCCATGACACTCCCTTAAATTATCGCTAGTTCGATCTTGGACACACTGTAGATATAGAATATACATATAAAAAAAAACCGGCCAAGTGCGAGTCGGACTCGCGCACCGAGGGTTCCATACCATAAAAGAAGTAAAACATTGAAAGAATTACTTTTGTTCATGAATTTACGAGTAAAATTTAAAATTTACATGTAGGTATTAACTTTTGTTGGCGAACCGCAAACGTAACTTTGTTTTTGGTGGGTTATTGTTATTATCAAAAAAAGTATATATAATAAATAAAAATCGATTTAAGAATACACAAGTAACGCCCTTTCATATGATACCCCACTCAATATTGTTACCTCATTTTGAAATTTTGACAACCCGGTTTTCCCCCCTTTTTAAATAAAAATAAAAAAGATTTTCAATTTTTTATGATTGCAATGGCGGCGTGCCGCAATTACCTACAACTATTCCAAATTTCAGATAGTTACAGTAAAATCGAGTGTGACAAACGGACGGACGGACGCAGAAAGTCTCACCATAAGGGTTCCTTTTTTACCAAATTGGTATGGAACCCTAATGAATTGCTGCTCGTAATATGTTCGTATATTAAAATAAGTTAGGATTGCCTAATAAGATAAATTATCTAAGTAGGTTCATCACGTATACACTGAAAGCCAACGATATAAATCTTTGCTGAAAGCGCATTTTAGTTTTGGACGATATAGAGTATTTTTTGATTTTTGTGCGCTGATTTTTGTATTTTCTAATGACCAATTAATGTTTTACATTTAACACCTACAGCTTTGAGTTTATGAGGAACTCGTACGATCTGTCCTAAAACCATGGATAAAGGATGAGCATTTAGTGACGTCACACATATATTTTTAGGCTCCGCCCTGAAACCTCTTTTTAGTTGTCAAAACAGTAAAATGGCGCTGATAATGTATGCGACTGAATGCGTTGACAGCGGCACCGAAATATATGAAGCGCGACACCATATTTGAGAAATGACATGGCCAGATTCTGCCCTGGAAAAAAAATATTCATGGCCATTGACAAACAGTACGTCATATTAGAGTTTATATTTATGTCTTTACGATCGTTTAATTTTTATGATCAGAAAACTTGCGAGAGACATAATATCAGCATAAAAACTTGCAACAAAATGCGCCTAAATAAGTTTAATAGCAATGATTTTTTTATGAAATAAATGCTGTTCAAAATGTTTACTAGCATTTTCTAGGCTTTTTAAAATGAAAAAATAATGAGTTCATAACCAATACGCATCATTTTTTAATAAAAAATCATTGCTATTAAAATTCTTTAGGCGCATTTTGTTGCAAGTTTTTATGCTGATATTTTGTCTCTCGCAAGTTTTCAGATCATAAAACTTAAACGATTGTGAAGACATAATTATAAGCTTTAATATGACGTACTGTTTGTCGATGGCCATGAATAATTTTTTTCCAGGGCACAGCTCCATACAAGTTTCGGCCATGTTCTTTTGGGCTTCGACAAACATCACATCTTTCCCGTCCTCTTCGCGTAGCGTATTTCGTCATTGCCTAAAACACATAGACTTATACGTTCTCCGCGTATTTTCCGGATATCGAAAATGACAAGGGCAAAGCACAAACCAACCAACAAACTTACTTTACAATTCATTTATTCATCATAATATACATATTTGATATTATTATAGCAGGCAAGCATATAAGATTCATATTTATATTTTTAAGAACAAAAACGATTCCATTCGTAAATTATACAGGGTTAGGTATATAAAAATACCAAATCGCTTTCGGTCTGTAGTTTTTTTTATTTATTTTTTACACTATACAAGTTAGTACTTGATTGCGATCTCACCTGATGGTAAGTGATGATGCAGTCGAAGATGTTAGCGTAGGTACGAACTTGGAAGGGGTAAGTAAAGTCACCCCAACGGTTTCTACACAGCATCGTACCGGAACGCTAAATCGCTTAGCGGTACGTCTTTGCTGGTACGGTGGTAACTAGCCACGGCCAAAGCCTCCCACCAGGCCAGACCTGAGCCAATTTAGAAATTATAAAATTCCAAAGTGGCCCGTGGCGGGAATCGAACCCGCGACCTCCCACTCGAATCCGAGCGTGCGTGCC
This sequence comes from Coenonympha glycerion, assembly GCA_963855885.1. Lineage (NCBI taxonomy): Eukaryota > Metazoa > Arthropoda > Insecta > Lepidoptera > Nymphalidae > Coenonympha > Coenonympha glycerion. Next base: position 1,824,323 of record OY979651.1, read on the forward strand.
CTGCGCCATGGAGGTCGTCAAAAAAAAGTTGTTTAGTGGTTTACAATAACACTAACGACGTTGGTTCTACGACTTTTTTTTACCCGATGTTTTGAGAAATATCAAATATTCAAGCTAAATAAAACAAAACCCGGCTGAGTTTGTTGTGGGCTTCTTCTCAGTGCAGGGCGCGTTGGAACCCTCGTGAACTTAGTTATAAGTCAACTTGGAGTTATCGCCATATAAATGTGACAAATATCATATTCACCTATTCCAAGAGCCTGTATATTAGGCCTATGTGAAGTAAATATATTTTGATTTTTTTTTAAGTTACGCGATAGAAAGAGACCACAAGTTTGCGTTTGTTGCGTGTTGTCTGTGGAGGCGGGCCAGGCGCTAGTGAATTTGTAGTTCGTGCATATTTCGATCGTATTGTGGTGTTATTCGGGTTCATATAGTAATAATCTATCCTCCTGGCCATATCCGGTTCCGAAATACCTACTTTTGTTAAACGAAATTGTAAACTAATTTAGTTTTGCTTATTTTTATGTCAAAGAGGTCATGTTTTCTGCTTATTTGTTTTGTAATAAAAACGACACTTTCTCACGTCGCATTAGTTCAGGAGCACAGTTTTTATTTCCAGCTAAAGAAAAACACCAGTTAATAAAGAAAGTGACTAGTTTTCATTCATAATTTTTGGTATTACGGAATTCGTTACTCGATCAAAGGTGCCATTCGGGCGCGAAACATGAATTTTATTTTAGTTTTTCGCTCATAGTGGGCTAAATATACATCGACAGCTAATGGCAATGAGTTTTGCGGGCACAACATTTATGTATCTACATGTTTTTAGTAAAAACTCTGCTCAACAATATTCATTCACTTCATATTGGTTCCCGATAGCTCGAAATCTGGGAAACTGCAAAAAAATATCTCTCGGGAACCAATATGAGATGAGTGGGAACTTTCGAGCAAAGTTTCTATTAAAAACATGTACATGCATAAAAAGAAGGCCTGCAAAATGCATTGCCATAAATCTACAATGTGTAGTTAGTCTAATATTTGCGAAAAACTAAATAAAATTTGAATTTCACTGGCTGGTAGGGCCGCAACACCTTAAGGCGAAATCAACGACTCTGCCCGCGAAATTCAAAATTTTCGTGGTTTTTTGCAATTTGTACGCTAGTTACACATTATAGGCTTATGGCAGTCAATTTGCGGGCAATGGCAGTATCATCTTTACAAGTGTATATCAAAATCTTTGCATTAAAATGTCTACCCTAGGAAATTAGTTCAAGTATCGAGTTTTAAGTGAGTAACTCGCAATCCTCGGACTGACTTCTTTAACTCTACACTTTCAAGCATAGGTTTTTCCAATTTAAACACGTGAAGACGATACTGGAATTCCCGCAATTTGACTGCCATAAGCCTATTATGTCTTGTTAGCATAAAAATCTCGAAAAACCACAAAAAATTTGAATTTCGCGGGCACACCCGTGGCATGCTCCTTATGGCTTTTCACCTGTGTGCGTCTTCATGTGAGTCACCAAATTGCTTCTGATTGTACATCTGTACTCGCACATCACACAAGCATAAGGCTTCTCACCAGTGTGAGTCCTTTGGTGTTTGACCAGGCTGTCGTGCGTAACACATTTGTATTCGCACAAATCACAAGCAAACGGCTTCTCACCAGTGTGTATCCTCATATTGTGAGTCACCAAACTGCTTTTTCGTGAACATTTGTACTCGCACAACTCGCAAGCGAAAGGCTTTTCGCCTGTGTGAGTTTTTATATGTCTGTCTAAAATATACTTGGTTATACACTTGTATTCACACAGCTCACAGGCGAAGGGCTTCTCGCCAGTGTGCGTCCTGATGTGAGTCACTAATTTGCTTTTGGTTGTGCATCTAAACGCGCACAAGTTGCAGGCGTGAGGCTTTTCCCCAGTGTGCACCCTCGTGTGAGCCACGAGCTTGCTTTTCGTTGTGCATTTGTACTCGCAGAACTTACAGGCGTAAGGCTTCTCACCAGTGTGCGTCCTTGTGTGTATAACTAGATCGTAGCTTTGCACACATCTGTATTCGCAATATTTACAAGCGAAAGGTTTTTCAGCAATGCGGGACCCTAAATTATTGCGTTTGTTGTCGCGCTTTGCTGACTTGTTTGATCCAAGTGTGTCAACGTTTCTCAGAACTGTCCCGGCTTCTTCAGTGTTCATTTCGTCAACTGTACTGACTTCTTCAGTTTCGACTTCATCAACTGTAGCGGCTTCTTCAGTTTTGACGTCATCAACAGTACCGGCTTCTTCAGTATCACTTTTGTCAACTTCAATTTTGATTTCGTAAACTGTACGAGCTTCTTCGGTTTCGACTTCATCAACAGTACCGGCTTCTTCAGTTTCGCATTCGTCAAGTTCAATTTTGATTTCGTAAATTGTACGAGCTGCTTCGGTTTCGACTTCATCAACTGTACCGGCTTCTTCAGTTTCGACTTCATCAACTGTATCGACCTCTTCAGTTTTGATTTCGTCAACGCGTTTAAGTCTCGCGGACAAAGGCGCGACTGAAACAATAGTATATTTTCACTGAAGGGAAAAAGGGAAAAATAACAGATTACGAACGACAATATACAGGGTCATATTAAAGATACCAAATCGCTCTCGGCCTGTTCTTTACATTGACACTAACAACTTTTGTTTGACGACTTGCAACTCGAGTGGGCAGTTTCAAGAGGTTGGTCATAAACAACCTCAAATTAAGGTGTTGCGACCAGCCCGCGAAATTCAAATTTTATTTAGTTTTTCGCAAATATTAGACTAACTACACATTTTAGATTTATGGCAATGCATTTTGCGGGCCTACTTTATATGCATCTACATGTTTTTAATAGAAACTTTGCTCGAAAGTTCCCACTCATCTCATATTGATTCCCGAAAGATATTTTTTGGAGGTTTCCCAGATTTCGAGCTATCGGGAACCAATATGAAGTAAATGAGTATTGTTGAGCAGAGTTTTTATCAAAAACATGTAGATGCATAAATGTTGTGCCCGAAAAACTCATTTCTATTAGCCTTCGATGTATAATTAGCCCACTATGAGCGAAAAACTAAATAAAATTTGAAATTTCGCGCCCGGATGGTACCCATACTCTTGCGAAGTACTGATTGCTTTGTGTGGCCCTCACCTAGAGTGCCTGAGTGCCTACTTTCTGGATTACCTGTGAGCGACGGAGTGGGTCATGCACTAGGTAATGTTCTCTGGTGTCGGTTATGTTATTGATGTAAAATTGTAGTGCTAGACTGTTTGTCGTTCCATAATATAAATCTACTATATAAAAATAAGTCGGGTTTTCCTTCCTGACGCTATAACTACAGAACGCACGAACCGATTTCCACGGTTTTGCATTCGCTGCAAAGGTCTCGGGCTCCGTGAGGTTTATAGCAAAGAAAATTCAGAAAAAATTTCAACAGAAAAGCGGGAAAATCTTTTTAGCGGGAAAGCCATCTGGTGGCGAAACGGAGTTCGCCGGGTTTGCTAGTAAATAAATAAATAGACTTTTCAGAATTCTGTATTAATTAATTTCATAGAAAAAAAAGAATAAATCATGTTATTTCTGTAACTTAGACATTACACTGTGAAACCAATCGCCGCGGCTTTGACCCCGAGTTCGCGCCGCCGCCGTTACCGACAGATTACAGAATTAGTAATATTTAAATTTTCTCTGTTAAATATTGAATATTAGATATTTCTCAAAATATCGAGTTAAACTCAATCGCGTAGAGCAAAAGTTTTTAGTTTTAATGTAATCACTCGGCTTCGCCTCGTGTGATAAACCCACATTAGTGTTTTAATACCTCTTATTATACAACAGTTGCATAAATAGCTATAAAACTTTAATTCAAGTTTTGAGATGTGACTTTTGACGTGACAACGTCTTATAAATTGGTTTGCCGGGTGACACTTCAAGAAACTGCGTTACGCTCCGCTCACGTTATGCGCTCACAATGAGAGCGAGTGAGAGGCACGCGTCCCTTCCACTCGGGCATGGTTAGCCCGCCTAAGAGCGAGAGAGACAGACATACGTTGTCACGTAAAACTTTCGCCCGTATACCGACTTTACAGGCAACCAATTTTTTATAGATTGATTGTTTTGTACCTATGTACTATGGCGTAAGTTTTGATTTTTAGGGTTCCGTACCCAAAAGGTAAAAAAGGAACCCTATTACGGAGACTTCGCTGTCCGTCCGTCCGTCTGTCACAAGGCTGTATCTCTTGAACCGTGATAGCTACAGACTTGAAATTTCACAGATGATGTATTTCTGTTTAGTTTCTGATATCCTTAAGGCGGTTCACGCGTTAGAATTGTGGTTTAGTCAAAATTTACGATTTCGGACGGCACATAAAACAGTAATGTGTTCAATTACTGATTTGATGATTGACATAACATTATTTGGAATTTCATAATCTAGTTTTTGTCTAGAAAATATTTGAAAATATGTGTATAATTTTCTCATTAGAACAGTTCTGGTACAGGCTGTTTGCTAAAATAGCGGTCGACGCTCTACGCAGACTCAAGATATTAGCCAAGTTTCATATCCCAAACTTATAAAATAGTCATATTTAGAAAATTCATAACATTTATGAAAAAGTGTCTAGAAAAAAAAATACGATTTACTTAAATTTTCATTCAAAAACAGTATAACCAAAAGTGACATTTTTAGTATTTTTTCGAGATATTAAACGGGTTATTTCAGGATGTAATCCGAGATTTTTTGTTACTTCTTAGGTCTAATCATTTAACTTAATTAATATTCAAAGTCACTGTACATTTACTTTTTTAATAAGTTCTGTATTTATTTTACTATAAAATATTTAATAATACTATAAATCGGCGCAAAATTGCGTCAGCGCTACAGAATACGTTAATAGTATGGGCCGAAACGCGATGCGCGCGAATTTGCGGTAACCCTCTTAACACAAGTGCACAAGCTACTTACTAAGAGATCGGAGCAATGTATGTGATTTTAAGTTATATAACTGAAATAATATAGCAGATTTACTGGAGTTTTAGAAAAATACGAAATTGTCAAATCTGGAATCGAAATTGACCCTCCTTAGTCCTTACGATACAGTTGTATAAATAGCTATGTCATGTCAACGAGCAATTAACTAGCGGTCGAAAATAAATACAAAGAAACAGTTTGAATTACGTTTATTACAAAAATTACACATTTCTTTTACTTTAAAATTTACGTAAACTAATAAATTACAAAATATATCGACTAGGTACCTAAAACTACTAATAATCATGGAAAAATTAATAATAAATACGCCTTATCTAAGATTTTTTAAACAATCTGCCACACTCCCATAGTACAAATATCCTTATATATAGTTACATTCTACCTTATGGTGTATGAATATTCTAAAAAAATCCAATTTAATTATATTTATCTTTAAAGTTGTATAAATATAAAAAAGCCCGTTTTTGCATAATATGTCATTTAAACATTATGGTTTAAATTCTCATAAAGTGGCTCTAATTTCACCGCAATTAGGCACATAATGACACCTATAATCACAAACTGTGACTTTTTCATTACTATTATTCACTAGAGAGTTAGACAGATTTTTTATTATTTAATTCACAAGTGTGTTGAAAAACGTCGTATGATATACGTGAGTATTGATAATTACCGTCCTCAGCTATCTTAAGACGACTCAGCGGTAATCACCAACTTTACTCACTTGTACCATAAACTACTAGTATCAGTACTTGATCGATTTTGATTATACTATTATTGTATATTGGAGTGAGAGAAAATCGTCATAGGATTAAATTATTTAGGTATAAGAAAAAATAACTTAAACTTAATATTGTTGATATTCTGAAAAGATAGAGAGATACGAAAGCTTATTTATTTATTTATTTATTTATTTAACACTTTATTTGTACACCACAAAACCATATTACAACTAAGAAGTAAAAATTAATTAGTACAAAAGGCGGCCTTATCGCTAAGTAGCGATCTCTGCCAGGCAACCTACAGATAAGGAAAATACAGAGGAACCACGCACTGCAGGCTTAATTTGTCTTTAATATAATAATATCTGGGTGACCGAGCTGCGCTCGGTAGTTTAACTACTGGCCAATAGATGGCAGCAGCAGTCATTTTTTTTTGGTAAAATCGACATTTTCTAAAAATAAATCCTAGGTAGATCGTTTTTCGCCCCCAAAACCCCTTGTATACTAAATTTCATGAAAATCGTTCGAGCCGTTTCCGAGATACAGATTATATAGAAATATACAGTGTGTCCGGGATCGAACTAGCGATAATTTAAGGGAGTGTTCTATGGCTCATTATAAGCAAAAAATTTCCTATAAAGGGGGGGGGGGGGCGCCCCCTCACCCCCTCCCCGTGAGAGCCATTTCAATTTTGTATGCGTTTTTTGGGTATGTGCACACAATATCAGTAATAATTTGAAAGTCTGTTGATTGACATGCTCTCAAATGGTTTCATTCGACTGGATAGAATAATCTCCATCGCTAGATACCTAATAATAATGTAAAACGTTAAAATAACACAGCCAAAAATGCCTGAAACTAAAAAAAACATTGCCCAAAAAAAATTTTAACTTGATGTTATTGATAAATTTTGGAGAAACGGGATCACTAAGACCATATTTTTTTGTAATAAATCGATAGCTTTTGATTTTAACCAATACAACAACACCAACATTTTGTCTGTAAGTTACTAACTTTGAAAGTTATTATTGTTTAAACATAACAAAATCGTGCGTAAAATCTTTTGTTTCAAGCAATGATAACTCTAAAAGTTAACCTGACGCGTCTTAACTTTTAAATAAAACACACTTTAAAACAAGTAAATAATAAATTTGCAGAACTAAAGAGACCAAACGTAACCTACCAAAAGTTCTAATTTAGGGGTGTTAGGTTATTTTCGTTACGGAATTTCTGGATTCGGTCTGCACGCTCAAAGCCCGCGATAGAAGCTATGGCCTAAAAAATAAAAAAACACGACTGCCGAGAATAACCTAACACCCCTAAATTAGAACTTTTGGTACCAGGGTACCATGAATGCAGGAGAGCGCACCTTCATAAACTTTCTTGTTTTTAGTTTTGCCATCTATTGATAATTAGCAGAACTTTTTAATGACTTTTTGAAATATTATCACGCTTGTCTCTTTAGTTCTGCAATTATTTACTTGTTTTAAAGTGTGTTTTATTTAAAAGTTATGACGCGTCAGGTTTCTTACCTCTGTGAGTTTTCATGTGTCGAACGAGGTTATCCTTTCTCGCACATTTGTACTCGCACAACTCACACGCGTGGGGTTTCTCACCGATGTGAGTTTTTATGTGTACACCGAGGGTGCTCTTAATCGCACATTTATACCCGCAAAACTCACACGCGTAGGGTTTCTCACCAGTGTGAGTTTTCATGTGTCGAACGAGGTTATCCTTTCTCGCATATTTATACTCGCACAACTCACACGCGTAGGGTTTCTCACCGGTGTGGGTTTTCATGTGTACAACGAGATGATTCTTGTGCGCACATTTATACTCGCACAATTCACACGCGTAGGGTTTCTCACCCGTGTGGGATTTCATGTGTGCAACGAGGCTACTCTTTCTCGTAAATTTGCTATGGCAAAGTTTACACACGTGGGGTTTCTCACCGGTGTGGGTTATCATGTGTCGAACGAGGTCACCTTTGATCGAAAATTTATACTCGCACAACTTACACGCGTGGGGTTTCTCCCCGGTGTGTGTTTTCATGTGTCGAACGAGGTAACCCTTTTGCACAAATTTGTTCCCGCACAACTTACACGAGTAAGGTTTCTCACCGGAGTGGTTTCTCAAGTGTGTAATTAAAGAGCTTTTAAATGCAAATTTGCCATCGCAAAGATAACAAGCGTGAGGTTTCTCGCCAGTGTGCTGTTTCATGTGTGAAGAGAGATAAGACTTACTTTTAGCTCTGTAGTTACATAAGTCACAAGCGAATGGTTTTTCACCTGTGTGCTTTCTCAAGTGCATTATCAAGCGAAATTTTTCCCTAGTTTTGTACTCACAAAACGCACACGAATAAGGCTTTTCGTCAGTATGAATTCGCGTGTGTCTACGTACATGACTTTTGGTTATACTTTCGTACGGACATAATTGACAAACAAAACGTTTTTGTCGTTGTACTTTATCTGAACCTGAACTGATTAATTTCTTTAACTTGTCATTTGTACAATCGTTGCGTTTTACAGTTTTGGACACAAGAGATTTACTCTCTGCTTGATTTTGACGGCGCTGTTTTGACGCAGTGTCATTATCAAAACTCCCATTGCCATTGGGATGGTCTGTGTTTCGTGTTGCTGTGGGTTTGTCTTGTATTGGGAGTTGACAATTTAAGATATCATGTAAATAAACGAAGCAATTCGTGATTCTATCGACATGTTTGCTGTGTAAAACGTCTCTGTCAGCCACTTCTCGTGTATATTTCAGGTTCGAAACGATGTCTTCAGTCGGACGGTTTTTATTTTCGCTAATTGCCCCGAGGCTCGTTCGCAAAGGAGTGACTGAAACAAAACATATCTCTTTATGTTGGATGTACATCACCGCGAGCAGCTTCCCTCTGAATGGGGTCTTTTTCCTGTTTAAATTATTTTCGAATACCTAAACTTTTAAAGATGAGAAAGTTTTATTTTTGCACCGAAAAATTATATTCTATAGATATATTCTTTATTATCTACTGGTTTTAACTGATAGAAAAAGAAGAGGTTAAATTTTGCTCGATCATAAATAATACTGTAGTGATACCGTTTATCACTTTTCTGGAGTATAGTATATTCGCTAAGAATTTGTCGTTACAAGTACATGCGCACGGTCAGCGTCGTTTTATGCCGTCGGTGTTTTTAAGGGGCATCAAACGGTGTCGACCGTAAGCAAGTACTTGTAACGACAAATTCTAACGATAAATGTCATTCGTGTTTATCGCATGGGGTTTTTCACCGGTGTGAGTTTGCATGGCGTGTTGAACGAGGTTACTCTTTCTCGCACATTTGTACTCGCACAATTCACACGCGTTAAGTTTCTTGCTTTTCATGTGTTATTCGAAAGTGGTTTTTAATTGCAAGTTGTGGTGTGAGGTTTCTCACAGGTGTGGGTTTTCATGTGTTTAACGAGGTAACTCTTTACGGCAAATTTATACTCGCACAAATCACACGCGTGGAGTTTCTCACCTGTGTGGGTTTTCATGTGTTTAACGAGGCTACTCTTTCTCGTAAATTTGCTATCGCAAAGTTTACACGCGTGAGGTTTCTCACCGGTGTGGGTTTTCATGTGTACAACAAGGTTACTCTTCTGCGCACATTTATACTCGCACAACTCACACGCGTAGATTTTCTCACCGGTGTGGGTTTTCATGTGTACAACGAGGTGACTCTTCTGCGCACATTTATACTCGCACAATTCACACGCGTAGGGTTTCTCACCGGTGAGGGTTTTCATGTGTACAACGAGGTTATTCTTTCTCGCACATTTATACTCGCACAAATTACACGCGTGGGGCTTCTCACCGGAGTGGGTTTTCATGTGTACAACGAGGTTATCCTTTCTCGCACATTTATACTCGCACAACTTACACGTGTGAGGTTTCTCACAGGTGTGGGTTTTCATGTGTTTAACGAGGTAACTCTTTACGGCAAATTTATACTCGCACAAATCACACGCGTGGGGTTTCTCACCTGTGTGGGTTTTCATGTGTTTAACGAGGCTACTCTTTCTCGTAAATTTTCTATCGCAAAGTTTACACGCGTGAGGTTTCTCACCGGTGTGGGTTTTCATGTGTACAACAAGGTTACTCTTCTGCGCACATTTATACTCGCACAACTCACACGCGTAGATTTTCTCACCGGTGTGGGTTTTCATGTGTACAACGAGGTGACTCTTCTGCGCACATTTATACTCGCACAACTCACACGCAATAGGTTTTTCAGAGGTATGGCTTCTCATGTGTAATTTTAAAGCCTGTTTTAATGCAAATTTGATACCACAAAGTTTACACACGTGAGATTTCTCACCTGTGTGCTTTCTCACGTGAATAATCAAACGACTTTTATCCGCAGTTTTGTAATCACAAAACGCACACGAATAAGGCTTTTCGCCAGTGTTAATTCGCGTGTGTCTGCGTAAATTACTTTTGGTTTTACTTTCGTACGGACATAATTGACAAACAAACCGTTTATGTTGTTGTAGTTGTTTCTTTACAGTTAGTTTAGCTGAATCTGAACTGATTAATTTCTTTACGTCATCACTTGAACAATCGCTGCGTTGTACAGTTTCCGCTTTGATTGCCGGAGGGGTTTCTGCTTGATTTTGAAGGGGATTTTTTGACGCAGTATCATTGTCAATACTCCCAGTGTCATCGGGATGGTCTAACTTAACGGGATACTGTAACTTAACGAAGCAACTCATGATTCTATCGATATGTTCGCTGTTTAAAACGTCTTTGTTAGCTACTTCTTCTCGTGTATACTCGTATTTTACGCTTGAAACGTCTTCAGTCGGACCGTTTTTATTTTCGCTAACTGTTCTGAGTCTCGTTGGCAAGGGAATGACTGAAACAAAACAATTTTCTTTAAGGATAGACATCAACTCGAACAGCTTCCCTCCGAAAGGGATATTTTCCCAGTTTAGGTTATTGTCTAATCAATTTTTAAAGATGCGACAATTTTATTTTTGCACCGGTAAGTTATATACTGTAGATATATTCTTTACCTAGTGGTTTTAACTGTTAGAAAAACAAACAGAAAATTTTGCTCATTCATAAATAATACTGTAGTGATGCCGTTTATCATTTCTATGGTTTTATTATTAAATTTTTATGGATTTGAGAGAGAACGAAATGATTACGAATGAAGTATAGTTTATTCGCTTAGAATTTGTCGTTACAAGTGTCAAGTACATGCGCACGGTCCGCGTCGTTTGATGTCGTCGGTGTTTTTAAGGGGCATCAAACGGTGTCAACCGTAAGCAAGTACTTGTAACGACAAATTCTTAGCGAATAGCCTATAATAACGTGTGTAAGTAGTGTGACACGATACTTCAACTGATACAAACAACACAAAGGAAACGATTCATCAATGTATAAGAGCCCTAGGCCAGGTCAATGTACGGTTTACTTGGGTATAAGCCCAGATCACAAAAAACAGTTTTAACCTATATATTTTATGTCACCCATAATAATTTCGTTTGTGTTAATACCAAATTATACTCGCATCAATAACACGCGTAGGGTTTCATATCGGTATGACTATGATTTGCATTAAAACAGATTTTGAAAATACATAATAAGGAAATATTATGTAGTTTCAAAGTGTGTTTTAATGCAAATGACATGGCCGGATTCTGCCCTCGGAAAAAAATATTCATGGCCATTGACAAACTGTACGTCATATTAAAGCTTATAATTATGTCTTTACAATCGTTTAATTTTTATGATCAGAAAACAGGCGAGAGACATATTATCAACATAACAACTTGCAACAAAACGCGACTAAATATTTTTAAGATTTTTTGACTAGAAAATTGCTATTCAAAATGTTAACTTGCATTTTCTAAGCTTTGTGATATGAAAAAATAATGAGTTCATAACATAACCAATACCCATCGCTTTTTAATTAAAAAATCATTGTTATTAAAAATATTTAGGCGCATTTTATTGAAAGTTGTTTGCTATGTCTCTCGCCTGTTTTCTGATCATAAAACTTATAATTTTAAGCTTTAATATGACGTACTGTTTGTCGATGGCCATGAAAATTTTTTTCCAGGGCACAGCTCCATACAAGTTTCGGCCATGTCCTTTGATATCACGAACTTTGCACGCGTGAGGTTTCTCACGGTGTGAGTTTTCATGTGTTGAACGAGGTTACTCTTTCTCGCAGATTTGTAATCACACAACTTACACGCGTGAGTTTTCTCATCGGTGTGGGTTTTCATGTGATTAACAAGGCTACGCTTTATTGCAAATTTATACTCGCACAAGTCACACGCGTAGGTTTTCTCACCGGTGTGGGTTTTCATGTGTTGAATCAGGTTACTCTTAAACGCAAATTTGCTATCGCAAAGTTTACACGCGTGGTGTTTCTCGCCGGTGTGGGTAATCATGTGTTGAACCAGGTAAGTCTTAATCGTAAACTTATATTCGCACAACTCACACGCGTAGGGTTACGCGTTACGGTTTTCATGTGTTTAACGAGATTAATCTTGCGCGCAAATTAATACTCGCACAACATACACGCCTAAAGTTTTTCCCCGGTAGCGCTTCTCACGTTTAATTTTAGAGAGCGTTTAAATGAAAATTTGCTATCGGTTTCTCACTGGTGTGGGTTGTCATGTGTAATTTTAAAGCCTGTTTTAATGCAAATTTGCTGTCACAAAGTTTGCACGCGTAAGGTTTCTCACCGGTGTGGGTTTTCATGTGATGAACAAGGTTACGCTTTATCGCAAAGTTTTTCTCGCACAACTCACACGCGTAGGGTTTCTCACCAGTGTGCGTTTTCATGTGCTGAACGAGGTTACCCTTAATCGCAAATTTATACTCGCACAACTCACACGCGTAGGGTTTCTCACCAGTGTGCGTTTTCATGTGCTGAACGAGGTTACCCTTAATCGCAAATTTATACTCGCACAACTCACACGCGTAGGGTTTCTCACCGGTGTGGGCTTTCATATGTTGAACGAGGTTATCCTTTCTCGCACATTTGTACTCACACAACTCACACGCGTGAGGTTTCTCACCGGTGTGGGTTTTCATGTGATTAACAAGGCTACGCTTTATTGCAAATTTATACTCGCACAAGTCACACGCGTAGGGTTTCTTACCGGTGTGGATTTTCATGTGTTGAACCAGGTTACTCTTATTCGCAAATTTGCTATCGCAAAGGTTACACGCGTGAGGTTTCTCACCGGTGTGGATTTTCATGTGTTTAACGAGGTTACCCTTTAGCGCAAATTTATACTCGCACAAATTACACGCGTGGGGTTTCTCACCCGTGTGGGTTTTCATGTGTTCAACGAGTTTACTCTTCCATGCAAATTTATACTCGCACAAATCACACGCGTGGGGTTTCTCACCGGTGTGGGTTTTCATGTGTAATTTAAAAGCCTGTTTTAATGCAAATTTGCTATCACAAAGTTTGCACGCGTGAGATTTTTCACCTGTGTGCTTTCTCAGGTGAATAATCAAACGACTTTCATCCGCAGTTTTGTAATCACAAAACACACACGAATAAGGCTTTTCGCCAGTATGAATTCGCGTGTGTCTGCGTAAATTACTTTTTTCTGCTTGATTTTGACGGGGATATTTTGACGCAGTATCATTGTCAATACTCCCAGTGTCATCGGGATAGTCCGGTCGTTCTGTGGGTGTGTTTTGTTTTGAGAGTTGGTAGTTAAAGATATCATGTAACTTTACGAAGCAATTCGTGATTCTATCGATATATTTGCTGTTTAAAACGTCTTTGTTAGCTACTTCTCGTGTATGTTTCACGCTTGCAACGATGTCTTCGGTCGGACGGTTTTTATTTTCGCTAATTGCCCCGAGTCTTGTTGGCAAAGGAGTGACTGAAACAAAACATATCTCTTTAAGGATGTACATCAACCCGAGCAGCTTCCATCGGAATGGGGTCTTTTCCCTGTTTAAATTATTTTCTAATACCTAAAGTTTTATTTTTGCACCGGTAAATTATATACTGTAGATTTATTCTTTATCTAGTGGTTTTAACTGTTAGAAAAACAAAAAGTAAAATTTTGCTCGATCATAAATAATACTGTAGTGATGGCGTTTATCATTTCTATGGTTTTATTATTTAATTATTCTTATGGATTTGAAACAGAACGAAATGATTACGAATTAAGTACAGTTTATTTGCTTATAATTTGTCGTTACAAGTGTCAAGTACATGCGCACGGTCGGCGTCGTTTGATGTTGTCGGTATTTTCAAAGCCAAACGGTGTCACTGTCAACCGTGAGCAAGTACTTGTAACGACAAATTCTAAGCGAATAGACTATAATAACTTTCGGAATCAAATCAAATCATTTATAATTCATAATCATCTAATCATCAAATCATTTATCATTAAATATTGCTTGAATATGGTACATAATAGTTGAGGTCTTAAAATACAGTTCAAGTTCGACATATCCTGCCAAAATAGCATGCAAAAGTACAAGATAAGCTCGGCTTGTTAAAGTACATTTGAAGTTTTATAAATTATGTTCATTCTCAAAAGATGTCACAATTCAGTAAATATTAAAAAAAAAGGTAATATAAAAACAAGATAAAAATACTACGATTCGTCATATAAAAATTACATAACAATGAATGCCAGGAGAAAAAAAAAGAAATAATAATTAAATGCGTTCCAATTTAAAGAAATCGTCCACGTCATACACTGTTTCTGACTTTTCGCGTCCATTACTTTTAAGTGGAAATAAATTTATATTTTTTTTAACAAATAGGCATATTTCAAAAATGTATAGCGCAGGGAGTAGTGTGACACGATACTTCAACTGATACAAACAACACAAACGAAACGTTTCATCACCAAGTCAATGTACCGTGTACGGTATACTTGGGTATAGCCCAGATCCCAAAACACAGTTTTTACCTATATATTTTCTTTAAAAATTGCTTTTCCGGTTGTCCATAACAAGTATTTCTGCTAATAATTGCAACACTTAACAAGGATTCAACAAAAACATATAGATGCATTAATGCTATGCGCGCAAAACTCACTGCCTGAAGCGTACGATTAGCCCACCATTAGCGCAAAACTAAATAAAATAAACGAATTTTCGCGCCCGGATGGTACCCATCCTCAGCCTTATGCAGCTATTATGTCGCATTAGTTTCATTTAGGAAAAACTATTCAAGTTAGGGGTTACAACCCTTATATTTCTAAAACGAAAACAAATTCAATTTTTTTTAACAACTAGCAACATAATAAGGCACCAACGTCATCTCATGCGGCCGCTTAAAGAATTATAAGGAACCTCACGTTTTTCTCACTTCCAAGGGACGTTGAAAGGTATAGAACTGCACGTCAATCTAAAAGAACCTAGTGATGTAGTTAACCTACCAAAATAAATTTACATTTGTCATTCTTATTTATGTAACCCATAATACTTAATTTCGTTAGTGTTTATTCCAAATTATACTCGCAGAAATAACACTCGTGGGTATTGTCATCGGTATGACTTTCCTTATTATGTAGTTTCAAAGTCTGTTTTAATGCAAATTTGATATCACAAACATTGCACGCGTGAAGTTTCTCACGGTGTGAGTTTTCATGTGTTGAACGAGGTTACTCTTGTACGCAAATTTATACTCGCACAACATACACGCATAAGGTTTTTCACCCGTATGGCTTCTCACGTGTAATTTTAGAGAGCGTATTAATGCAAATTTGCTATCACAAAGTTTACACGCGTGGGTTTCTCACCAGTGTGGGTTTTCATGTGTAATTTTAAAGCCTGTTTTAATGCAAATTTGCTGTCACAAAGTTTGCACGCGTAAGGTTTCTCACCGGTGTGGGTTTTCATGTGATGAACGAGGTTACCCTTAATCGCAAATTTATACTAGCACAACTCACACGCGTAGGGTTTCTCATCGGTGTGGGCTTTCATATGTTGAACGAGATATTCCTTTCTCGCACATTTGTACTCACACAACTCACACGCGTGAGGTTTCTCACCGGTGTGGGTTTTCATGTGATTAACAAGGCTACGCTTTATTGCAAATTTATACTCGCACAAGTCACACGCGTAGGGTTTCTTACCGGTGTGGATTTTCATGTGTTGAACCAGGTTACTCTTAATCGCAAATTTGCTATCGCAAAGTTTACATGCGTGGGGTTTCTCGCCGGTGTGGGTAAACATGTGTTGAACCAGGTTACTCTTTACCGCAAATTTGCTATTGCAAAGGTTACACGCGTGAGGTTTCTCACCGGTGTGGATTTTCATATGTTTAACGAGGTTACTCTTTACCGCAAATTTATACTCGCACAAATTACACGCGTGGGGTTTCTCACCGGTGTGGGCTTTCATAATATGTTGAACGAGGTATTCCTTTCTCGCACATTTGTACTCACACAACTCACACGCGTGAGGTTTCTCACCGGTGTGGGTTTTCATGTGATTAACAAGGCTACGCTTTATTGCAAATTTGCTATCGCAAAGTTTACACGCGTGGGGTTTCTCGCCGGTGTGGGTAATCATGTGTTGAACCAGGTTACTCTTTTTCGCAAATTTGCTATTGCAAAGGTTACACGCGTGAGGTTTCTCACCGGTGTGGATTTTCATATGTTTAACGAGGTTACTCTTTCCCGCAAATTTATACTCGCACAAATTACACGCGTGGGGTTTTTCACCGGTGTGGGCTTTCATATGTTGAACGAGGTAATCCTTTCTTGCACATTTGTACTCACACAACTCACACGCGTGAGGTTTCTCACCGGTGTGGGTTTTCATGTGATTAACAAGGCAACGCTTTATTGCAAATTTATACTCGCACAAGTCACACGCGTAGGGTTTCTTACCGGTGTGGATTTTCATGTGTTGAACCAGGTTACTCTTAATCGCAAATTTGCTATCGCAAAGTTTACATGCGTGGGGTTTCTCGCCGGTGTGGGTAAACATGTGTTGAACCAGGTTACTCTTTACCGCAAATTTGCTATTGCAAAGGTTACACGCGTGAGGTTTCTCACCGGCGTGGATTTTCATATGTTTAACGAGGTTAATCTTTACCGCAAATTTATACTCGTACAAATTACACGCGTGGGGTTTCTCACCGGTGTGGGCTTTCATAATATGTTGAACGAGGTATTCCTTTCTCGTACATTTGTACTCACACAACTCACACGCGTGAGGTTTCTCACCGGTGTGGGTTTTCATGTGATTAACAAGGCTACGCTTTATTGCAAATTTGCTTTCGCAAAGTTTACACGCGTGGGGTTTCTCGCCGGTGTGGGTAATCATGTGTCGAACCAGGTTACTCTTTTTAGCAAATTTGCTATTGCAAAGGTTACACGCGTGAGGTTTCTCACCGGTGTGGATTTTCATATGTTTAACGAGGTTACTCTTTAGCGCAAATTTATACTCGCACAAATTACACGCGTGGGGTTTCTCACCGGTGTGGGCTTTCATATGTTGAACGAGGTATTCCTTTCTCGCACATTTGTACTCACACAACTCACACGCGTGAGGTTTCTCACCGGTGTGGGTTTTCATGTGATTAACAAGGCTACGCTTTATTGCAAATTTGCTATCACAAAGTTTGCACGCGTGAGATTTTTCACCTGTGTGCTTTCTCACGTGAATAATCAAACGACTTTTATCCGCAGTTTTGTAATCACAAAACGCACACGAATAAGGCTTTTCGCCAGTATGAATTCGCGTGTGTCTGCGTAAATTACTTTTTTCTGCTTGATTTTGACGGGGATTTTTTGACGCAATATCATTGTCAATACTCCCAGTGTCATTGGGATGGTCCGGTCGTGTTTCTGTGGGTCTGTTTTGTTTTGGGAGTTGGTAGTTAAAGATATCATGTAACTTTACGAAGCAACTCGTGATTCTATCGATATGTTTGCTGTTCAAAACGTCTTTGTTAACTACTTCTCGTGTATATCTCATGCTTGAAACGACGTCTTCAGTCGAACGGTTTTTATTGTCGATAATTGCCCCGAGTCTTGTTGACAAAGGAGTGACTGAAACAAAAAATTTTTCTTTAAGGGTGTATGTTATCAACCCGACAGTTCCTCTCTTAACGGGGTTTTCCCTATTGAGGCTAGTTTAAAAGCTTTTATTTAACATGAAATATACTCGTATGTATGTCTTTTGTTCGAGTGGAAATTTGCAACTTTATTTGAAGCAGATATCTTTAACCAACTGAGCTGATATTTTTTATACACGTTTAGTTTGTAAGACAATGCATGGTTAGCGGTGTGACGAGAAGTTTGAGTTGAGACGTCATTCTAAATCCAACATGGCGGAGCACACAAGATTATTTTACTTGTTATTTTTTTATAGAACACCCAGAATATGGGTATCTAATTAAAGGGTTTGCTGAGAGTAACTCAAAAAATAAAAAGACGTCACTCTAAATCCAACATGGCGGTACAAGTTACAACGAAGATGGGGGACTAATTATTTTTAATGCACTGCTACAGTATGGGTATCAAATGAGAGACTACTGAGAGCAACTCGAAAGATAAATAAACAAATTAAAGGAAAAAAAACTTAAAAAAAAGCTTTTATTTAAATGCGCTAAAAAGAAATAAACTTAGCTTATAAAACTTTTACTATCTAGTTGTAACGTCGTTTCACAATGTATATGATACTAGCAAACCCGGCGAACTCCGTTTCGCCACCAGATGGCTTCGTTTTATGTAACATTTTTTAACATTTTTTTTTTGAATTTTTCCTGAATTTTCTTTGCTATAAACCTCACGGAGCCCGAGACCTTTCCAACGAATGCAAAACCGTGGAAATCGGTTCGTGCGTTCTGGAGTTATAGCGTCAGGAAGGAAAACCCGACTTATTTTTATATAGTAGTATTAGTATTAGAATATAAAAGCTTGTCGGTAGGTTAACCTTAGTAAAAAAATATATTAAATATCTTGTTCTAATTGATTTTTATTTTTGAAATTTCCGAACTAATTAAATTATACAAGTACCTAAATCTCGCAACAAGCTTTTATATATCACATAAACTGTACATATTATATTGGTCTAAGATCCCGCCATACAACGACCTTCACGGAGCTGCTTATTGGATGAAAACTATTTTATATCCAATTAAATATGTCAATAAATATATCCGAAGTGGGTTGCCTAAAAAATTTCAGTCCAGGGTATGATTAATTAAGAATTTAAAAAAAAACCATTGTAACATGAACTCCTATTTGTTACAGTTTAGTTGACATCGTAGTTCAAATTAGATTGGATGTTATAAATAGTGCTTTTTGCCAGAAATAATTTCCTGGCTGAGGAAAGTATTTCTGGTCTATATTTTTTGGCAAAAGAAAGTTAACGGATAATAAAATCGTAGGTAAATAAGCACAATTGCAATTTGCAACCTGAATCGCTCATCCAATCTAATTGGAACTAAGATGTCAACGGAACTCTAACAAAGCGGAGTTCATGTTACGATGGATTTTTTTTAAATTCTTAATTAATCATACCCTGGACTGAAATTTTTAGGCAACCCACTTGCGATATATTTATTGACATATTTAATTGCATATAAAATAGTTTTCATCCAATAAGCAGCTCGGTGAAGGTCGACCTTACTTGGGATCTCCTACTATATTCATTATCAATTAATTGCCATAAGAACACTAAAAATGTTTTAATTTCATATCTGCCTATATAATTAATAATTTAATGTTATTCACGTAACGCCTCAGCTGTATTAGGTGATGTGAAATGTTTAAAAAAAGGTGGTGGCATTTACGCATATAAGCAGACGATATTTAAATCAAAACATTTTTTGCGAACACTAAACAATTAATTTTACATCTATTAACATAGAGCGCAAAATTGAATGTAAGTTCAAAACGCAACATGATAGATAATTGTCAGATTGAATTTACTTATAGCTTGACCGCTATAAACTTGGCCCTCCCATGGTCTGCGGGACGCGGGGCGGGTGTGCGACTGGCTATACACGATACGATGTAATGACTCGCATCTTGAGAATTCGCCTATGGTATTTTCTTGAGTATGTATCCACGTCGCAAGATTAATATCATCGTGTGTAGCGTAATTCACGTCAGTCACTGACAGCTGATTGGTTTAGTGCACATCCACAGTGAACTTAGCCTGAATTGTATAGAATGTTTAATCCATATAATAGAGATCAGTGGTTGAGTAGCTCTCGCCCCGCGTCCCGAAGACCATGGGAGGGCCAAGTTTATAGCGGTCTAGCTATAAGTGCATCAAGTCAAAATCAAGTCGAGCATTGTACGAGTATATCCTTTGATCAAATACATTAAATTTTAGATACACTTTGTGCGTCAAAGTCGAGCATTGTGTTTCCTCTAAAATTTTACATTTTAAACCAATAGGTGTACTTAAAGTAAATTTTTCAGTGTTGATTTTTTTTCTTCTTTTTCTTCTTTTTCTTCTCTCACATCACAGAGTGTGTGAAAACGTGGCGTAATAGCCCCGCCCCACTGGTTCGAATTTAACGCGCAGATCTTCTGCCAACACGCGCGATGTTTCCAGAAAGGCCGCCACAAATTCCCATACCGACAACAACAATTCATGCCATCTCAACAGCGTGACCTCGCATGTGCATCGCCAACTTCCTTTTCTCAGCAAATTTGCACTCGCACAAATCACACGAAAACGGCCTCTCACCGGTGTGAGTCCTCACATGTCTCGCTAAATGGTTACTCGTTAGACATTTGTACTCGCAAAGCTGACAGGAGTAAGGCATGTCGCCGGTGTGCGCGCGCATGTGCGTGGCCAGTTTGCTCTTCTCAACGAATTTACACTCGCACAAATCGCACGAGAACGGCCTCTCACCCGTGTGAGTTTTCATGTGTCTGCGCAGATGGAAACTCGTGGCGCATTTGTACTCGCACATCTCACACGAATAAGGTTTCTCACCGGTGTGAGTTCTGGTGTGCTTCACCAGTTTGCTCTTCTCCGCGCATTTATACTCGCACAACTCACACGAATACGGTTTCTCACCGGTGTGAGTTCTTACGTGTCTCCGTAAAGCGCCGCTGGTGACGCATTTATACTCACACGTCGTGCACGAAAACGGCTTCTCGCCGGTGTGAGCCCTGCGCACGTGATAGGCCAAATAATCTTGCCGAACACATTTGTACTCGCATAAGTCACACGAGAACGGTTTGTCGCCGACGTGGGATCTCATATGCCTCGTTAGGTGACTCTTACTGGCGCACGCGCGCTCGCACAGTTTACACGAGAAAGGCTTTTCACCGGAATGGGTCCTCATGTGTGCGGTCAGATGGCATTTATATTTGCACTTGTACTGGCAAATTACGCAGGCGAACCGATTTTTGAGCTTCGTGTGGGGTTTCTTGTGTCTGCCTTTGTGACTTCTTTTGCGTACGGTTTCTGCTGAACTGACATTCGAACGATCCACTGCGCACTCTACAAATTCCGGGACACCAGTTGCATTGACTATATTTGGTACTTCGTATATAGTTGTCGTGTGATAATTGAAATCGATGCCGATTTCAAAAAGAGCCCTCTCTTTATCGTCTTCTTCGGTCGCGTGGTTTTTAGTTTTCGTCGCCACTAGTCCCGAGGACAAAGGCGCGACTGAAACAAAACGATATTCTTATTTTTCACTTTTTTTTTGCTTATTTTCAGCAGTGGTTAACACTTGGCGGAGTTCTTTCGTTATTTTCATCAATGGCAACACTCACGGAATACAATAATAGTACCTAACGGTACGGAAGGATCACTTCGCAGGATAATTTAAAGAAATAGTGACCCTAACGCTGACACAATAAAGTGCAATTCAGTTCGCACCAGCGCCTCCGCTTTGCACCTAAAGTAGTGTTCTCTTTCTATCGCGTAACTTTATCTCTTTCAACGTACTAGGGCTGCTTTGTAATCGAAGAAAGACGGCCGGCGCACGCAGCGCGTGAAATAGACCGTATACAGAACTAACGCGTGCAACCTAGCCAACGCGCGGCAGCCGTCTGAAATCGTTCCGTCTTGATGACTTTTAGTTGTGATGATCACGTAAGAAGTGAGCATGGCATGATTTTTACCATGCAATCTTTTATCTTCGTCTTTGACATAATTTATAAAAGTTTACAGATCGACCGACGAAAGTAGGAATACGAAAGAGGAACTATCGTTCCAAAAATGTTAAATCTATATCTATAATATTATAAAGCTGAAGAATTTGTTTGTTTGTTTTCTCTAGAGTTGGCCCAAAATGGACAGTCTCCTTTTTGTAATAGAGTCTGGCTAATGAAAGTAGAAACGCGACTTTTTTCTAAACTTTTTAGAGGGCAACCCTAAAATGTCTACCAAAAAAAGAAGATGGAGGTTGTTGATCACTTTTTGTAATATTGAAAAGCGATTATTAGCTGTGATCGAGTCATATACCCCGTCCACACTGCTCGCGAAGTTCCTCGGCGAAGTACTCGGAAAAGTTTACCGAAGTCGCGGAAGTATGTCACTACACTACTCGGTGACTCGCACGTCACACGTCCTTTGACTCGGGCGCAAAAACCGACAACAATCGGAAGTTGCCCGCAGTGAGTCCAAAGTGAGTCGAAGTGGGCGAAGTTAGACGAAGTGCCCCTCCACACTGCTCGCTTCGTTCAACTTCGGCCAAATTCGCTAGTAGTGTAGAGGCCGGGTAAAAATTGATAAAACAATCGATAGTGAAGTGCAGATGTTATTGTCTTGCATAAATACTAAATATCTGGATGACCGAGTTTCGCTTGGTTACTACCGAGATAATTATGACTCCTGCTGCCATCTATTGGTCAGTAGTTATACTTAACTACTGGCCAATAAATATGGCCATTGCTGACACGAGAGTCACTCTACGATTTCGCATTGTGAAGTCAACATCTCCTGAGGATGTCCCGGTGTCGGGACGAAACGTGCGTCGAAGAAAGTGTTATAAAATTGTGTGTGGTGTTTCATGTGGGTAGTGTTCCTGCATATTGTACCATACAGAATGTTTTCAAGTAGCGGATTATAGCTAAACAAAGTAATCTGTCCTGCTAATTATGGAGAGAGAATAGCTCCTTGAGTATAAGGCTATTAAACTTATTTAAAACTTATAACTTGTTGCACATGTTCATGGAGCCTACACGAATAACAAGTAATAGCGCCACGTGCCTGGATAATATTTTTACTGATATAAAGCCAATAAGTAAAGAAATAATTAATACTTTAGATTCAGATCACTGTGGCCAGTTTATTCAGTTTGAATCATGCAAGAAAGCTGTAAAAAAACAAAAAATTACTTTTGTGCCAGTAACATCGGACCGCATTGCTAAAGCAAGAACAAGGTTAGTAGAAGAACTACCATTCTTGCCAGATATTTTGAATCCAAACGAGATGTATACCTCATTTTTTAACAAATTCAGTTTAATATTTGATTCCATATTCACCAGTAAAACGGTCTTCAGTACTGACACATTGGTTTTTAGCGAATGGGCAACAAGCGAGTTGCATTTACAGAGGAAAAAGTTGTACGAGCTTTATGCAGAACGTATGTTTAATACTAGTGACGAGTTTAGAGATCGCGTAAAATTGTTTTCAAAAAAATTTAAACAAGATTGTATGTTAAGGAAATCAGAATTTATACAAAATAAAATTAAAAATAGTAACAATGTTATTAAAGCTACCTGGAAAATAATTAATCAGGAAACTGGAAAAGCAACCGAACATACTAACACAATTAAACTTAATGTTAGCAATAAATCAGTTACCGATGACCTAGAGGTTGCCACTGCTTTTGAAGAATTTTTCACGAATATTCCAGTTTCCACGACGCAATCACTGAACTCCTCAACAGTTAATGCGCTCTCATTGTTAAAAAAGAATGTGCCTGAATGTATTAACACCTTTGCATTCAGCCACGTTAGCGGCTCTGACGTTATTAAAGCATTTAAATTAATTAATGTTAAGAAAACTAAGGACTTATGGGGCATTTCTGTACATGTAGCCAAGTCGTTAATTGATATTGTTGCACCCGACTTAGCATTAATATTTAATAATTGCATAGATTGTGGTGTGTTTCCTGACTTAATGAAACATAGTAAAATAATTCCATTGTTTAAATCAGGTAGTACCAGTGACCCCACCAACTTTAGACCAATATCTGTACTACCAATATTTAGTAAAATTTTTGAAAAGCTCATATTAAATCAATTACTTTTCTTCTTTCAAAAGAATGATTTATTACACAACAGACAGTTTGGCTTTACACGGGGTCGCTCGACAACCGATGCTGGTGTCGAGTTAATAAAAAACATATTTGAAGCCTGGGAGGAATCACGTGACGCACTTGGCGTTTTCTGTGATTTATCTAAGGCGTTTGATTGTGTTCAGCACGAAACATTAGTCAGTAAACTACTCCACTATGGTATCAAAGGTGCAGCTCTAGAGTTGATGAGCTCCTATTTAAGTGATCGAATTCAGAGAGTAGAAGTTAATGGAAAGCGATCGTGTGGGTCGAGTGTGAAAATGGGAGTTCCTCAAGGGTCCATATTAGGACCATTCCTGTTCCTCATTTACATCAATGACCTTCCTTATGTTACTAAGGACAATCATGAGATAGTATTGTTTGCTGATGATACATCACTTGTATTTAAAATTAATCGACATAAAACTAATTTTGACGATGTAAACAACTCTCTCAATAATGTGGTACAGTGGTTTGAGGCTAACAATTTACTTCTAAATAGTAAAAAGACCAAGTGCATTAAATTTACTCTACCTAATGTAAAACAGGTCAAAACGACTGTACTACTTAACAATGAGGAACTGGAACTAGTAGATGCAACCGTATTTCTAGGAATAACGTTGGATGCCAAACTTCAATGGGGCCCTCATATAACTAATCTGTCGAACAGACTTAGTTCTGCTGCATACGCGGTTAAAAAGATACGGCAGCTGACCGATATTCAGACTGCTAGACTAGTGTATTTTAGTTATTTTCACAGCATTATGTCATATGGTTTATTATTATGGGGTAATGCTGCTGACATTGATACGATATTTGTGCTGCAGAAGAGGGCTGTTCGTGCTATTTATAGAATGGGTCCAAGAGAATCCCTCAGAGATAAATTTAAAGAATTTAATATTATGACGATACATGGTCAATATATTTATGAAAATATAATTTATGTTCATAAGAATATTAATAAGTTTACTAAGAAATGTGACCTCAATACCATTAATCTCAGGAACAAGCATAAGCTCGTGTTAAACAGCACAAGATTATCTAAAATTAGCAAATCATTTGCATGCAACTGTATAAGATTTTATAATAAGTTACCACATCATGTATCTGAAATGTCACTAAATAAATTCAAAGGGTTTGTCAAGCCTAAACTCATTCAAAAGGCATATTACAATATTAAGGACTATATTAGCGACATAAACCCTTGGAATTGACTCATAAGGGGTAGATTGCTCTGTTGTCGTTGCTAGCCTATATTTTAGTATTTATACATTGTTTGTTAAATGGTGATAACATAAAAAAATACCCGGCTGAGTTTGTTGTGGGCTTCTTCTCAGCGGCAGGGCGCGTTTGGAACCCTCGTAAACTTAGTTTTAAGTCGACTTGTAGTTATCATCATTATTATGCAAGAAATGTCATACCGACGTTCGCAAGAGCCTCTATGTTAGGCCTATGTGAAATAAAGATATTTTGATTGATTGATTTGATTGATTTCCGCAAAATAACGCCTGCTTCCATTCAATATTCATATTTGTAATATTAATAACAACATACATCTTAAATATATAAAAATGAATCGCAAAATGTGTTGGTAAGGTTGGTAAGCGTATAACTCAACAACGCCTGGACAAAGGACATGGCCGAAACTTGTATGGAGCTGTGCCCTGGAAAAAAAATATTCATGGCCATCGACAAACAGTACGTCATATTAAAGCTTATAATTATGTCTTCACAATCGTTTAATTTTAATGATCTGAAAACATGCGAGAGACATTATCTGCATAACAACTTTCAACAAAATGCGCCTAAATATTTTAATAGCAATGATTTTTTAATAACAAAATGATGCGTATTGGTTATAAACTTATTATTTTTTCATATTACAAAGCTAAGAAAATGCAAAGCTATATTTTAGTAAAAAAAAATCATTGCTATTAAAAATAAAAGGTGCATTTTGTTGCAAGTTGTTATGCTGATATTATGCCTCTCGCCTGTTTACTGATGATAATGACATAATTATAAGCTTTAATATGACGTATTGTTTGTCGATGGCCATGAATATTTTTTTCCGAGGGCAGAATCTGGCCATGTCATGTGGCTAATTCTTTTTGTTTTAATGTGCGTTGAAGTTCAAGGATGGTTCTTAGGAAAATCCCTAAAACCAGCCCTTTTCTTTTTCCCATGCAAACGTTTTCCAACTAAAACGTGTAGTCAATTTGAGCTTTATTGCTATTGCATAAAGTTCATATAAAATTACAAGCACTCACTGCTGTCCAAGCAATGTAGATATATGTTCCTAACATCAAAAAGTCAATTTGCACTTTAATAAAAAATCTTTTTGACAGGACGAAGTCTGTCGGGTCCGCTAGTTATAAAATGCTTTATTGCTATTGCATGAAGTTCATATAAAATTACAAGCACTCACTGCTGTCCAAGCAATGTAGATATATGTTCCTAACATCAAAAAGTCAATTTGCACTTTAATAAAAAATCTTTTTGACAGGACGAAGTCTGTCGGGTCCGCTAGTTATAAAATGCTTTATTGCTATTGCATGAAGTTCATATAAAATTACAAGCACTCACTGCTGTCCAAGCAATGTAGATATATGTTCCTAACATCAAGAAGTCAATTTGCACTTTAATAAAAAATCTTTTTGACAGGACGAAGTCTGTCGGGTCCGCTAGTTATAAAATGCTTTATTGCTATTGCATAAAGTTCATATTAAGGAGCACACCACGGGTGTGCCCGCGAAATTCAAATTTTTCGTGGTTTTTCGCGATTTTTAAGCTAATAAGACACAATAGGCTTATGGCCGTCAAATTGCGATAATCCCAATATCTGCTTCACGTGTTTATATAAAAATCTCTGCTCGAAAGTGTCGAGTTAAAGAAATTAGTCCAAGATTTGCGAGTTACTCACATAAAACTCGATACTCGGACTAATTTCCTAGGATACACATTTTTATGCAAAGATTTTGATATAATCATGTAAAGATGATACTACCATTCTCGCAAATTGATTGCCATAAGCCTATCGTGTCTAATTAGCGTACAAATTGCAAAAAAACACGAAAATTTTGAATTTCGCGGGCAGACCCGTTGATTTCACGTTAAAGTACAAGCACTCACTGCTGTCCAAGCAATGTAGATATGTTCCTAACATCAAGGAGTCAATTTGCACTTTAATAAAAATCTTTTTGACAGGACGAAGACTGTCGGGTCCGCTAGTTATAAAATTGATTTATGTGTTTACAAAAAAAAAATTGTGATGTCACTTTCAAGAACCTTGCAACTACACCTATAAAAGGTTCCAAAAGTGTTTTCTTTTATCTAAATACAAGAAGAAACTGACTGCCATATCAACCCACAGTCGAAAACGCTGGTACTCAATTCTAAAGAAACTGGTTCCATCTCTAGAGTTCAGTAAGAGTTCATCTCTACAGAGAAGTTCAGTAAGTGAGAAGATAGAAAAAGATTTTTGAAAATATAGGTCTAATCTAAAAATGAACACACCTCCGTGTTTACGTTTACACGCTTTATGAATAATATAGAGGAGGGACGTTCATTTCTAAATTAGACTTACTATACAGTAGAATCCGTTTATAACTCCGCTTATATTGACCAACCGCTAAATATAATAATGCACAAACAAAGAAGAAGGACAAAAGGTGGTATCAAATTTTCTCATGAACCAAAACCAATATATTCTAGAAAAATAAAATAGGGTTTTTTAGGAACCATTTGCACTACGAATTTAATATTGCACACAAAAAGTTATTCTTTTCTTAGGGTTCCGCACCCGAAGGGAAAAAAAGGAACCCAATTAGCGAGACTTCGCTGTCCGTCTGTCCGTCCGTCCGTCCGTCTGTCACCAAGCTGTATCTCCGGAACCGTGATAGCTAGACTTGAAATTTTCACAGATGATGTATTTCTGTTGCCGCTATAACAACAAATACTACAAAATTGAATAAAATAAATATTTAAGGGGGCTCCCATACAACAAACGTGATTTTTTTGCTTGTTTTTCCTCGATATTAATAACGGTGACAGGTAGACTCTTCAAATTCTCACAGAACATTTAGTTATATACTTACTATAGAAATAAATAGTTAAATTAAATTAAAATAAAAAATTAAGGGGGGCTCCCATACAATAAACGTGATTTTTATGCACAGCTTTAAATTTAATGGGCAGGGGTGTTTAGTTTACTTTAATACTATAGAGAAAGCTAATATACTTTTAATGGTACGGAACCCTCAATGCGCGAGCCCGACTCGCACTTGACCAATTTTTCAATGCACATTTTCCTGTCATACAGATTTTATTGAAAAGAACAACTTGTTTATATGCGTATAACTTTGTTATTGTGAATCCGGATGGAATACGCAAACCGATTTTGATAATTCTTTGATTTGAAAGGATGTGACGCCTTTCGGCACAGATGCCCACGCTCGGATTCGAGTGGGAGGTCGCGGGTTCGATTCCCGCCACGGGCCACTTTGGAATTTTATAATCTCTAAATTGGCTCAGGTCTGGTCTGGTGGGAGGCTTCGGCCGTGGCTAGTTACCACCCAACCAGCAACTGACGCACCGCCAAGCGATTTGGCGTTCCGGCGCGATGCTGTGTAGAAACCGTTAGGGTTGAGTTAATTGGCTCAGGTCTGGTCTGGTAGGAGGCTTCGGCCGTGGCTAGTTACCACCAAACCAGCAAATGACGCACCGCCAAGCGATAGCGTTCCGGCGCGATGCTGTGTAGAAACCGTTAGGGTTTAGTTTACTTACCCCTTCCAAGTTAGTACGATAACATTTTCGGCTGCATCATCACTTGCCATCAGGTGAGATCGCAGTCAAGTACTAACTTGTGTAGTGTAAAAAAATGTACTTCGAGCTATGATAATAACATCAAGATGAGCCCATCCAAACATTTTACGTAAACCTTCTTCATACAAGAAAATGTAGCGCCATCTGTCGAAACTCCTGCGAAATACTACGTAGGCTTACAGCTTACTACTGACGCCGATGGGGTTTTGCTCATAAACTGGCGACATTTTTTCGCGCGGTCCGCCCCGTCTAGAGTATAGGTCGTCTTTAACTTCGAGGGTAGTTTGATGAATTGGTAGTTTTTTATGTCATTATAAACGGAGTCTACAACTCGCGGGCGATAAGTTGAGACATGCGGGTCTAGACAAAGTAACAGTCGTTTAGCGTTCACGACAGTAGATAAAAATGTATGGACAAACCACGTGTTGTCGCCCATGACTAGCGTGCTTTGTTTACGTTTGCGCAGATGGCAGAATTGGGCCAGCAGCGCCACTTACGCGCGCGGCGGCGCCACTTACGCGCTCGGTGTCGCCACTTTCGCGCACAGTGGCGCCACTTCCGTTTATTTACTTGTGCAAAGGATGGTACGAATGTATAAAAAGGGCGAAACGGGGAGAACAAGTCAGTTTTGATCGAGTCTTGGTTTTAGTTATGGCAGTCTTGTTTTAGTAATGCAGTCTTGATCTAGTAATACGCGCAGCAACAGTTAAGTAAAAGAGCAAAGTGAAGAGTCAATATGGGTCTCTCGTAATACACGTGACTGTAGAAAAACCACGTGACCGAATAGCGGGAAACACACTGTTTTTACAAGACTGCCCAAAAAAAGGAGTGTAATGTTTTTAAAGTTCATCACTGCATGGGCGCCGGCAACTGGGTGCAATGGGGTGCATTTGAAAAGACAGAAAATAGTAGTTTATGGTACAACCATCAATACTCTCGTGTATCATACGACGTTTTTCAACACACTTGTGAATAAAATACTTAAAATAATTTTATTTAGTAGGTACAATTAAAAAAACTGTCTAACTCACTAGTAAATAATAGTAATGAAAAAGTCACAATTTGCGATTATATTTATAAGTGTCATTATGTGCCTAATTATGATGAAATTAGAGCCACTTTATGAGAAAGTGTGTAGAAAATACCTTTTTTAGGTCCTATTGGAAATCAAAGTACAAAATAATACTGCTGATAATTTTTTTTTCGTGTATAGCACACACACACACACACACACACACACACACACACACACACATACACACACACACACACACACACACACACACACACACACACACACACACAAATCAACAATTTCATACATTTCCAGGCTCTATTTCATTTTATTTATAATGTGTTGATACAGTTGTGCATCCCCCTATTGTTTAGGCCTATGTGAAAAATAAAGATTTTATTTTAATTTTATATATTATTTTAATTTTCAATAAAAAAAACCGATAAGAAACCTCAGGATATGAGCATCCGAACGATTTACGTAAACCTTTTCGTACAAGCAAACAGTGGCGCCATCTGTAAAAAAAATCTATAGGTGGCTGCTGAGCGAACTACAGCGTGGCCTTACTGTTGGTGTCAAAACATGCATTTTTGGCACCTGTAGCGGTCTTCGATAGCTGACGATAGATGGCGTAACCAACGCAATAGCACACGCTGACAGAGCATTCGACGAGCGTTCTATAAATACAACTTCTGACGTCACACGCTTGGAAGTTGGATCACAAGCGTCCCCAGGCACAACACCTGCCTGGAGGGAAATTTCCCTATTGCCCTCTGCACCGCTAAACACCAATAAACTGGCGACATGTCTTCGCACCGTCTTGTCCAGGGTCCACGGAATACTATATAATAGTACCTAACGGTGCGGAAGGTTGATTTCGCTGAAAAAGTTCGCAACAACGCCTGCCATCTAAAGTTGTGCTCTCCTTCTATCGCGTATCTTTATCTCGTTCGACGTACTAAGGCTGCCTCGTAATCGGGCGCACGCTGCGCGTGAAATCGACCGATCTCCGTGGCGCAGGGGACGCACGCTCGGATTCGAATGGGAGGTCACGGGTTCGATTCCCGCCATGGGGCCCACTTTGGAATTTTATAATTTCTAAATTGGCTCAGGTCTGGCCTGGTGGGAGGCTTTGACCGTGGCTAGTTACCACCCTACCAGCAAAGACGTACCGCCAAGCGATTTAGCGTTCCGGTACGATGCTGTGCAGAAACCGTTGGGGTGACATAACTTACCCCTTCCAAGTTAGTACGCTAACATCTTCGGCTGCATCATCACTTACCATCAGGTGAGATCGCAGTCAAGTACTAACTTGTATAGCGTAAAAAAAAAACTAACGCGTGCAACCTAGCCGGCGCGCGGCGGCCGTCTGAAATCGGTCCGTCGGGACGGCTCCTTGTTGCTTTGTCGAGCACGTGACAAATGAGGGCAGATATGTCTATTTGTAATAATGTGATAATTTTTATCAAATTCAAATGTAAGGTAACAACCCATTGAAGCGGACAACGAGATCGCATCCCACGCAGGTCCCAACTTATCGCGCACGAGTGTACACAAATGAAAATAAAATAAAAAACCGGCCAAGTGCGAGTCGAACTCGCGCACCGAGGGTTCCATACTATAAAAGAAGTAAAACATTAAAAGTATCACTTTTGTTCATGAATTTACGAGTATAATTTACATGTAAGTACTTTTGTTGGCGAACCGCAAACTTTGTTTTTGGTGGTTTATTGTTATTATCAAAAAAAGTATAAAAGTTAGGGAGTTGATTTTATTTTTCCTGTAAAATATACATTGATGTCTATTGATCATAATTATTTCAGATTTTTCGATTGATAAACTTCGGAGATAAGGGGGGAACGGTATTTTTTTCGACAGTTTGCTCAATAAATCAAACCTATTCGGCATAAAAATAAATAAAAATCGGTTTTAGTTTACTTGTGTATACAAGTAACGCCCTTTTATATGATACCCATTATCTCATTTTGAAAATTCGAAGCCCCGGTTTTCCCCCATTTTTAAATAAAAATAAAAACAATTTTCAATGTTTTATGATTGCAATGGCGTTGGGTCACTATTACCTAAAACTATTCCAAATTTCAAGTCGATAGCTTTGATAGTTACCTACTGAAATAATCGAGTGTGACAGACGGACGGACGGACGGAGAAAGTCTCACCATAAGAGTTCCATTTTTACCAAATTGGTGTAGAACCCTAAAAAATAAAAGTTCAGTGATAACTTACCTGCAGCGTACGAGGACGTGGGAGCGTGCGCGTCGATCTCGTACTTCAGCGGGTCCTCAATAACTTCTTCATCAGCAATAACTTTGTCAGCAATAACTTTGTCAGCAATAACTTTGTCAGCAATAACTTCATCAGCAATTACTTCGTCAGCAATATCATGAGTCAACGCTTCTCTGTCTCCGTCTACTGACATGGAATCATCACTATATTCTCTTTTTACTGCAACTTCATCGGTAGATTCTTCTGATTTTGCCATATTTTCCTCTTGGTTGTTTCCCTCTTCGCAGTTATCTTCTGTCTTCAGGTCACACGGGTTGACTCCGGGAGTTGGTAACTGCAGATTGCTCCTTAGTTGCGTGGTTTCTTGTTGTAACATCTTTATATGTTGTAATGTTATCTAGAACAATAATTAAATATGAATTTTAGCGGATCTCAATGGCTCATAATATATGTTTTACTATTTAACAAAGAAGACTATACGCCTGAAATCCTGCATAAAAGAAAAGAACTACAAAAAGAATTTCTATCTAGAAGAGAGCAAGGCGAAAAAGTCATACTGAAACACGATAAAATTATATCACTTGACAACAAAAGCCCCGGCAAATACTCACCAAGAACCAGGCATAGCCCTAAAGCTAGAAGTTACAAAAGGAAACCTCAGCCTTCACCAGAAACTCTACCGCGTAACAAAACCAATAACCTTAATATTCACAAAAAGAACAAGATATCCATAGATTCGTATATGATAAATAAACAGGCTCCATCAAGCTCTACAGCCTCATCACCTCGAACTCTTTCAGAATTTACAACATCACACCGAAGCTAGCAACAAAAGGCCTCTCTCCAATCTGTTTATTTTAATAAAAATTCTAACATAATAACTAATTGCATCTCTCTCAAGCCGACTCGTCCTCGTGAGAGTAGTAGACGGACACCCTCCATCCATCGACTATACATTGGAACACTCAATGTTAGATCTCTCGTAGGAATAGGCCGCCAAGACGAACTAGAGTACGCTTTACGAAATATTAAATATGATATATTAGGAATATGTGAGGTTAAAAAAGAAGGAACCCACATCATTGAGCATGATGAATATATTTTAATGTACACAGGAAAGAAAAGTGGCAGAAATGGGGTGGGATTTATGATAAAAAAGAAGTTTAAAAATAATATAATTGATTTTATATCCATTTCAGATAGAGTCGCCAGATTGGACATAAATATGGAAAGTGCCGCTCTTAGCATCATACAAGTATACTCCCCGACCGAAAAGTCATCGGAAGAAGAGCTAGAGAGTCTATATAACGATGTTTTGCTAGCAATGGAGAATTCTCTTTCAAAAACATATATTATGGGAGATTTTAATGCAAAAATTGGCTATGCAAACCCAGAAGAGAGCACTATAATGGGGCCCTGGGGCTATGGAACTCGCAACAACAGAGGATCGAGACTGGCTAACTTTTGTCTTGAAAATCAGCTATACATTATGAATACACATTTTAATAAAAAACCTAAACGGAAGTGGACTTGGCGATCGCCGGACGGACGTACCCTTAATGAGATAGATTTTTTTATATGCAGAAGAAGTGACATTTATTCCATACAAAATATAGAAGTCATTGCTACCTCACACCCGACTGACCATAAAATGGTCCGGGCAACTATATCCATTTGTGCACAGAAACCAAAATCACGGAAAACGTATAAAAGCAAGCAATCTGGCTACATACCTATCGAATGCGAACAGTTGAAAAACTCTTTTATAGAGCTATCAAACTCTTATAAAAGTACTAAAGACATACAAAAAAACTATACACATCTGATCCAAACAATTAAAAAAAGCGTGAATACGCTGCCAAAACAGGAGAATAATAATAGTGAGCCAAATATAATAACAGAAGACATTAAGAAATTGATAAAAGAAAGAACTGAGCTCAAAGAAAAACAAAATAAAACGCAATATGACAGGAAACGACTCCAAAACTTGTACAAAAACATAAGGAAACGCATAAAAACAAACAAAAAACGCTGTAAACTAAAAATCTTCGAAGAAGAATTAGAGAAACGGGCATCCATAAAAAGAGGTAATAGGCGTCTGAATAACACCAAAGAGTGGATACCGACATTAAAAACTAAAACGGGATTAATCTCTACAAATCGAAATACATTGCTAGAGATAGCTACCGAATTTTACCAGAACCTGTACAGCTTGCCACTACAAGATGAAATACAGTCTAGATATCGAGAACAGGGTATGGTAGAGCCTCCTGTATTCTTAGAATGTGAAATCCGACACGCTATTAATTCTTTAAAATCCATGAAAAGCCCAGGAGAAGATGATATAACAAATGACACTATCAAAGCTCTTGTAGAGCCTATAACGCCCATTTTAACACGACTATTTAACGACATTATAAGTCAAGGTAAAATACCAAAAGAATGGGAAATTTCAAACATAAAGCTACTATATAAGAAGGGTAACCCTCAAGATATCAACAACTATCGACCCATTAGTCTTCTCCAGACAACCTACAAGTTATTCACGAAAGTAATACTGAGCAGATTAAAAACAGATTTTGAACTTCAGCAACCTAGGGAACAAGCTGGCTTTAGAAGGAACTACTCTACGTTGGACCATATTTTTACTTTGAAGCAAGTGATGGAGAGATATGTAGAGTATGGAAAAACGTTATACGTAGCGTTTGTGGACTACACCAAGGCCTTCGACTCAATTTTTTACGAGGCTCTATGGACCGCTCTGAGAGAGCAAAACATACCCATAAAATACATTTCCATCCTCAAGGAGATATACTCAAAGAGCAAAGCTACTATAAAACTAGAAAAAAGAGGCAAAATATTTGACGTAAGACGCGGAGTAAAACAAGGCGACCCGATATCTGCTAACCTTTTTACTGCTCTCCTAGAGCACATATTTAGAAAGCTAGATTGGGAAGGCCTAGGGATTAACATAAACGGTGAATATCTGAACCATCTTCGCTTCGCTGATGACATAGTCATTTTAGCAGAAAACCAACATCAGCTATCACAAATGCTCGAAAGTTTAGACTTACAAAGCAGAAAGTGTGGCTTGGAGATGAATCCTGCAAAAACTTGTATTATGTCAAATGGAGAGCAGTGTAAAGTCGTTATACATGGAAAAATTATCAAGTACGTAGATGACTACATATACCTGGGCCAGAGTATATCTTTTAAAGGACACTACAATGATGAAATAGATAGACGAATCAAAAAAGCTTGGGCGTCCTACTGGTCTCTTAAACACATTTTCAAATCACAAATTGACATAAAACTGAAAAAGAAAGCAATGGACTCGGTAGTGACGCCGACTCTACTCTACGGCTGCCAGACATGGCAGTTTACCAAAGAAAATATGCACAAAATCCAGGTAACCCAAAGAGCCATGGAAAGGAGCATGCTAGGCCTAAAACTTAAGGATAAAATAAAAAACGAGATCATCCGATCGAAAACCAAAATAATTGACGCGGCAAAACTGGCATGCCACCTTAAATGGCGTTGGGCTGGACATATCGCGAGAAGTACCGATGGAAGGTGGACCGAAAAACTACTTCATTGGTATCCTCGCGACAAGCGAAGACCGAGAGGCCGTCCGCGGCGGCGCTGGCGCGACGACCTGACTGAGACGGCAGGAATCACCTGGACGAGATTGGCGAGGGATAGATTTAAATGGAAAAGGATGGAGGAGGCCTTTGCCCGAAAATGGGCGTTCCAATAAAATAAAATAAAATAAATAATGACATATTACATTGCATGCAATAATTATGTAAATTGACTTTTAATTTAAATATTTTGTGAATAATTTTATTAATATTTTATGTAATCATATATTGGAAATAAAAGGCTATTATTATTATTATTATTATTATTTAACAAGAAAACCGCCTTCAACACACATTAAACTACTGTTGGATACAGGCTTTCCAATTAAAAAGGACATGGCCGAAACTTGTATGGAACTGTGCCCTGGAAAAAAATATTCATGGCCAGCGACAAACAGTACGTCATATTAAAGCTTATAATTATGTCTTTACAATAGTTTAATTTTTATAATCAGAAAACTTGCGAGAGACATAATATTTGCATATAACAACTTTCAACAAAATGCGCCTAAATATTTTAAACAGCAATGATTTTTTATCTCCGTATCAGTCTCCCTCCCGCAGTGGTCGGGGTTGGTCGCTTGTAACTTAGCGCTGATCGTTCGCGCGCGATTTAGAAAAAAAATGAATACGTTAAAATGTTCGCAGTGTAATATTGTAATAGACGAATTACTAGCATATGTACAAAATAAAATATCAGTAATCGATGAAGAAACATTAAAAAGAATTTGTGTGTCGGCGTTTACGCATAGTGAAATCAGCAAGTCAAAGTGTTTGTTATTTGAATCTCTGCCTACAGCGCAGCGCAAAATATCAAGAAAAGGCAGCAAAAAGGAAGAAAAAGATCTGGATGATATCATTAGCGTTTTCAAATCGGTGGATCCCGATATAGTTCCGGTTTTTGTGGCGAGAGCACTTGAAAAACTACCGCCTATTTTATTCGACCATCTGGATTGCACAAAACTACTTAAAGATCTTACCAAATTGACTTCAGAAATCGAGGATATTAAAAGCAAGTATGTAACTATACAACAATTTGACGAATTACGATCGGATATACGAAATCTGAAGTATGCATCGCTTCCTCCTTCATCTTTGAACCTACCGACAGGCTATGTAAACATAAAACGAGGTGCGTGGAATATGTCGAGCGGCCCTGTTGGCCTTACTTTTGATCACAATACCTTGGATTATAATAGTTCCACCGAGGAGCGAGAAGACCTACAACCGCTACATAATAATGGCAAGGTGTCGAATGTGCGTCAAGAGAATTGTGCAGTAACGGGTACGCCGCATTATCGAAATGTGGAAGCCGCGCCAGTTACGACGCGGGGAGTGGATTTGACGATGGATGCGGTGGCGCCACCTGCACAGGAGGTCAGTCGTGAGCGCGGCGAAGGAGTGCCGTCTACTTCGCTATCTCCAATCTCGGTCAACCCATGTGACCCAATACAGAATACCGGGGGTAAACGGGAGCTTGTACAGAACATAGCCACAACAACGACGGGTGTATGCGTCACGCGCGGCGGTGGCGCGGGCGGCGCGGAACCGGGCAGCAGCGCCGCGGGCGCGGCTGGGGACAGCGATGAGTCAGCGCGTGCAGCGAGCCAGCCGAGCGAGCAGTTGAGCGGAGACCCGCGTAAACAAAGCAAAGGAACTACTTTTGCTGATGTGACTAAAGCGGAAGGCGAGTGGAAACTCGTACAGCATCGAAGACGTAAAATGAATTATTATCGTTACCTTGGCACGTCAGGCATTTCGAATGATAAAGATAGCAACTTCAAAGCTGCTGACAGGAAAGTACCTATTTTTATCACTATGGTGCACAAAGAAACAACCGAGAACGATATTACTGAGTATATATTTAATAAAACTCAAGAAAAGGTTGAGCTTGAAAAGATTTCCTTCCTGAAAGAAAGAAATCACAAAGCATACAAATTCTTTGTATCAGATACGAAATTGCCAATATTTTTGGATAAGACACTTTGGCCACAGGGAAGAATATTCAGGCGTTTTGTAAATTTCAGGCGAAAGTTTTCGAACGGTGAAGCCTTGAATACCGTTAACGGCATTGTCCCAACTCTAAATGGATAATAGTCCCTTATGTAAACTAATCAGCTTCAACTGTAAAAGTATAAAGCGCTCAGTTGACAGTGTGAGGCTTATGTGTCAGTCGGCGGATTTAATAGCGCTTCAAGAGACTTGGTTAGCGCCACACGATCTACAGTTCCTCGACGAGATCGACGGGCGGTTCGGCTGCACGGGTACCTCTGCGATGGATACGACGGCAGGGATGGTGTGTGGCCGACCCTATGGCGGTGTGGCACTACTATGGAAGAAAAGTGTTTTTCAAAATGTGTCGATTGTGCGCTGCGATAACCCGCGAATATGTGCTGTGAAAATAGTGATGGGCGATAGGTCCATCCTAGTGTTCAGTGTGTACATGCCGACGGATACCTCGATCAACCTTTCGGAGTTTACGGATTGTCTCGGCGCGGTGAGTGCGATCATTGATTCTATGGATATTGAGTCTGTATACGTGCTCGGTGACTTTAACGCACATCCCGGCGAACGGTTCTTTGACGAGCTGTTGGGTTGTTGTGGTGAAGCGGAATGGACGTGTGCGGATGTACATTTTTTAGGTATAGGATCGGACACGTACACCTTTCTAAGTGAAGCCCATGGATCGACACGATGGCTCGATCACTGCGTAACCACTAGGTCCGCTCTGTCATCCATAGTTAATATCTATGTTATGTATGATGTGTTGTGGTCTGACCACTACCCGCTAGTGATTGACTGTAACTTGAATGTTGTTAAACCTAAATTAATTAACTTTAATAAAACGAGGAACAGAGTTATATGGGGAGACCGTAAGCTGGAACAGATCGACTCGTATAGTAAAATAAGTCATGACAGGTTAAGGCTGATAGATCTTCCCGAAGAGTTTCGTGCTTGTTGTGATTATGTTTGTACGCGTGCCGATCATTTGTTACGTATTGATAAATTATATAGTGATATCATAACGTGTCTATCCGAGGCCGCTTCGGAATCTCATACTGTAAAATCGCTCGGTAGGAAGCGTCCTGTGGTTGGATGGAACAAATATGTTCGCGATGCGCACAGGGAGGCCAGGTCTAAGTTTCTTATGTGGGTCTGGTATGGAAAGCCAAAAAAAGGTGTAGTATATGATGACATGCAACGAAGTCGAGGTATATTTAAGTCACGTCTGAAATGGTGTCAAAACCATAGTGAACAAATAAAAATGGATATGTTGGCTACTCATCATTCGAAACAAGACTTCCGAAGTTTTTGGAAATCCACCAAGAAGTCAAACTGTAGTAGGCCTGGTCTACCAGTCAGCGTAGAGGGAGTGAGCGATCACAGTCTTATAGCCGAAATATTTAAGCACCACTTTACGGTAACATCACCATTGGGCCCATCACAGTCCAAGTGCGAGGGAGGAACGTGTGGTCAGGAGGTCAGTATCCGTTTCACAGCTAAACAGGTGAAGAACGCTATAACCTCCATGTCGCGCGGAAAGTCTCCTGGCCACGACGGACTTAGCATTGAACACCTAATATATGCTGGTCCGCACCTGCCTAGAGTGTTGGCCATGTTCTATAACTTGTGTATAGCACACTCATATCTGCCCGCTGCACTGATGCGGACTGTGGTGGTGCCAATAGTGAAAAACAAAACGGGCGATATATGTGACAAGTCCAACTACAGGCCGATTTCTCTCGCGACCATTGTCGCGAAAGTGCTTGATAGTTTGCTTAACATCCAGCTTGATAGTCACATTAACCTACATGACAATCAGTTTGGTTTTAGACCTGGTCTGTCAACGGAGTCGGCTATATTATGTTTAAAGCAAACTGTCAAGTGCTATACAGTAAGACGAACTCCTGTCTATGCATGTTTCCTCGATCTTTCCAGGGCATTTGACCTGGTTAACTATGATATCCTGTGGCAGAAGATGAGGGATTCTGGGGTCCCTCAGGAGGTCAACAGAATTTTCCAATTTTGGTACACGAATCAGGTCAATGTCGTGCGATGGTCCGAGTCTTACTCCGAGCCGTATAGGTTGTGGAGCCGTACTGGAGTGTGGAGTGAGACAGGGGGGGTTGACGTCTCCGAAGCTCTTCAACCTATACGTCAATTCACTGATAGAGCAGCTGAGCAGCGCTCGTGTTGGTTGTCATATTGACGGAGTGTGCCTCAATAATATTAGTTACGCAGACGACATGGCGCTGCTGAGCGCTTCTGTTTGTGGGTTGACGAAACTGTTGGGCATTTGTGAAAGGTATGCCCAAAGTCACGGCTTGATATACAACGTAAATAAGAGCGAATTCATGGTCTTTCGGGCCAAAGGTAAATCACTGCCTGCGACAGTGCCGCCCATCAAACTATATGGTACCGCTTTAAAGCGAGTTTTTAATTTTAAATACCTCGGGCATGTGATATCCTTTGACCTGAAAGACGATGCAGATATAGAGAGGGAGCGCAGGGCGTTGTCTGTGAGAGCGAACATGATCGCCCGCAGGTTTGCTCGTTGTACGGTTCCAGTTAAAGTAACTCTTTTTAGGGCATACTGTACCTCGTTTTACACGAGTAGCCTGTGGGTCGATTATACGCAGAGGCAGTACAATGCCCTACGCGTCCAATATAATAATGCATTCAGGATGCTGATGGGGTTGCCTCGATTCTGCAGCGCGTCAGGTATGTTCGCCGAGGCGCGGGTGGATTGCTTCTACACTACCATGCGCAAGCGGTGCACATCCCTGGTGCGCAGGGTTCGGGCCAGCTCTAGCGGCGTCCTGAAGGTATTGGCGGACAGGTTTGACTGTCTGTACCTGCGCCATTGCTGTATGGTGCACGTGCTGACAAATCAGGCCTATCACAGGGGGGGATGATTTTCACAGCAAGTAATAAATATTTTACTAACATTAGTTTTTAAGGTGTGTGTGTTACTAACAATTAATTTATGATCCTAGTTGGTCGAATTAAATGATTTTTATTTTTTTAATTTTTATTTTTTTATTAAAATATCATGCGTATTGTTTATGAACTAATTATTTTTTCATATTACAAAGCTTAGAAAATGCGAGTAAACATTTTGAATTGCAATTTTTGAATAAAAAAATCATTGCTATTAAAATATTAAGGCGCATTTTGTTGCAAGTTGTTATGCTAATATTATGTCTCTCGCAAGTTTCCTGATTATAAAAATTAAACGATTGTAAAGACATAATGATAAGCTTTAATATGACGTACTGTTTGTCAATGGCCATGAATATTTTTTTCCGAGGGCAGAATCCGGCCATGTCATTTAAGACTTATACGGTTTGATCATGGATACCATTATCAGAACTGGACTAAATTCAAATGGGACCACACGAGAAGCGTCAGCTTTCTAAAGTAATAATAAAGAATCATCAAAATCAATTCAACCAGTCAAAAGTTATGTCGTAACAAACATATAAAAAGACAACAATATACAGTCGAATTGAGAACCTCCTCTTTTTTGTAGTAGGTTGAAAAATGCAAAAAGATCTGGCACCACTGATCTCTATTTAAATAGTTCGCTGGATCAAACATTCCATACAAATGAATTCATTTTTTGTGCCGATTTGAAGTGCCCTTTCAAAGGTCTACAGTACTAAGCTCACATTTGTTGCTAGTGACCATCATTTTGAACATCGTTTTATTTTATAGCTAGACCGCTATAAACTTGGCCCTCCCATGGTCTCCGGAACGCGGGGCGGGAGCTACTAAACCACTGATCTCTATTCTATGGATTAAACATTTTATACTATTCGGGCTAGGTTCACTGTGGATCTATAGAATAGGGATCAGTGCGCTTAACAAATCAGCTGTCAGTGACTGACGTGAATTACGCTACACAAGATAATATTAATCTTGCGACGTGGATAATGATACATACTCAAGAAAATACCATAGGCGAATTCTCAAGATGCGAGTCATTACATCGTATCGTGTATAGCCGATCGCACACCCGCCCCGCGTCCCGCAGACCATGGGAGGGCCAAGTTTATAGCGGTCAAGCTATAGTTCCATGGACGCTCACACCAGGTTACGCAGCAGTCAGCGCCAAAATGGCGAAAATCAAGTGTCGACATTTTTACATTGACAGTCTGATGTCCAGTATACTAGTATTTAATACTTAGAGGTTTGGCACAAAATCTAAAAAAAAAGACGTGTAGCACTCGGAGACTGCCGCGGTAAAGCTATTGCATAGCATTTTAAGCTATTTTTAGGTTTTAGTTTTCCCATCTATCGATGAATATCAGAAATTTTAATGAGTTTTTGAAATATCGTCGCGTGGTCTTCTCCATGGGACAAGTCCCCATGGGGGTACAGGCCTCGAGGCATGCCTCCTTACCCGGGTTGCTCTTTTAGCACTTGTAAGGGGCTAAGGCCTCGCCTCTTGGCTGGAGGCCCGTTGGTGCTGACTTTTTGAAATATCACGCTTCTCTCTTTAGTTCTGCAAATCGCCTCTAGGTGGCATTGGTTGTATCGGTGTTACGCAGTAACGCCGTTACTTAAGTCATTAAAAATTCTGCTATTCATCGATAGATGGCACAACTAAAAACTAAAAGGTTTGTGAAGGTCTGCTCTCCTGCATTCATGGTACCCTGGTACCAAAAGCTCCACTTTAGGGGTGTTAGGTTATTTTCGTTACGGAATTTCTGGATTCGGTCTCCACGCTCAAAGTCCGCGATAGAAGCTATGCAATAGCTTAAAAAAGAAAAGAAATTACAGTATCACATACTCAATGGTTTTAGTTTTTTAACCATCTCAAAAAATTCCCAAATACTCCTAAAAAAGTTTTAACTTCCAAGGTTACATAACCTAACCGTTGCAGAGTGTGTACTTAACTCTGTCGCGAGTTCAACGGTTTTTTCGGACCTCAAACATGAAGAAGATGTACTGAGTAAGATGACTCACCACTTCATGTTTCTCCAGTAACTCCATCATCAGACAGCGCGCTTTCAGGCTC
The DNA here is from genome assembly GCA_963855885.1 of Coenonympha glycerion. Lineage (NCBI taxonomy): Eukaryota > Metazoa > Arthropoda > Insecta > Lepidoptera > Nymphalidae > Coenonympha > Coenonympha glycerion. Next base: position 1,867,035 of record OY979651.1, read on the forward strand.
TGCTCTCTGAATCCGCTAAAGTTCCTCAGTCTCTGAGCACATTGCACACAGAGTGTTTGCTACGTCTGCTAGAACATACATAGAGCACTCACCACTTCATGTTTCTCCAGTAACTCCATCATCAGACAGCGCGCTCTCAGGCTCTGCTCTCTGAATCTGCTAAAGTTCCTCAGTCTCTGAGCACATTGCACACAGAGTGTTTGCTACGTCTGCTAGAACATACATAGAGCACTCACCACTTCATGTTTCTCCAGTAACTCCATCATCAGACAGCGCGCTCTCAGGCTCTGCTCTCTGAATCTGCTAAAGTTCCTCAACTGCTGAGCACATTGTACACAAAGTGTTTGCTTTAGCTTCGCTCCTTCACACAGCTGAAACAATTCAAGTCAAGTGAAATCATTTATTTCATATAGGCCTTACTTGTTAGCTCTTATGAATGCTCAGTAACAATAATTAAGTAAAGTGTCATTCAGTCACAATATAAAAAAAAAATACAGTCGATATCTCGGAAAGTATAAAAGATGGAAGAACGGTTTCTTGACAAGAGTTAATCAGGACTCGAAGGTCTACGTGATGAATAGAAAAAAAATCTGATATGGCGGATTTTTTTTCTATAGAAAATGTATGGGGCATTTTGAAGGGATTTTTTATAGGCGGGAAGACAGCACGCGCCCTACTAGTTTATAACTATAATTGTCCAGCAAAGTTAAAATAACGAGTAGGTATGAGTAAAAAACATTAATATTCGACAATTTAGCTGTGCCTATTTATATAAAAACACATATAACATTTTTCTTTAAAATCGACGCAAAAAAGTGGTCGCACTTTGATTTTCTTTATTAATGGATAAAAAAAAATTAATCGAAATCTAGCTGTACTGGTAATCCTGAAAAAGGAACTTTTGTTCCTTAAAAATGTCTTATTATAATTATACGACTAACGAGAATATTTTCAAATAAAAATATTCGTGACAGTAGAAGTAATAAATTACTGCTGCAGCCAGCATAAGAGGCATTGATGGTTGAACGTGATGATGATGATGGTGAGTCTACCAATGCAAAGTTGTGGCCAAGGCTTGTATTATACTTTTCTTGAACAATGCGTAGAAATTTAAACTAATTAATACATCAATAATCATAGCAATCATATCTAAGTAATCATAGACAAACATTTTCAAAACCAATCACGAACACAATATTGTTTTTCGAGTTAAATTGTTCATTTATTTTTTATTTTTAACTAAACAGCTTTCTTTTTGAAAGCCAATCGTGATTTAGTTAAGGGCAATGGGTAACATCCGGGCGCGAAAATTCAAATTTTATTTAGTTTTTTGCTCATAGTGGGCTAATTATACATCGAAGGTTAATGGCAATGTGTTTTGCGGGCACAGACTTTATTCATCTACATGTTTTTAATAAAAACTCTGCTCAACAATACTCATTTACTTCATATTGGTTCCCGATAGCTCGAAATCTGGGAAACTGCAAAACATTTTCTTTCGGGAACCAATATGAGATGAGTGGGAACTTTCGAGCAAAGTTTCAATTAAAAACATGTAGATGCATAAAAAGTAGGCCCGCAAAATGCATTGCCATAAATCTACAATGTTTAGTTAGCCTAATATTTGCGAAAAACTAAATAAAATTTGAATTTCGCGGGCTGGTAGGGCCGCAACACCTTAAATCCATTATGTTTTCGATTCGAATAACGAATCGATGATTACGGTCACTAAGTATTAGAAATTGTACCATTTCCCTTATCTTAATATATATAAATCTCGTGTCACAATGTTTGTCCTCAATGGACTCCTAAACTACTGAACCGATTTAGTTCAAACTTCGTGAATATCTGTCATTTGGTCCAACTTAAAAGATAGAATAGTTTTTATCCCACGTGGACGAAGTCGCGGGCATCAGCTAGTTGTATTATAATATATTCAATTTCATTATTCTTTGCATTGAGGATGATCGTTCAATAGTTCATTCTTGCTATGGTTCAGGAATAGTCACATCACTAGGGTTATGCCAAAATAAAGTGACTTAATCAGATCGGCCATATTTGTTTACCTTTTAACTCAAGTCTATTTGAACAGGGTATAGGTATACTATTATTAAAAAAAGCAGTGATAGCTCATTGGTTCTGACCTCTCATAAGGAGGTCGCGGGTTCGAATCCTGGGCACGCACCTCTGACTTTTCCGAGTTATGTGCGGTTTAGGAAACTAAATATCACTTGCTTAGCGGTGAAGGAAAACATCGTGAGGAAACCTGCATGCCTGAGAGTTCACAAAAATGTTCTCGATGGTGTGTGAAGCCCGCCAACCCGAAATTGGCCAGCCTGGTGGGCTATGGCCAAACCCCTCTCAGTCTGAGAGGAGACCCGCGCCCAGCAGTGGGACGTAAAAAGGGGTTGAGATGATGATGATGATGATGACTTATTATTAGTGAACTATTTAACTCAGAGATTCTCAAACTTATTTCTTTACCGCCGCCTTTGAAAATCAATTATTTTTCAGCGCCCCCAATTTTTAATACACTCCTCAAACATAAAAAACCACAATTTCATAACTTTAATTTAGTTATGGTGGTATAATTAATTTAGGTCAATGAACCAGCCGATTGGTACCGAATTGCACCAAATGCGTTATTTGACAAACTCCCTTCCATCCATTTTTTTGTTACACAATACAAGTTAGTAGTTGACTGTGATCTCACCTGATGGTAAGTGATGATGCAGCCGACGATGTTATCGTACTAACTTGGAAGATGTTAGCGTACCAACAGTTTCTACACAGCATCGTACCGGAACGCTAAATCGCTTGGCGGTACGTCTTTGCTGGTAGGGCGGTAACTAGCCACGGCCGAAGCCTCCCACCAGACCAGACCAGAGCCAATTTAGAAATTATAAAATTCCAAAGTGGCCCGTGGCGGGAATCGAACCCGCGACCTCCCACTCGAATCCTAGCGTGCGTACCCTACGCCACGGAGGTCGTCAAAATTAGTTCATCCAATATTAGTTCAACTATACAATTACGATTGCCAGCCGCCAATAAGTAATCTCAGGATTGAGCATCCGAAAGATAAATAACGTGAACCTATTTCATTCAAGCAAACAGTAGCGCTATCGGTCAAAAATTTATAGATAACAGCTGAGCGAAATTAAGAATACCGCTTACCTACGATGTCTCCATGCATTCGTAATATCAAAATTATTTTAATTTGTGCATATTTCGAATGTGGTGTTATCCAGGTTCATATAGTAATAATCTATAGTCCTGGCCATTTTTGGTTCAGATATAAAATAATTAAATTATCTTTTATTTCAATGCCTTACACACTTAAATCGGAAATACTTCTCTAAAACTTAAATAAATGAATATGGTATTATGAATGTATGGAGACATTGTAGGTAACCTCAATCTTAACTATGGAAAAAGATCAAAAATTAACTTACAGGATATCCAGTTAACTTTTCGTACGCTTCCCTCAAGCTGTGTTGACTTATTGGAAACATCTTGCTGTTAGTGTTGAAGCATATCATGCAGACCTGTAAATACAATACTAGTTATAGTAGATCTAACAATGAAGATGCATCCAACTCCTTCCTAATTCTTTACGCATTGCATGAAACAAGCGATTGTGAAGGAGTGGGCACGTCTTCATGGATTTAATTACCATATACTTCTATATTACTAAAGACTATTTACTATCTATGAAGCAGTCTTCAATAGCTGACGATAGATAGCGTTACCAGTCCCTTAGCATACGCTGACGAATTTTTTCGACGAGCGTGGTATAAATACAAGTTCTGACGTCATACATTTGGATCACAAGAACAAAGAGTGTCTGGGGAACCCCAGACACACTTTGTTTGAAGGAAATTTTGCAATTGACTCCAACAATTTGGCGGAAATCTTTAACTTTACACCCGCCATCACATTGCCAATATTGCTGTTTGCTTTATTCCTTACAACTATGGGTTTAATGTTGATTGCAATGTTCAGGCTTATGGAATGGGCTACCAGCAGTTAGGAAATATGCGGTGCGATGAGAGGGATAAAGATGGCGCACAAACGCAACTCGCCGCGGCTTCGCGCGCCGCCGCCGTTGACACTTGCTGATGTGACATTACAGTGTCTGTTAAATATTAAATATTTGATATTTCTCAATGAACGAGTAGAAAAAGTCATAGAACAATAGTGGTTTATGGTACAAGTGAGTAAAGTTGGTGATTACCGCTGAGGCGCCATTGAGACCCGAGCCGTTAGGTGAGGGTCTTAAGATAGCCGAGGACGGTAATCATCAATACTCACGTGTATCATACGACGTTTTTATTTAGTAGATAAAATTACAAAAAACTGTCTAATTCACTAGTGAATAATAGTAATGAAAAAGTCACATTTTTGTGATTATAGGTGTCATTATGTGCCTAATTGCAGTGAAATTAGAGCCACTTTATGAAAAGTTGTTAATTTTATTGTATGCACCTACAGGCAGAGGCACCTGGGTTAATTCGTAAAGCGTGCCCACGGCTAACCTTTTAACTTGATCCTAAAAATACATTAACGTGATAAGAAGTCCCGATTATTTCATTTTGTTTACAATACAAAAAAAATTCTTTCATTTAGAAAAATAAAATTTAGCAACTCATATCATTTTCATTATTCCCAGTTCATTGATATTGAACCGGCTGTTTTTAGGGATGGCACTTAAAATTTAAGGTACATTTTTGAACTCCCTATGATTCAAGATAATATGAGCTACACTTCCTGTGATATTTTTTCATGCATCTATACATCATTACCAACTATATTTATTAGGGATAGGCTAATTAGGGATAATAATCTACATGTTGTATAACCCTGAAGTTAATAATGAAATAGTTACCAGCACAGTTGAGGGAACAGCTCCCGGGCGGAGCTGCCTCGCGCCACCTTCTACTTCACAAACATCATCATGCAGGAAGTGCTGCGAGCAGACCACAGCTGAGTCTGGCAGCCGATACTCTTGTATGCCGAGGGCTCTGAGCCACGCAGCACGGATATTCGCTTTTCTGGGGAACCTGGAAGTTATCATTTATTTAGTTACTGTACTGAGCATCTTACAGCTATGCCACATAGAGGGGGAAGTACCTTAAATATTGCAAATGAGTATTTTTACACGACTGCCCAAAAAAAGGAGTGTAGTGTTTTAGGGTTCATGTATGTGAGTTTCTTTATTCCACAATAACTTCTGAACAGACGGGACGGGACAAAGGGACGGACACGCCCGGCTATTCTATATTTGGATGGCAAAATTGTGGGCAAAATGAGTGTTCATGAAGATTCATTTATTAAAATGTCAGATTGAGGCTCGCGTAAAGATATGGATCGATTGACCTCGTGTTTAGCTTCGCAGCGGCCTGTACAGGAGCTGAACGCGAATCCAATGTAAGGGAGGACAGCGTATTCAATGTACGGAAGGACAGCGTGGCTTTTAGTAGGCAAAAGACGGGAACACGCTATCCGTACGCAGATTTTAATACGAAGCAAATCTAGCCAATTAGCCAACGGGTGTTCCGTTAACTACTCTAGGATAGCCCCAGCATTGTTTGGTTTAGAACTTGTTTGGAACTCACCCATGGAAGGTAACGCCGTCGAGTTTGGATTTGTAGTTCTCCGGCACATTTTCACAGTGAGGCACACAACACCGCAGTATTGTTTGCGTTTCCATTCTCTAATCACCACGTTACCAAGTATTTTCGTAAACAGTTAAATGATGAATTGCGAATTGCAATACCTATATTATTAATGGACGAAAGACGCCACGAAAGACGAAACTCGAAATATGCATCAAGATTCAAGCAAGATCAACCATTTTGTTTATCACAGACCACGAATGTTGTTTATGAGTTATGACAACAGATTAAAGATATTGTAGGTATCTTACTTTATGACTTTATGTCATAGCCATAGAGATAATGCATACATATAAGAGAGCGATCCAAACATGTTTGTTAAGCTAAAATGAGACTTATTGCATTCACTTTACAGTAGCTATTCTCTTACAAGCGGTAGCCGGTAGCTAGCTAAAAGTGGTCCTGGGCGAGAACGATCCCTCTGGTACTGTGTCCTTGTCTAACACCTTGCCATCTGAACTAAATATTGGATTTGGTAGAAATGGTAGAAAAAAATATAGTTTGCTTTTTTATGATTTACTAAAACGAACATACACAAACTTTGAAACTTTTTTTTATTATTTCTCCATTTTCCGGTTTCCATTTTCCATTTTCCATTTTCGATTTTCCATTTTACATTTTCCATTTTTCATTTCCCATTTCCCATTTTCCATATTCCATATTCCATTTTCCATTTCCCAATTTCAATTTTCCATTTTCAATTTTCCATTTTCCATTTTCAACTTTCAATTATCCATTTACCATTTCCCATTTCCCATTTTCCATTTTCAATTCTCCATTTCCCATTTTCAATTTTCCATTTTCCACTTTAAATTTTCCGTTTTCCATTTTCAATTTTAAATTTTCGATTTTCCATTTCCCATTTTCAATTTCCCATTTCCCATTTTCCATTTTCCATTTACCATTTTCCATTTCCCATTTCCCATTTTCCATTTTCCACTTCCTATTTCCCATTTTCAATTTCCCATTTTCCATTTCCCATTTTCCATTTTCCGCTTCCTATTTCCCATTTTCCATTTTCCATTTTCCATTTTCCATTTTCAATTTTCCTTTTCCATTTTCACTTTTCCATTTTCCACTTCCTATTTCCCATTTTCCGTTTCCATTTTCCATTTCCCATTTTCATTTCCCACTTCCTATTTCCCATTTTCAATTTCCCATTTTCAATTTCCCATTTTCCATTTTCCATTTTCCATTTACCATTTCCCATTTTCCATTTCCCATTTTCCATTTCCCATTTCCGATTTTCCACTTCCCATAATCCATTTTCCATTTCCCATTTTCCATTTCCCATTTCCCATTTTCCATTTCCCATTTTCCATTTTCCATTTTCCATTTTCCATTTCCCATTTCCCATTTTCCATTTTCCAGTTTCCATTTTCCATTTTCCATTTTCCAATCTTATTTTCCATTTCCATTTTCCATTTCCCATTTCCCATTTTCCATTTCCCATTTTCCATTTTCCATTACCCATTTTCCATTTCCCATTTCCCATTTCCCATTTTCCATTTCCCATTTTCCACTTCCCATTTTCCATTTTCCATTACCCATTTTCCATTTCCCATTTCCCATTCTCCAGTTTCCATTTCCCATTTCCCATTTTCCATTTCCCTTTCCTATTTCCCATTTTCAATTTCCCATTTTCTATTTTCCATTTTCCATTTCCCATTTCCCATTTTCCATTTTCCACTTCCTTTTTCCCATTTTCCATTTCCCATTTTCCATTTTCCATTTTCCATTTTTCATTTTCCATTTTCCAGTTTCCATTTTCCATTTTCCATTACCCATTTCCCATTCTCCAGTTTCCATTTCCCATTTCCCATTTTCCATTTCCCTTTCCTATTTCCCATTTTCAATTTCCCATTTTCTATTTTCCATTTTCCATTTCCCATTTCCCATTTTCCATTTTCCACTTCCTTTTTCCCATTTTCCATTTCCCATTTTCCATTTTCCATTTTCCATTTCCCATTTTCCATTTTCCAGTTTCCATTTTCCATTTTCCATTACCCATTTCCCATTTTCCAATCTCATTTTCCATTTCCATTTTCCATTTCCCATTTCCCATTTTCCATTTTCAATTTCCCATTTTCCATTTTCACTTTTCCATTTTCTATTTTCCATTTCCCATTTCCCATTTTCCACTTCCCATTTACCATTTCCCATTTTCCATTTCCCATTTCCCATTTTTCATTTCCCATTTTCCATTTTCCATTTCCCATTTCCCATTTTCCATTTCCCATTTCCCATCTTCCATTTTCCATTTTCCATTTCCCATTTCCCATTTTCCATTTTCAATTTTCAATTTTCCAATTTCCATTTTCCATTCTTCATTTTCCATTTCCTATTTCCCATTTCCCAACAATAAGTTTTCAGCATAACTTTGCCCGACGAGTTCATCGCTGTAATCAAAGACAATTTCATTATAACTATTCTACTTCATCCGACGACCAGTAGGTATGCTTATTTTATCGTTTGTTTTCGAGTTTGATCTTTGACCTTTAGTCGCGCGTCACCGGATGATGATAAGACTATTAATTAATAAAAACCGGTCAAGTGCAATTCGTTTCGCGCACCGAGGGTTCCGTACTACTGTAGAAAAAGTAAAACCATACCAATTATTCTTCTTACTCAACCGCAAACTTAACTTTGTTTTTTGAGGCTTATTGCTAATAACAAAAAAAGTATAATAGATACTGAGTTCATTTTATTTTTCGCGTAAAATATACATTAATTCCGATTAATCATAATCGTTTCAGATTTTATGGTTGGTGAACTTCGGAGCTAAGGCTGGGGAATGGTATTTTTTGCAACAGTTTTCCTAATGAATCAAAAACTATCAGGCATAAAATGAAATAAAAATCGGTTTTAGGCAAAAATAACCCCGTTTTATATTAAACCTACCCTACGTGTAGCGTATTTCGTCATTGGCACACACTGCTGTCGGTCGCATACATTAGCGCCATTTTTCAATTTCGACAAATTAAAAATTCGGTTTCAGGGCGAAGTCTTGAAGTGCGTGATGTCACTACCGTTTTTTTTTTTCGAGTACGGAACCCTAAAAATGTATTGTTGGCGATGTGGCCCATTTAACTACAGTTCATTGTACAGATAGTGCGTTGCACGCGAGAACTGAGACTCTGAGAGTGTGAAAACTGAAGAGCCGTGGATACTATCCCATGGACGATAGTCACTAATGTTCTGTTTATTGCTTAAAGGTATTTTGTTATTGTTTCTTATTATTACTGAGGTATTTTGTTGTCACGACCTCCCTGGCGCAGGGATGCGCGCTCAGATTCGAGTGGGAGGTTGCGGGTACGATTCCGCCACTTAGGAAATTTATAATTTTTAAAATGGCTCAAGTCTGGTCTGGTTGGAGGCTTCGGCCTTGGCTAGTTACCACCCTACCAGCAAAGATGCACCGCCATGCAATTTAGCGTTCCGATGCGATGCTGTGTAGAAACCGTTGGAGTGAGTTCACTTTCAAGTTAGCACGATAAAATCTTCGGCTGCATCATCACTAATACTATCAGGTGAGATCGCAGTCAAGTACTACAACATGTATAGTGTAAAAAAAATACTAAACTTCGCTGTCCGTCCGTCCGTGTGTCACCAGGCTGTATTTCTTGAACCGTGATAGCTACAGACTTGAAATTTTCACAAATTATGTATTTCTGTTGCCATTATAACAACAAATACTGAAAAATAGAATAAAATAAATATTTAAGGGGCTCCCATTCAAGATACGTGATTTTTTTCTTGTTTTTGCACGCTTTTATAATTAACAATATATTTTCGTTCAAGAAATGTATTTAATTCTAAGTAGCACGTAAATCGTACTTTGGAATGTAATTTGAGTTAATGTAATGAAAATATATCGCATCATTGTCATATATGCAGTAGGTAGGTACCTTAAATGCGTCATAAGCATTGATTAAACATTTTAAAGGTTCAGCACTTACTGACCCCTGCAGCCGGATTTTTAATGTGTCAAAACTGTAAAATAGCGCTAATGTATGCTTGTATACAATGAAAGACATGTTACTGGCTAGTGGCTACTGCCATGATGAATCTTTATTTATGTGTTGCAAATTGCAATAATAATAAATATCTGGGTGACCGAGTTTCGCTCGTTAGTTTAAATACTGGCCAATAGATGGCAGCAGGAGTCATTTTTTTGTAAATTCGACATTTTCTTAAAATGAATCCTAGCTAGATCGATTTATCGCCCCTAAAACCCCCTGCATACTAAATTTCATGAAAATCGTTCGAGCCGTTTCCGAGATCCAGATTATATAGAAATATATATATAACAAGAATTGCTCGTTTAAAGGTATAAAATAATAATAATAATAATAGCCTTTTATTTTCAATAATATACAGTTACATAATAATTAAAATATATCACAAATTATTAAAAGTCAATTTACATTAAGGAGCACACCAGGGCTGTGCCCGCGAAATTCAAATTTTTCGTGGTTTTTCGCGATTTTTAAGCTAATAAGACATAATAGGCTTATGGCCGTCAAATTGCGATAATATCTAATAATGTATAATAATCTTCTTCACGTGTTTATATAAAAATCTCTGCTCGAAAGTGTCGAGTTAAAGAAATTAATCAGAGATTTGCGAGTTACTCACATAAAACTCGATACTTGGACTAACTTCCTAGGATACACATTTTTATGCAAAGATTTTGATCATGTAAAGATGATACTGCCACTCTCGCAAATTGATTGCCATAAGCCTATCATCTCTAATTAGCGTATAAATTGCAAAAAACCACGAAAATTTTGAATTTCGCGGGCAGACCCGTTGATTTCACGTTAATTGCATGCAGAAGATTTGTCAATTTTTATTTTATTGGAACGCCCATTTTCGGGCAAAAGCCTCCTCCATCCCTTTCCATTTATTTCTATCATTGATTCTAAGTACATTTCCCGAGATTGGCCCCTATTTTTTAGTACGGTCCGACAAGGCTCTCTTGGCACTTAAAGGAGGGCGCTGTTGCAAAACAAAGGTAGCCATAAAATAAAATCTCCTCCATTTTACTTTAATTTTAGTTTAAAATAGTTAAAAGTAAGCAAAAATAACATAACATACAATAGTGATATACTGACAGAGCGAACTATCAAACAGTAGCACAAGATAGCGGCGTTAGTTTAGACTTTGGCCACGCGCCATAATAGCCTTGTCGCACTGTATCTATATTATCAAAGATTGGCCCATTGATCTATAATTACCTCTTTGGATTGGCGGCCAATCATTGACCATTGCCAATCTCGTCATTATATACTCTTTGGTTGTCTATGGTCACAGACCCTGGCGCTGGATTTGGAACCGAAGTCTATGGTTTTGAACTTTGAAGCCATTTGAAATTGAAGCTAAAAGTGATTATATACTCTTTGTCACCTCTAGTGTTTTATGTCTATGTCTTTGTTGGTTTGAAGCTGCCCAACAAAGAGTATATAATCACTACGCAACTTTCGGTTCCTGGTCTATACTGCCCAAGGTAAAAGTTAGATAGGTACCTACCTATCTTAATATTTTCGATTTGAATATAAAATCATAAAAAAGGTATGTACAAAATATGAAGTTTGAACTTTAATAAATTATAACTTTGATAAGGCAGGCAAAGTGTATCTGTAAATGTGTTGTATCGGTGTGGGTTGCTTCATCCGGCGACCGGCATGCTTATCTTATTTGTTTTCGAGTTTGATCTATGACCTTGAGACGTCGCCGGGTGATGATAAGACTGAAAAAAATTGGTCAATTGCGAGTCGGGTTCGCGCGCACTGGGGGTTCCGCAATAGGTATACTCTATGGGGTTCCGGGCTGTGGTCCAGATAAGATGCCGGTCGCATTATTTACCTGTTTACTAACATAATTATGAATGTTTTTTATGTCACTTAACAATGTCACTACTCACTAGCTTTCGTTAATAACTCAAATTAACGAGAAATTATTATTATAAATCACATTTTGTTAGGTTATTTCAGACGGCATTTTACGTATTTTTTGCCAGTTTGCTAATATTTTTACGAAAGATTAGTATTAACACTTCATATTGTTGCTAACTTTCGTAAATCACTGCACAAACAACTTAGGGTCCAGGAGCGAGCGAAGCGAGCTCGGGACTTGAGGGCACCCCGACTCGGATAATTTAGGAAACGAAGGGGAAGAGGGGCCTGGAAGGCCCCACCATCCTTCTGAGTGGTTATTTTGTTTTATGACCACACAGAAATAGCCGTCAACCAAGCCTTGAAAAGTGTAAGGGAAAACTAAATTATTAACCTTAAAATTTTTAAAACTTAAAAAAATTATTTCTCGAAAACTATTACGATTCTAGATATTTGGCTTGGGGGGAGAAGTCACCTCACCCTCCCCTCCCCCTCCCCCCACTTTCACCCCCATCCGCCTTGTCACCCAATCTGGAGCCCACCCGGGTTCCGTACCATTAAGACCAATTCTCAGTAGTATATTAGTATTAAGTATACTAAACACGAATTTCAAAAATGCGCAAAAAATCACGTCAGTTGTATGGGAGCCAACTTAAATATTTTTGTTGTAATTTAACTATTAATTTTTAATTTTTAAAATGGATATAAACCTGACTAAAAATTCTGTGGATATTTTAAGCATCTAGGTATCTGTTGCTGTTATCAATATCGAGCAACAACAAGCAACAAAAAAAATCATGTTTGTTGTATGGGAGCCCCCTATTTTTTAGTATTTATTGTATATAGCAGCAACAGAAATAAAACATCTGTGAAAATTTCAAGTCTGTAGGTGTCATGGTTCAAGAGATACTGCCGGAGGGATGGACAGATAACAAAGTCATTTTATAAGGGTTCCATTTTTTGAGGTACAGAACCCTAAAAATATATATTGGGCGATGGTCCATGTAGCTACAGTACAGTGTACATTAGGTACAGTTTATTGAGGGTAGGAACTGAGAGTGAAGAGGCGCTGTAATAGATAATAGTCGCTTCTATTATTTTTTAGTGCTTTATTTTTTTTTTGTTTTTTTTTTTATCTATATATAAGCAGTTACTTCAAGCCCATTTTCTTGTGAAATAGTGCACCTGAATCGCTTCCAATAGGAGTTTTCATTTGTCCGAAGGTGTGAAGGAAAGAAGGAAAGACTGTGCAGCCTATGTGAAACAAAGATATAATTAGAGTTTTTTTTAAATTTCTCTATTGATTGTGTCACTCATGAGAATGTCATTTTTCATCATTGCACCATCCACGTGTATTCGTTGTAAAGCTCTGGATTCAAACTCAAAATTCTTTATTTCACATAGGCCTTACATACAGGCTATATGATTTGACGACCTCCCTGGCGCAGGGGACGCGCGCTCAGATTCGAGTGGGTGGTCGCGGGTTCGATTCCCGCCACAGGGCCCACTTTGGAATTTTATTAAAATTTTAAATTAAAATTTCCAAATTGGCTCTGGTCTGGCTTCGGCCATGGCTAGTTACCACCCTACCAGCAAAGATGCACCGCCAAGCGATTTACCGTTCCGGTGCGATGCTGTGTAGAAACCGTTGGGGTGAGTTACTTACCCCTTCCAAGTTCCAAGTTGGTATGTTAACATCTTCGGCTGCATCATCACTTACCATCAGGTGAGATCGCAGTCAAGTACTAACTTGTATAGTGTAAAAAAAGGCCTTTGTAAAACGTCAATATAATATTTGTTGCATAGTTATGGATGGTGATAACTCCAAGTCGACTTAAAACTAAGTTTATGAGGGTTCCAACACGCCCTGCACTGAGAAGAAGCCCTGAACAAACTCAGCCGGGTTGTGTTTTTTGTTACTACTTCGGGGTTAGTCCCATTTCGCCCGGTGCGTCTACCCGGTACCGGGCAGGATGGCACAAAAAATTCCCATCCTGCCCGTTGCGCACTGTGCTATCGTTTGCCGGGCAGGATGGGAATCTTTTCTGAAAAAATTCCCATTTGGCCCGGTAACATTTAGTTATAAAAAAGAAGCCTTTAAATGAAATAAGGATAGTGTAACTTATTTGTATTTATTAATTATTTACCATTCAAAAGTAAAATCACCGAAGAGGAATGTCTAGAAATGAAAAGATTGTATAATTATCATAAAAAAAATCCATTGATTAAACATAAAGAATGATCATCAATTAGCGACGTCATTTTTAGGCTTTGCCTTCAAGGCATGATTTTTAATTTGTCAAAATTTGCCAACAGCTCGACAGTGGGACCAAACATTGCTGCGATGCGGTGCTGTGTGTCCTTCTGCAGGAACACTTTGGAAGATGTCCCCACACCAGAGGGGCCGGGTCAGGGGAGAAATGCCGGAATTACTTTTCATGGGTAAGTTTGTCTGAGCTTACTATAATATTACTTAACTCTATGGAGATAGCTAATAAAACCCAACAGCAATTAGGCAAAGTGTATATCTACTATATAAAAAAAAAGTCGGGTTTTCTTTCCTGACGCTATAGCTCCAGAACGCACGAACCGATTTCCACGGTTTTGCATTCGTTGGAAAGGTCTCGGGCTCCGTGAGGTTTATTAGCAAAGAAAATTCAGGAAAATTTCAACAGAAAAGCGGGAAAATCTTTTTTCACATACAGCGCCATCTCTGGTACATAGCATGTACTACAAACCAATATTTTAATTGCGTCGCGTTCAGGCGCTGTGGGGGAAGGGACTGTGGGTAACACGGGACAAACGGGCCGGGACAAAAATATTTCTAACGCGGAACGGAGTCCGCGGGCACTGCTAGTATGGCTTTTTTTTTATCATGTTACATGTACAACATAAAAGATATAACTTTCAGGTTCCCCAGAGAAGCGTATCTCCGCGCTGCGTGGCTCAGAGCCCTCGGCAAACAAGACTGTCAGCTGTCAGACTCGGCTGTGGTCTGCTCGCAGCACTTCCTGTATGATGACATTTGTGAATCAGAAGGCGGTGCAAGGCAACTACGTTCTGGCGCTGTTCCCTCGAATGTCCTGGTAATTTTTTGCCATTACATCATTATTTTTGTTAATTGGAAATATCTGGGTGACCGAGCTTCGCTCGGTAGTTTAACTATTGGCCGATAGATGGCAGCAGGACTCATAATATTTTGATTTTTTTGGTAAATTCGGCATTTTATAAAAATGAATCCTAGCTAGATCGATTTATCGCCCCCAAAACCCCCTGTATACCAAATTTCATGAAAATCGTTCGAGCCGTTTCCGAGATCCAGATTATATAGAAATATATATATACAAGAATTGCTCGGTTAAAGGTATAGGATACGTGTTCCTTTTTAGGGTTCTGTACCCAAAGGGTAAAAAAGGGAACCCTATTACTGAGACTTCGCCGTCCGTCCGTCCGTCTGTCCCTCTGTCTGTCACCAGGCTGTATATCTTGAACCGTGATTGTTACGGACTTGAAATTTTTCTGAGATCATGTATTTCTTACGTTGCTGCTATAACAACAAATACTAAAAACTAGAATAAAACAAATATTTAAGAAGGCTCCCATACAATAAACGTGATTTCTTGCTTCTTTTTGCTACGAGTATATATTGATAATCCTATACCTTTAAACGAGCAATTCTTGTATGTATATATATTTCTATATAATCTGGATCTCGGCAACGGGCCCAACGATTTTCATGAAATTTAGTATACAGGGGGTTTTGGGGGCAATAAATCGATCTAGCTAGGATTCATTTTTAGAAAATGTCGAATTTACCAAAAAAAAATAAATTAAAATATGACTTCTGCTGCCATCTATTAGCCAGTAGTTAAACTACCGAGCGAAGCATTTCTGCTGCCATCTATTAGCCAGTAGTTAAACTACCGAGCGAAGCTCGGTCACCCGGATATTTATAATTAAGTAAGTACTCTTTAAGAGTCTACCTGTTACCGTTATCAATATATATAGCAAAAAATAGAAAACACACACAGAATAATTATATTTATATTTACCGTAGAAATAAATAGTTAAATTCAAATAAAATAAAAAAATTAAAAGGGGCTCCCATACAACAAACGTTAAATTTGTTAAGCCGGGGTGTTTAGTTTACTTTTAATACTATTGAGAATAGGGCTTAATAGTACGGAACCCTTAGTGCGCGAGTCCGACTCGCACTTGACCGATTTTTTCTACTATAGTAGCAATTTTAAAGACATTACAAGAAGTAATGTGGAAGTAACTATAGTTATATATTTGCAGGTCTGCATGATATGCTTTGCCACTGGCAGCAAGATGATTTCAATGGGTCAATACAACTTGAGGGAAGACTATGAGAAGTTAACTGGGTTTCCCGTAAGTTAATTTGTGATCTTTTTCCATAGTACATCAGCCACCTATAGAATTTTGACAGGTGGCGCAATTATTTGTTTGTACAATTCAATTCAATTCAATTTCTTTATTGCGAATTTGGGTACAAATTATAGAGGTCACAATATAATAAGATTGTTCTTATCCAAATTCTACCTTAAGGCATGCAATGTTACAGGATTATTACTTATGTATTATCAGTTTACAAAATTATTAATTTATAAAATATGAGAAATTAAAAAAACATAATAAAATTTTTCATAACAATGTCAAATACCTATATCTACCATTAAAAAGAAATGTGTATGTGGAAATAATTTACGCCTGTTTGTCATTAATAAAATCACTAAATGTATAGTATAACTTATCCATGAGCATGTCAAACAATCTTTTTTTAAAACTAGTTATTGGCAAATTTTTAAATGAGTCAGGTATGCGGTTATAAATCAGGACAGCCATACAGCCATACAAAAAAGGTTTACATAAATCGTTCGGATCCTGAGATATCTTATCGCTGGCTGGCAATTGTATTCGTATAGTTGAACTAATGAAATAATATAATGTACACTTTTATAGTTTAATGTACACTTTAAAATGCTTGTGATAGATCTGTTAACAGTGCAGTTGTTTCAGCTGTGTGCCGGAGGGAAGCTGAAGCAAACACTCTGTGTGCAATGTGCTCAGAGACTGAGGAACTTTAGCAGATTCAGAGAGCAGAGCCTGAGAGCGCGCTGTCTGATGATGGAGTTACTGGAGAAACATGAAGTGGTGAGTGCTCTATGTATGTTCTAGCAGATGTAGCAAACACTCTGTGTGCAATGTGCTCAGAGACTGAGGAACTTTAGCAGATTCAGAGAGCAGAGCCTGAGAGCGCGCTGTCTGATGATGGAGTTACTGGAGAAACATGAAGTGGTGAGCGCTCTATGTATGTTCTAGCAGACGTAGCAAACACTCTGTGTGCAATGTGCTCAGAGACTGAGGAACTTTAGCAGATACAGAGCCTGAGAGCGCGCTGTCTGATGATGGAGTTACTGGAGAAACATGAAGTGGTGAGTGCTCTATGTATGTTCTAGCAGACGTAGCAAACACTCTGTGTGCAATGTGCTCAGAGACTGAGCAACTTTAGCAGCTTCAGAGAGCAGAGCCTGAGAGTGCGCTGTCTGATGATGAAGTTACTGGAGAAACAGGAAGTGGTGAGTGCTCTATGTATGTTCTAGCAGACGTAGCAAACACTCTGTGTGCAATGTGCTCAGAGACTGAGGAACTTTAGCAGATTCAGAGAGCAGAGCCTGAGAGCGCGCTGTCTGATGATGGAGTTACTGGAGAAACATGAAGTGGTGAGTGCTCTATGTATGTTCTAGCAGACGTAGCAAACACTCTGTGTGCAATGTGCTCAGAGACTGAGGAACTTTAGCAGATTCAGAGAGCAGAGCCTGAGAGCGCGCTGTCTGATGATGGAGTTACTGGAGAAACATGAAGTGGTGAGTGCTCTATGTATGTTCTAGCAGACGTAGCAAACACTCTGTTTTGGCCGAATAGTCATGCACTCTCCCTCTCCCACCCGCGGCTGGAGACAAGTTCAGTTCGGCGCTAGACTCAGGCCCAGGCCGACTATGAGCAGTTCTTTGAGTTACGAAAAAATGTTATAAAATATCAGTCGAACCTAGATATACTAGATTGCAACTGTGGGGTAAACAATTAAATATCTCAATTGTTTCAGATAACTATACGACATATTAAAATGATAAACCGGGCCTATCACGGACTAAAGAGTGATTTTGTGTCAACTATACTTGGACCCGACCACTTCGATTTAGTTCTAGAACATTCTTATGATGGAGACAGACTAAACTCGGAGGGAACTAAAGAAGTTGCTGTTAAACCTAGCAATGACTTACCAGCAGATGACCAGATGGAAATCCGAGGTGAAAATAAGCTTTATTTTTCACATAGGCCTTGTACACTCACTACACGCTTTTGTCGAAATAAAACACAAGGCTGAACTTAACACTTGAAAATACTTAAACTTTATTGTCTTCGATAGCTCCTACGTATATGGGTTACAAATTAAAACTCAATAGCGCGGGTCAATAATGATCAGCGCCATCTAGTGGAAGGTTGCCAAACAAAACTTACTTAGAATATTAAACGAATTCAACATACCGCCAGCCAAGGACGATTTAAGTCCTTCAATAGACGAACTTATGACTAAGGATAACGAACAGAATGTGATGTATAATGGTTCTCTCCAGGAGTCATTTACAAAGGCAAAGGTTAAACTTTAATAAAAGCAAAATTATTCATAACAATATCGATTTAATCTTATATCTATATCAAAAGCAATAGTAATCATCTTTGCCTTAAAATTGCAACATGTGATCAATGTTTTACCTGAGACTAAATTTTCTATTAATCGGAACATCGATCATGTTTTCATAAGGGACTATTAATTGTAGGCGGTCCAAACACCAAAATTAAACTAAGATTGCAGCAGCAAAATTACTAGTTACCCTGGCTGATGGTTCTATTGACATGTTACATTAGACTACAATTAATGCGAACATGTGAATTTACAATTAAACATTTAATCGTTTCAATACAAAAATTGGCTCTTTAGAAGTTAACATTTACAAATTCATGATAAGTTAGAATTACTATGTAGGACCTCTTCTATATTTCATTAACATTTACGTTCATAGGAAACATCAAATTTAGAAAACAAAATATCAATTATACTGATTTTACCATAGTTCCTGTGGTAGGACTTGTATATGACAATTCCTCTAGAACTGCTCTATTATCTACAAAGCTTTCAAATATTTGCAGTTGTTTACAGCCATATAAGAACTTTGGTTGAATCAAAAACACAAATTATTAATACACAACATTAATAAATCTTAACATAACAACTTAGCAGTTACAACTCCACACATCTCAAGCCGTGGAATTGCAAGTTGCTTTACTTGATCCCTTGGTTTTGGCTGCAACTAATTTACATCTAAATGGGACTTATACATCACTCTTACGTTTGCTAAGCTGGAGGCATAGCTAAAACCATGTATCTCGACTCTTTAAATGGCCTTTGCGATACGAATCCACAGAAGCAATGCAATGACTGACATTGAAGTACTTTATCATGTAACACCTGAAATGCCAACCAAATCATCTTGATGACTTGTCGTTATGCATGATCCCAACCAATACCAAGGTGCCGTAACTTTGTAAAAATATCTTAACCACTAAGACCACAGGAGAAAACCAACCCAATGGATCATAGATTTTGACGATATTTGATAAACTATTATTTAATTTAACCATGCCAGTCCTTTTACTGGATTATTATATTATTTATCTATGATTAATACGTGGATTAGTTGGTTTGGTTACTCTGTGTTGCTATAATTTTAACACATTAACAATTTATGAAGTTGAAATTCACAACATTCTCTCACAAGTCACAACTCACATCACGACACAATTGAATTGCTGTATTTTCTGTACATCATCTTCTGTTAATTATTTTGATCATCGTTTCTTACGAGGATTTGCCTGTACATTCTTTGTGGGTCGGCAAACCTTGTGTGATCGCCAGCGTAAGAAAAGATTAAACACATCTTGTTGGATACGTTCCATACGTTGAAGAGTCTCATATTCTATCATAAATAACGGTACTTGAACTCTACCTTAATCTGAAACCTGAGTTCCATGTTGTGGAGTAACCGTTTAACTGCAAGATATCTAATGTCTCTGAGCGGTGTTCCATTTTTCTGCAAAAATGGTAGGGCTTCAATATGACGCTCAGTGACGGTGCGTCTAGAAATTCCCTGAAATATAATATTCTCGCACTGAATGTCATCTGCAGTTTGTGTCGCTATCTCTTTGGATTACCCGAACCGTTGTAGTAATTCATCAATCTCGTGTTGACTATGCGTTGAGAGAACATAACATTATGCTCTTTGCGTGAATCATCAATCGTACCCGAAACAAGCCAACCGAGTTCAGATTTCTGTGCGATTAGTTTCCCAAATCTCTTCATCCCATCTAAAAGGATTTGCGCATACACCTCAGCACCTAACAGAAGATCTATACCGCTAGGAGTGGTGAAGGTTGGATCTGCCAATTGTAGTTTGTTGATTTCGGACCCAAAGCTTATGCGCACTTCATCCCGTGGTAAAATCGAAGCCAATGATTTGAGTACGTGTGCATTAACTTGGGTCACAGCATTCTCTGTGTGCGTTGAAAATAATTCAAATTCAACCATTTCTTTTGATATCATAGTAACGTCAGGATCGACACCTGAAATGGTGCTGCAAACTTTCAACCTCTTCAATCCTAACCGTTGCGCGGCTGACGTAGTGATAAAGGAAGCCTGCGAGCCCTGGTCCACCAAAGCTCGAAGCGTGTGCTTTCTTCCATCTTTATCTTTTACCTTAACTATTGCCGTTGCTAATAAAACTTGTGTTGTAGATATTTCAGCCTTGTGTACTGCCACTTGGGTATCCGTTTCTTCTTCTTTCTCGACTTGTGTATTATCGTCATTAGGTGCCTTATGTTCATTAGATTCATTAGGAGGTCTAGATAGATGTAAAAGAGAGTGATGACGTCTTAAACAAATGCGACAGGAGCCCTTCTGTCTACAAAATTTCGCACTATGCTTGGGAATGAGACAGTTGAAGCACAGTTTCTTCTCCATTGCGAACTCTCTCCTTTTCTCTGGAGACAACTTTCCAAAATCCTTGCAGTTGTGAACATAATGATCTTTAGAGCAGAACGTGCAAAGTGGTTCTGAAGTAGTTGTGAAAGATTTTATTTCTTGACGAGGCTTAGACGTACTACTGCTGTCTTTTTGTGTTGACATGTTCATTGCCTCTAAAGATCGGAATCTTACACCCAAAAAATCTGTCAGATCCTTGATTGTTGGAATGTCACGTGAACCTCCTAACTTCTGCTCCCAAAGTCGATGACTCTCATTGTCAAACTTGGATACAATGATATGCGTAACTATAAGATCCCAATTTGTAGTGAATACGCCAATGTTGTTTAGTGAGCTCAGGCACTCATTCGTTGTGTCTAATAATTCGCGTAATCCTTTGGCAGTCTCAATTGATACTTTCTTCTGGTTCATTAAACGTGTAATGTGTGAGTGTGCTACAAGTCTTTTGTTTTCATATCTTGATTCTAATAACTCCAAAGCCTTTTCGTAATTTGCTTCTGTCATTGGAAACTGTCTCAAAAGTATCTCAGCTTCTCCCTTTAAGTTGCTCTTTAAATAATGATACTTTTGGATTGTGCTAAGAGACTCATTAGAGTGGATGAGAGACTTGAAAAGATCATAGAATGAGTTCCATTCATTGTAATTGCCAGAAAATGATTTGATCTCGATGGCCGGCAGTTTTGTCCTCAAAGGCATTGCATGGTTTCCTGAACATGTCTGACAACTTGATATCACCTTTGCAGGTGCTGATTTTTGCGCGTGCTCATGTAAAAACTCCTTCATTAATGCCTTTAATTCTATGAACTCATCTTCACAAATGTAGTATCTATCTTCCTTAAAATATTTGTGCGTCTTTCTATCCTCTTGTGTAGCTTTCTTTAATATTTCCAAATGATTTGTTTTAAAAATGTTGAAATCTGACTCTAATAGCTCTAGTCTTGCATCTACATAAGACTTTGAAATTTTACTCTTCGACTTCTTATAGTTTGATAAGGCTCTCGAAACATGAGCAGCCAACTCTTATTGTGCATTTATTAATTCTTCAACCATGATTATAATTTTGATAAGTCACTTTGAATGATTAAATACTTATAAGTTCGTAGTTACTAATTAAGTCCACACAAATAATCCAAAATGAGGAAATAAATCAATGTCCAAAGTTGCAATAAGTCACAGGTATACTATGTTGATTATTTAATGTTCAAAGAATAATTTAAAAATTTAAAAGTTCATATTTTAAATTTCACTAAGTCCGAATTGATTCACTTTTTTATGCCTTAATAAAACCTTTTAACCAAACAATAATTTCTTCAAGTCATGTATTTCACTTGTTGAAAAGTTTACAAGTCCATGGAAGCCGCAATTGCACTAAGTCCGAATTGATTCACTTGATGAAATTTTACAAGTCCATGGAAGCCGAAATTGCACTAAGTCCCATGTCACTTATTGAAAATTTTACAAGTTCTTTTTAACCGAAATTGCACTAAGTCTTTTCTCCATACAAACTTAATTGAAATTTTTCTAAGTCCTTCGCCCATACTAAAATTGCTTGAAATTTAACTAAGTCCCTTTCTCATACTAAATTGACACGAATTTTTCTAAGTTCTTAAATACTACAACTTACGACCTTTGTCCATGTCCGCATTTCACTTCACTTCACTATTCACTTCACTTATCCGGCTCGAAGGACCAATGTACACTCACTACACGCTTTTGTCGAAATAAAACACAAGGCTGACCTTAACACTTGAAAATACTTAAACTTTATTGTCTTCGATAGCTCCTACGTATATGGGTTACAAATTAAAACTCAATAGCGCGGGTCAATAATGATCAGCGCCATCTAGTGGAAGGTTGCCAAACAAAACTTACTTAGAATATTAAACGAATTCAACAGGCCTAAATTATAGATTCTCATGAAAAATAAAAAAAACTCTACCACCAGGTTCCCAAGGCAGGTTTGCACCGAGAAGAACTGAAACTCGGCACTTACTCTTAAAATATGTCATTATACAACTTTAAGGATGAGCCCATTAGAACATTTCACGTCAACTTTCTTAATACAATAAAAAAAGTAGCGCAATTTGTTATTTGACGTCCGAATGGCGTAGCGGTAGCGAACCTGTCGCCAGATTGCTGGTGATTGCTGGTGTCAAAAATTATTTTGACACCAGCAATCTAGCGACATTTTTTCGCGCAGTCCGCATCCTGTGTATACGTCTATTAATAACCCAGTCGTTGATGGATTGACGGTATCTCATACAGATGTCTCCGATGAGCGCATAATGCTGGAAGCAAGGCTGCTGGATGAAGCTATACTTGACGGCTTCAGCAGGAGAACAGCGTCTGCTGGCTCCCAAGATGGTGACGTCATTCAGGACTTTTTCCCTGGAAGTCCCACGGAACAAGTGAGTATACACTAGACACAGATCATGGTGACGTCACTGAGGACTTTTTCCCTGGAAGTCCCACGGAACAAGTGAGTATACACTAGACACAGATCATGGTGACGTCACTGAGGACTTTTTCCCTGGAAGTCCCACGGAACAAGTGAGTATACACTAGACACAGATCATGGTGACGTCACTGAGGACTTTTTCCCTGAAAGTCCCACGGAACAAGTGAGTATACACTAGACACAGATCATGGTGACGTCTCTGAGGACTTTTCCCTGGAAGTCCCACGGAACAAGGTTCCACGGAACAAGTGAGTATACAACGTGTAGATTAATTACCCTAATTGGCCGAAAGCCTAGAGTAGAGAACGATGTATAGATGCATGAAAAAATATCACAAAATGTGTAGCTCATATCCCGAGGGAACTACAGGGAGTTCAAAAATGTACCATAAATTTTAAGTGACATCCCTAAAACAGCTGGTTCAATATCAATGAACTGGGAATAATGCAAATGATATGAGGTTTGTTGATGTCACAGTTAGGGTTGCTAAATTTTATTTATCTAAATGGAATAATATTTTTTTATTGAAAACTAGCTGTTGCCTGCGGCTCCGCCCGCGTGAATTATGATTTTTTTTACATATACCGTGGAATTCCTTGATTTTTCGTGGATTCTGGTGTGATGTAGTACAGAAACCTGTTCTTAATTCGCACGGGTCATCTTGTGGTGATTTTGAAAACTCCTTTTTTTAATCATCAATCAATACATCAATACATCAATCAATACATCAATCAATACATCAATACATCATCAATACATCAATACATTCAATGCAATACATTCATTCAATACATTCAATACATTCAATACATCAATACATCAATACATATAATAAATCTGTTGTTTGTCTGTTTGTCTGTTTGTCTGTCTGTTTGTACGGGCTAATCTTTGGAACGGCTGGACCGATTCCAATGAAATTTTGTGTGGTGGTAGCCTATGTCCCTGGTCAACATATAGGATACTTTTCATCCCGGTAAAATAAAGAGTTCCCGTGGGATAGTTAAAAAACTGCAATTAATTTAACAGCTTTGTAAACAACAACTAATGAACTTAATTTAGTAAAATTGGTTATGCTGATACCTTATGTTGCCTTTTTAACAAAATATATATATAGTAAAACTTATTAATCCAATCGAGTTCCCGCGGGAAAGAAAACATTACAAAAACAGTTAGCAGGCGTCTTTCAAGTAACGGATTTTAATGAAATTTTATGATCCTACTTTATATATATGCCCGGTCAACATTTAAGATACTTTTCATCCTGAAAAATTTGAGAGCACCCGTGGGATGTTTAAAAAAACCTATAGCTACTTATCTCCGTAGCACAATCAAAACGGGGTCGAAATATCGACAGTTTAAATCGTCCTTTTGATCGTACAACTTGGTATAACTATACAAGATAACCCGTACGTAGCAGGAACGGGTTGCTACCTACACAGTAGCGCATCAGAATGCTTAATTACAATATCTGGGCGTTGGTATCATCTCAGAATAAAATAAGTTTGGTTAGTATAGATATTACAATCCACGATGACACGCCCCACTCTATCTTACTCCATGCGAATTGAGTAACATAAGCGATTTCGACAGAGTGTATAAGTAGAGGAAGACCAAAGAAGATATAGGTAAATTGTGTAAAAGAAGATAGCAAGTTGACAGGAGAGATTGGAAGAAGACTCCTTTACGGGTCCATCGAACCCATGGACCACTCATTTTGTACGGGAAATCTTGGGAAAAATTAGGAAATTCCACGGGAAACATTTTTGTAAAAAAAACGAACTGCACGCGGGCGGAGCCGCGGGCAACAGCTAGTATATAATAAATCTGTAGAGGACGAATTTCTGTACAAATAAAAAAAAATGCTAAAAACGGAGTCAGGGGGATGTAAGAAGTGAAATAGAACTAATTTAATTTTCTTTCAAATTTTTTGTTTCTCTGTTTGTCTGTTTGTCTGTTTGTCTGTCTGTTTGTACGGGCTAATCTTTGGAACGGCTGGACCGATTCCAATGAAATTTCGTGTGGTGGTAGCTTATGACCCTGGTCAACATATAGGATACTTTTCATCCCGGTAAAATAAAGAGTTCCCGTGGGATAGTTAAAAAACTGCAATTAATTTAACAGCTTTGTAAACAACAACTAATGAACTTAATTTAGTAAAATCTGTTATGCTGATACCTTATGTTGCCTCTTTAACAAAATATATATATGTATAGTAAAACTTATTAATCCAGTCGAGTTCCCGCGGGAAAGAAAACATTACAAAAACAGTTAGCAGGCGTCTTTCAAGTAACGGATTTAAATGAATTTTTATGATCCTACTTTATATATATGCCCGGTCAACATTTAAGATACATTTCATCCATTCATTGGTATCATCTCAGAATAAAATACGTTTGGTTAGTATAGATATTACAATCCACGATGACACGCCCCACTCTGTCTTACTCCATGCGAATTGAGTAACATAAGCGATTTCGATCGACAGAGTGTATAAGTAGAGGAAGACCAAAGAAGATATAGGTAAATTGTGTGAAAGAATATAGCACGTTGACAGGAGAGATTGGAAGAAGACTCCTTTACGGGTTCATCGAACCCAGGGACCACTCATTTATCTTGGGAAAAATTAAGAAATTCCCCGGGAAACATTTTTGTAAAAAAAACGAACTGCACGCGGGCGGAGCCGCGGGCAACAGCTAGTAATAATATAAAGGTTCTTCTATTAATACGTAATTGAAAGATCAAAAGGACGATTTTAACTGTTGATATTTCGACCCACTACTTGTACCAATGTATACAGTCACTTAACAAAAGTATTTCGGAACCAGATATGGCCAGGAGCATAGTTTATTACTATATGAACCCAAATAACACCACAACATGATCGAAATTTACACGAATTACAAATGATTTTGGTATTACGAATGTATGGGAGACTCTTAATTCATTCTGGCCCAGCCTTGCGTGACATGCGGCGCCATGATGAGCGCCAAGATTTGTTGTCACATGTTTATCTACTGAGTGACGTACCCTAGATGACGCCATCTTATGCGACTCTTGACAGATTAAAAATAGTCACACTAATTTTGTAGACGGGATATATATTTGTTTCCTAGGTCTGTGGAAGTATCACATGTTTTTTTTTCTGACAGGACAGCGGCAGTGACAGTGAATGTCACACGTCACAGGAACGCGAGTCGCACACGGTCGCGAGCTCTGACCAGCACTCTCCGCTCATCAGTGAGATCAAGTGAGTTTGTATTTATGGGTAGTATTTTATCGACAGTTTGCCCAATAAAACAAAATCTATCAGGCATAAAAATAAAATATCTGGGTGACTTAGCTATGCTCGAAAGTATTACTATTCAGTATTCACCAATAGATGGCGGCAGGAGTCATATTTTTTTTTTTTGGTAAACTCGACATTTTCTAAAAATGAATCCTAGCTAGATCGATTTATCGCCCCCTAAACCCCGTGTAAAAATTTCATGAAAATCGTTCCAGCCTAGTTCAGGTGGTTCAGTAAATTTTCTTTATTAGGTTTCACTGCTAGACATTTTTCCGCGCAAAGTTTTGACTAAGTAACAAAAATAACACGTAAAAATGTTAAAAATTAGTAGGTATGGCGCCAAAATTCAGTTGTAACTGCGTATGTGCGCGCAGAACCATAGACAATAGACATTGTTTTTGTTGTCTATGGTCAATCATGGCCCATCCATACTCTCGGTAATGACTACCAAGTACCAAATATATGTTGTCTGTGGACTCCATATTATATAGTATGTAACAAAAACCCTGTTGGCTCTTTTGGGTACCTATACATAATCATGTAGGTGTACCATTAATGAACATCTTATTTAAAAAATCATGTACTGGTTCATGTTATGGCTCATAGTCAAAATAGCTAATAAAATAGACACATAAAAAAAATGTTTAATACATATTCTGATAGTACCTTCAAATTCAAAGGGGCGACGCGGCGCGCTGGCGGCGGCATCCTTTGAGCCAGTCAAAGCGCGCCGCCGCGCTGTCTTATATTTTGAATTTACAAAATGCCGCCCGCCGTGTGACCAGTCGCTCGCGCATTTTACTTTCAAACGGTCGCTCTATTTCTCTTCGCCCTAGAGTCAGAAATCATTTTCATTTTACAAATTATAATGATTTAATATTTAATTTAAATGTTTTAATTTATTAGTTTTTCCAAATAAGTTGATTTTATAAGTTTGAATATCGATTCTACTAACGCAGCTCACAGGAACCACAGGATGTTTGTTACACAGTGTATAAAAAGACAAAATTAAGGAGGCCCTACACTCTATTTCGGCTATGACGACACAAAAATACAGGAACCCAGAGTCCAGTATCGTAATTGGAAATTATGCAAGTATCTTGAAATATTTCCATAGTACATGGATGTAATAATGAATATCTTTTTAATAATTATAGAAGTCTGTGAATAAAGTAGGTCAATATGTGACACATTTTGATTTCACAATTCGAACTTTAATCAATGAGCGTAGATAAAATAATTTATAATTCCTGTACATTAATAATATTTATAACAATAATTATTCATTTAATTAATTTAACTGTAAACCGCTATAACAAAGCATCTCCTTTAAAAAGGTATATTTAGAGATTGCACTGCAGTGCACTCAATAAACTTATTCTCTGGTCTGTGGCAGTTCACTCTATAGGTACTGTGGATTTGCAGGCCCTCTATCGACAAGCTGAAAGACGAGCCTCAATCCTCCACACACTCGACCGACCATAGAGGTAAGCACAGAGAACTTATATTTAGCAGGAGTCCTGTGACAGCTGTCATACATACAAGTCTGTCCAGAAGCCGAATATCGAGTCGCAGACCGCCACACACTCGACCGACCATAGAGGTAAGCACAGAGAACTTATATTTAGCAGGAGTCCTGTGACAGCTGTCATACATACAAGTCTGTCCAGAAGCCGAATATCGAGTCGCAGACCGCCACACACTCGACCGACCATAGAGGTAAGCACAGAGAACTTATATTTAGCAGGAGTCCTGTGACAGCTGTCATACATACAAGTCTGTCCAGAAGCCGAATATCGAGTCGCAGACCGCCACACACTCGACCGACCATAGAGGTAAGCACAGAGAACTTATATTTAGCAGGAGTCCTGTGACAGCTGTCATACATACAAGTCTGTCCAGAAGCCGAATATCGAGTCGCAGACCGCCACACACTCGACTTACCATACAGGTAAGCACAGAGAACTTCTATTTAGCAGGAGTCCTGTGACAGCTGTCATACATACAAGTCTGTCCAGAAGCCGAATATCGAGTCGCAGACCGCCGCACACTCGACTGACCTAAGAGGTAAGCACAGAGAACTTATATTTAGCAGGAGTCCTGTGACAGCTGTCATACATACAAGTCTGTCCAGAAGCCGAATATCGAGTCGCAGACCGCCGCACACTCGACTGACCTAAGAGGTAAGCACAGAGAACTTATATTTAGCAGGAGTCCTGTGACAGCTGTCATACATACAAGTCTGTCCAGAAGCCGAATATCGAGTCGCAGACCGCCGCACACTCGACTGACCAAAGAGGTAAGCACAGAGAACTTATATTTAGCAGGAGTCTTGTGACAGCTGTCATACATACAAGTCTGTCCAGAAGCCGAATATCGAGTCGCAGACCGCCACACACTCGACTGACCATAGAGGTAAGCACAGAGAACTTCAATTTAGCAGGAGTCCTGTGACAGCTGTCAGAATAACGAAAAGGTCTGTCCTCAAGGAGCACGAAAACCCGCAGCACGACTAAAGAACAAACAAACATTGCAAGTTGAATAAGAATAGTTTAAAAAAATTAAAACCTGACTGCAAAAATATCAACTCAATTTACAAACAAATATGCATAATTATGAGGTACGCGCTAAAAACATTACCCTTCAGCAGACGGGTAATAAAGAACGTGAAATCAACGGGTCTGCCCGCGAAATTCAAAATTTTCGTTTTTTTTTTTGCAATTTTTACGCTAATTAGACATAATAGGCTTATGGCAATCAATTTGCGAGAATGGCAGTATCATCTTTACATGATTTTATCAAAATCTTTGCATAAAAATGTGTATCCTAGGAAATTAGTCCGAGTATCGAGTTTTATGTGAGTAACTCGCGAATCTCGGACTAATTTCTTTAACTCGAAACTTTCGACCAGAGATTTTTATATAAACACGTGAAGAAGATATTGGGATTATCGCAATTTGACGGCCATAAGCCTATTATGTCTTATTAGCTTAAAAATCGCGAAAAACCACGAAAAATTTGAATTTCGCGGGCACAGCCGTGTTGTGCTCCTTAACAAAGAAATGTACATACATACTAGGTACGTGCGAAAACACAACGCTTCCGGCAGTCAGGTAATACTTGCTAAGATGTTGCGGCCCTACCATCCCGCAAAATTCAAATTTTATATAGTTTTTCGCAAATGTTAGACTAAATAAAAATTATAGGTTTATAGCAATGAATTTTGCAAGCATAACATTTATGCATGTTCATGTTTTTAAAAGAAACAGATCGAAAATTCCCACTCACCTCGTATTGGTTCCCGACAGATAATAATTTTTTGCAGTAAGTATCCCAGATTTCGAGCTATCGGGAACCAATATGAAGTAAATAAGTATAATGAACAGAGTTTTTAATAAAAACATGTAGATACATAAATGTTGTGCCCGCAAAACTCGTTGCAATAAGCCTACGGTGTATAACTAGCCCACTATTAGCGAACAACTAAATAAAATTTGAACAATATTAAAACAATATTTTGTTTCAGTAGCGCCTCTGACCTCGAGATTAGCGATCCTGAAGAGCATCGAAGCACTCGAGACGATAAGTGACGCATCAAACGAGCTGTCACTAAACGACAACAATACTAACGAAGATATTAACACATTACCCAATTGTGTAGTCCAGTTGTATGATATTTTCAAATATTCAGAAACGCGAAACATAATGTATATAGACGACAACAATCTATATGCCGATACGCCATGCAGAGATGATTATAGAGATATGTTGAGCGAAAATGATAAAAAAATTGAGACTAATGTAGTTGAAACTTTGCGTAGTGAAACTAATTCATCAGAAATCAATTTATCCACTGGGACAATACGTTTCTCTTGTGATGTTTGTCACAAGAATTTCAAACAAAAAGGTCTCTTGGTGAGACATGTTAAAACTCATGCCAAAGCAAACTTATTACCTTACAAAATATGTAAACTCAAAAGCAAATATCCAAGAACTTTAACCCATACGCGGACTCACACCGGTAAAAAACAGTTTACATGTGAGTTATGCGGATATAAAACTGCTAGAAAAACTCATTTAGTGTCGCATATGAACACTCATACTGGAGTAAAGCCTTTAGTATGTGACTTGTGTGAATATAAAACTAATAATAAAAGTAGTTTAGTGAGACATATGAAGACTCATACTGGGGAAAAGCCCTTCGCTTGTGAGTTATGCGGATATAAAACTGCTAGAAAAATTCATTTAGTGAATCATCTGAGAACTCACACTGGAGAGAAGCCTTTTGAATGTGAGTTGTGTCAATATAAAACTAATTATAAAAGTGAATTAGTGAGGCATATGAAGACTCACACTGGGAAAAAGCCCTTCGCTTGTGAGTTATGCGAATATAAAACTACTAGAAAATCTTGTTTAGTGAATCATCTGAGAACTCACACCGGTGAGAGGCCGTTCGCTTGTGACCTTTGCGAGTACAAAGCTAAAGCAAAAAATAGGTTAGTGCTTCATATGCGGACGCATACCGGTGAAAAACCTTATTCTTGTACGTTGTGCGAATATAAAACTACAGTACGAACCAGTTTAGTGCTTCATATGAGGACTCATACTGGTGAGAGACCATATGTGTGTGATTTATGCGATCTCAAATTTGTATCGCACAATAAAAGAACGGTGCATATGAGGAGGCACAATGGCGATAAGCCTTTTGCTTTTAAGTTGTGCAATTACAAAAGCGTGAATAAGTATGGATTAAATAGGCATATGTTAACACACGGTATCGAAAAGCCTTTCTCTTGTGAGCTGTGCGAGTACAAAACTACATTAAAACCCAGTTTGGCGGTTCATATGCTGACTCACACTTGCGAGAAGGCGCGTGTTTCTGATACGTCATGCAGAGATGATTATAGTAAGATATTAAGCGAAAATGATAAAAATATTGAGACTAATGTAGTTGAAACTTTGCGTAGTGAAACTAATTCATCAGAAATCAATTTATCCACTGGGACAATACGTTTCTTTTGTGATGTTTGTCAAAAGAGTTTCAAACAAAAAGGTCTGTTGGTGAAACATGTTAAAACTCATGCCAAAGCAAACTTATTACCTTACAAAATATGTAAACTCAAAAGCAAATATCCAAGAACTTTAACCCATACGCGGACTCACACCGGTAAAAAACAGATTACATGTGAGTTATGCGGATATAAAACTGCTAGAAAAACTCATTTAGTGTCGCATATGAACACTCATACTGGAGTAAAGCCTTTAGTATGTGACTTGTGTGAATATAAAACTTATAATAAAAGTAGTTTAGTGAGACATATGAAGACTCATACTGGGGAAAAGCCCTTTTCTTGTGAGTTATGCGAATATAAAACTGCTAGAAAATCTAATTTGGTGACTCATCTGAGAACTCACACCGGAGAGAAGCCTTTTGAATGTGAGTTGTGTCAATATAAAACTAATTATAAAAGTGAATTAGTGAGGCATATGAAGACTCATACTGGTGAAAAACCCTTCGCTTGTGAGTTATGCGAATACAAATGTGCAGCAAAACGTAGTTTAATTGTTCACATGAGTACTCACACCGGTGAAAAGCCCTTTTCTTGCAACTTATGTGGGTATAAATGTGGTTTAAATCAATCATTAGTGAATCATCTGAGAACTCACACCGGAGAGAAGCCTTTTGAATGTGAGTTTTGTCAATATAAAACTAATTATAAAAGTTATTTAGTAAGCCATATAAATAGTCATAGTGGTAAAAAGCCCTTCGCTTGTGAGTTATGCGCATATACAACTGCTTACAAAAGCAGTCTTTTGAGACATACGAGGACTCATATTCGTAAAAAGCTCACTGTTAATGATTCACGCCAGTACAAATCTACAGTAAAAAGTGGAGCAGGCAGCCTTTATACGCGGACTGACAATGAGAAAATGCGTTTTTCTTGTAAGTTATGCAAATTTAAATGTGCTGTAAAATTTGGTTTAGTAACGCATATGAGAACTCACACTGGTGAGAGGCCGTTCGCATGTGACCTTTGCGAGTACAAAGCTAAAGTAAAAAGTAAGTTAGTGCTTCATATGCGGACGCATACCGGTGAAAAACCTTATTCTTGTACGTTGTGCGAATATAAAACTACAGTACGAACCAGTTTAGTGCTTCATATGAGGACTCATACTGGTGAGAGACCATATGCGTGTGATTTATGCGATCTCAAATTTGTATCGCACAGTAAAAGAACGGTGCATATGAGGAGGCACACTGGCGATAAGCCTTTTGCTTGTAAGTTGTGCAATTACAGAAGCGTGATAAAGGATGGATTAAAAAGGCATATGATGACACACGGTAGCGAAAAGCCTTTCTCTTGTGAGCTGTGCGAGTACAAAACTACATTAAAACCCAGTTTGGCGATTCATATGCTGACTCACACTGGCGAGAAGGCGTATGTTTGCGAGTTGTGTGGTTTCAAATGTAGGCAAAAGAGCTACTTAGTGTGTCATAGAAGAACTCACACTGGTGAACGGCCTTTTGTATGTGAGTTGTGTGGACTTAAATTTAAACAGAAGATTCACTTAAATGATCATATGCGGAGTCATACCGGTGAAAAGCCTTATGCTTGTAAATATTGCGAGTACAAAACTGCACGGAGTGGGAACTTGGTGACTCACACGAGAATCCACACAGCTGTCAAGCCGTACGCTTGTAAATTGTGCAACTTCAAATGCTCAGCGCGAAGCAACTATGTAACACATATGAGGACACACACGGGTAAAAAGCCCATCTCTTGTAAGATATGTGACTACAAATGTACCCAAAAAAGTCATTTGGTGGCTCACATGAAGTCGCACAATGGTGAACCACGTGAAAAGAAACGTTAATGTAAAAAGCCCATTTCTTGTAAGTTGTTGAACTCAAAACCTGACTACAAAAATGTCACCTTATAAAGTTAAATATAAAGTATAATTACTCGTTTTCATTTCCTTAATTTTGATACACCACTTAATAAGTTTGGTTTTGTTAATAACGACTTACACGTAGCGCCAAAAGTCTGCCATTTTCATCTTTTTAAAAAACCTCCATCTATGAACACTCGGGTTTCTGAGACGAATCTAAGGATAGTATACCTTAGCTGTCAAGTTCCATTGAGCCGTTCCAGTTACAAACAAATATACAAACATACGAGGTACGCGCGAAATACATAACGCTTCCGGCAGTCAGGTAATAAAAGCTTGTTAATTCTCGAGCAAAAATTCTAATAAAAACATGTAGATTGTAGATGCGTCAATATTATACCCGCAAAATTAATTCCCGTAAACCTACAATGTGAAGTTAATCTTATTTTTGAGAAACTATTTACAATTTGAATTTTCGCGCCCGGATGGTACCCATCGCCCTTAAAACAATATATATTTTGTTTCAGTAGCGCCTTGGACATCAAGATTAGCGACCTTGAAGAGCATCGAAGCACTCGAGACGATAAGTGACGTATCAAACGAGCTGTCACTAAACGACAACAATACTAACGAAGATATTAACACATTAGACAATTGTGTAGTCCAGTTGTATGATATTTTTAAATATTCAGAAACACGAAACATAATGTATATGGACGATAACAATCTTTATGCCGATACGCCATGCAGAGATGATTATAGAGATATGTTGAGCGAAAATGATAAAAATATTGAGACTAATGTAGTTGAAACTTTGCGTAGTGAAACTAATTCATCAGAAATCAATTTATCCACTGGGACAATACGTTTCTCTTGTGATGTTTGTCAAAAGAATTTCAAACAAAAAGGTCTCTTGGTGAGACATGTTAAAACTCATGCCAAAGCAAACGTGTTACCTTACAAAATATGTAAACTTAAAAGCAAATATCCAAGAACTTTAACCCATACGCGGACTCACACCGGTAAAAAACAGTTTACATGTGAGTTATGCGGATATAAAACTGCTAGAAAAACTCATTTAGTATCCCATATGAAAACTCATACTGAAGTAAAGCCTTTTGTATGTGACTTGTGTGAATATAAAACTAATTATAAAGGTTGTTTAGTGACACATATGAAGACTCATACTGGGGAAAAGCCCTTTTCTTGTGAGTTATGCGAATATAAAACTGTTAGAAAATCGGATTTAGTGAATCATCTGAGAACTCACACCAGAGAGAAGGCTTTTGAGTGTGAGTTGTGTCAATATAAAACTAATTATAAACGTAGTTTAGTAGGCCATATGAAAATTCATAGTGGTAAAAAGCCCTTCGCTTGTGAATTATGCGTATATACAACTGCTTACAAAAGCAGTCTTTTGAAACATACAAGGACTCATATTCGTGAAAAGCTCACTGTTTATGATTCACGCCAGTACAAATCTACAGTCAAAAGTGGAGCAGGCAGCCATAATATACGGACTGACAATAAGAAAATGCGTTTTTCTTGTAAGTTATGCAAATATAAATGTGCTGTAAAATTTGATTTAGTAACTCATATGAGAACTCACACCGGTGAGAGGCCGTTCGCTTGTGACCTTTGCGAGTACAAAGCTAAAGCAAAAAATAAGTTAGTGCTTCATATGAGGACGCATACCGATGACAAACCTTATTCTTGTGCGTTGTGCGAATATAAAACTAAATTACAAAGCAGTTTAGTGCTTCATATGAGGACCCATACTGGTGAGAAACCATATGCGTGTAATTTATGCGATCTCAAATTTGTATCGCACAGTCAAAGAACGGTACACTTGAGGAGACACACTGGCGATAAGCCTTTTGCTTGTAAGTTGTGCGATTACAAGTGCGTGAATAAGTATGGATTAAATAGGCATATGTTAACACACGGTAGCGAAAAGCCTTTCTCTTGTGAGCTGTGCGAGTACAAAACTACATTAAAACCCAGTTTGGCGATTCATATGCTGACTCACACTGGCGAGAAGGCGCGTGTTTCCGATACGTCATGCGGAGATGATTACAGTGAAATATTAAGCGAAAATGATAAAAAAATTGAGACTAATGTAGTTGAAACTTTGCGTAGTGAAACTAATTCACCAGAAATCAATTTATCCACTGGGACAATACGTTTCTCTTGTGATGTTTGTCAAAAGAATTTCAAACAAAAAG
The DNA here is from genome assembly GCA_963855885.1 of Coenonympha glycerion. Lineage (NCBI taxonomy): Eukaryota > Metazoa > Arthropoda > Insecta > Lepidoptera > Nymphalidae > Coenonympha > Coenonympha glycerion. The sequence continues at coordinate 1,902,588 of OY979651.1, forward strand.
GTCTCTTGATAAGACATGTTAAAACTCATGCCAAAGCAAACGTGTTACCTTACAAAATATGTAAACTTAAAAGCAAATATCCAAGAGCTTTAACCCATACGCGGACTCATACCGGTAAAAAACAGTTTACATGTGAGTTATGCGGATATAAAACTGCTAGAAAAACTCATTTAGTTTCGCATATGAAAACTCATACTGGAGTAAAGCCTTTAGTATGTGACTTGTGTGAATATAAAACTAATTATAAAGGTTGTTTAGTGACACATATGAAGACTCATACTGGGAAAAAGCCCTTTTCTTGTGAGTTATGTGAATATAAAACTGCTAGAAAATCTGATTTAATGACTCATCTGAGAACTCACACCGGAGAGAAGGCTTTTAAGTGTGAGTTGTGTCAATATAAAACTAATTATAAACGTAGTTCAGTAAGCCATATGAAAATTCATAGTGGTAAAAAGCCCTTCGCTTGTGAATTATGCGTATATACAACTGCTTACAAAAGCAGTCTTTTGAAGCATTCAAGGACTCATATTCGTGAAAAGCTCACTGTTTGTGATTCACGCCAGTACAAATCTACAGTAAAAAGTGGAGCAGGCAGCCATAATATACGGACTGACAATAAGAAAATGCGTTTTTCTTGTAAGTTATGCAAATTTAAATGTGCTTTAAAATTTGGTTTAGTAACTCATATGAGAACTCACACGGGTGAGAGGCCGTTCGCTTGTGACCTTTGCGAGTACAAAGCTAAAGCAAAAAATAAGTTAGTGCTTCATATGAGGACGCATACCGATGACAAACCTTATTCTTGTGCGTTGTGCGAATATAAAACTAAATTACAAAGCAGTTTAGTGTTTCATATGAGGACCCATACTGGTGAGAAACCATATGCGTGTAATTTATGCGATCTCAAATTTGTATCGCACAGTCAAAGAACGGTACACTTGAGGAGGCACACGGGCGATAAGCCTTATGCTTGTAAGTTGTGCAATTACAAGTGCGTGAATAAGTATGGATTAAATAGGCATATGTTAACACACGGTAACGAAAAGCCTTTCTCTTGTGAGCTGTGCGAGTACAGAACTACATTAAAACCCAGTTTGGCGATTCATATGCGGACTCACACTGGCGAGAAGGCGTATGTTTGCGAGTTGTGTGGTTTCAAATGTAGGCAAAAGAGCTACTTAGTGTTTCATAGAAGAACTCACACTGGTGAACGGCCCTTTGTATGTGAGTTATGTGGACTTAAATTTAAACTGAAGATTCAATTAGATAATCATATGCGGAGTCATACCGGTGAAAAGCCTTATGCTTGTAAATATTGCGAGTACAAAACTGCACGGATTAGCAACTTAGCGACTCACACGAGGATCCACACAGCTGTCAAGCCGTACGCTTGCAAGTTGTGCAACTTCAAATGCTCAGCGCGAAGCAACTATGTAACACATATGGGGACACACACGGGTAAAAAGCCCATCTCTTGTACGATATGCGACTACAAATGTGCCCAAAAAAGTCATTTGGTGGCTCACATGAGGTCGCACACGAGTGAACCGCGTGAAAGGAAATTTAAATGTAAAAAGCCCATCTCTTGTAAGATATGTGACTACAAATGTACCCAAAAAAGTCATTTGGTGTCTCACATGAGGTCGCACTCTTGTGAACCGTGTGTAAAGAAACCTAAATGTAAAAAGCCCATCTCTTGTGGGATATGTGACTACAAATGTACCCAAAAAAGTAATTTGGTGGCTCACATGAGGTCACACACTAGTGAACCATGTGAAAACTAAAAAACCTAAATGTAAAAAGCCCATCTCTTGTAACTTGTAAGATATGCGACTACAAATGTATCCAAAAAAGTCATTTGGTATCTCACATGAGGTCGCACTCTGGTGAACCGCGTGTAAAGAAACCTAAATGTAAAAAGCCCATCTCTTGTGGCATATGTGACTACAAATGAACCCAAAAAAGTAATTTGGTGGCTCACATGAGGTCGCACACTCGTGAACCCTGTGAAAAGAAACCTAAATGAACACATATCTTGGAGACTTGGACGGATTGTATAACTCTGAGGTAGGTATTATAGTTAGTTAGTTTTTGACATCCTCCACATAACCTAAACTATTTTGTTAACATTTTCACACTACTACTAATAAATGAGTGAATATATGTAGGAACTTAATTGTTCGTGTTGTAAAAAATAGATAAAATGTATGTGTGTGTTAAGCATATAAATAAGTACTTAGTACTCGTCATTTTGAGTGAGTTTTGTGTTTATTTTGTTGCTTTTGAGTTTTGAGCTAGATTTATATTGATAATATTTTAATTGTTAATATAAAAATTATATATCTGCTGTTAATAATGCTTTTGTAATTAATAAATGTAAATATCTGGGTGACCGAGCTTCGCTCGGTAGTTAAACTACTGGCTAATAGATGGCAGCAGAAGTGCTTCGCTCGGTAGTTTAACTACTGGCTAATAGATGGCAGCAGAACTCATATTTTTTTTTGGTAAATTCGACATTTTCTAAAAATTAATCCTAGCTAGATCGATTTATCGCCCCCAAAACCCTCTGTATACTAAATTTCATGAAAATCGTTGGAGCCGTTGCCGAGAAATAGAAATATATATATATATATATATATTTATACTAGCTGACCTGGCAAACGTTGTTTTGCCCTTAGGGGTAAAAAAAATAGATAAATTGAGATTTAAACTATCCTATCTCTCAAGTTGGATCGAACTGCACATGGTATGCGAATTTTATTATAATCGGTTAAGTGGTTAAGGAGTCCATTGAGGACAAACATTGTGACACGAGATTAATATATATTAAGACTAGTTGATGCCCGCGACTTCGTCCACGTGGGATAAAAACTATTCTATCTTTTAAGTTGGACCAAATGACAGATATTCACGAAGTTTGAACTAAATCGGTTCAGTAGTTTAGGAGTCCATTGAGGACAAACATTGTGACACGAGATTTATATATATTAAGATATATACAAGAATTGCTCGTTTAAAGGTATAGGATATGAAGTTAATTTAAAAATAGTATTTATTTAAGTAGTTAATAAGTATACCCAGGTTACATTATTATGCTTATTGTGTATTGTAAATTGTATTATTCCTGTTTTTAATTTCTTTATCTTTAGCCCACTCTTCTGTTTTATTTGCCGATCACCGAAGATTGTCTGAAAAAAAATTGCTTGCGGCGATATAAAAACACTTTATGTAATAAAGTTTATTATTTTATTGTTTCTTTCAATTTCGTTCCAAGTTACACTCCTTTAACAAACGTTAAAACGGGCCTGCGCCTGTAGACAAAGTGGCATTCTATTAGCGATGTTGGGAATAGAAAAATTGAGATTGACATAAGCTAACGTTATGGCAAAGCGTGAGCTAACGTCAATTCTGTACATTTTTGGCATAATATATATAATACTAGCTGACCTGGCAAACGTTGTTTTGCCCTTAGGGGTAATAAAAAATAGATAAATTGAGATTTAAACTATCCTATCTCTTAAGTTGGATCGAACTGCACATGGTGTGCGAATTTTATTATAATCGGTTAAGTGGTTTAGGAGTCCATTGAGGACAAACATTGTGACACGAGATTTATATATATTAAGAAGATATCGCTAATAGAATGTCACTTTGTCTAGGCCCTCTGTTATGTTTTTACAACCCGGTTATAATCTATCTCCTTTAATGGGTATGTACATCTGAGGCCCTAGATAAAGTGACATTCTATTAGCGATATCGCTATATTCAGCGATGTAGAATGCCAAAAATGTAAGGGACTGACGTTAGCTTAGGGCGGCCGTACACATTATGTAAACCATACACGTTACGGTTTACCGGAGAGGTAGGTACACCTGCACAGGAAGACCGGAGCGTGTATGCCGACCGACCTGTGCAGCTTTTTAGGGTTCCATACTAATTTGGTAAAAATGGAACCCTTATGGTGAGACTTTCTCCGTCCGTCCGTCCGTCCGTCACACTCGATTATTTCAGTAACTATCAAAGCTATCGACTTGAAATTTGGAATAGTTTTAGGTAATAGTGACCCAACGCTATTGCACTCATAAAATATTGAAAATTGTTGTTATTTATATTTAAAAAGGGGGGAAACCGGGACTTCGAATTTTCAAAATGAGATAACAATATTGAGTGGGGTATCATATGAAAGGGCGTTACTAGTGTATTCTAAACCCGATTTTTATTTATTTTTATGCCTGATAGTTTTGGATTTATTGAGCAAACTGTCGAAAAAAATACCGTTCCCCCCCCCCTTATCTCCGAAGTTTATCAATTGAAAAATCTGAAATAATTATGATTAATAGACATTAATGTATATTTTACAGGAAAAATAAAATCAACTCCCTAACTATTATACTTTTTTTGATAATAATAACAATAAACCACCAAAAACAAAGTTACGTTTGCGGTTCGCCAACAAAAGTACCTACATGTAAATTATACTCGTAAATTCATGAACAAAAGTGATTCTTTCAATGTTTTACTTCTTTTATGGTATGGAACCCTCGGTGCGCGAGTCCGACTCGCACTTGGACGGTTTTTTTGACCTGCGCAGGCGACCGGAGCAAATTCGAAAATAGATTTTGCTCCGGTCGCCCGTACGGTGAACCTGCGCAGGTCGTCTTAATTAACGCAAAACCTAGCAGTGCTAGTGCGTCCTCGTCCTTACTTGATGCCATCGCAAATAGAACTGAAGACCGCTTTGGTACACCGGAACGTCCCCATACACGCTACCTGACCTGTGCAGGCTAAACTGCACAGGTCAGGTAGCCGTTACCTGTTACCTGCACAGGTAACCTGGTGGTTACCTGTGCAGGTAACGGGTAAGGTAGACGGTAACGCTATGCCAAAGCGTTAGCTAATGTCAATCCCATACATTTTGGACTTTTCTATTCGCAATGCCACACTTTGTCTACAGGCGCTGTACCTGAAGTTTGAACTCTCGTAAAAACTTACATTTAACGGCGGTTTTCAATATCCTATTTATCAATGGTTTACCTTAAGATATAGAAATTTGACATCACTTGTATAGAGCTTATGCCAAATTTCTATCTCTAGTAAGGGAAACCATAGTTAGATAGTCCGCCGTTAGTCGACTTGTAGACTGTAGTTAATAGTTATTACCATATTATCTACCTGACAAATATTGACGTTTTACAAGAGCCTGTACGTTAGGCCTATGTGAAATAAAGATATTGTGAGAGTTTCCATTCTACATTTTAGCTGAATCGGGAGTTGCGGCGTGAAGAAATAACAAACCCATTTAAAATAGGTACATTAAATACTTCGCAAATCTTCTCAGTGCAAGATCATCATCATCTCAACCCCTTTTTATGTCCCACTGCTGGGCACGGGTCTCCTCTCAGACTGAGAGGGGTTTGGCCAGTGCAAGATAAGTTTTCAAAATAATTCTGGAAAACTACTGAACCTATTTAGATTATACTTGCGGTGTTTCCATTAAATAAATTATGGAAGATGTTACAATTTTAAATAAAAAACATGTTTTGTTTGTTAATTTTATTTATACCTGCTAATGTTAAGGCATATTCTAAATGCACATAATTAATGATTACATAAATAAAAATCGTATAAAGGTAATTAATAGATTACCTACTTATTCATTTTAAACAAGGTTATATAAAAATACCAAATCGCTCTCGGTCTGTATTTGTTTACATTAAGACTAACAACTTACTTATTAATTGTTAAGTATTAATAAAAAAAAACATACTCGTCGAATTGAGAACCTCCTCCTTTTTTTAAGTCGGTTAGAAACAAAAATACTTGAGCGATATTTTTAAGTTAAAAATATGCATATTTTAGCAATAACAATATTTCTTAAAAAGTAAGACGTAGGTACGAGCATAGTACCACGCAATAACTAATAGTACCTGACGGTACAGAAGGCTCACGCCGCAAGATTATTTAGAAAAATAGCGACTTTAGCGCTTACACAAAAAGTGAAATTCAGTTCGCAATAGCGCCTGGCCACGCCTCCGAAAAGAACTTTTTCTATCGCGTAACTTTATAGCATTCGACGTACTAGGGCTACCTCGTCATCGGGCGCACGAGCATAGATTATTACTATATGAACCCGAATAACACCACAACATGATCGAAATTTGCACGAATTACAAATGATTTTGGTATTACGAATGTATGGGAGACATCTTGGGTAAGGGACAAGGGTACACTCGAAAATATAACGCACCCTTAACGAAAATGAGCCCTCATGTGTCTCTCATAATCCCTCTTCTCCGCACATCTGTATTCGCATAGAAGGCACGAAAACGGCCTGTCTTTAGGGTGCGTTCTCACATGGGCCAACAAATCAGCCTTGTTGACAGCTACAAACTCACACTGTTTACATGCAAAGGTCTTTTCCATTCGAACCTTGAGGGTAGTCCGTTTAGATTTGTATTTAGGCACTTTACAAGCGACCCCCATCTCGTCTGAATGTTTTCTCGCTTTATGTCTCTTCAGTTTATATTTATCTGAGCTTCTAAAATCACAGAATTCGCACGAAAATCGCCTTTCACTCGAGTGTTTTGACATGTGAATCGACAATGCCACCTTACTGTCACATTGATATTTGCATATGTCACACGAGAAAGATCTTTTTATACTATGAGTCTTGATGTGGTTTCTCAAACTACCCTCAGAGATACCTATATAGTCACATTGCGGACAAAGATATAGCGTTTTGCTGTGGATTTTCATGTGTTTCTGCAAACTTCTCTTATGTTTACTCCCGAAGTTGCATGTCGAACAAGAGAACAGATTTTTTCCGGCGTGGGTGTTTAAATGACTGATGAGGTTGCGTTTCGTTTTGAATCCTCGTTGACAGGTGTCACAGATAAATAATTGTTTTTGCGTGTTAGTTTTTTTTGCATTTTGATCGCTATTGTTGGTTGTCTGTGGTATATTTCGTGTTCTGTTGATAGCTGAGACGTTTGCGCGCGATTGGAGCGCATTCCTTGTCGAGTGTTTCATGGTGGGGGGTGAAACTGAAATAAAAAATATTATTATTCAAATAAGTTTACACACTCGCACACTCGCACACTCGTGAACCCTGTGAAAAGAAACCTAAATGAACACATATCTTGGAGACTTGGACGGATTGTATAACTCTGAGGTAGGTATTATAGTTAGTTAGTTTTTGACATCCTCCACATAACCTAAACTATTTTGTTAACATTTTCACACTACTACTAATAAATGAGTGAATATATGTAGGAACTTAATTGTTCGTGTTGTAAAAAATAGATAAAATGTATGTGTGTGTTAAGCATATAAATAAGTACTTAGTACTCGTCATTTTGAGTGAGTTTTGTGTTTATTTTGTTGCTTTTGAGTTTTGAGCTAGATTTATATTGATAATATTTTAATTGTTAATATAAAAATTATATATCTGCTGTTAATAATGCTTTTGTAATTAATAAATGTAAATATCTGGGTGACCGAGCTTCGCTCGGTAGTTAAACTACTGGCTAATAGATGGCAGCAGAAGTGCTTCGCTCGGTAGTTTAACTACTGGCTAATAGATGGCAGCAGAACTCATATTTTTTTTTGGTAAATTCGACATTTTCTAAAAATTAATCCTAGCTAGATCGATTTATCGCCCCCAAAACCCTCTGTATACTAAATTTCATGAAAATCGTTGGAGCCGTTGCCGAGAAATAGAAATATATATATATATATTTATACTAGCTGACCTGGCAAACGTTGTTTTGCCCTTAGGGGTAAAAAAAAATAGATAAATTGAGATTTAAACTATCCTATCTCTCAAGTTGGATCGAACTGCACATGGTATGCGAATTTTATTATAATCGGTTAAGTGGTTAAGGAGTCCATTGAGGACAAACATTGTGACACGAGATTTATATATATTAAGACTAGTTGATGCCCGCGACTTCGTCCACGTGGGATAAAAACTATTCTATCTTTTAAGGCTTGTCTACTAGCAAACAAGAGGTTTTCTCCGGTTTTCTCCGTGTAACTCTTCCTTACTGAGTGAATGTAAAATTACAGAAAAAATATATGATATATATTGAACCTTTATCTTTAATTGGAACGTTTGAAATTATTCTAAATACATTATTAGTGAATGAAAAAAATGTTCAAAGTGAATTCCTTTTTGTTAGAATTCTTGTAACTACTTCTAAACGGCAATGAATTTTAGTATTTGGCTTTCGCACAAATATTTAACGAGACTTTTTCCAGAATTGGTACGTTTGGCTTGTCAAAATAATGAAAAATGAGGCTAAAAATAATTTTCTTAGTTTCCTACGTAAATATCAACGGACGAATCGGTGCGCGGGCGACGGGCGGCAGTGTGATTTGGACTGTTGGACGGGAAGGTCACGCTTCTTGTTACTCTGGAGCCGTTTATTAATTCATATCGATTATTCCGAAGTAAATTTAATAGTGCTGGGATTTGCATCTCGCTTTACACGTTTTACGTGACACTTCTTTATAATAAGTTATTATATACCTATTTATTATGTAATGAATGAAAAATTCTTGTTTTATCACTATTCGCTATTTTGTGGTGTCGACGGCAACCTTGGGATTGAAAGAAGTCAATTACTTTTTGTATGGGGATTAGTCCCACCAAAAATTGTCACGTATATCAGTAAAACGTATGTTGATTTAATTCTTATGATCTTGTGAATAGAATGGTAAAAAGCAACTAAGCCTTATTTACGGGAATATTCGGATATCGAGAGTCCAATGTGAACCTCAGCTTATTCCTACTTACTGCTGCTGTCTCGCAGTTCGGACAGTAATTGTTTTCGCACATTGTGTTGAAATCTAGTAGTACAATTGACAAAACTGCGTTGTGAAGTTGGGTGATCCATTTTCCAAAGAAATACTTAAATCGGGAATAACATAAAAGTGTAGCTAGGTATTAGGTCAATAAGTCAATAAACTTCTAAATTTCGTTTCATGATTAAATCTTGAAAAAATCTAATAAATAAAAATCAGGAGCTGTGGGACAGGGAACTCGAACTCTTTTCGAAGAAATATTGAGAAGACTTTTTATGTGTCTACCGGAAGTCCCAGAGATGAATGCAGTTATCTTTGACAAGGAAAAATAATAAGACGTTTCGATATACCTACGCTTTTTTTGTATAGGTAATATCAAGTAACTGGAAATAACAAGAACCAAGAACTGATGAACAGGAACATTGAATATCAAAACATTACCTCTTTTTTATGACTTAATTAATCCGGTTAGATTTTTATATGAAATCAACACCGTTTACTATGTTGTTACTATAAATCTGTTACTTATTTTAAGTATGATTTGATTAATAAACGCTCTCATTCCCAGTGGGCCTGTTTATGAATTATAAAAATGCAGGAATCCAAACATCATGTATCAAAAAAAAAACTTAGGTTCTGACATCTGTGTATCTATGGTTGTAATAATGTCCAATGTCCGTCATTACTCATGTCTTTTGATCGGTGTGCAAAAATCAAAATGGTGTGAAATAAAAGTCTAGAATCATTTTCCAACATACATACTTGTGGTTTAATTTTCTTAGAACAAAGTACAAACGTGCAATTTCTACAGGGCCTAAAAAATTGTCTCCTTTGTCATAGTATAGTATTCTAACAGTCAAGCTCTTTCATTTGATACTTATATTGAAGGAGTGGTAAAAAAAATGCTTTACATCATTTCGGAAAAGAGCTGATACTTTTACATTGCTGGACCGATATTAACCAAACGTAGCTAAGAACAACTGCACGGAAACTATAGCATTCAAATAAAAAATCGCATCAAAATCGGTCAATCCAACTGAAAGCTACGATGTCACAGACAGACATACACACATATACTCCTACACCTCTGTTTTTGCCTAGGCCCTAGGGGTTGAAAATGAAACCCATGGCTCGAATTTATGATTTCCGACCGATAATCCTCAATTGATAGTTGAGGCGAAAGTGGATTTCAATATTTTTGATACACAAATAATACCTAACATCTATAATAATCGTTGAACTTCAATATTCAATGAAATATCGATCTAATAGACGAATTTCATTGCCAACTGCCGATGTCCAAAATATCGATAGTTCGGCAACACTATCCCGCATGCACACCGCAGTTGCGAAATATTGTAGCGGGGGTAAGGTGGTCGGCGCGGGGAAAATTTCTAGCTCCGCCCGGAACTTCAAGGTCGTTGGCTAGTACAGGGGCCTTAAGTTGGACCAAATGACAGATATTCACGAAGTTTGAACTAAATCGGTTCAGTAGTTTAGGAGTCCATTGAGGACAAACATTGTGACACGAGATTTATATATATTAAGATATATACAAGAATTGCTCGTTTAAAGGTATAGGATATGAAGTTAATTTAAAAATAGTATTTATTTAAGTAGTTAATAAGTATACCCAGGTTACATTATTATGCTTATTGTGTATTGTAAATTGTATTATTCCTGTTTTTAATTTCTTTATCTTTAGCCCACTCTTCTGTTTTATTTGCCGATCACCGAAGATTGTCTGAAAAAAAATTGCTTGCGGCGATATAAAAACACTTTATGTAATAAAGTTTATTATTTTATTGTTTCTTTCAATTTCGTTCCAAGTTACACTCCTTTAACAAACGTTAAAACGGGCCTGCGCCTGTAGACAAAGTGGCATTCTATTAGCGATGTTGGGAATAGAAAAATTGAGATTGACATAAGCTAACGTTATGGCAAAGCGTGAGCTAACGTCAATTCTGTACATTTTTGGCATAATATATATAATACTAGCTGACCTGGCAAACGTTGTTTTGCCCTTAGGGGTAATAAAAAATAGATAAATTGAGATTTAAACTATCCTATCTCTTAAGTTGGATCGAACTGCACATGGTGTGCGAATTTTATTATAATCGGTTAAGTGGTTTAGGAGTCCATTGAGGACAAACATTGTGACACGAGATTTATATATATTAAGAAGATATCGCTAATAGAATGTCACTTTGTCTAGGCCCTCTGTTATGTTTTTACAACCCGGTTATAATCTATCTCCTTTAATGGGTATGTACATCTGAGGCCCTAGATAAAGTGACATTCTATTAGCGATATCGCTATATTCAGCGATGTAGAATGCCAAAAATGTAAGGGACTGACGTTAGCTTAGGGCGGCCGTACACATTATGTAAACCATACACGTTACGGTTTACCGGAGAGGTAGGTACACCTGCACAGGAAGACCGGAGCGTGTATGCCGACCGACCTGTGCAGCTTTTTAGGGTTCCATACTAATTTGGTAAAAATGGAACCCTTATGGTGAGACTTTCTCCGTCCGTCCGTCCGTCCGTCACACTCGATTATTTCAGTAACTATCAAAGCTATCGACTTGAAATTTGGAATAGTTTTAGGTAATAGTGACCCAACGCTATTGCACTCATAAAATATTGAAAATTGTTGTTATTTATATTTAAAAAGGGGGGGAAACCGGGACTTCGAATTTTCAAAATGAGATAACAATATTGAGTGGGGTATCATATGAAAGGGCGTTACTAGTGTATTCTAAACCCGATTTTTATTTATTTTTATGCCTGATAGTTTTGGATTTATTGAGCAAACTGTCGAAAAAAATACCGTTCCCCCCCCCCTTATCTCCGAAGTTTATCAATTGAAAAATCTGAAATAATTATGATTAATAGACATTAATGTATATTTTACAGGAAAAATAAAATCAACTCCCTAACTATTATACTTTTTTTGATAATAATAACAATAAACCACCAAAAACAAAGTTACGTTTGCGGTTCGCCAACAAAAGTACCTACATGTAAATTATACTCGTAAATTCATGAACAAAAGTGATTCTTTCAATGTTTTACTTCTTTTATGGTATGGAACCCTCGGTGCGCGAGTCCGACTCGCACTTGGACGGTTTTTTTGACCTGCGCAGGCGACCGGAGCAAATTCGAAAATAGATTTTGCTCCGGTCGCCCGTACGGTGAACCTGCGCAGGTCGTCTTAATTAACGCAAAACCTAGCAGTGCTAGTGCGTCCTCGTCCTTACTTGATGCCATCGCAAATAGAACTGAAGACCGCTTTGGTACACCGGAACGTCCCCATACACGCTACCTGACCTGTGCAGGCTAAACTGCACAGGTCAGGTAGCCGTTACCTGTTACCTGCACAGGTAACCTGGTGGTTACCTGTGCAGGTAACGGGTAAGGTAGACGGTAACGCTATGCCAAAGCGTTAGCTAATGTCAATCCCATACATTTTGGACTTTTCTATTCGCAACTTCGCTAATAGAATGCCACACTTTGTCTACAGGCGCTGTACCTGAAGTTTGAACCCTCGTAAAAACTTACATTTAACGGCGGTTTTCAATATCCTATTTATCAATGGTTTACCTTAAGATATAGAAATTTGACATCACTTGTATAGAGCTTATGCCAAATTTCTATCTCTAGTAAGGGAAACCATAGTTAGATAGTCCGCCGTTAGTCGACTTGTAGACTGTAGTTAATAGTTATTACCATATTATCTACCTGACAAATATTGACGTTTTACAAGAGCCTGTACGTTAGGCCTATGTGAAATAAAGATATTGTGAGAGTTTCCATTCTACATTTTAGCTGAATCGGGAGTTGCGGCGTGAAGAAATAACAAACCCATTTAAAATAGGTACATTAAATACTTCGCAAATCTTCTCAGTGCAAGATCATCATCATCTCAACCCCTTTTTATGTCCCACTGCTGGGCACGGGTCTCCTCTCAGACTGAGAGGGGTTTGGCCAGTGCAAGATAAGTTTTCAAAATAATTCTGGAAAACTACTGAACCTATTTAGATTATACTTGCGGTGTTTCCATTAAATAAATTATGGAAGATGTTACAATTTTAAATAAAAAACATGTTTTGTTTGTTAATTTTATTTATACCTGCTAATGTTAAGGCATATTCTAAATGCACATAATTAATGATTACATAAATAAAAATCGTATAAAGGTAATTAATAGATTACCTACTTATTCATTTTAAACAAGGTTATATAAAAATACCAAATCGCTCTCGGTCTGTATTTGTTTACATTAAGACTAACAACTTACTTATTAATTGTTAAGTATTAATAAAAAAAAACATACTCGTCGAATTGAGAACCTCCTCCTTTTTTTAAGTCGGTTAGAAACAAAAATACTTGAGCGATATTTTTAAGTTAAAAATATGCATATTTTAGCAATAACAATATTTCTTAAAAAGTAAGACGTAGGTACGAGCATAGTACCACGCAATAACTAATAGTACCTGACGGTACAGAAGGCTCACGCCGCAAGATTATTTAAAAAAATAGCGACTTTAGCGCTTACACAAAAAGTGAAATTCAGTTCGCAATAGCGCCTGGCCACGCCTCCGAAAAGAACTTTTTCTATCGCGTAACTTTATAGCATTCGACGTACTAGGGCTACCTCGTCATCGGGCGCACGAGCATAGATTATTACTATATGAACCCGAATAACACCACAACATGATCGAAATTTGCACGAATTACAAATGATTTTGGTATTACGAATGTATGGGAGACATCTTGGGTAAGGGACAAGGGTACACTCGAAAATATAACGCACCCTTAACGAAAATGAGCCCTCATGTGTCTCTCATAATCCCTCTTCTCCGCACATCTGTATTCGCATAGAAGGCACGAAAACGGCCTGTCTTTAGGGTGCGTTCTCACATGGGCCAACAAATCAGCCTTGTTGACAGCTACAAACTCACACTGTTTACATGCAAAGGTCTTTTCCATTCGAACCTTGAGGGTAGTCTGTTTAGATTTGTATTTAGGCACTTTACAAGCAAACCCCATCTCGTCTGAATGTTTTCTCGCTTTATGTCTCTTCAGTTTATATTTATCTGAGCTTCTAAAATCACAGAATTCGCACGAAAATCGCCTTTCACTCGAGTGTTTTGACATGTGAATCGACAATGCCACCTTACTGTCACATTGATATTTGCATATGTCACACGAAAAAGATGTTTTCATACCATGAGTTTTGATGTGGTTTCTCAAACTACCCTCAGAGATACCTATATAGTCACATTGCGGACAAAGATATAGCGTTTTCCTGTGGATTTTCATGTGTTTCTGCAAACTTCTCTTATGTTTACTCCCGAAGTTGCATGTCGAACAAGAGAACAGTTTTTTTTCGGTGTGGGTGTTTAAATGACTGATGAGGTTGCGTTTCGTTTTGAATCCTCGTTGACAGGTGTCACAGATAAATAATTGTTTTTGTGTGTTTGTTATTTTTGCAGTTTGATCGCTATTGTCGGTTGTCTGTGGTATATTTCGTGTTTGGAGCGTACTCCTTGTCGAGTGTTTCATGGTGGGGGGCGAAACTGAAATAAAAAAATATTCAAATTAGCTAAGTTTCAAGTTTAAGAGTCCTGTGAACTACCATGTCTCCCATACAAACGTAATACCAAAATCATTTGTAATTCGTGTATATTTCAATCATGTTGTGGTGTTATTTGGGTTCGTATAGTAATAATCTATGCTCCTGGCCGTATCTGGTTCCGAAACACTGTTGTTTAACGAAATTGTAAACGAATTTAGTTTTGCTTATTTTTATGTCAAAGAGGACATGTTTTCTGCTTATTTGTTTTGTAATAAAACAACACTATCTCACGTCGCATTAGTTCAGGAGCACAGTTTTTACCGTCCAGATAAAGAAAAACACCAGTTAATAAAGAAAGTTACAAGTTTTCATTCATAATTTTAGGTATTACGGAACTCGAAAATTATTACGGAAAATTTTGATCAAAATTGATTATTACTTTATTTTAAAGAAATATTTCCGAACCAAATATGGCCAGGAGCATAGATTATTACTATATGAATCCGAATAACACCACAACATGATCGAAACTCAAACTCAAACTCAAAATATCTTTATTTCACATAGGCCTAATATACAGGCGCTTGTAAATGGTCCTTATGATATTTCCTTGAAATATTCACGAATTACAAATGATATGATATTTTGCATTAACAGAGACATCGTAGTTCACAGGCCTCTTAATTAATTATCTGTGACTATTTGTATGTGGTTCGAACACTTTTTAGCGCTGACCCGAAATGCTTTGTTAATAAATCAATGGGGCGAACCCAATCACCGGCTACTGGGAGCTTACCTGTAGTACTAGAAGCAGTGATGTGTGGCGAGTCCAGAGCGGAGCTAGCGGTTGTCGATGTCTTGCGTTCCCGTGTGCCACAGTCACCGTCGCTGCCGCTGTCCTGGCAAATACAACAGACTATACCCTATCCATACATTTTTAGGGTTCCATACCAAAATGGTAAAAATGGAACCCTTATGGTGAGACTTTCTCCGTCCGTCCGTCTGTCACACTCGATTATTTCAGTAACTATTCAAGCTATCAACTTGAAATTTAGAACAGTTATGGGTAATAGTGACGCGACGTCATAACAATCGTAAATATTTGAAAATTGTTTTTATTTTTATTTAAGAAGGGGAGAAAACCGGGTCGAATTTTTTTTCAAAATGAGATAATAATATTGAGTGGGGTATCATATGAAAGGGCGTTACTTGTGTATACTAAAACTAATTTTTATTTATTTGTATGCCACGTTTGTTTTACTTCTTTTATGGTATGGAACTCGCACTTGGCCGGTTTTTTTTTTCTTTTTGACACATGAGACAGATATACCATTAGCGAGGTACCAGAGAGAGACAGATCATCTCTCTGGCCTGTAACTATTGCTGTACGTGTCTGCAAATGTGTCAACAAGTAAATAATTTAAAAAGAACGCCCTAAACGACTGCCCTGTGGCAAAACGACTTTTTCCAAAAAAAATATAGCCGATGTTATTCTGAATGATGTAGGTAAGGATTCTAACGATACCACATATGTCCAAAACTATTCAGCCGTTCAGAAGTTATGGTGGCGTAAAGAAACTCACATACGTCCATACATAAATAAAGAATATATTTCCTATAATATTTAAAAAAATCACTATGTTTGCGTAGGGACTAATTAACATGCTAACATTTAGTAGTCTTATGAATGTTGGGGTGTTGTGTTTTAATGTTTGCATGCTGAAGTGTCAGTAGAATATGTAAGGACTTTTATAATGTAAGAACCAATATACTACTACACTACACAACTATATTCTGCAAATAAATCATTTCATTTCATTTCATTTCATACATATATACATACATGAACCCTAAAAAACATTACACTCCTTTTTGGGCAGTTGTGTAAAAACCTTCATTTCAAAAATTAATATTGTTTACCTCTGAGGTAAAATTTCTTATACGTAGATTTTAAAGCACTTTGTTTATATATAAAAAATGTTTTATATATATACATAATAATAAAAACCCACAGGCTTTTGACAACCTCACTTACTTGAGCACCGTTTGAATGTTCCGTAGGACTTTCACACTTTAAGGGATTGTGTATTTTTCCTTTTTCCTGCTTTACAGAACTGTTGGCTCTTTTACTGGAGACTTCATCCACCTTTAATTCTGGCATTAAATTATCATCAGAGATATCATCAGGTACCCACAAAGACTGTACGCTACATTCACTTTTGTCTTTGGAAGTTGGTTGGGTTTCTGTCAAGTCCTGTGCCTTTCCATTATAATTCTCTTGGACGTACAGATCCCAGTGGTTTGGTCCGATCGTTGTGCACACAAGGTCATCTGTCAGTTGGTATATCACGCGATCTATCATCCGTACATGCTGTATAGTTATCTGAAATCCAGAAAATAAAATCTCCTCAATTTTACTTCAATTTTAGTTTAAAATAGTTGAAAGTAAGCAAAAACAACATAACATACAATAGCGATATACTGACAGAGCGGACTATCAAACAGTATCACAAGATAGCGGTGTAAGTACCGATTTTGGCCACGCGACAAGATAGCCTTCTCGCACTGTACTTTTTTTTTTTTTATGCTATACAAGTGAGTACTTGACTGCGATCTCAGCTGATGGTAAGTGATGATGCAGTTGAAGATGTTAGCGTACTAACTTGAAAGGGGTAAGTTAAGTCACCCCAACGGTTTCTACACAGCATCGTACCGGAACGCTAAATCGCTTGGCGGTACGTCTTTGCTGGTAGGGTGGTAACTAGCCACGGCCAAAGCCTCCCACCAGACCAGACCTGAGCCAATTTAGAAATTATAAAATTCCAAAGTGGCCCGTGGCGGGAATCGAACCCGCGACCTCCCACTCGAATCCGAGCGTGCGTCCCCTGCGCCACGGCGGTCGTCAGACTTAGACTTAGCACTCACCAGTTTATTTATTTCAAGCAAGTCCTTCAATACTGAGCGCGCTCTCAAACTCTTGTCTCTGAACCTACTGAAGTTCCGCAGTCTGTGAGCGCACACCACGCAAAGTGTGTGTTTCAAGTTTCCTCTGTCCCACAACTGAAACAACAACACTATTATATACTTGAAAAAATATAAAAGCCCGTTTTGGCATTTGTGACAGACCATAGATTGTAACTTGGAACGAAACTGAAAGAAGCAATCTCATAGTAATTTATGACATAAGGTGATTTAAAAAACCGTGACAACCGAGAAGAGTGAATAGGCATTTTCTAGGCAAGCGCGGTCTATCCTAGACCTCATCATTTCTGTCCATCAGATATGATTGTAGTCAAGCGCAAGCATATCCTTACTAAAAAATAAAAAAAAAACATTCAATAATTAGGCCGGTTTCCACCAGTGTTACTCAAACACAGCTCCGCTCCGCTCCGCACTGGTGGTTACCGGGCCTTAAGTGTTGTGACCACTTAATTATCGAATGTCACCAGCTTTAAGTGTTGTGACCACTTAATTATCGAATGTCACCAGCTTTAAGTGTTGTGACCACTTAATTATCGAATGTCACCAGCTTTAAGTGTTGTGACCACTTAATTATCGAATGTCACCAGCTTTAAGTGTTGTGACCACTTAATTATCGAATGTCACCAGCTTTAAGTGTTGTGACCACTTAATTATCGAATGTCACCAGCTTTAAGTGTTGTGACCACTTAATTATCGAATGTCACCAGCTTTAAGTGTTGTGACCACTTAATTATCGAATGTCACCAGCTTTAAGTGTTGTGACCACTTAATTATCGAATGTCACCAGCTTTAAGTGTTGTGACCACTTAATTATCGAATGTCACCAGCTTTAAGTGTTGTGACCACTTAATTATCGAATGTCACCAGCTTTAAGTGTTGTGACCACTTAATTATCGAATGTCACCAGCTTTAAGTGTTGTGACCACTTAATTATCGAATGTCACCAGCTTTAAGTGTTGTGACCACTTAATTATCGAATGTCACCAGCTTTAAGTGTTGTGACCACTTAATTATCGAATGTCACCAGCTTTAAGTGTTGTGACCACTTAATTATCGAATGTCACCAGCTTTAAGTGTTGTGACCACTTAATTATCGAATGTCACCAGCTTTAAGTGTTGTGACCACTTAATTATCGAATGTCACCAGCTTTAAGTGTTGTGACCACTTAATTATCGAATGTCACCAGCTTTAAGTGTTGTGACCACTTAATTATCGAATGTCACCAGCTTTAAGTGTTGTGACCACTTAATTATCGAATGTCACCAGCTTTAAGTGTTGTGACCACTTAATTATCGAATGTCACCAGCTTTAAGTGTTGTGACCACTTAATTATCGAATGTCACCAGCTTTAAGTGTTGTGACCACTTAATTATCGAATGTCACCAGCTTTAAGTGTTGTGACCACTTAATTATCGAATGTCACCAGCTTTAAGTGTTGTGACCACTTAATTATCGAATGTCACCAGCTTTAAGTGTTGTGACCACTTAATTATCGAATGTCACCAGCTTTAAGTGTTGTGACCACTTAATTATCGAATGTCACCAGCTTTAAGTGTTGTGACCACTTAATTATCGAATGTCACCAGCTTTAAGTGTTGTGACCACTTAATTATCGAATGTCACCAGCTTTAAGTGTTGTGACCACTTAATTATCGAATGTCACCAGCTTTAAGTGTTGTGACCACTTAATTATCGAATGTCACCAGCTTTAAGTGTTGTGACCACTTAATTATCGAATGTCACCAGCTTTAAGTGTTGTGACCACTTAATTATCGAATGTCACCAGCTTTAAGTGTTGTGACCACTTAATTATCGAATGTCACCAGCTTTAAGTGTTGTGACCACTTAATTATCGAATGTCACCAGCTTTAAGTGTTGTGACCACTTAATTATCGAATGTCACCAGCTTTAAGTGTTGTGACCACTTAATTATTGAATGTCACCAGCTTGGTTCGATTTTAATAATAATCGAATATTGTGTAGTCACACACAGTCACACTACACTGTAGTGAGTTTTGGGAGCATAACATTTACAACTCTGTTACAATATCTGTGGACCTCTCTGGAATGCATAACCCCTTCCCGTTCTCCTTTCACCTCCCCGCGCTCGCCCCGGCGCGCTTGTTTTGCGCACCATATCAGAGCGCTGACACGACGTGACGTCATCGAGCCAGGTCCACAGATATTGTAACCGGGTTATATGTATCTACATGTTTTTAATAAAAACTCCTCAACAATACTCATTTACTTCATATTGGTTCCCGATAGCTCAAAATCTGGGAAACTACAAAAATTGATCTTTCGGGAACTAATATGAGGTGAGTGGGAATTTTCGACATGTTTTAAGGAAAAACTTTGCTCAAAAATTGTCAGGATAACAACTCACAGAATGTCCCGTTAACTTTTCATAGGCTTCACTCAAATCATTCCTTTTCATCAGAATCATCTTGCTGCGAGTGTCAAAGCATATCATGCAGACCTGGAAATTATATACAACTAATTACAGTCCGACAAGGCTCTCTTGGCACTTGAAGGAGGGCGCTGTTGCAAAACAAAGTCAGCCATAAAATAAAATCTCTTCAATTTCACTTCAATTTTAGTTTAAAATAGTAAATAGTAAGCAAAAACAACATAACATACAATTGTGATATATACTGACAGAGCGAATTATCAAACAATAGCACAAGAGTTTGGCGTTAGTTCAAACTTTGGCCACGCGCCAAAATAGCCTTGTCGCACTGTACTATCACATTAGTGTGTCTTTATACAGTGATCTACAAAATATAAATGACTTCAATTTAGCATTGTGAAGTCAACATCTTAGGAGGATGTCACAGCTTGTGAGCAAGAGCTAATAAGCACTGTGAGTTCTAGTCTTTGTTTTTTACATACACCACTTTCCTTAGATCCATATTATGGTCAATGGTAGGTGTACTAGATCTAGTTGACTTACTTAAAATCGCGGACAAACATACATACATACATACATACATACACACATACATACATACGGGTCGAATACAGAACCTTCTTCTTTTTTTGAAGTCAGTTAAAAATGTATGATATGTGTGCAACCCGTTTTGTACCCGCACCCGTAACCAGCTTTGCGAACGACTTTCCATTCCACTTCACATGACTGTGACCAGCAGAATTCACTGTGACCAGAAGTGACTGTGACGAGCGCAGATGGCGGTTGTATGAAGTTGAGAGAACTCATCGAGTTATAATGTGAAATAGTTACCAGCACAGCTGAGGGAACAGCACCAGTGCGGAGCTGCCTCGTACCACCTTCTGTTTCACAAATGTCATCATGCAGGAAGTGCTGCGAGCAGACCACAGCCGAGTCTGGCAGCTGACAGTCCTGTTTACCAAGAGCTCTGAGCCAGGCAGCACGGAGACGCGCTTCCCTGGGGAACCTGGAAGTTGTCATAAATTGTGTATAATAGTTAAACAATTTAAACAAAAGACTCCACACTTAAGTTTAACATCAACTTGGCAGTCGTTAGCCGGTTGAGACTGCTGGCTGCTGCACACATTGTATGGTTGAGACGCGAGGCACATTTAGTTACTATTCTCAACATCAACAGTATACACAAGTGCTGTGTTAGCTGTGCAGTGCGCTATGAGCTACGAGTCCAGAAGCTGAAGCTGAGCTTTTAAGAGGGTTACAGAGAAAGAGTGAACACTGAAGAGTCTACTTGGCGGTAGAGTTTTTGACATTTCATGGACGCCCATTATTTAGGCCTATGTGAAATAAAGAATTTCATTTCATTTCAGTCTTTACCTCAAGCTATCACAAGGCTGAGGGCCTTATACTCTTTTGAGAAGTTTATTGTTACTAATAACTTAGAATACAAGAGCGAGCGAAGCAAGTACGGGACAACTCGACCCCGACTCGGATAACAGATAGGTGACGAAGAGTGGTTGTTTATTTTAAGACCACCCAGAAATAGGAGCCCCGCGAAGCAAAGTTCCATCTACCGAGCTTCTAAGAGGGTTAATATCATGTTTTAAGAAATATTCAATGCAACCAACTTCAAAACCTGTACCATTTAATGATTTAATGGAACACCCTTCCAGCTTCTGTGTTCCCTGCCAAGTACAACCTGGGTGCCTTCAAGAGAAGAATGAATAGGCATTTTCTAGGCAAGCGCGCTCCATCCTAGACCTCATCATTTCTGTCCATCAGATATGATTGTATAAAAAAAAAAATTTACTCTAGGGAGTTAACTCACCCGTGAAAACTAACCCCCTCGGGCTCGCTCCGGCCCTCTGCCCCCGCCATGGAGACACTGCCTGAAGTGTTCCTGCAGAAATCCACACAGCACCGCATCGCCAAAGATTTTTCTGCCAGGCCAGCACAGTTACACTGTACACAGTACTGTGGTACACCACTATTTTGACTTCACTTTGCTTATTTACCTACTAAAGACAACCATTTGATACTGAGGAGCATAATATTATTATGAAAGTTCAACGGTGAAAATGGGAAGTTGGAATTCGTTTTCTATATTCGACACCACCTATAATTCGAGCGTCCATTAATTAAATGATAGGTACATAAAAACTAAAAACACCATAAAAATTAAAATAAAATTATTTCTTTGATTTAATGAAACACAGATTATTGTTATTTTATTTGTTATTATTGTTGATAGTCTATGGCTCTGACCCTATATATTATTATACTCTTTGCTCTGACCATAGAAAATACCTACATGTTCTGCACTGATACAAGTAGGTAAAATAGGTACAAATTGTATCTCTGGATTCGTGATTCCATGCGTTTGACAGTTCATTTTTTTGTGCCGATTTTTGAAGCGCCTCCTCTGCCTTTGATTAGGTACCTATTCCTCTGCAAAGATCAATGCTCCTCCGAGCGTCCACTTTAAGTAATAAATTGACATTTGTGGGAAGTGGACCGTCGCAACACCGTCGTTTTTACGCTCACGCCAGGTTACGCAACAATCAGCGCCAAAATAAAAACAATCAACAATCAACTATCAAGTGTCTTCATTTTTACTTTGACAGTCAGCTATCCAGAGTCATTTTCCAGAGTATATTCTATATACTCTATGGAGATCAGTGATGTTTTGAGTTCTGACTTTCTGAGTGAAATCTATAGATATCAATATTACAAGACTGTCCACTATGACGAATAAAACGATCCGAGCGAGAGGGATCTGCAGATACTGCAACCCTTTCTAATTTAAGGTGACCATGATAAAACAGAACACAGGACAAATTCCTATCACGACAACATTTATTTAAATGAAAATGAAAAATGGAAAGTAGAAAATGGAAAATGGGAAATGGAAAATCGAAAATTGAAAATGGGAAATGGGAAATGGAAAATGGGAAATAAGAAATGGAAAATTGAAAATTGAAAATGGAAAATGGAAAATAGAAAATTGAAAATGGAAAATGGGAAATGGAAAATTGAAAATGGAAAATAGAAAATTGAAAATGGGAAACGGAAAATGGAAAATGGGAAATGAGAAATTGGAAAAGGGAAACGAAAAATGGAAAATCGCAAATTGAAAATGGAACAGACATTTAAAAATGGAAAATGGGAAATGGAAAATGGGAAATTGGAAATGGAAAATGGGAAATGGGAAATGGAAAATGGAAAATTGAAAATTGAAAATGGAAAATGGGAAATGGGAGGAAATGGAGAATAAAAAATGGGAAATGAAAAATGGGAAATGGAAAATGGAAAATGGGAAATTGGAAATGGAAAATGGGAAATTGGAAATGGAAAATGGGAAAATCACAAATTGAAAATGGAACATGGACAATTAAAAATGGAAAATGGAAAATTGGAAATTGGAAATGGAAAATTGGAAATGGAAAATGGAAAATGGAAATTGGAAATGGGAGATGGAAAATGGAAAATTGGAAATGGGAAATGGAAAATGGGAAAATCGCAAATTGAAAATGGAACATGGGCAATTAAAAATGGAAAATGGAAAATAGGAAATTGGAAATGGAAAATGGGAAATTGGAAATGGAAAATAGAAAATGGGAAATGGAAAATGGGAAATTGGAAATGGAATATGGGAAATTGGAAATGGGAAATTGGAAATGGAAAATGGAAAATGGAAATTGGGAAATGGGAAATTGGAAATGACAAAATGGGAAAATCGCAAATTGAAAATGGAAGACATTTAAAAATGGAAAATGGAAAATGGGAAATTGGAAATGGAAAATGCGAAATTGGAAATGGAAAATGGAAAATGGGAAATGGGAAATGGAAAATGGAAAATTGAAAATTGAAAATGGAAAATGGGAAATGGGAGGAAATGGAGAATAAAAAATGGGAAATGAAAAATGGAAAATGGGAAATGGAAAATGGAAAATGGGAAATTGGAAATGGAAAATGGGAAATTGGAAATGGAAAATGGAAATTGAAAATGGGAAATGGAAAATGGGAAAATCACAAATTGAAAATGGAACATGGACAATTAAAAATGGAAAATGGAAAATGGGAAATGGAAAATGGGAAAATCGCAAATTGAAAATGGAACATGGGCAATTAAAAATTGAAAATGGAAAATAGGAAATTGGAAATGGAAAATGGGAAATTGGAAATGGAAAATAGAAAATGGGAAATGGAAAATGGGAAATTGGAAATGGAAAATGGGAAATGGAAAATGGAAATGGGAGATGGAAAATGGAAAATGGAAAATTGGAAATGGGAAATTGAAAATAGAAAATGGGAAATGGGAAATGGAAAATGGGAAATTGGAAATGGAATATGGGAAATTGGAAATGGAAAATGGGAAATTGGAAATGGAATATGGAAATTGGAAATGGAAAATGGAAATTGGAAATGGGAAATGGAAAATGGGAAATTGGAAATGGAGAATAGAAAATGGGAAATGGAAAATGGAAAATGGGAAATGGGAAATTGGAAAAGGGAAACGAAAAATGGAAAATCGCAATTTGAAAATGGAACAGATATTTAAAAATGGAAAATGGGAAATGGGAAATTGGAAATTGGAAAAGGGAAACGAAAAATGGAAAATCGCAAATTGAAAATGGAACATGGGCAATCAAAAATGGAAAATGGAAAATAGGAAATTGGAAATGGAAAATGGGAAATTGGAAATGGAAAATAGAAAATGGGAAATGGAAAATGGGAAATGGAATATGGGAAATTGGAAATGGAAAATGGGAAATGGGAAATGGGAAATGGAAAATGGAAATGGGAGATGGAAAATGGAAAATGGAAAATTGGAAATGGGTAATGGAAAATGGGAACATCGCAAATTGAAAATGGAACTTGGGCAATTAAAAATGGAAAATGGGAAATGGGAAATTGGAAATGGAAAATTGGAAATTGAAAATGGAAAATGGAAAATGGAAATTGGAAATGGGAGATGGAAAATGGAAAATGGGAAATGGGAAATTTGAAATGGAAAATAGAAAATGGGAAATGGTAAATGGGAAATGGAATATGGGAAATTGGAAATGGGAAATTGGAAATGGAAAATGGGAAATGGGAAATGGAAATGGAAATGGGAGATGGAAAATGGAAAATGGAAAATTGGAAAAGGGTAATGGAAAATGGGAACATCGCAAATTGAAAATGGAACTTGGGCAATTAAAAATGGAAAATGGGAAATGGGAACTTGGAAATGGAAAATTGGAAATTGAAAATGGAAAATGGAAAATGGAAATTGGAAATTGGAAATGGAATATGGAAATTGGAAATGGAAAATGGAAATTGGAAATGGGAAATGGGAAATGGAAAATGGAAATGGGAGATGGAAAATGGAAAATTGGAAATAGGAAATTGGAAATGGAAAATAGAAAATGGGAAATGGGAAATGGGAAATTGGAAATGGAATATGGGTAATTGGAAATGGAAAATGGGAAATTGGAAATGGAATATGGAAATTGGAAATGGAAAATGGAAAATGTAAATTGGAAATGGAAAATGGGAAATGGGAAATGGAAAATTGAAAATGTAAAATGGAAAATGGGAAATTGGAAATGGAGAATAGAAAATGGGAAATGGAAAATGGAAAATGGGAAATGGGAAATTGGAAATGGAAAATTGAAAATGGAACAAAGACAATTAAAAATGGAAAATGGGAAATTGGAAATAAGAAATGGAAAATGGGAAATTCGAAATTGGAAATGGAGAATAGAAAATGGGAAATGAAAAATGGGAAATTGGAAATGGAAAATGGGAAATTGGAAATGGAAAATTGAAAATGGTAAATGGAAAATAGAAAATGGGAAATAGGAAGTGGAAAATGGGAAATTGGGAATGGAGAATAGAAAATGGGAAATGGAAAATAGAAAATGGAAAATGGGAAATTAGAAATGGAAAATGGAAAATGGGAAATGGATAATTGAAAATGGGAAATTCGAAATTGGAAATGGAGAATAGAAAAAGGGAAATGGAAAATGGGAAATTGGAAATGGAAAATGGGAAATTGGAAATGGAAAATGGATAATTGAAAATGGGAAATTGGAAATGGAATATAGAAAATGGGATATGGGAAATGGAAAATGGGAAATTGAAAATGGGAAATGGAAAATAGGAAATGGGAAATGGAAAATTAAAAAAGGAAAATGGAAAATTGAAAATGGGAAATGGAAAATGGAAAATGGGAAATGGAAAATGGGAACCGGTCCGAGCGAGAGAGCTCTGCAGGTACTGCGTCCCTTTCTTATTTAAGGTGACCATGATAAACCGGAACACAGGACAAATTCCTATGACGACACCATTTATTTAAATGAAAATGATTTCCCATTTCCCATTTTCATGGGAAATGGAAAATCGTTCATTTTTCATTTCAATTCAAAAATTCACAACAGCTAACTCTGTCTGCTTCCATCACTACGGGTCCACTACTAGTGTCAATCGGGCGCCATGTTTGTTTACAATATATGCTCTCGCTTCTGGATACGTGAGTAGAAAAATCTTTGATCCACATAATTCATGGTTACCCTACAGAATATGATTGCTGTTTTTGAAAAAAACACCTTCTTGCATTTGGTATTACTAGTCCTAAACATTTAAGAACTACTTTACTCAGTTTTTTTTTTTTTTTTTTTTATTCTAAGTTACTTTACTCAGTTGTAATGAATTATTTTTATGTGGGTACAACGCAATAATTATTATTTTCATAATTATATTAACTGGAGAAATAACAAAAAAAGTTTCAAAGTTTGTGTATGTTCGTTTTAGTAAATCATAAATAAATAAAATAATTTATTCATAAGAATGTAGGTACAATTTAGGTCTTTACATACTAATATTGGTGGTCCTTATACATTCTACCATATTATGGTGTATGAATATTTAATTTAGGTACATAATAATATTAAAAGTTATAACATAATCTGCAAATAAAGTAAGTCAGAACACAATAAAATAATTAATTATTAATTAATGTCAAATAAAAAAGCAAACTATATTTTTTTCTACCATTTCTACCAAATCCAATATTTAGTTGAGATGGCAAGATGTTAGACAAGGACACAGTACCAGAGGGATCGTTCTCGCCCAGTACCGCTTGTAGCTAGCTACCGCTTGTTAGAGACTAGCTACTGTAAGATGAAAGCAATAAGTCTCATTTTAGCTTAACAAAACTCAAAATATCTTTATTTCACATAGGCCTAATATACAGGCGCTAAAAATGTTTGGATCGCTCTCTTGTTGTAAGTATGTATTATCCCTATGGTGAAATCACAGACCCATAGGTCTGTGAGTGAAATGGCGCTTCCCATTGTACCTACCATGGTACCTACAAGACTCTGTCCGCGAAATTTAAAATTTTCGTGGATTTTTGCAATTTGTACGCTAATTATACATCAGAGGTTTATGGCAGTCAATTTGCGGGAATGGCAGTATCATCTATACAAATAGATAAAAATAGACACGATAGGCCCATCCGAACATTTTAAGTAAACGTTCTTCATACAAGAAAATGTAGCGACATCTGACAACTCCTGCGAAATACATGTTTAATTTTTTTATTTATTTTTTTATCTATGTGTCTGTGGTCACCTTGCCTGCAAAATTATTATTAATTCAAAAAAAGAAATAGGTCCTTACCTATCTACCTATACTGACTACTGCCGGGGGGGTGCAAAATAGTCATTGTTGCTATAATATATATTGATCTATGTTGTTGCTCCCTTAAACTGGCAACATTTTTTCGCGCTGTTCGCCCTGTCTTTAGTATACAAGTCTGTGTCTATACATGATTATATTAAATTTTTAAAATCTTTGCATAAAAATGTGTATCCTACCCTAGGAAATTAGTCCGAGTATCGAGTTTTATGTGAGTAACTCGCAAATCTCGGACTAAGGTCTGCCCGCGAAATTCAAAATTTTCGTGGTTTTTTGCAATTTGTACGCTAATTAGACATGCTAGGCTTATGGCAATCAATTTGCGAGAGTGGCAGTATTATCTTTACATGATTATATCAAAATCTTTGCATAAAAATGTGTATCCTAGGAAATTAGTCCGAGTATCGAGTTTTATGTGAGTCACTCGCAAATCTTCAACTAATTTCTTTAACTCGACACTTTCGAGCAGAGATTTTATATAAACACGTGAATCAGATATTGAGATTATCGCAATTTGACGGCCATAAGCCTATTATGTATTATTAGCTTAAAAATCGCGAAAAAACACGAAAAATTTGAATTTCGCGGGCACACCCGTGGTGTGCTCCTTAACTCTACACTTTCGAGCAGAGATTTTTATATAAACACGTAAAGATAATATTGGGATTATCGTAATTTGACTGCCTAGTATGTCTTATCAGCTTAAAAATCGCGAAAAACGACAAAAAATTGAATTTCGCTAGCACACCCGTGGTGTGCTCCTTAATTCCATGGTACTTCCATCCAATCAATCATCAAGGGTCACAGGTACCATACTACTCTATGGGTCACAGACTCTAGAAAACTGAAAATGTATGGTTCTCCAAAATGTTGATCCATGGAGGATCAACAATGGATCAACATGTGGTTTGTGATCATGTGTTGATCACACACCACGCTGATTATTAGACTTATAGTGTTAGTAGTCTATGATCATAGTCGTTAATTAACGTAGTTAAAAATGTTAACGGACACGTTAACTTCCGTTAATATGCAGGAGTCCGTTAATCGTTAATCCAATGCCTATTATCATAAATAAGTATGTATGTACCTCCTATTATTCACCGCAAAGCAGAGCAGCACAAGTATGGAAGGGACAAGTGTGAAAATACAATACGGCTTTACCCTCAAGTGCTGCAGTTGAACGTTTTTCGCGGTCAATAATATGTGCTTTCCAGTTTCCAGTTAGGTTTTGTCATGAATTATAAACCTACCTACCTTTAAACTTATTCTACTTTTTTACTTTTTTATTCTTACATACTATACATATTTTAAATTGAAAAAATAAAATTTGATCCTAACTTCCAGTCCACAACTTAAATGCAATTTTACACAATATATTAACGGATGAACGATTAACGTTAACTTGCGTTAATTCTTCTGACATGTAACGCTTTAACATTTAACGAAGCTAACTTTTTTGCAACGGAATAACGATTAACGAAGTTAACTATTTGATTGACGGTGCCCAGCTATGACTACTAACACTATTAGTATCATAGACTACTAATTGTTGATATTTATGCAAGGAATAATGGGAAATGTGGGTGCATAGCTGCCCTTTGATTATCACAGAGACACAGAATAGGCCCCCCCATGGCCCACCCTCCCCTTTATAACTATCATTAGAAGGGCAACATCCGGGTGTACCAAAATTGAGTGTAACAACATTGACATATTATTACATTTATTTTATTCTATGACATAATTCTACAAATTAATTATTAATACAAACATATTTAATTAATTAAATATCCAAAACTACTAACGATTAACATAAATTTACACTCTAATTACTTATACCAATATCTATTAATAAATTATTATAATTTTGCCGGAACACTCAGATGCTTTGATGAGTGTTGCTCACAATTGTAAGGCGCGAGGTCACGACCATCGTGAGGTGGCACTTCTCCAAAACAAAGTTCGCATTATAGCAGAGAACAACTGAGACATTAAAAAAACCTTAAAATACTAATTTCATCATTCATTTAAATACATCACACATTTATACTTGCATAACTATGGAGAATTCTCACTATGGAGAATACTCAATAAATGAGCTTTGCGTCCACATTTTAAATATGTGAATACATAGCTCACAAGCAACCAGTGTGAACACTCATATGAGTTTTTCGCACACTTTTATAGTCAGTCACATAGGTCACAAGCAAAGGATGTCTTACCAGTGTGAATCTACATGAACCATTAAATTAGCCTTTTGTGAAGTTTCGTATTCAAATAACTCACATATATAGGGCTTCTCACAGATGCATCTTTTGATTACTTCTGATATCTATCTTCTTCTAATATACAAGCAAAAGGCTTCTCACCGGTGTGTGCCCATTTGCCTCTGTAAATGAGACTTTTGCTTACTTTTATATTCACACATAGCTCACAAGCAAAGACCGCTGGCTTTTCACCATGGTGAACATGCATATGCAACACTAAATGAGCTTAATGCTCACATTTATAATCACATAACTCACAAGCAAAGACCGCTGGCTTTTCACTATGGTGAACACTCATATGCCTAACTAAATGAGCTTCTTGCTCACTTTTTTATTCACATTATCTCACAAGCAAAGACTGCTGGCTTTTCATCACGGTGAACACTCATATGCCTCACTAAATGAGCTTTTTGCTCACTTTTATATTCACACGGTGAACACTCATACGCCTCACTAAATGAGCTCAACGCCAGCATGAGTCCTTACAATATGAACCTTTAAATCAGCCTTATGTTCAGTTTTATATTCACAAAACTCACAAGCATAGAACGCACCGCTTTTGTGAACACTCATATGTCTGTCTAGGAGAGATCTTCGGTCGGTTTTATATTCACATAAATCACAAGCAAAGGTCTTTTCACGCGTGTGTAAACTCATGTGATCGTCTAAACTAAATTCAGCTGCACATTTGTAATCGCACAGCTCACAAGCGAAGGGCGTCTGACCAGGGTGAGACTTCATATTATGGCTCTCTAAAGTAGATTTATTTATAAACTTATAGTCACAAAACACACAAGCAAACCTCTCCCTTCTCTGCTTGTTGTGCGTCCTCTTCATATGCCTAACTAAATAAGCTTTCAGTTTACATTTGTATTTACATAACTCACAAGCAAATTTCTTCTCAACAGTGTGAATACCGATATGAGCTTTTAAAAAAGCTTTTTGATTGCTTTTATATTCACATAAATCACATTGAAAGGTTTTTTCACTGGTGTGTTTATTCACTTGTCTCGCTGAATTGGCTTTAACTTTTGTTTTGTATTCGCTTAACTTACGAGCATTGTCCTTAATCATGTGATTTTGCATATTATGTGTTGTTAAGTCACTTTGGTCTTTGCTTTTGAAGGGACATAATTTGCAATCGAACTGTTCAGTTTTAGAGTGGAATTTCATGTGATTCACTAATAGATTTTTCTGTTCGAAGTCAAGTCCACAGACGTTGCAAGTGAAGCTTGAGTTTTCTTCACTGTCGTTTGGTGCCTGATAGGAAACATCTTTGGACGTTATCAGATGCTTATTATCAACGGAATTTGTCAATATCTTGGACGGAGGCGCGTCTGAAACAAAAAACAGAAGGTACCATAAGAAAAGGTACCATCCGGGCGCGAAAATTCAAATTTTATTTAGTTTTTCACTAATAGTGGGCCAATTATACATCGTAGGCTTATGGGTTTTGCGATCACAACATTTATGCATCTACATGTTTTAAAAAAAAACTCTGCTCAACAATTTACTTCATATTTGTTTAAAATTCCTAATTTGTTGTAGTAGGGTGACCGGTGTAGTTTAACTACTGGTTAATAGATGGCAGCAGGAGTCATATTTTTATTTTTTTTGGTAAATTCGACATTTTATAAAAATGAATCCTAGCTAGATCGATTTATCTCCCCCCAAAACCCCCTTACTAAATTTCATGAAAATCGTTCGAGCCGTTTTCGAAATCCAGATATATACATATACATACAAGAATTGCTCGTTTAAAGGTATAACCTATAGGATAGAAATTTCTTTTACTTGATAAATAAATAAATAGTGGACAACATCACATACATTGCTCCGATCCCTTAGTAAGTAGCTTATGCACTTGTGTTAAGGAAATCAGAAACAACGAAGGTACCACAACACCCAGACACGAGACAATGTGGAAAACTTATTTTCTACATTGCCCCGACCGGGGATCGAACCCGGAACCTCAGAGATGGCGGCTCCACTCAACCACGGAGGTCGTCGAATGTTTACCTTTAGTATAGGATGCAGTTATTTGTGGAGAGTCGCAGCGGGAGCTTGCGGCTGCACCAAAGTTGCTCTCCGCTGCAACGGGCCATTCACCATCATCGTCTCCATCCTGTACAAAACAAAACAAACTCCTTCCATCAAAACACATCCCATTACTGTGTTTAGATTTAGAATGCACAGTTCTGCTGGCCCGCTATGCTAAGACTTTATAAATTTTAATTCTCGGATTGTAAACTAGATGGCGCCAGTAGTCCTTTGAATCGCACTATAATGTACCGCTCACTGTAGCCTAAGTAATGTATTTTTTTTAATGCTGCATCCATCATTCCGGTACCGAATACAGTATATGAAGAGTGCCTCTGCATTTAATTCTCGCTCGGGAACTGGGGGTGGATCATATACAACTGACTAATTTGATTTAGGCTCCACGTACCTTCGATGTTTCCATAGGAACAAAAACCAAAATTATTTGTAATTCCTGCATACTTTGATTATGATGTGGCTGTTATTCGGGTTCATATAATAATAATAATCTATGCTCCTGGCCATATTTGGTTCGGAAATACTT
Organism: Coenonympha glycerion; assembly: GCA_963855885.1. Classification (NCBI taxonomy): domain Eukaryota; kingdom Metazoa; phylum Arthropoda; class Insecta; order Lepidoptera; family Nymphalidae; genus Coenonympha; species Coenonympha glycerion. The sequence continues at coordinate 1,934,909 of OY979651.1, forward strand.
CTTTATAACGAATTTCAATTTGCGTCAAAAAGGACAAAAATTCGTTTATATTTCGTTTTAAAGAAGTATTTCCGAACAAAATATGGCCAGGAGCATAGATTACTTTATGAACCCCAATAACACCACAACATGATCGAAATTTGCACGAATTACAAATGATTTTGGTATTACGAATGTATGGAGAACATTGTAGGTATGGGCCCTCTTAAGGTCCATATAGGTACAACCATAAAATCGACCAAGTACGAGTCAGATTTTTTTACACTATACAAGACAGTACTTAACTGCGATCTTACCTGATGGTAAGTGATGATGCAGCTGAAGGTGTTATCACACTAACTAGGAGGGGAATGCTGTGTAGAATCCATTAGGGTAAGTAAACTCGCCCCTAACGGTTTCTACACAGCATTGCGCCGGAACTCTAAATCGCTTGGTAGTGCGTCTTTGCTGGTAGGGTGGTAACTACCCACGGCCGAAGCCTCCCACCAGGCCAGACCTGAGCCAATTTCACTATAAAGAACAAAGGATTGTGTGGTTTTATGAAACCACGGTAAAAGTGAAACTGTTGTGGCCTTGGCTGCTCTGATGAGCGCCTCTCACTTTATCCCTACCCCGCGGCCGACCGTCATGCAACATGCAACACACAGACGAAAAAGTTTGAGCTGAGGTAATAAAAGTTTCACTTAAAAAAATTATACTTACTTGCGCAATGTATGCATGATCCCAGGAGATTAGATACTTTGTAGAATCCTGTGAAGTATCCTCTTGTATTGATTCCAACTCTAAAGGATCATCAGATACATTGTCAATATCATCATCTATCAACACGGATTCATCACATCCACTATTCACTTCAGTGCTTTGTACATCCTCCGAGTCCATGTGTGTATTTTTATCATAATTTTCTTCAATATACAAGTCCCAGTGGTCAGGTTCGATCGTTTTTAACACAAAATCGTTGTTGAGTTGGTGTTTCACGCGATCTATCATCTTTATATGCTGCATTGTTATCTGAAACAAAAAGGAATTTCAAATTTACTTCTCATTGCTGAATAACAAAGCAAAGAAAAAATTTTCATGTAAGTACTCACCAATTCATGTTTCTCCAGTAACTCCATCATCAGACAGCGCGCTCTCAGGCTCTGCTCTCTGAATCTACTAAAGTTTCTCAACTGCTGAGCACATTGTACACAAAGTGTTTGCTTCAAGTTCCCTCCGGCACACAGCTGAAACAACTACACTGTTAAAGGCTCGCGTCCACTAGGCTCGCCGAACCGAGTCGAATCGAATCGCAGAAAGTCGCCTTCTATACAGGGTTATAGAAAAAATATCGGAAACCTCTCTACACCTAAATGATATCATTAAAAGTAACAACTTTTGTTTTAACTCGATATTTTGAGAAATATCACTTATTCAATATTTTGCATACATTCTTTCTTTGTAACTACTCTGTAGTCTACTACGTAATATCGGCAACGTCGCAGCGGTTTGGCAACACGGATAGTCATAATCGCTGATTACCTGTATTTTGTTTCACAGTGTAATGTCACTTTACAGAAATAACATAATTTATTAAATTTTTGTATGACACAAATTAATGAAAAATTTTGGAAAGTTATAGAACAAAAGTTTTTATTTATAATGATATCATTTAGGTGCCGAGAGGTTTCCGATATTTTTTCTATAACCCTGTACAGTCCGACAAGGCTCTCTTGGCACTTGAAGGAGGGCGCTGTTGCAAAACAGGCAGCCATAACCATTGAACAATTTCTCCTCAATTTTACTTCAATTTTAGTTTAAAATAGTTAAAAGTAAGCAAAAAACCTAACATACAATAGTGATATACTGACAGAGCGAACTATCAAACAGTAGCACAAGAAAGCGGCGTTAGTTCAAACTTTGGCCACGCGCCAAAATATCCTTGTCACACTGTATATTTGCTATGAAACAGCGTCCATTAGCGACGAGCCGCGGCGCGCCGAATCAAATCGACCTCGCGACTTTCTCGGCAGGCGAATTTCTTCGCCGATGCGACTCAATTCGGCTCGGCGCGCCTCAGTCGACGTGGAGAAGCCAATCCGCGCCAACGGTAGGTATTTTATTTTCTATCGGTCAGTATTAATGTCGTGCACCCAGTATTTTGGTGCACGCCGTTTCCTTTTCCTATTCTCCTCTTCTTCATCAAAAAGTATTTGAAATAAAAACATCTCTTCATCCGAGCTATCCATGATGCAAAAAACGACCTAACTTGTTGAAAATTTGCGATGAATTTGATTCGGTTCTTCAGAGATGCGACGCACTAGGAATAAATGCGACTCGATTCGATTCGACGCGTTTCTACTGTAGTCGACGCTTAACAGATCTATCACAAGCGTTTGACAGTGTACAACGAAGCAGGGTAAACTAACATAAATGAAGTCTTACTTTTAGCACCGAAAAGCAGCCCACAGTCACACCCTCCCGTCAATGTATTACCGCAGCGCCGAGCACATTGATTAAACATATTGAAGCCAGGTTTTTAATTTGTTAAAACTGTAAAATTGTGCTAATGTAAGCGACTGACAGCTGTATGTGCCGTCAGCGGTACCGGATTGTACGACACACGACGACGCGAGAAATTCTTGGCTTCAACATACGTCACATCTTTCTTCCGTCCTCTTAGCGTAGTGTATTTCGTCATTGGCTGAGCGCAACACGACCAGTGGTATTCATGGACTCTGACAGTGGGCTATCACATACAGCTTGAATTTTGCGCTACAACGATCATTACTCACACATACAAATAGAATGCGTATAGGGCCGGTGCTTTTGTAGTAGTGTAGGTAGTTAAGAGTCTGCTGACCCACAGTGTCTCCCATACATTCGTAATACCAAAATCATTTGTAATTCGTGCAAATTTCGATCATGTTGTGGTGTTATTAGGGTTCATATAGTAATAATCTATGCTCCTGGCCATATCTAGTTCGGAACTACTCTTGTTAAACGAAATTGTAAACAAATTTAGTTTTGCATATTTTTATGTCAAAGAGGACATGTTTTCTGCTTATTTGTTTTGTAATAAAAACAACACTATCTCACGTCGCATTAGTTCAGGAGCACAGTTTTTATTGTCCAGATAAAGAAAAACATACAAGTTTTCATTTATAATTTTGGGTATTACAGAACTCGACCAAAGTTATAAAAATTTTGATCAAATTAATTATTATTTCGTTTTAAAGAAATATTTCTGAACCAAATATGGCCAGGAGCATAGATTATTACTATATGAATCCGAATAACACCACAACATGATCGAAATATGCACGAATTACAAATGATTTGGTATTTTGAATGTATGGAGAAAACGTAGGTTAGTGCATTCTTAAGTCATGTTATTTGTACTGAGTGTCAGGGGCCTGCTCCTAGTAAAGATCACAAAGTAACAACTTACAGGATATCCAGTTAACTTTTCATACGCCTCCTCCAAGTTGTATTGACTCATTAGAAACATCTTGCTGTTACTCTTGAAGCATATCATGCAGACCTGCAAATATTTTACTTTTTACTTTTACATTATTATGTGAGGGAAGGACATCTTCAGCACATACAAAATTATTTAGTAAACTACTAACTATTATTTAGTAACTAAGTAAAAATAGAAAAACAAGTAAATAATTTAAAAATTAAAAAACACGACTGCCCTATGGAAATACAACTTTTTGACAAAATATATCTTTTGTATTTATTTATTTATCTTCGATTTAGGCTCATTTGTGAGCACTTACAAACATCAATTTACAAAATTATTTATAAGTTGTATAAGTCTTACGTAATGTAACAAAAGATAAAAAAATACTGATAGTATCCTTAATGGTGCAAGGATTCTAACAATACCCCATATGTCCAAATTTATTTAACCATTCAGAAGTTATGGTGGAATAAAAAACTCACATACATACATGCATGAACCCTTAAAACATTACACTCCTTTTTTTGGGCAGTCATGTAATAAAATAGTTACCAGCACAGTTGAGGGAACAGCTCCTGGGCGGAGTTGCCTTCCACCACTTTTTGTTTCACTTATGTCATCATGCAGGAAGTGCTGCGAGCAGACCACAGCCGAGTCTGACAGCTGACAGTCCTGTTTGCCGAGGGCTCTGAGCCACGCAGAGCGGAGACGCGCTTCCCTGGGGAACCTGGAAGTTATACACAGTCATACAATTTAAATACAAGATCCCACACTGAAAAAAATCAACGACTCTGCCCGCAAAATTCAAAATTATCATTATTTTTTGCAATTTGTACACTAATTACACATCAGAGGTTTATGGCAGTCAATTTGCAACAGTGGCAGTATCATCTTTACATGATTATCGGCTGTGGTCCAGAATAGGTGCCGGTAGCATTATTTACCTGTTTACTAACATATTTAAGAATGTTTTTATGTAATTCCTTGAAAAGTGTAAGGGAAAACTAAATTATTAACCTAAAATTTTAAAACTTAAAAAAAATATTTCTCGAAAACTGTTATGATTCTAGATATTTGGCTTGGGGGGAGAAAACACCTCCCCCCCCTTCCCCTCCCCTACACTTTCACCCCCATCCGCCTTGTCACCCATTCTGGACCCCACCAACTTTATCTCCCCTCTATCTCTTTTGGGCTCGCTACAGGGCCCACAGGCTGATGGCCTGCAAGGCCCCACCATTCTTCTGAGTGGTTGTTTTCTTTTATGACCACCCAGATATAGGAGCCACGCAAAGCGGGGCTCCGTCAACCGGTCTTTTAAGAGGATTAAAGACATAAGAAAATATATTCAAGGCGACTGATTTCAAATCCCTTACCAACAAGTGCATTGATAATAAATAAAAAAATTAAAAAAGCACGACTGCCTTGTGGTACAACGATTTTAAAAAAAAAAATATAGCCTATGTTACTCAGGATAATGTAAGGATTCTAACGATACCCCATATTATGTCCAAATCTATTCAGCCGTTCAGAAGTTATAGTGGAATAAAGAAACTCACATAATACATACATACATACATACATACATGAACTCTAAAAACATTACACTCCTTTTTTGGGCAGTTGTGTAAAAAGCGTATTTCATTAATGGACAAGAGCGCTGTGAAGTCAGTCTGTGTTGTGTGCACTCGCTACGAGTTAACTAATGTTGTAAATGTACTGTTCACACTCACCCGTAAAAACTATCCCCCTCGGACTTGCTCCGGCCCTTACCCGCTGGCGAGTTGATGCAGAAATCCACACAACACCGCATCGCCAAAGATGTTTCTGCCTGCCCAACACAGAACACTATTACTGCTGCCCAATGCTGCCCAACTCAGTTGTACCATAGACATAAAACACTATAGGGATACCACGAGTTGTACCACGAAGCACAGAACCACGAAGAGAACAAATTCTTATCTGTCGACAGTCGACACCATGGAATTGGAGGATATGTATCGATATCCGAACTTACGAAATGTAGAATATGTTATACACACAGGGTATTCAATTCATTGTTCGACACTTTTTAGAAAAGAGTAGATACCTAATTCAATAATACAATTTTTTTGACTTTGATTGAAAATGAAAACCACCAAAGAGTATATAATCATAGACCAGGAATCGAATCACTATTATCATAGAGTAAAGTAATATTATCACTATTCACTACGTACATCGATATACCATAGGACAAGATAAAGGATCACAAACAAAAATCAACGCAAAAACGGTAGCATTTACCCCCACTTAAACATTTGGGTTTCTATTAGAAATAGGTTTTTACTAGCAAAAACTTCGGATTATTATAAACCTTAAAGTAAAGGCGGTAAGGCTTAATTTTGATCGCTAAACACATAACAGTTACGACGTTTATCATCAGACTCGGGATAGGCAATAAATTTAAACCTTCACTCAAAAGTCGAAAATCTGTATTACAATATGTACAAAAAATATTTAGTCTAATACACAACATTACCCGTACGCAATAGAGTTGAAAATTGTAAATTTATAATTTCTGCATACTCCATTTTAATATTCTTGAAACAAGTCACAATTTCAATTCTTGGAATTATTGTGAGTTGAATAAGGAAGTATATGGAGTAGCTTATATATTTTTTAGGCCAAGTATTATGACTGATTTAAAAAGTTTGTAAAAAGTTTAGATCCTAGTAATTATTTTTTTTTAAATTATCATCAACATCATCATCATCTCAACCCCTTTTTAAGTTCCACTGCTGGGCACGGGTCTCCTCGCAGACTGAGAAGGGTTTGGCCATAGCCCACCACGCTAGGCCAAGTGCTGGTTGGCGGCCTTCACACACCTTAGAGAACATTTTTATGAACTCTCAGGCATGGAGGTTTCCTCACGATGTTTTCCTTCACCGTTAAGCAAGTGATATTTAGTTTCCTAAAACGCTCATAACTCTGAAAATCTAAATCTACGCTATTATGATATCTACTTGAACTACAAATAAAGAATTTATTTTTGTCTTTCTCACTCTCACGGATACGTTGGCAGGTGCGACATGCAGCGTCGCGGAAGAATATAACAGAAAAACGACCTTTTACCTAATTACTCAAAAACTAAGCCATTTATCAAAAATCTGTTTCTAAGCGTTTTTGGATAATATTATTACCGACACATTAAAACAAAAATTACAATTACATCGAAAAAACTGAGATTTTGGAGCAACTTTTGGGAGAACTTTCTATCGAGAAAATTTTATCCAATCGTGTTTCTGCTTCTAAGCGATTTTAGGTTAAAGACCCAAAATACATGACGTTTAAATTTGGAAGTAATTATCTTTATAGTTTTTTCCCAGTAATATCCAATTTGTCGAAATGAATTGAACACAAATACGTGTTTTTAGATGGCTTGTAAAATTCATCTTGTCTTTCTTTTGCGACTATCGATATCCATTCTGCACAGTAAAATGGATTGCGAGGAAATCTACAAATAAAAAAAAATTATAAAGTACCAATACTACTCCACGCATCCTCTGTCCTAAACAGTCAATGTTGGCTATGAACGTTGGCGCGTCGTCACAAACATTGGCCAAAACTGCACAATAATTTCTAAATAATTTAAATTACTGTTTGATTCTACTTGGACTCGATTAAAATACACTTATTTGGCTTAAAGTTACCGAAAAAAAGATATTCCCTCTGAAGTTTTGCTGTTGCGGTGGCTATTTTTACAATTTTTAAATGCGCAGTGCGCACTGTGGCATTTTGACGCGTCCTATCGTTGGCTATAATTGGACGATACTAATTTAAAATAAGAGCACACTTGTATAAGTGCTTTTATTTCTCTGACCACTTTTTACGTGCTTACCCTGAATCTAGTTCTAATTGGTATATCGATGACTACGTACGAAAACCACTAAACACCAAAAAGTCGTAGACAGAGAAAAGCTATAGACAAATTGTTATCTTATGTTTCATTCACACAAGATAAAGAGCAACTTACGCCGATGTCGTGTAAAGAAAAGAAATAGAACGATAAGATCATTTGTTTCACGTAGCGTGTCACGTTTTTTATGTTTTAGTCACACTACTTTGCTAAACAAAGTTTGACAGCGGACCAACAGTTAGCTATCGTATTACTTTATAATTCAGTTTTTACGATTATGTTATGTCCGATTCAAGTTAAATTAGGTTTTGAATACTTTTATAAACTTACACATATTATTACAACGATTCAAAACAAAAAATCATGGTGCGGTGTAGTGTTAAAGGGTGTAAAAGTGATAGCGGAACGAAAATGCCCGGATTGTCTTTTCATTCGTAAGTATCAGTTACTAGGCATTCAGTAACTTTTTATTATGTTCATATATTGCTTAAATATTGAGTATGATGTACTCTAGATGTAAATTCATCTATAAAAGAGCACTTAACTAACGAATGTAAATTCTAGCCTAAAAACCTAGTGTTGCCAACTTTTCTATAAATTATTACCCACTTTTATGGGAAATTATAATATGTAGTCTAAGTACAGTGTGTAATGATTAAAATATCTAAAATATTTAATGGCTTGTTGCAGTTTTCCTGAATCTGGTGATTTATGTAGAAATTGGATTGCAGCTACTGGACGAACAAATTGGACACCAAAAACGTATTCAAAAATTTGCAGCAGACATTTTGAGGAAAAAGTGTTAAACAAAAAGAAGAATCTGACACTGCTATTCCCCAATGCTGTACCTACTCTGGTAAACATTCAGTTAATAATATATTTAGTTCAATCACCTGTTATATTTTGTGCATTTAATTAGTAATAAGTGACTGAGACAGGTTCTTTGGACTATCAAATACCAAGAACTTAAAAATATACTATTTTCTGTAAACTCATCATCCTACCTGCACCTTTTTGTATAAAAGTAAAGTAAAGTAAAGTATCATTTTTTTGCATAAAAACATGTAAATACAGGTGGAATACAAACGACAAAGGAATCAATGTGTTTTTACCCACAGACGGGTGTGCAAATATTAATTTCATAAGATTTTCTTTTTTAGGAAATAAAGACTTCTATTACATCATCCTCATCCGTCACACATGAAAAAACAAATATGGAAATTGAAAATAATTTAAACATTCATGTAAGTATATTAATTAAAAATAAAATTGTTTTCCCCTATAAAAGTGTGGCAAATTTATCATAAAAATCGCATTATTTCAGATTGATAATGCTGATGACTTACTGCCTTCGACTAGTGATCAAATGCCAGTTGAAATAGTAAACCCTCCAATTTCTCAACAACCATCAACAGTAAGTATTACATAAAAAAATATTATGTCTGCAACAAAGTTACGGTTCTTTAACTTTTATATTTTGGATTTTAGGTTAAGACTCCAGAGTACACTCCTCGAACGTTGCGAAAGAAATGGAAAAGCTCACAAAAACTAGCATCCGAACGACTGAAAAAATTAAAAGCTCTTCGAGAAAAGAGTAGACGTTTATCAAAAAAAGTGGCTACACTAGAAAATATTATTACAGAACTTAAAACAATGTTCTTGATAAGCGAAGAAAATGGAGATTTATGAGAATCTATTGACCCTGCCAATAGAGATTTCTTAAAAAAAATGTTGAACCCAGGTTCTAGTGGTAGAAAATATTCACCATATATAATATCAGAAAGAGAGGAAGACCAGTCTACAGGTGGAGAGACGACATTGTAGAGCAGGCCCTTTGTGGCACAGAAATACCAACAATATCAAAACTTGGAAGAGACTAGGGGAGGCCTTTGCCCGAAAATGGGACGAGTTGTAGTCATGCCATACTACAACTGGGCTAATAATAATAATAATAATTTATTAAAAGCTAATTAAAAATCAATATGTTTTATTTTTCACCCAAAAATCCAGAACCTACTATCACAGCTTGTTTTCATCGATTTTGACCGACAATTATTATCCTTGGCGGTTAACCAGTTTTCTTGGTTTCGGCTTTGTCATATGTCCAAATGATATTTCATTTGACATTGAGCAAGCTGATTGTGTAGCCGCCAAGTTTAAATAAAAGTCAAAATTGGTGGAATCCAGCCAGTTAATTAATGATTTTATATAAAGTAAATTTGTATCTAATTTTGTAGTTACAGTTCGTTAAAAAAGTCATGAACATAATTCACGGTATTGGAAGTATAGTCTATGGCAACAATCTGTGACATAGTTTATAATGTTAGTAAGTTGTCTGTGGTTGTAAAGTAGGAAGCTGGTACTTCTGTGGTGGCGCTGTGTGCGAGATGGTGTGATAAAATGGCGTCTTGTGTAATAAGCTAAAATCCCTATTAAATGTCGTTCTGATTTATCAATATGAGTTTTATTATTTCAAAAGTAGAATTGAAATAGGTTATGGGCCCAGAGCTCATGATTGTAAGTCAGATGACACAGTTGTAGGGCAGTGATAGGGTTTCAGGATCTTGCTGGTTGCCATCGAACAAGGCAGAGCAAAGGCGCAAGCACATGGTCGTAAAAGTCCAGTGTGAATTGTATGTTCATTAACAAGAACAAATAATACGTATGTAAAATGGCACAAGCAATAAATCAAATTCCGCAATTGGAAAGTGGAAATTTCAAAAATTGGATGTTTAGAATTGAGATAACTTTAGAGGAAAAAGGTTGTGCAGAAACAATTCGAAGCATGGAGGTAAAAGATGCTAAGCAAGACGCTAAAGCCAGAAATATAATTGTGCAAGCTTTATCGGACAAACATCTAGAATATGTAAAGGAGTCAAAAACTGCTTATGAGATGATAGATAACCTAAGAAAAGTTTTTGAGAGGAAGTCTACAATTTCAAATTTATATTTGCGAAGAAGCTTAATTAATTTGAAGTGTAAGAAGCAAGATAGTGTAGAAGAACATTTTAGTAAATTTGATAAAATTATCCGAGAAATTGAGTCGAACGGTACTCAAATGGGTGAAAAAGACAAAATATGTCAATTACTGATAAGTATGGAGGATGCATATCCAGCTATAGCAACAGCTTTGGAGACGTCTAACATAGAATTGACTATGGATTTTGTGAAAGGAAAATTCCTTGACGCGGAACTGAAAGAAAAGAAAAATTCTGAGTGTAAACCTACAAAGAAGGAGTATATTTTCGAGAGCAGCCAAATAAAGTGCTATAATTGTGGAGAACCCAACCATATTGCTAGAAACTGTACAAATAGACCTCAATCAAGTGGCTATCGACAGCAGCGAGGTAGAGGAAATTATCGAGGAAATTATAGAGGTAACAAAGGCAAAAACTTTAAGAAACAACCCAGTGCTAATTTAGGAGAAGAAAAAGAGGACGAAACTGTATCGTTCATTGCAGCTAAGGCATTTTCTACTATTAACGAAGAAAGTATTAATTTTGCCATTGATTCTGGAGCAAGTTTCCATTTATTGAATGAGAAATATCAGAAATATATGACAGAAATAAAAGAAATACCTGAAATAAAAATAGTTATTGCGAATGGTGACATTATGTCAGTTAAGAAGAAAGGTAAACTAATTGCATTTTCAGAGGAAGGTATAAAAATAACAATAGATGACTGTTTGATAGTTGAGAAGTCGTCTCACAATTTGATATCTGTAATTAAATTAAATGAAAAAGGTTTAACAGTAATATTCGATGAAAAGGAGAGTTATATAACAAACGGAAAAATAAAAATTAAATGTGAAAATAATGGGAAATTATTTATATTACGTCTGAGAATAAATAAAAATGAAGCATTAGTAACAGAAAACAAAAACCCAAATTTATGGCATGTAAGAATGGGGCACCTAAATTATGGAGGCATGAAGATACTTGGATTACCACTATCCAAAGAGCGTTGCTCTATATGTATGGAAGCTAAAGGGACACGTAATTCATTTAGTTCAATCCCAACGCCGAGAACAAGAAAGGTAGGAGAGTTGATTTATTGTGATATTGGAGGCCCAATAACGCCAATTAGTAAAGATGGAGAAAAGTATTATCTTACTATTATTGATGATTTTTCACATTTCATGGAAGTTCATTTACTCAAGACAAAGGATCAGGCAAAAGAGTATATAATTAGTTACATAAAAAAGTTGAAAAATAATGACATTAAAGTAAAGAGAATAAGAACAGACAGAGGAGGAGAATTTATTAATGACGAGTTAAAATCATTCTATGAAGAAAACGGTATAATACAGGAGACTACGTGTGCATATACACCTCAGCAAAATTCAGTCTGTGAGAGAATGAATAGGACACTCGTAGACAGAGTAAGAGCTATGCTATTAGAGACAAATCTTCCAAAATATTTATGGAGCGAAGCTATCAGGTGTGCTGCATATGTTATAAATAGATCACCTACTAAAGCACTCCATGGTGACACACCAGCAAAAATATGGTATGGAAAGAATCAACTGGATAAAATAAGAATATTTGGATCCAAGGCGTGGTGTATCATTTTACCAAGGCTAAGTAAATTAGAACCAAGAGCAAAACCTATGATTATGGTCGGATATTGTGGTGGTGGTTATCGATTATGGGATCCAAAAACTGACGAAATAGTAGAATCACGAGATGTACGTTTTGACGAGTCAAATTACAGGTATGAGGAAAATGAAAGAATGCCATACATAAACTATGATGAAGAAGAGGAGAATGAACCATCTACATTCAAAGATCCAGATACAGAATTATATAAAAGTAGTAACAGAGAAGAGAACTCAGATATTGAGGAAGAAAATGAAATAAACGAGTATCCAAGAATGCGACGACAGGTACAAAAACCAAAACGGTATCAAGACTATGATATGTCCAATATTGCATATGCCTTAGATTTTATACAAGAAGACCCCTTAAGTTATCAACAGGCAATAAAAGACAAAGCATGGTCAAATGCCATTAAAAAGGAACTAGAAGCCCTTACGAGCTTAAACACATGGGAGGAATGTAAGCTACCCGAAGGACACAAGGCTATCGACACAAAGTGGGTATTTCGGACCAAGTCAGATAATGTAAAGAAAGCAAGACTTGTTGCCAAGGGATTTCAAGAGGAAACCACTCATAATGTCTATGCACCTGTGGCAAGAATGACCACTATAAGACTTTTCCTGAATAAAGCATTTCAAGAAGATCTACCTATAAGACAAATGGATATACCAACAGCATTTTTAAATGGAGAATTAAAGACTGACATTTACATAAAATATCCTGAAGGATTGCAAAATAAAGAGGGATATGTGTTAAAATTGAGAAAAGCTTTATATGGATTAAAAGAATCCCCACGTTGCTGGAATGAGAGACTAAATAATTTTCTTATAAAGAATGGATTTGTTCAATCATTACATGACTTTTGCCTTTATATTGGAAAAGATGTTTATATTTTAATATTTGTGGATGATATTTTAATAATTGGAAATGGACAATCAATCATACAAGAGTTGAAAAAGGAGTTTCAAGCCAAGGACATGGGAAACATAAGTAAATTCCTAGGAATGGAAATAACAAGGAAAGGAGAGGAAATGGAAATAAAACAAAAACAAATGATTGAGAAAATTTTATTAAGATTCAACATGCAAAATTGTAAAGGCATCAGTACCCCAATGGAAATAGGTCTAAATTTTGATGAAAAGGAAGAAATGTTAACAAACATTCCATATCGAGAACTTGTTGGGTCACTTATGTATCTAGCGACTATTAGCAGGCCAGACATTGCATATGCAACAGGTTTTTTGAGTAGATACATGCATAGTCCAACTCGTACATTGTGGAACGCAGGAAAAAGAGTTCTAAGATACCTGAAACAGACAAAACAAAAAGGATTAGTATACAAGAAAGAAGATTCTAATTATTTGCAAGCTTTTTCAGATTCCGACTGGGCGGGAGACCGAGTAGACCGCAAAAGTGTAAGCGGCGTGTCAATCTTTCACCGAGGCAATCTAGTAAGCTGGAGTTCTAAGAAGCAGGCAACCGTTGCACTTTCGACAGCTGAATCTGAGTATGTAGCAGCAGCATTGACTGTAAGTGAAACAGTGTTTATTACTGGAGTGTTAAAGGACTTTCAATGTGATAGAAACTTAACTTGTTTGTTATTAATTGACAATCAGAGCACCATTAAAATGATTGGTAGTTATGAAAACAGTAAAAGATCGAAACATATAGATATAAAAGTTCATTTTATCAAAGATATTATTAATAAAGGATTGTTAAAGTTAGAATACATACCTAGTAACGAAAATAAAGCAGATTTACTTACCAAACCTTTATCGAAAATAAGACATGAATATTTGTGTGAATTAATTGGTTTGTGTTAATGGGTAGAGGTCAAATATTTGAACCAAATTAGGTACTTTATAATTGTAAGTGACTGAATGTTTTGATAAGTAGTTATCGTGATGTAATTAAGTAAGTTTCAAGTTGTAATTCATAGTATTGTGTATTTTGCAGGTTATGTTGATTGTTTATTTGTACGATGTCAATGTCATTTTACGTCAGAGCAAAACGTCATATTTAAATGTCAAAGTCTAAATGCCAAAGTCAATTGACACTGACATCCAGCGTAGTGTTGCCATCTTAAGTTAAAAGTATTGTAACAAGCTCAAGTTTGTATTCGCCATAAAACTTGACCTTGAGCCGGGGTATTGGAAGTATAGTCTATGGCAACAATCTGTGACATAGTTTATAATGTTAGTAAGTTGTCTGTGGTTGTAAAGTAGGAAGCTGGTACTTCTGTGGTGGCGCTGTGTGCGAGATGGTGTGATAAAATGGCGTCTTGTGTAATAAGCTAAAATCCCTATTAAATGTCGTTCTGATTTATCAATATGAGTTTTATTATTTCAAAAGTAGAATTGAAATACACGGAAACAAGAATTTTTCCCTGCCTAATAGGACTGATTAAAAAGTGTGTTCATACAGAATATTGAAAAGAATTATGTATAATTTTTGATTATTTAATTATCCACTAAAATATACTTTATTCTGTCTTATATAAATATTTTTCTACTCTTTTTTTTGTTTCATGACTTTTTTGACAGACACTGCTAATTTGTTATTGTGAAAAAAAATGTGGAGTCAGTTTTCCTCACAAGGCAACCCTAAAAATAGTGACGTAACCTTTTTTGTCTCTTTGCGACACGCTTTACCAGCGTCTATAGCTTTTCTCTGTCTACGCAAAAAGTACTCTGTCCACAGACTCTGTCTTTCGGTTCCTGGTCTGTGGTACTCTGTGCACAGAACGTAGACAGAGAAAAGCTATAGACAAATTGTTATCTTATGTTTCATTCACACAAGACAAAGAGCAACTTACGCCGATGTCGTGTAAAGAAAAGAAATAGAACGATAAGATCTTTTGTTTCACGTAGCGTGTCACGTTTTTTATGTTTTAGTCACACTACTTTGCTAAACAAAGTTTGACAGCGGACCAACAGTTAGCTATCGTATTACTTTATAATTCAGTTTTTACGATTATGTTATGTCCGATTCAAGTTAAATTAGGTTTTGAACACTTTTATAAACTTACACATATTATTACAACGATTCAAAACAAAAAATCATGGTGCGGTGTAGTGTTAAAGGTTAGTTTTTGTCTCTTTTTGCGACACGCTTTACCAGCGTCTATAGCTTTTCTCTGTCTACGGCACAGAACTGTAAAAAATAAAAATAAAATACCTAGATAATGTAGCACAGATGAGCACAGACCACAAAACTAGAGATTAATACTCGGACGAAGAATCAAGGGATAAATAGGTTCACAAAATAGGTAGGTAGCAAAGTGCCAACCATTAGCCAGTTTTGGGGTTATACTCTCTAGAGTCTGGGTCTGTGGACTGTGATCAAATAAAAACTTTACTCGTTTCAAATATGAATAGGACTGTCATCTGTGACTGTAATCAAAGAGCCGTACCTAGTGATTATATTATAGTAGGTACTCTTTGTCTTTGATCAAAGAGTATATCATTCTATTCGTTTCCCGCTCATACCGTAGTGATTATATACTCTTTGTTATACATGTTGTTTTCTTGTGTTGTTTAATATTTATTTTTGTTCCAATTTTCTTCATATTTTCACAGAAAGATCAGATATTTTCATACAGCAGTCATCAAACTACTTGTTTTCCTAATTCCTTGAATGAGTTGTTATAAGTGGCGATAACACAATGAGGAAATGTTGTGTTCCTGGATGTGGAAATCGACTCAATTTACACTCAGTGCCTTATACAAAGCCAGCTGCTCAATGGCAGATTTGGTTAAGTATTTGTCCTTTTCTCAGTCGGTATTCCTTAAAACAATTAGACAATACTAAGATTTGTAATCTGCATTTCCAACCTAAGTACATTAATGAAAAAAAAGGTTAACAGCTGACGCAATTCCTTCATTGAATCTGCCCCCGATTCCTTCGTCGGAGTTGCCCAAACACGACACGGTCTTACTTGCAACAAACAAAAAAAAATATCTTGAAATAAGTTCTTTATCAGCTGATCAGCCATTCAATGTAAAAGTAGTTGATTGTATTCCAACTGAGTTCACAGTCACAGATAATACAGCTGTTTCCCCATTGGGCAGCAAAGGAACTCCGTTCTGTACTGTTCATAACGAACTAATTCCACAGCCGAGCGTAAATTCTGATCAGTTATCCCAAACATTGAATCGGGATCCAAAAACACCCCACAACGATTCAGTCCAGCTAAATAGCCATCCAATTTTATTGCCTACACTAGAGACACTACCATCCCCTGATAGGTCCTCTGCTACACTAGAGACACTACCAATATCCCCTGATATGTCCTCAGAAGAGTCTTATGAACAATCAGCAGTTCCTTCGGTCTCAACGAGCTCGTCTATTGAGGATCAGACGTCACAAGACTTTTTTCATAACACGCTCAATTTTGTAGCCTGTGATAACAGTGACCTAAGATGTTTGACGATGGAGTGTTGTGTGGATTTCTGCAGAAATACTGTAGGCAAGGTCTCCACACGGGTGGGCTACAGTGCTAGCAAGCACAAGGCAGTTAGTTTTTATGGGTGAGTCTGAACTGTGATTGAGTTCACCTTGTATCGTATTAATGTACTCAGAACAAAAAAATGTCGGCTGCTTACTGGTGTCAAAAAAGTTTGTTTTGACACCAACAGCATCAGTAGTAAGCCGACCGCAGTATCGTTTATGGACTACATGCCAGGGATCACTTCACCATGTTATTAATCCATACGCATGTTTCCACAGGGAGGGTTGCTTCCATATGTGTATTAGTGGGAATTTTGTCTTGAATGAAGGAGGTTTACAGTTTTAGCGGTGCAGAGGGCAATAGGAAAATTTCCCTCCAGGCAGGTGTTGTGCCTGGGGACCACTTGTGATCCAAGCGTGTGACGTCAGAAGTTGTATTTATAGAACGCTCGTCGAATGCTCTGTCAGCGTGTGCTATTGCGCTAGTTACGCCATCTATCGTCAGCTATCGAGGACCGCTACACAGTATTATGTTCAGAGTGGCTTATCCTTAAGTTATCCTTAGGCTGTAGTGCATTACACAGCTGACTTTGCTCTTTATATTGTTGATGATGAGTGTAGTATTGTGACTCACCTACAAAATGTCCGCGGCAGTCTCAACTGGGTGATGACTGCTAAATACTTATCTGTTAAACTTAAGAGTCCCATGAACTACAATGTCTGAATACACTCAAAACACCAAATCATTTGTAATTCGTGCATATTTTAATCATGTTGTGGTGTTATTCTGGTTCATATAGTAATAATCTATGCTCCTGGCCACAGTTGGTTCGGAAAAACTTGTCTAAGACAAAATATAAATCAGTTTTGATCAAAATTGTTATAACTCCGGTTGAGTTCCGTAATACCAAATTTAAATAAAAATTATTAATGAAAACTTGTAACTTTCTTCATTAACTGGTGTTTTTCTTTAGCTTGACAGTAAAAACTGTGCTCCTGAACTAATGCGACGTTAGATAAGTGTTGTTTTTATTACAAAAGAAATAAGCAGAAACAATCAAAATTCATGTACATTAATTCGTTTTTAGAGAAGTATTTCCTAACCAAATATAGCCAGGATTATAGATTATTTCTACATGAACCCGAATAACGCCACAACATGATCGAAATTCGCACGAAATGTATGGGAGTCCAATGACTCCCATACATTCGTAATACCATAGTTCAGGGCATCCTTAAGTGTTGGAGTCACTTATTTAGTAGTTGGACTGTGTGCACCTTATGATAACTTCCAGGTTTCCGAGTGAAGCACATCTTCGTGCTGCGTGGCTCAGAGCTCTTGGTAAACAAGACTGTCAGCTGCCAGACTCGGCTGTGGTCTGCTCGCAGCACTTCCTGCATGATGACATTTGTGAATCAGAAGGTGGTGCAAGGCAACTCCGCACTGGCGCTGTTCCTTCAGTCATGGTAAATATTTTGTAATTAGGGTTCCATACCAATTTGGTAAAAATGGAACCCTTATGGTGAGACTTTCTCCGTTCGTCCGTCCGTCAGTCCGTCTGTCACACTCGATTATTTCAGTAGCTATCGAAGCTATCAACTTGAAATTTAGAATAGTTTTAGGTAATAGTGACCCAACGCCATTGCAATCATAAAACATTGAAAATGGTTTTTATTTTTATTTAAAAAGGGGAGAAAACCGGGGCTTCGAATTTTCAAAATGAAATAACAATATTGAGGGGTATCATATGAAAGGGCGTTACTTGTGTATTCTAAAACCGATTTTTATTTATTTTTATGCCTGATAGTTTTGGATTTATTGAGCAATCTGTCGAAAAAAATACCATTCCCCCCCTTATCTCCGAAGTTTATGAATCGAAAAATCTGAAATAATTATGATCAATAGACATTAAATCTTTTCTAATTCTTTATGTAACATATTGTGGTACTAAATAAATAAATAAATAAATAAATAAATTAATGTATATTTTACAGGAAAAATAAAATCAACTCCCTAACTATTATACTTTTTTTGATAATAACAATAAACCAGCAAAAACAAAGTTACGTTTGCGGTTCGCCAACAAATATACAAACATGTAAATTATACTCGTAAATTCATGAACAAAAGTGATTCTTTCAATGTTTTACTTCTTTTATGGTATGGAACCCTCGGTGCGCGAGTCCGACTCGCACTTGGCCGGTTTTTTATTATTATTATTACTATTTTTTTTATTGCTCATTAACTGTTGCTTGTTCAAGCCTTTGTCAAGCAGGTTCTTAAGGTGTTTCGGTCCACGAAATTCAAATTTTATCTAGTTTTCGCAAATATTACACCAACTAGAAACTTTGCTCGAAAATTCCCACTCACCCCATATTGGTTCCCGAAAGATAATTTTTTGCAGTAAGTATCCCAGATTTTGAGCTATGGGGAACCAATATAAAGTAAATGAGTATTGTTGAGCAGAGTTTCTACTAAAAACATGTAAATGTATAAATGTTTCCCCGCAAAACTTATTGCCATAAGCTTACAATGTAATAATTAGCCCAATATTAGCAAAAAACTAATAAAATTTGAATTTTCGTGCCCGGATGGTATCCATCCCCCTTAAATTGGTTGAGCAACCCAGCTGTTATGATATTGTTACGCGCTGGGTTCGAAGATCTGGAGAAAAACACCTGGTGACTCTTGAGAACACTTTATTCTGCACTTCCAGTATCCAATATACCTGGTCATCAAAGTAGTTCGCTTCCTCTTCGCTCTTGATCGCTTGCTTCGCTTGTTTGCTCTTTGCCGTTCCTCGATCAGACTAAAGACGCGCCGTCCGGGTCATCCACGCGGGCCCCTAAGGGTCCCGGGGTAATTGTTCGGGGCGATGGCCCCTTCCAATGGTAGCAACGCCGCCTGCAACTACAGGCGGGGCGCTGGGTGGGACCATTGCTGGTCCTTGGTGTCTAGTCCGGGGCGTAAAGTCCGGTGACTCCGCCGCGCTGCGATGCGAGCCCGCATGAAGCCGCGAGCGATCTGCGAGCGCGGCGGAGTGAAGGTAAGTCCTGGTTGTAGCTTGCAACCCGCCGCTCAGCGAGGTCGTGCCCGCCAGTGATGTCCCGGTGGGCGCCCGTCAGCCATCGGCGAGGAAGCGTTGTGGTCTCAATCCGACGTCAGGTCACGTGGCAGACCCCTGATATCCGGCGGCCGCCGATGGTATGGCGCGATGCCCCGCAGATGCTGGGACCGTGCTCCGTCGGCGCGCGCGAACATCGAGGTGCTCAGGCGGCGAACGTGGTCGTCGAGGCTCTCCATGCGCAGGTCCCTGGAGATGACTAAAGACGCGGGCGCTCAAACGTGCTTATATACCCATCCGAACGAATCTCGAATATTCGACACTTCGCTAGGGGTGGTGGAACCTTCGAGATGTCGCAGCTCTACCAGACGTCCATTGTTCGCAGAAATGTCATTGACCTTGTTTTCAAATTAAAGTCAATACGAGCGATAATGAAGCTTATGCTTGTTGTAATAATGTTCGTTCTAGAAGGAAAGAGCCATTATGAACCTTATTTTGTTTGCAATAAGGTTCATCCTCTATCTGGCTGGAACATAGACTCTTTTTATAATGAGCTCAATTTTGTAGTTGGTGATAACAATAGTCAAACAATATCTAATGCTTTTTTATGGGAGAAAGATGTCCTTCTCTCACACACCTGTATACCTACTTCTATGCCAATCATGTAAAAGTAACAAGTGAAATGAAATATTTGCAGGTCTGCATGATATGCTTCAACACTGACAGCAAGATGTTTCTAATGAGTCAATACAACTTGGAGGACGCGTATGAAAAGTTAACTGGATATCCTGTAAGTTTTTTTTTCTCTTTATTAGGGAAACAAACAGATTAAAATTATACATACAAACTCATTCTAAATATATTTTCCACGTGAGCCAGTGAAATTTCCACTGCATTGCATTGAACATTTACCTTTTTAAGTTGTTACATTGTGATCTTTACTGGAAGCAAAACTTTATTTAAGTGAGTTTAACTTGCTTCGTTGTACACTGTCAAATGCTTGTGAAAGATCTGTTAACAGTGCAGTTGTTTCAGCTGTGTGGCGGAGGGAACTTGAAGCAAACACTCTGTGTGCAATGTGCTCAAAGATTGAGGAACTTTAGCAGATTCAGAGAGCAGAGCTTGAGAGCGCGCTGTCTTATGATGGAGTTACTGGAGAAACATGAATTGGTGAGTACTTACATGTAAATTTTTTTATTTGCTTTGTTATTCAGCAATGAGAAGTTAATTTGAAATTCCTGTTTGTTTCAGATAACAATGCAGCATATAAAGATGATAGATCGCGTGAAGTACCAACTCAACAATGATTTTGTGTTAAAAACGATCGCACCTGACCACTGGGACTTGTATATTGAGGAAAATTATGATGAAAATACACACATGGACTCGGAGGATGTACAAAGCATTGAAGTGAATAGTGGATGTGATGAATCCGTGTTGATAGATGATACGAATAGCGTTGACAATGTATCTGATGATCCTTTAAAGTTGGAATCAAAGTGTGATGTTGAACAAGAAGTTCATCCACCTTTTCAACATCACAATCTGTCCACAAGATTCATATATTCTGTTGATAATCTAGCATCCAAAGATGTAAGCTGCCAAGCACCAAGCGACAATGAAGAAAACACACGTTTCACTTGCAAAGTTTGTGGAATTGGTTTCAAACAAAAACATCTCTTAGTGAATCACATGAAAATCCACACTAAAACGGAACAATGGTATTGCAAATTATGTCTATTCAAAAGTAAATACCAAAGCGTTCTAATAAAACACAATATGCAAAATCACATGTATAAGCCCTACGCTTGTAAGTTATGTGAATTTAAAACTAAAAATAAAACTAATTTCATAAGACATATATGTATATTTACGCCGGCGACAAACAATTCGCTCGTTAAAGCAAACTCAAATGCGCAGCAAAATGTAATATCTATATTCACATGAGAAATCACACAGAAAAAACTTCGCTTGTGAGTTATGCGAATACAAATGTAGAGTTTATGTGTGTAATTATATCATTACTGATTACTCACAACCAATGACGAGGTACGCTACGCTAAGAGGACGAGAAATATGTGACGTATGTTGATGCCAAAAATTTCTCGAATATGTCGTCGTGCGTCGTACATTGCGGTACAGCTGACAGCACACACCGCTGTCGGTCGATACATTAGCGCCAATTTCACTATCGCTTGGCGGTTCCCAATATTCAATCTATCCATGGTTTGCCATACTAGAGATAGAGATTTGACATAACTTGTATGGAGCTTATGTCACAATGCTATCTCTAGCAGGGCAAATGGAAGATAGATAGAATATTGGGAACCGGCTTGAGTCGATACCATCTCGTTTTAATTAAATTTTATTTTTGTTGCGTATTAATCTTTCTTACCTATAAGCATACTTGAAAATTTCAGATTTGGGAAATTTTCCCGAAAATCAGTTTAGTATGTACTTGAACAAACGTATAAGTACCACGCGAGCGAAGCGAGCGCGAAAATTTCGGTTTTTTGTAAACGTCATTAAATGCTGAAGCTTGACTGAAGACTGAAGCCGGTTTTTTTCATACGAGGGGGTGCAAGTGCACCCCCTTGCACCCTTTTTTTCACAAATTAAAATGATGCTTCAGGGTGGAGCCTAAAAATACATGCATGACGTCATTACGTGCTGATACTTTATATGTTTAGTCAATGGAGTATTCACACTGGTGAGAATTCCCGTGCTTGCGCGTATTGTGAATACTAAACTGAACATAAGGCTAATTTAAATGGTTCATAACAGGACTCACACAAGAGAGAAACATATAAATGTAAAAGATATGCTCATTAAGTGAGGCATATGAAGTCTCACACTGGTGAAAAAATGAAAAGCTTAAGGTCAATTTACACCGCGGCGGAATGGAATGGAACCTACTTTTATTTTACATAGCATAAATGAACTTTAATGTCAATTGAATAACATTAAAAATAAATGATTCTTGTAAATGCGCGAAGATTCCAAGGAAACGCACGACCTTTTTTGACTCCTATTTAGTTTGTATCTTATTACAATAATTGAATTATATAAAGTTCATTGAGCTATGTGAAGAAGAGTCGTTCCATTCCATTCCACCTTGGTGTAAATTTACCCTTAATCTTGTGTGGGTCTTATTGGGACTCACATTGTTGTCAAACCTTTTTATTCTATTTTGTATTCTTTGCACCATTTTACACACAACTTTTACATTAGTTAGGTACTAATTTTTATATTTAAGTTAAGAAAAATCATTTGTAATTTACAAGTACACATTCGTTTGGTATAGTACCTATGTACCAATGCATTAGGAAGTAACTTGAAATTACTATACCAAATAAATTATCTGAAATAATTATTTGTTATGTTATTTTGAATTTGCCGCAGTTTTTCAGATTCCAAAAATTATAAATCCACATTCCACGTTGACTACCGTGGAATGTGGATGGTTTGCCCCCAATGACGAAATACGACACAGACTACAAAACTAGATACGCGTATGATCATTGATCTATACCTCTTTGCTTATGATGCGCATTACATCCATGTTTGCTTCTCAGAATGATTGTCGGTCATTGTCCACGCCACCATGGCACGCCACCTACGAGAAAGGAAACTACAAGTGGAGCAGCTGTAGTTTTCTATACACACATATGCGTTTATATGTTGCGTGAAATCGACATAGATATAACAAACATCACATTGTCTCTTTCTAACTAATTCAAAATTGTTTACGTTATACGAGATAGCAACATATTTGTTTTTTCTGATTTCGGCAACACTGAAGTTGTAACGTCACGAAAAAATAGCCGGGTGGCCAATTCCTCCATAAATTGTAGCATTTTGTAGATTCGAACATGTCGAAACATGTATACAAAGTATATGCGTATCATGTTTTTTGAAATATCAGACAATCATATTATTATTCTAATTTGCGTGCGAATTATAATTAGTATTCAGGTGTGAAAATGCCTACTCAGTGTTGTGTTGTGCAGTGCAGATCGCGGAAAGACAAAAATAGGCCACATTTAACATTTCATAGGTCAGTATTCGATTTCATTAATTATATCGTTAAATCGTTAAAAATTATGTGTTATTATGTGTTATGATCATATTACATGCACTTATATAATGTGTAAAAGAAGAAATATTTCTTCAGGATTGAAATAAATTCGATTTAATTTTTGTTGTTATGTTAACAAAACAAAAACAAAGTACTAATGATGCGACCGCTGCTATACCGATATCGATAAAATTCATATATGTAAAGTTCAATGTTAATAGATGAGTAGGGCTCCTAATACTAGTGGTATTTGGACCTCGAGGTTTTACACCTCTGACTTCTCGTAGTTATTTCCGCTTTAAGAAAACGGGCCGCGGATGTGAACATTTACTATACAAGCACTCGTTTTGAAGTCAAAATTTCCTGAGGATGTCCTGAAAAAGAAACACGTAAATTAAACCAAACCATTTTCTTTTTAAATATATTTGTAAATACACCGTCATGGCTTATATTTTACTTGTATAATATTTTATATTTTCTAATCCTTTTAACATAAAAGTCACTCAATCACGCTGCAACTATTGAAAGGATTTTCAATAGTTGCAGGTGGAGAGGATTTTTTATTTTACCCAATACAAGTTAGTACTTGACTGCGATCTCACCTGATGGTAAGCGATGATGCAGCCGAATGTTTTATCGTACTAACTTGGAAGGGGTAAGTAAACTCATCCCTAATGGTTTCTGCACAGTATCACACCGGAACGCTAAATCGCTTGGCGATGCGTCTTTGCTGGTAAGGTATATAATTTTATCTTAAATAATGTAGTTAGAGCATTTTACTGAAAGAAGACTTCATAAAAATTACCCTAGTGAATAAGCCGATCGGTATGATAAAACTATTGTACTGGTATTTTTCTCTGAACGGGTTAGAATTCCGGTTCAATCAGGCGATAACTTAAAATTCATGAAATCAAAATGTTAAAATTTTATGCAGTTTAAATTGTTTTTGAAACTAAAATGAATTAGTCTTCTTTCAATAAAATACTCCATCTACAACATTTAAGGCTACTTTTTATCCGTATTCCCAGGATTTAATCCTGTGGAACTAAGCTGTGAGCTTTTCTATGGCTATCAAATGTAGTTTGGTCTCGCGGGATAAGCTAAAAATTCTAATCCGGAAACGCATGCACCGCTGGCAAAACCTAGTTTTACTATAATAATTAATTTTTAATAGTAATAATTCATTCATTTTTGCTCTTAAATATTTAATTACTAACCACAAACTACATCGATAATATTTCCATATCGATAGATAGCTAGAGCAGCCCTTCTGATCAGCTGACTGGTGCCTATCTGTGATTGGCTGATAGCTGTGATTGGCTATTTTTGATCCTACAGAAGATGGCGAAAATACCCAGCCGAAAAGACTCACTACTTTGTGTCCATTACCTCTTTAGTCATAGCACGCCACGGATCCACGCACGTCAATCCACAACATTGTGTTAAAAAAATCTGTGTGTCATACATACTTTTCAGTTGTCAGTAGTTTTGTGGTCTGTGGTTGTCATTGCGGTAGGTACCTACAATGACTTGGGAAACATGGACTAAAACATAGACATAAAACACTATAGGGATATAGACAGGCAACTTCGAACTTCATTTTAAGACCAATAGCACACTAGTATACTACAGTAGTGTGAGTGTTTTTCGACATGATGTACATCTATATAAACACACCACAATTTCATTCATTTATTTTCGTGCATCTCCCTCATCCAACACTGGTTTTGCCTATAATCCCCTATTTCCCTCTCTTTCTAACATGATACGTATGTATACAACCATGACAGACGATAATGGCGGAACCTTTAGGGATGTTCTCATAAAACCGCCAACCGGTAAATAGTGATGTGTTTTAGGGTTTGCAATTATCGATTTTCCAAAGTACCGATTTTCTTCAATACCACTTGTGTCCTTTTTCCTTTCATGGATTGTCAATAACTATAGGATAACAAAAACTACATGAATTTTTAATGGCTGATTTATTCCGATCTTATTAATTACAAACTTTTTTTTTAATTCTTAAACGTAATTTAACACATTAAAAGGAAATGGTATATACTACACAACCAACCTAATTCAAATTTTATTTGGTTAACACAATATTACATAAAGTTAGTAAAATTGCAGGATTAACTATGAGTATCCTTCTTTTATTGCAAATGAATCCCACAATTGAGTATGACCTGAGTCACTTAACTCACAAATGAATGAATTATTGTTTAATTTCCCCAAATGAACACTAATGTAGATTTTAGTTTAAACAAATTGAGAAAATAATAGCCATGGTAGCTGCAAGTAAAGTAACAACCAACCCTTCTCTACCCCTAGTGGCCTCCTCCATCCCCTCATAGCCACCCCACGCCTCCAAGATAGAGATATGATTAAGATTTAACATACAATTACTTAGATTCTGTATCAACCTAACACTCGTATTTACAGACAAAACTAACACACTATTATCACAAAAGAGACTTGAGTCTGCCATGATAACTTCAAGTCATTATTATACATGAATATACAGAAAACTGGCTAATACACACATTATAACTATCTCAAAACTCGTATTTACAGACAACACTAACACATTATTATCACAAAAGAGACTTGAGTCTGTCATGATAATTTCAAGTCATTAATACATTTATTTAGGTACAGAAAACTGGCAAATACACACCTTATTATTATCTCAAAAGTTTGTCATTATTACATATTAATCATGAGCCCGAGAATTGACTATGACCAGAGCCATGTTACTGTAAAAGTAATTATTGATTAATTTCCCCAAATGAACACTGAAGTAAAGATTTTCATATAAACTTATTGTGAACAACCAACCCTACCTCCCCATCAGTGGCCTCCTCCATTCCCTTATAGCCACCCCACACCTCCAAGATAAAGATATGAATAAAAATACAATAAGATTCTTTATCATATTTACAGAAACCACTATCTAGTTGATAATTTATAAGCATTTACAGTTTGCTACATAAATTGAGGAGATGAGTGCAGAAATGTGCAGATAAATATAATTTGATAAATTGAAGACCAAAGGAAACAACATTAATTACTTCGACGACGCACAGATCTATAACTGGCACCTTTGGTAACTTTAGTAGCAATTAAAGTTTCCATTTCTGCTCCCTTTTTCCTAGAATCAACATTGTGAATTCTTCTATTGAAATTAATGCACCATTGTCTAACTTGCATTCTTATAACAAACAACCAGAATATTTTCAAAAACTGAAATTTGTGTTCATTGCATGTATACCAAGATGTATCGAGATTCTCAAACTGTTTAATAATATCAGTGTATATGTACACTTTACAGAGTTTTGGCAAGGTCTGTTCAATAACATAAATACAGTGCCATACTAAAGCAGACAAGTTACCAGATGGATAATACAATTTTCTGCTATTAGGATCATACTCCTTAATTGATATTAAAGAGTGAAATGGTTCAATTTCATTGGACAATAGTGCATTTTTACAGTTTGGACATTGTGCACAATCTAATCTGGGAAACAAAGATCGACAGACTGCACCAGCAATATATGATACAGCATGGGTCTGGAAAATGTTTTCAGATGGAATACATTTATCAATGAAAATAAGATTCTGAGTATCAGAACTCTGCTCAACGTCAATAATATCCGAATTCTGTTTTCGTGTGGAAACTAAATTTCTAAGACTTCCCAACATTTTATCATTATCATTGGTGCAGTTTGCATGCAATGATTGGCCAGTTGTTATATCATTAATAAGCAATGTTTTGTACAAAGCAACAAACTGATGGCAGTCAGGATGTGTGTTACACCCACCCTGTCCTCGAATCTGGCCAAAGAAATTTTCCAGTGGATCCTGGTTTAAACGCTTGAGACTCAAGAATTTTACGCCTGGAATCATTTGAAGGTCCGACCAAAGGTGTTTTACAGTTTTAATGTCATGTATAAAGTTACGTAACGATAATGGCTTACTTTCTCTTGAGTCTGTTGCGTCAAATCGCATTGATTCTAACTTTTTCACTGCATCATTCCAAAAATCTATGTGTTTGGAATTTAAAGACAAAGCATTACGGTATTGACCTCTGTCATTGCCAAA
The DNA here is from genome assembly GCA_963855885.1 of Coenonympha glycerion. Taxonomy (NCBI): domain Eukaryota; kingdom Metazoa; phylum Arthropoda; class Insecta; order Lepidoptera; family Nymphalidae; genus Coenonympha; species Coenonympha glycerion. The sequence continues at coordinate 1,962,543 of OY979651.1, forward strand.
GCAATTGAGGCTGTCAAACAGATCATTAAAGAACAAAAGGATCTCAGCAGTGAAATAGCCATTATCAATGTTCACAGATGGTACAGTATAATCTATACTTATAATAAAACTGTAAAGGGTCGAATTCTGTACATTGAAGATATTTTGAAAATTTTTGTTGGAGGACACTATTTAGTCGATACTGAAGCCAAAACTGTAATTTGTTTAATTTTTGTCTGTCTGTCTGTCTGTCTGTCTGTCTGTCTGTCTGTCTGTCTGTTTCACGACCGCGCATCACGGCTAATCCGCTGGATGGATTTAAATGAAACTTGACATGATTATAGTTCATACCCCGAGGTAGGACATAGGATACTTTTTGTCCCGAAATTCATCATAGTTTCCCTGGAAGACGGCATCAAAGTCCAAACGTTTTTTAGTTATAATTCATTAACGCGTTGTCCGATTCCATTCATTCTTTTTTTGTTAGAAAGGAGGTTCTTTAAAGATTATTCCATACAAATCTTATCATCATCACTTTTGTAGTTCAGAAATTACAGACATCAGAACCTTTAAGTTCAAGTAGGTAGGTGACTTGAAACTCGGAATGCACAAAGAACCTAGGACTAGGACGTAGGGCTCAAGTAAGACTGGAGTACCTTTACAGCCGTAAATAAATAGGCTTAGCAGGAGATTTTGTATGGTTTAAAATTTTTCACTTTTAGGGTGAACAAAAATCATTTAACTGGCGTTATCGCTACGTTATACCGTATAGCGCCATCTCTACAATTTATGTGAAACTTGAATGTAAAACTCTGAGATAGGTACTACCGAATTTTTTTAAATAAAAATTAACTGTCATGTTATTTACTGTTTCCTGACTTTATATTAAGATGGCACTGTTAACACATGAACAGATTTAAACTTTATCATCCGCAATATGGAAAGGGTAAGATAATGGTTCACAAATATTTTTAACTCTTAGATCTTATCGATCCTAACCGACTGACTGTCATCTAAGGTCTTTTTATACGTAAAAAAATATATAGCCATTGTCCATTCTGATGTTTTGGATTGTATTGAGATGAAGCAAAGATTTTTAAAAGACTCTTATATTATGTTGGGCTGGGGAATATTGTTAGTAGAGTAATTTATCCCAGTGGTACCTACCCGGCCGAACTCTGAAAGAAGAGTTCTACCACCAGTACAACTTTTCACATAGTTTAATAATTTTTGACATATTTCGTGGTTTCAGAATAAAAATCACAATGAAAAGGACGATTTTAACTGTCGATATTTCGATACATTGGTACAAGTCGTGGTCACGTAGTGACCACGACCTGTGCCACTGGGTCGAAATATCGACAGTTAAAATCGTCCTTTTGATCTTTCAACTACGTATTAATGAAACTTTATATTATTATTAAGAAAAAGGAGTTTTCAAAATCACCACAAGATAACCCGTGCAAAGTAAGAACAGGTTTCTGTACAACATCACACCAGAATCCCGCGAAAAATCAAGGAATTCCAGTAGGAAGGTATATTATGTAAGAAAATCGTAATTCACGCGGGCAGAGCCGCGGGCAACAGCTAGTTATGAACTATTTGGAGATCTTCATATGTCTTCATCTGGTTGGTCAGGACTCGCGATACACTGTTGCTAAACACTTGCGCAGCATACTTGACCTGAAAATATATAGTTATAGAAATAAACAGAGTGTTTTGTCATAGGAGGAAGTTTTATAAATCTTTACTTTTAAGTTGCAAACCCTTTTCACAGTCCACAACTGGGTAAAAGTTTATTTTTAGAACAGAATGAAAGTGCTTTGCCCACCGTGCTGACAAAGTGTGTTGACAATATCAGTCAGTTGGTATACTCAACCTCCCTCTTTCTTTCACGAGATTGTTTTATATAGCCAAACACTACATTGTCAATTACAATACTCAAACACACATTATTGAAATTATTGTCTTTAGTGTTTAACATTGATAAAAATTAATCTTTGGAACGGCTGAACCAATTTTAACAAACTTTCACAGTCAAGTCAAGGATTTTTATATATACAAGAGGATATCCTAAGATTGTTTTTTTTTTTTGGGGAAAACGTCTATTTCACATGGGATTATCAAAAAAAAAACTAAAGTCACACAAGAAAGTTAGACTTGCCTTCATTTTATCATATGAATTTGGATTCACATGTTTGTCGGTTAGATTTGTAGATCTGGCAACACCACGTGCACCATCTATTGCATAAAGCCTCTCGATGAACATCCACTGTGCACGCTTGTGCCCAATGAGCAGGTCCTTCTTCTGTAAATTGTTACGAAAGCATTTTAACAAATGGGGTACATCATACACATGATAAATTTTTTTATCATCAATTTCATAATGGATCACATAGGGATCATTATCACCAGACCTGAGTAAGTTTTCACGTGTATCAGATATTAATGCATTTATCGCAGCTACATTAGCAGAGCCTTGATCAGACACAGTTGATCTCAAAACAAATCCAGTTTTAAAAATTTCAGCAATAATTTCTTTCAGGATCTTTTTAAGGAACATTGTTTTAATACCATCCCGAACAAAATAAAATGCAATAGGTATTTTCCAAGGGGAAAATAGCCCACGCAACATAAAAACTAAAGCTTTATCAGCAACATTATTGGTGCGTTCTCCACCCCCTAGATCCTCAAAACCTTCTATTACACCAGTATGAAAATTAAAGTACAAATTTTTGTTAACAGCCATTTCATCAAATAATAATACACATTGCAACCCCATTGGATCTTTGTTCTTGGCGGCATCTGCCAAATGTTGAAAGATACAATCATTAATACCAGGTCTTAAGGGAATGTCACTCAAAAGCGAGCCTATAGTCGATTTGGCTGGTAATCTTACATTACATTTTTGCAAATATCGGTAACACTTTGGGCTTAATTTGTATAAAGATAGTGCAAAAATTTTTTCATCCGTGGTGTATCTTACTCCTTTTGGTTTAACACCAGACAATCGTATCTGAGAGTCTACAAGTAATTTACCAAATCTGTTTAAAAGGGGGTACTTCTTTATAAACATTTGGCATTTTTGTTTTAATGATTGATACTTAGATTGAGCTTTTTGATACCTAGCAGTCATAATCTTTAAGTTGCGTTTTAATATAATATTTCCCTGATATAACTTTTTCTTACGAGGGGTGAGTTCATTTTGGTTCAAGCGGACTCTAGGTATTTTATCAGATCCCCTTGCACGTTTACGTGATATGTTACGTACTGGAGTGGTATGGTCTGGAGAAACAGTATTGCAAGAGATTGTGTTAGATGGGATGGGACTTTGTTGCAATTGATGTAAACAACTGACATTTGTTCTTGGCTCTATTGGCATATCTTCATCAAGAAGAGAATATATTACCGTCTCATGCATTTGTGAGCTTGTTGCGGGTTGTTCCCTTTCAGGAATAATTCCTGAAGGTAATGAGACAGGGCTTAATTGCGAGTAGTTAACAATATTTATTTGGGGCTCTAATGGCATATCCTGGTCGTGGGCAGTACCTAATGATTGCACTTTTTCAAGATTTTGAGGGGCTCTCAAGGAATGTTCTACATCAGCTGATGAAAGAAGTGACGCGCGAGAGGAAGTATCACAAGTAACTTGGTCTATTTGGCATTGGCCTGGAATTACACTTACAACTTTAATGTTGAGAGGTTCATTATCAAGTAGAGGAGTTATTTCGAGATATTTAACATTGGATAATTGAGGCGATGCCTCTAGAGGAGTTATTTCGAGATATTTAACATTGGATGGTTGAGGCGATGCCTCGACTGGGGTTTCATAGACAGGTAGATGCAAAGAAGGAACTGCATTTAAAGATAATCTAGAATTATTAAGAATGTGCTCTTGCTTGAAATGAATACGGCAAATCCTAACATCTTCCAATTGCTTGCGAGAGTATTTACACAAAAATGGACAAACATCCAACCATACCTTCCATCTATCAGGGTTAGTAAAAGGAATTCTATGTAAATTTAGCTTCTTATAACAAAAGGGAACACAGCAAATCTTCATCACGGTAAAAAAAAATTTGCACAACACTTGAAACACAATTTATCAATTTAAACAGCATAAATCGAATATATCTCGGCTTAAAACTTTTTAAAAGTGAAAACGAATAAATAAAAAATCAAATCCTGTTATTAAATTTTCGTCTCCTTGCTGTTGCTAAAATGCTAACACTTGCTATTTGCTAACACTGCTTCGTAGTTCGTAGTGGTTCGTAACGTCACCGCCGCCATTGAGAACGTGTGGTTCTCGAAGAGCGAGAAGGAAGGGGGGGCTGTCATACAAAATGAAAGAGATAGAAAAAACTGTTAACTGCCAACATTGGCTGTTCGAAGTCGGGAGGGACTGGACTAAAACAAAATTAGCGTGACTATTGCCGTATGAGATGGCGTCACATAGTGTAGTAACATGAGCTTTTGAAAACCAAAGCGTCGTTATAATAGCGTCGTATGTCACACAAGGCTAGTCTAGCCTAAAAACTGTGTGATGTGTCATATCCATAGTTTTGTATCTCATAGAATGCAATGCACAGAGATATAACAATAGGTACTTGTTTGCTTGTTTATGGGTCTGTGAGGTTTTACTTGTCAATGTCACTTTGGAATTTAAAATAGAAAAAGGTTTAATTTTCTCAATTCACATGGTTTTATATCTCACTTGAATTTTGGAAAAGGAGGACGAGCGAATAATGGCGCCTTTAGAGGGAAAAGCAAAAGAGTTGGACGAAAAGAGTTTAGATGGTGTTGTGAAATTCGTGTCGTCTATTCGTAGTGGGTAAGTAGAGTATGTATGTCTCGTGCTACTGTCAAACCTGGATAAGTGAGAGCTCAAGGGAGCGACATCTCTCTTTCTCAGGGGTTTCTCACTAACACCGGTTATGAAGGGCAAAATGACGGGACTTTTCAAATACTTCCACTAGTAGAGTTTTTTCACTTACTCAGGTTCAACTGTATAATATTCATATACTACAACTGTATAATATTCATATACTATGTGATTATTTATAAACTTTGTTGCAGGAAGGTGCAAGGTTCTAAGAGCATTGCCATAGCAACGGTGGATCTCTTGGAGCAGATCATCAGCGAGGCGGAGAACACTAATGCAGTGTGAGTGGTCCATTGCTATAGTTAGGTATAGATAGACTAGCTAACCCAGCAAATGTTGTTCTGCCATTAGGGATATTAAAAATAGCTTATGACACCTGACCCGCAGGCTGTCTTAATACCTATATCACAACCCTCATCATCATTCCCATATCATTCTTTGATAGTTTCCTACTTTTGGTCTCTTCAATATCCGCCATACATTCTTTGGAAAAAATAAATTCCATCATTTTGATTTTTTTTCATTCATCCAACAGACCTTCAGATCCTGATAATCTTTTGCTAAGAAAGAACTCTTCTAACTTTTTTGGAGATGGACACCAATGAAGTTTGTATGGCGGCCATCTTTGTTCCGCTATCTTTCTCTTTAATCTCTACGCACCCTACTAGTTTGCTACAAATCTACAGTGTGCTTGTCCTCATTTTTAGCGCGTTAGTGGGCACGCTGCGCGCGGCGGGACGCGCGCTCACCCGCGCGCTGCCCGCCGAGCTGTCCGCGCACAACATGGTGCGGCGCGTGCTGCGTGCGGTGCGCGACGAGCAGCGCGCGCACGCCAACCAGGTAACGCTTCTTAAAGTAGATGGGTATCATCTGGGTGCAAAAATTCAAATTTATTATAGATATTGCAACACATCATATGAACTTTTTACTCATCTCATTTTATTCTTTGTCGTAAAAATAAATGGGAACATCGAAAAATGTTAATCAAAGAACTTTGTTGGTGCTTAGAGTGTTGAAGGCGCCGGGGAGTCGCTGCAGCGCCTGGTGCACGCCACGCCGAGCCGCCGCGCGACCCTCGGCCCCACCGCGCACGACCTGCGCGAGCCCATACGGAACCACATCGCCGAGGTGAGTGCTGACCCGCTGACCAGGTGACAGGGCGTGGAAGGCGCAGGGAGTCGCTACAGCGCCTGGTGCACGCCACGCCGAGCCGCCGCGCGACCCTCGGCCCCACCGCGCACGACCTGCGCGAGCCCATACGGAACCACATCGCCGAGGTGAGTGCTGACCCGCTGACCAGGTGACAGGGCGTGGAAGGCGCAGGGAGTCGCTACAGCGCCTGGTGCACGCCACGCCGAGCCGCCGCGCGACCCTCGGCCCCACCGCGCACGACCTGCGCGAGCCCATACGGGACCACATCGCCGAGGTGAGTGCTGACCCGCTGACCAGGTGATGGCGTGGAAGGCGCAGGGAGTCGCTGCAGCGCCTGGTGCACGCCACGCCGAGCCGCCGCGCGACCCTCGGCCCCACCGCGCACGACCTGCGCGAGCCCATACGGGACCACATCGCCGAGGTGAGTGCTGACCCGCTGACCAGGTGACAGGGCGTGGAAGGCGCAGGGAGTCGCTGCAGCGCCTGGTGCACGCCACGCCGAGCCGCCGCGCGACCCTCGGCCCCTACCGCGCACGACCTGCGCGAGCCCATACGGGACCACATCGCCGAGGTGAGTGCTGACCCGCTGACCAGGTGACGGCGTGGAAGGCGCAGGGAGTCGCTGCAGCGCCTGGTGCACGCCACGCCGAGCCGCCGCGCGACCCTCGGCCCCACCGCGCACGACCTGCGCGAGCCCATACGGGACCACATCGCCGAGGTGAGTGCTGACCCGCTGACCAGGTGACGGCGTGGAAGGCGCAGGGAGTCGCTGCAGCGCCTGGTGCACGCCACGCCGAGCCGCCGCGCGACCCTCGGCCCCACCGCGCACGACCTGCGCGAGCCCATACGGGACCACATCGCCGAGGTGAGTGCTGACCCGCTGACCAGGTGACAGGGCGTGGAAGGCGCAGGGAGTCGCTGCAGCGCCTGGTGCACGCCACGCCGAGCCGCCGCGCGACCCTCGGCCCCTACCGCGCACGACCTGCGCGAGCCCATACGGGACCACATCGCCGAGGTGAGTGCTGACCCGCTGACCAGGTGACGGCGTGGAAGGCGCAGGAGTCGCTGCAGCGCCTGGTGCACGCCACGCCGAGCCGCCGCGCGACCCTCGGCCCCACCGCGCACGACCTGCGCGAGCCCATACGGAACCACATCGCCGAGGTGAGTGCTGACCCGCTGACCAGGTGACAGGGCGTGGAAGGCGCAGGGAGTCGCTGCAGCGCCTGGTGCACGCCACGCCGAGCCGCCGCGCGACCCTCGGCCCCTACCGCGCACGACCTGCGCGAGCCCATACGGGACCACATCGCCGAGGTGAGTGCTGACCCGCTGACCAGGTGACGGCGTGGAAGGCGCAGGAGTCGCTGCAGCGCCTGGTGCACGCCACGCCGAGCCGCCGCGCGACCCTCGGCCCCACCGCGCACGACCTGCGCGAGCCCATACGGGACCACATCGCCGAGGTGACCCATTTTTTCCTGGATCTTCTCAGCGCTTGGAGTCTTCTTCCATTATGCGTGGTAGGACTGGTAGGCTGGGCTGGTTGGCAGGGAGCCATAATGGCAACCAGCCCAGCTCTCTCCAGGAGCCAAAAAGTCCGTCCAGGTCGTTGGCTTCAAGGAGTGTTGCTGGGGAGCCAAGTTGGCTTTGCGTGGGTCAGACACAGCCTAGCACATACACCGGCTACTCAGGCTCTCAGGCTCTACACAGAGGGCTGTCTATGATATCTAGAATATGAAGGGGTAAAGAACACCCACCGCTTAACATATAACGTGCCAAAAGATGTTTTCACTTCAAAAGTTTTTTCAACTACCCACATAGTTTCAATTAATTATTATGTCACAATTTACAACCAACTGAGCTACACTCTACTATTTTAGCTCCGCGCAGAGCTGGATTCCAGCACGGAGTCCATCTGCTCTCAAGCCAAGGAGCACGTGCACGCGGACGAGCTGATCCTCACGTACGGCGCGTCCAGCCTCGTGGAGCGGTTCCTGCGCGCCTCCGCCACCAAGCGCTTCCGCCTGCTGCTGGCCGAGAGCACCGAGGTCGCCGAGGTCAGTGCCTTGTCGACTTTTACTGTCACAACTAACTCTAATTCTTGTCATCAAGTAATAAACTGTTGCGTCAAGAGATGGCGCTGTTATAACCACTTACTTCCATCTAAGTTTCACTTCCATTGCTTGTTGTTCAAATACTTGTCATCAAGTAATAAACTGTTGTGTCAAGAGACGGCGCTGTTATAACCACTTATATAAATACTTCCATCTAAGTTTCACTTGCATTGCTTGTTGTTTCATAAAACCACATACTTGATATTAGTTTTTATAGTGTCATTAATTGATTGTCTGTCCGTCAGAGTCACGCGATGGCGGCGCGGCTGGCGGCGGCGGGCGTGTCCGTCACGGTCATCAGCAGCGCGGCAGTCGGAGCGCTCATGCCGAGAGTCAACAAGGTGCGATTTGTAATTGTCTGTCCGTCAGAGTCACGCGATGGCGGCGCGGCTGGCGGCGGCGGGCGTGTCCGTCACGGTCATCAGCAGCGCGGCAGTCGGAGCGCTCATGCCGAGAGTCAACAAGGTGCGATTTGTAATTGTCTGTCCGTCAGAGTCACGCGATGGCGGCGCGGCTGGCGGCGGCGGGCGTGTCCGTCACGGTCATCAGCAGCGCGGCAGTCGGAGCGCTCATGCCGAGAGTCAACAAGGTGCGATTTGTAATTGTCTGTCCGTCAGAGTCACGCGATGGCGGCGGGCGTGTCCGTCACGGTCATCAGCAGCGCGGCAGTCGGAGCGCTCATGCCGAGAGTCAACAAGGTGCGATTTGTAATTGTCTGTCCGTCAGAGTCACGCGATGGCGGCGGGCGTGTCCGTCACGGTCATCAGCAGCGCGGCAGTCGGAGCGCTCATGCCGAGAGTCAACAAGGTGCGATTTGTAATTGTCTGTCCGTCAGAGTCACGCGATGGCGGCGCGGCTGGCGGCGGCGGGCGTGTCCGTCACGGTCATCAGCAGCGCGGCAGTCGGAGCGCTCATGCCGAGAGTCAACAAGGTGCGATTTGTAATTGTCTGTCCGTCAGAGTCACGCGATGGCGGCGCGGCTGGCGGCGGCGGGCGTGTCCGTCACGGTCATCAGCAGCGCGGCAGTCGGAGCGCTCATGCCGAGAGTCAACAAGGTGCGATTTGTAATTGTCTGTCCGTCAGAGTCACGCGATGGCGGCGGGCGTGTCCGTCACGGTCATCAGCAGCGCGGCAGTCGGAGCGCTCATGCCGAGAGTCAACAAGGTGCGATTTGTAATTGTCTGTCCGTCAGAGTCACGCGATGGCGGCGGGCGTGTCCGTCACGGTCATCAGCAGCGCGGCAGTCGGAGCGCTCATGCCGAGAGTCAACAAGGTGCGATTTGTAATTGTCTGTCCGTCAGAGTCACGCGATGGCGGCGGGCGTGTCCGTCACGGTCATCAGCAGCGCGGCAGTCGGAGCGCTCATGCCGAGAGTCAACAAGGTGCGATTTGTAATTGTCTGTCCGTCAGAGTCACGCGATGGCGGCGGGCGTGTCCGTCACGGTCATCAGCAGCGCGGCAGTCGGAGCGCTCATGCCGAGAGTCAACAAGGTGCGATTTGTAATTGTCTGTCCGTCAGAGTCACGCGATGGCGGCGGGCGTGTCCGTCACGGTCATCAGCAGCGCGGCAGTCGGAGCGCTCATGCCGAGAGTCAACAAGGTGCGATTTGTAATTGTCTGTCCGTCAGAGTCACGCGATGGCGGCGCGGCTGGCGGCGGCGGGCGTGTGAGTCGTGTCCGTCACGGTTATCAGAAAGGCGCTCGTCAGAGTAGCCGAGGCCACAAAAGTTTCACTTTTACCATGTTCTCTTTTATCATGTCTCCAAAATGGTGAAAATGAAACCCTTATGGTGAGACTTTCTCCGACCGTCCGTCCGTCACACACGATTATTATATATTTTTCGTGTGTGTACACACAGGTGGTGGTTGGAGCGCTGGGCGCGCTGTCGGGGGGCGCTGCGCTGGCGGCGGCGGGGCTACTGGCGGTCACCACGGCTGCCGCGCACCGCGCCGTGTCGGTCAGTCGCTGTATTGCTACATAATTATATAGCTACTCGTGCTGATTCACTCACTGACTGATTGACTCACTTATTGATCACCTCTCCTGAACAATTTTGTATGAAAAAATTTTTTTTCACGGATGGGGTCGTATAGATTGGAAAAATTCATTAGGAGAAAAAATACGGACAGAGCTGATGATTGAGGATTTCGGAGACGAGTGAAGAGCACAGCCGGAGTATCGAAGATAGGTGGGGGGTGCTCGACCAAATGTTATTTGAAATGTCATCCAATTGGTAGTGAGCTGAAAAAATTTTCAAAATGGCGGATTCAAAATGGCCTCCATTTGAATATCGTCGATATCTTGAAAAGTATAAAAGATGGAAGGGTGGTTTCTTGACAAGAGGTGATCAGGATCCGAAGATCTATTCGATGAATTGAAAAAAATCCAATATGGCGGAAATTATTTTTCATTAAAATTATTAGAAAATGTATGGCGAATTTTGAAGTGACTAAAAGTTGGAAGGCAATAGGGGGAAGACAGCACGCGGGCCACATGTGGCCCGCACCCCCTACGCGTCCTACTAGTATAAATATATATTTATACGCCCCTCTAGTTTGAAGCCCGCGATATTATTTGACATGCGATATATATACGATAGAAATATTCAGTAAAATTGACATTTGCAGTAATGATCACGGTGATCTACGTTGTCGGCAGGTGATAGTGCTGTCTCCGCTGTACAAGCTGTCTCCGCTGCACGCGGCCGATCGACACCACTTCGACACGCTCGCGCCCGCGCACAAGGCGCTGCCGTACATGTGAGTATACTCGTTGGTGCGACCGACTTATCTGTGCAGTGGTGAAAAGTGGAACTAGAGCTGTCTTAAAAGTTAAAACACAGAGATAACAAAACTATGGAGGTGCCCCATTCATTAATTCTAGCCTTGCCTTGTGTGACATGCGGCGGCATGATCGCTAAGATTCGTTGTCAAATGACATGGCCGGATTCTGCCCTCGAAAAAAAATATTCATGGCCATTGACAAACAGTACGTCATATTTAAGCTTATAATTATATATTTACGATCGTTTAATTTTTATGATTAGAAAATTTGCTAGAGACATAATATCAGTATAACAACTTGCAACAAAATGCGCCTAAATAATTTTAATAGCAATGATTTTTTTTATTAAATAAATGCTGTTCAAAATGTTTACTCGCATTTTCTAAGCTTTGTAATATGAAAAAATAATTAGTTCGTAACCAATAGACATCATTTTTTAATAAAAAAACATTGCTATTAAAATTATTTAGGCGCATTTTGTTGCAAGTTGTTATGCTGATATTATGTCTCTCGCAAGTTTTCTGATCATAAAAGTTAAACGATTGTAAAGACATGACATAATTATAAGCTTTAATAATTATGACGTACTGTTTGTCGATGGCCATGAATATTTTTTTCCAGGGCACAGCTCCATACAAGTTTCGGGCATGTCCTTTTCATGTACCTACTACTAACCTACTACTGAGTTACTTACTACCCTAAAAGACGCCATCTTATATGCCACTACAGATTCAAAATAGTCGCACTAAATTTTGTAGACGAGGCCAGTCCATATTATTTCCTATAATAATCTTAGTGTAGGTACTCGTTAATTTATGATACCATACCGTCAACTGCGAATTACGGAATATTAACCCTTATTGCAGGAGCGCGGAGAGCTGCGTGTCGCGCGTGGTGTGCCCGCAGTACGACCTGGTGCCGCCCGACCACATCACCCTCTTCATCACCAACCTGTGAGTTACCTTTATGCTAACTATAAGCTTGGCAACTTCGTGCGCGACCCTCCTGCGGGGTGACAGACGGCTGGGGAACAGAGAAGTGTCCCCTTCCCCGCTACACCGCCCGCTACCCGCTGACATCTAAGTTCCTTGCCTCCCCCACCGTCGGTCACCCCGCAGGAGGGTCCCGCACGAAGTTGCCAAGCTATAAAGTTACCATCTTTAAAACATCACTCGTCACTTCATATTGATATTGAACCAGCTGTTTTTAGGGATGTCACTTAAAATGTATGGTAGGTACATTTTTGAACTCCCTATTATAGTTCCCTCAGGATATTAGCTACACTTCTTGTGATATTTTTTCATGCATCTATACAATGTTTCCTACTTTAGGCTTTCGGATGATCAGAGCAATTAATCTACACGTTGTATAACTCTTAAGGAGCACACCACAGGTGTGCCCGTGAAATTCAAATTTTTTGTGTTCTTTCGCGATTTTTAAGCTGATAAGACTTAATAGGCTTATGGCAGTCAAATTGCGATAATTCCAAGATTATCTTTACGTATTTATATAAAAATCTCTGCTTGAAAGTGTCGAGTTATAGAAATTAATCCGAGATTTGCGAGTTGCTCACTTAAAACTCTTTACTCGGACTAATTTCCTAGGATAGACATTTGTATGCTAAAATTTTGATATAAACATGTAAAGAAGTAACTGCCATTCGCGCACAATGACTGCCATTAGCCTATTATGTGTAATTAGCGTACAAATTGCAAAAAACCACGAAAATTTTGAATTTCGCGGGCAGACCTGTTGAGTTCGCCTTAAATTGTTTTGTTTCAGTGGAGGCAGCTCACCGTCCTACATCTACCGGCTGCTGTCGGAACTCTACGACCCTGTGGACTACCAGCTTTAGTGTATCGAGCTTGCTTCGCTCGCTGCAATGTCAGTTGGCATCTCCCTCAAATGGCGTCTGACATATGGGTTCCATTTTTATCATTTTGGTATGGAACCCTAAAAAGATAAAAACACCAGATGAAAATGATAGAAATGGAACGAAAAAAAATGTATGAAAATGATCGCTAAATTGGTCACGTGATATATATAGCGACGAATACGTTATATCTGTTGTGTATGATGTTTAAAAATAAATGTTTATTATATTTCTATATGTATTGCATTTTTCATTTAATTTCCATACATATGAAGAGTAGCAGAGACAACTCGTTTTGTTGATAAAGGTGTTGATGTGTATTATGGTTGTCTGGTCGACGTCATCGGCGCTCGCGCAGCATTGGGCGGGCTCCAGCCAGCGGCAACATCGAAGAAGCAACCGCAAACCTCATTCCTCGCATCAGACTCCCAGTCTTCGCCGACCGACTCACTGGTCGCCGCGACACGTCTCACCGCCGATCGACTCACTGATCGCGCCGCCGCATCATCAACGGACTCCCGGTTCGAAGGTCACTCACACCTCGCCGGCACGCAGTCCACCCAAGTCAACCCGGTATCGCTGACGCACTTCCACGATGCTGCACGCTGTTGACACGCACCAGATGCACCACGACGACACACGACTTAAGGAGCACACCACGGCTGTGCCCGCGAAATTCAAATTTTTCGTGGTTTTTCGCGATTTTTAAGCTAATAAAACATAATAGGCTTATGGCCGTCAAATTGCGATAGTACCAATATCTTCTTCACGTGTTTATATAAAAATCTCTGCTCGAAAATGTCGAGTGAAAGAAATTAGTCCAAGATTTGCGAGTTACTCACATAAAACTCGATACTCGGATTAATTTCCTAGGATACACATTTTTATGCAAAGATTTTGATATAATCATGTAAAGATGATACTGCCATTCTCGCAAATTGATTGCCATAAGCCTATCATGTCTAATTAGCGTACAAATGGCAAAAAACCACGAAAATTTTGAATTTCGCGGGCAGAGCCGTTGATTTCACGTTAACAGTCTCAGAGGGGAGTGATTGTAGCGGTCTTCGATAGCTAATGACCGATGACGTCGACCAGACAATGGTATTAGACGGCATATTATGGCCCTTAGCCTAAAAATTTTCTAGTTTTAACCATTGATTAAACATATAAAGCATCAGCACTAAGTGACGTCACGCATGTATTGTTAGGTTCCGCCCTGAAGCCGGATTTTTAATTTGTCAAAACTGTAAAATGGCGCTTATGTAAGCGACCGACAGCGGTGTGCTGTCAGCGGTACCGAAATGTACAGTCCGACAAGGCTCTCTTGGCACTCGAATGAGGGCGCTGTTATAGAACAAAGGCATCCAGAAAATAAAATCTCAATTTTACTTCAATTTTAGTTTAAAATAGTTAATAGTAAGCAAACCAACATAACATACAATAGTAATATACCGACAGAGCGGACTATCAAACAGTATCACAAGATAGCAGTGTTGGGACCGATTTTGGCCACGCGCCAAGATGGCCTTGTCGCACTGTACCTACGACGCGCGACGCCATATTTGAGATTTTTTATGCTTAAACATACGTCACATCTTTCCCGTTCTCAGCGTAGCGTATTTCGTTATTGAGGAAAACACGTTCTAACGAAAATAATAGTTTATGGTACAAGTGAGTATAGTTGGTGTTTACCGCTGAGGCGCCATTGAGACCCCGAGCCGTTAGGTGAGGGTCTTAAGATATCCGAGGACGGTAATCATCAATACTCACGTGTATCATACGACGCTTTTCAACACACTTGTGAATAAAATAATACTAAAAATGATTTATTTAGTAGATAAAATTAAAAAAAAAACGTCGAAAAAGTCACATTTTGCGATTAAAGGTGTCATTATGTGCCTAATTGCGGTGAAATTAGAGCCACTTTATGAGCAAGCATATCGTTATCAAAGGGTTCTAAATCGTGGGCGGGTATAAAAAAAACAACAAAACTTAAAATTTATTCAACAGATTTATTTGCTTCAACCGATGCTGGAACTTCTTGAGCCTCTCCTCGTTGGACATAGGCTTCCTGTTCTCAGTCTTTTTCTTAAAACACCTCGGCATAGCAGTAGTACCATAGAGAATCCTCTTTATTGTTTTTAACTCGAAGAACTTTTTGCCGCACATAGAGCAAGGATACCTCACTCCGGGCAGATTGTCTGTGGTGCCCATGAGTATGTACTTCAGATTCATCTTCGATTTAATGAATGTGTAACACATTTCGCAAACGTTCAGTAGTTTTGAGGACACGTTCTGGATGGTACAGCTCAGTAAATGCTCCTGCAGTTTTGTTGATTCGTTCTCACTGCAAATACATAAAAAAATATATAGTTAGCCAGAGAGTAAGAAAAAAAAACAATAATATTTATGGTTGAGCAAAGACTAAAGAAAAATTAAAGCGCCACTGTCTTTATAAGGTCGAATAAATTCAAGTTATTCGGAAAATCTAATTCATACAAAGAATAGATAGATAGATAGATAGAAAATGCTTTATTGTACACCATTACAAGAAGAAAGAAAAAAACAAATAACCAGAAAAACAAATGTACAACATGGCGGCCTTATCGCTACATAGCGATCTCTTCCAGGAAACCATCGGGGTAAGAAGCGGCTATTGTTAATAGTTCCGATTCCAACATATTAGTACTATACATACAGGATGTCCCTGAAACTATCTGATCCAGCAAACATTGCTTTGCCATTTAAATTACTTCTCATTTAGAGGTATGAAAAATATTCTACACAACTATATGACGTCTTTGTCGTTCTCAAACCTTCTGAATATACACAAAGTTTCATTAAAATCGGTCAAGTCGTTCTGGAGGAGTTTTGACACATCACTGACACGAGAATTAATATATTAGATAGAGAGATAAAGGTGAATATTTGTTAATAAATGCAATAATGCCCACTACTATCAAACCACTTTGGCATACCAAGGATTAGTACAAAGACAAAAAAATTCAATACAATGAAGAAAACCATAGCAACATGATAAAACTTAAAGCAATTAATGATCTGATGAAACAACAAGCAAAAATTATGATGAAAATCAATAGAAACTACATCTACTAGATCAATATTGCCCAGTCCTACTAAGCATTAGGTTGAATTTAAACCCCTTCAAGATGGCGTCGGACGCCATGTTGAATTTAAACTCCTACGCATACACAGTGAAAAATAAATGGTTTTAGATGTGAGGCGAGGTGAATCGCTATTCACAGTACTTTAAAAACTGCAAGTCGACTTAAAACTAAGTTTACGAGGGTTCCAAAAATGATCTGATGAAACAACAAGCAAAAATTATGATGAAAATTAACAGTAACTACATCAACTAGATCGATATTGCCTAGTCCTACTAAGCATTATGTTAAATTTAAGCCCCTTCAAGATGGCGTCGGACGCCATGTTGGGACGCCATGTTGAATTTAAACTCCTACGCATATGTTGAAACGCGGGTAGTTTTGAAACATTTCCAGGAGTTAGTCGAGCGTTTACGTGCCTGTACTCCTTGCCGCAGCCGTGGCACTCGTGCTTGTGGTAGTTGAGCACGTGGCGCACGTACTTGCGGAACTTGAGCCCGCACTTGTCGCAGCGGTGCGTCACGTGCTTCTTGCTGGGCGAAGCGCCCGGGTGCTCCCGCGCGAAGTGCCGCCGCAGCCCGTAGTGGTGCCCCGCCACGTACACGTCGCAGTACGTGCACAGCAGCGGGCGCGGCCGGCGCGCGCGCATGTGCGCCGGCTCGTGCTGCACCAGCAGCAGCCTACAACAGGGGGAGGCATGTTCAACCAAAAGAACTAGCGAGTAATCCGGCAACTACTGGAGTGGGGTAATGTTAAACCAAACGACTAGTGAGAAAACCGGCAACTACCGGAGGGGGTAATGTTAAACCAAACGACTAACTACTAGAGGGGGGTAATGTTAAAACAAACGACTAGTGAGAAAACCAGCAACTACTGGAGGGGGGTAATGTTAAACCAAACGACTAGTGAGAAAACCGGCAACTACTAGAGGGGGGTAATGTTAAACCAAACGACTAGTGAGAAAACTGGCAACTACTAGAGGGGGGTAATGTTAAACCAAACGACTAGTGAGAAAAATGGCAACTACTAGAGGGGGGTAATGTTAAACCAAACGACTAGTGAGAAAACCGGCAACTACTAGAGGGGGGTAATGTTAAACCAAACGACTAGTGAGAAAACTGGCAACTACTAGAGGGGGGTAATGTTAAACCAAACGACTAGTGAGAAAACCGGCAACTACTAGAGGGGGGTAATGTTAAACCAAACGACTAGTGAGAAAACCAGCAACTACTAGAGGGGGGTATTGTTAAACCAAAAGACTAGTGAGAAAACCGGCAACTACTAGAGGGGGGTAGTGATAAAACAAACGACTAGTGAGAAAACAGGTACTTACAAGAGGGAGTAATGTTAAACCCAAACGACTAGTGAGACAAGGGCAACTTATGAGTGGTAGGGTTAAATCAAAAGAACTAGCGAGTAATCCGGCAACTACTAGAGGGGATAATGTTAAACCAAATGACTAGTGAGGAAACCTGGGGGCGTACCACCGTGACCTAAAGTAATATTATTGTAATATTGTTTTAAAATAAATAACTAGCGAGAAAACTGGACACTATGTTAAACGAATATAACTGGGAAAAGAGAGGATAATACACTTGTTAGTTCACATTGGCGTTTCCAAATGGTCAGTAATACACCTATTGTGGCGTATTAGTGGAAAATTTGACAAGATGGCGCTACTATTTTCTTTTTTGCATAAAATGTTGAGATGACTCTACCTTATGGTAACTGCACATTTATCTGAGCCCAACACCTCGAACGAAACAAATTTTAGAATTATGTAAGAAATCTCCGAAACATTCAAAACAAAAGTGTGTGTGAATGGATTGGTTTTGTTCGACTCAGATAAGTGTGTGTTCTCCTTTAATACACACTCACCTGTTTGGAAAGGATTTGGAGCAATATTTGCATTTGAATATCCCGGGCTTAATTAACTCAGAGTAATGTACACTGTTATACACGGGCTCTGACAGTGTATTTGATACGGGCTCCAGTAGTTCATTTACATTGTTTTTGTCAATTTTCTTGATATGATTCACGAGCAGATCTGTTTCATCGTATTGTTCTACCTGGAAATTAAATTATAAATTTTAATTAATTCATCACCTTTTGTTTTATAACATTTGGATTTAAAAAAAATTAACTAATGCCTATAATAGAGCCCAAGACTCATTTTAAGAGATTTTGGTAGTTACTCAACCGTTGTGAGGATCTATTGGATTGTAAATATTACTATAATTGTTGATATTGCAACTATTTCAAGGATGGGCGAATTGTGAATGGAAAAAATTCCTTCGAGAGCTTTCCCCGCGGTTAATAGCCTCAACTGGTGACAGAAGGGCTGGCTCATTTTTTGCGCAACGTATCAGCATAGCTGTTCAACGCGGAAATGCAGCCAGTATTCTTGGCACCATGCCACGCGGGCAAGATTTGTATAGTAATTAGAATAAGCTAATAATAAGTTTTATTGTAACATTTTAATAAATTTAAGGATGGGGGATGAAAACAAAAACGTGATCTTTAAATATTACCTGAACCTGAACCCGGCAGATTAAGCAAATGGTAGTTCAAAGTTTATTATTATGGATGTTGACAAAAAAAGTAAATATAAATTATTCATAAATACCTTCTGTACGTTTCTAACAACAAAATTATCATATTCTACATCATCTATTAATGTTAATGGATTATTGGATTCATTATTGAGTTCTTCCAACAAAATTGGTTGAGTTGCTTTAGTGTTTTGTCTATTATTTTCATGATTACTTAAATTACATATTCGAAACGTTCGCAGTGAACTAACGTCTTTATTTGAATCTGTCTGTATATTTCTATTCTGTATTGCTTGAACATTAAAATTATTTTTTAATTTAAACTGCGCATGACTGTTACTAAGGGCTGTTTGATGGTAACTGCTTCCGTTTAGTAATGTTCTATTATTACTATTGATGCCTTGTGAATTGAGATTTTTGAAACCTGGCATTTTGTTTATTGGCTCGTTAAACATATTAACTCTACCGTCAGTGACCAAATTGCTCAGGATCACATCATCAACTAAATCGTCTTCACCTTCAAATCTCAACCTATTCTTTATAGAATTTGACTTTTCGTGACACTCATTTTCCGTTAACAAGATACCATCATCGTTTTCTAAAACCTCTTTCATCAGCTCATGTTTGATCTCTATTTCATTTTCATGTTTTTCTGTTTTTATAACACCTTTGTCTACAGAATTATAATTTCTAAAATTTGAAGAAATGTCTTCTACTAAATTACTAATTGCATCATTGTAGCTGTTTTCACGCCTTTTAGTTTCAAGCTTTGAATTATAATCGTTCCTATCATGGTCTGTTAATTCGTTAGAGACTTCAAATTTTATTTTTGTATTGAGAGTAATATTGTGACTGTTGATCGTTGATGTTGCATGCTTGGTTTCGTGATGGCTATCAAGTTCTTCTCGTGATGCAAAGTAGTGAAAGCAAATGTCACACTCGTGACATTCCTGCTTTATCAGGGGAATTATAATGTGTGATGCATTATGTATAATACTATCAAACCTGAAATATGAAACAATTTTTGATTAGACAGTATGATATAAAAAATCCTTAAATGCTTCTGGTGGACAATAATATTGTTAAAATGAACAACTTTTGTGTAACACAATATTCCTTACAATATTAATTTTATAACAATATTCACTTTTCTTAGCAAATCGCAAACTTAACTTTGTTTTTTTGAGGTTTATTGTTAATAACCAAAAAAAAGTATACCAGATAGGGAGTTGATTTTATTTTTCTGTAAAATATACATTAATCTCTGGTAATCATAATTATTTAAAATTTCTAGATTGGTAAACTTCACAGATAAGAGGGGGGAATAGTATTTTTGTTCTACATTTTTCTAAATAAACTAGACATAAAAATAAATAAAAATCTGTTTTAGAATATACAAGTAACCGTTTCATAAGATATCCCACTTAATATGGCTAATAGGGAATAAAAAAATAGATGGCACCAGTTATGCTTAAGAACTTCAACATTGTGAAACTGAATTTCATCGTGGAGGGCTTCTTATCGTCTTTTCTTCTTTGACGACCTCCGTGGTTGAGTGGTTAGCGTGCTGGTTTTCAAGGCGCCGCCATCTCTGAGGTTCGGGGTTCGATCCCCGGTCGGGGCAATGTAGAAAAATAAGTTTTGTACATTGTCTCGGGTCTGGGTGTTGTGGTACCTTTGTTGTTTCTAATTTCCTTAACACAAGTGCAGTATGTGATGTTGTCCACTATTTATATTTATTTATATCTTCTTGTTAACATGGCTATGCAGGGCTTCCTTCGTTCCCGGTAGCACATTGACCGTCACCGATCTTTTGTGCTCGCCACTGCCTATAATTCCCCTACAAGTCCAGTTGCCGTGGAGGGCTATGGTTTGTATAGCTTAGTGGTAAGAGCACCCAGCCGCAATAGCTCGGGGACGCGGTTCTAATCCCGCCGCGAATGAAATTTTGATTCGTATTTACATTAGAATTTTCATCCTAAGTGTGTAAAACACTAATCAGAAAGATAATTAGTAAATCATTACCTATTTTTAAATGTCCTTTCACAGAAGTCGCAACTCTCCTGGCTTTGCCTTTGAAGGGTGATAAAGGAGTTCTCAGTCCTATCCATATTTTATACAGATTCTACTGAAAAAGTTACAAAATTAGCTTAGGCTAAGTCCGCACAGAGATGTTTTTTTTCGCAATTCTGTAACACATTGAATCATATGAAATGAAATGAAATGAAATTCTTTATTTCACATTGGCTTAGATATAAGTTCTCATGAAATGTGAAGACTCTACCGCCAGGTTCGGAAAGCAGGTTTGCACCAAGAAGAACTGGCAAGAAACTCGGTACTTGCTCTTTTCAAAAATGTCTTAATATACAATTTTTAGTACAGAAGCATATCAGTATTGTCCGAAGAATCCTTGTTTTTTAAAAACTTTTCAATGGTGTATTAACCCTATGAATGTAGCCGCACTGGCGGTAACAAACTCACGTACTGGGTGTACTTCTAATTGCTGAATTTAATATGCGAGGATAAAAACCTCGGGGTAAAATATCTCTGTGCGGACTTAGCCTTATTGTTCCACTTACAAGGTGCTTTAAATCACAGTGTACACACCAGCGTAGGACAACCTATTTTGTTTTTCGGACAGGGAAATCTTCATTGAGCTATCTAAACTGTAAGTAGATTGGATTATATGTGGGATTTTTACCCACCAAAACCCCCTAGCACATCCTCAGAGCTCATGTTGGAAGCCTCCGGGATCTCATATGAATGTACTGGAGGATCCCTTGCGCAAACCCCCCCTGAACTCACCTCTGGTTTTTTTTTATTATTTCTCGGTACTTATAGTGATTTATCAAAGAAGTGTATTACATAAAAAAAACTTTCATGAAAATATATGTTAAGTGGCAAAAAATGTGATACAGGTCATGCTCAAGTTGAGCCTCCCAAGCTATTAAGAGGGTGTGCCCGCGAAATTCAAATTTTTCGTGGTTTTTCGCGATTTTTAAGCTAATAAGACATAATAGGCTTATGGCTGTAAAATTGCGATAATCTCAATATCTTCTTCACGTGTTTATATAAAAATCTCTGCTCGAAAGTGTCGAGTTAAAGAAATAAGTCCGAGATTTGCGAGTTACTCACATAAAACTCTAAGCCATCTGTAAAAAAAAAAATGAACTACTAATAACCAGCCAAAGGAAACCTGGGCCTACAAATTGCAAAAAACCACGAAAATTTTGAATTTCGCGGGCAGACCCGTTGATTTCACGTTAAGGAGAACGCCACTTAGTGTTCGCTATGTTAGTCCAGCTTCACACCAAGTGTATAGCTTTCACACTTTGTCAAAGGTGTATTTGAATTGGGAAAGAGATTCTGATATTTTAATGTCTCGAGGCAAATTAATTTATTATTAGGTGAAGAGATTATTAATTTATCATTCGGTGTTCGGTGTTCCCACACTTATTAGAAATTAGAAACTTCGACCCCCACTTAGAGAATTTGCCAACAATAAATATGTATGCGCGAGGAGTCGAATGACTTCACCACAAATGGATTGTATCTATAGTATTTTTTGTGATCATAATATTATATCGCCAATTATTACCAATATTTTGAAGTAATGATAAAAAATGGAATTTCGCCAAACGAAAGTAAATGTTATCATTTCACTTACCTGATTCAGTCATAGTAAGTATTTAGTAAACAATTAAATGAAATAAGTACAATAAATATATTTTAACAACAATTAATAATAATTATTCATTCATTAATTTTACGTTTTAATTCAGCTCACAGACCAGGAACGATTCAGCTGACAATATTTTTTTTTTACATATCCGCCATTTTTTATTTATCCACCGCAGAACAATAGGTAGGTAGTGTTTTATGTCTATGCCGCAGAATACATACAAGTCACAGAACACATATACTCTCTAACGAGAGATGGCTATCAGCCTATCACAGAATGGACACCATGCTATGCCGTCTTAGAACAAATCAAGTCGAACCCATACAAACTAGCGATAACTAGCGGTCGTAGTTGAATTAAGTGGCAGTGTTGCTATAACTAAAACGATATTTTACCTAAAATGTTTTTTTTAACATGGCCACATTGTAAGCATACGTCAAGTCGTCAAATAACAAAAAAAAAAAAGATGTCCGCGAATGTAAAACCTTCCGTTCATCGTTGTTTTCTGGTTTTATGATTTTGATTTTTGTGTTGGTTTTGCTTTCGTTGTCGTCACTCGTCATTAGTGCCGCGCCAACGCATCTATATTCTATTGATTTGTATTCACGGCTTTCCGCGTCGAGTTGAATTATGCTCCGCATAAGTGTAGAGAAATTGGACTCATTTTAATGTTACAGAGAAATTGGACTCAAGTTTATAGTGTTAAGTTTCAATATGTCTTTTATGTCGTGTTGCGTTGTAAATTGCTTCGTTAAACATGGACATGGTATGTAAACAGTTTGATGAAATGAATTAGGTTAGGTTAGGTTGTGTGTGATGTGATTATTTCACGATCCTTTGTTTCCTTTTTTATAGGAGTGCCTCTTCACCGGTTTCCCAATCCCACCACGGATCAAGAACGGTTCGAAGAATGGGTACGCAAAATCGGCGGAGAAGTTGCAACCTTAGAACAATCTTTCGTGTTCAAGAATAGACGAATTTGTCATTTTGATAGAAAGTATTATGGATCTAAAAACCGGCTGAGTAAGATTGCTGTACCATCGATTTGTGTGCCAGGTATAATATTTATAAGTATTTCCGTCTTCAAAGAGCTCTATTAGGATACTCCGAGATACTCAATCACACTAGTCACTACAGTATGAAGATTGAAAAATCCTCACCGGTAAGAAAACATGGGAATAAGGGGTGACTATTCCCATATCTTTGTATTTTAATAGACTTAGAACTAAAGTAGAAAGACAAAATAAGTATAATATGATAGTAATAATGCCTTATGTATATGTCGCAAGCGGATTGCATAAATGACCACATTACATTACAGCTAGCTGTTTTGTATTGAAAAAATCGCCACAATATAAAACAGCCCTGGCTTTAACAGCTGTAGTAAGGAGATTTATGCAATTGGCCTACAATAATATACACATTACGATCATAATATATAATAATAATAATTATTATTTTTATTATTATTAATTAATATGAGGTTTAATTTTTGTTTCAGATGTGAATTTACCCGTCTCACATGACCAAAACATACCACCTCATAATCAACCAATAGAGTCACTTGAACCATGTGTTGCAAATGATGTACCAATTGTTGCTAGTACTAGCAAAGACTGCAATGAACCTGTTACTCCCCTTTACAGAGATTCTAACGCATGTGACTGCAGCCCCATCAAGGAGATCAGGTAAATTTCCAAGTTACATAATAGAATATAATTATTAAGCTATATTGACTATATTAGTATATAAACTTATGCATGTTAAAACATTTCAAATAGATCCAGAGTTCCTAAGAAAGCTTTTGTAGATAACTGCCAACAATTTTATTTTAAAATTATGGCACAGTATGAGACACTTGGATTCAAGCAAGAGGTCCTGGGTTCAATTCCCAGCGTAGCCTACTTCAGAATTTCATAGCATCTAATTTCGGTTAGATCTGGTCTGGTGGGAGGCTTCTTTGGCTGTGGTTGGTTATCATCTTACCGGTTAAAACGCATCTCCAACTGGTAGAGTAACCAAAGAGATTAATTAGCCAAATTAATATTATTAAATCTTTAGCAGCATCTTGACTTATCATTAGGTGAAAGTATGTTTTAACCCTAATACAGTTACATACTCGTACGTAATAATATTTGGTTAACAATTTTGTATGCAAAAATTAAATGTGATGTATTTTATTTTTTTACAGTTTCTATGACACCTTATGAACTGAAGCTTAAGGAAATAATTACAAATTTAAAGAAGCAAGTGCGCAGAACCAAGTTGACAAATAAGTCATTCAGGCAACGGTTAAATTTGGCTAAGAAAAGTGCTAAACATGTTGCAATCAGTTATATGAATAGAACTTTGACAAAGTCAGCTAAAACATTTATTCAAATGCAATTGAAACAAAAAAGCAGCAATTCATTATTATGAAAAAAATAAAACAAAAAGAAATTGTGAAAAGCATGATTTATTAATTTCATTTCAGTGTAAAATAAATTATGTCAATTTTTATGTATTGTTTTTCTTTTAAATTCCTTGATTCCTAAAAATAAATAAAAATAAAAATAGTGGTTTGGTAGTATAGTATGTAGGTACCTACTACGTATGTAGGTACGTCGCGTATTAACTATGACCACTAGATGGCGTTATTCCAAGAACCATAAATCGGCTTGAGACGTACATCTATTTCAGGTACATACATACTTATCTATGATGGACACAAAGTAGTGAGTCTTTTCGGCTGGGTATTTCCGCCATCTTCTTTCGCATCAAAAATAGCTCACAGCTATCAGCCAATCACAGATAGGCACCAGTCAGCTGATCAGAAGGGCTGCTCTAGCTATGTATCGATATGGAAATATTATCGATGTAGTTTGTGGTTAGTAATTAAATATTTAAGAGCAAAATGAATGGATTATTACTATTAAAAATTAATTTATAGTAACACTAGGTTTTGCCAGCGGTGCATATTATGTTTCCGGATTAGGATTTTTAACTTATCCCGCGAGAACAAACTACATTTGATACGAGTGATTGGACCTATAGTAAATGTTCGCATCCGCGGCCCGTTTTCTTAAAGCGGAAATGACTACGAGAAGTCTAAGGTGTAAAACCTCGAGGTCAAAATAGAAGGTAGTGATATTAGAAGCCCTACTCATCTATCAACATTTAACTTATACATAATATATGAATTTTATCGATATCGGTAAAACAGCGGTCGCATCATTAGTACTTTGTTTTTGTTTTGTTAACATAACAACAAAAACTAAATCGAATTTATTTCAATCCTGAAGAAATATTTCTGCTTTTACACATTATATAAGTGCATATAATATGATCATAACACATAATAACAAACAATTTTTAATGATTTAACGATATAATTAATGAAATCGAATTCTGACCTATGAAATGTTAAATGTGGCCTATTTTTGTCTTTCCGCGATCTGCACTGCACAACACAACACTGAGTAGGCATTTTCACACCTGAATACTAATTATAATCCGCGCGTAAATTAGAATAATAATATGATTGTCTAATATTTCAAAAGACATGATACGCATAAACTTTGTATACATGTTTCGACATGTTCGAATCTACAAAATGCGACAAATTATGGAGAAATTGGCCACCCGGCTATTTTTCGTGACGTCACAACTTCAGTGTTGCCGAAATCAGAAAAAACAAATATGTTGCTATCTCGTTTAGCGTACACAATTTTGAATTAGTTAGAAAGAGACAATGTAATGTTTGTTATAGCTATGTCGATTTCACGTTCATATAAACGCATATGTGTGTGTAGAAAACTACAGCTGCTCCACTTGTAGTTTCGTTCCTCGTAGCTATCAGCCAATACTCTTTGCTGTCACTTGTCAGCCATAAAAAGGTTTTGTGGTGTGTGATAAAAACTACGAGAAAGGAAACTACAAGTGGAGCAGCTGTAGTTTTCTATACACATATATGCGTTTATATGTTGCGTGAAATCGACATAGCTATAACAAACATCACATTGTCTCTTTCTAACTAATTCAAAATTGTTTACGTTATACGAGATAGCAACATATTTGTTTTTTCTGATTTCGGCAACACTGAAGTTGTGACGTCACGAAAAAATAGCCGGGTGGCCAATTCCTCCATAAATTGTAGCATTTTGTAGATTCGAACATGTCGAAACATGTATACAAAGTATATGCGTATCATGTTTTTTGAAATATCAGTCAATCATATTATTATTCTAATTTGCGTGCGAATTATAATTAGTATTCAGGTGTGAAAATGCCTACTCAGTGTTGTGTTGTGCAGTGCAGATCGCGGAAAGACAAAAATAGGCCACATTTAACACTTCATAGGTTAGTATTCGATTTCATTAATTATATCATTAAATCGTTAAAATTATGTGTTATTATGTGTTATGATCATATTACATGCACTTATATAATGTGTAAAAGAAGAAATATTTCTTCAGGATTGAAATAAATTCGATTTAATTTTTGTTGTTATGTTAACAAAACAAAAACAAAGTAGTAATGATGCGACCGCTGCTATACCGATATCGATAAAATTCATATATGTAAAGTTCAATGTTAATAGATGAGTAGGGCTCCTAATACTAGTGGTATTTGGACCTCGAGGTTTTACACCTCTGACTTCTCGTAGTTATTTCCGCTTTAAGAAAACGGGCCGCGGATGCGAACATTTACTATACAAGCACTCGTTTTGAAGTCAAAATTTCCTGAGGATGTCCTGAAAAAAAAACACGTAAATTAAACCAAACCATTTTCTTTTTAAATATATTTGTAAACTAGCTTTTGCCCGCGGCTTCGCCCGCGTGAATTTCGGGGTTTTACAAATCCCGTGGGAGTCCTGGATTTTTTGGGGAAAAAACAGCATATGTGTTAACCTAACTTTAGAAACACGATTAGATAAAAATTTCTCGCCAAAAAGTTCTCCCAAAATTTGCTCCAAAATCTCCATTTTTCTAATTTCCATCGAAAACTATGATGGACATAATTGTAATTTTTGTTTTAATTTATCGGTAAAAAATAATTCCCAAAAACGCTCAGAACGACATTTAAATAACTGGCTTAGTTTTTGAAGTAATTAGGTAAAACAACGTTTTTCTGTTATATTCTTCCGCAACGCTGCATACTAACCTAACCTAACCTAATCCACCAACGTATTCATAAGAGTGAGAAGGACGAAAATAAAATCAACGTATCCGCTTAAGAGTGGAATAATTTCAGAACCTTTACCTTATAGGTATCCATTTTCGCATTTATAGCAAAATTACTATCACATATTCTATTGCTCAACTAAAACACATATTTTTAATAGCGAAACAGTTCTAATATCAGAAACTATACAGGAACACTTTTTTAGCATTATTAACCTGTATCCCATTGCTTAACCAAAACACACATTATAAATACACAATAATAGCGAAACAATTGTACTTTCAGAACCTTTATGGGTAGGTACCCATTTCCACATTTATAGCATTACTAATTACATTACCATATACCATAGCTCAACTAAATCATACATTGTCAGTAACGAAACAGATGTTAGTTCAGAACCTATATCATATACCCGTACCCGTTTTCATAGTTATAATATTATTAACCTGTATCTCATTGCTCAACTAAAACACAAAATTCTAATAGCGAAACAGTTGTAATGTCGGAACCTATAATACAGGTACCCATTTTCACATTTATAGCACTAAGCATTATTTATAGCACTATAGCATTATTATTTATAGTATTATTATCCCATATTCCCTTGTTCAACTAAAACACACTTGTTAAATGCGTACAGTGCTATGTTCAGAACCTACATAGTGGCCATTTTCACATTTATAGTGATAATAGATTCAGTTTTTGCCCGCGGCCCCGCCCGCGTCAAATTAGCTTTTTCATGAATCCTAAGGTGAACGTCATTTTCCCGTTATCGTTCCCTATTCCAACCTTTAAACATGCTTTCAAGCAAGTTCACTTGAACAATCTATCTATAGATGTAGCTATAGACTGCTCTAGAAAATTTGGTATTTTGAGTACCCCACGGGAGCTTCGGATTTTTCCGGGATAAAAAGTAGCCTATGTTTTAATCCGGGTTATAAGCTACCTATGTTCCAAATTTCAGCTAAATCGGTTCAGTAGTTGAGCCGTGAAGGAGTAACAAACACACACACAAACTTTCGCCTTTATAATATTATTAGGATACACCGTCATGGCTTATATTTTACTTGTATAATATTTTATATTTTCTAATCCTTTTAACATAAAAGTCACTCAATCACGCTGCAACTATTGAAAGGATTTTCAATAGTTGCAGGTGGAGAGGATTTTTAATTTTACACAATACAAGTTAGTACTTGACTGCGATCTCACCTGATGGTAAGCGATGATGCAGCCGAATGTTTTATCGTACTAAATTGGAAGGGGTAAGTAAACTCATCCCTAATGGTTTCTGCACCGTATCGTACCGGAACGCTAAATCGCTTGGCGATGCGTCTTTGCTGGTAAGGTATATAATTTTATCTTAAATAATGTAGTTAGAGCATTTTACTGAAAGAAGACTTCATAAAAATTACCCTAGTGAATAAGCCGATCGGTATGATAAAACTATTGTACTGGTATTTTTCTCTGAACGGGTTAGAATTCCGGTTCAATCAGGCGATAACTTAAAATTCATGAAATCAAAATGTTAAAATTTTATGCAGTTTAAATTGTTTTTGAAACTAAAATGAATTAGTCTTCTTTCAATAAAATACTCCATCTACAACATTTAAGGCTACTTTTTATCCGTATTCCCAGGATTTAATCCTGTGGAACTAAGCTGTGAGCTTTTCTATAGCTATCAAATGTAGTTTGGTCTCGCGGGATGAGCTAAAAATCCTAATCCGGAAACGCATGCACCGCTGGCAAAACCTAGTTTTACTATAATAATTATTTTTTAATAGTAATAATTCATTCATTTTTGCTCTTAAATATTTTATTGCTAACCACAAACTACATCGATAATATTTCCATATCGATAGATAGCTAGAGCAGCCCTTCTGATCAGCTGACTGGTGCCTATCTGTGATTGGCTGATAGCTGTGATTGGCTATTTTTGATGCTACAGAAGATGGCGAAAATACCCAGCCGAAAAGACTCACTACTTTGTGTCCATTACCTCTTTAGTCATAGGATAAAAAGTACTCTGTGCCACAGACCAGGAACCGAAAGCTCTGTGCTCCGCTAGGAGTAATAATGTTCTGTGGCTCTGCGCCACTCTGTAGTCTGTGCTGTCGTCTGTCAGTGTCAGTTGTCTGTCAGCCAGCCGTTGATAAATTTCACGAAAATAGTTGTATTTACAAACAAAAAGATATAAGTTCAGCAAAAGAGAATTAAACACTATAATAAATAATAAAACAGGAAATGGTCTGTATAAGTTAGAAACACCTTTTTGTCGAATTCTCCCATTAGTTATTGTATTTTATTAATCTACCTGTCTGCAGGATTTGAAAACGTTTTCGGATTATGATTTCGATTCCAAGAAATGGATTAATAAAGCGTGGAGCACGAGTCAGAATCAAGAAAAAGAGGTATCTAGAAAACTAGTACTAGGCTAACAGAAGTGCAAAAAGCAGGAGTGTCAAAATGGAAGTGCACCGGCTGTGCCATACCTATGTCACATTGATGAGTACTTTAGGGTGGTTTCCAGTATGAATACCATGATGAGGATACCATAGCAGAAAGGGGGTAGGAGTGTGGTGGTAGAAAGTGAGAATTCCAACCTTCGATTCGTAGTAGTTTTCGAGAAATATATTTTTTTAATTAATTTTGTTGTTAATGTACTGAAAGTCATATGCAATGCTCCATGGTTCACCAAAACGTCTGAAGTGCACCAATACCTCGCCATGCCAACCGTCAAAGATGAAATAGAGAGGTCAATTGAATCTTACAAAAAGAGACTAGAACAACATAAAAACAGTCTGGCTGTCAAACTCCTCGACACCAGAGACTGCACAGTTCGCCTAAAAAGGTCACAACTGGCCAACATTGTTTAAGACTTTTTTTTCAAATAACTAAGGGATGCTGCATTATTGGATGTACTTAACCCAAAAAGACTCAACATTATAGACCTCAAATCTGATTATGGTCAAAAGACTGATCTCAGATAGAGACAAAACTAGAAAAAAAAAAAAAAATTTTGTTCATTTTGATGACCTCCCTGGTGCAGTGGCGCAAGCTTGGATTCGAATGGGAGGTCGCGGGTTCGATTCCCGCCACGGGCCCACTTTGGAATTTTATTATTTCCAAATTGGCTCAGGTCTGGTCTGGTGGGAGGCTTCGGCCGTGGCTAGTTAGCACCCTAACAGCAAAGACGCACCGCCAAGCGATTTAGCGTTCCGGCGCGATGCTGTGTAGAAACCGTTAGGAGTGAGTTTATTTACCCTTCCAAGTTAGTATGATAACATCTTCGGCTGCATCATCACTTACCATCAGGTAAGATCACAGTCCAGTACTAACTTGTATTGTGTAAAATAAAAGTCTATGTTAGAAATATAAGCAAAATATTTTTGGGGTTCACTGATTTTTCTTTTTTTAGGTGTTTGTGGCTAACACAGTTGCGAGACTGCAACTTTATATGAAACAACTGAGCAATTCACTGGATGAAACCACTACACAGGTAAAAAAGTTAATGGAACTGACATTCACCAAGTCTTATGAAGGATTATGACTCCCTTTATGAAACCCTTGTCCCAACAGTTGACCTGTTGGCACAAGGGTTTCGGGAGTCATAATCCTAAAAACACTATAACAATAAAGTAAATTGTAAAAAGGGCAAGATAGTCATCTCTTGTTCAAAGTTCGCTCCATTCGTAATATGGGCTTTTGAGTTGGTGAAACCGTAGTTTCCCAATAGATGGCTCCGTGGTCGGCCTATGACTGGAAAAACAATGTGTGTCGAAATTATCATGCCAACAGTATTCACTACCATAGCTCAGTTGGAAGAGCATACACTCGCGACAGGTGGTGGTCACGGGTTTGAATCCCGTTGGCAGTGTTAATTTTGATACACTTTTCATTTATAAAGTCATAATCCTTTTATTCTCAGGATCTGAGAGAAAATTATCAAATTTACTGGAAATTCTAACTGGAATGAAAGTTTCAGTTCAAATTAATTTTAGTAGTGCAGAAGGCTCGGTTGAGTTTTTTCCGGCACAAAAATCCTAGTCACTTGTTACAGCTCTATGCTTGTTTCAGTGGATACAACAAACAAATTACATCATTTATTGTATCCACTGAAACAAGCATCATTAGCTATACTATTTGAAAGAAAGAAAGAAAGAAAGAAAGAAATACATTTATTTTGCATTATGCCTCACATTACAATGGAGGTACACTTATGTACTGTAACCATGCCTGAAGCTTCCCCCACCTAGTGGGCAAAAACACCAATCTTTGCCCAAGTGATGGCAGCTCCAGACACCGCCTGCAATGTGTGGCACAACCCAGAAATGGACCTCAATTCAGCATGGTGCTGTGTGCTCTGTGGTATGGTGGCAGTAGGTACTAGTTAAATATTACTCATAAGAAAGATATTTTAAATTAATTAGTAACGGACCACACACGGCTGATTGTTTATAAATACCTTTCCTTATACAGAATCATGTTATTAGATACCGACATTCGACCGGTACATATGATCCAAGACTCGTGTTATAGGGCGATGACCTACCCTGAATTCTTACGGTCCACGTGTAACCGATGATGTCATGACCCAAGTATGTTACCTAGCTATTACACGTGTCACCCCACTCCATTGTACCAATATATATATGACTAACTCAAAATAAAGACTTCAGATAGAGACAAAGTCTCGAACGAACCTTCGTGCGTTTTATTACTTAAACCCTCGCCTCTTCTTACATGGCGACCCGGCCAGTCCGCGCATAGTATCGTGCAAAGGCCCTTGCCTCGGTATAATGGCAAGTGGCAAGTTCACGTCGGGTGGCAAAGCGAATTCGTTAATATTAGGGCACTGCTAAATTTAACATCGGGCAATTTCGATTATTAAAGAAGAAAGAAACATTACTCAATAATCGTTACAATGGGTACCCAAAATTCAAAAGAAGATAAGCAAACCAAAGAAGAAGTGAATATTACACAAAATGGCCAAAATAATTATGCACCAAATAGTTCCAGCCTAAACGGAGTAGCTGAAAAATCATTTATACTGCTTGTCACTTTAATGATCATATGTGTTATTGTGCTGAGTTACATCGCGTATAAGA
This sequence comes from Coenonympha glycerion, assembly GCA_963855885.1. Lineage (NCBI taxonomy): Eukaryota > Metazoa > Arthropoda > Insecta > Lepidoptera > Nymphalidae > Coenonympha > Coenonympha glycerion. The sequence continues at coordinate 1,994,958 of OY979651.1, forward strand.
AGCTAAACCAGTGTCTAACAAGGAAAATCGAGAAGCAAGCTACGAAGATCGCCTTAAACACTCGCCGTGTTTCCGTATAATTGAACATTAGTATCAGTGATTGAGTGAAAAGTGGACAAAACAGAACATGTAAGTGAACTCTTAAGAACTTTACTTCTTTAACTTTGTAAATTGATATTTTTTTTTTATTAAGATTTTTTATAAATAATTATGAATTGTTAATATAACTATACATGATTGCTATATTACTTGAATATTATGACGATTTATTAGAAATAAGGAAATATTTAATAAAAACTGGCCAAAAACGGTTCACTAGTAAAGCAGCTCAAGAAAAATTCGAGCTAGCTCATAAAATATATGACAATTTTAACAAAGAATATAAATTATATGCTCAAAAAGAAAGCGTAACTAGCAAAATCTTAGAAATAGCAACAGCTATAAATTCACTTTATATTGAAATAAATAATTGTATGAAACAAACAATCATGACGTCTAAACCAAATTTTGACTTAAAAATCGCAGTCGCACTATTACCTCAGATGGATGGCTCTGAGAAAGTGACATTACAGTTAATTGACGCAATTGAATTATATGCAAACATGATATCAAAAGAAAGTACTCCACTTCTTATACAATTCATATTGAAAACAAGGCTCTCACAAAATGCGAAACTAAAATTAACTGATAATTACACATCGGCACAGGAACTTATTAGGGACATGAAGAAACATCTATTAACTACAAAATCAAGTACAGCATTACAAAGAAAGTTACAAACATGTTACCAAGGCAGCCGAACCATAGATCAGTTCGGTGCAGAATTAGAAAAATTATTTGTGGACCTTACTATCTCCCAAGCAAAAGATAATGAGGACGCGCACAACATACTTAAACCAATAAATGAACAACAAGCAATCCATAGATTTGCAAACGGCCTGCGTAACGACAGATTAAGAACGATTATAGCCGCGCGTAACTTTAACTCCTTAAAAGATGCGATTCAAGGAGCAAAGGATGAGGAGGTAACAATGACCCCCTCGCCATCAGGCCAAATTTTTTCGGCCCGAGGCAAAGGATATACTAGACCAGGATTTAGAAATAACAATTTTCGAGGTAGACCATATTTCACTCAAAATAACTCAAATAACGTCTACAAAACCAACAAACCATTGGCTATTACTTACCCAAACAACTATGCAAATAATAGATACAATTATTCAACCAACAAATATAACACCAATTCCACGAGAGGACGAGGAAAACCTAACGGATTAAACAAAACATTCTACTCACGTAGAAATCAAAACCAACAAGTACATATGACTACCAACCTACCAAGAGTTGAAGAACCACCAGAAAGGACAGAAAAATTTTTTCGTGAAAACTGAATACTTATTTCACTATAATAACGTAAATTCTATACAATTAACAGTGGATAATCAACTTTTAACATTTTTAATCGATACTGGGGCAACATTATCAGCAGTCAAATACGAAACTATTAAACATAAAAGTAAACATATTTATCCTAAAACAACTTATATAAAAGGCATCGGTGGACAAATTATTTCAGAAGGATGCATAGACTTAATATTGAAATATAACAATGTATCGTTTACACAAAATTTCCATATTTTTGAATATTTACCACCACACATTAATGGTATATTAGGTCAAGACTTCTTAGTCAATTACAAATCATTGATTGATTTTGAAAACAAAACACTATCTTTACATATGAATGATGGACTTTTGGTTATACCAATAAATTTATTTTCAATAGGAAACATTAATGCAACCTCCGACATAACAATTCCAGCTAGATGTGAAAAAGTTATTCAATTACATACCAATTATAGGGACGAATGCGTAGTTTTATCGAAAGAAATATCTAATGGAGTATTTGTAGCAAATTGTATAACTAAAAACAATGACGGAAAAATATCAGTTAGAATAATTAACACAAGAGACACAGAGGTAGTACTACACTGTTTCACTCCAGAAATAATACCTTTAGATAACTTTCATTGCTTTACATTTGAAGAAATTGAAAATAATAGTCAACGCGTGAAACAATTATTTAAAATGTTACAATTAAAAAACCTAAACAAAGAAGAAGAGACAGAAATTGTCAACATTTGCGCTAAATTTGCAGACATTTTTCACCTACCCGGTGATAAACTAAATACATGTAATTTATATGAACAAAAAATTAATTTGAAAGCACATACGAGTCCAGTTTACACAAAACCGTATCGTTTACCACAGTCACAAAAATCCGAAATCAAGAAACAACTACAAGAAATGTTAGATAGTGACATCATTGAAGAATCAAAATCAGAATGGTCAAGTCCTTTACTATTAGTACCAAAAAAGGTTGACGTTAATGGTGAAAGAAAATGGCGTATAGTTATTGATTATAGAAAATTAAATAATTGTATTCAAGACGATAAATTTCCATTACCAAATATAACAGATATTTTGGATTCTTTGTCAGGAGCAATGTACTTCAGTCATTTAGACTTAAATCAAGGATATTATCAAATAAAGTTAGATGCTGAAAGTCGAAAATACACTGCGTTTATAGCAGACAAACACTATCAAATGAAAAGGTTACCAATGGGATTAAAAACAAGTCCAAGTGCTTTTAGTAGAGCAATGACTATAGCCTTATCGGGACTAAACTACGATAAATGCATAGTATACCTAGACGATATAATTGTTATGGGACGTAACTTAAATGAACATAACAAAAACTTAATTGACGTTTTTACACGACTAAGAAAAGTTAACATGAAGTTAAATCCATTAAAATGTAATTTCTTACAGAAAGAATTACTTTATCTCGGATATGTCGTAACACCAGATGGTATAAAACCGGACCCTAACAAAGTTAAAACTTTAAAAAATTACCCAGTTATGAAAAATGTAGACGAGGTAAAAAGATTCATAGCGTTTGCAAATTACTATAGGAAATTTATACCAAACTTTGCAAAGATTACCTTACCTTTAAATAATTTAACCAAGAGAAATGTGAGCTTCAATTGGACACGAGATTGTCAAAAATCCTTTGAAATTTTAAGGAATGCGCTATGTAATCCACCTTTATTACAATACCCAAATTTTTCAGAAGAAAATGAATTCATTTTAAATACAGACGCTTCGGGAATGGCAATAGGATGTGTATTGTCAAATGGAGATAAAAAACCAGTGGCATATGCCAGTCGTGCTTTAAACAAAGCGGAAAAAAATTATCCAGTTATAGAAAAAGAGCTTTTAGCCATTGTATGGGCAATAAAATATTTTAGACCGTACCTTTATGGAAGAAAATTTAAAATTTGTACTGATCATAAACCGTTAATTTACTTATTTAATATGACAAACCCATCAAGTAGACTAACAAAATTTAGACTATGTCTAGAAGAATACGATTTCGTTGTTGAATATGTAAGAGGCAAAGATAATGCAGCTGCAGACGCATTATCTCGCATAGTACTAACATCAGAGGAATTGAAAGGTATGAGTGATCATATCATGGTTATGACGAGAGCACAACGAAAAAGGATGGAAAACAACAAAACCACACAGGATGAAACGACGAATAATAAGCACCCGGATAATTCTAAAGATGTTTCTCCAGACAATTGGGCAGCGCACCCAAGAGTCGTTGAAATTCTTAAAAAACCAAATAGTTCAATGCAATTAAGCTTTGAAACATGGGACTACGATAAACATTACACTAATAAAGAAAATGTTTACAGTGAAAATAAAACATTTATATATACACCTTCTAAATCATTAGTTACAATAAATCCAAAATCCAGATCATGGTTGAAACGAGCTTTCATCGTGAGGGAATTGGAGCAATTTTGTAACAAATTAAAAATAAATGAATTATGCATAATTCGCAATGATAATAATAAAATATTTATAAAGGAGCTAGCTCAAGGTGTTAATTTGATGAAAAAGTGGCAGGGACCACATATTTGTATAATAAAAGGTGTAAAAAATATAGACGATAAAGATGACCAAAGGGTTATATTAAATGACTTTCATATATTACCAAGTAGCGGTCATGCAGGAATAAATAGAATGACGAATAATATTAAAAGACATTATTATTGGACAGGAATGGACAGAGATATAGAAAATTTTGTAAAAAGATGTGATAAATGTCAAAAACAAAAATTTCACACAAATATCAAACAGCCTATGTGCATAACAACAACAGCATCAACAGCTTTCGAAAAAGTATATTTAGATTTAGTAGGACCTTTAAGCAAAGACATAAAAGGATATTCCTATATATTAACTTTACAATGTGAACTTACAAAATACGTAGAAGCTTACCCCATTATTAACAAAGAGACAGAAACAGTAGCGCGAGCATTTGTAGGAAATTTCATTCTACGCTACGGAATACCACGTGAAATTGCGACTGATAGGGGGACCGAATTTATCTCAAAAACAATGCAAGATGTTTGTAAATTACTTAACATAAAACAAACACAATCTACTGCGTATCATCATGAAAGTTTAGGATCTTTAGAAAACTCACATAAATCATTAGGAGCATTCTTAAGAATACAAACAGATAACCAAGCTCAAATGTGGAGTGATTGGGTACCATATTGGTGTTTTGCATATAATACAACTGTGCATACTGAAACTAAATATACACCATATGAACTTGTGTTCGGAAAATTATGTAATCTCCCAAATAATCTTATTAAAAATGTAGAGCCTATTTATAATTTCGACCATTATCCTTTTGAATTAAAATACAGATTGCAAAAATCGCAATCAGACGCTAGGAATAATTTAATTCACTCGAAAGTTCGTCGGAAATATAAATATGACAAATATTTAAATTCAGTAAAATACAACAAAGGCGACTTAATACTTATTAAAAATGAAAATAGAGATAAGCTAGATCAGATATATTTAGGTCCATTTAAGGTTATTAATGATATGAATGAAAATGTTAAGATATTGCAAAATAACAAAGAAAATGTAATACATAAGAATAGAACAATACCGTATTATATTTAGTGATAAGATAAAAAAAATATAAAATAATAATAATAATAATGTACTTTACTAACCATACTAACGATACTAACAATAAAAAGTATATAACCACATAGTCTTGTAATAATAGAACAAATATATCATGTAATCATAGAATTAGAAGATTATTATACCAATATAATCATAGATATAAGGCAGATAAAAATAAAAAGAAAACTATAACATATGTAATAAATACCTATAAGTATTTTAAGTAATCACCATGTATGAACATTCATAACTAAACGAGATTGAATAACTGTTAATATTGTATGCAAAAAAAAAAAATGTATTTCAAAATTTTTTTTTTTTTTTAAAAAGGGGTGAAGATGTGGTATGGTGGCAGTAGGTACTAGTTAAATATTACTCATAAGAAAGATATTTTAAATTAATTAGTAACGGACCACACACGGCTGATTGTTTATAAATACCTTTCCTTATACAGAATCATGTTATTAGATACCGACATTCGACCGGTACATATGATCCAAGACTCGTGTTATAGGGCGATGACCTACCCTGAATTCTTACGGTCCACGTGTAACCGATGATGTCATGACCCAAGTATGTTACCTAGCTATTACACGTGTCACCCCACTCCATTGTACCAATATATATATGACTAACTCAAAATAAAGACTTCAGATAGAGACAAAGTCTCGAACGAACCTTCGTGCGTTTTATTACTTAAACCCTCGCCTCTTCTTACAGCTCTCCATACATACATGGAGGCACACAGCGCTGATTTTCAGTCAGGATCCATGACTGGGTGACACCACGAACTATACCTAATATAAAATTAAAGTAATAAAAAAAAATGACAATACTTAATATAATAATATTTAATAATTGATACTAGAACACGTTAGCACTGACTAAGTTAGCACAGTTAAATCTATCGAGCGTTGGGTGAACTTTTGCTTCAACCAAGTGTTCGAAGACAGTTATGCTTTTTTTGGATATCCCTTTCGTTTTTTAAAGTTTCGTGAACTGCTGGTGCACAGATAGTGTCGTCGGTGCCTCGCGTGCTGCAAGACGCGGCAGCGCTGCAGCTGAGCGGCGCGGCGCTGCAGCAGCAGCTGCTGTCGCTGCAGCGGCAGGTGCAGGACGTGGAGACGCAGACCGGCCACTCCATACAGAGCCTGCAGCGGATCGACCAGCTCAAGAGCAGCTTGGAGGTGCGTGTGCTACCTGCTACTAATTGTAATCTTCATACCACTCTTATATCCTCTGACAGATGATAAAATTGTTATCACCAGATTGATTCTGCCAGTGCATAAAATTGTTATCCCAATTCCCAATCCCAATATAACAATTTAATCCCCTCTCAGAATTAATCTAATTCTGAGAGGGGATTAAATTGTTATCCCCAGATTGATTCTGACAGGGGATTAAATTGTTTTCCCCACATTGATCCTGACAGTGGATTAAATTGTTATCCCTAGATTGATTCTGCCAGTGCATAAAATTGTTATCCCCAGATTGATTCTGACAGTGGATAAAATTGTTATCTCTAGATTGATTCTGACAGTGGATAAAATTGTTATCCCCAGATTGATTCTGACAGTGGATAAGGTTGTTATCGCTAGATTGATTATGACAAGGGATAAAATTAATTTTTTAAACTCAAATACACTTACAGAACGCTGCGTCAGCGCTCCGCGAAGCCGACAAGTGGGTCGCGCTGGCTTCGACCCTGGAAGACATCCTGGAGTCCGGGGTGCCCACCCAGAGGGACAAGCTGGCGGAACTGGCTGACCAGGTCGCCGCCATGACCGCTAGCTTGGAGGTGAGTTGTATCAGCGCTCTGTGAAGCCAACAAAGTGGTTGCGCTGGCTTCGACCCTGGAAGACATCCTGGAGTCCGGGGTGCCCACCCAGAGGGACAAGCTGGCGGAACTGGCTGACCAGGTCGCCGCCATGTCCGCTAGCTTGGAGGTGAGTTGTGTCAGCGCTCTGTGAAGCCAACAAAGTGGTCGCGCTGGCTTTGACCCTGGAAGACATCCTGGAGTCCGGGGTGCCCACCCAGAGGGACAAGCTGGCGGAACTGGCTGACCAGGTCGCCGCCATGACCGCTAGCTTGGAGGTGAGTTGTGTCAGCGCTCTGTGAAGCCAACAAAGTGGTCGCGCTGGCTTCGACCCTGGAAGATATCCTGGAGTCCGGGGTGCCCACCCAGAGGGACAAGCTTGCGGAACTGGCTGACCAGGTCGCCGCCATGACCGCTAGCTTGGAGGTGAGTTGTGTCAGCGCTCTGTGAAGCCAACAAAGTGGTCGCGCTGGCTTCGACCCTGGAAGATATCCTGGAGTCCGGGGTGCCCACCCAGAGGGACAAGCTTGCGGAACTGGCTGACCAGGTCGCCGCCATGACCGCTAGCTTGGAGGTGAGTTGTGTCAGCGCTCCGCGAAGCCGACGAGTGGGTCGCGCTGGCTTCGACCCTGGAAGACATCCTGGAGTCCGGGGTGCCCACGCAGAGGGACAAGCTTGCGGAACTGGCTGACCAGGTCGCCGCCATGACCGCTAGCTTGGAGGTGAGTGGCTTGGCTTGACTTTAATCTATACTTCTATATTATTATTTTTTAGCTGAAGATTTTTTGGACACGCTAGTTTCAGCAAATACTGTTCCGAATCGAAAACTATTTTTGTGTTGTATAGTCCATTTTTCAGGGAAGCCTTAATAACATCACACTATGAGCAATAGGCGCGGAGCATTAATGGAAATATTGCAATAAACGCAAGAATTGTTCCATTTTTACCGATTTTAAGGGGCCTGTGAACTGCAATGTCTCTATTCATTTAAAATAACAAATCATTAGTAATTCGTGCATATTTGGAAAATTTTGTGGTGTTATTCGGATTCATATAGTAATAATCTATGCTCCTGGCCATATTTGGTTCGGAAATACTTCTTAAAAACGAAGTAATAATCAATTTTGATTAAAAATTTTTATAACTTTGGTCGAGTTCCGTAATACCAAAAATTATGAATGAAAACTTGTAACTTTCTTTATTAACTGGTGTTTTTCTTTAGCTGGACTATAAAAACTGTGCTTCTGAACAAATGCGACGTGAGATAGTGTTGTTTTTATTACAAAACAAATAAGTAGAAAACATGTCCTCTTTGACATAAAAATAAGCAAAACTTAATTCGTTTACATTTTCGTTTAACAAAAGTATTTCGGAACCAAATATGGCCAGGAGCATAGATTATTACTATATGAACCCGAATAACACCACAACATGATCGAAAATTGCACGAATTACAAATGATTTTGGTATTACGTTTGTATGGGAGACACCTTGGGTCAGAAGACTTTTAACCCTTTTTAAATTAAAATAAAATTGATTATAAATTTTTTATGATTGCAACGACAGTGGGCCACAATTATCTACAACTGTTCCAAATGTCATGTCGATATCCTGAATAGTTACTGAAATAAAGGTTCATGACAGACAGACGCAGAACAAAGTGATCTTATAAGGGCTTACTTTTATAAATTAAAAGTGTATCAAAATTATCGCTGCCAACGGGATTCGAACCCGTGACCACCACCTGTCGCGAGTGGACGCTCTTCCAACTGAAGGGTTTCGTTTTTTTTTGTTTTGAGGCACGGAACCCAAAATATTTAATGTTTTCAGGTACTAAGCGACTCGCCCGACTACGAAACAAAGAGGGTGCAGCTCGAGACATTGTACAACAGACTCGAGGCGGCCATCACGGCGCCGTTCATAGACGCGCTCACGCAGATGGACGCCGGTGAGTGTGAAGTGAAGTGAACTTGTGAAGTGAAGTGATGTGTCTCACGTGAGAATGCAGAAGACAGGATAGCTACAGAATAGCAGCACTTAACAAGATTTTTCGGGCTTGCATACTGACCCTAAAATTAAGATACCAAAATGTTAACAGAATAAATAAAAGAGTTTAAAAAAAGACCTATATCATGGAACACTCAGTAAAAAAACTGATGCCGCTACCGATCCTGCAAGTCTGCTTCAAAGGCTGTAGGTTCGATTCCCAGTACTGGACAATGTTTGTGTGATGAGTATGACTGTTGCCAAGTGTCTGGGTGTTATTCAGTACTATAGGGGTAGTCATTACTGCACCAACCTCCGAGAATGGAACTGTTACACATAATATATTCTCTAATGGAACATTAATCACGCAGAGCGCGCGCGCGCATACGTGGCGCTGTTCCGCGGGATGGGCCGCTCCGTGTCCGCGTGCCGCTGCTGGCGCCGCGCCGCCGCCGCCGCGCACGCGCACGCGTGGGCGCGCGCCCACAGCCACGAGCTGCGCGCGCTCACCGCCGCGCTCACCGACGACGCGGACAAGCAGGTGACACTACATCACACATACGTGGCGCTGTTCCGCGGGATGGGCCGCTCCGTGTCCGCGTGCCGCTGCTGGCGCCGCGCCGCCGCCGCCGCGCACGCGCACGCGTGGGCGCGCGCCCACAGCCACGAGCTGCGCGCGCTCACCGCCGCGCTCACCGACGACGCGGACAAGCAGGTGACACTACATCACACATACGTGGCGCTGTTCCGCGGGATGGGCCGCTCCGTGTCCGCGTGCCGCTGCTGGCGCCGCGCCGCCGCCGCCGCGCACGCGCACGCGTGGGCGCGCGCCCACAGCCACGAGCTGCGCGCGCTCACCGCCGCGCTCACCGACGACGCGGACAAGCAGGTGACACTACATCACACATACGTGGCGCTGTTCCGCGGGATGGGCCGCTCCGTGTCCGCGTGCCGCTGCTGGCGCCGCGCCGCCGCCGCCGCGCACGCGCACGCGTGGGCGCGCGCCCACAGCCACGAGCTGCGCGCGCTCACCGCCGCGCTCACCGACGACGCGGACAAGCAGGTGACACTACATCACACATACGTGGCGCTGTTCCGCGGGATGGGCCGCTCCGTGTCCGCGTGCCGCTGCTGGCGCCGCGCCGCCGCCGCCGCGCACGCGCACGCGTGGGCGCGCGCCCACAGCCACGAGCTGCGCGCGCTCACCGCCGCGCTCACCGACGACGCGGACAAGCAGGTGACACTACATCACACATACGTGGCGCTGTTCCGCGGGATGGGCCGCTCCGTGTCCGCGTGCCGCTGCTGGCGCCGCGCCGCCGCCGCCGCGCACGCGCACGCGTGGGCGCGCGCCCACAGCCACGAGCTGCGCGCGCTCACCGCCGCGCTCACCGACGACGCGGACAAGCAGGTGACACTACATCACACATACGTGGCGCTGTTCCGCGGGATGGGCCGCTCCGTGTCCGCGTGCCGCTGCTGGCGCCGCGCCGCCGCCGCCGCGCACGCGCACGCGTGGGCGCGCGCCCACAGCCACGAGCTGCGCGCGCTCACCGCCGCGCTCACCGACGACGCGGACAAGCAGGTGACACTACATCACACATACGTGGCGCTGTTCCGCGGGATGGGCCGCTCCGTGTCCGCGTGCCGCTGCTGGCGCCGCGCCGCCGCCGCCGCGCACGCGCACGCGTGGGCGCGCGCCCACAGCCACGAGCTGCGCGCGCTCACCGCCGCGCTCACCGACGACGCGGACAAGCAGGTGACACTACATCACACATACGTGGCGCTGTTCCGCGGGATGGGCCGCTCCGTGTCCGCGTGCCGCTGCTGGCGCCGCGCCGCCGCCGCCGCGCACGCGCACGCGTGGGCGCGCGCCCACAGCCACGAGCTGCGCGCGCTCACCGCCGCGCTCACCGACGACGCGGACAAGCAGGTGACACTACATCACACATACGTGGCGCTGTTCCGCGGGATGGGCCGCTCCGTGTCCGCGTGCCGCTGCTGGCGCCGCGCCGCCGCCGCCGCGCACGCGCACGCGTGGGCGCGCGCCCACAGCCACGAGCTGCGCGCGCTCACCGCCGCGCTCACCGACGACGCGGACAAGCAGGTGACACTACATCACACATACGTGGCGCTGTTCCGCGGGATGGGCCGCTCCGTGTCCGCGTGCCGCTGCTGGCGCCGCGCCGCCGCCGCCGCGCACGCGCACGCGTGGGCGCGCGCCCACAGCCACGAGCTGCGCGCGCTCACCGCCGCGCTCACCGACGACGCGGACAAGCAGGTGACACTACATCACACATACGTGGCGCTGTTCCGCGGGATGGGCCGCTCCGTGTCCGCGTGCCGCTGCTGGCGCCGCGCCGCCGCCGCCGCGCACGCGCACGCGTGGGCGCGCGCCCACAGCCACGAGCTGCGCGCGCTCACCGCCGCGCTCACCGACGACGCGGACAAGCAGGTGACACTACATCACACATACGTGGCGCTGTTCCGCGGGATGGGCCGCTCCGTGTCCGCGTGCCGCTGCTGGCGCCGCGCCGCCGCCGCCGCGCACGCGCACGCGTGGGCGCGCGCCCACAGCCACGAGCTGCGCGCGCTCACCGCCGCGCTCACCGACGACGCGGACAAGCAGGTGACACTACATCACACATACGTGGCGCTGTTCCGCGGGATGGGCCGCTCCGTGTCCGCGTGCCGCTGCTGGCGCCGCGCCGCCGCCGCCGCGCACGCGCACGCGTGGGCGCGCGCCCACAGCCACGAGCTGCGCGCGCTCACCGCCGCGCTCACCGACGACGCGGACAAGCAGGTGACACTACATCACACATACGTGGCGCTGTTCCGCGGGATGGGCCGCTCCGTGTCCGCGTGCCGCTGCTGGCGCCGCGCCGCCGCCGCCGCGCACGCGCACGCGTGGGCGCGCGCCCACAGCCACGAGCTGCGCGCGCTCACCGCCGCGCTCACCGACGACGCGGACAAGCAGGTGACACTACATCACACATACGTGGCGCTGTTCCGCGGGATGGGCCGCTCCGTGTCCGCGTGCCGCTGCTGGCGCCGCGCCGCCGCCGCCGCGCACGCGCACGCGTGGGCGCGCGCCCACAGCCACGAGCTGCGCGCGCTCACCGCCGCGCTCACCGACGACGCGGACAAGCAGGTGACACTACATCACACATACGTGGCGCTGTTCCGCGGGATGGGCCGCTCCGTGTCCGCGTGCCGCTGCTGGCGCCGCGCCGCCGCCGCCGCGCACGCGCACGCGTGGGCGCGCGCCCACAGCCACGAGCTGCGCGCGCTCACCGCCGCGCTCACCGACGACGCGGACAAGCAGGTGACACTACATCACACATACGTGGCGCTGTTCCGCGGGATGGGCCGCTCCGTGTCCGCGTGCCGCTGCTGGCGCCGCGCCGCCGCCGCCGCGCACGCGCACGCGTGGGCGCGCGCCCACAGCCACGAGCTGCGCGCGCTCACCGCCGCGCTCACCGACGACGCGGACAAGCAGGTGACACTACATCACACATACGTGGCGCTGTTCCGCGGGATGGGCCGCTCCGTGTCCGCGTGCCGCTGCTGGCGCCGCGCCGCCGCCGCCGCGCACGCGCACGCGTGGGCGCGCGCCCACAGCCACGAGCTGCGCGCGCTCACCGCCGCGCTCACCGACGACGCGGACAAGCAGGTGACACTACATCACACATACGTGGCGCTGTTCCGCGGGATGGGCCGCTCCGTGTCCGCGTGCCGCTGCTGGCGCCGCGCCGCCGCCGCCGCGCACGCGCACGCGTGGGCGCGCGCCCACAGCCACGAGCTGCGCGCGCTCACCGCCGCGCTCACCGACGACGCGGACAAGCAGGTGACACTACATCACACATACGTGGCGCTGTTCCGCGGGATGGGCCGCTCCGTGTCCGCGTGCCGCTGCTGGCGCCGCGCCGCCGCCGCCGCGCACGCGCACGCGTGGGCGCGCGCCCACAGCCACGAGCTGCGCGCGCTCACCGCCGCGCTCACCGACGACGCGGACAAGCAGGTGACACTACATCACACATACGTGGCGCTGTTCCGCGGGATGGGCCGCTCCGTGTCCGCGTGCCGCTGCTGGCGCCGCGCCGCCGCCGCCGCGCACGCGCACGCGTGGGCGCGCGCCCACAGCCACGAGCTGCGCGCGCTCACCGCCGCGCTCACCGACGACGCGGACAAGCAGGTGACACTACATCACACATACGTGGCGCTGTTCCGCGGGATGGGCCGCTCCGTGTCCGCGTGCCGCTGCTGGCGCCGCGCCGCCGCCGCCGCGCACGCGCACGCGTGGGCGCGCGCCCACAGCCACGAGCTGCGCGCGCTCACCGCCGCGCTCACCGACGACGCGGACAAGCAGGTGACACTACATCACACATACGTGGCGCTGTTCCGCGGGATGGGCCGCTCCGTGTCCGCGTGCCGCTGCTGGCGCCGCGCCGCCGCCGCCGCGCACGCGCACGCGTGGGCGCGCGCCCACAGCCACGAGCTGCGCGCGCTCACCGCCGCGCTCACCGACGACGCGGACAAGCAGGTGACACTACATCACACATACGTGGCGCTGTTCCGCGGGATGGGCCGCTCCGTGTCCGCGTGCCGCTGCTGGCGCCGCGCCGCCGCCGCCGCGCACGCGCACGCGTGGGCGCGCGCCCACAGCCACGAGCTGCGCGCGCTCACCGCCGCGCTCACCGACGACGCGGACAAGCAGGTGACTGGCCCCAATAGACGTATACTCAGGACCAGGTGGACTGCGCGAAAGAAATGTCGCCAGTTCACTGGTGTCAAAATAGTTCGTTTTGACACCAACGGCGTCAGTATTAAGCCGAACGTTGTAGTATCGTCTATGCGTCGCCGCGCGTCAGTTCATCGATCGACTAGTGCTGCGCGCATGTATTTTTTTGTACAAATCGAGCAGTGTTTCTTCGTCAGAGTCCGTCGTGAAACTATGTACAACACTACGATTCTCATATCTAGCGACAGAAACGCGTCTGCACTTTGCGTCTAATTTGAAGGCGCCCATAACTGCGCGATCTATTGTGAATCCCCGGAGTGAGTATGGATCCCCGGTCTGGTCTCCCTACCAGAAGACTTATTCTGACGCTATTGAGTCCATCCAGAGGCGTTTTTTAAGAATTCTTTCATACAAATTTAATGCAAAGCTCGTTAATTCATCTTATAGCGAAAAATTAAATTACTTTAAACTTGATCCTTTACATATGCGTCGTACTTTTTTAGATATTATGTTACTATTTAAAATATTGAATAACCTTACGGACACCTCTCTGAATGACATATATATTAATTGCTCGATCCCTAATCGCTCGTCTCGCACCTGGAATGTGTTCAGAACCTCTTGGTCAGCTCAATATTTTCAACCCTAGGGAATACTGCTTTCGTCGTGACGTCATGGACTCCCTACGTAGGGGAGTCAGATAGTTTATTGTTTTCCCCCTTTTTTTTTCTCTCTATTGTATTAATTAATTTAAGTAATTTTGCATATGTTTTTCGTGTAATTTAATGTTTTGTATTTTGTACTCTATCTAAATATCCTAAACTGTTTTCTTCTGATTTATCATGCTTCTGTTTCTGCCAGTTATTGATGCTCGGGCTATATAATATATGTGTTGTAATAAATCAATTTATCTTGTTATATTGTAATGCTCAAGTGTTGTTGGCGGAACCAATAAAATAAAATAAAAATAAAATAGAATCGTTACAGTTTCAATCTAATGTATATTGTTCCTGTATTTGAAATCGTTCCCCACAGCTGGAGTGGCTGTCGTCGGTGCTGCGCGCGGAGAGCCCTCTGACGGAGCTGCTGCGGCTCTACACCGACCTCCTGCTGTCTCTGGACCCCTCGCCGACCAAGGTGACGACACTGTACAATACAGGGTTATTTTAAAGAAATAACATGAGTTATTATTGTTTTGTATGAAATAAATTAATACTGTATTTTGAAAAGTCGTAGAACAAAAGTTGTTAGTGTCAATGTAAACAACTACAGGCCGAGGGCGATTTGGTATTTTTAAAATAACCCTGTACATATAAATGCCACCAGTCAAGGAATGTTTTTACGGAGAGAAAAATTAGAATAATTGCCGGAAACCCCATGAAAACAGCCCTTTTCTTTTTTCCATACAGAATACATTCCAATAGTTAATTTGAGCTTTATTGCTATTGCATAAAGTAAGCTTTACCTTTTGTTAATAATTATGATTGACATGATTAACAATAAAACGATTACATACTTATTTATGTTTTATATTTTATTTATTTATATTCACACCGCCCTATCAGCAGGGTCTGTTAAGGAAAAATTTTCGCCCCGACTGTAAAATAGGTAGGAGCAAAAAACTGGCACAATAAAAATCTTTTTGACAGGACGAAGTCTGTCGGGTCCGCTAGTAGTATAATCCTATACCTATAAACGAGCAATTCCAGTATATATCTTAATATATATAAATCTCGTGTCACAATGTTTGTCCTCAATGGTCAATGGACTCCTAAACCACTTAACCGATTTTAATAAAATCGCACACAGGGTGCAGTTTGCTCTAACTTAAAACAATTTATCTATTTTTTTTTATATCCTTAAGGGCAAAACAACGTTTGCCAGGTCAGCTAGTATATATACTAGTATATATATATATATATTTCTACTAGCTGACCTGGCAAACGTTGTTTTGCCCTTAGGGGTGATAAAAAATAGATAAATTGAGATTTAAACTATCCTATCTCTCAAGTTGGATCGAACTGCACATGGTGTGCGAATTTTATTATAATCGGTTAAGTGGTTTAGGAGTCCATTGAGGACAAACATTGTGACACGAGATTTATATATATTAAGATATAATCTGAATCTCGGAAACGGCTCGAACGGTTTTCATGAAATTTAGTATACAAAGAGGTTTTGGGGGCGATAAATTGATCTGGCTTGGATTCATTTTTAGAAAATGTCGTATTTACCAAAAAAAATATATATAACTTTATAATTGACATCTATTGGCAAAAAGTAAAACTATTACAGTAAACTCCTGCTGCCATCTATTAGTGAGTAGCTGTAATACCACCGAGCAAAGCTCGGTCACCCAGATATTAGAGATTGTGCTGCATTACAGATAGTGACAGCGAACTTCAAGCTGTGCCAGAGCCCTGAAGAGGGCCTCACGCTGCTGGCGGACCTCAAGGCACACATCGACGAGTTCATCACCTGCATCAGAGGCCTCATCGACGCGCCGCGCGCGAGCAAAGGTGATCGCTATCGCTATCTCTTTTATCGCTATCCCTTTTTATGTCCCACTGCTGGGTATTGCGTATCCTTCGTAAGGATACGTTAAGCGTGTTCGAAGCGGGAATCAATTAGGCACAGACTAACGTAAGATACGTCTATATTTGTGGCACAAATAATTCTATTTACAGTGATTTTATATACTATATTCAAACGCTTTCATGAAATTTAGTATATAGGGGGTTTTGGAGACGATAAATCGATCTAGCTAGGATTCATTTTTAGAAAATTTCGAATTCACAAAAAAAAAATATGACCTAGGTAGTATATCTACCCACCAATAGATGGCAGTAGGTGCCATCTATTGGTGGGTAAGCAAAGCTCTGCCACCCAGACATTTAATACTGAATTTTGAAAAGTCGTCAAAAACTACAGGCAGAGAGCGATTTGGTATTTTTTTTATAACCTTGTTGTGTCTGTCGCACAGAGGAGCTTCCGCCCGCAATTCTGCGCGAGCTGGGGCGCGCCGTGTACGCACCCTTAAGGGAACTGATGCCCCGGTACACCGAGCTGCAGAGGGCGCTGTTCCTGCGGCACCTGGACGACTCCATGCTGAAGCAGGTGACCTTTCAAAATTCAAAATTCAAAAATTTTATTCTTTCACATAGGCCTAACTTAGAGGCTCTTGCGAAACGTTAAGACTCTACCGCCTCGTTCGGAAAGTAGCACTGCACCGAGAAGAACGGGCAAGAAACTCGGCACTTGCTTTTTTTAAAAATAATATTTTTTACAATTTTGTTTTAAACAATAATCACATTATAATAAGCCTCTTGTGAGCAGACGGAATATACACTTAGATCCAAGGGTCTTTGTCATTTAAAAATTCATTTATTGTATAGTAACCCTTACTTAAAAGATGATTTTTGACAGTTTGTTTGAACCTATGTATAGGTAGGTCCAAAACTGCCTTCGGGATCACGTTATAAAAGCGTATACTCAACCCCACAAAGGATTTTTGTACTCTGCGCAAGCGGTGTGATAATTCAACCAGTTTATGCCCTCCGTGTCTGATTGGTCTATGACTTATGTCAATTCTTCGCTTATAAGTATTAATATTTTGATGAACAAATATAACATTACTGTATATGTACTGTGAAGCTACTGTAAGGATACCAATCTCCTTAAATTTGTCACGGAGAGATTCTCTAGACTTTAGCTTGTATATAGCCCTGACAGCCCTTTTCTGCAAAACGAAGATCGATTGAATGTCAGCAGCATTTCCCCATAGTAAGATCCCATAGGACATGATACTGTGGAAATATGCGAAATAAACAAGCCTAGCTGTTTCTACATCGGTAAACTGCCTGATTTTTCTGACTGCATACGCAGCAGAGCTAAGTTTATCTGCCAGTGTCTTTATTTGAGCGCCCCACTGGAGTTTACAATCAAGGGTAACTCCTAGAAAAACTGTGGAGTTTTCTATTTTTAGTGTTTCACCATTTACTACGATATTTTTATCAACGACTTTCTTTACATTTGGTAACGAAAAATCTATACATTTGGTTTTTTTTGCATTTAAAAGCAGGTTGTTTACCGTGAACCAGTGTGATACCTGCGAGATAGCTCTATTTACATCGTCAAAGTCATTCTTATGTTTGTCAGTTTTAAAAATTAGAGAGGTGTCGTCAGCAAACAGTACTATGTCGCAAGTGCCACTTACATGGAATGGTAAGTCATTTATATACACTAAGAAAAGAAAAGGACCCAGAATTGAACCCTGAGGAACACCCATTATGGTAGTGGAGCTATGTGACTTTACATCATTTATGCAGACCATTTGACTTCTATCACTCAGATAAGAGGCAATGAGATCAAGTGCTCTGTCTTTGATACCATAGTGATCAAGCTTGAGTAATAGTGTCTTATGCTCAACGCAATCAAAAGCTTTAGATAAGTCACAAAATACACCTATGGCATTCTGAGATTTACCCCAGGCATCATAAATATGCTTAAGGAGTTTTGCACCGGCATCTGTTGTATTTCTACCTTTAGTGAAACCATACTGTTCGGAATGGAGTAATTTATTTGAGTTAAAATGATCCAAAAGTTGGTTTAGTATGATTTTTTCAAAAATTTTACTTAAACACGGCAGGATTGAAATCGGTCTAAAGTTATTGAGATCCTGTTTATTTCCGGATTTGAATAGTGGAATTAGTTTGCCATGTTTCATCAAATTTGGAAAAGTTCCTAAATCGACACACTGGTTAAAAATGATTGCCAAATAAGGTCCTATAATGTCGATTATGTTAGACATTACTTGTACAGACATGCCCCATAGATCACCAGTTCTTTTGATTTTTAACGATCTAAAGGCCTTTTTGATGTCCCACGCAGTAATGTGTTTAAAATCAAATAAGACAT
Organism: Coenonympha glycerion; assembly: GCA_963855885.1. Taxonomy (NCBI): domain Eukaryota; kingdom Metazoa; phylum Arthropoda; class Insecta; order Lepidoptera; family Nymphalidae; genus Coenonympha; species Coenonympha glycerion. The sequence continues at coordinate 2,013,482 of OY979651.1, forward strand.
TGCACTCATTCACACTGCCCCTCAGTAGAATCTGAGCTGATGTGGGTGATGACTTAAGTGAATCTGTCAACAATATAGGAACACTCTGAAAGAAGTTTACGAAAGTATCTGCTACCTCCTTATCTGATGTAATTTTATTGCCATTTGAGATTATTTCAAATTTAGAATCGCGGGGTTTAGATTTACCCACTTCTCTATTGACTATATTCCAGGTTGTTCTTATCTTGTTGTCAGATTTCATAATTTGTTCTTTAATATGAAGCGCTTTCGCTTGAACGCAGACTTTCTTAAATATTTTTGAATATGCTTTTACACGCTCAAGAAAGCTTGGCGCCTGATTAATTTTTTTTTCATCATAGAGCTCATATAACCTGTTTCTGCTTTTTCTGATACCAACAGTAGCCCAGTCACTAAATTTAATTGTTTTGTTTAAATCGACACGTTTAAGTTTAAATTTGTTATTAAATTCGTTGTCTATCATTGTAAAGAGAGTACCATAGATGCTGTCAGGATTTTCGTGTTCAAAGACAAGGGCAGGAACCTTAGCAGAAATTTCATCTTTAAATTCCGCCAGTTTCTTTTTGGTTATTTGTCTACAGTGCACAATTTGTTTATTTTCAAAATTATTATTTACAACAGTAACTTTTTGACCGCAGTGATCTGATCTTAACTTATTTATTATCGCCTTGTCTAAAATATTGCCGTTGTAAAAAATGTTATCTAGGCAGGAAGCAGAAGTTAGCGTGATTCTCGTTGGTTCTATAAACGCATTACATAGGTCGAAACATTTGAATAAGTTTAGAAACCTATCCGTTGTTGAGTTTTCTAACAAAATATCCACATTGAAGTCCCCACAAACTATAATTTTTTTATTCGAAGCAGACAACCGCTTGAGTACATCCTCCATTATATCTTCAAAATGTTTAAATTCACCTGAGGGGGGTCGGTAAACACAAACTACATTGTAATTTTCCGGAATTTAATGTTGCATACAAAAATTTACTTTCTTTTCGACGCACATTTTGTGTCATACCGATTTTACTAAGAAGTACAATTTGTTTCGTTTGGCTATAACTTTAGAATCCGGATATTAATTAAAAAAAGGAATAATTGTAGAAGTTAATGTGGAGACCGTAGTCTATAACAAAATAAAGTTTGGGTTTGATTCACCTTGATACGGGAATCCATACACGCATGGTCATTGTCCTTTGAGCGTTATTTATTTTTACAACCTTCTTCGAGATAAAACGAAATTGCCGTACTGGCCAATTAGTCCCGAAGTTGGTTTGTAATCAAATCTTGTAAATCAAATTTAATCCACTTCCCAGTTACCGAATGAGTTGAAATTTTGCATGCATGTGTAAATCAGATGAGCAAATTATCATGACATGGAACTGATCTGATGATGGAACCGGAAGGTGGCCACAGGAACTCGGTAGTTAAACGACACAACCCCATCTAGTTTGGACTCGTTTGATCCGTCTTGACGAGTACTTTATTGCTAGATTATAACCTGATAGTAAAACGTATAAAAGCTTGTTTTATATATTTTTAAAAAACTTGTTTTATCAGAATGTGTATCAAACCTCAAAGGAAATTTCACAACTCTTATTTGTATCAACATTGATTGAATATTCAAAAAATAAAAAAATAAGTTACCTATAAATATTATTCCAGGAGGATCTTCTGGAATATTCCAGAGCGGTACTGTCCATCGCGGAGAGGAGCGAGGGCTGGCTCAACACGGCGCACAGCCGAGGCAGGGCCATCGCCGGCTCAGCCGTCTACCCCTACTACGCGCCGGCGGTTGAGGTGACTATAGGAGGATCTTCTGGAATATTCCAGAGCGGTTCTCTGTATCGCAGACAGGAGCGAGGGCTGGCTCAACACGGCGCACAGCCGAGGCAGGGCCATCGCCGGCTCAGCCGTCTACCCCTACTACGCGCCGGCGGTTGAGGTGATTATAAGAGGATCTTCTGGAATATTCCAGAGCAGTACTGTCCATCGCAGAGAGGAGCGAGGGCTGGCTCAACACGGCGCACAGCCGAGGCAGGGCCATCGCCGGCTCAGCCGTCTACCCCTACTACGCGCCGGCGGTTGAGGTGATTATAAGAGGATCTTCTGGAATATTCCAGAGCAGTACTGTCCATCGCAGAGAGGAGCGAGGGCTGGCTCAACACGGCGCACAGCCGAGGCAGGGCCATCGCCGGCTCAGCCGTCTACCCCTACTACGCGCCGGCGGTTGAGGTGATTATAAGAGGATCTTCTGGAATATTCCAGAGCAGTACTGTCCATCGCAGAGAGGAGCGAGGGCTGGCTCAACACGGTGCACAGCTGAGGCAGGGCCATCGCCGGCTCAGCCGTCTACCCCTACTACGCGCCGGCGGTTGAGGTGACTATAGGAGGATCTTCTGGAATATTCCAGAGTGGTACCTTCCATCGCGGAGAGGAGCGAGGGCTGGCTCAACACGGTGCACAGCCGAGGCAGGGCCATCGCCGGCTCAGCCGTCTACCCCTACTACGCGCCGGCGGTTGAGGTGACTATAGGAGGATCTTCTGGAATATTCCAGAGTGGTACCTTCCATCGCGGAGAGGAGCGAGGGCTGGCTCAACACGGTGCACAGCCGAGGCAGGGCCATCGCCGGCTCAGCCGTCTACCCCTACTACGCGCCGGCGGTTGAGGTGACTATAGGAGGATCTTCTGGAATATTCCAGAGTGGTTCTCTGCATCACGAAGAGGGGCGAGGGCCTTTTGACTATTTACGGTTTTATCTTAAAATTATACCCGGCATCCGAAGCTCCGCCTTAATTTCAGGGTTCCACTAAACTCATGGAAATCATGTGTTTTGTAGAAATAACAGCCATAGCCAAATTTTATAGAACGTCTAACGTCTAGAAAATCTAAAAATAAACACCCCTCCACTACATTATTCATCAACGGGTAATCTAAACTCGTTCATTTGTAGACACGACAATTTCTACAGTAAAATTCTCCATGGTCGCAGGCGTTCACATCGGCTTTCCTCAACATAGTGACCTCCCACACGCGGCGCATCGAGAGCTCGTTCCTGTCGTCGGTGACAGCTGGACAGACGGCCGGAGTGCTCAGCGAGACCTTCCCCGCCTCCCTCCTGCTGGAGAGCGCGGTCACCCAGCTGCTGGGCGTGCTCGCCAACAGGCAGACACTCGAGGAGGCTGAAGAAGGTGTGTAATTCTCATCTTGGATATATCCGCCATATTGAATTCCTCCTCCATCTTGGATCCCTCCTCCATCTTGAATTCCGACGCCATTTTGGAATTCGACGCCATGTTGAATTTCGCCGCCATCTTGGATTAATGCTAGTGTCATAATCGTAGCAACCTTCGATCCAAGTTTTTGACAGACTCTTGAGTCACGTTCCACACGCGGCGCATCGAGAGCTCGTTCCTGTCGTCGGTGACAGCTGGACAGACGGCCGGAGTGCTCAGCGAGACCTTCCCCGCCTCCCTCCTGCTGGAGAGCGCGGTCACCCAGCTGCTGGGCGTGCTCGCCGACAGGCAGACGCTCGAGGAGGCTGAAGAAGGTGAGTTCTCGACGTGTTGAATTTCTCCGCCATCTTGGATATATCCGCCATATTGGATTCCTCCTCCATCTTGGATTCCGACGCCATCTTGGATTAATGCTAGTGTCATAATCGTAGCAACCTTCGATCCAAGTTTTTGTCAGACTCTCTTGAGGCTCGTCCCTCACGCGGCGCATCGAGAGCTCGTTCCTGTCGTCGGTGACAGCTGGACAGACGGCCGGAGTGCTCAGCGAGACCTTCCCCGCCTCCCTCCTGCTGGAGAGCGCGGTCACCCAGCTGCTGGGCGTGCTCGCCGACAGGCAGACGCTCGAGGAGGCTGAAGAAGGTGAGTTCTCGACGTGTTGGATTTCTCCGCCATCTTGGATATATCCGCCATATTGGATTCCTCCTCCATCTTGGATTCCGACGCCATCTTGGATTAATGCTAGTGTCATAATCGTAGCAACCTTCGATCCAAGTTTTTTTCAGACTCTCTTGAGGCTCGTCCCTCACGCGGCGCATCGAGAGCTCGTTCCTGTCGTCGGTGACAGCTGGACAGACGGCCGGAGTGCTCAGCGAGACCTTCCCCGCCTCCCTCCTGCTGGAGAGCGCGGTCACCCAGCTGCTGGGCGTGCTCGCCGACAGGCAGACACTCGAGGAGGCTGAAGAAGGTGCGTAATTCTCGTCATCTTGGGTATATCCGCCATATTGGATTCCTCCTCCATCTTGGATCCCTCCTCCATCTTGAATTCCGACGCCATTTTGGAATTCGACGACATGTTGAATTCCGCCGCCATCTTGGATTAATGCTAGTGTCATAATCGTAGCAACCTTCGATCCAAGTTTTTGACAGACTCTTGAGTCACGTTCCACACGCGGCGCATCGAGAGCTCGTTCCTGTCGTCGGTGACAGCTGGACAGACGGCCGGAGTGCTCAGCGAGACCTTCCCCGCCTCCCTCCTGCTGGAGAGCGCGGTCACCCAGCTGCTGGGCGTGCTCGCCGACAGGCAGACACTCGAGGAGGCTGAAGAAGGTGAGTTCTGGACGTCTTGGATATATCCGCCATGTTGGATTCCTCCTCCATCTTGGATCCCTCCTCCATCTTGGATTCCGACGCCATTTTGGAATTCGACGCCATGTTGAATTTCGCCGCCATCTTGGATTAATGCTAGTGTCATAATCGTAGCAACCTTCGATCCAAGTTTTTGACAGACTCCCTTGAGTCACCTCCCACACGCGGCGCATCGAGAGCTCGTTCCTGTCGTCGGTGACAGCTGGACAGACGGCCGGAGTGCTCAGCGAGACCTTCCCCGCCTCCCTCCTGCTGGAGAGCGCGGTCACCCAGCTGCTGGGCGTGCTCGCCGACAGGCAGACGCTCGAGGAGGCTGAAGAAGGTGAGTTCTCGACGTGTTGGATTTCTCCGCCATCTTGGATATATCCGCCATATTGGATTCCTCCTCCATCTTGGATTCCGACGCCATCTTGGATTAATGCTAGTGTCATAATCGTAGCAACCTTCGATCCAAGTTTTTGTCAGACTCTCTTGAGGCTCGTCCCACACGCGCCGCATCGAGAGTTCGTTCCTGTCGTCGGTGACAGCTGGACAGACGGCCGGAGTGCTCAGCGAGACCTTCCCCGCCTCTCTCCTGCTGGAGAGCGCGGTCACCCAGCTGCTGGGCGTGCTCGCCGACAGGCAGACGCACGAGGAGGCTGAAGAAGGTGCGTCTTTTGACCCTTCCTAGCTTCACCTCGACAGTGCTGATTACAAGAATGACACCCGTATCGAAAATTTAAAGAATTCGCCATCGTGGGTTCCAAAATTAATATCGCCCTCGTTGTTTTACTCCTTGTAAAATCGAATAATACAACCATATTATTCAAATTATACAAAGTTAAGTTCTCGATATCTTGGATTTCTCCGCCATCTTTAATTCCTCCGCCATCTTGGATCAATACTAGTGTCAAAATCATAGCAAACTTCGATCTAAGTTTTTGACAGATTCTCTTCCTAGCAAACTCGAATAATAGGCCCATATGCAAACCATTGAAACTTGAGTTCTCGCCATCTTTGATATCTCAGCCATATTGGATTCCTCTGCCACGTTAGACCCCGACGCCATCTTGAATTCCTCTACCATCTTTGATATGGTCATTCTCTTTGATATCTCCGCCATTTTGAATGTCTCCACCATCTTTGACTTCGTCGCTTCTCGTCGATCTTGACTTTCTTGTGCAGCAGGCGCGCTGTTGATTTTAAGCGAGAAGTTCCGAGTTATATTCCCCGTACAGGACATTATTAGTAGTATATTGTTTCAGAGCCCAAACCTCAGCACCCGCTCTTGGACCTGCCTACCCTCATCCTGGAGGCGGAGGCCCGCGCGGCGCCCCGGGCTCCGCCCCCGAGCGTGGTGGGGCTTCGACGCGCGAAGGACGTGCTGAGGAACTTAGCGAGGTCCATTCTGAGGAATCCAGTTGATGTACAGCTAGGTAAGTCACCCAGCCATTACACTTCACAGCATACAAGTATATTATAATAGCTAAAACTGGCTTGCCCTGTCTTAAAACGTCTTTTTCCAAAAAAATAATAATATGTATACCTATAAATAATATGATTAATTAAGAATTTAAAAAAAAAACCATCGTAACATGAACTCCGCTTTGTTAGAGTTCCGTTGACATCTTAGTTCAAATTAGATTGGATGAGCGATTCTGGTCGCAAATTGCAATTGTGCTTATTTACCTACGATTTTATTATCCGTTAACTTTCTTTTGCCAAAAAATATAGAGCAGAAATACTTTCCTCAGCCAGGAAATTATTTCTGGCAAAAAGCACTATTTATAACATCCAATCTAATTTGAACTACGATGTCAACTAAACTGTAACAAATAGGAGTCCATGTTACAATGTTTTTTTTTAATCATACCCTGGACTGAAATTTTTTAGGCAACCCACTTGCGATATATTTATTGACATATTTAATTGGATATAAATAGTTTTCATCCAATAAGCAGCTCGGTGAAGGTCGTTGTATGGCGGGATCTTAGACCAATAAGTATGCTCTGAAACGCGCTCCACCTTAGGACTGTATTATCGCTTTCCATCAGATGTAATCACAGTCTATATATATAGGCTATAGCCTATATTATAGTTAAAAAAAACAAACAATACTTTTTTTTTCAGACAAGATCCCCCAGCTATCGGTATGGCACAACAACGACGCGCTGTCGACGGATCTGCCCGACTTCGCGCTCTCGCCTCAGGAATACATCACTGAGGTAACAAACAAAACCATGATTTTCTTCACCTGTTCCACTGATCTTTATTCTATGGATGGACTTTCAACGTAAAAATGTAGACACTGGATTTCGCCATTTTGGCGCTGATTGTTGCGTAACCTGGCGTGAGTGTCCATGGAACTAAAATAAAATGACATTCAAAACTCACTGAGGTAACATTACACGTACACCATACAAAACCATGATTTTCTTCACCTGTTCCACTGATCTTTATTCTATGGATCGCTGACTTTCAACGTAAAAATGAAGACACTTGATTTTCGCCATTATGGCGCTGATTGTTGCGTAACCTGGCGTGAGCGTTCATGGAACTAAAATAAAATGACATTCAAAACGACGGTCACTAGCAACCAATGTCAATTTAGTGCCGTGGACGTTCTAGGGTGGCGCTTCAAATCGACACAAAAAAAGAACTGTCAATTGTATAGAATGATTAATCCATAGAATAGAGATCAGTGACAGTTCTCAATATTGATTCCCAAAAGATCATTTTCTGGAATTTCCCAAATTTGGAGTTATCGAGAACCAATATGAAGTAAATGAGTATTTTAGAGCAAAGTTTTTACGAAAAATGTACGTAGATGCATAAACTCTTTGCCAACAACTAAATATAATATTGATTTCGTGGGCTTTTTTGATGGGTTAATTCATTAATTGGTCATAAGTAGACTTTTCCATGGTTGTACATGCAGTTTTTTTTTCAGACCACTTGTTTTTTGTTGTCCTGCATATAACATTGTGTGTTTTTTGCACAATTTTATTTTAATGGACTGTATGCTATAAATATGTTTTAGTGGATATATTGAATCTTTGCCCAGACAATAATGAGAAATTAAAATGCACCAACCTCGTGTCCACCTCGCTCGTAACTTGTCTCCAGCACGGCCGTGTGGTTAGCTCGATGAACTTGGCACAGTCTGTTCTCTTCTGGATCCGATAGGAAGAAGGTCCAGCAAAACGTTTGCCAGGAGCACAATTCACGCACACACACGCGAAAGGGAATGCGTTACGAACGCAGCGTGCGGTAGTTAAGCGTCTTGCATGCAGCTCGTCTGATTGACGACTGTCTAAAACGACATTCAAATTCAAAACGAGTTTAACAGAGCATTGATGCACTTTTTATCAATAACTCATAGATCTTGGGCAAAGATCGAACAAACATAAATGCATGAGGTAGCATTTTTAAAATAAAAACTCGGTCAAGTGCGAGTCGGGCTCCCACACTGATGGTTCCGTACTATCAAGATCCTAGACAGTAGTATTAAAGTAAAATAAACACCCCTGCCCACCAAGACAAAAACGAGCAAAAAAAATCATGATTGTTGCATGGGAGCCTCTTTAAATATTTACTTTATTCTAGTTTTTAGTATTTGTTGTTATAGCGGCAACCGGAATACATCATCTGTGAAAATTTCAAGTCTGTAGCTATCACGGTTCCAGAGATGCAGCCCGGTGACAGATAGACGGACGGACGGACTTACGGATAGCGAAGTCTCCGTAATAGGGTTCCTTTTTTACCCTTTGGGTACAGAACCCTAAAAAGATGTTAAAAAAATCGGCTGGCTGCTTTCATCCATTATCTTTAGAGATTATTTTATCAGTATTTTTTTCGCAGATCGGTCAGTACCTGATGACTCTCCCGCAGCATCTGGAGATGCATCTGTCAGAGAAGCAAGCGCCGTGGCAGTTCCTGGCAGAGGTACATCATGAGCCTATCACCGCGATAGCCCATTGCTTCACACCTCTGGGGCCGTACCACCATCTCTTATAGCAGTATTATTGTAATATTATTGTTTTTACATTTTCATACAATGTCAGTATGAAAATTTTAAAACAAATATCTGGGTGACCGAGCTTCGCTCGGTAGTTTAACTACTGGCCAATAGATGGCAGTAGGAGTCATATTTTTATTTATTTTTGGTAAATTCGACATTTTCTAAAAATAAATCCTAGCTAGATCGATTTATCGCCCCCAAAACCCCCTATATACTAAATTTCATGAAAATAATTCGTGTCGTTTCCGAGATCCAGATAATATAGAAATATAGAAATATATATATATATATACAAGAATTTTTCGTTTAAAGGTATAGGATATTACAGTAATACTGTTATAAGAGATGGTGGTAACGGCCCCTGCTCCTCTCAGAGGGTCGTAGTTTCGAATCCCGGGTACCTTTGATGCCGGCACTACACATAGTACGGTGCAATTAGACCTAACCCGGACATCCAAAGTGAAAGTATTATTGCAATGCTAGATTGTTCTATGCAGTCTACATAATATTGATTAGTTACACCCCTGACCGTTGTTACTTTTTACCACATAATATATGGACTGTATAGAATAATCTGGAGCCAGAATAATACTTTTGCTTTAGATAAAAGTATTATTAAGTCAAAATACCCGAATATTTCTATAACCTCTCCTCTTACCACCTCATTCACCATTTCCCTTTCCGTCAGTCTCTCATCCCCTCACACCCCCTTTTCCTCTCACCCCATTCACCCCCTCTCAGTCCCTCTCATAGTCTCCCCTCTAGTTACATATCCGTTACGTATTGTATATAAATAATTTAAACATTATGTAGAAAATTTTAAGAGGCTTTCAGCCTGAAAATATGTGAAATCCATGTTTCTAATACCTAGTTATTCTAGTTATTTTAGCTATTATGTTAATTATTTATGATAATAAAGACTTTTAAAAATCAAAAAAAAAAAAGTCCCTCTCATACCTCTCTCCCCTCTCACCCGCGAACCATGCGGTTTTTCCGGCAAATGGGGCAAATGAAATATTTGCTAATTAATGATTATTACTTATTTTCATTTATTTCCGTAAGCGTACTAAAACCAATCTTAATATATATAAATCTCGTGTCACAATGTTTGTCCTCAATGGACTCCTAAACCACTTAACCGATTTTAATAAAATTCGCACACAGGGTGCAGTTTGCTCTAACTTAAAAGATAGGATAGCTTAAATCTCAATTTATCTATTTTTTTTATATCCTTAAGGGCAAAACAACGTTTGCCAGGTCAGCTAGTCTTAAGAATAAATATCATAAGTCATATATGACTACAACTTCTGATTTGTGTCTGTTTGTTTGTCCGTCAGCTGTGCACGCACACGTGCGAAGTGTACGCGGAGAAGATCTTAAACATTCGCAACATGGACGCGCTCGGCACCAAGCGCTGTCTCACAGACATCGGTACGTACTGTGTCATTGCGTTGTTCTTACTTACATCAACCGTTTACGCAGCGTACGTAACCCAAAGTTAAATTTGACGACCTCCGTGGTTGAGTGGTTAACGTGCCGGTTTTCAAGGCGCCGCCATCTCAGAGGTTCCGGGTTCGATCCCCGGTCGGGGCAATGAAGAAAAATAACTTTTCTACATTGTCTCGGGTCTGGGTGTTGTGGTACCTTCGTTGTTTCTGATTTCCTTAACACAAGTGCATAAGCTACTTACTAAGGGATCGGAACAATGTATGTGATGTTGTCCACTATATATATTTATATTTATATATTAAAAAAAAATCTTCAACCTCAAAAGGGACAATTTTTCCCGTTTTTCAAAAATATTTCTGATGCTCCGCTAATATAATGTATGTCATAATAACGTGATGGTATATTATGACAGCCTTCCTCGACGAATGGACGTGATAAGAAGTCCCAATTATTTCATTTTATTGTCAATACAAAAAATATTATTTCATTTAGAAAAGTAAAATTTAGCAACCCTAACTGTGACATCAACAACCCTTATAATTTTCACTATTCCCAGTTCATTGATATAGAACCAGCTGTTTTTAGGGATGTCACTTAAAATTTATGGTACATTTTTGAACTCCCTATAGTTCCCTCAGGATATGAGCTACACATTTTGTGATATTTTTTCATGCATCTATACATCGTTCCCTACTTTAGGCTTTCGGATAGTTAGGGTAATTAATCTACACGTTGTATATTATGCATTAACGTGAAATCAACGGGTCTGCCCGCGAAATTCAAAATTTTCGGGGTTTTTTGCAATTTGTACGCTAATTAGACATGCTAGGCTTATGGCAATCAATTTGCGAGAATGGCAGTATCATCTTTACATGATTATATCAAAATCTTTGCATAAAAATGTGTATCCTAGGAAATTAGTCCGAGTATCGAGTTTTATGTGAGTAACTCGCAAATCTCGGACTAATTTCTTCAATTCGACACTTTCGAGCAGAGATTTTCATATATAAACACGTGAAGAAGATATTGGGATTATCGCAATTTGACGGCCATAAGCCTATTATGTCTTATTAGCTTAAAAATCGCGAAAAACCACGAAAAATTTGAATTTCGCGGGCACACCCGTGGTGTGCTCCTTAACCGAATATGTCGCCATTATAATGCTCTCCACCAAAGAAATGGTCAGCTCAATATTTTCAACCCTAGGGAATACTGCTTTCGTCGTGACGTCATGAACTCCCTACGTAGGGGAGTCAGATAGTTTATTGTTTTTCCCCCTTTTTCTTCCTATTGTATTAATTAATTTAAGTAATTTTGCATATGTATTTCGTGTAATTTAATGTATTGTATTTTGTACTCTATCTTAATATCCTTACCTGTTTTCTTTCTTCTTTCATAATGATTTATGAAGCTTCTGTGTCTGCCAGTTGTTGATGCTCGGGCTATATATATTAGTCTAGGATCCCGCTATACAACGACCTTCACCGAGCTGTTTATTGGATGAAAACTATTTTATATCCAATTAAATATGTCAATAAATATATCGCAAGTGGGTTGCCTAAAAAATTTCAGTCCAGGATATGATAAATTAAGAATTAAAAAAAACCATTGTAACATGGACTCCTATTTGTTACAGTTTAGTTGACATCGTAGTTCAAATTAGATTGGATGTTATAAATAGTGCTTTTTGCGAGAAATACTTTCCTGGCTGAGGAAAGTATTTCTGTTCTATATTTTTTGGCACAAGAAAGTTAACCGATAATAAAATCGTAGGTTTTATGCACAATTATGCACAATTGCAATTTGCGACCTGAATCGCTCATCCAATCTAATTTGAACTAAGATGTCAACGGAACTCCAAATAGGAGTTCATGTGACAATGGATTTCTTTTAAAATTCTTAATTAATCACATTCTGGACTGAAATTTTTTAGGCAACCCAATTGCGATATATTTATTGACATATTTAATTGGATATAAAATATTTTTCATCCAATAAGCAGCTCGTTGAAGGTCGTATAGCGGGATCCTAGACCATATGTGTTCATTGTGTATGTAATAAATCAATTTATCTTGCAAGTCAACTCAAGTGTTGTTGGTGGAACCAATAAAATTAATAAATAAAATATACCCCGCAGAGTACCTGTCGAGCGTGGTGGAGGACCTGGGCGGCAGCACCACCCCTGCGCTGAGGAACCTGCAGAGCTCACTTCGCTCGTCGACCGGCGCCGCGCCTGCGCACACTCAATGACGTGTTTATATTGTTATTTATTCCATGAAATATACGTTTATATTGTTATTTGCATTTTTATTAACTAAACTTGAACTATTCCCCAAATACTTCGCCATATTTATTATTTCTTGCATACGGGTATAGTAAATTTGTTAACTAGTCTGAGACGTACAGAATATACTCAAAAAATTGCATAAAAATCGGTCAAACTGTTTCCAATCACTGAGAATTTTATATTTAGAGAAGGCGAACATTATAGATATTTCAATATGTGATAGCATTTATCTGTGATAAATATTTCAATTTGTATGGAGTTTCACAGAGTGGGGCGCGTCACATGCTTAGAATTTATATATATATATATATATATATACATATATTTATTTATATATATATATATATGAAAAAAAAAACTATTATTAAGTAATCCTGGATCGAGAGATAGTGCTGTTTCAGTCTAGCCTTGAATGTACTAATAGAAGGATTGTCACAGAGAATATGGCTTGGGAGCGAGTTCCACAGTTGCGCTGCAAGCACTGCAAATGATTATGAATAGAAGCCTCCACTGCAACACAGGATCGCGTTGGTCTGGCTCGGGGAAGAGCGACCTGAAAACGCTCACGCAAATAGACAGGGGATGACGATTTTAAAATTTTGAAGATCATTGTAAGAATATGAATATTCCGGCGAAAGCGAATACGGAGCCACTTCAATTGACGTCGATATTCTGAGATGTGATCGAATTTGCGCAGTCCAAAAATAAAACGGATGCACAAGTTCTGGAATCGTACTAATTCATCGAGTAGCTCCTCTGTTGCATCCAAGTAGCAAACGTCAGCATAATCGATAAGAGGAAGGAGAAGAGAATGAGCTAACAATATTTTAGTTCTCAAAGGCAAGAAATTCTGCAGTCTTCGTAAGGAATGGAGGGACATTACCGTGATCGATTACTAATTAAAAACACTATCGTGATCGTTTATTAATTAAAAACATTAACGTAATTGATTACTAATTAAAAAGATTATCGGTATCGATTACTAATTAAAAACATTATCGTGATCTTTTACTAATTAAAAACATTGTCGTGATCGTTTACTAATTAAAAGCATTGTCGTGATCGATTACTAATTAAAAACATTATCATGATCGTTAAATAATTAAAAACATTATCGTAATTGATTACTAATTAAAAAGATTATCGGTATCGATTACTAATTAAAATTATTATCGTGATCTTTTACTAATTAAAAACATTGTCGTGATCGTTTACTAATTAAAAGCATTGTCGTGATCGATTACTAATTAAAAACATTATCGTGATCGTTTACTAATTAAAAACACTATCGTGATCGTTTATTAATTAAAAACATTAACGTAATTGATTACTAATTAAAAAGATTATCGGTATCGATTACTAATTAAAAACATTATCGTGATCTTTTACTAATTAAAAACATTGTCGTGATCGTTTACTAATTAAAAGCATTGTCGTGATCGATTACTAATTAAAAACATTATCATGATCGTTAACTAATTAAAAACATTATCGTAATTGATTACTAATTAAAAAGATTATCGGTATCGATTACTAATTAAAATTATTATCGTGATCTTTTACTAATTAAAAACATTGTCGCGATCGTTTACTAATTAAAAGCATTGTCGTGATCAATTACTAATTAAAAACATTATCGTGATCGTTTACTAATTAAAAACATTATCGTAATCGTTTTCTAATTTAAAACATTATCGTGATCGTTTACTAATTAAAAACATTGTCGTGATCGTTTACTAATTAAAAACATTATCATGATCGTTAACTAATTAAAAACATTATCGTGATCGTTTACTAATTAAAAACATTATCGTAATCGTTTTCTAATTAAAAACACTATCGTAATCGTTTTCTAATTAAAAACATTATCGTGATCGTTAATTAATTAAAAACATTATCGTAATCGTTTTCTAATTAAAAACATTATCGTGATCGTTTACTAATTAAAAACATTGTCGTGATCGTTTACTAATTAAAAGCATTGTCGTGATCGATTACTAATTAAAAACATTATCATGATCGTTAACTAATTAAAAACATTATCGTAATTGATTACTAACTAAAAAGATTATCGGTATCGATTACTAATTAAAAACATTATCGTGATCTTTTACTAATTAAAAACATTGTCGTGATCGTTTACTAATTAAAAGCATTGTCGTGATCGATTACTAATTAAAAACATTATCATGATCGTTAACTAATTAAAAACAGTATCGTAATTGATTACTAATTAAAAAGATTATCGGTATCGATTACTAATTAAAATTATTATCGTGATCTTTTACTAATTAAAAACATTGTCGTGATCGTTTACTAATTAAAAGCATTGTCGTGATCAATTACTAATTAAAAACATTATCGTGATCGTTTACTAATTAAAAACATTATCGTAATCGTTTTCTAATTTAAAACATTATCGTGATCGTTTACTAATTAAAAACATTGTCGTGATCGTTTACTAATTAAAAACATTATCATGATCGTTAACTAATTAAAAACATTATCGTGATCGTTTACTAATTAAAAACATTATCGTAATCGTTTTCTAATTAAAAACACTATCGTAATCGTTTTCTAATTAAAAACATTATCGTGATCGTTAATTAATTAAAAACATTATCGTAATCGTTTTCTAATTAAAACATTATCGTGATCGTTTACTAATTAAAAACATTGTCGTGATCGTTTACTAATTAAAAACATTATCGTGATCGTTTACTAATTAAAAACATTATCGTAATCGTTTTCTAATTAAAAACATTATCGTAATCGTTTTCTAATTAAAAACATTATCGTGATCGTTTACTAATTAAAAACATTGTCGTGATCGTTTACTAATTAAAAACATTATCGTGATCGTTTACTAATTTAAAACATTATCGAGATCGTTTACTAATTAAAAACATTATCGTGATCGTTTACTAATTAAAAACATTATCGTAATCGTTTTCTAATTAAAAACATTATCGTAATCGTTTTCTAATTAGAAACATTATCGTGATCGATTACTAATTAAAAACATTATCGTGATCGTTTACTAATTAAAAACATTATCGTGATCGTTTACTAATTAAAAACATTATCGTGATCGTTTACTAATTAAAAACATTATCGTAACCGTTTTCTAATTAAAAACATTATCGTAATCGTTTTCTAATTAAAAACATTATCGTGATCGTTTACTAATTAAAAACATTATCGTGATCGTTTACTAATTAAAAACATTATCGTAACCGTTTTCTAATTAAAAACATTATTGTGATCGTTTACTAATTAAAAACACTATCGTGATCGATTACTAATGAAAAACATTATCGTGATCGTTTATTAATTAAAAACATTAACGTAATTGATTACTAATTTAAAACATTATCATGATCGTTAACTAATTAAAAACATTATCGTAATTGATTACTAATTAAAAAGATTATCGGTATCGATTACTAATTAAAATTATTATCGTGATCTTTTACTAATTAAAAACATTGTCGTGATCGTTTACTAATTAAAAGCATTGTCGTGATCGATTACTAATTAAAAACATTATCGTGATCGTTTACTAATTAAAAACATTATCGTAATCGTTTTCTAATTTAAAACATTATCGTGATCGTTTACTTATTAAAAACATTGTTGTGATCGTTTACTAATTAAAAACACTATCGTAATCGTTTTCTAATTAAAAACATTATCGTAATCGTTAATTAATTAAAAACATTATCGTAATCGTTTTCTAATTAAAAACATTATCGTGATCGTTTACTAATTAAAAACATTGTCGTGATCGTTTACTAATTAAAAACATTATCGTGATCGTTTACTAATTAAAAACATTATCGTGATCGTTTACTAATTAAAAACATTATCGTGATCGTTTACTAATTAAAAACATTATCGTAATCGTTTTCTAATTAAAAACATTATCGTAATCGTTTTCTAATTAAAAACATTATCGTGATCGTTTACTAATTAAAAACATTGTCGTGATCGTTTACTAATTAAAAACATTATCGTGATCGTTTACTAATTTAAAACATTATCGAGATCGTTTACTAATTAAAAACATTATCGTGATCGTTTACTAATTAAAAACATTATCGTAATCGTTTTCTAATTAAAAACATTGTCGTGATCGTTTACTAATTAAAACCATTGTCGTGATCGATTACTAATTAAAAACATTATCATGATCGTTAACTAATTAAAAACATTATCGTAATTGATTACTAATTAAAAAGATTATCGGTGTCGATTACTAATTAAAATGATTATCGTGATCTTTTACTAATTAAAAACATTGTCGTGATCGTTTACTAATTAAAAGCATTGTCGTGATCGATTACTAATTTAAAACATTATCGTGATCGTTTACTAATTAAAAACATTGTAGTGATCGTTAACTAATTAAAAACATTATCGTGATCGTTTACTAATTAAAAACATTATCGTAATCGTTTTCTAATTAAAAACACTATCGTAATCGTTTTCTAATAAAAAACATTATCGTGATCGTTAATTAATTAAAAACATTTTCGTAATCGTTTTCTAATTAAAAACATTATCGTGATCGTTTACTAATTAAAAACATTGTCGTGATCTTTTACTAATTAAAAACATTGTCGTGATCGTTTACTAATAAAAAGCATTGTCGTGATCGATTACTAATTAAAAACATTATCGTGATCGTTTACTAATTAAAAACATTATCGTAATCGTTTACTAATTGAAAACATTATCGTTATCGTTTTCTAATTAAAACATTATCGTGATCGTTTACTAATTTAAAACATTATCGTTATCGTTTTCTAATTAAAAACATTATCGTAATCGTTTTCTAATTAAAAACATTATCGTGATCGTTTACTAATTAAAAACATTATCGTGATCGTTTACTAATTAAAAACATTATCGTGATCGTTTACTAATTAAAAACATTATCGTGATCGTTTACTAATTAAAAACATTATCGTAATCGTTTTCTAATTAAAAACATTATCGTGATCGTTTACTAATTAAAAACATTGTCGTGATCGTTTACTAATTAAAAACATTATCGTGATCGTTTACTAATTAAAAACATTATCATGATCGTTAACTAATTAAAAACATTATCGTAATTGATTACTAATTAAAAATATTATCGTGATCGTTTACTAATTAAAAACATTGTCGTGATCGTTTACTAATTAAAAACATTATCATGATCGTTAACTAATTAAAAACATTATCGTAATTGATTACTAATTAAAAAGATTATCGGTATCGATTACTAATTAAAATTATTATCGTGATCTTTTACTAATTAAAAGCATTATCGTGATCGTTTACTAATTAAAAACATTGTCGTGATCGTTTACTAATTAAAAACATTATCGTGATCGTTTACTAATTAAAAACATTATTGTGATCGTTTACTAATTAAAAACATTATCGTGATCGTTTACTAATTAAAAACATTATCGTAATCGTTTTCTAATTAAAAACATTATATTGATCGTTTACTAATTAAAAACATTGTCGTGATCGTTTACTAATTAAAAACATTATCGTGATCGTTTACTAATTAAAAACATTATCGTGATCGTTCACTAATTAAAAACATTATCGTGATCGTTTACTAATTAAAAACATTGTCGTGATCGTTAACTAGTTAAAACATTATCGTAATCGTTTTCTAATTAAAAACATTATCGTGATCGTTTACTAATTAAAAACATTATCGTAATCGTTTTTTAATTAAAAACATTATCGTGATCGTTTTCTAATTAAAAACATTATCGTGATCGTTTACTAATTAAAAACATTGTCGTGATCGTTTACTAATTAAAAACATTGTCATGATCGTTAACTAATTAAAAACATTATCGTAATTGATTACTAATTAAAAATATTATCGTGATCGTTTACTAATTAAAAACATTGTCGTGATCGTTTACTAATTAAAAAAATTATCATGATCGTTAACTTATTAAAAACATTATCGTAATTGATTACTAATTAAAAAGATTATCGGTATCGATTACTTATTAAAATTATTATCGTGATCTTTTACTAATTAAAAACATTGTCGTGATCGTTTACTAATTAAAAGCATTGTCGTGATCGATTAAAAACATTATCGTAATCGTTAACTAATTAAAAACTTTATCGTAATCGTTTACTAATTAAAAACATTATCATAATCGTTTACTAATTGAAAACATTATCGTGATCGTTAACTAATGAAAAGCATTATCGTGATCGCTTACTTATTTAAAGCATTATCGTGATCGCTTACTTATTAAAAACATTATCGTAATCGTTTACTAATTAAAAACATTATCGTAATAGTTTACTAATTAAAAACATTATCGTGATCGTTTACTAATTAAAAACATTATCGCAATCGTTTACTAATTAAAAACATTATCGTGATCGTTTACTAATTGAAAACATTATCGTGATCGTTTACTAATGAAAAACATTGTCGTTAAAACATTATCGGTATCGATTACTAATTAAAAACATTATCGTGATCGTTTACTAATTTAAAATATTATCGTGATCGATTACAAATTAAAAACATTATCGTAATAGTTTACTAATTAAAAACATTATCGTGATCGTTTACTAATTAAAAACATTATCGTGATCGTTTACTTATGAAAAACATTGTCGTGATCGTTTACTAATTAAAAGCATTATCGTGATCGCATACTAATTAAAAACATTATCGTGATCGTTTACTAATTGGAAACATAATCGTGATCGTTTACTAATGAAAAACATTGTCGTTAAAACATTATCGGTATCGATTACTAATTAAAAACATTATCGTGATCGTTTACTAATTAAAAATATTATCGTGATCGATTACAAATTAAAAACATTATCGTAATAGTTTACTAATTAAAAACATTGTCGTGATCGTTTACTAATTAAAAACATTATCGTGATCGTTTACTAATGAAAAACATTGTCGTGATCGTTTAATAATTAAAAACATTATCGTAATAGTTTACTAATTAAAAGCATTATCGTGATCGTTTACTAATTAAAAACATTATCGTGATCGTTTACTAATGAAAAACATTGTCGTGATCGTTTACTAATTAAAAGCAGTATCGTGATCGCATACTAATTAAAAACATTATCGTGATCGTTTACTAATTGAAAACATTATCGTGATCGTTTACTAATGAAAAACATTGTCGTTAAAACATTATCGGTATCGATTACTAATTAAAAACATTATCGTGATCGTTTACTAATTAAAAATATTATCTTGATCGATTACAAATTAAAAACATTATCGTAATAGTTTACTAATTAAAAACATTGTCGTGATCGTTTACTAATTAAAAACATTATCGTGATCGTTTACTAATGAAAAACATTGTCGTGATCGTTTACTAATTAAAAGCATTATCGTGATCGCATACTAATTAACAACATTATCGTTATCGTTTACTAATTAAAAACATTATCATAATCGTTTACTAATTGAAAACATTATCGTAATCGTTTACTAATTAAAAACATTGTCGTGATCGTTTACTAATTAAAAGCATTATCGTGATCGTTTACTAATGAAAAACATTGTCGTGATCGTTTACTAATTAAAAGCATTATCGTGATCGCATACTAATTAAAAACATTATCGTAATCGTTTACTAATTAAAAACATTATCGTAATCGTTTACTAATTAAAAACTTTATCGTAATCGTTTACTAATTAAAAACATTATCGTAATCGTTTACTTATTAACAACATTATCGTAATCGTTTACTTATTAACAACATTATCGTAATCGTTTACTAATTAAAAGCATTATCGTGATCGCATACTAATTGAAAACATTATCGTAATCGTTTACTAATTAAAAACATTGTCGTGATCGTTTACTTATTAACAACATTATCGTAATCGTTTACTTATTAACAACATTATCGTAATCGTTTACTAATTAAAAACATTATCGTAATCGTTTACTAATTTAAAACATTATCGTAATCGTTTACTTATTAACAACATTATCGTAACCGTTTACTAATTAAAAACATTATCGTAATCGTTTACTAATGAACAACATTATCGTAATCATTTACTTATTAAAAACATTGCAGTTTTTTTTTTAATCTTTATTTAAAGAGCTTGGACGCTGAAGCGCCTACGTTGCAGTTGATGCAATGAATCGTGACCATGCTCATTGCTCAGATACTGGAATGGGCGGAAAATTTTGGCCTGCTTGTAAATACCATAAAATCTCAGGCTCTCTTAATAGGTAGCAGCAAAATGCGTTGCAAGGTTAATTTTAAGGATTTAAGTACCCACCTTAGTCTTTAACGGTACACGTATACCCTTTACTGACGAACCAAAAAACCTGGGTCTTATTATCGATAGTATGGTCGGCTCACATCTATGAAGTGAGCAGACGATTGCACTTTTCCCTCCATTCCTTACGAAGACTGCAGAATTTCTTACCTTTGAGAACTAACTAAAATATTGTAAGCTCATTCTCTTCTTCTTCCTCTTATCGATTATGCTGACGTTTGCTACTTGGATGCAACAGAGGAGCTACTCGATAAATTAGAACGACTCCAGAACTTGTGCATCCGTTTTATTTTTGGACTGCGCAAATTCGATCACATCTCAGAATTCCGACGTCAATTGAAGTGGCTCCGTATTCGCTTTCGCCGGAATGTTCATATTCTTACAATGATCTTTAAAATTTTAAAATCGTCATCCCCTGTCTATTTGCGTGAGCGTTTTTAGGTCGCTCTTCCCCGAGCCAGACCAACGCGATCCTGTGTTGCAGTGGAGGCTCTGGAGGTGCCCTCGTATAACACCAGCTTCTATTCATAATCATTTGCAGTGCTTGCAGCGCAACTGTGGAACTCGCTCCCAAGCCATATTCTCTGTGACAATCCTTCTATTAGTACATTCAAGGCTAGACTGAAACAGCACTATCTCTCGATCCAGGATTACTTAATTATAATTATTTTTTGGTATATCAATGTATGTTTTATTTTATTATATCCGTAGACAGAGAAATATCATAGTAAGTACCTGGATGACCGAGCTTCGCTCGGTTTTTTTTTGTAAATTGTAATTTGGAGTAGAAACTATATTTAAATATGAATTACATAGGTACTAATGTAATGATGAAATATGAAAAAATATTTTTCGATCTTATCGACATAATAATAAAAAAAAAATATGAACTCGTAAGTATGGTTAAGGCGAAATCAACGACTCTGCCCGCGAAATTCAAAATTTTCATTGGTTTTTTTGCAATTTGTTCGCTAATTACGCATTTGTGAGAATGGCAGTATCGTCTTTGCATGATTATATCAAAATCTTTGCATAAAAATGTTCTAGGAAATTAGTCCGAGTATCGAGTTTTATGTGAGTAACTCGCAAATCTCGGACTAATTTCTTTAACTCGACACTTTCGAGCAGAGATTTTTATATAAATACGTAAAGAAGATATTGGGATTATCGCAATTTGACTGCCATAAGCCTTATTAGGTTAAAAATCGCGAAAAACCACAAAAAATTTGAATTTCGCGAGCACACCCGTGATGTGCTCCTTAAATAAAAATCACGAGTGTATTTAGTTTAATATTATTATATATTATACTAATACCTAATTTTTTACATTACATCAACCAATTACGTAAGTTATTTTATTTCGAGTGTTTAAAATTATCGCTGCCAACAGGACTTGAACCCGTACCCCGTAGCTATCACGGCTGAGTGCCCTGCCAATTGTGCCATGGATTATCTTGCTCTGTGGATGGCACGATAATTTTGATATTGGGAAACTACGATTAAAAACCAATTTCAAAAGCCCATTATTTCGAATGGAGCTAGCTTTGAACGAGAGAATACCACCTTGCCCCTTTTAATGTTGTGCCCGCAAAACTCATTGCCATAAACTTACGATGTATAATTATTAGCCCACTGAATACGCACCGCGCCTGTGCCAATGAATCAGCGGGCAACTGCCGGGCCCATCAGAGCAGGCCAGCGGATTCCCACAGGCAGCGGCGGGGTGGGTCGAAAAGGACCCACCAAAAAAAAGGAGAAAGGGGCGATTTGCACTGGGTTTTATCCCGCGGCACAGAACGACTTACTACTAGGTACTTACCGGCGCAGGAGACAGCACGCACGTGGAATCCGGGGAGTGTGTTCGTGTATGATGGAATGTGGTGTGTGGTGCCTGCTGTGTTAAATGCAAAGGAACACACTCGCCCTCCTTTGAGGGGTCTTTCGCGGCGGCGGCACTAGATCACGAGTAGCGAGTCCGCGGCGGCGTGGTATCCAGATGGCGCGGGAGCACAAGGAACAGTGTTCCGGATAGTCAAATGGGCCCGCGGCGTTCGAACGAATCGGCGGACAACACGGCACACCAAGGAGCGCAATAAATAGGGCTCGTAAAACTAAACGACACGGCGTGGCCGGCAAACTTCACGCGGGCAACGCGGACCTTGGGTATTGACCGTTTCAGTGGGCTTCTAGAACCGGACTCTTAGGCGACCGCGGACGGCAAGTGACGGCGTGGCCGGCAAACAGCACGCGGGCTACGCGGCACAAATGGTACGCGATAAATAGCTCCTCATAAATAATAAGACGGCACTAGGCGGCGTGGCAGGCGATTTCACGCGGGCGACGCGGCAACTAACAATCGACCGACTCCGTCGAGGTTTTACCAAGGAACTCCCAAACGGCGAGCGACCGCCGGGCGACGCGGCGCGGGCGGCGGCTCGCCAAGCGCGGGAGTGGACACTGAGTCCCGTCTCGCGCGACCAGTAGACCTTACGCTAATATACTTAAAGACGATCCGCGCAGCAAAAAAGCTCCGCCGCACGGACCTGTTAACGAATGTACACTCGAACTGCGTACACGGGGGGCTACCGCGCTGCCCCCGGAGCCGCGCGCCCCATCTCCCTCTCCAGCCGCAGGCGGGAGCGAGAAAGCGGCGTTTGGCCAATCTTAGCCAAAACACCCACTATTAGCAAAAACTAAATAAAAATTGAATTTTCGCGCCCAATTCGTTGACTCCATAAAAAAAATTAGTATTAAGTACCTACTTCTCGTCAATAGATGTCAGCAGAAAGAGTCATATTTATTGTTTCGTTAAAACAATTGGATGCCTGGGCCATTATAATAGTATTGCTATTGGCCAATAGATGTCACGTTGTTTCCTAGTTTTCAATATATCGAGAAACAATATGAGGTAAATGAGTATTGTTGAGCAGAGTTTTGATTAAAAATATGAGATGCATAAATGTTGTGTATAAACTATATAAACTTAGGATGTATAAGCCTAAACCAGAAAACTAAATAAAATTTGAATTTTCGCGCCCAGTTCGTTGACTCCATAAAAAAAATAATATAACTTCTCGCCAATAGATGTCGGGAGAAGTCATATTTTACCTTTAGCATTATAATATTATTCTCGTTAAAACAAATGCCGGCCGCGGTCATTAAAATTCGTTTCACTATTCGCTAATAGATGTCATGTAGTTTCCCAGATTTCAAGCTATCGGGAAAAAATATGAAGTAAATGATTATACCTGGTTGATCAAGCTTTGCTTGGTAATATCACAGCCACTCACCAATAGATGGCAGCAGGAAATTACTGTAATAGTTTAACTTTTTGCCAATAGATGTCAGGTATAGAGTAATATTTTTTTTATTGGTAAATACGACATTTAAAAAAAATTAATCCTATAGCTAGATCGATTTATCGCCCCCAAAACCCCTTGTATACTAAATTTCATGAAAATCGGTGCAGCCGTTTCCGAGATCCAGATTATATAGAAATATATATATATACAAGAATTGCTCGTTTAAAGGTATAGGATAGGTATATTAGTATACTAGCTGACCTGGCAAACGTTGTTTTGCCCTTGGGGATTTAAAAAATAGTTGAATTGAGATTTAAACTACCCTATCTCTCAAGTTGGATCGAACTGCACATGGTGTGCGAATTTTATTATAATCGGTTAAGTGGTTTAGGAGTCCATTGAGGACAAACATTGTGACACGAGATTTATATATATTAAGATAGCTTGTGTGTAACTTTTTAGTTGTACTACACCATGACCAGTGATAGTGCTTGGACTCTCCGTGCCATTCAAATGATCGGTGGGCCGTGCATAGTGAATTTATTGCAAAATAAGTGAAAGTGAAATGTCCACCCTGGCAGCTACGGTTGTGTCATCGCAAAAATAGCTCGACGGCCATTCTACAGTATTGGTGCTACGGTGATTGTGTTGAATAGGGCGTTTTGTGTAAAGTTCGGGTGTATTTCAATACGAGTAGATACGAGTGTGGAAATGGGTATTGGTAGGGTTATATAAACAATACCAAATCGCTCTCGGACTGTAGTTGTTTACATTAACACTAACAACTTTTGTTCCAAGACATTTCAAAATTCATACAAAGTATATATTATATATTATATTATATTTTCATACAAAAAAAAAGTCTGTATAACACTGTTGCGGTTTGGCGCCGCGAGTGGCCACTTGCGAATATTTGATATTTCTCAAAATATCGAGTAAAAAAAAGGCGTAGAACAAAAGTTGTTAGTTTTGATGTCAACAAATACAGACCGAGAGCGATTTGGTATTTTTATATATAACTCTGTATACATTTACCAAATGTATACAGAGTTGTTTATTTATTTGCATTTAACAGATTAACGGATATTCAATAAGGATGTTAATTAAACTAGCTGTTTTCCGCGTGTATTTGGGATTTTGTCATTATTATTTATTCCCGTGGGAACCATAATCCCGTGAAAACCATAGATGTTTTTCAGAGTTAAATATATCTCTATATACCACAGCCAAATGGGGGGTACGGGGTTCACACACCCCCCCCCCCCTCCCCCCGAAATGTACAGAATATTAGATAAATACTAGCTGACCGGCAAACGTTGTTTTGTCAGTTAGGGATATAAAAATAGTTTACGACTTACTGTCAGACCTAACGTAATTTCTAACATTTAATTTCAAATTAATATATATATTCTTCAAATATTCATGTACTTTCTTGAAAAATATGTCGTGGTTGGCTGCTCGGTTAACCACGAATCCGTAGGCAACACTAGGAGCGAGGGCGGAATCGAGTCTCTAATGTAGTCAGATAAATTTTATTGTTGCTTTTTTCGCACATTACCTGCAACATAAATGATTTACTACGACAAAAAGAGTATCTCTATCTCTGTCATATCCATTAGTTGGAAAGCGATGGACGCTGCGTGTCATTTTTTTGCTGCTAACTTCGCACCGTACTTCGTGCGTCATGTTGGCTGCATTATAATAACAATGGGCGGGGTCATTTGCTTTTACAGCGCTCCAGCGCTTTTGTAGTAGATCTTAAACATTTGATAGTATTAAACGTGCATGTTTTAAAGCGCTGCAGCGGCATTGGATCGGTAGTGAACAAGTTGTGTAAAGCTAAGTTTTTTTTTAAAGCTTACGTATTCGCCTTCGGTATTGTGTTAATTCGGACTGGGCCCAGCGTTGCGTTTTATATTAAAATTCCAATATTTTTGTAGTTAGTTACCATTTGAGTTTACGGTTGAAGTTTTTTATCGTGTCTATGAGTTTTAAATTCATCCCCAAAGTGGTATGCGGATCCAATATAAATGCTACGCAGTGCGTAAGCAGGATGAGTAATGTATGCGATAGATAATGGACTGATTTAGTAATTATGTGAACAGTTTGAGCGCACGATAATACGCCCCGTTATTTGCGTCCATCGCCTTCTACATAACCGTGTCGGGAAAAATAAATGTTTCCATTTTGCACTCACTAATATAAAATCAATACTTTCCACGACCACTCAGAAGAACATAAAGATAACTATTGATAAATGCGCAATGATTTTTGTATCAATAAACAGACAGTCGGATAAGTGATTATAAATGCGTGGTAATCATAAATTATTATTATAGTTAGTCATTAATTAATTTGGCGGTCGAATTTGAAACGTAACCAGTTCCGGTAGAGAGCGCTTCCTTCGCGTGCGAGTGTGACGTTGGCGTCTGCAAAGTTGGCAATTGCGTAGTCAGCGCGAACTTCGCGCTGTTGCAGTTTTCTCCAAAACACGGCTCCCGTGGAGTCAAAATTTCTTTTTTTTTTGGATTCGTGTTGAGTTCCAGTGTAGTTTGGCGTTGTTGAGCAGTGAATCGGTGTGTGTGGTGTGGTGAAAAGTGGGTTATCGAGCCCCGTGGTTGTGGCGTAGTATCGATCTGGAATGGCGCAAGAATGAGTCAAGGGGGCTCCAGACGCCCTTACTCCCGAGGGGGCCCTCGCTGGCACCCTCGGTACAAGGACTACTGGGATTACGAGCAAAACTACAGGTAAACGCTGTGAACTACGTTTTAGAAAAATCTCGTGGAATAATTAGCGACATTTTGTCCTCATGACGTTAGTCGTGACTAAAGTAACAATAATTTTAGTTGAATGCTGTACTCACAGATGATACCAAGTGGCAACTTCCTATCATTTCGTCGGGTAATTTCATTATCGGTGGAAGCTATTTATCGCTTCCACGAGTGTGAAATAATATGTATGACTGTTATGTACTCATACGGTCGAGTGTTCAAAACTTTTACGTAAAAAAAAATCCGTTTGAAACCAGAAACTGGCTGACTTCGTGAACATAACAAAGTATTGTACCGACGTACCCTAAATTTTTACAACTATAGCAGTACCAATAGCTCAAGTATGTCATCTCAATTATCTTTTTATTCTTGTTTAGTAAAAATCTGGCCAAGTGCGAGTCAGACTTGAGCACGAAGGGTTCCGTACGATTATCTATACATAATGTAGGGGTGAGGCTTTGAATCGAGTCGCCTTCATTCGAAGCTTTCACGTTTCTGATACGTACCGCTAAGGTGTGGAACACCCTTCCAGCTTCTGTGTTCCCTGCCAAGTACAACCTGAGTGCCTTCAAGAGAAGAGTGAATAGGCATTTTCTAGGCAAGCGCGCTCCAACCTAGACCTTATCATTTCTGTTCATCAGATATGATTGTAGTCAAGCGCAAGCCTATCCATTTTAAAAAAAAAACCTGAGCTTTTAAGAGGGTTAAAGAGAAAGAGTGAACACTAAAGAGTCAACCTCAAGCTTTCACAAGGCTGAGGGCCTTATACCTGTATGCTAAAGTCTATTGTCACAAATAACTTAGAATACAAGAGCAAGCTAAGTGAGTTCGGGACTTGAATAAATATGGGGGCTCCCATACAACAAACGTGATTTTTAGGGTTCCGTACCCAAAAGGTAAATAAGGAACCCTATTATGGACTTTGCTGCCCGTCCGTCCATCTATCTGTCTGTCACCAGGCTGTATCTTTTGAACCGTGATCAACATCTGTGAAAATTTCAAGTCTATATATATAGCTATCAAGCTAAGTATATATAGACTTGAAATTTTCACAGATGATGTATTTCAGTTGCCGCAATAACAACAAATACTAAAAATAGTTAAAAACAATAAAATAAACATAATAGTATTTTTAGTTAAACAAATACTTATGGGGGCTTAATAAAATAAATAATATCTGGGTGACCGTGCTTTGCTCGGTAGTATATCTATCGACCAATAGATGGCAGCAGGAGTCATTTTTTTTTGGTAAATTCAACATTTTCTCAAAATGAATCTTAGCTAGATCGATTTATTGTCCCGAAACCGAGAAAAAATTGTTCGAACCGTTTCCAAGATTCGGATTATATAGAAATATACATATATACATATCAAGAATTGCTCGTTTAAAGGTGTAGGTTTTAAGGTGATTTATTGAATTTATTTTTGTCTTTGTCACTCTCACGGATACGTTGATGGGTGCGACATGCAGCGTCGCGGAAGAATATAACAGAAAAACGACTTTTTACCTAATTACTCAAAAACTAAGCCAGTTATCAAAAATCAGTTTCTCAACGTTTTTAGATACTATTATTACCGATACATTAAAACTAAAATTACAATTACGTCTATTGTAGTTTCCGATAAAACTGAGAAAAACTGAGATTTTGGAGCAACTTTTGGGAGAACTTTCTATCGAGAAAATTTTATACAATCGTGTTTCTGTTTCTCAACGATTTTAGATTAAAGACCCAAAATACATGATGTTTAAATTTAAAACTAATTGTCCTTATAGTTTTTAAACAAAACTTCACTAAAGATAGCTTAAATATGGCTTCTACGCCGTTAAGGGGTCTCTCATATTACAACAAACTTGATTTTTTTGTTTGTTTTTGAATTTGGCAGGGGTGTTTAAAACCATTTTTTTGAATGACAACTTTTAAATTTGATTTTATAGCCGATGAATATCAAGCATTTTTACTGATGTGTTTGGAGTAAGTGTAACATAGTAACATAGCACATCTCTTGTGGACAAGTACCCTTAAGGTGGTTAAGGTGTTAACCAGCCTGCAAAATTCAGATTAAATTTAATTTTTTCCCAATATTAGACTAATTACACATTGGCAATGAATTTTGCGGGCATAATAATTATTTTTAATAGAAACTTTGCTCGAAAATTCCTGCTCTCATATTGATTCCCGAAATTTATTTTTCTGCAGTTTCCCAGATTGCGAGCTATGGGGAAACAATATGAAGTAAATGAGTGAATTGTTGAGCAGAGTTTTTGTTAAGAACATGTAGATACATAAATTTTGTGCCCGCAAAACTCATTGGCATAAGCCTATGATGTATAATATTTGACGACCTCTGTAGTTGAGTGGTTAGCGTGCCAGTTTTCAAGGCGCCACCATCTCTGAGGTTCCGGGTTCGATCCCCGGTTGGGGCAATGTAGAAAAATAAGATTTCTACATTGTCTCGGGTCTGGGTGTTGTGGTACCTTCGTTGTTTCTGATTTCCTTAACACAAGTGCATAAGCTACTTAGTAAGGGATCGAAGCAATGTATGTGATGTTGTTCACTATAATATTTATTTATTTTATTAAAAAAAAAATTAGCCCACTATCAGCAAATAATCAAATGAAATTTGAATTTTCACACCCCGATGGTAAGCATCCCCTTTAACCTTCATTGAAATTGGGCATTTCCACTGTAAAATCAGTTGAAAGGATTTTTTAATGCAGGTACATTGCCTTTTTTGGCGAAACAAGTAAAAATATCAATGTAGTTTACCTTCCAGTTAGTTACAAAGTGAGAGTGAAAGGTTCTACAGCTGTTGCGGTTTCCATTCACCAGTTTAAACATTAAATTTAATTTACTTACTTTTCTTAACATAATGTTAGTAAGATCTAGGGCCTTACCACACCACCTTTTATAGAAGTAATATTTTTATACTGTTTTAACATTTTCATATTGACATGATACATTATATTTATATTCGACGACCTCTGTGGCGCAGGGGACGCACGCTCGGATTCGAGTGGGAGGTCGCGGGTTCGATTCCCGCCACGGGCCACTTTGGAATTTTATAATTTCTAATTTGGCTCAGGTCTGGTCTGGTGGGAGGCTTTGGCCGTGGCTAGTTACCACCCTACCAGCAAAGACGTACCGCCAAGCTATTTAGCGTTCCGGTATGATGCTGTGTAGAAACCGTTGGGGTGACATAACTTACCTCTTCCAAGTTAGTACGCTAACATCTTCGACTGCATCATCACTTACCATCAGGTGAGATCGCAGTCAAGTACTAACTTGTATAGCGTAAAAAAAAAAACATACTTATTATGAAATTGTTAAAACAATATTATTAGAATAAAACTGCTTTAAGGTGGATAGGTATTATCCAGGCTCAAAAATAAAATTTTATTTAGTCTATCCCAAATAGTTGACTGTCTATACATCAAAAGCTTGTAGGAATGAGTTTTGCTTTTGCGAGCATAACATTTATGTATCTATATATGTTTTTTCGTAAAGACTTTCGTCAATAATACTCATTTACTTATTACTCATTCATTTACTCATTTACTCATTTACAATAATTTATTGGTTCCTGATAGCTCCAAATCTGGGAAACAGCATAAAATAATCTTTCAGGAACCAATATGGAGTGAGTGGGAAGTTATGAGCAAAGTTTTTAATAGAAACATGTAGATGGATAAACATTACACTTGCAAAACTCATTCCCATAAGTCTACAATGTATTAAATAGCTTGCTATTGGTGAAAAACTAAATGAAATTTGAATATCAAGGGCTACTGGGGCCAAAACCCCTTAAAAGGCCCCTGATGTCTCTGGATGTCGATTTGTTAGTTAGTCACCCTCAACTAAGAAACTCCGTGCGCTCAATAACGAGGCAACCTTAGAACGTCGAAAGGGATACAGTTACTCCATAGAAAGACAGCAAACTTTAGGTGCGTAGCGAAGGCGGTGCCAGGCGCTATTGCGAATTGAATTGCACTTTTTCGTGTCAGCGCTAGAGTCGCTATTTTTTTAAATCATCTTGCGGAATAAGCCTTCTGTAACGTTAGGGTATTCCGTGGCTGAGGAGAGTCCAAAAATCATGAAATCTCAGGATAAGTCCTGAGATATGTTGACCCCATATGCGCGTAGCGGACCGTCCATTGGCTCGACGCAGGTAATCGTGTGGTCGGAAAAAACGTGCGTACACACACACCCGGGCGGCGCGCAGGTAGTCTCCCGACCGACCTTTGGGTTCAACGGCCCGCCCTAAATATAGAGGCACGCGGATGCGCAGGCGACGGTGCGCTCACTAGCGCCGAGACAGGGCTCTTTTTTCTGTATTATTTATTTATTTATTTTGCACATTGAGTATTACAATATAAAACACACAGACATAGAGAGGACATGTACAAGGAAATCTTATCGCTACAAATGAGGATCTGTTCCAGATGCCCTAGATGTGGGAGCAATTTAAACATGATATGCGGAGTAGATATAACAAAAGCAAAACTGAATAAAAAGGATGCATAAATAAAAAACAAAACAAAACAAAAAAAAAAAGAATGCAAATATATATATATATATATATATATATATGTATATTATAATTACACACATTATAAATATAATGTACACATAATATCAATCTATAGTAATTATTATAAAAATCTTCAGTTAGTTTCAAAAAGGAGTGCGAAAAAATTTACTTTATTATTGCCTGAGTCCTGACCGGGCAAATATTGTTTTGCTTTTTAGGGATATAAAAATAGCTTACGGCCTGCTCTCAGACCTAGTGATCATACACTGAAAATTTCATAACAATCGGTCGAGCCGTTTCGGAGGAGTTCGGTAGCAAAAATTAGCACGAGATTTTTATATATTAGACAAGCTGACCCGGCTAACGTTGTTTTGCCATTGAGGGGTGTGAAAAATAGAAAACAGACCTGCTCTGACAATTCAATATTGTTTAAAAAATGAATTATAAAAATCAAAATTTTCATTTGAGTATCAAACATCCCATGGCTTTATGTTGCATTTCTATGACAACACGTTTGAATGTTCATTGGTTAATTGGTACTTGAAATCCCTTGGTATGAAATTGAAATCAATTGGTATTTAAAGTTGAAATCCATTACTACTTATATTTTATATTATAGTGTTTTTACACACTTAGGTAATTATTCCTATAAATATGCATCAAATTTATTATAATCACTTAAATTTATAGGAATAACTTCCTAAGTGTGTAAAAACACTATAATATAAAATATAAGTAGTAAGTAACGGCAAGGCGTCATTACTCGTTCGAAGTTAGCTCCATTGGTATTAATGGGACTTCGGCATATTTGAAAAACTGTAAAGTTTTCAAATAGATGGCGTTAGTTCTGCCTAAGAACGAAAAACAATATGCATCCGAATTTCGTCGTGGTGAGACAGTCTCGCGTAGCTCAGTTGGTTGAGCTCCCAGCCACGATAGCTGGGGGACGTGGGTTCGAGTCCCACCGCGAGTGAAATTTTGATGCATATTTAAATTTATTGAAATCCATTGGTATAAACTTGAAATCCCTTGGTATAAACTTGAAATCCATTGGTATAAACTTGAAATCCCTTGGTATAAACTTGAAATCCCTTGGTATAACTTGCAATCCATTGGTATAAACTTGCAATCTATTGGTATAAACTTGAAATCCCTTGGTATAAACTTGAAATCCCTTGCCGTGCCGTACCCGGTAGATATGTAACGTTGCCTTGCTCGTCGCCTTTATATGTAGATATTTCATTCCGCGAAGACGCGCCCCACTCTGTCAATATCGCTTATGTTTTATTCGATTCCTATGGAGTTTGACAGAGTGGGGCGCGTCATCGTGGATTGAACAATCTAGGTAATTAGGTATACATTTGTGTTACCTCGCTCGTCGCCACTAACTCATCGTGACGTAACTCGCACAAAGTTAACGACTACAAAACTATTAAACCTCCCGCATCAACATAAAGGTGGTAGGCAAGCAATTATGTATACCGCGGAAGTGTCGGCAAGGCCGGCCCGTCCGCGCTCGTCGGCCTGCGCATGCGCAACTTAACGCATAATGTGCGCTGTAAACATTTGATGAACAATGCCGCGCGGCGCTGCACTGTGGTGTATGTTACTTTTTTTTTTCATTTCCACCAACTCCAAACGGAGACCAATTTAATGGTAGATATACATTATATCGTGAGTTTCTTAAAAATTGGTCAAGTGTGAGTCGGGCTCGCGCAGTGAGATCATCATCATCAGCGTCATCTGTGAAAATTTCAAGTCTGTAGCTATCACAATAATTCAAGAAATACAGCCTGGTGACAGGCGGACGGACGGACGGACTAAAAACGAGCAAAAATAACGTTAATTGTTGTATCGTTAATCCCCATAAATATTTATTTTATTAAATTTTTTAGTGATTTTTGTTAAAAATACATAATCTGTGAAAATTTTAAGTCTCTTTTTAACTATCACAGTTCAACAGATACAGCGTATTGATAGGCGGAAAGACGGACGGACCGCGAAATCTTAGTAATATTTGGGTTCCGTTTTTACCTATTTGGGTACGGAACTCTAAAAAGCAGAATCTGGAATGCCGCCTGTTGCGCTCTCAGCCTTTTAGCAGGCCTTCCTGGAAACACTCGTCGTCCTGTTTTCCCCATTTTATTGCCCCACGGGAAGCGAGAGTATGTCCTTTATAATCGCGCCAACGAAGGCTTGAGTTAAAATATCCGGCTTAAAAAGGGAAGTTTGTAAAAATGTACGCAAAAGTGCGAATCACAAGTACAATAGCCACGTCTGACACGGTTACGAACAATGGCCAACCTTGTAACAGTTGCAACACTTGCATCTGTTGTGCGCCCGCGCCTGGGAGACGTTAAGGGCGATGGGTACCATCCGGGCGCGATTTTTCAAATTTTATTTAGTTTTTCGCTCATAGTGGGCTAATCATACATCGAAGGCTAATGGCAATGTGTTTTGCGGGCACAACGTTTATGCATCTACATGTTTTTAACAAAAACTCTGCTCAACAATACTCATTTACTTCATATTGGTTCCCGATAGCTCGAAATCTGGGAAACTGCAAAAAATTATCTTTCGGGAACCAATATGAGATGAGTGGGAAATTTCGAGCAAAGTTTCTATTAAAAACGTGTAGATGCATAAAAAGTAGATCCGCAAAATGCATTGCCATAAATTTACAATGTGTAGTTAGTCTAATATTTGCAAAAAACTAAATAAAATGTTGTCGCCCATGACGAGCGTGCTTTGTTTACGGTTGCGCAGATGGCAGCATTAGGCCGGAAGCGCCACTTACGCGCGCGGCGGCGCCACTTACGCGCTCGGTATCGCTTTTGCGCGCAGTGGCGCCACTTCCATTTTGTTTTTACT
Source organism: Coenonympha glycerion (assembly GCA_963855885.1). Classification (NCBI taxonomy): domain Eukaryota; kingdom Metazoa; phylum Arthropoda; class Insecta; order Lepidoptera; family Nymphalidae; genus Coenonympha; species Coenonympha glycerion. The sequence goes on from OY979651.1 coordinate 2,047,623, forward strand.
TGTACAAAGGTTGACACGAATGTATAAAAAGGGCGAAACGGGGAGAACGAGTCTAGTGTTGTTTTAGTAATTGCAGTGTTCTTTTAGTCTGTTTCCAGTCTTGTTCGAGTCTTGATCGAGTATTGTTTTAGTAATGGCAGTCTTGATTTAGTAACGCGAGCAGTAACGGTTAAGTAAAAGTGCAAAGTGTTAAGTCAACGTAGTATCTCGTAATATCAGAAGTGCTCAAGAACCACGTGTCCCGGTACGCCTCGAGAAGAAAGGCATAAGCGCAAGCGGACATCCAATTGAATTTGGTAACATTTTTTTTGTTAAGTAGCAGCAGTGATGCTTACATCATCGGAAAAGGAATAAACGACGCTGTCAAAGTGAGTTAAAACATTTTATTAGTCTCAGTTATTTTATCTGAATTTGACCCATTGATAATGTTAATATGTGGCTAATGGGTAGAAGCGCAGTTAGTTTGGTTGCTTAGAATAAATGTTTTAAAATCCCGTTGAGGTGCCGTGGAAAGCACATTTTTGATAAAGTAAAGAGAACTGATTGTTACTATTTACATGATAAATCCTTTGCGCGTCAGAGCATGCATTAACGTTAAATATGAAAATGATCATTTTTCCAAAAGGTGTCACATGAACAAGTTTCATTCGCGACTCATTAAAATCAGGAGAGGCCGAACGATAAATAAGTAAACACATATTTGATAGCTATGAATATTATGGTGGTTTGTGATCTTATAAGTCGGATGTTGTCAAGGTGTTATTTTCGACTAAATGGTTGATTTTTGTTGTCTAATGTATTTGCTTCGAACATAAGATTTACAGTGTGATGCGAAATTGTACCAGATATCCGAGTGAACACTGGTATAATGGTAACCGTGAGCCACGACCCTAGATGGCGGGTCAATACACGCTCAAGTTGACAAGTTGCCATATTCGCACTGTAGCATCTTCTGTTTTGTTGTAAAGGAAAGGTGTAACGGAATAAAGAATATTCTGAATTCAATGTACACATTCGGAATGATCCTGACATCAAATTACCATTTGCTTAAACTAGTTTCGTGTGTTCTGTTGTAAAGGGAAGGTGAATAATGGGTATTCTGAATTCAATGTACACATTCAGAATGATCCTAACGTCGAATTACCATTTGCTTAAATTATTATCTTCTGTTCTCAGCAATTACACCAGACAAACACGCAATTCGGGACGAATGCGTGTGCAGGAGGGCCGGATGTTGTCGCCCATGACGAGCGTGCTTTGTTTACGGTTGCGCAGATGGCAGCATTAGGCCGGAAGCGCCACTTACGCGCGCGGCGGCGCCACTTACGCGCTCGGTATCGCTTTTGCGCGCAGTGGCGCCACTTCCATTTTGTTTTTACTTGTACAAAGGTTGACACGAATGTATAAAAAGGGCGAAACGGGGAGAACGAGTCTAGTGTTGTTTTAGTAATTGCAGTGTTCTTTTAGTCTGTTTCCAGTCTTGTTCGAGTCTTGATCGAGTATTGTTTTAGTAATGGCAGTCTTGATTTAGTAACGCGAGCAGTAACGGTTAAGTAAAAGTGCAAAGTGTTAAGTCAACGTAGTATCTCGTAATAAAAATTTGAATTTCGCGGGCTGGTAGGGCCGCAACACCTTAAGCCGTCAACTCTCAGTTTGTGCTTATCTTGTGCTAGGCCTGGAGAAAAATCGTCATACTTTGCTTTCATCATATTTAATGATTATCATATTTAATGATTATTACATTTTTCGATAAGACCATCCTACATTCTATGACTTTGGTATACCTTCAAATAAAGAGTGAATAGGCATTTTAAATTAGCTTCCATTTGTGAATTACGATGTCTCCCATACATTCGTAATACCAAAATCACTTGTAATTCGTGCAAATTTCGATCATGTTGTGGTGTTATTCGGGTTCATATATTATGCAGTCTATTATCTATGCTCCTGGCCATATTTGGTTCGGTGACGTGAGATAGTGTTGTTTTTATTACAAAACAAATATACGAAAACATGTCCTCTTTGACATAAAAATAAGAAAAACTAAATTCGTTTACAATTTCGTTTTACAAAAGTATTTCGGAACCAGATATGGCCAGGAGCATAGATTATTACTATATGAACATGATCGAAATATGCACGAATTACAAATGATGTGGTATTTTGAATTAAGGAGACATCTTAGTTAACAGGACTCTTAAACTGTATCCATCATCAATCATAATAAGTACCATCGGGTAAGATCGCAGCACTTACAAACTTGTAATCATAGACAAACTTGTAATCATAGACGCGGCTAGCGATGGCGTTTTTAAATCTATGCTCGCAGTGTTTATTTTTATAGTCAACGCGAGCAAACGAGCGGGCGGGTCGCCTGATGGATAAGCCATCGCCGCCGCCCATGGAGATTTGAAGTACCAGAGGAACTGCTAATGCGTTGCCGGCTCTTAAGAATTTAGTTTATCCGCTCCTTGAATAACCCCATGTTATAGTTTTGATGGAACACTTGCTTCTGACCTCTCCCTCTCATAAGGAGGTCGCGGGTTCGAATCCTGGGTACGCACCTCTGGCTTTTCCGCGTGATAATATCACGGTGAAGGAAAACATCGTGAGGAAACCTGCATGCCTGAGATTTCACAAAAATGTTCTCGAAGGTGTGTGAAGCCCGCCAACCCGCACTTTGCCAGCGTGGTAAGCTAGCTATGGCCCTCTCAGTCTGAGAGGAGACCCGTGCCCAGCAGTGGGACATAAAAAGGGGTTGAGATGATGATGGCGTACTGTTGCTGGTAGTGTATAAAAAGCTCTTAGCTACAGTCGCTATAAATTAAAAACATGATTTAGCGGAGTTAATCTTAAACCAGCAAAGGTATCTATGTACTGTAATATCGGTAAGGCAGTAACGAATCGCGGCCAAATAGTATTACAAGGTTGAAGGTGGACGGTTAATACTGTGGGTCATGGCTGATGGGTCAAGGAATCGTAGGGCTATAAGTTCGATTTTGTGGAATAAAAAACCCCTCATAACTTCAGGAAGTGAACTTTAAAACGAAAGCCAATCATATATTATATCACACTACTTAATACTCGTATAATAAAGGCAAAAGTGTGTTTTTATGTTTGTTACTCATTCATGCCGCAACTACTGAACCGACTTGATTTCAAATTTGGAATGGAGATAGATTGTAACCCTGGATTTACTCATTAACACATAGGATACATTTATTCCCGGAAAACTATTTTGGTTTTTCACAAATTCCGCGGGAAACATGGATATGAGATAATGTGGGATTTTCTTTATGTCAAGATCCGTTTGTGATTAAAATCCGCTGCGCTGTACCGTCGGAAAAGAAACTTCGTTTCAATACATTAACTATGTACTTACAATCTACATATAAGTACAAGGTGTGGGTTAATTCGTATAGTGTGCCCGAAGCTATAACCTTTAAACTTCATCCTAGAAACACATTAACGTGATGAGAAGTCAGAATTATTTTAATTTATTTTCAATACAAAAAATATTATTTCAATTACAAAAATAAAATTTAGCAGCCCTAACTGTGATATCGACAAACCTCATATCATGTTTATTATTCCCAGTCCATTGATATTGCACCAGCTGTTTTAGGGATGTCACTTAAAATTTATGGTACATTTTTGAACTCCCTATAGTTCCCTCGGGATGTGAGCTACACTTCTTGTGATATTTTTTCATGCATCTATACATCGTACCCTACTTTAGGCTTTCGGATAATTAGGGAAAGTAATTTACACGTTGTATAAATCGGGTAGGAAACGAAAATATTCGTATTTTTGCTGCCTGAATCAGCACTGGCATTCACAACCGCCGGCAACTGCGGGAAGTACCTAGATCGCGGATTACAAAAAGATTGACCTCCGTATTTACCATTTAATTCTACCTAGAATTACTGCGCCTGCCGCCTACTTATTAAGTTAGGAAAATGCACAATGCTGAAGGTTTTCCGCAATTCTGCTATTCGCTTACTATACCTCTTCATACTTTATTAGTTTTTCAGTTATTTCTTGACACAGGCGCTTTTGAAATGTCAAAAATCAATTAAGTTGGCGCTTGGGCTTTTTAAAAAGTATTGATTTTTACATTTTTGCTGTGACTATACAGTATCTTGGGAGTCAAGGATCTTTTGTATCTTGTGACTTAATTAAAGAAAACCGGCCAAGTGCGAGTCGGACTCGCGCACCGAGGATTCCATACCATAAAAGAAGTAAAACATTGAAAAAATCACTTTTGTTCATGAATTTACGAGTATAATTTACATGTAAGTAGATACTTTTCAAAAAAAGTATATTAGCCAGCAAGTTGATTTTATTTTTCCTGTAAAATATAGGTTAACTTCTATTGATCGTAATTATTTCAGATTTTTCGATTGGTAAACTTCGGAGATAAGGGGGGGGGGGACGGTATTTTTTTCATTTATTTATTTATTTATTTATTTTTCGATTTAGGCTCTTTCGTGAGCACTTACGAACGTCAATTTTACAAAATGATTAATAATTATATATGTCTTACTTAAGTAAAAAACACTGTTATAATTTCGACAGTTTGCCCAATAAATCAAAAACTATTCGGCATAAAAATAAATAAAAATTAGTTTTAGAATACACAAGTAACGCCCTTTCATATGATACCCCACTCAATATTTTTATCTCATTTTGAAATTTTATCGACCCGGTTTTCCCCCCTTTTTAAATAAAAATAAAAACAATTTTCAAATTTTTACGATTGGTATGACGTCGCGTCACTATTACCTATAACTATTCTAAATTTCAAGTCGATAGCTTGAATAGTTACTGAAATAATCGAGTGTGACAGACGGACGGACGGACGGACGGAGAAAGTCTCACCATAAGGGTTCCATTTTAACCAAATTGGTATGGAACCCTAATAATTCTTTTTTGTTGTAATTTACCCATCAGAAGGTAGGAACATCTGCCCATTCTGCAATGCTTGCATGAGCGGATAACGAGAATAAAATCGGGGAAGGTGCGAACGGGTAGTACTTGCAAGTGTTAACTTTACCGCACCATTGATATATAAAATAAGGATTTCGGGTCAGCGCTAAGAAGTGTCCGAACCTATTGAAAGCTAAAACGCAAAAGAGTTCCAATCGCACTTAAGCAAAATTAGGCTGTATGGTATAATCGCTTAAGACATAAATTACAATGTTTTAGTTTGTTTATAAAAATAACTATACACATGTACCTACCCTCGTTTATATGTATAGGTTTTCTCGGGACACTTTTTTCGTGAATCTTGTGTTACACCCGGGGTCCATAGATTTATATGCCAATGTACCGCACGTACAATCGCGTGGCGGAGGCCGATTGTGAAACGCGAACCTTCACCGACTGCGCGCGCGCCGCACCTTGACCGTGCCGACACTGACAATTTGCACTGAAAATTGTAACTTTTTTTTGTAACAAACAATGTTGAAGATGAGCTACGCACCACAGATGCAGTGCGTCCTATAATTTTGTATTGCAATATCATTGACGTATACTCTAGACGGGGCGGACCGCGCGAAAAAATGTCGTCAGTTTATGGGAGCAAGACCCCATCCGGCGTCAGTAGTAACCTGTAAGCCTACGCAGTATTTCGCAGGAGTTTCGACACATGGCTCTACATTTTCTTATATGAAGAAGGCTTACGTAAAATGTTCGGATGGGCTCATCTTGATGTTATTATCATAGGTATAAGGTGACAGTTTTCACTTACAACAACTGTGACCTAAGGACTTAGGTGTCTCTTAAAATGTTGGTGAAAACTATAAACGTATCCTAATCCTGTATTCTTGTGTTGATCTGTATACAAGGCCTATATGAAGAAAATCTTTATTTTCATATAGGCCTTGTATACAGGCTCTTATGAATTAATGACAAAACTTTACCACCGAGTTCGGAAAGCAGGTTTGCATCTTGAAGAACTGACATGAAACGTTTCGTTCGAGTTTAATCAACCATTCAAGGATGCCACTTCTCTCGGCGTCTTGCGGTTCTTTGGTAGAAACTAAAGTACCAAAAATATAACCCGGTCACAGTAGTTATGGCCAAGTGGTTTTTTTTTATTCAAGGAAAAAATCCCTTACGGATTTCTGCCTATTGCAGATTGGGCAAAGTATGTCAGATTCGCACAGACTAAAACAACCAAGCATTACTTCATTCTGGACCTCTACTTCCATTTCTCACCAAAAATATAACCCGGTTACACAGTAGTTATGGCCAAGTGTTTTTTTTTTCAAGGAAAAAATCCCTAACGGATTTCTGCCTATTGCAGATTGGGCAAGGTATATGTCCGACTCGCACGGACTAAAATAACCAAGCATTACTTCATTCTGGACCTCTACTTCCATTTCTCACCAAAAATATAACCCGGTTACCTACACAGTAGTTATGGCCAAGTGTTTTTTTTTTTTTCAAGGAAAAAATCCCTAACGGATTTCTGCCTATTGCAGATTGGGCAAGGTATATGTCCGACTCGCACGGACTAAAATAACCAAGCATTACTTCATTCTGGACCTCTACTTCCATTTCTCACCAAAAATATAACCCGGCTACCTACACAGTAGTTATGGCCAAGTGTTTTTTTTTTTCAAGGAAAAAATCCCTAACGGATTTCTGCCTATTGCAGATTGGGCAAGGTATATGTCCGACTCGCACGGACTAAAATAACCAAGCATTACTTCATTCTTGACCTCTACTTCCATTTCTCCTTTTCTTCATTTTCTTTTCTCTTCGCATTATGCCCCTCAGCATTTGGCGGTATCGCTGCCATGCGTTTTCGCTTGACTGCATGGCTAAGTGCTGATCGGCAAGCTCTAGCAAGTACAGTCCGACAAGGCTCTCTTGGCACTTGAATGGCATTGTCAGGTTTCGCTGTTTTATAACAAAAGCAGCCAGAAAATAAAACTCCTCAATTTTACTTCAATTTTTGTTTGCATTGAGCAATAACAACACAACACACAATAGCGACAGAGCGAACTATTAAACAGTATCACAAGATAGCGGCGTTAGTTCCGACTTTGGCCACGTGCAAAAATAGCCTTGTCGCACTTTAGCAGGCTAGGCTTATTGGCATGTAATGTAATATGCAACTTTGTGTTCAAACTACACTAGCGGCACGCTATGATGGCCGGTTTGACACATTACAATATAATAAATTTTGAGTCCTAAACCTAAAACTACATTCGATAAAATTTATGAATCTCTGCACATCACTATCGTCAATAAAGTAATACAATTATTTCCTTCAAAGTCGTTATCAATTAATACGGAACTTCATGAGCGGACAAACGTCAAACCGGCCATCATAGCGTGCCGCTAGTATAGCTGACGTTCGTTCGCAAAAACTCGATATAGGTGCTCGATACTTAGTTGTTGGGTTGATAGGCAAAAACTGGCGAGGTGTTCATTTGACCTACTATGACTACCTTAGTACCTACTGAGTACTGATGACATCTTACATGTATTGCAATAGGTATACGGAGGTATATACGAGTAGGTATATAGGTTTACGTAGTAAAGATCTTTTTCTATTACCTATATAAAAAATCTCATGTCACAGCGTTTTAAGGTGTTGCGGCCCTACCAGCCCGCGAAATTCAAATTTTATTTAGTTTTTCGCAAATATTAGACAAACTACACATTGTAGATTTATGGCAATGCATTTTGCGGGCCTACTTCTTATGCATCTACACGTTTTTAATAGAAACTTTGCTCGAAAGTTCCCACTCATCTCATATTGGTTCCCGAAAGATAATTTTTTGCAGATTCCCAGATTTCGAGCTATCGGGAACCAATATGAAGTAAATGAGTGCTACAATGTGTAGTTAGTCTAATATTTGCGAAAATCTAAATAAAATTTGAATTTCGCGGGCTGGTAGGGCCGCAACACCTTAAACAATATTTATTAAACATCTCTAAAATAGGGACTAATTTGGATCTGTGACGTCCCGACGCTGCAGAAAGTGCAGCCCCTTCGCCCTTCCGTAGCGAAGCACTTGAATTCCTCGCTAAACTCACGAATAATACTGAAGTATTATTCTGAAGAATACTTCGCTGTCTGAATTCAAAATAACGCCTCCAAGGAACAAAATTTTACCCTTTTATTGGCTACCCCATGTTACACAAATAGTTGTATTTCATATCCCTAATTGAGAAAACAATGCCGGACCATGTTGCAAGGTATAAAGGTATTCAAAGCCATTTCACATTCAAAGCTGTAAAAAGTCGGAAATATCTGAAATGTCCATTTGAGATGAGAAAGTACGAACAAAAAGATGGGACACAATCGCCTTTCTGTCCCTAGAGACGTTTCTTGTTGTGGAGACAAAGACGCGGTTTACTCTATTGTGCGAACTGTGAAGGTAAGGAATACGTAAGGCCCGGTTTCCACGAAAGCGGAGCGGAGCTATATTTGAGTAACCAATCAGACTAGTCATTTCGACATCTCCTCTCCCCTCAGTTTCGGAGATGTCAAAATGACGAACGACCGTTTTCACCAAAACTTTAAGAAACGCCTAAGCAGATAAGTGACAGTTTTCACATACAACAACTGTCACCTAAGGGCTTAGGTGACTCTTAAAATGTTAGTGAAAACGACCATAAATCTCATTGGTTACTCAAACACAGCTACGCTTTGGTGGAAACATGGCCTAAGGTACGGGCAAAGTTAAAAGGGTCCGGAAAACGTTATTTAACATAATGTTTTTATTACTTTATTATGAACTAGGATAGAAATAATGACTCTTTGAACATTATTACTGCAGCAGCCGGCAAAAGAGGTATTGATGGACTAACTTTTAAATGAAGGCGGAGGCAAGAGACACATACGTGAGTCCATCAATGCCTAGTTGTGGCTAAGGCTTGTATAGGATTTTTCTCAAACAATGCGCGGCAAGAATTTTCAAAATCGATCACGAACAACGAACAATAATATTTTTTTCGGAAAAGAGATCTTTAATGCGGGTAAGAAATGCTATTATATTCCCTAGGCCGCACAAGCATTTTCATTCCTCCCTTGGGCGGGAAAGCATTTTCAACCCTAGAGCAGAAAAGCATTTCCATATTCAAACATGAGGAAATAGTATGTTTCATTACAAGTGCGGAAAGGCTGTTATTGCAAAGAGTTCCGACAAATGTCTACCCGAGCCGAGGCGCAGCCGAAAGCGAGGGTTGACAGTCGGAACAAGTTGCAATGACGGTTCCGCACGTGTACTGAACGATTATTTTTAATACAGTTGCGAAAAAATGAAGCAATTTAATAAAATAATAAAAATACAATAAACTCAACTAACTTAACATTTTCTGAAAAACTATTTGCTTTTTTCTCTTCTCTCCACGCAATAAATTCGTCGTATGTAGATATGTAGCGACTTTTTGACTTTTCCGGTAAAATGTTCTCCGAAGCTTTTTGTGCAACAAACAACTAACCTTGCAAAGAAAATTTCTGAAAAATGGCGCCAACCGTAGAATATAAGCAGTTTTTTTTTCTTCACCCATTCTGGTGATTTAAAAAAAAAAAAATAAAAAAAAATTTGGTCATAGACTAAATAATATTCTGAATATTCTGGTACGCAAAGGGAACTATGCCCATACCATAGATCAATCTAAAATATATATTGATCTATGGCCCATACAGCCAAGTCTTCAGTAGAATTTTTTTTATTGATATGAAATGAAAATGAAATTTAATGAGATGAAATGAAACCTAACCAAACTCATTCAATCAAATCTGATATTGAAACAAATTAGTAGCTTCTTTTTAGAAATATACGTATTTGCATGAATCATAAAAACTTCTATGATTTTTTTTAGTAAAAACTTCATGGTTGGTTTTTCTTTTTAATAGACATTATTTTGACAGTTGGGAAAGATAACGCACGAGTTCGGGAAAGGTAAAAAAAAAGCACGAGTATGTAATAGTCCACATCCCGAACGCTATACGTCCCTGCAATACGCCACTTTTTGAGCAACTGTATTAAAAAACAAATTCCTAGTGCCAATGGTTCTTAAGAAACACCATTTATTTTCCTAGAATGTTTTGGTTTTGGTTCATGAGAAAACTTGAAACCACTTTTGGTCATTCTTTCGGTCGCGGGTTCGATTCCTGCCACGGCCGACTTGGCTCAGGTCTGATCTGGTGGAAGGCTTCGGCCGTGGCTAGTTACCTACCACCCTACTAGCAAAGGCGCACCGCCAAGCTATTATGCGTTCTGGCGCGATGCTGTGTAGAAACCGGTAATGGGGAGTTTACTTACCCCTTCCAAGTTAGTGCGTTAACATCTTCGGCTGCATCATCACTTACAATCAGGTGAGATCGCAGTCAAGTACCAACTTGTAAGTATAGTGTTTGCAGCGTGTACAGTAAGGGAAAGAAAAGGTTCGTCACGGAAAAGGTTTGCACTAGTCAATTGTTTTGGTATGTTGACATTATAGAATCTTACAGTGCTAGTGCAAGCGAAAATCAACACTAAGGTGACGAACTTTTTCATTCCGCGACTATACACTACGAAATATGCCCTCTGGATCAGAACCTCTTGTACTGAGGGCCGCACCACGTGATTTCTGACCTCACAGTAGGTACCTTCGCGTAAACGCGTGCGTGACTCGCCGCTTTGCAAACTTTCGAAACGAAATTTCGTCAGAGGAGAAAAGATTTTTTTTTTAATTTACAAACGACCCCTTGCGACATTTCTTCGACATTTTTTCGACATTTTCTTCGACATTTTTTCGACATTTTCAACTTTTGCTGGGTTGGCTACTTACTAATTTATATAACTATTGTTTTTATGTTCAACTTCTGATGCCTCGTGTCTTTTAAACATCAACATTAATTAATAATGATAATATAAAATATAGACTTATAAATTATATAAATATATACGTAATGTATAAAGCTGTCAAAGTAAAATATACTTTATGATATAAATGTTAAAGCTTAATATCGTTTATATATAACCTACGCACTCATACATAATAGCGATCACATATCTAAGTATTTAATGACGAATGACGACACATACCTTCTATGTAGACCGTAATAGATGGATTTTGCATAACTTGGAGTAAATTCAACCTTTTGCGCCCTAGTTTTAAGGTCGCTTTTCCTGTATTTTTCCAGTCATAGAATTACGTATCCAATATAATATTGTGTTCTATACGAATGACTTAACATGTAGGTTGAAATAGACTTAAGGACTCTTATATTAAAGCTCAAAGTCGCTATAACTCCATTATTATTTAGATCAACTTTGATACTTGTGACTACAAAGTGGAATGCACCTTATTTTGTTAGCCATAGGGTGGTGTTTCGATTGCCAGTGTTATGTGGGTGAAGCATGTATGTTCGCGACAGGGTTTACAAACAAGGCGTGACGTCACGCCCGCACGTGTGACAGCGAGCACGTGCCGCGTCGAGCACGTTACACGTTACGTACATTTGTTACGCCACCATAGTTACAGTCCGACAAGATTCTCTTGGCACTTGAAGGAGGGCGCTGTTGCAAAACAAAGGCAGCCATAAAATAAAATTTCTTCAATTTTACTTCAATCCTACACCTTTAAGCGAGCAATTCTTGTATATATATATATATATATGTAATGAAATGAGTGACATTTCATTCATTTGAATTTGCCGCGCTTCGCGTATCAGCTGTCTGTACCTATGATTAGTGATCTGTGTCGAGGATTTAAAATGGCGAGGGACGCTGAAATTGTTTTGTGCATTGTTATCGTAATAAAAACTCATAGAATGAATGTGATTGAGGACTCGAGATATAGTGAACTTTAAATGTCGTTTCTTTGTTATTTCAGGTGAGATAGAAGTGTAATTGTCGTAACTTGATAATAACTAGATAATTGTAAAATAAAACAAAACTTGTAATAAAACAAAACTTTGTTATTTCAGAGAAACAATTTGTGGTTTAATTTTGGAGATCCTCAATGTCTTATAAAACGACATTTTTGTGAACTAAGAGAATATGGACCGGCTTCAGTTTGAGTTTACGATGATAGCCTCAAATGATGGCAAATCAAATGTATTAGCCATAACTTCAATATGTACTGAAGAAGGAAAATGTTATGTTTTACCCGAGGAACTGAAGCCGGTGAGTCATCATACATATATTGTTAAAACGAACACTTTCGCAAAAGTAAAAAATAGCATTAAAAAAAGACACCAGAGTAGAAAAGTATGGATAAAGTTGGATGAAAATCTAAAGAAGACATATGTAGATGAGGAAGGTAATATGCAATTTTTAGATCAATATTTAGATGAAGTGAGCACAACACAAGCAAAGGACAAAAATGACACTTTGCAACAAATCTTGGAACAATTAATAGAAACTACAACTAAGAAAGAAAATCAACATAACTTAAAACATATCTCAGAAAAATTTATTATTGAAAAATTCACAAGCAAAAATCCTAATGCGATGCAATGGATAGAAATTTTTGAAAAAGAGTGTGCGCGCTTTAATATAACAAAAGATGAGACAAAAATAGATATTTTGAGGTTATTTTTAGATAAACCTTGTTTGGATTGGTATAGCTCGATGATCATAAAACTAACAATAAATTCTGAATGGAGTGAATGGAAAGACAAGTTTTTAGAAACTTTTAAAAACCAAGGATGGGACATAGTCACATATGCTCTCGCATTTAGGTATAAAGAAGGACAGTTAATTGATTATGCCATAAAAAAAGAACGGCTTTTATTAGATATAAACAAATCTATAGATTCCAAAACAATGATAGATCTTATTGCAACTGGTTTACCTGGATTTATCTTAAATAAGTTAAACAGGGATGAACTCAACAACACTACTGACTTGTTCAACGAGATAAGAAAATATGAAGGCACGATGTATAAGAAAAACTCAACTAACATAAAGAGCAGTACATTTTATAATAAAAATAAAACTTATGAGAAGAAGTCATGTAAGACTTGTGAGTCTTTGGACAAAGGAATTAGATATCATCCGGAGGAGTCATGTTGGTTCAAGAAAAATAAAAATGAACCTGAAAAAGTTCTTAAAACTAAAAATGTAAACAATAACTCCATAATTGAAGTAGACATAAATACTGAAAAAAAAACTAGTAAGCACACCATTAATCAAAATCAAGCTTTTATTAGAAAATAAACTAGAAGTGAGTGGTATTTATGATTCAGGCTCACAGATTTCTATAATAAATTCAAGATTAATAAAAGTAAAAGAAAAAAAAGATGATGTGAACATAGCATACATGAAAACGGTTAATGGTGTGAAGAAGATGGATGGCTTGATAACAATAAAAATTAAAATATTTGATTTAGAAGAAGAGGTGGATGTATACATAGTAGAAAATGAAGATTTTGATGATTTCATAATCGGATTAGATATGATAAAGAAATTCAGATTAACCCAAAATGAGAACTTGCAGATAGAACAAAAGAAAATAACAAATAAAATAGACAGGATGTCTAAAGATAACAGAAATGAAGATAATAATATAAAAAAATATACAGTAAATTTCAATGAACACATAGAAACAGAGGAATTTATAAGTATGACAGACCATTTAGATAATCAAAAGAAAATTGAGATAGAGAAAATTATAAAGGAATATAAAACAATATTTGCTAAGGACAAGTATGATATAGGTTCAGTTAAAGATTATGAAGCTCGCATAGATTTACAAGTAAATAAATATTGTAGTAAAAGACCATACAGATGTACAATACAAGATAGATTAGAAATTGAAGAGCAAATATCGATGTTACTAAAGAACAATTTAATAGAAGAATCATACAGTCCTTTCGCTGCTCCAGTGACATTGGCGTTTAAAAAAGGTGAAAATAGAAAATCCCGTTTATGTGTAGATTTCAGAGAGTTAAACAAAATAGTTATACCACAAGCTCAACCATTTCCTTTGATAGATGATCTAATTATTAAAACTAGAAATTGCAAGTATTTTACTACACTAGATATAAACTCAGCATTTTGGGCAATACCATTACGGGTGGAAGACAGAAGTAAAACAGGATTTGTCACACAAGATGGCCACTTCCAGTGGACCTGCCTCCCTTTTGGCTTGAAAACATCACCAGCAATTTTCCAGAGAATCTTAAGCAATATTCTAAGAAAACACAAACTCACAGGATATTCTGTTAACTATATTGATGATATTTTGATATACTCGTCTACCTTTGAAGAACATATAAGGCACATTAGAAATGTATTAGAGGCAATAATTAAAGAAGGCTTTAGACTGAAGTTTAAGAAATGTACCTTTGCTTCAGACTCGGTAAAATACCTCGGCCATATAATTCAGAACAATTCAGTAAGACCACTAAAAGACAATTTGATTTCAATAAGGAACTTTCCAACTCCTAAGACGCAAAAGAACATCAGACAATTTTTGGGAAAAATAAACTTCTACCATGACTATATACCAAGAAGTGCAATTATCTTAGATCCATTACACAATTTATTACGAAAAAACGAGAAATTTGTATGGTCAGAGAAATGTGAAGAAGCATTCAATCTGATAAAAAGATATTTATGTTCGCAACCGGTCTTGGAAATATTCGACAAAGACTTACCAATCAAAATCTTTACCGATGCATCTTTGGAGGGCATTGGAGCAATATTAAAACAGACACAACTAGATGGTAAAGACAAACCGGTGGCATATTTCTCAAAAAAATTGAATGAACATCAAAAACGGAAAAAGGCTATATATTTAGAATGTCTTGCTATGAAAGAAGCTGTTAAATATTGGCAGCACTGGCTCATCGGAAAACAATTCACCATTTACTCAGATCACAAACCTCTAGAGAACATGAACATTAAATGCAGGACAGATGAAGAATTGGGTGATCTCACATACTACCTATCTCAGTATGACTTTACCGTAAAATATATACCTGGTAAAGAAAATGTAGAAGCAGACTGTTTGAGCCGAAACCCTGTATTAGAACCAGAAGATAACAGAGAGGAAACATTGAGAATAGTTAATTTAATACAAATAAAAGATATAGTTGGAGACCAAGAGAAAAATGAAACAATAAGAGAAAAGAAACAAAATTTAATACTAAAAAATAATATCTATTATAAAAAAATAAAGAAACAGGAAAAGATTATCCTCTCAGAAGAATTTAGTAAAAAACTTATAAAAAAGGTGCATGAAGATTTATGCCATATTGGGATCAGACAACTGCAGAAAAAAATAAGTTCAATATATACGGCTATAAACCTAACAAAAAATATCATAAATATTTGTAAAACATGTGAAATATGCATAAAAAATAAATCAAGATGTCAAAAAAAAATTGGATTACTGTCACAACTGGGACCAGCCACCAAACCATTTGAAATAATGTCAATGGATACTATTGGTGGATTTGGAGGATCTAGGTCTACAAAGAAATATCTACACCTTTTAGTAGATCACTACACAAGATATGCATTTATTGCGACTTCGAAAACCCAGAATGCATGTGACTTTATAAATTTAACAAAGAAAGTACTAGAGACAGATGAGATTGGAATTATCCTGACAGATCAATATCCGGGCATAAATTCAAGAGAATTTAAACAATTTTTGCAGGAAAATAATATTAAACTAATTTTTACAGCCGTGAATACACCATTCTCGAACGGCTTGAATGAAAGATTAAACCAAACAATAGTAAATAAAATAAGGTGTAAAATGAATGAGAAAAATAATAAGAGAACATGGACAACACTGGCAAGAGAATGTATACAAAAATATAATGAAACAGAACACTCCGTTACAGGTTTTGCACCAAAATATTTACTGGATGGTACAAATGTCAGTATTCTACCAAATGAATTCAAAACGATGGAAAAGGAAGACAAGTGGATTGCTGATAGAAGATTGGCATTAGAGAATACAATAAAATCTCATGAGTATAACAAGAAAATATTTGATAGAAATAGAAAAATGCAAGAATTTAATGTAGGAGACAGTGTATATGTAGAAAATGGAAATAGACTGAATAGAAAGAAATTAGACGAATTAAAAATAGGCCCTTTCAAGATAATAGAGAAAATATCGAATTCCATTTATAGGATTGATACAGGCAACAGAAAAACAGAATCAACATTATTTCATATAACAAAATTGCAACCTGTCATAACAGAGGCTGAAGAAGATGAAGGAGATGATAATGAATATGAAGATGACTTATAAGTACATTTTACAGATATATTGCTTAGAATTTTCGCTCTTAGGGGGGGAGATGTAATGAAATGAGTGACATTTCATTCATTTGAATTTGCCGCGCTTCGCGTATCAGCTGTCTGTACCTATGATTAGTGATCTGTGTCGAGGATTTAAAATGGCGAGGGACGCTGAAATTGTTTTGTGCATTGTTATCGTAATAAAAACTCATAGAATGAATGTGATTGAGGACTCGAGATATAGTGAACTTTAAATGTCGTTTCTTTGTTATTTCAGGTGAGATAGAAGTGTAATTGTCGTAACTTGATAATAACTAGATAATTGTAAAATAAAACAAAACTTGTAATAAAACAAAACTTTGTTATTTCAGAGAAACAATTTGTGGTTTAATTTTGGAGATCCTCAATGTCTTATATATATATATATATTTCTATATAATCTGGATCTCGGCAACGGCTTCAACGATTTTCATGAAATTTAGTAAACAGGGGGTTTTGGGAGCGATAAATCGATCTAGCTAAGATTCATTTTTAGAAAATGTCGAATTTACCAAAAAAAAAATAATAAAAATATGACTTCTGCTGCCATCTATTAGCCAGTAGTTTAACTACCGAGCGAAGCTCTTCTGCTGCCATCTATTAGCCAGTAGTTAAACTACCGAGCAAAGCTCGGTCAACCAGATATTTTAGTTTAAAATAGTTAACGCAAAAACGCAAAAACAACATAACATTCAATAGTGATATACTGACAGAGCGAACTATCAAACAGTAGCACAAGATAGCGGCGTTAGTTAAGACTTTGGCCACGCGCCAAAACAGCCTTGTCGCACTGTAGTTACTGTACTTGCTGGTGTCAATATCTCGCTGCGCGTGAGGGAATACAATGTGGAAATCAGACGCCTGTAGCCCGACAGAACTGCTAAAGTACTTAC
This sequence comes from Coenonympha glycerion, assembly GCA_963855885.1. Taxonomy (NCBI): domain Eukaryota; kingdom Metazoa; phylum Arthropoda; class Insecta; order Lepidoptera; family Nymphalidae; genus Coenonympha; species Coenonympha glycerion. The sequence continues at coordinate 2,064,775 of OY979651.1, forward strand.
TAAAGTGCGACAGAGACGTCAACTGGCGGTCAGTTGTTTCAATATTGTATTGCCCCGCGGGCAGCGACATTATTGCGATATATTATCTTATTGCCTTCGAGAGAAGAGTGGCTCTTCGCACACGGCTCGGATTCGTTAAGCGTATCGTTATGACGCTATACGCATAACAATACGACAATTACCTCCTCCCTCCCTCCTCTTCCTCCCGCCTCCTATGATTCTCTGCAACACCGTGTAGCGGTCTTCGATAGCTGACGGTAGATGGCGTAACCAGCGCAATAGCACCCGCTGACAGAGCATTCGACGAGCGTTCCATAAATACAACTTCTGACGTCACACGCTCGGATCACAAAGCGGTCTCCAGGCACAAAACCTGCCTGGAGGGATTTCCCTATGGCCCTCTGCATCGCTAAAACCGCTTCGTCTGCGGACATGTTTGAAAATGTTCGTGCTCGTACTGCTCTCGTCGTACGCGAGGATTACGCTACGCTTACGCTTACGAGCCGTGTGTGAACGGGCTTAGGTATAACAGGCATTTTCTAGGCAAGCGAGCTCCACCCTAGACCTCATCATTGGTTCCCATCAGGCGTGATTGTAGTCAAGCGCAGGACTATCAATAATAAATAAAAGTGGCCAAATCTGCTTTATCCAAAGTCCGGACGCGTGACAACGATTGACTCGCCGCACACGGTGATGCCGGTGGGCGCCACACGCTACAAATCGCCGCTGCTCACTTCTTGTGGCTCACAGCGGCCACTAAACGCTACTCACGCGATTCTCGCAGTTAAAAGTTTTTCGTCAAAGTCCATCAATGATACTGCGCGTAGACTTGTACTGGTCAACAGTCAACACCCGGCCACAAGTGGCTGTCGCGTGCTTCAGCTACCTTTGTGGCCGCTTCTAACCGGCAATTGTGGCTGTGGCGTGCGGCGACTCTTGCACGGTGCTTTCACCGGTCGGGTCGGGGCTCGCGCTCAGCCGGTCGGAGCAGTTTCAACACGGCCACGGAATACAATAATGGTACATAACGGTACGGTTCACTCCGTAAGACGATTGAAAGAAATAGCGACCCTAGCGCTGACACAAAAAACTGCAATTCCGTCCGCAAAAGCTCCTGGCTCCGCCTCCGCTATCCACCTAAAGTTGTGCTCTCTTTCTATAGCATAATTTATCTCTTTTGACGTACTAACGCTGCCTCGTAATCGGGTGCATACAGCGCGTGAAAGAGACCGCACAAGAACTAACGCGTGCAACCTAGCCGGCGCGCGGCAGCCGTCTGAAATCGGTACGTCACTTGTGAGTCGTGACGACTACTTGTAGCTTTATCGATCACGTGGCAAGTGAACGTGGCCTGACACGGCTTGCGAGTTGCGTGTCAGTTGTAACCGTTGTAACCGTTCAGGTTCCGAGTTCCGACTGTACCAAACTGCAGTCTCCGAGCCACAGGGTACTATCTCCATAACTGTTACAGTACATCCTTACACATACCTTTGTGGCCGCTTGTAACGGGCGTTTGTGGCTGTGGCGTGCGGCCCGTGTGCGGCGACTCTCGAACGGTGCTTTCACCGGTCGGGTCGGGTCTCGCGCGCAGCCGGTCGGAGCAGTTTCAACACGGCTTGCAGCCTCCGAGTCGCATGGCTGAGGGCGCTCTCTCGACACCTATAAGGCCCGGTTTCCACCAAAGCGGAGCGGATCGGAGCTGTGTTTGAGTAACCAATCAGATTTCGTCATTTTGACATCTTAGAAACTGAGGGAAGAGGAGATGTCGAAATGACGGAATCTGATTTGGTTACTCAACAGTTAACACAGCTCCGCTTTGGTGGAAACCGTGCCGAACGGTATTTTTACAAATTATTATAGAACGCGGCAAATAAGTTGGCCCAAAATAGCTGCGGTCTGCGCAGGAACATTTCGTCGCGCCTATACTTCCTCTCAGATGACACCCGAAATAGTTATCCCGGAAAAATCCATCGTTCCCACGGGATTAACGAAAAACCGATACTATTTTAAATTCTAACCTATATTCTTCATAACGCTGCGTGAGAAACAAACATTTATAACGGCCAAACAACGTTCGCCGTGTCGGCCTGTTTGTATGTAAATTCCAAAACTAACACGCAGCCTCCGAAACCCTCCCCGTGGAACCAACAGCGAGGGAGCGCGCCGGGTCATCGAACCCCGGCCGTTTGGGGTACAACTTAGGGTTGCCAACTCTTGAAAATACTAACCCCGGTGACTTTTATGGATGTTAAGGGAGAGAGTGGGAAAAAATCTGATAATTTTCATTTTTCAACTGATTTTTTTTATTTATATACTATTTATATTGTTTTGGAGCAGCATCTAATATTTGTCGGTATTTCATCACATAAGTTTTTAACTCTCTACATCTTTTACACTCCATCGCATAGTACAAAAAATCCAGAAATCTCGCGTCGGACGGTAAGTTGAACCAGGCAGACAGTTGATTGTTCCCCGGGAGGTCGGGAGACTATATTTTATTATTAACGGAGTCTTCCGAGCAATCCGGGAGGGTTGGCAACCCTAAGTACAAGCGGGAACGGGTGCACGCGGAAATGCGCTCTAATTACTCGGTGATAGAGTCCACAGTTCGTTTCGCGAGGGTGCCGTGCAGTTTTTGTTGCCGCGGGTTTGTGGTAGAGCGGTTTTGAGTTGTTCTGCCTGTCTGTGTCGTGACGTAATGTTGGTGACGTCACATATCTCAACATGATAATATACAGGGTTTAAATATAAAAAATATCAAATCGCTCTCGGTCCGTATTTGTTTACATTAAAACTAGCAACTTTTGTTCTACGACTTTTTACACGACTGTTCAAGAAATGAGTGTAATGTTTTTAGGGTTCATGTATGTATGTGAGTTTCTCTATTCCACCATAACTTCTGAACGGCTGAATAGTTTTGGACGTATGGGGTATCGTTGGAATCCTTATATCATTCCGAGTAACATGGGCTATATTTTTTTTTGGAAAAAGTCGTTTAACCACATGCCAGTCGTGTTTTTTAATTTTTAATTATTTACTTGTTTTACTAGATATTTTGAGAAAAGCCCGACTCGACCGCTTGAAAGAAACCTGATTTCCTCTCGCGCCTACTTGGTTTACTACCTACCTACTTGCAAACAAAGAAAACGGCTGATAAGTGGACAAAGACGCTGGGCGTGACGTCAGATTTGCGTAACGCGCAAGCCGCGAGATCCGCCCACTAAGCCACAGAAAACTTGTAGTTCGCAGTCTAAAGAGATGAAACGGATAGTAGTGTGGCCGGATACCGGATATTCATCCATGTGGCCGAAGAGCCGAATATCCGGCCGCCAAACACCTTGCAGCAGTGTGTACAGCGAAAGACTTCCGAAGCTGCGGTCTTATATTTATGAAGAGAAGCGAAACCGCTTGCTAGTTGCTACCTCTCAATGCAGAGAAATTCGTATTTATTCGCCCTTAGTGCAGTACTAGTTAATTCATTTTATTTATAAATACACATTCATTAATTATTATTGTGCAACTATTGTGTGATTAAAAAATTACAACTAAAACTTAAATATTTCCATAATGATACTAAGACTAACTAAATAAAGCAAATAATTACGCGAAACTCATTGCTAAACCCTACGATGTATAATTAGCCCACTATTAGCGAAAAACGAAACAAAATTTGAATTTTCGCGCCAGGATAGTACCCATACCCCTTAATGACTTGAGCATCGTCGCAAGGTGGCAAGCCTGTCGGTATTTTATAGGATATATTTCGGAGAGTGTGCACAAGAGCTGTTCGATCTGGTTCTTCCCTCTCCATTTTACCACCGCACCGCAAGACACCGGGTGGGCTTCATCCCTATGTCGTCGATATACCACCAGTGCGTACAAAGCGGTTTGCTTCATCCTTTCTCATACGCATGGCGAGGGTTTGGAATGGTCTCCCGAAATCTGTGTTTCCGGTATCTTACAACCCGGGTACCTTTAAGAAAAGAGTGAATAGGCATCTTCTAGGTAAGCGCGATCCATCTTCGACCACATCGTCACTTTCCATCAGGTGAGATTGTTGTCAAGCGTAAGCCTATATTGATTAAAAAATAAAAATGACAACGGCATCCGCATAATGCTTCGTTGCGTCGCGAATTTCAATGCAGATGTTCGAGCCAGCCACCGGCGGCGCTGCTCGCTTGCCAAATGCCAAGAACCCGGTCTAGTGTCTAACTGCCTACCTACGTGCCTAACTACCCCCTTGTGCGGTGCGAGCCCCTTGACAACATGCCAGGACCACCCCCTATTCATTGACTACCTGATAGCTCCTTATGCCGGGCATAAACTATAGGGCAATTGGGTATTTGACTCCAACATTTTTATTACTTTATTATAAACCAGGATAAAAATGACGTACACTGAATAAATATTAATGTTAGAGTCAGCCGCCGGCAGTGCTTGCTTGCCAAATGCCGAGTACTGGTCTAATGTCTAACTGCCTGCCTACGTGCCTAACTACCCCCCTAGACAACATGCCAGGACCACCCCCTAATCATTGACTACCTGGTAGCTCCTTATGCCTGGCATAGATCATAGAATAATTGGAGATTTGACTCCAACTTTTTTATTACTTTATTATAAACCAGGATAAAAATGACGTACACTGAATAAATATTAATGTTAGAGTCAGCCGCCGGCGCTGCTCGCTTGCCAAATGCCGAGTACTGGTCTAGTGTCTAACTGCCTGCCTACGTGCCTAACTACCCCCTAGTGCGGTGCGAGCCCCTTGACAACATGCCAGGACCACCCCCTAATCATTGACAACCTGATAGCTCCTTATGACGGGCATAGATCATAGAATAATTGGAGATTTGACTCCAACTTTTTTATTACTTTATTATAAACCAGGATAAAAATGACGTACACTGAATAAATATTAATGTTAGAGTCAGCCGCCGGCGCTGCTCGCTTGCCAAATGCCGAGTACTGGTCTAGTGTCTAACTGCCTACCTACGTGCCTAACTACCCCTCTAGTGAGGTGAGAGCCCCTTGACAACATGCCAGGACCACCCCCTATTCATTGACTACCTGATAGCTCCTTATGCCGGGCATAGATCATAGAATAATTGGGGATTTGACTCCAATTTTTTTATTACTCAGGATAAAAATGACTACACTGAAAAAATATTAATGTTCGAGTCAGCCACCGACGCTACTCGCTTGCCAAATGCCAAGAACCCGGTCTAGTGTCTAACTGCCTGCCTACGTGCCTAACTACCCCCCTAGTGCGGTGCGAGCCCCTTGACAACATGCCAGGACCACCCCCTAATCATTGACTACCTGATAGCTCCTTATGCCGGGCACAGATCATAGAATAATTGGGGATTTGACTCCAATTTTTTTATTACTCAGGATAAAAATGACTACACTGAAAAAATATTAATGTTCGAGTCAGCCACCGACGCTACTCGCTTGCCAAATGCCAAGAACCCGGTCTAGTGTCTAACTGCCTGCCTACGTGCCTAACTACCCCCCTAGTGCGGTGCGAGCCCCTTGACAACATGCCAGGACCACCCCCTAATCATTGACTACCTGATAGCTCCTTATGCCGGGCACAGATCATAGAATAATTGGGGATTTGACTCCAATTTTTTTATTACTCAGGATAAAAATGACTACACTGAAAAAATATTAATGTTCGAGTCAGCCACCGACGCTACTCGCTTGCCAAATGCCAAGAACCCGGTCTAGTGTCTAACTGCCTGCCTACGTGCCTAACTACCCCCCTAGTGCGGTGCGAGCCCCTTGACTACGATGCCAGGACCACCCCCTAATCATTGACTACCTGATAGCTCCTTATGGTGGGCATAGATCATAGAATAATTGGGTATTTGGCATATACAAGCTGTGGGTTAATTCGCATAGTATGCCCGCAGCTAACCTTTTAACTTGATCCTAGAAACACATTAACTTGATAATAAGTCACAATTATTTTACTTTATTTTCTTTTTTTATTAAAATGTTACAGTAAAACTTATTATTAGCTTATTCTAATTACTATACAAATCTTGCCCGCGTGGAATGGTGCCAAGAATACTGGCTGCATTTCCGCGTTGAACAGCTAGGCTTTTTTTTTTTATCGTGGGGAATCCTCATGGATACCCAGTCGCCCGGGGGAGCGGCTGGGTTATGCCGGACTCTTACCGGCTAAACCCCACGGTGTTTCCTCCTCGCACCGTATGACGGGAACACGGGAACGCTTGCGCAAACCTCCGCGAGGTTGAGCATGGAGCTCCCCTCCAACAGCAAGGCCCGCCAGAAACACCTAAGCCGGCCTTACCTCCTCGGCGCCTATCCGTAAGGCGACGGACCCCCCGGGACCGCCACCCAGGGGCCGTGGGCACGGGTAAGCCGATACCTGCGAAGCTTGCTCCTGCACTTCGCAGGCATCGACCTCCCATACCCCGCGGCGGATCTGATCTTTGGCTCCGCCGCAAACCACCAAACGGCCGCAGAGGACAGGGAGAACGGCAACGACACACCGACACTCCTCTCCACCCGCGACCCCTCCTGGCTGCAGGAGACAGAAAACACTGTCCCCCACACCCCTCTTGGACGCATCCAGAGCGGGCCCATCTCCAGGCCCACTCCGAGCGTCCCCTCCTGGATTCCTTTTGGCTTCACCGTGGGGCCCAACCACGGCTACTGAGCCCCTCCATCGCGACAAGATTGGAATCCATCGGGGGGGTGAACAGCTAGGCTGATACGTTGCGCAAAAAACATCAACAAACCTCATATCATTTTCATTATTCCCAGTTCATTGATATTGAACCAGCTGTAAATTAGGGATGTCACTTAAAATTTATGTTACATTTTTGAACTCCCTATAGTTCCCTCAGGATATGAGCTACGCAGACACTTCTTGTGATATTTTTTCATGCATCTTAATACATCATTCCCTACTTTAGGCTTTGGGCTAATTAGGGCGATTAATCTACACGTAGTATACAATGTGTAATCAAATCAAAGATGGCTGCCACCACAGATTGGCGAATTGGGGTTGTCGTAGGATTTTAAATGTTCTAATATATTTATAATTTTGATGTTAACGTGTGTTTTGTATTGTTGCAGCGATGGCAGCAGCGCCGGCAGCCCGAAGGAGGCGTGCGTGGCCAACTCGCCGCCGCCGGCGCCCACCAAGCGGCACCCGCACCACGAGCAGCGCCGCATGAGCGTGGGTCAGTACGTGGGCGCGTTCACGCTTCACAATATCCGTGCCTTTAGATTGAGACTAGTCTTGTCATATTGTGACGTGGGCATATCTGCATCTATATGTTCATTCCTGTATCAATATACTCATTGTGTATAATATTCACACCAAGCGGAGCTCCCGCACCTCGAGCAGCGCCGCATGAGCGTGGGTCAGCACGTGGGCGCGTTCACGCTTCACAAATCCGTGCCTTTAGAATGAGACTAGCGTCAAACCTTGTCATATTGTGACGTGGGCATATCTGCACCTATATGTTCATTCCTGTATCAATATATTCATTGTGTAAAATATTCACACCAAGCGGAGCTCCCGCACCACGACCATCGCCGCATGAGCGTGGGTCAGTACGTGGGCGCGTTCACGCTTCATAACATTCGTGCCTTTAGAATGAGACTAGCGTCAAACCTTGTCATATTGTGACGTGGGCATATCTGCACCTATATGTTCATTCCTGTATCAATATACTCATTGTGTATAATATTCACACCAAGCGGAGCTCCCGCACCTCGAGCAGCGCCGCATGAGCGTGGGTCAGTACGTGGGCGCGTTCACGCTTCACAATATCCGTGCCTTTAGATTGAGACTAGTCTTGTCATATTGTGACGTGGGCATATCTGCATCTATATGTTCATTCCTGTATCAATATATTCATTGTGTAAAATATTCACACCAAGCGGAGCTCCCGCACCACGACCATCGCCGCACGAGCGTGGGTCAGTACGTGGGCGCGTTCACGCTTCACAATATCCGTGCCTTTAGATTGAGACTAGTCTTGTCATATTGTGATTTGTGACGTGGGCATATCTGCACCTTTATGTTCATTCCTGTATCAATACGAGTATATTCATTGTGTAAAATATTCACACCAAGCGGAGCTCCCGCACCACGACCATCGCCGCATGAGCGTGGGTCAGTACGTGGGCGCGTTCACGCTTCATAACATTCGTGCCTTTAGAATGAGACTAGCGTCAAACCTTGTCATATTGTGACGTGGGCATATCTGCACCTATATGTTCATTCCTGTATCAATATACTCATTGTGTATAATATTCACACCAAGCGGAGCTCCCGCACCACGAGCATCGCCGCATGAGCGTGGGTCAGTACGTGGCGCGTTCACGCTTCACAATATCCGTGCCTTCAGAATGAGACTAGTGTCAAACCTCGTCGTATTGTGACGTGGGCATACCTGCATCTATATGTTCATTCCTGTATCAATGTTTTCATTGTGTATAAATATTCACACCAAGCGGAGCTCCCGCACCACGAGCAGCGCCACATGAGCGTGGGTCAGCACGTGGGCGCGTTCACGCTTCACAATATCCGTGCCTTTGGATTGAGACTAGTCTTGTCATATTGTGACGTGGGCATATCTGCACCTATATGTTCATTCCTGTATCAATATACTCATTGTGTATAATATTCACACCAAGCGGAGCTCCCGCACCACGAGCATCGCCGCATGAGCGTGGGTCAGTACGTGGCGCGTTCACGCTTCACAATATCCGTGCCTTCAGAATGGGACTAGTGTCAAACCTCGTCGTATTGTGACGTGGGCATACCTGCATCTATATGTTCATTCCTGTATCAATGTTTTCATTGTGTATAATATTCACACCAAGCGGAGCTCCCGCACCTCGAGCAGCGCCGCATGAGCGTGGGTCAGCACGTGGGCGCGTTCACGCTTCACAAATCCGTGCCTTCAGAATGGGACTAGTGTCAAACCTCATCATATTATGTGGGCATATCTACGCCTTTATATTTATTCCTTTATCTATATACTATTCACCCGCACCACGAGCAGAGCCGCATGAGCGTGGGTCAGTATGTGGGCACGGCCCGTGGGCGCGTCTACGCCACGCCTTTGAAATGAGACTAGGGTCACCTCGCTATATTGTGACGTGGGCATATGTGTCTATAGTATGTTCATATGTGTCTATAGTGTGGGTCAGTACGTGGGCGCGGCCCGTGAGCGCGTTTACGCGTCACTCCTCGCCTCTGAAATGAGACTAGGGTCAAACCTTGTCATATTGTGACGTGGGCATATCTGCACCTATATGTTCATTCCCGTATTAATATACTATTCACCCGCACCACGAGCAGAGCTGCATGAGCGTGGGTCAGTACGTGGGCACGGTCCATGGGCGCGTTTACGCCACGCCTTTGAAATGAGACTAGGGTCACCTCGCTATATTGACGTGGGCATATGTGTCTATAGTATGTTCATTCCTCTCGGATTTGGTACCGCTAAGGACGGAATCCAGGCGTCCAAAAATCTTATCCAATTTTTATTTACTGCATTTTGCGAAAATCCATAATAATTAGCAGATTGGATTAATTTGTGTTGCTATAATTTGCAGTTTGAAAAAAATTCCTACGGCCCCTATGGCTCCTGGATGTATGTAAACAGCAGATTCGGCCAATCAGCGGCCAGAATTTGTTGAAGTTACGATAGCTACCCTGCCCTCGTAATTGAAAACACAGTATCTCCAAAAATTGCGTTTCGAGAAAAACGCGTTTAAAGTTTAATAGATAAATTGATATGTTATGAGCCAACTATATACGTTAGCGTGATAGGGGTTTTTTTAAACTACGAAGAATAAATAAAGCTTTCATTATATGTACATGAAGCTCTTTTATTATTGTTCTTTAATTAATTAATTTAGATAATGTGTTTTAACATAGTAATATAATTTTTTAAAGTAAATTTATTTTACGCTTGAAACCAGTAACTTGATAGTTACTGTGTTCTAACGTACTTTTATTTAATACTGTGTTTTAACCATGTAAAGATACAAACACTCGTGATTTCACAACACAGTAACTATACATATACTGTGTTGTAAGGTAACAATACCTAACATTTATTTACTAGATGGATTTCTAGTAAATAAGATACTGTGTTTAAGATTAATTTTGCAATATGTTAACTCTTAGTTGCCGTTATAGCATCTAAAGAAACTGTGTTTTAAGTTAACCTTTTTTTCATACGTGTAAAAACACCATGAGTGTAGAATTTTGCTTCTCCTTAGATTTTTCAGATATCCCAGCTGATAATGAATGTATTTGTGCTGCTGTACTTATAGTTATATTCGTATCTGATTCCGAATTTTTATTCGTTCCTATTTAGGTAGTCTTTAATTTTTAGGTATGTATTACATAGATATCATCAAGACATCCATACAAATAGAAAAAATGAGTTATGTCTGTGATTTTTCAATGAATGCTTATAATTTCGTTTGTAGTAGGCTTCTTCTCAGGGAAGGGCGTGTTGAACCCTCGCGTAAACTTAACTTTAAGTCGAATTGTATTTATCACCATATATTATGTGACAAATATCATATTGACTTTTTACAAGAACCCGTACGTTAGGCCTATGTGAAATAAAGATATTTCGAGTTTAAGTTTAGAACTGCTGAATAATAAATTATTAGGACTTATACAGTCTAGTTAGAGATTTTAATCGAGGCTACTTCTTTGTAAAGGGTTATCACGGGAATTTCAAGTAAAAGAGTGTAACAAAAGATGCTGATGTCTGAAGCTGATGTTGTAGGTAAACTATTATTTCGTAGTTTATTATTATTTATATTTAAATTATTTTCTGTTTGAATTAATAAATTGCATAGCTTAATGAATGCTTAAAAAGTGCAATTTAGCTATAAGTAATTAATAATTTTAAAAAGAAACTTTAGTCACATCTTTTAAATATATAAAAGAAGGAACTGACTGACTGACATATCAACGCACAGCACAAACCGCTAGGTCTAGAGACACCGAATTTGGTACACAGATTCCTTGTGAGGTCTAGGGGTGCACTAAGAAAGGATTTTTCGAAATCCACCCTCTAAGGGGTTAAAACAGGGATCCGTAGTTTGTATTTTACCAAGTTTAAATACTCCTTTACGCAACTACTTAACTAATTCGGCTAAAATTCGAAATGAAGGCTGGCTCTGGCTTAATACATATGCTACCTTTTATCCCGATTCACACGGAAAATTCTTCACACCGCAACTGCAGCTATGGAACCGATTTGGCTGATATTTGGAACGGAGATATTATATCCTGGATTACTAGGTATCCTGGAAATCCATGATTTCTGCGGGAATAGAGTATATCAGATATTAATGCGGGAGATATACTCCTTCACGCCGTAATTCATGAAAATTATTGGCTGAAAATTGGACTGGAAACAGTTTTTATCCTAAAAAACACAAAGGCTACTTTTTATTCCGAAAATTCGATGGTTCCAGTTTGTAGGGAAAACTAAAATTTACTTGGGTGATGTCGCGGGTTTCTGCTAGTTAATTATATTTCAGTCATTGATCTGGTTTTAACAGAAATATTTCCGTAAAAGCCGCCAAGCGCTAAGCGCGCAGTGCGCACGATTTAGAAGTACCTTCCCCTCTAACCTCGCTCCACGAAAAAAGTTAGTTTAAAACACAGTAAGTCGATAGTTACTGGGTTTAAGCTAAGTATTTACTGAAGTTAATATTAAAACTGCAGACACTTAAATCACAGTAATTCAGATACTGTGTTTTATTTATGTAAAGAATTAAAAGATTCCACGAAATTTTTACAAATAAACACAGTATTTGAAGATGCCGTGTTGTAGCCAAGGAAAATTTATTTATAAAAAATCGATAGACATACATTTAAACACAGTAAACAAAAAATTACTGTGTTCAAACCTAAAAATTCTAAGTTACTGTGTTTATTATTAAAAAAATTAATTTTTTTTTCGAGTTACTGTGTTTTTACTTTTCGTATCTCAGTAATTATACACGCTACAGAAAAATCGAAAAGTTTCCCAGATAGAGCGCAATCGCGCGATTCTAATAAGCTATCCAAAGCTAAAACACAGTAACTCAACTTACTGTGTTTTCAATTACGAGGGCAGTACCTATATCACACGTTTTACTTACGAGTTACGGAAGAACAAAAGAGATCGATTCATTATTATCGCTATCGCAACTAGCCACACCCTCCTCAGCCTAGCCTCTACCCGAAGAAACATTATCCAAAGGAAGTACGTCACTCCTATGGTTTCAAGTAATCTAGGAAATCCCGTCAACGAAACTCCAAACCACCACCGACCAAATTATTTATTTATTTATCTACTATATAAAAATAAGTCGGGTTTTCCTTCCTGACGCTATAAATCCAGAACGCACGAACCCATTTCCATGGTTTTGCACTCGTTGGAAAGGTCTCGGGCTCCGTGAGGTTATAAGAAAATTCAGGAAAAATTAAAATAAATAAATTGAATAATGTTACATAAAACGAAGCCATCTGGTGGTGAATCTGCTATATTATGTGTTACATAATATAATAAATAATAATTTTGATATATTAGTTTTAATATTTTCAATCACGTTTGTTGTATGGGAGCCCATTTAAATATTTTATTATATTTTTAGTATTTGTTGAAACACATCATCTGTGAAAATTTCAAGCGTGTAACGTAACTATCAAGGATTAACTACAGGTCAACCGGACGGCGAAGTCTTAGCAATATGGTCAAGTTTTTACCATCAGGTACGGAACCCTAAAAAATGATCATATCTGCAATTTTCGCACGCTCGGATTCGAGTGGGAGGTCGCGGGTTCGATTTTTCGCCACGGGCCACTTTGGAATTTTATAATTTCTAAATTGGCTCAGGTCTGGTCTGGTGGGAGGCTTTGGCCGTGGCTAGTTACCACCCTACCAGCAAAGACGTACCGCCAAGCGATTTAGCGTTCCGGTACGATGCTGTGTAGAAACCTTACCCCTTACCCCTTCCAAGTTAGTACGCTAACATCTTCGACTGCATCATCACTTACCATCAGGTGAGATCGCAGTCAAGTACTAACTTGTATAGCATAAAAAAAAAAAATTACCAACATGGGGCTGTTAACCTAATTATCTTGCTGAAGCTACAACAGTACGTAAGCAACAGAGGGTGTAAACAAAGCTTTGGCATTTTCGCATTAGCCGGATTGCTAAATAGAGGGTAGATTCGCATTAAAATCCTTCCTACTGCTAGGAGGATTTTTGCTGCTGCCTTCCTCGTTATAAGGTAATCGGTCTATTGGTGTGTTACAGGTGTATTACTCCATACAAACTTTGGACCCTCGTTTTATCCCCTTATAAAAAATCCTCTCTTAATTTACCCCAAACCCTCATAAGGACCTCCATCGTTTGACCCAGCTGTTTGGGTTGTGCGTTGATAATTGATATTTTAATCAGTCGCACAGTTACTTCGTTTTGAAACGAAGTTTCTTTTCGGACGGGTACAGCTAGGCGAAAAAAACATGGATTTTTTTCTCATGAAAATCCCGAAATGTTGAAAACCCAAAGTTATTGTGGTCCACATTACACAAGTAGTACCCGCCGCAAGCAATGCAATTATCATTTGGTATGAGAAACTCGATACAGTGCCATCTATTGAGGGGTGTGTCAAACTTTGTTTCAACCTAGAGTTCCACACACTCCTGCATCCTTTTTCTTTTATATATATTTAGATTTAGATTTATAACCCGGTTACAATATCTGTGGACCTGGCGTCGATGACGTCACGTCGTGTCAGCGCTCTGATATGGTGCGCAAAACAAAAGCGCCGGGGCGAGCGGGGGAGGTGAAAGGAGAACGGGAAGGGGGTACACATTCCAGCGAGGTCCACAGATATTGTAAGCGGGATATAGAAGTATTTAAATATTGAATGTTAATTAATATGAATGTGGTTGTGTGTAGCAGGCGGGGGCGCGGGCGGGTCGCGACGCGCCGAGCGTCGCACTGCCGGCCCCTCAGAACGAAGAAGAACTGGTAGGCTAACACTGTATTACCTTTTTTTGGAACGGAGTTCCTTTTCGGACTGCACGTCGGAGGTGGCTAGGTGAAAGAAATTTGATTTTTGAAAGATACTTAGTTCTGCAGTTAGGTTTGAACCTACGTTTTAGCAATCAGTATCTTATAGTGAACGAATTTTCAAATCGCGTGTCATTACACTCATTATAAGAGTGTATAATAATAGACTATGAAAGAAACTTTGTCTCAACCGAGTGTTCCACGACCGTCACGCATTCTTTTTTTTTCAGAGTTACGCGTGAGCCCCGGAGCGGGAGCGGGTCCGTCGGCTGAGTCCCCGCATCTACACCACGCGCCGCACCACCACCATATGGTAATACCACCATTGTAATGTAATACCAGCCTACGATTAATTCGAAGGCACGGAATACAATAGTAGTACCTAAGGCCCGGTTTCCACCACTGCGGAGCGGAGCGGAGCTGTGTTTGAGTAATTAATCAGGGGTCTGATTGCGTAAGAAAAAAAATATTCATCGTCATCGTAATTGTTAAGAATTTCTGCCTTCCGATTGGCTGACGTAAATCAGGGAACCAATCAGCGAGCAGAACTTGTAAACCATTACGATAACGATGAATACGTTTTTCTTACACAATCTAGGGGCAGATCTCATCATTTTGACATATCCCTTCCCCTCATTTACGGAGATGTCAAAATGAGGACAACTGATTGGTTACTCAAACACAGCTCTGCTCTGCTCCTAAATTGGTTAGTCCGCTTCGTTTTGGTGGAAACCGAGATTACGGAAGGTTCACTCCGCAAGATACCTAATTTAAAGAAATAGCGACCTTAATGCTGACACAAAAAAGTGCAATTCATTTCGCAATAGCGCCTGGCACCGCCGACGCTAAGCACCTAAAGTTGTGCTCTCTTTCTATTACGCTCGGAACGCTCTTCCAGCCTCAGTGATCCCAGTCAAGTACAATCTAGGAGCACTGAAGAGATTAGAGTGAATAGGCATATTATAGGCAAGCGCGTGCTCCAACTTCACGCTAAGACCTCATAAGTGTGACGTCATAACTTCTGTTTATTGAACGCACGTCGAAAGCTCTGTCAGCGTGTGCTATTGCGCTGGTTACGCTATCTATCGTCAGCTATCGAAGACCGCTACAAGCCTATCTTCAATAATAAAATAACTACGTGCTTTTCAGGACACAAACCCGCTAGAGGGCGCGGCGCCCATGGTGGAGTCGGTGGTAAGCGGCGCGGGGTCGTCGGACGGCGAGCTGTCCAGCAAGCCCGGCGACAGCCCCACCAGGAAACGACGCCGCATCTCCAGGCACCTGTCCTCAGGTACGTGTTTTTCAGAACACAAACCCGCTAGAGGGCGCAGCGCCCATGGTGGAGTCGGTGGTGAGCGGCGCGGGGTCGTCGGACGGCGAGCTGTCCAGCAAGCCCGGCGACAGCCCCACCAGGAAACGACGCCGCATCTCCAGGCACCTGTCCTCAGGTACGTGTTTTTCAGAACACAAACCCGCTAGAGGGCGCAGCGCCCATGGTGGAGTCGGTGGTGAGCGGCGCGGGGTCGTCGGACGGCGAGCTGTCCAGCAAGCCCGGCGACAGCCCCACCAGGAAACGACGCCGCATCTCCAGGCACCTGTCCTCAGGTACGTGTTTTTCAGAACACAAACCCGCTAGAGGGCGCAGCGCCCATGGTGGAGTCGGTGGTGAGCGGCGCGGGGTCGTCGGACGGCGAGCTGTCCAGCAAGCCCGGCGACAGTCCCACCAGGAAACGACGCCGCATCTCCAGGCACCTGTCATCAGGTACGTGTTTTTCAGGACACGAACCCGCTAGAGGGCGCGCGCCCATGGTGGAGTCGGTGGTGAGCGGCGCGGGGTCGTCGGACGGCGAGCTGTCCAGCAAGCCCGGCGACAGCCCCACCAGGAAACGACGCCGCATCTCCAGGCACCTGTCCTCAGGTACGTGTTTTTCAGAACACAAACCCGCTAGAGGGCGCAGCGCCCATGGTGGAGTCGGTGGTGAGCGGCGCGGGGTCGTCGGACGGCGAGCTGTCCAGCAAGCCCGGCGACAGTCCCACCAGGAAACGACGCCGCATCTCCAGGCACCTGTCATCAGGTACGTGTTTTTCAGGACACGAACCCGCTAGAGGGCGCGCGCCCATGGTGGAGTCGGACGGCGAGCTGTCCAGCAAGCCCGGCGACAGCCCCACCAGGAAACGACGCCGCATCTCCAGGCACCTGTCATCAGGTACGTGTTTTTCAGGACACGAACCCGCTAGAGGGCGCGCGCCCATGGTGGAGTCGGTGGTGAGCGGCGCGGGGTCGTCGGACGGCGAGCTGTCCAGCAAGCCCGGCGACAGCCCCACCAGGAAACGACGCCGCATCTCCAGGCACCTGTCATCAGGTACGTGTTTTTCAGGACACGAACCCGCTAGAGGGCGCGCGCCCATGGTGGAGTCGGTGGTGAGCGGCGCGGGGTCGTCGGACGGCGAGCTGTCCAGCAAGCCCGGCGACAGCCCCACCAGGAAACGACGCCGCATCTCCAGGCACCTGTCATCAGGTACGTGTTTTTCAGGACACGAACCCGCTAGAGGGCGCGGCGCCCATGATGGAGTCGGTGGTGAGCGGCGCGGGGTCGTCGGACGGCGAGCTGTCCAGCAAGCCCGGCGACAGCCCCACCAGGAAACGACGGCGCATCTCCAGGCACCTGTCATCAGGTACGTGTTTTTCAGGACACGAACCCGCTAGAGGGCGCGGCGCCCATGATGGAGTCGGTGGTGAACGGCGCGGGGTCGTCGGACGGCGAGCTGTCCAGCAAGCCCGGCGACAGCCCCACCAGGAAACGACGCCGCATCTCTAGGCACCTGTCATCAGGTACTTGCACCAATAAGGTACCTGAAGATATGGTCATCAGAACATTGTCCTTCATACAAGAAAATTATAAAGCCGTCTGTCAAAATTTTCCATAGTTTTGAAACAATATTCAATAATAAATAAAATTTCGAAAAAAAAAAACAAATGAAATCGAGCAAATAACAAAAAAGTTGTTAGCAATTTAATAATTCTGATTTTCTGAGATTCGCATGAGTGGCATTTTGTATCAGTGTTTGTTAGTGGTTGTGCCTTGTGACCAGTCTGTGGGCCTGTGAGGGCACTGGGATGGACTTCAGAGGTACGAAGTGTGAAATACTCATTTGCTAATGTCACCACATGTATAATGTTTCAGGAGAGAGCAACGTATCGGTGACCGCGCCCCCCGTGGAGAGGCGGACGCCCCGGCACCACTACCAACCGCCGTGAGTTACCTTTTTATTTATTTATTTAACACCTTACTGCTAGCATTAGCTTTTTATGTAACTGCATTAACTATTTTTTATGTAGATCCAAGATCTACAACTTCGCGATGGTAAGAGCAATGTTGGGCCTGTGTTTACTAGACAGAGTTCCCAACACGCGGATCAGGGCGCTACTGGAATGGCAAACGCAACCTGCACAAGGAATCATTGGCCGACCATCTGCGCGATGGCGAGATGATATTGTCAGGGCAGCGGGAAGACAGTGGCTACAGCGAAATAAAATCAGAAGCGGATGGCGTGCAAATGGACAGGCTTAAAGTCAGCAGTGGACTGAAATGGACTGACGATGAGAACAATTGGTCCCGAAAAACCTACTATCTTACTGCTTCTACTTGGGAACACGTCTTTGCAGGGCTCCTCAGCTCCCAGTAGCACGTTGCTAATCTCTCCTATTCTCCTCAAGTCTTTCCCAACTAAAGTCCAGTTGCTGCAAGAATCAACAGCGCCTTCTTTCCCCGATAACTTGATGTGGTGATGGTCGTTTGAAGAACTTGTGGGTCTTGGGACGTGCCAAGAAAATATGATTTAAAGCAACACCCCTCTTATCTCTCTTGCTACTCCTCCATGACTACATCACCTTCGAAGACTTTTGGTCCTAGTGCCTTGCCCTGCAAGTTACAACACGTTGTGTTAATGTTACAGTCGGCGTGTACGCTACATGAGCGGCAACGGAGCGGGCGTGTGGCACGAGCGGCTGATGGACGCGCACGCGCCGCACCCGCACGCCGCGCACCCGCACGCCGCGCACCCCGCGCACCTGCCGCACGCGCACCACACGCCGCTACTGCTGGACATCAACCAGGTGAGCTCTTGATGGCTATGGCGTCCTGGTACTTCGACGATATATTGTTGGATACGCATCTGAAACACGCGCCACTGCTGCTGAGCGTCTATCAAGTTTTTGCCAGCCATGTCTTCCTAGTAAGTTGAAGAACAGAACCCGCCACATCCGTACGCCGCGCACCCGCACCCCGCGCATCTGGTACATTGAGGAGGGGTATCTGCCACACATGCACCACATCTCCGACGTTGCAGCTGCAGCTGCTGGGCATCAATATGGAGAACTCTTCCTAGCTATGTTTTCCTAGTACTTTGAGGAGGCGTATAGACCAGAACCCGCCGCATATGCCACATCTGCTGGGCGTTGTTGTCCTGGTAGGTAACTAACATGAACCCTTGCCTACTTTGTAGTTCTAGTACTTGAGAATTGTTAAGTATATGGAGCATTGGACATCCGCTTCAATCTATCCACTGTGTCCCTGCAGGCAAGCACATAATATGTTGCTTCTAGACATAGACCAATTAGAATTACTTACGAGGTATGTTTCCTCAGTACTTTGGGAAGAGATATTCGAAAAGAACATGCCCACACAGCAGCTGTGGGTGGGCATGTTCTTGTGGTTCGCCGATGATGCTAGACATCGACTGGGTAAACTCTTATCACCTATGATTTCCTAGTATGGACTACTGCTGGACTAGCATCCGTCGCTTCTGCATCATCTGGCTTATAAATATCATTAACTTGGTAAACCATTAAGAGCTATGTGGTACTAGTACTTCGAACAGGGTATAATGATCAGGGTCTGATGATGGAGAACGAAACCTTATTGTGCTGATGGAGGTCTTCTATTTACAGATGTCCCTCCGAGGTGCGCGGCTGAGCGCGCTGGGCGGCGGCGTGGGCTGGCCGCACCCGCACGCGCCGCACCCGCACGCGCATCCGCATCCGCACCAGCATCCGCACCGCGACCACCCCACGAGGACGCAGGTATGATGACGTCATAATACTGTAATGAGTGCGATGACGAATGTGCAGTTTCATTGAAATCGTGTTTACACTTCAGTTTGTGGAACGAAGCTCTTTTAGCACTCGGACCGACACTTCCCATACTGTATAATAATATGAATAACTTTTGCTACACAGCATCGTACCGGAACGTACGGTAGTCGGTAATACATCTGTAAAGTCCATTACATTATTTCATCAATTTTTATTCTAATTTCAACCTTAGAATGTTCCTACTAATGTATAATTTTATTGAAGTCTTCTTAAAGACATAATATGTAAATGAAGATGTTTTATTTTAAGTTTTTTGGTGTAATAAAGCATTTATTTATTTATAATTAAAAGCTTTAAATAAAAAAAATATCATGGCAACGTTGAATACATATGAAGTCTAATAATGCTAAAGTCGGCTTAGTTCCACTCGCTGTTCTTATTTCAATTAAGCTGTACCTAAAGAGAAATCATAATTATTATACTATAAATCGCAATATTATTATTGATTTTAGTAATAACTGTGTCTATTCTTAGTATTTTTTACAGGGTAGGGAGAGGTTACCTTACAAAATTTTGGTAGGCAAAAACATTTTTTTTCGGAAACTTAGTTTTTTTATGGAAACATATTATACACTTTTATTTATTTAAACAACACATTGTTAAGTACTCAGGTAATTCTGCACGAAACACATTTCGAAAATACATAAGTCTTTACATATTTACAATTTTTTTTTTAGAATATCAATGTTAGACTGTGAAAGGCACAATCTTACGTATGTCGATCTTTTTTGATTTTGCACAAAATCGGGTACCAAAAAATCATACAACAAAAGTTGGTAGTTTTAATGTTAGGAAACTATGGTTTGAGATTATTTCGGTTTTTTTTTATACATCGCGACTAATAAGGTAAAATTGAGTTTAAACAAAATATAATTACAAAATATAGTTCAATAGATCAAAAACCTCACACAAAAAGTACATTGAGTAAAAAAAGTAAAGGATATATTTATACAATCTTTCACATTGCTATTGGTAAAAAGATTTTATGAAATTTAATTAATGTGGAAGGTTGAATACAATTTATTAGTTTATCTATAATTTTAGATGCATAATTTGAAAAGGATTGATCAAAATAAAAATTTTCTTAATTATTAATTAATGTTCATAAAAAAATTCTTTATTCATTGATCTTTTTATTGATTCCAAAAAGTTGAAAACTTTCATTTTGATCATTCATTCAATTGTATTCTTTTATACATAATTTTTTTGTGTATAAATTAATTGTTTTTCTGCATATAATCTCAACTTATGTCTACAGATTTAAAAAGAAACTCTTTTGTCAATCTGGGCATAGCATACTTGGAAAGAAGATTTTCACGTGTATCTATCTGTCTAGATTTATTTAGGTTTCGTATATTTAAGTGTATAGCCTATAAAATGTTCTAAATTACTACTTTTAGTATGACGTTATAATGTGGCTTGCGAATCGTGAAGCGTTTTTCTATAGAATTGAAATAATTCTATAGAATCTTATTACGTTCTTGAGTTCGTTTTTTTTAATTTTTTTATTATTGAATATAGTTTCAAAAATGACCTCAGTAAATCAATATTTATATTTGAGTAAAATATCCTAGTAACTTCCCGAGAGTGAGTATAGTATTCCTTCACTTTCGCTCCTTGGCCCATAACCTGTCGTTTTTTTTTTTGGCTTATTAAGCAAATGTGATTCTACCCGTGAATGATAGCAGTAAGTACTAGACTGTGACTGGGTAACGCTAAACGATTCGCATGCCAAGCGACACGTGGTGTACTGTGTACGTACCGCGTTGTGATGCGTGGTACAAGCGAGGTAGCGGTAGCAGGTGGCGAGCGTCGCTGCCGGCGAGCTGTGGCCCGCCGTGCTGCCCGCGCTGCCGCACCCGCACCTGCGCTACCAGGTACACCCCCACACCCGTCCGACACCCCCCCACCACCCACCACCCACTGTCTACCTACATCTACCGATAGTACACTCGACACACGGTTCAATAACGACAAAGAATACCCCCACACCCACCCGACACCTATCATCCACCATCCATTGTCTACCAACACCTACACACCATAAACGATTTAAAGGACGACCAGGTATACGCCCACACCTACCCGACACCCCTCACCCATCAGCCACTGTCTACCAACATCTACATAACACACACGGTTTAAAAGATGACCAGGTACACCTCCACACTCACCCGACATCCATCATATCATTCACTGCGTTCCTACACCTAGCAACAGTAAACACCACACACTATTCAAAGAATGACCAGGGGGCCTACCACCGTGACTTAAAGCAATATTATTGTAATATTGTTTTGAAATTTTCATACAATATCAGTATGGAAATTTTAAAATTATCAATACATATAATAAATATTACAATAATATTACTTTAGGTCATGGTGGTAGGCCCCCTGGTACACCCCGACACCCATCACCCACAACCCACTGTCTACCTAAACCTACTGATAGTACACTGTACACACGGTTCAAAGAATGACCAGGGGGTCTACCACCGTGACTTAAAGCAATATAATTGCAATATTGTTTTGACATTTTCATAAATGTCAGTATGGAAATTTTAAAACAATATTACAATAATATTACTTTAGGTCACAGTGGTAGGCCCCCAGGTACACCACGACACCGATCACCCATCACCCATCACCCACTGTCTACACCTACACCTACCGATACTACACTCAAGACACAGTTCAAAGAACGACCAGATACAGCCCCACTAGACACCTTTCACCCCCTTATCTATACATCTCTGATACCCACCCAACACCCGACACACCTACAAACAAACGATAGTACTACAGACATGGCTGCAAGGACCAAACATGTAGTAACCTTACCTGCCTTGAATATTACCGAGTACCGAGTAAACCAACATACATTTAACTCGGTCATAAATCCGGCTCGAAGGACCAAAAACTCAGTGACACGAAACTACCAACATAACACCAAAAATACAAAGTTTTGAATCTAGATACGCCCTAAGCCTACATTGGGCACATCGAAACCGTCCACAAACATGCTGAGTGAATGCTCTCACCATGCTGTATTGTGCGATCGTGTGACAGAGAACGCAAGAGCTAATTTCGGTTAAGAGTAAATGAGACCTCGCTATATCACCATATCTTATGTCGTTGAGTGTGTGAGATGACACAGTGTCGCACACAAGACTAAAACGTGGACGTTTTTGGAGGTTTAGGGCTCATCTAGCGATTTAAATCTTTGCAAAAAATAACATAAACACCTACGTAAGTCCAACTAAACACTCAATAAACACTTCTGACGTCACTCGCAGACTTCCTAAGTCCCAACCGCCCCCGCCTCCCCTGCACGCATGCGTATAACTAATACATAGACACTAGGCTCCAATCCTACTACGATTTATTAGGCTGAGGTTTACATAACTAGGCTTATCCCGGAGTTTACTTACAAAAAACACTAGCAAATCTCCGTATTCAGAAAGATCTGGAATAATATGACTTTTCGAATCTATTTCTAAGGTTACTTTTGGTATGAGTATGCCTTTGGCACGAAATTCTAAAATTGTATGAAAAATGTAAGTCGGTTGTAAATGTTAGTCGGTTGTAATTGTCATTGCCATGCATTTTTTTGAATGGGCAATATGCACTTGGTTTTTTTAAAATATTTTTATTTGGTTGCTTACATTGTAATTGCAAAAAATATATATATTATAATAACTCATGAAACATTGATATAAATTAAGAAATTAATAATTAAATACTTCAACGTAATTCAGACAATTCAAACGGCGAATTTCGAACGTAGATCACGTCATACGCTCAATTCAATGATTTAGCCAATCAGCACGCACTGCAAACTCTATATCGTAATAATGGTCTTTAATTATTGGCTGACGAGCGCTGTCTGGCTGGACTGTGACGTCACAGACCGGCGACGTTCTATTTTGAGCATTTGAATTTTCTTTAATTATTTTATTCAATATTGAGTGAGTATAAAAAATAATAATAAGACAGATAAGTTTTAATATCGATAAAGATTACAAATAAAATTACTCGATCTGTATTTAAATTTCATGCATAAAGCCTATTCAGTTATGGCCGCCATAGACGTTCAAGTAATTTGATCAAACAGGCTGGATCAAACAGTTTTATCAAATTGGCATGGTCTGCATAGCGACCACACACCTTCACGCAGGCTTGAAGCAGCGTCAGTTCAGTATCGAACCGGACGAAGAATTGTTGTGTGTATGTGGCCGTAAAAATGTCATGTACAGACGACGCTATAGCAATAGTAGGTTTGGTGTTAGCTTTGAAGGCCAAAAAAAAGGACAAGAAAACGTACTGTATGGTATAAAAAGTGGCTCATGAAAAGAGACGAATATTCGCATATAAACTTGTTAAATGAATTGAAATTTGCTCCTCAAGATTGGTATAAGTAATTATTTGCGAATGAATGAGGAAACATATTTAAGTAAAGCTTCTGCCTTCTGTCATTAGTCAGTCCATTAATATGCTTATCTCTGTTATGGTAATCTTTATTTTTGACGTTCCATAAACAGGTTTCATTTTCATATATTTGTATGAATTCTTCTAATACATCGCGGTTCGTCATTATGCACTGCAAGCTGCAACACGTCCGCTAGGTACAGTTCCGCAGCAACAACTGAACTGAGCGCTCGCAACACACACGCTCAAATTTTTCATCAAACAGTTTGATCAAACCGATTGATCAAATGAAAAAACGAAAATTCATATTTCTTCAAACAATTTGATTACTCATTAAATTTGATCAAATTTTACCACAGACACTCATGCCAATTTGATAAAACGGTTTGATCCAGCCTGTTTGATCAAATTACTTGAACGTCTATGGCGGCCATTAAAGAGCGTTCATAAAGCAAGCGTAGGAATAGAATAGTTAAGTCATATGGCTAAAGGCTTAAAGCTTTCTAGATCTCCTGGATAGTTGGAGATTTGTGTTAAAGTTTCCGTAGAACCAAGTTATGTTAAGCACGAATTCTCGTTTGTCAGTCCTAGTGCATTTAACTTAAAAACGCGCTCGCGCTTGTCTCGCTACCTTAGTTCTTAGGCCCGGTTTCCACCAAAGCGGAGCGGAGCGGAGCTGTGTTTGAGTAACCAAACAGATTTCTTCATTTCGACATCTCCTCTCCCCTCAGTTTCGGAGATGTCAAAGTGACGAAATCTAATTGGTTGCTCAGACTCAGTTCCGCTCCGCTCCGCTTTGGTGGAAACCGGGCCTAACGCACGCTAAAAGGCTCCCCTTTTTGGAAAAATTTCACTCTCGCTACGCTCGCGTATATTATTTATTATAGTGTATGTGTTTATTACGGTTTCCTTTATATTTAGTGAATTTTGTGATTCCTACTTCTATAATATGTGTTTTAATAATAAATTGCGGTTTTCCTTTCATATTTGTTGTTATAAATACTCGTTATTCTACTTTTTTTGGCTCACTTCGCTCGCGAAACTCGAATCTTATTTAATTTAAATATTCTTATAAATGTTTTAATGCATTGTGAAACCAACACTTGTTGTTAATAGGCATCTGGCTCATATAGATTCGATTTTTTAAATTTTAAAATGAAATTTAATAAATAAAGAATGAAAAAAAACATTACTCGCTGCGCTCTCAAAAAACTTCCTTATTGAACCAACCTTCACTCTCCTTCCATCCTTGCGAGTCACGAACGTCTGTCTTATTGACACATTCACCAAATGTTAGTGACACTGACAGCTCTTGCTTGCACTCTCTGCTAACTTCACTCCGACGTTTGAACTTTGCGTGATCAAATTTTATCGTAATACCCTCCGAAAATCACATTTTAAAAAGTTATGACATTAAGGCGACATCAACTTCCCTTCTTGCCCTTCGAAACTCAAAATTTTCATGGTTTTTTGCAACTTGTATGCTAATTACACATCAGAGGTTTATGGCAGTCAATTTGCGGGAATGGCAGTATCATCTTTACATGATTATATCAAAATCTTTGCATAAAAATGTGTATTCTAGGAAATTAGTCCGAGTATCGAGTTTTATGTGAGTAACTCGCAAATCTCGGACTAATTTCTTTAACTCTACACTTTCAAGCAGAGATTTTTATATAAACACGTGAAGATGATATTGGGATTCCCGTAATTTGACTGCCATTAGCCTGCTATGTCTTATTAGCTTAAAAATCGCGAAAAAACACAAAAAATTAGAAATTTCGCGGGCACACCCGTGGCATGCTCCTTAAAAATCTACATCTAAAATACCCTCCGAATATCACATTTTAAAAAGTTATGACAGTAAACGGAATTTTCCTTCGATAATATATATAATATAGTAGAGGATGTGAAACAAGAAATGTCAATTAAAGCTTCCGAAGCTACTCTCCCTTCAGTTTCGGAGATGTCAAAATGAGGCATTAGTGTCATTTTAACACTTGGTGAAGACAAGGCAACATTACAAAAACTTTATGTACATGCATGCAATGGAAAACGTTGATTTGGAATCTCTAGAAAATTCTTTTACCCCTATTTTTACAAACATTTTATATAGCTTTTGTATATTCAATAACTTGAATTATATTAATAAGTCATACAGCACACGCTTTGGTTATAAAATAATTACTATCTCTGGTTGGAACAAATAAGAGATTTGTTTTAACGATAATTTCTGGTGCTTTGGTTTATAATTTCTAATCTGCACTGCAAGGTATCGCCATTTTGGGCTCAATTTTCCTTCGTAATAAATTGTCTCTCGATACAATACGATTAAAATATAATTTCTATATAAATACAATTCGTTCCCCTGCCCCCCTTATCTCCGAAGTTTATATTTCGAAAAATCTGAAATAATTATGGTCAATAGGAGTTAACGTATATTTTACAGGAAAAATAAAATCAACTCTTACTATTATACTTTTTTTGATAGTAAACCGCCAAAAACAATGTTAGGTTTGCAGTTCGCCAACAAAAGTACCTACCTGCATGTAAATTATTCTCGTAAATTCATGAACATAAGTGATTTTTTCAATGTTTTACTTCTTTTATGGTATGGAACCCTCGGTGCGCGAGTCCGACTCGCACTTGGCCGGTTTTTTTATTTAAACTGCTAATTATAATAATTTATTTCATGAGTAATATATTATATTTTTTCTTTGCAATTATGATGTAAACAACCAAATAAAAATAATTAAAAAAAACTACGGGTATTCCCTAATGGTCGACTTGTATACTAGAGCGTGTGCTGTTATTTGAAGCAATTATTAATCAAGAGATTTTAGATCAATTCACATACACATATATTAATATATGCACAGCTACATGTCCTATAGACGCCCTTGATCCGCTACAGCTTCCAAAGGCCTGGTACGGGTGTTAGATATCTGGTTTATAATATAGACACAGACGCTGGCACGGACTGTACATTGGCACCCTAAAATGTTAGGGATCTACCCGCGAAATTCATAATTTTGGTTTAAATATAACACATTGTAGGCTTATGGCAGTATAGGCCTCTAAAGATGGCTTATATACTATTCTTAAAAGTGTTTTTGGAAATTAGTCAATCGACTATTTTTTTAATTTTCTAATTTTGTTGTGTAAATTCTAAAAGCTAATTTTACGCGTTTTAAAAAAGCCATAGCACTATTTTGTGACGCACTTTAGAGATTTTGAGCAACAACCCCTTTTTATGTCCCACTGCTGGGCACGGGTCTCCTCTCAGACTGAGAGGGGTTTGGCCATAGCCCACCACGCTGGTCAAGTGCGGGTTGGGGCTTCACACACCTTCGAGAATATTTTTGTAAACTCTCCGGCATGCAGGTTTCCTCATGATGTTTTCCTTCACCGCTAAGCAAGTGATATTTAGTTTTCTAAAACGCACAGAACTCGGAAAAGTCATAGCTCGCTAAGCAAGTGATATTTAGTTTTCTAAAACGCACAGAACTCGGAAAAGTCATAGGTCAGAACCACTGAGCTATGACTTTTCCGAGTTCTGTGCGTTTTAGAAAACTAAATATCACTTGCTTAGCGGTGAAGGTTAAATAATGCTACCATTCCCGTAATTTAACTCCACAAGCCTACTTTGTCTAATTAACTTACAAATTGCGCAAAACCTAAGTTTTAGAAAACCCTTTATTATGATATTCCTCTATCTTAAGATTCATCTTAAGAACCGTGCCGGCACCTGTGTGACAATGGTTAAAATCTAATATAGTTTGTAAGATGTTTGTACAATTTTTTTGTAATTAATAATTATTACTGTGCGTGGCTGAATCTGGCTTGTTGGATACTCCGATTTTGATAACAATTTTCCCTCAAAATAGCCATACTTTGCCGTGGGATTGACGAATTAACTCCCAATTTGGGTGCCATCATTTTGCATTAGGTGCATTCAAGGACTAGCTTATATATTGAAAAATATAGGTATAAACAGGGTTCATATAAAAATATCAACACGCTTTCGGTCTGTAGTCCCTCCCTATCATTAAAACAAAAAACTTTTCAAAATTCAGTATTATTTTTATTCGAATAAAATATTCCATGTCTCTGGTGTGGCATTATCCTGTATAATAAAGTACATGCGAGCACAGGGTCAGTGACCTTTCACCGCTAGATACCGGCAACCGTTACAGGATAATGTACAGCATGTACATCCATATTAAATTTTGATATTGCACAAAATATAGTAGTTTTTTAGTTTTAATGTTAGGAACTATGTTGCGAGAATATTCTAGTACTTTTATAAAACCTTGAATAAACCGATATACCATATACCTAACTTATGTAATAAATTAATGATCAATTATTTCACGCCAAAGTTGGTTGTTTTTTTTAATTTGTATCCGTCCCGAGTTGAAGCTTTTGAGGTATCTGGTGCGTTTAATGTATTGCTTAGTTGACTCTTCAGGATGCCTGCTATACTAAACTGTTGCCGTTATAAGTGTGTACGCTGATGACGACATATTGGCCGCAGCCAATCCCGCGAGGGGTTGATCACGTCATAAAGCCAGTAGCCAATCAGCTGCCCGCTCGGAGCGTTCAGTAGCCAATCACAGTGAAGTGCGCACTTATGACGGCAGTGTCTTAGGTTTTATTTAGTCTGTACAAGCGCTCTGAACCACCGCTGTTTATAGTGTATTCTTTTTTTCAAATGTTATAAAATTTTTGAATGGATTTCTTCAAGTCAACACCCACGTTGCGATTACTCTTGTGTCTTCACTAGCTGACCCGACCATCGCTGTTTTGCCATTTAAAATATTTCTCACTTACCTAGACTAGATAATATATACACAAAAGAAGTCACACATATTGGTGTATAATATGTATTATGAATTTACCCCTTATATTTTTGGCCCTATATTAAAAAAAATATCTACTCTACTCGACGCTTTCGTTGACACTTATGTTTCAAATCTGTTGGTGGGGACGTTTTTAGGTTTTTCTCCTTTTTTTAGATTATGTTTCCGATAAATAGTAAAAATGTACAAATTGAACATTAAATTCGCACCAGAGCTATTTTATTACTCCATAGTACCCCGTACAATATACTAAGGGATACATTGTACAACATACTAAGGGTACATAGTACAACATACTAAGGGGTACTGGACTACTCCGGGGTACTATGTACCCCATAGAGCTCCATACTATCTCTAAATATAAAATTCCATAGTGACTTTCGAAATTAAACGTTTTTTTACTCCATAGTATCCGTACAATATACTAAGGGATACATAGTACAACATACTAAGGGGTACTGGAGTACTACGGGGTACTATGGACCCCATAGTCATTCCTTTGTGCACGCAATATGCTTAGAAGGGGTACAAATTCTTTTCACGCATTTATCTATGGCTGTTATTTGGCCCGCAAAATATGAAACATATGCCTAACACACAACGAGCGGAACGAGGGTGTTGCGGGGCTAAAAACAATATGGTATAAAATATACTCAAGTGTCACTGTCATCTCTCGTGGAATGTACTTATATAGCTGCGTAAAGTTTATATACACATTATTGTATTCCGCACTGACTGACATATGCATGCCCAGATTATATTCTGTAACTGTCATAGTGGTAATGGGCCGGGCACACTTAAAACACGTCGCGCGATGCAGACAAGATTAGTTTTAGGTTAGATTACAGAAAATGCAATGTCCCGAGGCGTTTTGTAAGTGTGCGCCTGCCGTAACTCACGGTGAGAGGAGGGTTAGTGTTAATTTATGTATTGTGACTATATAACATTTGTAAATGTCGCTTGTAATATGTAAGCTTGGACGTACGAGACGATGTCCAGTGTAAAGATTCCTTTGCGGCGTACAAACACGTGATGTTGGCGTGTTCTTGCGCAGGAATGGAATAGCGCCCTAATGGACTGTGTTAAATAACACCAACAGCTAGATGCAGTGTGGATTAAGCATGAAACACACAGAAATCGAGCGGGGGCGCACCGGTGCTTTTTATTTCAGTAAATTAATTACTATCTGTAAGTTGATAGATAAATAAATTACGTTCAGACTCAACATGACGTACGATGCTATTTTTGTAAATAATTTATTTATTTGGCGATTACAGAGTCACACACTCTCAAATACGCTGTACGTATGTCTATAACGTCATACAAATATAGCGCCGTGCGCCACAATAAGTCAAGCTTTTTTACATGGTTACATTGTAGAGAAATTTTTGCTACTGTGTCTTTTATTTGTGATGCGTGATGCGTGTCAAACAGATACAACAGAAGAAATATTTCGATGGAGTAAAAATATTTGCCAATACAGCCCCTGAACGCCCCCGCTTCGCCCGCTGTGTGATAGTGCTTCAGCGGTGGCGGTAGACTGCATTTCATAGTGACGTGTGCAATGTGCATTCACATACTTTTTACCTTATGTACCTACTTATGTACCTATTTTTTATGTAATACATAGACTCTCTGTGCACTAAGCTTGATGGCATTTAGGTATTATATGAACTACTTCTAAGTATATATTTTGGATACCTTTAATAATATAAACAGTGCATTGCGGTGGAAAAGTCGCAAAACTTGTCACTATGTATTTTGCGAGCATAAAGAAAACTGTAATCTTTTGCTACACCGT
Organism: Coenonympha glycerion; assembly: GCA_963855885.1. Taxonomy (NCBI): domain Eukaryota; kingdom Metazoa; phylum Arthropoda; class Insecta; order Lepidoptera; family Nymphalidae; genus Coenonympha; species Coenonympha glycerion. The sequence goes on from OY979651.1 coordinate 2,095,116, forward strand.
ATTGCACCGTTTTATCGTATTAATCTCAATAAATAAGACTACTCAAAAACCTTAGTATGTCATACTTTTAAACAGGTTTAATTGTGTTATGCTGTTTTCATTACAAAAAAATGTATTTTCGCACACATTACAAATTACATGCAAGACTTTTGTAGTTTACGCCAGAATAGATTCGCTGGGATGATGTCTGTTTAGTGTTTTCTTTTTTAATTTATTTTATGGCCCTGGATACCAGTTTTTTAAGGCCTCTGTTTAGTGTTACTTGCTCTTTGCCACAGACTATATTTATGAGTTTTATTTTTAATTAACAAAACTACGCCACAGCAAAATTTTTTCACCCCGACACACCCCCGATCGGTATGTAGCGACCTCCCAAATATATTTTTCCGTCTACCTTCAAGAAACGGGTGAAATTATTGACGTATTTATCCACTATTTGCCTATTGAATAGAGAAAAAACAACTTGTATTTTTTGTTATGGAAACGATTAGTAACAACAGCAGTTTAGTCCCATCTAAAGCTTTGGTTTCACGATCATAACGCACAACGCTGCGGTACGCGGCGTGCGGTATTTGAACCTGCTATATCACTGCGTTGTGCATTATGACGTTTGACCGAAAATCGCAGCGTTGTGCGGTATGATGTTTGAGCCGCAAATCGCAGCGTTTTGCGTTATGACGATTAAACCGCATATCGCAGCGTTGTGGGTTATGACGTTGCCACATATCGCAGCGTTTGCGCTATGACGTTTGAGCCGCAAATCGCAGCGTTGTGTGTTATGACGTTTGAACCGCATATCGCATCGTTGTGCGTTTTCATCGCGAGACCATCTATCTATCTTACAACAGATTATATCTGACACAACGGTGGTGGCTAGAAGAGTACTACTTTTTATTCTTTTGTAATTCTAATAAGGCAAATTCTGGGTAGATATAATATGATTATAATAATCTTCAAGTAGACCGCATGGAAGGATTTTACCTGTGAATGTGTTTCGTGTATAATATTTTTATTGCCTATTTATTTCCTTTGTGTTCACAAACGTAAAAAAATCGTTAAACCTTAAGCTTTGTGAATACCAAGGTTAATTTCCCACACTTGTTGATTTACTATTTGCCGCTAGCAACACCGAGCTTTAGTGTTTACAGTAGATAAATAAATAATTGTTTTTTATATAAATGATAATATTATTTGGCCGGTCGCTTTCGTTCCTACACTTGGCTGTTTACCCCACAATATTATGCTCTTTTCTATGTGGAAATATTGTTTTATTTGATACAGTAACATTTATTATCTTTTTAAGGGTGCGGTGATTAACATGGGCGCCATTTTGAATTTAAAAAATGTTCATAATCTAGAACTTTTAGAGTTCTTACAGTTTTCAGATTATCTTCTCGTTCTATTTTATTGTTTTTAAGTATGTAAAAAAATAAGAGATTTGTTGAGAAATATAAAGTGTCTTATATTTATTTCATTTAAAGTATCTTTAAGTACCAAATCTATTTTGATAGAATAATTCATAAAAACAAACACGTATTTTATTTCATTTAAATATGTTAACAAACTTGTGTTTTATGTGTATTACATTTTTTACTTTGTTTAGATGTATTTATTTCGAAACTCTTGGTAATCATAATAATTTGTTTATATTATTCTGCAAACCCTTATTTATTATATTACTCTCGTTCGGCTTGCTTAATATATATAAATTCCTTGTAATGGATTGTTTATATTAAAATATTATTGTATATAAAATGGACGAGACGACAATCTATCAAGCTTTAAATATTGATAAAACTAATCCAAGTACGCGCAATTTTATTATGCTACTATGTGTTATGGTTGAAGGTTTTGTTTATGTCATATTTTAGAAAATAGAACGCTTCACGTAATTCTTTTTACTATAAAAAAAACTAACTATAATGTAGTAAAAAGAATTCACGCGATGATTGTTTTCTACATTTTGACGTGTGTCAGCAACGAGCGGTGCGTTAATACTGTTTTTGTTCTGCTTAATCCATAAAATTCACAAATTTTTACTTTACTTTGTGCCGAACTGTTTAATAATCAAATAGTTTTTATTCATTTTTGAAGTTTAACATATCTTCAATGTTAACTCAAACGGTTGTTGTCAATAATAACCGGTTTCCTAATTTGAGAGTAACGTTAAAATACCTCATAACGTCACTTGCATCATTAATGAAGAGCTGGAGAACTCCCGGTACGATTAGACTACCTTGCCGCACCCCTCGCTGCAAACGTCATTGCCGTTCCTAGCTTTTCATTTTTCGTTCGTGTCGCAGATGGGCGGCGTGTATGCGGCGGGGCTGCAGTACCACGGGAGCTTCGCGCCGCCCCCGCCCCCACGAGGCCCGTTTGCTTCGCCGCCCCACCCGCACACGCACTACATCACCAACTCCCAGGTAAATTCACTTTTTTTAGCCTTTGCAGCGGCTTTCAGTTTCAACGGAAGCTTTCAACAGACCCTACCAATGGCCTATTTGAGCATTTAGCTGCGATAGTTCAAACCCCGCCTTTCATTTAACTTAACGTGAAATCAACGGGTCTGCCCGCGAAATTCAAAATTTTCGGGGTTTTTTGCAATTTGTACGCTAATTAGACATGATGTGCACGATGCGTTAAAATTAAAGGACAATAATAGATATAAAATACCTATTTTTAGCCATGTGTAAATAAACAATTAGAATATCAATGTAATAGGTATAAGTTCTTCCATTTAGATTACTATTAGATTGATTAATAATAAAAAACCAATTAGATTATATTAAAATGCAAATGTTTAAGGTAATAAGAATGTAAGATTCTAATTGGAAAATAAATAAAGGGATTCGTACGTAACATCTCGCAACTCGATAGAGCACACGTCAAAAATGCCACTAGCGCCCTCGCAGGCGGCTATAAATACCGCACTATCGAGCGGCGCAAACCAGTCTGTTCCGCTCGCTCGCGCTTTTATGTCTTAACAAATCCTGACCTAGCACTTTTCAGAGCTAGGGACAGGTAACAATACAGTCCAAACATTTGCGAGATATTACGAGCGTTTTTTTATAATTTAAATTGGCGTTATTATTTCGCAATCCCGTAAACCAGCGAACACGTTCGGGGATCAGCCCCGAACACATGATAGGCTTATAGCAATCAATTTGCGAGAATGGCAGTATCATCTTTACATGATTATATCAAAATCTTTGCATAAAAATGTGTATCCTAGGAAATTAATCCGAGTATCGAGTTTTATGTGAGTAACTCTCAAATCTCGGACTAATTTCTTTAACTCGACACTTTCGAGCAGAGATTTTCATATAAACACGTGAAGAAGATATTGGGATCATCGCAATTTGACGGCCATAAGCCTATTATGTCTTATTAGCTTAAAAATCGCGAAAAACCACGAAAAATTTGAATTTCGCGGGCACACCCGTGGTGTGCTCCTTTACTTACGTTTCGTGGTCTTTTACAGCGCGCAGAAGGTGGTCGCCTGGAGATGCTGGGCAGCGGGGAGGGCACCCTGTCGCCCCTGCAGCCGGCGCCAGACCTCCACCACGCGCCGCTACTGCTCGCCACCGAGGTGAGCGTCTACAGCTGGTGTGCCCCACACTCGCATACATACACTCACACACGCATAAATCACTCACACATGAAAACATGCCCATACTCACACATGGATACATACATCCACTCACACGTGCGCGTTATAAACTGCACGTATTAGGTAGTGAAACCGTAGTTTCCCAATAGATGGCTCCGCGGTCAGCCTATGACTGAAGAAACAATGTGTATCGAAATTATCGTGCCAACGGTATTCGCTACCATAGCTCAGTGGAAGAGCGATCACCCGCGATAGGTGGTGGGCATGGGTTCGAATCCCGTTGGTAGCGTTAATTTTGATACACTTTTCATTTATAAAATTATACCTAGTGTGTAAATTGCACTTATTAGCTTACAAATTACGAAACACTTAATCATAATCAATCGTACATAATCATTTAGGTCTTAAATACAAGTCCAACATATCCTGCCAAAATGGCTTAATCTTTTAATTTTCTTTGAATTATTGTCCCCAGGCTCGAGGGGGTCCCCTGGAGCTGATGGCGCCCCACCACGCGAGGCACGCGCTGTCCCACCACCACCACGTGAGTGTAGCACGAGTCGCGACTCCTATGTGTTCATGAGGCCCTGGTACCGCTGTCTTACATGTTATTTGTGTCACAACAAGTAAATAATAAAGTATATATGTATTAAGATTTTGGATTCTCATATTTTACGTGTTTTTTTTTCTTTATATAATAATATAATTATGTTATGAATTTTTGTGACATTTATTAAATATTATATTATAATATTAAATATTATATTATAATATAAGTAATTCATTCATGCAATACTAGAATATTATTAACAAATTGCCGGCTATACAGCATTTTATATTGTGTAACTTTGAACATTTTTAATTGTTTTGTATTAATGTATCCAATAACTAATTATTACTAGTGACTAATATTGACAACAAAAAATTAAAACTAATATTTGCATGCCTATAAATCGGCAAAGCACTGAGACCAAACATGAATGTAATAACCCTGTACGTGTTTTAAGCAAATAAATGATTTACTTATTTATTTTAACAGCGTCGCAACGGCGGTGGCGTGGGCGTGGGCGTGGGCGGCGGCGTGGGCGTGGGCGTGGGCGTGGTGGGCGCGGGGTCGCGCGCGGCGCGGCCGTACGTGCGCGCAGCGCCGCGCTGGGCGACGCACCCGCACGCGCACGCCGTGCACCACATACACGCACAGGTACACGCGCGCTGAGTAGTTTTTTTAGGGTTCCGCAGCCAAATGGCAAAAAACAGAACCCTGATACCCCCACCTCCTTGTCACACAATGTTACACTTCGTCGACCTCCCCCTTAATATTATGTAAGTCACATATTAAGGGGGAGGTATAATTTTGGATGGCCCCTAATTTTAGACACGTTAAATTACTTTAGAAATTTTGCGCAATCTGCTACCGTTGTCACTTGTCATCCAATCTAAATGTGTATACAAAATGGTTGAAGACATCTACTTCAAAATTGGATTGGATTGGATTGGATGGATTGACGACATTAAGAGAGTCGCGGGAAGGCGCTGGTTACAAGTGGCGCAGGACCGTGCGGGCTGGAAATCATTGCAGGGGTCTTTGTCCACTTGTGGACGTCCGTCGGCTCAACGAACGAACTTCAAAATTGACTTGCAAGATACTCGTACATTGCAAGATAAATACTTTTATTTAAAAATCTTAAATCTTCTAAAATGTAGTCTCAGTAACACTAACAACAAGTAAATAATTTAAAAATTAAAAAACACGACTGCCCAGTGGTAACAGTAGGTTATGGTAGTGAGTAAAGTTGGTGATTACCGCTGAGGCGCCATTGAGACCCGAGCCGTTAGGTGAGGGTCTTATAAGATAGCCGAGGACGGTAATCATCAATACTCACGTGTATTATACGACGTTTTTCAACACACTTGTGAAAAAAATAATACTATAAATAGTTTTATTTAGTAGAACTAAATTAAAAAAAAAACTGTCTAACTCACTAGTGAATAATAGTAATGAAAAAGTCACAGTTTGCGATTATAGGTGTCATTATGTGCCTAATTGCGGTGAATTAAGAGCCACTTTATGAGCAAGTGTGTTGAAAAAATGCTTAATAATGTTCGCGGTGTCCCCAGGGCGGCGGCGGACTGGTGTCGGCGGCGCTACCCGCGCAACTTCACGTCGCTTCGCCCCTGTCGCTCCCGCCCCCTCCGCCCACATATCAGGTAACACTATGGGATAGCCACTTATGGGATGGCTCTGACATGTACCAGCTTGATGGATTCGGTGGATCAACATGCTAGAAAACTCATCGGCAACCAGACTCAAGTCCACAAAAAACTCTAAAACCTAGAACATCGTCGTAAGGTTGCCTGTCTGTTGGTATTCTATACAATATATTTCTGAAGTACCCCCCAGGCACTATCTCTCCTACCACCTACAACTTGGGTTAGTCAGTTCGAAACCACACTATTGCTAAATTTAGGATTACAACTTGCTAAAGGCGATTTACACTTTACTGGATTTTTAGTAACTATACTCTGTCCATTAGTTTATTTTATTTTTGACATATGAGAAAGGCATAGCAAATAGTTATGAACCAGAAAGAGACAAACGTAAATTGGTCTTTCTCTGGTACCATATCTGATTTATGTGTCAAAAAGAAACACGAATGGATAGGGTATCTAGACGTCTAAGTTAGGAAGGAAGATGTAGTAGCCTCTTGTACATTATAACGAATTTCCAGGTGTTCCTCAACCTCCTGGCGATGTTCCCGCTGTCGCCGTACGCCGAGGCCCGCGACGAGGCCGGCGAGTCCCCCGAGACCGAGAACTACGAGGCCTTGCTGTCGCTGGCCGAGCGGCTCGGCGAGGCCAAGCCTCGAGGCCTCGCCCGCCACGAGATAGACCTGCTGCCTTCCTACAAGTACTCCGAGCAGACGCACCAGGGTGAGACCTCTCACTGATCCTCTATTATATCTTCAAGCTATAGAAATTCAACCGGATTATCACATACTATAATGAATTGCTCTGTCTCCAGACATGATAACTCAATGATGCCCTCTATTGAATAACTTATAATAGCTTTTATACTGTAAACTTCTTTCGACGTGTTGGGCATTTTTGACACTGGAAAACCATTGAACTTTACTCAGTAAGACACCGGGTCAATATTAAGATTGTTAATAAGTACACGCATACACTACAGATTATAATATAGCTAATTGCACCATATCTACCCTCAACTTTAAGAGTTAATAATGATGCCATCCATGATTATTAACAATGTATTGCTCCGTCTCTACTCATGATAATTCACTGATGTGTCCTACTTGAAATTGGCTTTTGCACTTTATATAACCAGCAATACTCAGTAAAATAAAGTTTCAACGTGTTGTTACCAGGCGAGCAGACGTCGTGCGTGGTGTGCATGTGCGAGTTCGAGGCGCGGCAGACGCTGCGCGTGCTGCCGTGCGCGCACGAGTTCCACGCCAAGTGCGTCGACAAGTGGCTCAGGGTACGTACCGCTCAGTTTGGACGTGTTGTCACCAGGCGAGCAGACGTCGTGCGTGGTGTGCATGTGCGAGTTCGAGGCGCGGCAGACGCTGCGCGTGCTGCCGTGCGCGCACGAGTTCCACGCCAAGTGCGTCGACAAGTGGCTCAGGGTACGTACCGCTCAGTTTGGACGTGTTGTTACTAGGCGAGCAGACGTCGTGCGTTGTGTGCATGTGCGAGTTCGAGGCGCGGCAGACGCTGCGCGTAGGTTATTAAAATAGGTCATTTGTTACTTATTAATTAGTTATTCGGGATTTTAAAATAGCTAAGTTATTTTAATATCCCGAATGGCAAGACAACGTTTGGCCGATTAGTAGTGTCCACTCGTATATAAAACAAAGCATTCGTTACAGTAAAAAGACAGTAAAAACCGTTAAATAAATTTACTTTTTCTTTTCAGTCGAACCGAACGTGTCCCATATGCAGAGGGAACGCGTCAGAGTACTTCAACAACTCGGAGTGACTCCCGGAGTGTGAGCCTTGCGCCGTTCGCAACAAGGGCGACATTCGCTTGTGACGAGAGACGCCGCGACACGACACTGTTGTTACTGTGGCAAATTTGGTTACAGAGAGTTTCAATGTATGAGCTATATAAAAATAAAAAGTCACTACTTTTACATTCACTCACTCGCGCGTTCAAGGGTTCCTTATAATGTAGGCAAGGGATAAGTTAGCATTTTCGAAAATCCCAACATGGGATTATAAGAGTGAAGCATTTCGGATCGTCTTTAGTAATAATAAATATCAAAAGTTCTTATTCATTTTGGCCTTTGGATCTAGAAAGCTGGAATTCGCGCAGAAGTTCCTTCTATATTGTAGACAAGGGATAAGAGAGTGTTTTGCAAAATACCCCTTCTGGATCATCCGAGCGCAGTGAGGGGTTAATTTCAATAAAATACATTATAATTCCAAGATACTAAAAGACAAAAAAAAGTGTGGATAAAGGAATAAAAAAGCGTTAATTAATTCAGTAAATTAAAAAAGTTCAGTAAATTACATTAATAAACAAAATGTAGACAAGGAAAAAGAAAGCATATTTTGCAAAATCATCAGACCAAGGGGCTGAATTCAGTAAAATACATTGATCAATTATTACAAGTTACTTAATGTCACCAAAGTGCAGTAAAAACAGTTAACATACCAAGTGTCGTGCCAAACAGTAATAGTCGTTAAGCGATGGTTTTAAAGTCGACATTGTAGTGCCAGGGCGTTAGCGATTGCCAAAACATTTGTCGTTTGACGGTTTTTTCCTTTTTTTTCCCCGGCATCAATCCTGCCTTATGCTCTATTTCAGTAAAATCTATTTAGTAGAGTGGCATTAAAAGGATTTTTTTTTTAGTAAAACTGGTTAAAACATTCCTATCAGATATCTTTTATAATTTTTCAGTGAATACTTTATTGCATTTTTGTTTAAAAATGAAATACTTACAATTAATAATAATATAAACTAAAATGGAATTATTAATATATTTTTATAACAATAAAATGTTTAATTTTCTGTAAAAAAAGAATTAAAAACCGTCAAAAGTCAATGATATCGTTTCTCATATAATTTCGTTTTGTATAATTTTTCGTAGTTACCCAATAAAATCGCCCGTTTTAATAAAATTAACGATTTGTAATAATTATTGTAAGAGTGTATAATTAATTAATAATTATTAGTATTAGTTACGCGGCCTTAGTTGTGTGCGTGAGCTGTTTGTACATGTGTGTGTGTTGGTTATAAGTACGCGGCTTGGTTTTAGTTTTTAGGTTTAAGGAGCACACCACGGGTGTGCCCGCGAAATTCAAATTTTTTGTGGTTTTTCGCGATTTTTAAGCTAATAAGACATAATAGGCTTATGGCAGTCAAATTGCGATAATTCCAAGATCATCTTCACGTATTTATATAAAAATCTCTGCTTGAAAGTGTCGAGTTAAAGAAATTAATCCGAAATTTGCGAGTTGCTCACTTAAAACTCTTTACTCGGACTAATTTCCTAGGATAGACATTTTTATGCAAAAAATTTGATATAAACATGTAAATAAGTAACTGCCATTCTCGCAAAATGACTGCCATAAGCCTATTATGTTTAATTAGCGTACAAATTGCAAAAAATCACGAAAATTTTGAATTTCGCGGGCAAACCTGTTGAGTTCGCCTTAACGCACGTACTGTCTCCTAAATTCAAATTTTACTTGGTTTTACGAAGAGACGTTTTATATATAGCGGAATAAGGTGCATAATCGCCTAACACGTTGTTCTTTTTATGCTTGTAAAAGAATTTCATAGTAATAACATTTAACAACAAAAAAAATTAAAAATAAGAGACATGTACCGTGGACAGGTCGGCGCGAAAAGATGTCGCTATTCTTTCCAAGCATTCTTGTCTTTTTTGACACCGATAAATATCGGTGTCAAAAATACTTGTTTTGTCACCAACAGTAAGGCCACGCTGTAGTTCGCTCAGCAGCCACCTATAGAATTTTGACAATAAAATGGCGCCTACTGTTTGCTTGTATGAAAAAGGTTTACGTAAATCGTTCGGATGCCCATATCCTGAGGTTTCTAATTGGTGTTGAAAATATTTGTGGCCAAAGGACGTGGCCGAAACTTGTATGGAGCTGTGCCCTGGAAAAAAACACTTATTCATGGCCATCGACAAACAGTACGTCATATTAAAGCTTATAATTATGTCCATACGATCGTTTAATTTTTATGATCTGAAAACTTGCGAGAGACATAATATCAGCATAACAACTTGCAACAAAATTACTTAGGCGCATTTTGTTGCAAGTTGTTATGCTGATATTATGTCTCTCGCAAGTTTTCAGATTATAAAACTTAAACGATTGTAAAGACATAATTATAAGCTTTGATATGACGTACTGTTTGTCGATGGCCATGAATATTTTTTTTCGAGGGTAGAATCCGGCCATGTCATTTGATAGGCAGCCTGGTAGATTCTCCTTAATATAAATATACATAAAAGCAGAAAAACCCATGAGTGCAATAATCCTGCACCTCGTACTAATATATTAATAATATTTATTGGATATATTATTACAATTATTTATTGGACATATTCAATAATATTTATTGGACTATTGATCGAGGATTTTATTAATAACCTGTGAAAATTGTACTGTTACTGTCATAAACCTACGTAATATCACCTTGAAAATAGCGAAAACCAAGTTAAATTTGAATTTAACAGATAGACCGTGTAGTTAGCCTTAAGTTAGCGCTTCGGGATGGTTCTACATACATGATATAAATAAGCGAATAAAATAAAATCTTCCCGAATTTAGCTTTTAATAATAATTTCTATTTAGGTTTTTGGTATCATTGGTATTTTTTTTAATAGAAAAAAAAAATACAACGGATAGTTTACTTAATTTGTTTTTTTTTTTTTTTTAATTTAAAAATAATGCCAATGAAAGTATTGTAAGATAAATAATAAAAAAACAGCATGCATTTTAATTTCGCTTCGTTAACCGACTTTGGATGAAAATGTGATGTTCTAACTTAGTTTCCTTTTTAGATAGCTATTGTATTGACTTGTTTTCTTTGTTGTTGTTATATATTTTCAAAGAATCGCGTTGGTGTGTGCAATTTTTTTTATATTTGATGGACAAAAAATCGCAGTTTTTATGATCATTAACAATCATTAGAAATGTTTACGATCTATGAATCTAATGAATTATACTATAAAAATTACTTTGGAGTGATTGCAATATTATTATGTACTTTTTTTACTGTTATTTATTATTATTTCTGATCAATTTAGATTGGCGTCAATTTAACTTTTTTTTTTTTTATCTAGTTTTCCTGTTTTATTCAAAAACGCAAAGTATATAACCTTCTATTATATTTTTTTTCTTTAAAATCTTACATCAATTTCTCTGCTGTGAAATTTAAGTAATTGCAATTTAAGTAATTAAAATTTCCTACACACAGAATTTGTTTTTCCACCATTCATTTTAAAGGCCTTTTTTTCATTATTCTAGTAATTTTCAAAACACAAATGGAAAATAAGCAAAAATATTTTTTTTGGTATTAAGACTTCCCAATCAGTCCCAGTTAAAACACAACACTGTGATTGTCGGCGACAAACAAGTTGGTACGTCTGTTGGTAGCGTTATCAATCGCTAGGATGTCGGCAACCAAGTTGGTGCGTCAGTTGGTAGCCTTGACACATCGCTAGGTTGTCGATAACCAAGTTGGTGCGTCAGTTGGTAGCCTTGACAAATCGCTAGGTTGTCAACAACCAAGTTGGTGCGTCAGTTGGTAGCCTTGTCAAATCGCTAGGCTGTCGACAACCAAGTTGGTGCGTCAGTTGATAGCTTTGTCAAATCGCAAGGTTGTCGACAAACGAGCTCATACGTATGTTAATAGCATTGTTAAATCACGAGGATGTCTACAACAGAGTTGGTACGTCTGTTGTCAAACTACAAGGATTCGTGTCGACAAACCACTTAATACATCTGTTGATAGCGTTGTCAAATCACAAGGATGTCAATAACAGAGTTGGTACATCTGTTGTCAAATTACAAGGATTCGTGCCAACAAACAAGCTAGTACATCTGTTGATACCGTTGTCAAATCACAAGGATGTCGACAACATAGTTGGTACGTCTGTTGTCAAATTACAAGTATTCGTGCCAACAAACAAGCTAGTACATCTGTTGATAGCGTTGTCAAATCACAAGGATGTCGACAACAGAGTTGGTAAGTCTGTTGTCAAATTGCAAGCATTCGTTGGTATAGATAGATAGGGGTGTGCGGTCGTTGGTTTTGTGGCTTCCATTTCTTAGGTTATATCGTAATTTGTAGTTGACGAGTTAGTTTACTTTAGTTAGCGCTATGAAGGCCGACGTCGGTGGGGCTTGCGTCACAGAACCTCCCCTTAGTGTAAAAGATTCACTCCGCAAAATCCGTCTAAGTAAATAGCGACTCTAGTTGCGACGAGTTTAGTCTGGTGGGAGGCTTCGGCCGTGGCTAGTTACCACCCTACCAGCAAAGACGTACCGCCAAGCGATTTAGCGTTCTGGTACGATGCTGTGTAGAAACCGTTGGGGTGTCATAACTTACCCCTTCCAAGTCAGTACACTAACTTGTATAACGTAAAAAAAATTTAATTTAGAAAAATTGTTTTTAGCAACCCTAACTGTGATGTCAACAAAGCGTGATACTTTTCATTATTTCCAGTTTATTGATATTGAATGAGCCGTTTTTAGAGATGTCACTTAAAATTTATGGTACATTTTTGAACTCCTTATAGTTTCCTCAGGATATGAGCTACACTTCTTGTGATATTTTTTCAGACATCTATACATCGTCCCCTACTTAAGACTTTCGGCTAGTTATGGCAAGTAACCAACACACTGTATATTATAATTAATATACAAACACAGATAAGATTAATCACAGTTTTATTATAGTGCAATACATGCGTGAAGCCCCGACGTCGGTCAAGTGCCATGTAGGTACAAATATCCTTATTTTGTTTGTACCACTTGTATATAATATTAAACCTGTACAATCTTACGCACTGGTGGTTCGATGTGCGAAAAATTAGGAATAACAATTTGCCGCCATTTTTTTAAAATTTTCCCCTAATAATAATCGCCATGGAGCATCCGTAAATGTTATTATCGTCTAAATAGATAAACGCGCGTACATGTTATTACCGTCTAAATAGATAAACTCGTTCGTTCGTTCGTTTCAGCTGACGGACGTCCACTGCTGGACAAAGGTTTCCTGCAATGATTTCCAGCCCGCACGGTCCTGCGCTAACTGTATCCAGCGCCTTCCTGCGACTCTTTTAATGTCGTTAGTCCATCTGGTCGGAGGCCTGCCAACACTGCGCTTACCCGTGCGGGGTCGACATTCCAGTACTTTGTGTCCCCAACGTCCGTCGGTCCTACGAGCTATGTGTCCCGCCCGTTGCCACTTCAGCTTCGCGATACGTTGAGCTATGTCGGTGACTCTGGTTCGTCTACGGATCTCCTCATTTCTGAGGAGGAGGAGAAACTCCGAGCATAGCTCTCTCCATCGCCCGCTGAGTGACTCTGAGCCTTCCTATAAGGCCCATAGTAAACTCGCGTAAATGTTATTACCGTCTAAAATCTAAATAGATAAACGCGAATTGAATAGGTCGGCAGATTCAGTGCGTTTGAATTCAACCGTGTAGGTGACTTTTAGGTCATGCGTAGCGGGCTTGATACGGATTTTATTGTTATTTTATTGTTCAATTAGCGAATGAAATTTTTTAAATTTTATAACCGGGTGTGATTTTATCTACAATTTGGCAATAATGACCGATATACAATGATGCTATTGGTCAAGTGACAGAGTATAGATCATACGAAGTTCACTATTACCAAAAAAAACTTGATTATAAGTAAAATTTGATTTTTCGCGCCCGGATGGTACCCATCTCCCTCAAATGAAGAACATAATAAAGTATAATGTATACGGATTCAGCATTGGTTGCAAATAACTGAAAAAAAAACTTTTTAAGCCACCGTTGTAACTATGTGGCAAGGGTTTAAATAAGAGCTTCTAGAAATACTCATTCGCTAATGGAACAGCAAATGATATTTTAACTATACATAATAATTAACTATACCTGTGAGATTAAATTACGATACTTAACATGCCCCCTGATTGCGTAAGAAAAACGTATTCATCGTTATCGTAAACGCTAGCGAATTCTGTCCGCTGATTGGGTACCTGATTTGCGTCAGCCAATCGCGGCGCTGAATTCGCTAGCGATTGCGATAACGATGAATACGTTTTTCTTACGCAATCAGGGGGATGTTCAAGTAACCTGTAACAAAAATCATTGCTCGCAACCGCTCTACTAAAAATCTTCTTCGTTGTTTAGTTGTTAGTTGTAAATGCTGGGTTCGGATTAGATTTACTTAGTTGTTTTATCACTTTGCAGCGATGACTCGAGAGACGGTTATGCAATTGGGTATTTGACTCCAATTTTTTTATTACTTTATTATAAAGTAGAATTAAAATAATGACGTGCACTGAAAGAACTAATTAAATCGATCAAATAACAAAAAAGTTATAAGCATTTAAAGATTTGTGATTAGACAGAGATAGCAACATGAAATTGTGACGTCACACCGTACCAATGCCATAGTAGCTTCGTGCGGCTTCATACAAATTTTCGTTTTGCGAGAAAGGGATAGAAGATCCCCCCACTCCAAAGTTTAAACGCCTGTAACTTTGTAAATCTTCGTTGGATTTTAATATTTCTTTCACTGAACGTTATTATTTTTATCCTAGTTTATAATAAAGTAATATTTTTTATCAAATTCAAAAGTAGTGTAAGACCCAATGGGGTACTTTGTGACGTCACAATTTCATGTTGCTATCTCTGTCTAATCACAAATCTTTAAATGCTTATAACTTCTTTGTTATTTGATCGATTTAATTAGTTCTTTCAGTGCACGTCATTATTTTAATTCTACTTTATAATAAAGCAATAAAAAAATTGGAGTCAAATACCCTATTATGTTTGTTTTGATCCTTTACATTTCTCAACAACTTTTTTCCCCCATTGTGATTTCGGCTTTCTCGCATGGCTATTTCCATATACACTTTTATCATATCCGAGTATATTAAAAAACATTCAGTCTAAATCTAAGATGAATTCAAATTTTTTGTGGATTTTCGCAATTTTTAAGCTAATAAGACATAATAGGCTTATGGCAGTCAAATTGCGGGAATTCCAGTATCGTCTTCACGTGTTAATATATAAATCTCTGCTTGAGTGTCGAGTTAAAGAAATTAATCCGAGATTTGCGAGTTACTCATTTAAAACTCGATACTCCAACTAATTTCCTAGGATAGACATTTTTATGCAAAAATTTTGATATAAACATGTAAAGATGTAACTGCCACTCTCGCAAAATGACTGCCATAAGCCTATTATGTGTAATTAGCGTACAAATTGCAAAAAAAACACGAAATTTTTGAATTTCGCGAGCAGACCTGTTGAGTTCGCCTTAAAATAAAATCCTTAATATTTAACTCGTTTGACAAAATTTTATATAATATAGTGCTCAAATAATTCTTTAGTCTTTATCATAAATGTAATGTATTTTTTTTATAAAACTGACCTTTAATATTTTTAAATACACATACGTGTGTTCGGAGTCGCTAATAATACATAAAATTCATTGAAATTAAGTTAAAAAAAAATATATAGTCCAAGTATAATTTTGTTACTAAAAGTGATGAGTTTGCAGCGTATTGGTTGCAGCCAATATCACGTCATGAATGCCTCGCTGCTATTGGCTACAGCTGATATGACGTTTATAACATGCCACAGTTTTCGTAATAAATTTTTAGTTTTATTTAAATTCCTTTTAAATCGAATACAGAATAAACTAACTATAGAATTTAGTTTGCGCATAGCTTTATTTTATTTTTTTTACTTACACAATATATAGGGTGTAATTTTGTAAGCTGTTAATTGAGTGTGGCGAAAACTTAACTTACGAGTTTATGAGAGGGTTGACCATTGAAAACGCAATGGAGTTGTTTAATAAATAATTAAGTATTGTTTAAGTACTTGTGTTATACTTATTCGATAATATTTAATGAGACAGAGTATATTTGCCAAGTATCTTGAGTATTGAGTTTTGTCATGTAAATGACAACTGCCAAAATTAAACACCCCCTATATCTCTTATACCCTTGTATGTATATTATTATGTATATTTATATAATTTTGTATGTTTTAACAATAAGTAAGTCCAATTATTAGTTCGTTTTACTTAAAACCGTGCCTTATTGCAATTATGTTAAGTTTGTTTTTTCATTTCACTATACTTAGGTATGTACCTACTCTTTAAGTTTTTTTCTAGCATTAACTCAAAAGTCTGGTTTATAACCACCGCAAATGTAATATTGTATTATAAATCAGATTTTCTTTAGAGGCAATAATAATTCATATTATTTTCTTTTAATATGTAAAAATGCTTTCCCCTGCGATTCTATTATTGTTTACATCATAGTCCATTTCGCAGACGTAGATATACAAAGGATTGAGGGTAGATACACAGAAAATTTTTCTTCGTTCTTCGGTTCTTTTTTGTATTTCTTCTGCCTGAGAAGTAAACATGTAATATGGGTGGATTAGTTATCTATTTAACAAATAGAATATAACTATTTTACGTTTATTTGGAACGGGGTTAGTGCATAAATGACATTTAGAATTTGAAATTTAGAAATTTTAATATTTAACATCTGAAAATACCTTACAGACATTTTCAGTCTGAAGTTCACTATTTTTCTTAAAAAAAAATCAATTTAAAGCCTTTATATTTTATTTTTAAACATCTTATTATAATTTGGTCGGAAATTCCTCACCCAAATAGTTTTTTGTATATCTACATCTACATGTGTAATAAAAAATAAATAATATAATCTGTGATTGCTAAGTTGTCTCAAAGTCACAACTGTCACGTGAACACTTGACAGCTGTCAGATTGTAGCTACGCCAGCCAATTACCAAAGTAATATGTAACGAATATTTTGTATAGAGCGCCCGATGAGCCTTGATGCTTAAGACTTACGGTGTAAAACATAGTTGCAAGCATTAAAGCCTCTCGGACGCGCTACATCCGCCTCGTTGTGCTCAGTCGTTTTTATTTTATTAAATGCACTGCTAAATTTATTTTTTATTTTTATTTTCTCCCTTTTTTTACAACATAGCACAGAATACCATAATAGTACCTCACTGTCACTGCTCTCTATTCTATGGATCGCTGACTGTCAACGATTTCGCCATTTTGGAGCTGATTGTTGCATAGTCAGGCGCGAGTGTCCATGGAACTAAAATAAAATGACATTCTAAACGACGGTCACAAACAACAAATACAAAAAAAAGGAACTGTCAGAATTGTTAATCCTATGGATTAACATGTAGGTATGTCATAATTAGAGATGTGCTCAATTGCTCATGGTACAGAAAATTACCGCAAGGTGGGTTAAAGAAATTGCGTCTCTAGCGCTGACACAATAAAGTGCATTTCAGCTTGCATCAGCGCCGCAGTAACGTCGTTATTAACGAAACGTTGTGTTCTCTTTCTATCGCCTTACTTTATCTACTACTCCCCACTATCTCTTTCTATCATCGCAACAGGGGTCCTGATAAAACAGCTGAGCGGTCGGCGTATGTACTTTGTACCCACAGTAAACCCCCTTTTTTATAGTTTAAAAAGGAATTAACGTGAACTCAACGGGTCTGCCCGCGAAATTCAAAATTTTCATGGTTTTTTGCAATTTGTACGCTAATTAGACATGATAGGCTTATGGCAATCAATTTGCGAGAATGGCAGTATCATCTTTACATAATTATATCAAAATATTTGCATAAAAATGTGTATCCTAGGATATTAGTCCGAGTATCGAGTTTTATGTGAGTAACTCGCAAATCTCGGACTAATTTCTTTAACTCGACACTTTCGAGCAGAGATTTTTATATAAACACGTGAAGAAGATATTGGGATTATCGCAATTTGACAGCTATAAGCCTATTATGTCTTATTACCTTAAAAATCGCGAAAAACCACGAAAAATTTGAATTTCGCGGGCACATCCGTGGTGTGCTCCTTAATATATTGGTATTTTGTAGTTTGTTTATTTTACTATTATTTTCAAATCTTCATTTATATAAATAATTATTGCATCACTACCACTACAATATCTTTGTCAGTTAAATCTCTAGAAGTTTCTTGTACCTAGTTGCAGTGTAAAGCGATTTCTTTAGTCTATGGTAACGAATAAAAAGTATTAATATAAAATAATGCTGGATTGTATATACATAATCATAGAAGTATATAATTTAAAAATAAATTATGTACAATAGTTCGAAAAGCTCTATTTAGAGCGATTTTTAGCGCTTTCGTAAAAGTCTTGTAATTTTTTTATTACCTGTATAAAATTTGTATGTATAGTCTGTAGGTACTTAAAAAAAGTAAAATACTTAATGTTGCTCGTTAAATGTTCGGTGATTCAAAAATTCTACCAAATATTCTATCCAAAAATTAAATCTTCAAATAACTGGCAGCTGTTGTTGATATTTTAGAAAAAGCACTGCCTTTTTAATATACATAACGTGTTCCCAACAAAATGTATCATTTTTGGTGATTTACATAAATTCATTCAAAAATATCAAAATACCCAGTAGGAAATTTGTAGGAAACTATTGTTTTTAACGTGAATACTATATTAAATCACATCAATAGGTGTTTTGTGTGCTTTTTATATAATATCAAAATTGATACCTTTTGTGGACTCGTATCGTAAGTAATAAAATCAATTTTTGTGCTTTACTAGTGTTGCCAAATTTGTATTTACACAGCTGCCAGTGGTAAATTCGAGCCCATTCTAGATGTACAGTTAGCTACAGTTTAATAATAATCATTTGTGCGAGCGTGCAGCGCATTGGCTGCAGCTGATATGACGGCATAGATACCTCGACGCTATTGGCCACATCTGTCGTCTTAGTGCCGCGCTCGCAGCGTATTGGCTGCAGCCGATATGACGTGATACACTAACCAGTCGTCTGTCGTTTTACATCCAAACTGGGCTCGGTACTTTTTGTATCATATCCAGACCAGTAGGCTTATTCTGTATTGTTAGTTAATAACCTCATTCGGTTGTTAACTAAAAATGAAGACAAAAATCTTATTTTCGTATTCACTTTGCACAAGTTACCAAAGTACTTAGGTTAGTGTTAAAAGACAACTAATATTATGTGAATGTACTCTGTGGTCACAGAACACAAGTCTGTGATGGGAAGTTATTAATCTATGAAATAATCAATGTAAGAAATCTGTGGTACTATCTCATCCCTTATTATCAATGGCTGCCGAAGTAAAGACATCGTTCTCAATTTAAAATAAAGTCTTTTAATTTTTCCCAATCCCGAAATCCGAATAATTTTACAGTTGGCAAACTTGTGCATACTGAATACTAATTAAAATTTTGCATCCGTGTAGTTAGTGATTCATTGAGGGTTGCAAACTGAATGACACAGAATCAGCCCACATGCGGGATATAAACACGGCTTTTATAAACACACAAATAGAGCACCAGTCCAGTTGTATTTGTAGCTTAGTGCGATGTATATAGCGTGTGTATTTACTGTGTATACATAGTGATTATATATACATAAATGGTATTTTTGCATGACTTTCATATTTGTAATATTTGACTGTTTTACTTTGGTCGGATAGAAGTTGCCATTCATGTCATCCCACTTCTGAAGGAAAATAATTTACTGCAATCGTATCCAAAACGAGAAAATCAAAAGTCAAAAAGCGGTCCTTACAAAATAGCTCTATAGATGACACATTCTGTCAAATACGTCAGGGCGTATATAATAAGGGCGCTTACCAAAAAGTGTAAATATGTGCTTATTGCACTTTTTGATATATCTAAACCGTCGATTAAATTAAATCTATTATTTTCATGAATAAATAGATGGTTGGTTTAGTTTTTTTGTATTAAATTGTAACCTTTTGCATCAGGAATGGAATAAATGACATGAATGGTAGTATATATGAGGCCGAAGCGTAGCGAGCCGTGTGATTTACTTACCGTTTTTCTTGCCACGTAATCGCTCCCGTTTGCTTAGTCTTTAACACTGTAAGCCCGTACCGTCCTAGCGTCGATGAATTTAGTCCTCTTTTAATAATTTCATGCCGATGGACAGTAACTGAACGGTTTATCATAGGTTTGTGTCTCTTATACTGAATTTTTGATTTACGTCCTTTTTGAGTAAAATCCTAATTGCCTATATTATAATGTTTTGAATTTCTCAATAACCTAGAGTAAGTGTAAATTCAACTTATTGTCATAAACTTTATTCCTATAAAGAGCCCTCACTTTGGTGATATTTGGGAAACTGTTTAAGTAATGTAAAAACATAAGGTCTCTACTTCAGTGGCATTTGAGAAATCAGTTAATAACAGTAACATAATATCAAAGGGAGACGTAAAAATTCAATAAGGAACCGTTTAGTTACTGTACGCTTGCTTATTCGGAAAACTAGCTTTTTCTAAAATAAATCCAATTGTGTGTATTTAGGTAAATATAAGAGTTTTATATATAAAGAAAAATTTGTAAGTAAAGCACATTGCAAATTGTTTATGGGTGGTCCTCTGGGCCGCCGTCCCGTGCAATAACTTTTCTATACGAATTAAATATTGAAGTAATTATATTAAGAGCGTAGTGTCGGTAGTGTGTTGTGCTGCGATTCCTGCGTCTTGCTTATACGGTCCCGGTTATGTGCGCAGATACATTCACTAAAACTAATTAAAAAGCAACGTACACGATTTCAAGAACTAATAATTTTAGCAAGAATTAAAAATCTTCTATTCATAATAATATCATTGATTATCATCATTCGCGATGGCACGGCAAGGGTTTAAGTTTTTACCAATGGACATTCAAACGTATGGGTATAGAAATACGACATACATTGCTATGACGATTGGTTTGAATGTCCCTGGGTAAAAACTTCCAATCCCTTGCCGTGTCGTCGTTATGTGCGCCTTAAATATACGAAAAATACTGACTCTTCAAAGTATCTGTAAGTTTTTGGCCAATAGAATAATTTGAAAATTGAACTTGGTGAGTAATTCTGCTCTGTGTTTTTTTTAATAGATATTTTATATTTTAATTAGTTTTAGATGTCAGATTTGTCACCATCGCTCGCTAATTTCATTCATTGTTGACTTGTCAATTTATTTGTACAATTAATGACAATTAATGTAATATTTCTTCCATGTAATTACCTTTTAAAGTGCTTATATGTCTATATTTTTGGATGAATAATGATAACGTGAAAATGTCTATGATGTAACGCAAAGCAGTATTAAAATGAACATGCAAGCAAAGACTTAGAAGAACTTCTTTAATTTGTTTTTATATTTATACTCAAATAAAATATAGGTTACTACTTTGCTATGTTTTCTTTAGTATTTTAATATTACCATGTTTCCAAGGATAGTTTTTAGAGATAACTGCGTGTTCCTAATTTTTCTTTTCACCAATTTTCTAATTCTAATTTTGTTTTGTAAACGCGTGCCATTAAAGAAAGATATCTAAAAATGGCGGCCACTTAGTCGCTTACCGAGTGCAGTTATATTAGTTACAGGAATATTATGTAATATTTCAATAAATATTTCACGTGTCAGTGAAAGACAAGAGACCTGCCGGCATTTTTGATTCTTTTGGTTGTTAGTAAGGTGAAAACGAACCAAAATGAAAATAGTTTCCTCACAGTTTCCTGAGTTGGCTCTTAAAGCTACTAATAATAATTAATTTGAAACCAAATGTATATTGCTCAAATATTTTTACGGACCTCGAATTCGTATTGATACGGTACAACAAATCAATTAAGCAATAGAAATGTATTATAAATGTGAACCCTTATTGGATAGATGTGAGTTTCTGAAACCCCAATTTTATGTGTAAATAAAAAAAAATGACTATTCAATTATTACTATAGAAACTATTCAACTATAACTGCTATACTTCAAAAACCGAAGCAATCTTACTTCCTATCTAGATACATCTATGTTTGTTCTATATAGTTTAAATTTTTGACTTTAACAAGGACTTTATTTCCCAAAAATATCGAAGAATAAGCCCATCTTACTGTCAAACAATATTATATTCCTAGCTTTGATGATATTTAAGAACCTGCAAACTCTTAACTATTTAAATAATAACCCTACATATGGACCCCACTTTGGTGGTATTTGGGAATTTTGTGGTCTGACATAAGATCTGTGGTCTGACATATTTCAATATTAAAAGTTATACTCTTATGGAATATAATGGCATTAAACACTTGCATTTTATCTCGTTTCCGAGTGTGTGAGATGAGTTTTTTATTCAAAAATACTCTATCCAGTAAGGGTGATTATAAAGTATTGTGTGCGTACCTACATTTCAATAATAAGCTACCTCCTTGCAGCAGCATTCGAGACACCAAAATTGAATTTAATAAAAAGTAAGTATAAAATCGTTTTGTAATAATTCAAAATACATAATAAAATATTGTGAACATTCGTTGTATCTGTTTGCATGTAATGCTGAACTAAAGTTAATTGTAGGTAGCAGCAGTAGTCTATTCTGTTAGGATTTAGCAAACAGGGGTACCCTAGGAAGGCCTTCCTTACCCGGGAAATAGGCGCAGAAAAAATCTCTTAAGGCGCATTCATATTAGCCACAAAGTGAAGCGCGGCTGCGGCGCTGCAGACGCACTGCTGTCGCTTGATTTGAGAATCGTATTGTTGTACATAGTTTCACGATGGACTCTGACGGAAAAACACTGCTCGATTTGTACAAAAAAATACATGCGCGCAGCACTAGTCGATCGATGAACGGACGCGCGGCGGCAGCGCGTCTGCAGCGCTGCGGCCGCGCGTTGCTTATTTACATAGATTTACAAAGTAGCGCGGCTGCAGCGCTGCAGACACGCTTCTGCCGTGCTTTACTTTGCGGCTAATTTGAAGGCGCCCTTAACTGGGAGAGTTTTTTTTAAGTTTACGTTACTACCCACGACACCTTCCTTGCAGTCCCTTAGCGAGTTATAAACGTATTCGAACCTCACAAATCATAGGACCAAGGTTTTTACACGCCAGTAAGTAGCTATATATAATTCCTACATTATTCGGCATGTGATAATGCATAGCATATGAGAGATTGCGTGGTACTTCCCTTTTAATCAATCCTCCAATCACAGCTCCCTGTCTCCGATCTGCCAAGTAATCCTCCAATCAGGGGCGAGCTCGTGCTTTTGGTTTCACGTGGTCACAGGTTGGCGGCGGTAGCTGCGCTATCTTCATAGGAGTCTCTCACCAGGAGGCCTTATTGAGATGCTATGCATTATCTCTGCTCAAATAATACAAGTTTTATTGTTTTGTAAAACTTGCACTATTATTCGGCATGTGATAATGCATAGCATTTGAGAGACCTGTTTATTAACTCCTGGTGACCACTAAACGACGCTATGTGAAGCTATAGAGGATTTTGATATATTAAAATAATAGATTAGGTACATTGAAAATTTAATCTTCATTTTTAAGAATCAACACAAAACAAAAGTATCCATAATACAAACAAAAAGGTACAACAATCAAACTTTATGACTTTCATTGAACATTAGATAGGCTCAAAATTTGCAATCAGATTACAAGCTGTGTCCGCATAAGATCGGCCAATAATTTGTTTGCAATAAAACTTAGAAAAGGTATTCTCTCTACGCCAATTGCCACGAGAGAGAATATCTTCAATGGGTAGGCTTTCATACCAACTCAAGGACGCTACGGCCGAGCGAACACTTCCGGGTGATGCTTTTATATTAGCATCTTTTAGCACCGATTTGATCCAGTTGCCAATGACTGTCCTAGACGCTGCGCGAGCTTCTCCTTTTACTGTTATAAACAAATAGTCGAGACTCAGGCCTACCCGTCTGTGTGCGCTCAACTCAATTAGTGTCTTAGACCAATAAACAGGACAAACATTTTTATTAGGATGTTGTAAAAGTTTCCAACCTGATTGTCTGTGCGTTGCAGTATCGGTTTTTGATCCAAACTCGGGGTAGAATATAACATGGTCACTACCGTCAATGAAGTGGCCTAATGAAATTTTTAAAAGGGTAAGATCATGAACGCGTCTACCTGATGCCAATAGTAAGATGCAAGCCAGTCTACGTGACGCTTCAAACAAAGTTACTCTACTTGGTGTATTATTTTGCAACCAGACAACCAGGTCACTAGGGTCCCAAATCGGAGATTTCTCTGCTCTTGGACTTTGAAGAGAGATGGCTTTTAGTATGTGTTTGACTAAGAAATGTGAATTTAAGTTCTCTTTATTCTTGGTCTGACTAAAAGTTGTCACCACTGATTTATGTAATAAAATAGTGGGATAAGCTAATCTCTCTTCAAGAAAGAGGAAGGCTAAAAACTTGGCTAATATGTTCCCATCAGGACATCTATAGTCAAAATTATATTCTTTGCACCATTTTACCCATCGTATCCAAGCTGGGGTATAGGTTCTTAAAGTCGATTCTCTCCAACTTTGTCTTAAGAGGGTTCTTTCTGATTCTGACCAGGATTGGGTTTCTTGGCCCCAGCCCCAATTTTCCAAACAAAAAGCTGCATTTCCTGTACCCGAGGTGGAGGAACCCCGGTGGTCTGATCTATCAAGACCTGTTCCAGATCCATGATTTTCATAGGTTTTCTCAAAGCCCTTCTCCGTAGGTCTGGTAACCAGAACGCTCTGTCCCACATTGGGGCCACAAGGAGGAACGTTCCTTGTGCCGAGTTCAAATGATGAAGTACTCGGGGTATCAAACTCGGTGGTGGAAACACCCAGGCCAGATGATAATTCCACACCCGGCTGAAGGCGTTGCAAAAGGTTGCCGATAAGTCCAAGCAATCTTTGCTGACATAATCTTTCACGACTCTCGATTGGTTGGTGGCAAAAAGATCGATTTGTGGTGTTCCGAATTTCTTGAATATTCTCATCAATGCAGTCCGTTTCAAGGTCCACTCCGATGCCATTTTGCCCCGAGATAATCCGTCGGCAATGTCGTTGAATCTGCCTGGCAGATATTCGGCCGTGATCGATATGTTCCACTTGTCCAAGACCCTCATTAGTTGATATGTTAGGTTGAGTAGGGCTATTGACCGCGTTCCGCCCTCCTTCCTGATGTAGGATACCACCGTCCGATTGTCCGTCTGTAATACCAGATGTTGCCCTTGTAGTTGACGTGTGTAGCGACTTATTGCCGCTACGATGGCGAACATTTCCTTGCGATTGCAATGCCAATTGAGTTGGTCTGGACGCCACTTGCCCGAGGTCATGAAGTCGTCCATCTGCGCTCCCCACCCGAAATCGGCTGCATCCGTTGTCAGAAAATGTGACGCCATTTTCGGGTGTAAGGCGTTCTTTACTTGAGGGTTTTCCAATGCATCGCTCCACCACTGGAGATCCGCAGCCACTGATGCCGTTATACTCTCTGGTTTGGTCGGAGGCAGGTTGAACATGGTACGAGCATGTCGTTGTAGTTGGCGACAGTGTAATCGCCCTCTGGGGATGACGAAGTTGGCGAAGTTCATCATGCCCAAAATAATTTGAGTGTCCTTTAGAGATAGTTTCTTCTTCGCCAGAGCTTGATTCACGCTGAACTTGATCATTTGAGTCTTTTTCGCCGGTAGGCGCTTGAAATTGCGATTCGTGTTCCACACTATGCCTAAATACTCTATTTCTTGAGTAGGCTTTAGTACCGATTTTGCGTAGTTTATGGTCCAGCCTAGTGATTCTAGCACGTTGATGGCTATCCTGGATTGTTCCTGAAGCTGACTCTTCGTTTGGCTGGCGAAAAGGAAATCGTCCTAGTATACGATTGCTCTCAATCCTTTGTTCCGTAAGACTTGTACTATCCAGTTGGTCAGAGTAGCAAAATTCTTCGGAGCACAAGATAGGCCGAAGGGTAAACTCGTCATTTGTAGCACTTGTCCCTTGTAGAACAATCGGAGGAATCTGCGATGACACTCCCTGATACTTAGGTAAAAGTATGCTGATGAGAGGTCCAGTTTCACCATCCAGTCGTCCTTCTGCAGAAAATGAGGTACCCGATGGTGAGAGATCAGCCTGAACGGTTTGGGTACTATGTGTTCGTTCAGCCGTTTTAGGTTGAAAATAGGTCTGTTCGAACCATCGCTCTTCTTGGTAAGAAACATTTTTGAAATGAAGCTGGACCCCAAATTTTTCTGATCTGGGACTTCTAGCACGCGCTGCTTCAATAATAACTCTATTTGTTCTGTCATCTGGGATGATTCCGGAGTCTCGAAGCGACGCAGGATACGGGGATGTGATTGGACAAGAGCGGGTTTGGAGGTAAATGGCAGCCGCATTCCCGTTATCATATCGAGAAGGGCCTTCGGAGCCCGAAGCAACTGCCACTGTCTTCGATACGCTCGAAGGCAGCCTCCGTAAAACTCGGGCTGGGATGGCCGCGAGTCATTTGTCAGATCGTTTCTTGGCAGGCTCGTTGTTGCCCTTCTTAAAGGAGTTCCTCGCTCTGTACGAATTCTCCTTAGCCGTTACGGCAGCATAAGAATTGAATTTGCCACCTTTCGCTTTTGAATGGTTGTCTTTGGCACGAAAGTTCCGTTTAGAAGAAGATGTGTCACGTGCTTCACTCGATTTAGAAGTTTGATTCCGATTTTTCTTTGCCTCTTTATCCAGAGCAAACCAAGGCCGGATCCACTTGTCCATGCCACCCGTGTTCTGAACATACAGTCGCAACTGATCTTCATCGAAAAGGCATTTGCGACTAGGAGGAATCTTACGTAGACCCTCTTGCAAGTTCTTGTTAGGCAGCTCGTTCAAAACGCGGTCACGGCGTATTTCTATATATTCAGCCCGCTTGCCACAAACAATTTGCATAATTTCTTCACTGGTTTTATGGAATTTCGACGAAGAATGAAAAAGGTTCGATATTTTGTCAAAAACATTAGCTGCATTGAGCACCGTGTCGGGTGCCGCTGACCAATCGACAAAATGTTGAAGGTTTTTCTTAAGTAGCTCACGTTGCTCAATCAAAGCATTGCAAATGGCGGCCATAGCCTTTTCGGACCCAGCGATGTTGTCTTTCCCTTTCACGAATTGCCTGAGCTCATCATTAACTTCGAGATCAACAAAACCCGGTGAGGCGTTATGAACCTTTAAGGCGTCTATGTAGCGGATATCTTTCCACGCTCGGTCACCAAATCGTTGAAGATCTGCAAGCATTTTTAGGCGCTCCGAGTCGGCAGAAGGTACTCTGGGATCTTTTAGAGATGTTTTAATTTGACCCAAATCCAGAAAACGCATTTCACTTGGTGGATCGATGTTGCTAGGCCGTATTAAAAAGTCATTTGGATTCGAGGTAACTATTGGCGGCGGCATAGGGCGCGTCGCCGTACCGGCAGGCGTAGGTGAGGTAGTTATATAATCATTTACACCCGCGGCGTATGAACTTGAGGGTAATGTCGGCAATGCTGTCGGCGTCGCTGCGTAAGTATGACTGTTCAATAATCTGGTCAAAGTATTGACCTGATTAACTAAACTCTGGATATAAAAATCTTTGGAGGACTCACCAAAGTTTCTTCTTTTTGCCTTACTTGACACTGAACCGCTTTCATCACTCGATCCAGAACTCGAATCGTCGTCCCGCTCGTGATGACGCCGCTTATATCCGGACGCTGGCCCATTTTCCGTGGTGCCGCCGCCACCGCCGTTATCGTTGCGTTCCTCGTTATTCGATTCCATAATTCACTTTCAATAACCGAAATAATTACAATACACGAAAAAATTTTTTCGCATCTACAAATTGCGAGATCGTGTTTTTGTTTCGGGAAGTAACGACGCTATGAAGATAGCGCAGCTACCGCCGCCAACCTGTGACCACGTGAAACCAAAAGCACGAGCTCGCCCCTGATTGGAGGATTACTTGGCAGATCGGAGACAGGGAGCTGTGATTGGAGGATTGATTAAAAGGGAAGTACCACGCAATCTCTCATATGCTATGCATTATCTCTGCTCAAATAATACAAGTTTTATTGTTTTGTAAAACTTGCACTATTTTTTATATATTTTTACTTGCGTAAAATCAATGTTTTTTTTTTTAATGCAAACTTATTGATTTTTTTAGTCATTAGATAAAATTTTTTGGTTCGTCGCTATTTAAATGATGCTTTATACTATAAACCGTTAAGCTCAGACGACCGCGACCCGCGCTCGTCTGACTCGTCGTAATGACCCATTTCAGACGAGCGCCGTTCGCGGTCGTCTGCAGTGGAAGGAGGGTTATACAGTTTTCAATAAGAGAAAATGCTACGATCAACGAATTATTAAGCAATATCGCATTATTATTTGTTTGTTAACATTTGTAACGTATCTAACGGTGTGATTAGAAATGGGTACAATTTATGTGCTCACCAAAAAAAATTTGTTTACCCTAAAACTTAGTACCAAATAAAATAAAATAAATAACTCCAAATAAATTAGGTTCATTTCTACAATACTTCAGGAAACACAATTTGGTGAGCATTTATTTATTGGGAGTAATTTAAGTGAGTTTCTGGTAGGCATTTAAATACAAGCCATTAGAAATGGAGTTTGTGCTACTGGTAGGAGCTGTCGATGCTACTTCGCTGTGCAACATGTTAGACGACCTATACAATATACAACATTTACTAGTTAATTTACATAGTATGACCAGAATTAATATGCCTTTTATACAATACCAATCACTCATTGCTTATTATAACACTTTAAACACAATTAATCACTATTAATTACTATTTGACGCTTCACTTCACACTTCACTTAGCTTTGCTTATGATAATCACTTTAAACACAATTAACACAATTGATCACTACAATTTGAACTTCACTTGACACATTTCACTTAGCTATTACCGCTCGCGTTACTAAATTAAGACTATCTTCTCGTTCTCGCCGTGTCGCCCTTTTTATGTAGTCGTTCCACCCTTTGTACAAGTAAAACGCGTAAGTGGCGCCACCGTGCGCGCAAGTGGCGCCGCCGGCCCAATGCTGCCATCTGCGCGACCGGAAACAAAGCACGCCAGTCACGGGCGACAACACTCGGCCCTCCTGAACACGCATCCGTCCCTGGATGCGTCCATGTCTGGTGCAGTAACTGAGAACAAAACCACAATCAGAAATTTGCCTAAGCTATTTCCTGAATTCCAACGAGTGGCCTCCAATCTACTATCCCCTCGACGGCCAGCAATTAGAGGTCCACCCGACAAGGACTTCAAAACATTTACCAAAGGGACTAATGCTACTTGCACATCAGATACATAGACTCATTCCGAATTGTTCCATCAACGGTCAGTTATTAAGACTCATAGCTTTCCCTAGGCGATGCCTTTGGCCAACCCTAGTCGCATATCACTATGAGTCTTAACTTCAATTGTAACGTATTTATTTTATACGATTAAATAAATATCGTCACAAGGACATTCATCTATGTACTGATATACAAGTTCGAAGCATATACATTAGACACCAAAATAAACC
Organism: Coenonympha glycerion; assembly: GCA_963855885.1. Lineage (NCBI taxonomy): Eukaryota > Metazoa > Arthropoda > Insecta > Lepidoptera > Nymphalidae > Coenonympha > Coenonympha glycerion. Next base: position 2,124,386 of record OY979651.1, read on the forward strand.
ATTTAATGTCCATCATCATCATTTCAGCCTGCGGACGTCCACTGCTGGACATAGGTCTTCCCAAGCGCACGCCACTACACCCTGTCCTCAGCCTTCCTCATTCAGCCGCTTCCCGCCGCCCGCTTGATATCGTCGGTCCAGCGAGCTGGAGGTCGCCCCACACTACGCTTACGTGAACGCGGTCTCCACTCCAGGACTTTCCGGCTCCAACGGGCATCGCTCCTACGACAAGCGTGACCTGCCCACTGCCACTTCAGCTTGCTATGTTCACTTCAGGTTTTGGCTATGTCGGTGACCTTGGTTCTCCTGCGGATCTCCTCATTAATGATTTAAGAATTTAATGTCCAATCAAAAATAATATCTTGACAACATTCGACATTATCATCTTATTATATTGTACATTGACTTTATGAAGGTTGTTACCTAAAAGTTCCTATAGCTATCACACATGAGTCCACCCATTTATCGCTCGGCCTCTCCTGATTTGAATGAGTCGCGAATGGAACATAATATGCTTGAATCCCGAAATCATACGAGTAGTAACCAGTCTCCCTCAATAATATTGTTTATGTGAAAACTTTTGGAAATATGGTCATTTTCATATTTAACGTTAATGCATGCTCTGACGCGTAGGCAAGCTAGAACTCTTGTAAACATTAAGTCAACCAGTAGTTATCACAAACACATATATCACATTTATCATAACCAAGAGCCTGTACGTTAGGTTAAAATGTTAACCTCCCCGAAAACGGTATTCATTAATCGCGTTGAAAAATCGCGAACTTAATCGCGGAATTAAAATGATCAAAACGGCATTTGTGTGATTTTATAGCAACCATCATTTGCAATGAATTTCTTTTAGTGGATATCCGTATTCCGTACAGTAAGTATAACCGCGTAATCTATGGAATATGGATACTCGATAGGTAAGTTATTTTATCATTGACATAGTTGGGTAGTTTCGCTGTTCACCGTAATTTTATTTATCTGGCGATACTAATCCACAAACAGTTTTTTTTTTTAATATTTATCAACTAACAATGCCGAAACTTACTTAAGAGGAATCGCTATGAAGAACAATACCATTTTTCAACCACTCTTTAACAATTTTGCGGGTAGTAATTTTTTTTTTAAACATGCGATAGTTTGTCCTAATGTTGATAGTTTGACACGTTTTACGAAATCAAAATGTGCTTTCCACGGCACTTCAATGGTAATGGAATTTCAAGACATGGTAAAAACAGATTTTTTTTTTAACGCGTTTGTAAGCCTAGTTTGTCCATGAAACTAGCTACAATTAGAGAAAAATCGCTACCAATGTTTACAAAAGACGTACACGATTGAAAATGACTTTAACTCAGACTTGATATTTAACTAATTATTCTGAGCAACCCAAACTAATAAACTTCTACGCCATTAGCCACATAGTAACATTATCCGATCAAGGACTTTATATTCCGATAAAGGAAAGCGGAGACTAATAACATATTTTGACTCACTTTTGAAGGACGGCGACAGCGTCGCTTATTCCTTTTCCGATGATGTAGGCATCACTGCTGCTACTAGACAAAGCAATTGTTACCGAATTTAACTGGATGTCTGCCTGCGTTTATGCTTTCTCCTCGAGGCATTCCCGAGCACGTGATTCCGATCCCACTTCTGATGTTAGACGACCTATACAATATACAACATTTACTAGTTAATTTACATAGTATGACCAGAATTAATATGCCTTTTATACAATACCAATCACTCATTGCTTATTATAACACTTTAAACACAATTAATCACTATTAATTACTATTTGACGCTTCACTTCACACTTCACTTAGCTTTGCTTATGATAATCACTTTAAACACAATTAACACAATTGATCACTACAATTTGAACTTCACTTGACACATTTCACTTAGCTATTACCGCTCGCGTTACTAAATTAAGACTATCTTCTCGTTCTCGCCGTGTCGCCCTTTTTATGTAGTCGTTCCACCCTTTGTACAAGTAAAACGCGTAAGTGGCGCCACCGTGCGCGCAAGTGGCGCCGCCGGCCCAATGCTGCCATCTGCGCGACCGGAAACAAAGCACGCCAGTCACGGGCGACAACAAACACTACTGATTAAAGTAACTTTCAATAGACAACGCGTTTTATTTTTACACACATTACCATTGCCGCCATGTAAATCTATGGACCCCCGGTTGTAATGCAAAACTCAAGAAAAAATTGCCCCGACCGGGGATCGAATTTGGAACCTCAGAGTTAGCGGCGCCTTGAAAACCGGCACGCTAACCACTCAACCACGGAGGTCTTCGTCGTCGTCTTAAATCCTATACCTTTAAACGAGCAATTCTTGTATATATATTTCTATATAATCTGGATCTCGGCAACGGGCCCAACGATTTTCATGAAATTTAGTATACAGGGGGTTTTGGGGGCGATAAATCGATCTAGCTAGGATTCATTTTTAGAAAATGTCGAATTTATCAAAAAAATAATAATAAAAATATGACTTCTGCTGCCATCTATTAGCCAGTAGTTAAACTACCGAGCGAAGCATTTCTGCTGCCATCTATTATCCAGTAGTTACACTACCGAGCGAAGCTCGGTTAACCAGATATTCATTATTATAGGTACAAAGTAATTTGGCTTAGTTGCGATTGGAATTCTTTTCGAGTTTTGGATTTCGTTAGGTTCGGAGTCGGACACTTTTTAGCGCTGACCTGAAATATAGTAGTATATCTCACAGGTAGACAATCACCTTTAGGCGTTGGCTCGGTGCGCGTAATTAGTACGGCTAATTGCGTATTTCTTCACCTATATTAAGATTACGTCAAAAGCATATGTTTGTTTCTTTGTTCTGTTGATGTATATTAATAAATGTTATCTCATGAACCCTGTGACGCTCTAGTTCGCCAAAATATTGATTCTTATTATAGCTAGTCATGTATAATGTGACTTAAGAATCAGGATATCTCAGGAATGGTAACTGGGAAAAAAAACCTAAAGACCGTTTTTGTAGAAAATTTTAAGATCTACAACTTTGCCCTGAGGTTTATTTTGGCAAAACTTACCGTGTTCGAGAAAAATCCTAAAAACCTCAATTTTTTTTTAACTTTGACCCCGAATAACTCTTGTGCACAGATTTTAATCTGTGCAAAATCTGTGCTTTTGTGTAGCACATACAGGATTGATGGGGATTTTTGAAACTTTATTTGTAATGGTAATCCCTAGCTCTCAAATTTTAACCAATATTTGGCTTTGTGGGAATTATTGTTATTTTATTATAATATCCCGCGCTAATGTATACGATGATGCGAATGCGAAGAAGGCTGCCTGCGCTGAGTAGAAAGAAGCTCAGAATCCTGGCAAGGGCACTCACGGGGCATTGTGGTTTGAACAAACATATGTTTAACCTAAAGCTCCGTGACACAGACATGTGCAGACTCTGTAGTGAGGAGGAGGAAACTCTTTTGCACATACTGTGCAGTTGCCCAGCTCTGACGCACAGGCGTAGCCGACTCATGGGACGGTATATCCTCCGCCCAGAGGAGGTTAAAGATACCCCTGTAAAGGACGTGCTGCTTTTTCTGGCGGCAACTGGACTTGCAGGGGAATTATAGGCAGCGGCGAGCACAAAAGATCGGCGACGGTCAACGTGCTACCGGGAACGTTTTTAAGGAGGCCCTGCATAGCCGCGACAAGAAGAAGATGAAGATGCGATGATGCGACCGACAGCGGTAGCTGCTGTCAGCGGTAGGTACTGAAATGTACGACCACAGAACACATAATATTATACTCTCTAACGAGAGTGTACGACGCGCGACGCCATATTTGAGTTTTGTCTTCAAAATACGTTTATTTATTTTATTTATATAACTTTATTGCACACACACAGAGAAACACAAATAGAGAGACAAAATACAACGGAACACAGTGAGCGCAAAGGCGGCCTTATTGCTAGTGCAATCTCTACCAGGCAACCTTTGGTGAGAGGATTAGTGTAATGAAGCGCGGGATAGTGCAATTAAAATAAAATAAGATATATACAATAAATAAATATATATAAATATACATATATATATATATATATATATATACATTTAACACCCATATAATACATATATACATATAATATCTACTAATACATGAGCATTTTCCGTTACACTATTTGCATACAGATAGATAATACTGGTACAAGCGACTTTTGAAAATTGAGATGGATTTAGAGTGACGGATTTCATGCGGCAGACTATTCCACAGTTTCACGGACTTGCATGTGAATGAATCGCCGTAGTAACGTGAGCTACTAACTGGCACATGCAAGCGATTGTCTTTACACGATCTTAGATGTTGGCGTTCAACGTTCGAGCCGAGGTAGGTGAAACGCTGCTTTAGGTACGAAGGAGTTTGAGGGTTATAAAGAATGGAGTAAAGGAAGGTGAGCAAATGAAGATTACGGCGGAGTCTGATTGGAAGCCATTTCAGACGAGCTCGGTATTCGGACACGTGGTCAAATTTACGTAGCCCAAAAATAAATTTAATGAACAGGTTTTGCAGGCGCTCAAGCTTGTTGAGCTGCTCCTCAGTTAAGTCAGGATAGGTTCTACATCTTTATAGCGTAGCGTATTTCGTCATTGGTATGGAGAGTCGGCCATCATTAGTAAATAATTAAAAATGGTTCAATGTTAATGTTGCAATAATAATATCTCTTTTTCAATGTCACGTTTTTCGCGCGTTGTTCGGTAGGTAACTTCTTTCAACACTTTTATAATGTTCGTCTATTTTGTTCCGTAGGAACCGAATTTCAACATAATATTATTGACTGAGGGAAGCGATGAGAACAGACTTGTATACTAACAGGGCGAACAGCGCGAAAAAATGTCGCCAGTTTATGGGAGCAAGAATGACTATTTTGCTCCCTCCCCCGTCAGTAGTCAGTATAGGTAGATAGATAAAGACCTATTTCATTTTTTTTGAATTAATAATAATACTGCAGGCAAGGTGACCACAGACACATAGATAAAAAAAATATATAAAAAAATAAACATGTAAGTATTTCGCAAGAGTTTCGACAGATGGCGCTACATTTTCTTGTATGAAGAACGTTTACGTAAAATGTTCGGATGGGCTATCTTGACTATTTTTATTTTATTCATTGATGAGAACGACCAAAATAAACATTAACTTAGGTACATAATTTAAGAGCAGAAACGTGGACACTCACAGTAGGCCTTGTCCACAATTTCAAAGTCGCTCAGCGTGCTATGGAGAGGGCTATGTTGGGTGTTTCTCTGAGGGATAAAATCCGCAACGAGGACAAACGTATAGGAGAACCAAGGTAACCGACATAGCACAACGGATTAGCAAGCTGAAGTGGCAGTGGGTTACATCTGTTGCAGAACCGGCAGACGTTGGAGCAGACGTGTTCTGGAGTGGGACCGCGTACCGGTAAGCGCAGCGTAGGACGACCTCCTGCCCGCTGGACCGACGACCTGAACAAGGTCGCTGGTAGCGGGTGGATGAGGAAGGCGGAGGACCGTGTATGGTGGCGCACTCTCGGAAAGGCCTATGTACAGCAGTGGACGTCCATATAGGCTGATTAAGTCAGTTACACTAAATTAGTTTATATTATTTTAAGACAGTTGTCAATGTGCGATCGTCTATGTCTTTGTGTTACGTTAGGTAGGTACTATCAATTTAGCCATCGGACTTATGTTGCCATGTACCTACCTTACATAGGTACATACATTTTTTTAAGTTTGTTTTCCCTATTTTATTGCACAACCGGCAGCGAAATATTGAGCCAACTATAACTACAGTTTATTCGTTCTAATTGTACAACAATTTAAATATCGCGATCTAAAAACGTCGCCATCATCAACTGTCGTTGTACAGTGCTACAAACTTTTCTTGACCGGTGGCCAAAACTGGAACTAACGTCAGTTGGCGGTTGATTTGTTCAGTTTGTTGTCCACTCTGTTGTTTTTAACAATAAAGTTATGTTTTTATTTTCGTTTTGTCTGCATTATTATGTAATATGTAAAGTAATTTACAAGTGATGCGTAAAACATCACTACCACAATCGTCAACAGCGACACCCTTACTGGTGCAGATAACTTTGTGGCAATGATATGCACTTGCGATGAACTCAATATAAGAATAGATGCAATGCAGCTTTATAAACAAGACTACGGGATGCGTGGAGTCGACTTTCTGCTATTCTAGCAGGCCATGCTCACTTGTCGCGTGATCGACAAAGCTACAAGTAGCCGTCACGATGACGAACCGATTTCAGAAGGCTGCTGCGTGCCGGCTAGGTTGCACACGTTAGTTCTGGTACGATCTATTTCACGCGCTGCGTGCGCTTGTTTATGAGGCAGCCTACGTCGAAAGAGATAAAGTAACGCGATAGAAAGAGAGCACAAGTTTAATATATTATGGATAGCGGAGGCGGAGCCAGGCGCTTTTGGGAACTGAATTGCACTTTTTTGTAACACCGCTAAGGTCGCTATTTCTTTAAATCATCAATGTATAAACCTACAAGTAGCAAATAAATACGTGGCGTAACTCGTCGAAGTGTTGCATAAATGTAGTCGGCACAGTGGCGGAAGGGACTCGTAGTTATATCATAGATCAAGAGGCAAGACGTTAATTAGGGAATATTAATATGTATGTATATGGTAATTAACAAAAATAAGCGCTGAACACTCGGTTGAAACGAAGTTTATCTACCGAGTTTCTTGCCAGTTCTTCTCGGTGCAAACCTGCTTTCCGAACCTGGCGGTAGAGTCTCGACATTTCATGAGAGCTTATATCTAAGCCTATGTGAAATAAAGAATTTCATTTCATTTCAGAATTTCATTTCATTTCATTTCATTTGAAACGCATTATAGAGACTAGCTAGAGGTTTGAACACTGATAAGAAACCTCAGGATATAAAGGTTCCCAAGAATTTACGTAAACCTCTTTCGTACAAACAATACCTACCTCCTCGACGACCTCTCTGGCGCAGAGGACGCGCGCTCGGATTCGAGTGGGAGGTCGCGGGTTCGATTCCCGCCACGGGCCACTTTGGAATTTTATAATTTCTAAATTGGTTCAGGTCTGGTCTGGTGGGAGGCTTCGGCCGTGGCTAGTTACCACCCTACCAGCAAAGACGTGCCGCCAAGCGATTTAGCGTTCCGGTGCGATGCTGTGTAGAAACCGCTGGGGAGACTTTACTTACCCCTTCCAAATTAGTACGTTAACATCTTCGGCTGCATCATCACTTACCATCAGGTGAGATCGCAGTCAAGTACTAACTTGTATAGTGTAAAAAAAATTGACAAAATTCTATACTGTGGCTGCTGAGCGAACTATAGCGTGGCCTTACTGTTGGTGGCAAAACAAGCAATTTTGGCACCGATAAACTAGCACCATTTTTTCGCGCCTTCCGCCCTGTCCCGGGTAGAAGTCTATTGCTGTGAACTAATGGTCTGTGCAGGTGTGATACTCGGTACAATGCTGCGTTCCGTACTTGGCAGTAGAGTGCCTCAAAGTTAGGCCTATGTGAAAGAATAAACATTTTGATTTTGATCCCATTAAGTTATTACAAAAAAATTGCATCTATTTCGACTCCATTCCTCCCCTACGCTTCCCAGACTAGTTGCGCGTTATACATCAGTTTGCGTCGCGCCTCTAACAAATATACGCGCTGAAAAAAAAACGCGTCCATTATTAATTGCGAAACAATAAAAACAAATAAACAAACAAATAAAACAAATAAATAATACAAACTTTTTAACAAGCAACAAAAATAGATCGACTCTATTATTTACTTTCAAAGACATTTCCGTTCTAATTTTAAAAAAATGTTTGGACTTTGAAGTGCTTTTTTATTGTGTTCGTTTTTTAAAAACAAAGTGCATAAGTTGGTGTTGTCAGTAAAAAAAATCAGACGCGTAAGTTGTGAAATTGGACGAATGAAAAAAATAACCCTGTCAAACTCAAATACCTATATTTTTCGCAAATCGTAGACTAATTTAAGTTGCATTGTGAAAATGGCAGTATCATATTGAATTTTTTTTGAGACTTCCCCCCACTACGCGAGTCGCGAGTTCGATTAACGCCACTTAAGGGCGATGGGTACCATGTGGGCGCGAAAATTAAAATTTTATTTAGTTTTTTGCTCATAGTGGGCTAATTATACATCAAAGACTAGTGGCAATGAGTTTTGCGGGCACAACATTTGTGCATCTACATGTTTTTAATAAAAACTCTGCTCAACAATACTCATTTACTTCATATTAGTTCCCGATAGCTCGAAATCTGGGAGATTGCAAAAAATTATCTTTCTGGAACCAATATGAGATGAGTGGGAACTTTCGAGCTAACTTTCTATTAAAAACATATAGATGCATAAAAAGTAGGCCCGCAAAATGCATTGCCATAAATCTACAATGTGTAGTGTAGTCTAATATTTGCGAATAACTAAATAAAATTTGAATTTCGCGGGCAGACCTGTTGAGTTCGTACTAACTTGGAAGGGGTTAGTAAAGTTAATACTTTAGTTATTAGTAATAAGTATATAGTTAAGTATAGGAACAATAAATCGCTTGGCGGTACGTCTTTGCTGGTAGGGTGGTAACTAGACACGACAGAAGCCTCCCACCAGACCAAAACTACTAACTACTAATACTCGTACAAGTGTACTTGACTATGATCTCAACTATGAGGGCAAGTGATACAGGCTACAGCCGAAGATGTTATCGTTCGAACTTGTAGGTTTCTTGCAATTTGTACGCTAATTACACATAATAGGCTTATGGCAGTCATTTTTGCGAGAATGGCAGTTACTTCTTTACATGTTTATATCAAAATTTTGGCATAAAAATGTCTATCCTAGGAAATTAGTCCGAGTAAAGAGTTTTAAGTGAGCAACTCGCAAATCTCGGATTAATTTCTTTAACTCGACACTTTCAAGCAGAGATTTTTATATAAATACGTGAAGATGATATTGTGATTATCGTAATTTGACTGCCAAAAGCCTATTACGTCTTATCAGCTTAAAAATCGCGAAAAACCACAAAAAATTTGAATTTCGCGGGCACACCTGTGGTGTGCTCCTGAACATCTTCGGCTGCATCTGCATCGGTTCTGTCAAAACCGCTTATGTTTAATTCAATTCGTATGGAGTTTGACAGAGTGGGGCGCGTCATCGTGGATTGAAATATAGAATAGAATAGAATAGAATAGAATAGCCTTTATTGACAATCAAATATTTACAATTTTACTTATATCTAAGTATGTGTTAGTTCTCTTTTTTATATTTTTAGATTATTAATTACGTTAGAATATTTAAGATTCATAAGTTATTATTAGGACACCGGTATCTGATTGTCTTGCTTTTCAGCAAAGGCCTCCCCCAGATTCCTCCACAGACCTCGATCGTGGGTTTTCCTCCTCCATAAAGTTCCTGCTGTGGCTCTCAGGTCGTCTTCCCATCTTCGGAATGGTCTTCCCCTGCTCCTTTCCCCTTCTCTTGGATACCACTCCGTTATGTCCTTGGCCCAATTATCTCTCCTATTTCTGATTAGGTGACCGGCCCACTTCCATGGAAATGGATTGAAATATAAACCTACCTAAATAGACTTACTACCTAGATTAAATGCTATTGATCATGAGGTAAAATAAAGTCGCGAAGAAACAAAAAAATGCGATAAATATAAAAGCTCTTTTAAACTTTGACACAAATTAATTAGTCTTGTAGTTTCTAGTAGTTTTGTGAACGTGTTAAATGCCGGCTAATAAAATACAGCTTTTATTCGACCGTGGGATGTTTTTATTAATCATTTAAAATTACTTCCTACTGAGCTTCGTACAAAATATTGTAAGGAATATTGAATGGAAGCAGGCGTTATTTTGCGGAAATCCATAATTAGCAGGACTGATTAATTTGTTTTGCTATTATCCGCTACTTGAAAGGATTCTGTATGGTGCAATATGCAGGAACACCATCCACATGAAACACCACACACAATTTTCTATCACTTTCTTCGACGCACGTTTCGTCCCGAAACCGGGACATCCTCAGGAGATGTTGACTTCACTATGCGAAATCGTAAAGTCATCGTAGAATCGTAGAGACTACGATTTCGCATGAATATTGTGTGTGGTGTTTCATGTGGATAGTGTTCCTGCATGTTGTACCATACAGAATCTTTTCAAGTAGCGGATTATAGCAAAACAAATTACTCTGTCCTACTAATTATGGATTTGCGCAAAATAACGCTTGCTTCCATATAATAAAAACGTTAGCAAGCGGAAGGCTAAGCGCCTGACGCAACGAGATTACCTAATTACAAAACAAATTAATCAGTCCTGCTAATATTGTAAGGAAGACAAAATAACTGACTGATTGATAAGGGAAGACAAAAAAGGATGCTATATGTTGGCTATAGTCTTTTTAATAATAAAGGCGCGATATTTCAATAGAAAAACCGGCCAAGTGCGAGTCGGACTCGCGCACCGAGAATAACTCTCTTTATGGAATCACAGAATTTGTTTTTGGGGGTTCATTGTTAATAGAGTCAAGGTGTTTCGAATGGTAAACTTCGGAGATAAGGATGGGGAACGGTATTCTTTCGACATTTGCGCGATAAACCAAAAAGGATAATGCATAATAAATAATTATAAAAATCTGTTTTAAAATGTACAAATACAGCCCTTTCGTATGATTATACTTAACCCCACTCAGTTTAGTTACCATATTTTGAAATTTCCCTCCTTTTTAAAATTACTTAACTAAAAATAATGATAATTTCTTTATTTGTCATTGATGATGGCCACTATTGTCTAAATACTGTGCAAACATTTATGGCGATAGCTTTAAAAGTTACTGAAATAAATGGTCTTGATAGGCAGACATCAGATTGGGTCCGTCCGTAGGTCCGTCTGTCACCAGGCTGTATCTCTTGAACTGTGATAGCTACAGACTTGAAATTTTCACAGATAAAATTGTGTCTCTGTTGCCGCTATAGGTAACAACAAATACTAAAGAATAGAATATAATAAATATATTTAAGGCTCCTATAAAACAAACGTGATTTTTTGTTCGTTTTTGAATTTGTTGGGCAGAGGTGTTTTAGTTGGAATTGGTCTTGATAAATTCAAATTCAAATTCAAAAATTTTATTCTTTCACATAGGCCTAACTTACAGGCTTTTGCGAAACGTTAAGACTCTTCCGCCTCGTTTGGAAAGTAGCACCGAGAAGAACGGGCAAGAAACTCGGCACTTGATTTTTTTTTTAATAATAATTTTTTACAATTTTGTTTTAAACAATATATCACATTATAATAAGCATCTTGTGAGCAGACGGAATATACACTTAGATCCAAGGGTCTTTGTCATTAAAAATTTATTTATTTGTAACCCTTACTTAGAAGATGATTTTTGACAGTTTGTTTGAACCTATGTATAGGTAGGTCCAAAACTGCCTTCGGGATCACGTTATAAAAGCGTATACTCAACCCCACCAAGGATTTTTGTACTCTGCGCAAGCGGTGTGATAATTCAACCAGTTTATGCCCTCCGTATCTGATTGGTCTATGACTTATGTCAATTCTTCGCTTATAAGTATTAATATTTTGATGAACAAATATAACATTACTGTATATGTACTATGAAGCTACTGTAAGGATACCAATCTCCTTAAATTTGTCACGGAGAGATTCTCTAGACTTTAGTTTGTATATAGCCCTGACAGCCCTTTTCTGCAAAACGAAGATCAATTGAATGTCAGCAGCATTTCCCCATAGTAAGATCCCATAGGGCATGATACTGTGGAAATATAGTACGGAACCCTCAGTGCGCGAGCCCGACTCGCACTTGACCAATTATTTCCATTGGAGGTTACGGAACCCTAAAAAGCGACCCCCAAGGTTGTATTTAATCTGTGCAATTAAACTAATAAATTAGCAACACACTACAGTGATGTACGAGTATGTGTGTCAAGTAATCCGCACATTCTCCCGCGACTTGATCGACTGCCAAGCGAAACAGCTGGCGTATTGTTTGCAGAGCGCGCGATGACAGACCACGGACGGACGGACGGACGGACCGGTGTGGTAATTACTGACAACAGGGCTGATTGGGTAAGAAAAACGTATTCATCATTATCGCAATCACTAGCGAATTCGGCCCCGCGATTGGCTGACGCAAATCAGGAACCCAATCAACGGACATAATACGCAAACGATTACGATAACGATGAATTGATGAATTTTGACGACCTCCTTGGCGCAGGGGACGCGCGCTCGCGGATTGGATTCCCGCCACGGGCCACTTTGGAATTTTATTTTCTAAATTGGCTCAGGTCTGGTCTGGTGGGAGGCTTCGGCCGTGGCTAGTTACCACCCTACCAGCAAAGACGTGCCGCCAAGCGATTTAGCGTTCCGGTGCGATGCTGTGTAGAAACCGTTGGGGTGACTTTACTAACCTGGATGGTCAGTGACTACCATTGATTAAACATATAAAGTATCAGCACTTGCTGACGTCACGCATGTATTTTTAGGCTCCGCCCTGAAGCCGGATATTTAATTTGTGAAAACTGTAAAATGGCGGTAAAATGGCGCTAATGTAAGCGACCGACAGCGGTATGTGCTGTCAGCGGTACCGAAATGTACGACGCGCGACGCCACATTTGAGATTTTTTTGGCTTCAACATACGTCACATAGTTCCCGTCCTCTTGGCGTAGCGTATTTCGTCATTGGAAAAACCAATTCAAATTTGAATTTCGCGGGCTAATGTGACGGAACGACATATAGCCCAGGAGCCCACGACGGCCAGACCTCCGTTATTTGATAAAAGCTGAAAGTTTTTCTGTTCATATCCTATTATTGTACAGGTAACAACGACCAGCGACTTATAGAGTTTAGGTTGTGGTTTCCTGTGTGCTGATTCTGTATCGTTCACTTAGTTAGTTAGTAACCCAAACTGGGTTATTAACTAAGAAAACGGAGGCAAAAATCCTATTTTTGTATTCTTTTTGTACAAGATAGCAACTAGCATGGTATACTGATATGATACCATACCGACCTAGGTTGGTAATTTGTGCAAAAATAGGATTTTTGCCTTCGCTTTCTTAGTTAATAACCCAGTTAGGGTTACTAACTAACTAAGTGAACGATACAGAATAAGGCCCCTGGGCAGATATGATGTACCTAGTACCTAAAGGTGTATAAAATAATACCTAAACTAAACTAAACTAATACTTTTAGAAATGTCTTCAGCCATTGCCAGACACTTATGATGACAGTTGCTACCCCCTGCCAGACACCCTTAAACATTAAAAAATATTATTAAGTATACTTTCGTCATAGTATAAAAGCTAAATTTTATATATGTTACTTGAAGACCTATAAAAAGATGTTACCTCAATAGATGGTTTTTACATCTTGCCAGACACAACGAAGTCAGGCCGTCCTGGGCTCTTGCTCTAATAGGCCTAATTTACAAAATCTAATGAAAAGTCTACCAAGTTCAGAAAGCAGGTTTGCACCGAGAAGATCCCACAAGAAACTCGGCATCAAAAATCGATCAAGACACGAGCCTAGCCCGTGAACCGGGAAGCGGTCGACTCATGGCGTAATAGTGTCATTATAAATAGTGACAGCAAATGTCACGACACACTCGCGGTGCCAGCGCGGCGTGACATTAGCGCGATACTATGCGTGATAGCCCGATCGCGGGTTTTATGCTGGCTAATAAATAATACACTAGAATTGGGGTGACATTATGACATACATAAATAGACATGTTTAATATCAATGACGAAATGCGCTACGCTAAGAGGGCGGAAATGATGTGACGTATGTTGAAGCCAAAAATTTCTCAACTATGGCGTCGCGCGCCTAATCAAAGACATCTCGGTACCTACCGCTGACAGCACAATCGCTGTCGGTCGTTTAATTTAGCGCTATTTTACAATTTTGACAAATTAAAAATCCGGCTTCAGGGCGGCCGGCGGAGCCTAAAATACATGACGTCACTAAGTGCTGATCCTTTATACCTGTTTAACCAAGCATTGTATAGCCTGCATATAAGCAGTGATAGCTCAGTGGTTCTGACCTCTGCCTCTCATAAGGAGGTCGCGGGTTCGAATCCTGGGCACACACCTCTGACTTTTCTGAGTTATGTGCGTTTTAGGAAGCTAAATATATCACTTGCTTAACGGTGAAGGAAAACATCGTGAGGAAACCTGCATGCCTGAGAGTTCACAAAAATGTTCTCCAAGGTGTGTGAAGCCCGCCAACCCGCACTTGGCCAGCGTGGTGGGCTATGGCCAAACCCCTCTCAGTCTGAGAGGAGACCCGTGCCCAGCAGTGGGACGTAAAAAGGGGTTGAGATGATGAAGCCTGTACAGACAGAAAATGTCGCCAGTTTATCGGTAGTAGCGAAATGCTTGTTTTGCTGCTAATAGCCAACAGTAAGGCTACTCATACATTTTTTAGACCGCCCTGACGCCGGATTATAAGTTGTCAAAATTTTAAAATGGCGCGGTAATATATGCGGCCGACAGCGGTATGTGCTGTCAGCGGTGCCGAAATATGTGAAGCGCGAAGCCATATTTGAGAAAATTTTGGCTTCAACATAAGTCACATCTTTCACCTCTTAGCATAGCGTATTTCGTCATTGCTTGAAACGAATCCATTATAACAACTAACAAGTGAACCAAGAAACCCCAGGGCTAAGTTTGTGATTAAAAATAAAAAACCGGCCAAGTGCGAGTCGGACTCGCGCACTGAGGGTTCCATACTATAAAAGAAGTGAGTGGAAAAAGAATCACTTTTTTTCATTGAATTTAGGAGTATTATTTTCAAGTAGGTACCATTGTTGGCGAACCGCAAACTTAACTTTGTTTTCAGAGGTTTTATTGTTGATATCAAAAAAGTATACTAGCCAGAGAGTTGATTTTATTTTTCCTGTAAAATATACGTTGTCTATTGATCACAATTATTTCAGATTTTGCGATCGATAAACTTCGGTATTTTTTTGACAGTTTGCTCAATAAATCAAAACCTATCGGGCATAAAAATAAATAAAAATCGGTTTTGAATTACACAAGTAACGTCCTTTCATATGATACCCCACTCAATATTTTTATCTCATTTTGAAATTTTGACGACCCGGTTTTCCCCCCTTTTTAAATAAAAATAAAATCTATTTTCAATTTTTATGATTGCAATGGCGTTGGGTCACTATTGTCTATAACTATTTTAAATTTCAGGTCTATAGCTATTATAGTTACCGAAATAATCGAGTGTGACAGACGGACGGACGGACGGACGGAGAAAGACTCACCATAAGGGTTCCATTTTTACCATTTTGGTATGGATTAAAGAACCCTAAAAACGACTACAGATCACGTGCAAAACTGGGCTCAATTAAATATAATGAGCTGATGGATTGCTTGTCATCGTATCAAAATATGCAATTAAAATTCCTGGCTAAAATTATTAATGTTCCGCCCTCTACAACGTATTATTATCACTGATATGTATCTCTGGATTCATGATTCCATACGTCTAACAGTTCAGTTTTTGTGCCGATTTGAAGCGCCTCCCCCGAGCGTCCACGGTACTAAATTGACATTTGTTGGAAGTGGACCATCGTTTTGAATGTCATTTGATTTTAGTTCCATAGCAACAATCAGCGCCAAAATGGCGAAAATCAAGTGTCTGCATTTTTACGTTGACAGTCTGAGGTCCAGTCCAGTGTACTAGCACAGTTTAAAGATATTCTACACTAACAGCGCTATAAACTTGGCCCTCTCTGCGGGACGCGGGGCGGGTGTGCGATCGGCTATACACGATACGATGTAATGACTCGCATCTTGAGATTTAACCTAATGCGCCTATGATATTTTCTTATATAAATACATAATCTGTCTGCATACCTAATGGTCCAATATCAATGAGTTAGTTTAAGCTATTTTTTTGATATGAACATGTTAAGATGATATTGCCATTTTCACAATATTCCTTATATCATTCTGTACTATATCTAATTAGCTATGCTATGGAAATTACAAAACCAAATTTTTGAATTTGACAGGTATACTTCCTTAGTTCCTCTTATTCGAATACTCGTACCGTGTTACGAGAGACAAATCAGAAATTCGGATAATTTGACTGCATAACAAGTGCAAAAGTGTGTTTCTAATGCAATGAGCGCCCGATCGGACTCTGAGGATAGTTCCAGCAGCGCGAGCGAAGAGGACGTCGACTCCGGCATCGCTGAGGAGCTCGAGAGGAAAAGAGACGTCGACTGCATGGAGCTTTCGGAGTTCTTCTCTTATTGGTGAGTTTCTATACATCTGATATTTTCTTTTTTTGTGCCGATTTGAAGCGCCCCCATCGAATTTCCACGGCACTAAATTGACATTTGTTGGTAATGATCGTCGTTTTGAATGTCATTTTATGTTAGTTCCATGGACGCGCACGCCAGATTACGCAACAACGATCAGCGCCAAAATGGCGAAAATTATTAGTCTACATTTTTACGTTTTCAGTCAGCGATCCCTAAAATAGAGATCAGTGACTGCCGCCATTTCGTTTCGTGGCATGAAATGGAACAAAATTTAAAAAAGTATGGGAAGGATATTGACCATGGATGTAACATAAAGGATGAGCCCTTAGTGACGTCACGCGTATATTTTTAGGCTCTGTTCTGAAGCCGGATTTTTAAGTTGTCAAATCTGTAAAATGCCGCTAATGTATGCGACCAACAGCGGTATGTGCTGAAAATTTTGGTTTCAACATACGTCACATAGTTCCCGTCCTCTTAGCGTAGCGTATTTCGTCATTGATATTGACGACTTGGTATTGAAGGTATAGACCAAGATAGTGTTGTAAATATAAGTAATATTCGATTTTTTAATCTCTAAAAGTAAAATTGATTTGGATTTTTTTATCGATACCTTATCGTTTGGACGCCCTTGCTGTCGATATACATATTTCACTAAACTGACATTATTATAAATACATTCTTATACTAGGTAAATAAATACAAAATCTTATTTCCCATCATCGCATCCCCGACGGATCATCCCCGACAAAAGACAACCCCCGCCGCCTCCGTCATTGTCGACAACAGACAAGCCGCGCCGTTGTCGTCGACAACAGACACTCCGCCGCTGTTGTCGGCGACGCTCACGCCACCACCGAATGTTGTTGTTGTCAACAACATTGACCCCTAAGCCGCCGTTGTCCACAACTTGTACGCGTTGCCACTGTTTATGCCATGGCTTCAACTGCAAGTTGCTGCAGATCGGAATTGGATCCCGCAGCATCATGCCGATTGGATAATATTATATTATGTAGATATTTCAAACCACGACGACGCACCCCACTCTGTCAAATTCCCTATGAATCGAATGAAACTTAAGTGATTTTGACAAGTGGGGTAATTCTTCGTGGATTGAAATATCAATAGAATGGATAGTCTAATGGATATGTCAGAAGAAGATCGCTTTCAATGACGATATAATGTACTAACGCGGCACAAATAAAACAACAAGGTTTAAGTAATTAATAAAGTTGATAACACTTATGCTCGTTTTCACCAACATTTTAAGAGACACCTAAGCCCTTAGGTGACAGTTGTAAGTGAAAACTTAACGGCTTAGGCGTTTCTTAAAGTGTTGGTGAAAACGAGCATTAGTCACTTAAAGGTCAAGTTAATGATGTACACATTTCACAAAACTGACTTTATTATAAATACATTCTTATACTAAATAAATACAAAATCACATTCCCCATCATCGCATCCCCGACGGGTCATCCCCGACAACAGACACGCCGCCGCCTCCGTCGTTGTCGACAACAGACATGCCGCCGCTGCCGTTGTTGTCGACAACATTGATTCCGCCACTGTTGTCGGCGACGCTCACGCCGCCGCCGTTGTTGTTGTTGTCAACAACATTGACTCCTAAGCCGCCGTTGTCCACAACTTGTACGCGTTGCCACTGTTGACGCCATGGCTTCAACTGCACGTTGTTGCAGATTGGAATTGATCGTGTGTGATGTAAAGATTAAACTTCAGATTGGATGAATTTGATTTGATCCTGCAGCATCATGTCGATTGGATCAAATAGATATTTCAAACCACGACGACGCGCCCCACTCTGTCAAATTCCCTATGAATCGAATGAAACTTGAGTGATTTTGACGAGTGGGGTGCGTTTTCGTGGATTGAAATATTAATAGAATGGATAGTCTAATCACTAATGGATATGTCAGAAGAAAAAGATCGCTTTCAATGACGATATAATGTACTAACGCGGTACAAATAAAACAACAAGGTTTAAGTAATTAATAAAGTTGATAACACTTATGCTCGTTTTCACCATCATAAGCCTTTAGGTGACAGTTGTTGTAAGTGAAAACTGTCACCTAACGGCTTAGGCGTTTCTTAAAGTGTTGGTAAAAACGAGCATTAAGTCAAGTTAATGATGTACATATTTCACAAAACTGACTTTATTATAAATACATTCTTATACTAAATAAATAAAAAATCACATTTCCCATCATCGCATCCCCGACGGGTCATCCCCAACAACACACACCCCGCCGCCTCCGTCGTTGTCGACAACAGACACCCCGCCGCCTCCGTCGTTGTCGACAACAGACACGCCGCCGCCGTCACCGTCGACAACAGACACTCCGCCGCTGTTGTCGGCGACGCTCACGCCGCCGCCGTTGTTGTTGTTGTCAACAACATTGACTCCTAAGCCGCCGTTGTCCACAACTTGTACGCGTTGCCACTGTTGACGCCATGGCTTCAACTGCAAGTTGCTGCAGATCGGAATTGGATCCCGCAGCATCATGCCCATTGGATAATATTATATTATGTAGATATTTCAAACCACGACGACGCACCCCACTCTGTCAAATTCCCTATAAATCGAATGAAACTTAAGTGATTTTGACAAGTGGGGTAATTCTTCGTGGATTGAAATATCAATAGAATGGATAGTCTAATGGATATGTCAGAAGAAGATCGCTTTCAATGACGATATAATGTACTAACGCGGCACAAGTAAAACAACAAGGTTTAAGTAATTAATAAAGTTGATATCACTTATGCTCGTTTTCACCAACATTTTAAGAGACACCTAAGCCCTTAGGTGGCAGTTGTAAGTGAAAACTTAACGGCTTAGGCGTTTCTTAAAGTGTTGGTGAAAACGAGCATTAGTCACTTAAAGGTCAAGTTAATGATGTACACATTTCACAAAACTGACTTTATTATAAATACATTATCTTATACTAAATAAATACAAAATCACATTCCCCATCATCGCATCCCCGACGGGTCATCCCCGACAACAGACACGCCGCCGCCTCCGTCGTTGTCGACAACAGACACGCCGCCGCCGTCACCGTCGACAACAGACACTCCGCCGCTGTTGTCGGCGACGCTCACGCCGCCGCCGTTGTTGTTGTTGTCAACAACATTGACTCCCGAGCCTCCGTTGTCCACAACTTGTACACCGGAGTCACCCTGGAATTGACAATGGACAATTTTTCACCACACTTGCTCATCAAGTGGCTCTAATTTCACCGCAATTAGGCACATAATGACACCTATAATCGCAAACTGTGACTTTTTCATAACTATAACTCACTAGTGAGTTAGACAGTTTTTTTTTTATTTTGTCTTAGTAAGTGTCTAACTCACTAGTGAATTATAGTTATGAAAAAGTCACAGTTTGCGATTATAGGTTTCATTATGTGTCTAATTGCGGTGAAATTAGAGCCACTTTATGAGCAAGTGTGTTGAAAAGTACTATTACTACTCTTAGGGCTGATTTTTCAATCGCCAGATAAGTGATCGGAATAAATATGAGGTTTTTTCAAATTTTGTATGGCCATATGTTTCTTCCTCAGGTATAGGTACCTGAGGAATATGGCCATACTGGCTAGGGCCAGTTTATCGGGCGATTGAAAAATCAGCTCTTATTAATGTTATCCAAAACGCAGCAACATTGTGGATTGGTTCTTAGGGTTCCATAGCAAAATAATAAATCTCCACTGTCCTACCACTATATTGTGGTGTGATTGTGGCCCTTTCTTCTCAGTTAGGTGTTCTACTATGAAGCATTTATGTGTAATTGCTGTGTACCGAAGGGCACTGTACGCCGACGTGGAGGAGCACACGACGGGTGTGCCCGCGAAATTCAAGTTTTTTATGGTTTTTCGCGATTTTTAAGTTAATAAGACATAATAGGACATAAACCTCTGATGTTTAATTAGCGAACAAATTGCAAAAAACCATGAAAATTTTGAATTTCGCGGGCAGAGTCGTTGATTTCGCCTTAATGGACAAAATGAGACCTAATAAATGTGTCAGGATAATGAGTGCAGTATGCGTCGCATGTGAATGCGTAGCAATGCAAAACTATGGCACGCACTGCCTCTGACATGGGCATATTTATCACTTAACATCAGGAGAGATGTCCTGCTCGTCTCACCATTCTTTGTTACTACAAAAAGGGTTTACTTACTCCGCCCCACATTTTGTTGTTTATTCTTTAACGTTTTTTTCACTAAGTTAGTAAGTGGGTATGTAAACTGAATCACAGACTGACTGAAAATGGCAGTATCAAGGCGCGTGCATTATCTTGATCGATGTGACGTGATGACTGAATGTATGTATGTGTCTGATTTATCACTGAAAGTGGCAACTTCAGTCGATAAGTTTCACCGACTTTGGAGACGGTTTGTAGCAGATTTAGCTATACATATAGTTTAAGGGGTCCGTAGTCAAAGGGTAAAATGGAACCCTATTACTACCGAAACTCCGCCGTACGTCAGGCCAACTGTTCGTTCGTCGGTCACCAAGCTGTCTATTGAACCGTGATAGTTTGAAACTGAAATTTTCACAAATGTTTTGCCACTTACCCATCTTACCGCTATAACATCAAATACTTAAAAATAGAATAAAATAAATATTTATAGGGGGCTCCCACACACACAACAAATTACCTATATGATTTTTTTGTCGGAATTGGTCTTAATGGGAGGGAACCCTCAGCCCGACTCGCACTTGACCATTTTTTTTTTAATAATTATACGGAATACTTCGTGCACGAGTGTGACTCGCACTTGCCCGGTTTATTATTATTAATCTTTTTTGGACCTAAGTTCACATTATGTGTGGGATTTTAAAAACACGACATCCACAATCTAATCTATAGAACAAGTTATCATAATCTACAACTAATTCTAAAATACCTACTCCGGTTTATCTATTTTAACAAAAGATAATGAGATATTTACACTGATAATTAATTATTGTGTATTAATATATAATTGGAAATAAATATAATTACTTGCGGTCAAAAATTTGCCTCTCTAGTGAAAAATTTCTAGGATAGGATAGAATATGATAGGTAGAGCTAGGATAGGATAGGTAGAGCTAGGATAGGATAGGTAGTGCTAGGATAGGATATGAAGAGCTAGGATAGGATAGGTAGAGTTAGGATAGGATAAGTAGAGCTAGGATAGGATATGTAGAGCTAGGATAGGATAGGTAGAGCTAGGATAGGATAGGTAGAGCTGGGATAGGATAGGTAGAGCTAGGATAGGATAGGTAGAGCTAGGATAGGATATGAAGAGCTAAGATAGGATAGGCAGAGATAGGATAAGTAGAGCTAGGATAGGATATGTAGAGCTAGGATAGGATAGGTAGAGCTAGGATAGGATAGGTAGAGCTAGGATAGGATAGGTAGAGCTAGGATAGGATAGGTAGAGCTAGGATAGGATAGGTAGAGCTAGGATAGGATAGGTAGAGCTAGGATAGGATAGGTAGAGCTAGGATAGGATAGGTAGAGCTAGGATAGGATATGAAGAGTTAAGATAGGATAGGCAGAGATAGGATAAGTAGAGCTAGGATAGGATATGTAGAGCTAGGATAGGATAGGTAGAGCTAGGATAGGATATGTAGAGCTAGGATAGGATAAGTAGAGCTAGGATAGGATAGGTTAAAGATCACTAATAGAGTACAAAAATAATACGTGAGTGTGGTGGAACACTCGGTTGACACGAAGTTCATCCACCACTCGATAGATGGTGTTGAACTAGCTCTTTCTAACGAGTTTCTTATAAAACTGATTGCATGTTGATTTTAATACGAAACCTGACGGAACTACGATATTTTCACTTAGTACTGCGATCACATCTGATAGTAAGTGATGATGCAGCCGATGTTATACTACTAAATTGTAGTAAATAAAGTAAACCCCTAACGGTGTCTAACTCTAATGTCTACACAGCATCGCGCCGGAACGCTAAATTGCAGCGATGCGTCTTAGCTGATAACAACCAAACTTGAGCTTTTATAAGTCAAACTCAAAATATCTTTATTTCACATAGGCCTAACGTACAGACAGGCTCTTGTAAAACGTCAATACGATATTTGTCGCATATGTATGGTGATAAGTAAAAGTCAACTTAAAGCTACAATGATATTTGTTTAAATTTTTTTGTTTATTATTTATGCATTTTTATAGCTTCGGTGGTGTCTGAAAACCAGTGCTCAGGCCTTTTATAGCCTGAGCCTTCATGCTGAGACGCCGATTCTTGTATGAAAATTGGGCTATACCTTGCGTCTTAACCAAATCATCGGTAAAACATTAGAAATAATTATTCTCAATATTATGTAAAAAAAAAGATTAGTAAGATATTAACAGGGAAATTCTAATAATCTGATTTTCTAAGTGGTTATTTTTCTAAGTTTTATAAGTGGCATGGCGGTTCCACATGTTTTGAAACGTTTAATTGTTTTTTTTTTATAATACTTTTAAACCCCTGTTCACATTTCACTAAAATAAATATATGCGATATTAAAATTTGAAAGAAGACTCTTCATGCTTCAGACGCAGAGTGACGCAAATATAGCCCATTTTCTGGCATTCTTCTTTATAGGAATAGGGTTTTATGTTTATTTTGTTTGTTTAATTTTTTCCTTTTTTTCTTTTAGCTTTATATTTTAGATCTTTTAGTTTTTTTTTGTTTTACGTCAGGTAACTATTTCTATTCTTTTAAATAAATAAATTTTAATAATTCTCTTTAAATTATTTTATTCCTTAAAATAAAAATACTTACTAAATTCCAAAGGAGTTGAGTCTCTACGATTTCGCATTGTGAAGTCAACATCTCCTGAGGATGTCCCGGTGTCGGGACGAAACGTGCGTCGAAGAAAGTGTTGGAAAATTGTGTGTGGTGTTTCATGTGGGTAGTGTTCCTGCATATTGTACCATACAGAATCTTTTCAAGTAGCGGATTATAGCAAAACAAATTATTCTGTCCTGCTAAAATAATAGTGTCATTCGACAGCATACTAAATTACCTATGTACCGTGAAAACAAACCGGAATCGAACCCGCTACCAACCAACTAAACAATTAACATAATACATCGGCAATTATTAAGCCTATATGAAACTTTCACTGAATTCATTAGACGACTGGAATTTATACCTACTGGATGTCGGCTTTAGGTACCGCCTGAGTTAATTTCAATTTTACACAAATCGTGGATTTTCACGGGATGAAATAATAAAAATAAGTATTCCCATTTAAGCCCCCGCTCCCTTGGCACAAAAAAGGAACTGTCAATTGTATAGAAGTCTAGATTTGCGAGTTACTCACTTAAAACTCAATACTCGGAGTAATTTCCTAGCCGATACAAAGATTTTGATAATGAGCATGTAAAAATTATACTCCCATTCCCGCAAAATGACTGCCATAAGCCTGTTATGTCTAATTAGCGTACAAATTGCGCGAAAGACGTACTATTGACATCTATGACTGTATCATGTATGGCTGCATAGACTCAGCAGCATCAGCTCTTTTCTTAAATGTAATAAATAATCTATGGTCTGGCCCGAGAATCGAAGCTAGGACCCCCCGCTAGGTATTGCCGCCCTACCAGCCCGCGAATTTCAAATTTTATTTAGTTTTTCGCAAGTTTAGACTAACTACACATTGTAGATTTATGGCATTGCATTTTGCGGGCCTACTTTTTGTGCATCTACATGTTTTTAATAGAAACTATGCTCGAAAGTTCCCACTCATCTCATATTTTTTCCAGTTTCCCAGATTTCGAGCTATTGGGAACCAATATGAAGTAAATGAGTTTTGTTGAGCAGAGTTTTTATTAAAAACATGTCGATGCATAAATGTTGTGCCCGCAACACTCATTGCCATTAGCCTTCGATGTGTAATTAGCCCACTGTGAGCGAAAAACTAAATAAAATTTTAAATTTCGCGCCCGGATGGTACCCATCGCCCTTAAGTTGGGTTCTGGAACCTCTGGAAAAAAAATTAAGAACGCTGGCAAAACACAAATGACTCAGTCCAAACTCAACAGTTACAGTCAATGCAAAAGGAAACGTAAATAAGTTTTCTATTTACATGGCGGTAACTCGAACCAGTCGAGTCGGCCGAACGCTGACCGACGGACGCCGTCGCGCTGTCGGACTCACCGACACTCGCACCGACACAACGGGGTAAACACCGACAGTCCGACAAACTGTCAACATCACATCTCGTGTTTATGACGCGGACGGTTAAAAAACTAAGTGTCAAAAGTCTCGTGCTTAGTGTGTTTTGTGATTAAAAAACCGAGACCTGCCAAACGTTTGACAGTTTTGCCAAGCTTCTGAGCTGTCAAAACATAGGATTTAAAAAAGTTTGAATTTTTTAATGCACTTTAGGGTTGTTATTTTTAAAATGTTGGAATTTTAGGTGTATCTATTTTGATATAGCTAACTTGTAGACTCTACAATGTAGACTGTAGAGCCACATTACCTAAGGAAAATTTAAGGAAAATCTTTTATTATTTAAAAATAAAAATAAAAATTGGTTTAATAAGAAAACATAATTATGAAATTGCAAGAAAAATCCTAAATGCAAGGCTATAACTTAGTTTTAAAGTACCTATTCTACAACAACTAGAAGAAGTAAGTACTCTATATAAACCACAATTTGAAAAAAGAGTAAGTAGAAATTCCTAAATTATAAAGCAGCCCCAAGTTTAATTATAATATATATATAGCTGCTTGTGCTGATTCACTGACTGACTGATTATCACCTCTCCTGAACAATTTTGTATGAAAAATTTTTTGTTCACGGATGGGGTCTTATAGAAGAAAAAAATTCAATTTGAAGAAAAATACGGAGAGAGCTGATGATTGAGGATTTCGGAGACGGGTGAAGAGCACGGGAAGGGTATCGTAGATAGGTGGGGGGTGCTCGACCAAATGTCATTTCAAATGTCATGCAATTGGCAGTGAGCTGAAAAAAAGTTCAAAATGGCGGATTCAAAATGGCCGCCATTCGAATTTCACCGATATTTCGGAAAGTATAAAAGATGGAAGAATGGTTTCTTGACAAGAAATGATCAGGACCCGAAGCTCTATTCGATGGATAGAAAAAATTCAAAATGGCGGAATTTTTTTTTTCCATAGTAAATGTATGGGGAATTTTGACTGGGAATTTGGGGGAATTAGACTAAATGTTGGTAACTATGCAAGGTTTTGATGCGGTTTTTCGGAGAATTACTGGAGAAAAATATGGAATGAGATGATGATTGAGGGTTTTGAAGACAGTCGAGGAGCACGGGCAAGGTATTATAGTTAGGTGGGGACGGCTGAAACAAAATATACTCGGAACGTCATGCAATTGGCAGTGAGCTGAAAAAAAATTAAAATGGCGGATTCAAGATGGCCGCCATACAGATTTCGTGTTATTCTATCTCGGAAAGTATAAAAGATAAGAGAGTGGTTTCTTAGCAAGAGTTGATCAGGATCTTAAGTTCAACGGGATGAATAAAAAAACTAAATGGAGGAATTTATTTCTCCATGTACATGCTACAATAAGTAGGGAACTATCCAAGGCATTGACGCAGTTCTTCAGAGAACTGCCAGAGAAAGTATAAGAAGTGATGATGATCTAGGATTTGGATGATGGTTGAGGAGCAAGGTCATGGTTTTAAAGATAGTTGAGGTCTGTTAGAGCAAAAAATACGCTGAACCTCATCTGATGAGGTTCAGCGTATTTTTTGTTCGAACAGCCCTTAACTATCTTTAAAACCATGACAGTGCTCCTTGGTAACTTTTTAAGCCAACTGCCAATCGATTTCCAATTGGCGATGAAGATGACGGCGATAACTTAATAGGCGGGAAGACTGCACGCGGGCCACATGTGGCCCGCGCACTCACGCACCCTACTAGTTATTTATAGAGCAACCCCAAGTTTAAATAATAAATATAGTATGTAACATAGGTTGTTTTTATTTTGGTGAAAATCCAAGGGGCGATGTATTATCTGTCAATTTTCGCGCGTAGGTACTGTGAACACAGATAATAATAAAATCCCACCTAAAACATTTTCATGTAAAATGGTGCCAAGACGAGACCATACCGCAGTTTAATGTGAAAGTCACTTCTCTTATTTTATAATATTTTAAGTAATTTTGGTGAAATATAGGACAAATGGAGTTTAAAATACGAAACGTCATTTTAAACGTCAATTAAAAGTAGAAGTATAAGTTTCTAATTCTACACGCACCAACTCTAAAGCTTCAGTGGAAGTCTCATATAAATATCCAAGAAAACTTCAGGAAATACTCTAACAATGATTACTATATTAAATGAATTGGGTTTTTAGATATAAGTATAAGGGTTACGCAATTGAAACATTACATGTTTAATAAGTTTTTTACCCGAGAATTTTCCACTTAAGCCCACGTTAAGATGTTAAAAAAAACGCAGCGCTTTGAGATTGTGTAGGTAGTGCCCTACACTTCGCTTGGCTCGACTTGGCGGACGCACAACCGTGCCCCCAGATAGGCGATTTTGTCACACTTGACTGCAATGTAAAGTGAAATTACACTTTTTTCTCCATGTTTACATAGCGATGTTTCTTTACAATTACTCACTTATTTAGTTCTTAGAATAACAATTAATTTATACGCATTTATGTAATCCAGATATTGATATTTATAATTAAATACAAAATACATCAGTATAATATTACATTAGGTAATAATTTTATAAATATTTTTATTATGTACCTGATTCACAACATTATATTTCATAATTTTACGCGAAAGTGGGTGTAACATGTCTATTAATGACGTCAGACTTTGATTCAAAATATCTAATACATTGAAAATTGTCGTGTTTATCACCGACTTTTATAAATGGTGGTAATGGCATGTCTTAGATAATTATGAGCCTGATTGTTTAGAATTCTAATAGCCGTTTTCACTAAACCTAGGAAACGCCTAATTCGAATGCTTAGCCGATAAGTGACAGTTTTCACCTACAAGAACTGTCACCTTAGGGCTAAGCATTTGATTTAGGCGTTTCCTAGGTTTAGTGAAAACGGCTATTAGTATTCTAGATCCTGCATAAAAACAGTTATGGGTTGCTTACCCCCTTTTAAGTAGGGACAATAACATATTTTGCTGCATCTATTTATTTATTTATTGTTCCTTTTCCTTTTTTTGTTTTAGGCTCTCTCGTAAGCACTTACAAACGGCAGCTTTTTTGTAAGTTATAAAAGTCAATCTTACATGTAACAAAAAAAAAGATTCCGACGAATTGAGAACCTCCTCCTTTTTTTGAAGCCGGTTAATAAAATAATGGCAATCACTTACCATGACGGGCGATCGTCAAAAACTAACTTGTAGAAAAAAAGCTATTATAAATATTACGGGGTAATATCAGAATGTTTAGAACTAATAATATAATATTATACATAATCATATAATATTATATTGTAATGCTTAGATGCGACGACCGAATGGCGTAGCGGTAGCGAACCTGCGGTCTGCGTCGGAGGTCATGTGTTCGATTCCCACTAATGGTAAATGTTTGTGTGATGAACATTAATGTTTTCCAGTGTCTGGGTATTCTTCGATATATTGTATTTATTTATATTTATACTAGCTGATGCCCGCGACTTCGTCCACGTGGGATAAAAACTATTCTATCTTTTAAGTTGGACCAAATGACAGATATTCACGAAGTTTGAACTAAATCGGTTCAGTAGTTTAGGAGTCCATTGAGGACAAACATTGTGACACGAGATTTATATATATTAAGATAAGATAAGATGTATATATATTTATCAGTTATCTAATACCCATAACACAAGCTATCGCTTACTTTGGGGCTAGATTGTGATTTGCGATGCGTGTAGGTAATGTTCTGATATATGTATATTTATTTTGTTCTGGGGTCGAACTAAGATATAAACACCGTCATCCGCTGAGTTTCCACTGAACTCTTCATGCGACAGGATGCGACATCAAAGAGGCGTCTCAACCATCAACGAAAATATACATATCCTCGTAAAATTACTTATTTTTATTCCGTTTTCCGCGATTCAGTGAAATAGAGAATTTTCGAGTAAAATATTTTATTGTTCAAAAAGTACACTTTTCCATGTGTGTTTAGCGGGCAGAAAGTTAGTATTTTCAGCACAAGTGCTTTTGAGTTTTTTTTTAAAACCAATTATGTAACTTAAGCGATTGTGATTGGCGTCTTCGTGGATTGAACAACCTAGTGAGAATTTAATTAAGTAATTGAAAGGAGAATGCCAGAAAATGGGCTAGATTTGCGTCACTTTGCGTCTGAAGCATGTATGCATGAAGAATCTTCTTTCAAATTTTATTATCGCATATATTTATATTAGTGAAATGAAAACAGTGGTACAAAAGTATTATAAAAAAAAGGAAATAAACATTTCGAAACATGTAGAACCGCCATGCAACTTATAAAACTTAGAAAATTAACCACTTAGAAAATCAGATTATTACAAATTCCCTGTTAATATCTTACTAATCTTTTTTTACGTAATATTGAGAATATTTCTAATGTTTTACCGATGATTTGGTTAAGACGCAAGGTATAGCCCAATTTTCATACAAGAATCGGCATTCTCCTTTTCGGAAATCGCAGGAAACTAGCCAGCTGAGTTAAAGGTAACTCGTAGGTACATATTATTATTTATATAATCAAGTAGATAATTTCAATAAATATACACGCATGTATTTTTGTACGTATGTATGTATTTCCTCCACCCACAACTATTTTAAATACGCTATTAAAATCCAAAAGGATGCGTTGTATGCCTTAATCAAAATGAACACTCTTTAGCTATTTTAAACTTTATCACGAATGATATAAGATCTACAATTCATCGACAGTATCGACGGGTGATATTTCAGATATTTCAGTGAAAATTAATTCTGAAGAACGGATGCGACGGACTTAAATAATTACGACCTGTGAGTTTAATTTGGATGTGTTGGTTTTATTTTTAACCGACTTCCGAAGCGAAAGAAGTCGGTGTCCGTCCAGACGTTCACCTTATGCGTGCATCCAAGTTAGATGCAGTACGTGCCACGAATTTGCATTGCAATATTTTTTAGGATTCCGTACCCAAAGCGTAAAGAACCCTGTTACTTGACTTGACTGATTCTTAATCTTATACCTTTAAACGAGCAATTCTTGTATATATATTTCTATATAATCTGGATCTCGGAAACGGCTCGAACGATTTTCATGATATTTAGTGTGCAGGGGGTTTAGGGGGCGATAAATCGATCTAGCTAGGATTCATTTTTAGAAAATGTCGAATTTACCAAAAAATAAAAATATGACTACTGCTGCCATCTATTGGCCACCGAGCGAAGTTCGGTCACCCAGATATTACAAAAGAATGAGTGCAAAACATTCACTCAACCTGCCTATGTCAGATGCAGTGCGTCCCTCGGCTTTATGTTGAAATATATAATACAACGCACTGCAGAACGCTCATCACCCTCAAACGCCAGTTATTAACGGCGTAGCCATATTTAAGCGATCTTTAGTGAAGTTTTGTTTAAAAACTATAAAGACAATTACTTTTAAATTTATACGTCATGTATTGGGTCTTTAATCTAAAATCGTTGAGAAGCAGAAACACGATTGGATAAAATTTTCTCGATAGAAAGTTCTCCCAAAAGTTGCTCCAAAATCTCAGTTTTTCTTCTTTTTTCCGAAACTACAATGGGTGTAATTGTAATTTTTGTTTTAATGTGGCGGTTATAATAATATCTAAAAACGTTGAGAAACAGATTTTTGATAACTGGCTTAGTTTTAGGGAAATTAGGTAAAAGGTCGTTTTTTTTCCGCGACGCTGCGTGTCGCACCCATCAACTTATCCGTGAGAGTGACAAAGACAAATAAATTCAATAAATCCCCTTAAGTGTCATTTTGCCCAGTGTTCTTCCCAAGGATGACGTCAGTGCGTCATATATATAATATGACATTGCAACCCAAAATCGTGGGACGCACTGCACCTGAAATAGGCAGACGTATCACTTAATATCCGGTGAACATCTTGCTTATTATCTAATTATTTATTCGTACAAAAAATGTATTTACGTTTTCGAATTTCGAACACGCTCAACGGTCACCACTCAACCAATGGGCTTTTAATAAAACGTAATGCATTGTAGAAATCAATTTTCACTCTCATCTCCATATGCAGATGGATCGCGTCGAATTAATTTCGCATCATTGTACATAATATGCGTGCGCGCACGATAACTGTGTAACACTCATTGGTATATAAATCTATGGATGAGGGGTGTAATACAAAATTCACGAAAAAAGAGTCCCGAGAAAATCTATATAAACGAGGGTACATGAGTATTTTTATAAACAAACTAAAACATTGTAATTTATGTCTTAAACCAATAATATACAGCCTAATTTTCAAACACGAGACTGAAGTGCGATTGTATGTCTTTTAGCGTTTTGTATGTCATTCACTTCGGACACTTTTTAGCGCTGACCCTAACTCCTTAGTTTATAACTCAATGGTAACACACCTTATTTTTTACGGTCTATTAGTTAAAACTTGGCTGCAATCCATTAACATATACTCTAGACGGGGCGGACCGCGCGAAAAAATTTCGCCAGTGATGGGAGCAAAACCCCCTCCGGCGTCAGTAGTAAGCTGTAAACCTACGCAGTATTTCGCAGGAGTTTCGACACATGGCGCTACATTTTCTTGTATGAAGAAGGTTTACGTAAAATGTTCGGATGGGCTCATCTTGATGTTATTATCAATGCTGCAATCACAATTCACAACTAAGGGGTAAGCGACGATGCGGTCGAAGATGCTATTGTCGTGCTAACTGGGAAGGGGCTAGTGACCCTAAACATTTGTCCATGTATTTTAAATGTTTTCAATTTATAAGTATACTAGCTGACCTGGTAAACGTTGTTTTGCCTTTAGGCATATAATAAAATAGATAAAGTTAGATTTTAGCTATCCTATCTCTCAAGTTGGATCGAACTGCACATGGTGTGCGAATTTTATTATAATCGGCTAAGTGGTTTAGGAGTCCATTGAGGACAAACATTGTGACACGAGATTTATATATATTAAGAATTAAAAAAATAATATTTTGAAAAATAATAGTACATTTCGATTCAAGTGTGGAAAGTAAGTCGTTTTCTCACGACTCCCTGTTTTGACCCAAGCTGGAAGCTTTTGATTGAAAATAAAGAGTAAGTGGTATTTTTGTTATAAAATAGTCATTTTAAAGTTTTCGATTAAAAACGTCCGTCATGCATTTCCATGTTAGTTGTTACCTATATGCGGGAGAAAAATAAAAAGCATTAGTGTTGAAAAGAATAACTTTCCACTTTCTGAGCAAGTAATGAAGTACGTAATAAATGCATTGATAGCGTACTTCTTCATTGGTTAAGGCCCGTTTTCCACTAAAGCGGAGCGGAGTGGAGCTGTGTTTGAGTAGATAACCAATCAGATTACGTCATTTCGACATCTCTACCCTCAATTTAGGAGATGTAAAAATGACGAAATCTGATTGGTTACTCAAACACAGCTCCACTCTGCTCCGCCTTGGTAGACCGGGCCTAAATTGTATTTACTTGAAATTCATTAGATTTTCTAAAAGTCATAATAATATTGCGTGTGTGATAAGTCTGTATATTATCTCATATTTACGAGTACTAACCCAGTTTTGGCCGATATCCAATTTCTGAGATATCGACTCTAGATGATTTATTTGCATGCATTTGTAACATCTGTTTTCGGAAGATCATGAACAATTTATGCGTGTAACTTTTTGGAACGAACTAGTTCCTTCAAAAGAACCCAAGCTGAAAGAAAATGGAGTTTTTCCATCAAGAAAATCCCGACACGAAGAAAATGCTTGAAAATCCCAGTCATTACTTTCTTTTTTTATTGAAATGTTACAAGGAAACTAGTCTCTAGCTTATTCTAATTACTACTCATCATATTATCATCCTAATCCTAATATCCTAATCCTAATCCTAATCCTATCCTAATCCTAATAATATTATAAAGGCGAAAGTTTGTGTGTGTGTTTGTTACTCCTTCACGGCTCAACTACTGAACCGATTTAGCTGAAATTTAGAACATAGGTAGCTTATAACCCGGATTAAAACATAGGCTACTTTTTATCCAGGAAAAATCCTTAGTTCCCGTGGGATACTCAAAATACCAAATTTTCTAGAGCAATCTATAGCTACATCTATAGAAAGATTGTTCAAGCGAACTTGCTTGAAAGCATGTTTAAAGGTTGGAATAGGGAACGATAACGGGAAAATGACGTTTCCCTTAGGATTCATGAAAAAGCGAATTTGACGGGGCCGGGCCGCGGGCAAAAACTGAATCTATTATCACTCTAAATGTGAAAATGGCCACTATGTAGGTTCTGAACATAGCACTGTACGCATTTAACAAGTGTGTTTTAGTTGAACAAGGGGATATGGGATAATAATGCTATAAATAATGCATAATGCTATAAATGTGAAAATGGGTACCCGTATTATAGGTTCCGACATTACAACTGTTTCGCTATTAGCATTTTGTGTTTTAGTTGAGCAATGAGATACAGTTTAATAATATTATAACTATGAAAACGGGTACCTATACGATATACTGTTTCGTTACTGACAATGTATGTTTTAGTTGAGCTATGGGATATGGTAAAGTAATTAGTAATGCTATAAATGTGGAAATGGGTACCTACCCATAAAGGTTCTGAAAGTACAATTGTTTCGCTATTTATAATGTGTGTTTTGGTTAAGCAATGGGATACAGGTTAATAATGCTAAAAAGGTGTTCCTGTATAGTTTCTGATATTAGAACTGTTTCGCTATTAAAAATATGTGTTTTAGTTGAGCAATAGATTATGTGATAGTAATTATCCTATAAATGCGAAAATGGATACCTATAAGGTAAAGGTTCTGAAATTATTTCACTCTTAAGCGGATACGTTGATTTTATTTTCGTCCTTCTCACTCTGTTGAATACGTTGGTGGGTTAGGTTAGGTTAGGTTAGTATGCAGCGTTGTGGAAGAATATAACAGAAAAACGTTGTTTTACCTAATTACTTCAAAAACTAAGCCAGTTATTTAAATGTCGTTCTGAGCGTTTTTGGGAATTATTTTTTACCGATAAATTAAAATAAAAATTACAATTATGTCCATCGTAGTTTTCGATGGAAATTAGAAAAATGGAGATTTTGGAGCAATTTTTGGGAGAACTTTTTGGCGATAAATTTTTATCCAATCGTGTTTCCGAAGTTAGGTTAACACATATGCTGTTTTTCCCCAGAAAATCCAGGACTCCCACGGGATTTGTAAAACCCCGAAATTCACGCGGGCGAAGCCGCGGGCAAAAGCTAGTAATATTATAAAGGCGAAAGTTTGTGTGTATGTTTGTTACTCCTTCACGGCTCAACTACTGAACCGATTTAGCTGAAATTTGGAACATAGGTATCTTATAACCCGGATTAAAATATAGGCTACTTTTCATCCCGGAAAAATCCGTAGTTCCCGTGGGATTCTCAAAATACCAAATTTTCTAGAGCAATCTATAGCTACATCTATAGATAGATTGTTCAAGCGAACTTGCTTGAAAGCATGTTTAAAGGTTGGAATAGGGAACGATAACGGGAAAATGACGTTTCCTTTAGGATTCATGAAAAAGCGAATTTTCGCGGGCCGCGGCCGCGGGCAAAAACTGAATCTATTATCATTATAAATGTGAAAATGGCCACTATGTAAGGTTCTGAACATAGCACTGTACGCATTTAACAAGTGTGTTTTAGTTGAACAAGGGGATATGGTATAGTAATTAGTAATAATGCTATAAATAATGCATAATGCTATAAATGTGAAAATGGGTACCCGTATTATAGGTTCCGACATTACAACTGTTTTGCTATTAGCATTTTGTGTTTTAGTTGAGCAATGAGATACAGGTTAATAATATTATAACTATGAAAACGGGTACCTTTATGATATAGGTTCTGAACAAACATCTGTTTTGTTACTGACAATGTATGTTTTAGTTGAGCTATGGGATATGGTATAGTAATTAGTAATAATGCTATAAATAATGCATAATGCTATAAATGTGAAAATGGGTACCCGTATTATAGGTTCCGACATTACAACTGTTTCGCTATTAGCATTTTGTGTTTTAGTTTAACAATGAGATACAGGTTAATAATATTATAACCATGAAAACGGGTACCTATATGATATAGGTTCTGAACTAACATCTCTTTCGTTACTGACAATGTATGTTTTAGTTGAGCTATGGGATATGGTATAGTAATTAGTAATGCTATAAATGTGGAAATGGGTACCTACCCATAAAGGTTCTGAAAGTACAATTGTTTCGCTATTTATAATGTGTGTTTTGGTTAAGCAATGGGATACAGGTTAATAATGCTAAAAAGGTGTTCCTGTATAGTTTCTGATATTAGAACTGTTTCGCTATTAAAAATATGTTTTTAAGTTGAGCAATAGAATATGTGATAGTAATTATGCTATAAATGCGAAAATGGATACCTATAAGGTAAAGGTTCTGAAATTATTTCACTCTTAAGCGGATGTGTTGATTTTATTTTCGTCCTTCTCACTCTTATGAATACGTTGGTGGGTTAGGTAAGGTTAGGTTAGTATGCAGCGTTGCGGAAGAATATAACAGAAAAAGGTTGTTTTACCTAATTACTTCAAAAACTAAGCCAATTATTTAAATGTCGTTCTGAGCGTTTTTGGGAATTATTTATACATTAAAACAAATATTACAATTACTTCCATCGTAGTTTTCGATGGAAATTAGAAAAATGGAGATTTTGGAGATATTTTTGGGAGAACTTTTTGGCAAGAAAATTTTTTCCAATCGTGTCTGTAGTTAGGTTAATACATATGCTGTTTTTTTTCCAGAAAATCCAGGACTCCCACGGAATTTGTAAAACCCCGAAATTCACGCGGGCGAAGCCGCGGGCAAAAGCTAGTTGATTTATAAACTAAGCCATAATATAAGTCTGGCCCGCGTGGAATTATGCCAAGAATACTGGCTGCATTTCCGCGTAGTACAGCTAGGCTGATTCGTTGCGTAAAAATGAGCCAGCACTTCTATCACCAACTGAGGCTTCAGGCTATCGAAGTAAATCATTCATAAGTACTCATTACTCATTAGGTAAATCTCTAAAAAACTAAAACTAAATTAAAAACTAAAACTTTTATTGGAGTTCCGTTCAAAAAATCTCCGCTATAATATCATTTGATACTGGAACTCGTTAGTACGAGCTAACTCGAGACAGCGCCATCTATCGAACATTTGCTGAACTTACGTTCCAACCGAGTGTTCCACGACACTTACGATTTCTTTAAGACGTTCGCTTGATGGTTAGTACAGCTGCCCATGTCAGACAAAATGCGGTAAAAAAAAAATGGAAAATTGACTAAAGATTCTAAAACAAAGATAAATTAAATGGATGCTAGGTATTTATAAACACGTATAATAATGTCGATACAATTTACTTTAGAGGTCTTTGCCTTGACTAAAATTAGCCATGTGCGCAGAGAAAGTGCGTAGTGATGCGCAACGACAGCGCCGATGATTGTATCGATGTCGATAGTTTTAGGTGTGCGCACGTTTATAGGCAGTTTGCCTGCCTAGTTATAAATCCTATACGGAGCCTAATCCCAGCATCAGTATATTTAATATGACTAATTTCTTCAATTTCTAAGATTGCTAATGAAACGCTTGGCAACGACATTAAAAAAAAATGTGTGAGAATCGCAGTTGTCTGCTAGGAAGTCACGTGAACAAATTCGATCGAATAATAATGATTATGTGAATTGTGATTCCCTATCCCCATACCATTGAATTTCATTATAAGTAGAATCCATGGTTTTTGCTACAGCTGCTGTTAGTTTTCACGGATGCGTGATTCCTACCAACCCATACTTTGTGCGTAGGGTTCCTGACCCTACACACAAGTCGGCGTAGTTATAATTGTTTTGTAAATGACTGAGAGTTCTCCATAAAATTCTTAAACGTGTGTGAAGCTTGCAAATCTCCACTTAATCAGCGTAGTGGGCTGGGTACGGTCAAATTATGCGAGAGAGAGGTATTTTTTTTTACGCTATACAAGTTAGTACTTGACTGCGATCTCACCTGATGGTAAGTAATGATGCAGTCGAAGATGTTAGCGTACTAACTTGGAAGGGGTAAGTTAAGTCACCCCAACGGTTTCTACACAGCATCGTACCGGAACGCTAAATCGCTTGGCGGTACGTCTTTGCTGGTAGGGTGGTAACTAGCCACGGCCAAAGCCTCCCACCAGACCAGACCTGAGCCAATTTAGAAATTATAAAATTCCAAAGTGGCCCGTGGCGGGAATCGAACCCGCGACCTCCCACTCAAATCCGAGCGTGCGTCCCCTGCGCCACGGAGGTCGTCAAAACTCAAAATATATAGGGAGTGCACGTGTGATTGCGTACACACTTATGCACACATATCCTGCTCTGATGGGAAATCTCTTCGGCGATTGACTGTGACCGGATTGGTCTGTTAGTCTGGAGGACATGGATTGGAGGATATTCAAAGGAGATTGTTCATTGTACAGTAGTTAGACGTAACAAGAGTTGAGAGTTGAGACAAAGAAGGTTGACTCATATTCGTAGACCGTCGATAAGATTATCGACTTATGCCCACCACTAGCTCATCACAAGATCTGATTAAGCGCATTACCATTTTCAATAATAAATCCATCGACATCTCGCTACGTATTCGAATCATAACACGCGCCAAGGCGGCCTCGCTATTTGTATTGGAGTATTTTTTCTTATAATTTGACACTCGTCGCGCGTCACGCGCCCGCCGCACGTGGTCGAAGATTTACGATTAAATTGTAGCGCAATTTAAAGAGTTAGCGATGAAACTGCATGAATGAACAGAAACGTTTTGATGTGATTCCGCTGTTTACATACGGCGCCGTCAGTTTATAAAAAATCGCTGTTTGCAATATGCCGTACGCAAAATGTATATTGCCGTTTCATTTTAGATTTTGCCTACATTATGCATGACAAGTATACGGATTTATGGCAGCTCTAAAATAGAGGCCAGTTCGGTTCATTGGAATTTTCGGAGTCGCGAGTTCATCGGAATTTTCCCATCTAATGATAATATCTTAATATATTATAAAAATTCCGTGTCACGCTGTTTGTCCGCGATGGACTCCTAAACCACTTAACCGATTATAATAAAATTCGCACACAGGGTGCAGTTCGATCCAACTTGAGAGATAGGATAGTTTAAATCTCAATTTATCTATTTTTTATTACCCCCTATGGGCAAAACAACGTTTGCCAGGTCAGCTAGTATATTATAAAAATTCCGTGTCATGCTGCTTGTCCGCGATGGACTCTTGAACTACTAAACCGACTTTAATCAAATTTGCACAGCGTGTGCAGTTTGAAAAGATAGGATAGCTTAAATCACAATTTATCTATTTTAAGTATATCCCTAAAGGCAAAACAACGTTTGCCTGGCCAACGGTTATCTATAATCAATTTATCGATACAATTTTATCTACTCGAATGGGATTATAAACATCACTAAGCATCACACATCTGAAGCATCGGTCTGAAAACGGATGCGTTCACGTATTTATGGGTTAACCGCGGGACGGTCGGGAAGGCGGTCAAGTGCGAGCCGCCGCAACGAGAACACGCCGTGATCCTTTGTAAATAGAACGAGCTTTTGGTTACTTTGAAGTATTTTCTATTTACAACTAGCGGACCCGACAGACTTCGTCCTGTCAAAAATATTTTTACTGTCGCAGTTTTTTGCTCCTACAGACGGTTCTACTATGATCATAGATCACCAAGATACGTTACGTTCTTAGTAAATTGCGTTTTAAATCTGTGCCGAACTGCTACTCACTGATAAATAAAACAAAAGATACGAAACAGCACGCAAACGAAAGAGACAACAATAATGCTTGCGCTCGACGCAGACTAACTACGAAACTTACAGTTGTAGGATTTTTGAGTCTTCACAACGCGCGCGCTTGTCACATATCTGCTCCTTTTTATATATTATATATCATATTTGACTATTTGACTATGATACACATTTTTTTCGCCTAGCTCTCTCTGCTATATGTCCGAAAAGAAACTTCGTTCCAATTATGAATAATTACGCACAAAATTAACCAGTT
Source organism: Coenonympha glycerion (assembly GCA_963855885.1). Classification (NCBI taxonomy): domain Eukaryota; kingdom Metazoa; phylum Arthropoda; class Insecta; order Lepidoptera; family Nymphalidae; genus Coenonympha; species Coenonympha glycerion. The sequence goes on from OY979651.1 coordinate 2,163,007, forward strand.
AACGACGTAATAAATGTTAATGGAATGTAGGCACTTATTTAATGCAGGAATTTTCAACACAAAAACATTTTTTAATACTTAGATATTATCCAATCTATTCATTAAAAATGTAAAGGGAAATTTTGTTACCGGAAATTTGCCGTATTTAACTTTATTATAGCTAATTAAATTAAGTATTACACAAACATTTACTTTTCCATCAAAAATTAAACCTCCAAACACATATTCATTATGTATTACTGGCGGCTTCGCCTGCGTAATTTTTTATTTGGTTATAATATTGGATATCATACCACTCAAATATTGCTTGTATATTTTTTAACGGTTTTCCTTTCATCATGGAAAATGTCGTAAATCAAAATAATTTTATGGCAACATCCCACAAAGCTGTTTTTATGATTTTGTGTACTCTGTTTTTTTTTTTGCTACAGATTGGGAAAAGCCTTGAAAAATTTAATAATTTCATATAAAACTTAGAAATGCAATCAATGACAATCTAAATAATACGTCGTAACATGTCTACGTCTTGGCTGGAAACAAAAATTTTAATCGAACCATATGACATACCTATTATTGGATGAAACAGAATCTATATCGGAATAGAATGATATCCAAAAAATCTATGAGAGTAGGTAACCTCTAAGTAGTTTGTGAAGTTAGGATGTGTAGAGAACCAAGAGAACCGTGGCTCTACATAGGATTTTTAATACGAGTCACATTATGCCCTTGTCTTGGCAACATTTTACATGGAAATGTTTTTGGTAGTTAGGTACTTCATATAATTTTAACTTACAGGTACTTAGATATGAATTCCACAGTATACATTATATTTGATCGATATAATTGTTATAACTAAAAAACCCAGTAAAACTAAGCCTTATCATAAAGTAAAATTAGTTAGAGTCACAGTAAATTTTATTTTTAACTTCGTGCTCTTCACACGTGAACATAAATAAGCGTCGCAAATCTACTTCAACCATAGCTATTTAAACACACCATAAACCCTTTCACGCATATTTATAAACTCCAGGCATGGCGATTCCCGCACGCATTTAAACCGTCAGCTGGAGTGACGGGCCGCCATGTTTAATTTCTTCAAACGGAAAGGCGGGAAGGCCGAAGCTCCCGAGGCAGCGCGAACTCTGCCGACGACGGCCGCTAAACCGACCTCAGTCGATAATCGCGCGCCGTCTAGCGAATATGACATAACGAACGAAAAAACTGGCACGATACGGAAGGATGTAGTGAACCTGCTCATCCCGGAGACGGATTACAACCAGAAGACCCGGGTAGGCACCTTGCTGCAGATCATGGCAGGGAAACGGAGGAAGGGGAAGCGAAAACGCGACTACAAGCAACAAGATACGCAGGCGAAACGCAGCGACGTCGAGTGTGCAACCGCCACTCCCACGCCGGCCAAAAATACCCGAGACGATACACAAACGTCGGACGATCCGGCCGACTTCGTTAAAGCGCTGGTGCTCGAGAAATACGCAAAACCCGAACCAAAACAACACGTGTCGTTGATATACGTGTCAAATGACAGAGAGCTGCAGGAGAAACGGCACGCAGAAGCGCTGCTCCGTGAAATAGCGAGGACTATAGACTGCGACATTGATCTAGATGAAGACCAGATGGGAACCACCGATAGCAAGGACATCAGAGAGAGACACAAGAAAGATACCAAAGAAAACGATCACGTTTACGAAACTCTACGCGGTCAATCCATAGATGAATACAAAAATGATTTGAAAGGTGAACTCAGCAAGTTGTTAGAAGTGAATTCGAGTAATGGAAGCGAAGATAATCCAGAAACGAACAGGAAATCGAATTTGAAGCCACCCAGGTCGGATAACGAAGGATGCTCTGACGATGACAGATCCGATAATGGGAAGAAACGTGTCACGTTTAGAAAGCACATAATTTTCGATGATGGGGAGCAACAGACTGACGAAGAAGCGGGTTCGTCGTTTGAATCCCTTACTTCTGAAGAAGCTGATTATTTGGAAGACTTGCCAGATAACGATGAGCTTCTAGGCGGTTACACGGTGTCCAAGAGTGACAACAAGACTGTTGTTAACTTGAACTTTAATGAGCCGATCATCAAAGTGGAGTGCGTGGACGATTTGAGGAGGATAACTAGTGATAACAGTGACAGTGGGTTTATTGAGTGCGATAAAAATGAGTCCGGTGACGAAACTGACGCGAAGAGTGCAGTGGAGTGCGGGGAGAGTGAGGAGAGTGAGAGTGAGAGTGAGGAAGAAGAGGAAGTTGAGGAAGTCGAGGAAGAGATAGTCGAGGAAATTGTCGAGGAGGAAGTCGAAGAAAGCGACGCAGACGATGAAGACGAGGAAGAAGACGCGGAAGTAGTCAATGATGACGTGTGAGTTTTTTCTTTTTTTTTACGTTTTTCTTCGCCGTGTCTTGCCTATTTTAATCTGTTAAATGAACGCATTTATGAAACTTGACGAATGCAATGTCGAGTACCTACTATGCTCTACTCTGACTGTGTCCAATCAATAGCAATAATGATACTAGATGACCTGATAAACGTTGTTTTGCCATGTAAATTATATTTTCTCACTTAGGGACAAAGATGGTTGGTACTACAATCATCTTTTCTAAGGGTGTGTAAAAAATATTTAGTTTACGTCCTATTCTCATACCTAGCGAATATACTCAAACAAAATCATAAAGATGGTCAAGTCGTTTCAGAGGCGGCCGTTCGAGGAACTTCCTCTTTTTTTGAAGTCGGTTAAAAAACCGTGAGAGGAGGTTCTTAATTCGACTGTATGGTTTTTTAATGTTTGTTACCTCATAACTTTTGACTGGGTGAATCAATTTTGACGATTCTCTTTTTATTAGAAAGCTGTCGCTTCCCGTGTGTATTTCAATTTAGTTTTTTAGTTCTGATAATGGCATCCATGAGAAAACTATATAAGCAGGACTGATTAATTTGTTTTGCTTTTATCCACTACTTGAAAGGATTCTGTATGGTGCAATCGTAGTCTCTACGATTTCGCATTGTGAAGTCAACATCTCCTGAGGATGTCTCGGTGTCGGGACGAAACGTGCGTCGAAGAAAGTGATAGAAAATTGTGTGTGGTGTTTCATGTGGATGGTGTTCCTGCATATTGCACCATACAGAATCCTTTCAAGTAGCGGATAATAGCAAAACAAATTAATCAGTCCTGCTAATTATGGCAAATTGCTATTTCCGCAAAATAACGCCTGCTTCCATTCAATATTTAAAACTATATAAGTCTTAAATTTTTAATCGCCTGTATTCAACAGCAGTTTGATGAGAGTTGAAGTCGGTTTTTTGTTAATTAATTAACGTACATTATGTTACAGACACAAGAAAGTAAATCGATAAACAGCTGGTTAATAACGTCCATTACACAATAATTGTCTAGCTCTTATAGAGCACAAGTTAACGTGAAATCAATGCGCGAAATTCAAAATTTTCGTAGTTTTTTGCAATTTGTACGCTAATTAGACATGATAGGCTTATGGCAATCAATTTGCGAGAATGGCAGTATCATCTTTACATGATTATATCAAAATCTTTGCATAAAAATGTGTATCCTAGGAAATTAGTCCGAGTATCGAGTTTTATGAGAAAATCTCGGAATAATTTCTTTAACTCGACACTTTCGAGCAGAGATTTTTATATAAACACGTGAAGAAGATATTGGGATTATCGCAATTTGACGGGCTTGTTAGCTTAAAAATCGCGAAAAACCACGAAAAATTTGAATTTAGAGCACACCACGGGCACACCCGTGGTGTGCTCTTTAAAAAAAAGTTTTTAATATTTTTGTTACTCATTCTCAATCACGAACCGAACCGCAGCTGAACTACTGAACCGATTGGGCTGAATATTGGAATGGAGATAGATAATACCCCGCAATAATGAATGAAAGAATGAATGAATTGATACTTTATTGCACATTACAAGAAAGGAAAATATAACAAACAAGAAATCATACAAAACATAATGCACAAAAGGCGGTCTTATTGATATATTTATTTCATTTCATTTCATTTATAGGCAATCTCTTCCAGACAACCTTTTCTTTTTGGTGAGAGATTATATTGTCAAGAGTGTAAAGTGGGTTAGTGCAAAATGCTTGAATGATGATGAGAGTTAGTAATAATAATGTTAATAAAAATATTATAGAGACTTGTTATCTCAGAAAAATTCTTCAATTCAAGCTTCCCGTGGGATTTGTGAAAAATCGTTTGCATTTAGCAATTGCACCCGCTATAGTAATTAGTGTAACTATTTCACCATCGTCTTGGCGGTTTGCCGACATGCGTGCATTTCGCATAATATCCTAAAAACATTGTTTCGTGTGACTTTCAACTAAATTAATTATTTATTTACATTTGTATTTTCTTTCTTCCGTTGTTGAATAGAGGAAGGCACGTTTCGGCCTTCACTGGCGTCTGGTGTTTTGACCACTTGCGTAGTGGCTTCCACTATTTTTTTTTAAAGAATACTTTTGTCTGTCAAAGGATAATGACCATGGATGTATAGAATCCCGTAACAAGCTATTTTTTATAGACTAAGGCCCTAAGGGTAGGGTAAGGACTAAGGGCCATTAAGCATGCACTGACCTACGTTTTCTCCATTTATTCAAAATACCAAATCATTTGTAATTCGCAAAGACTTTTATGTAGGGTAATTCGTGGATATTTCGATCATGTTGTGGTGTCATTCCGATTCGTATAGTAATACATAATGTATACTCCTGGCCATATTTGGTTCGGAACTTTCTTTAAAACGAATTAATAATCAATTTTGATCAAAATTGTTATAACTTTGGTCGAGTTCCGTAATACCAAAAATAATGAATGAAAACTTGTAACCTTCCTTATTAACTAGTGTTTTCCTTTATCTGGTCAGTAAAAACTGTGCTCCTGAACTAATGCGACGTGAGAAAGTGTTGTTTTTATTACAAAACAAATAAGCAGAAAACATGTCCTCTTTGACATAAAAATAAGCAAAACTAAATTCGTTTACAATTTCGTTTAACAAAAGTATTTCGGAACCAGATATGGTCAGGAGCATAGATTATTGCTATGTGAACCCAAATAATACCACAACATGATCGAAATTTGAACGAATTACAAATGATTTAGGTATTACGAATGTATGGGAGACATCGTGGGTTAGTGGACTCTTAACTCCCATAATTATTATTCCTTAATTTTTTTAATAAACATCCGGAATCTAAAGCTATAGCCAAACTAGCTGCCCGGCAGACTTCGTACTGCCTCAACGATAAATAGAAGACCTAAACTTTTGGATAAAATGATTTTAAATTTTCCCGACAATTACTCTAATTTTTTTTCAACTTTTAAATCTTCCCTAGACCTCCACGAACATTTCAAAACCAAGATAAGATAAATCCGTTCAGCCGTTCTCAAGTTTTAGCGAGACGTAAGTTTTGGTTTGCTCTATTCCTACAGGAACCATCGATTTTTCCGGAATAAAAAGTAGCCTTAGTAGTGTGCCAAATTTGGAGTCTCAACACCAAGCGGTTTGGGCTATGCGGTGATATGTCAGTCAGTCAGTCAGTCAGTCAGTCAGTCAGTCAGTTAGTCAGTTTCTTCTTTGTACTTCTCAATAAAATCTGTATGACAGGAAATGCGCATTGTAAAGAAGTAACTTTTAGGTCTGTCTCTATGCAAAATATTCGTTTATGCTATAATGTCGATCACGCTTCGATTTAATTTATTTATAACCCCAATGTATGATGTATCACCATTATATTATAAAGGAAGCGTACATGCGTCAGAGGACGTCCTTCACTATGGGAAATTTTATATTTACGACGAACGACAAAACTTTTCATATATTAATAGTCGTTTGCTATGGGCCTCATAATAAGGCTCAAAGTCACTCTGCGGGCGATGGAGTATCTCTACGTGATCAAATCAGAGATGAGGAGATCCGTAGACGAACCAGAGTCACCGACATAGCTCAACGTATCGCGAAGCTGAAGTGGCAATGGGCACATAGCTCAAAGAACCGACGGATGTTGGGGACAGTGTTGGCAGATCTCCGACCAGATAGACTGACAATATTAAAAGAGTCGACCAGATGGACTGACGACATTAAAAGAGTCGCGGGAAGACGCTGGATGTAGCGTAGGACTGTGTGGGAAAAATCATTGCAGGAAGCCTTTGTCAGATTCCCAATACAAAAATTGTCACAATAACAGAAGCAAGCCCTTTTGCGTTAGTCTAGATCCCTATAGATTTATAGAATAAAGTTCCAGCAGTTATATTTTAAGCTAGAGATTTGAGTTACATGAACTCTTCACAAAAATTCAACGATATAAATCTTTGGTTGAATTATAACTTGTTAGTATAAGCTAGTGAAAGCACTTTGGATATCAACAGAGCATTTAAATTAGTGCAACGCCATTGTATACGCCTAACGGTAACTTAGGTTCTTATTCAGTTAGCAACCTTAAAAATCGATGAGATGAACACATAGATAAAGCTGGGCGTGTGTTTACAGGAAGGAGTTGGTGTCGCAGGAGGGCCGCTTCCAGTCGCAAGTGGCCGCCCTCTCCGCGCTCGCCGACACGCGCTGCAGCGAGGCGGAGGCGGCGCGGGACCTGCTCGTGGCCTGCAGGAAGGAGATCGAGGAGAAGCACCTGCAGATAGAGCGTGAGTAGCCACAGTCGCGAGTGCCGCCCTCTCCGCGCTCGCCGACACGCGCTGCAGCGAGGCGGAGGCGGCGCGGGACCTGCTCGTGGCCTGCAGGAAGGAGATCGAGGAGAAGCACCTGCAGATAGAGCGTGAGTAGCCACAGTCGCGAGTGCCGCCCTCTCCGCGCTCGCCGACACGCGCTGCAGCGAGGCGGAGGCGGCGCGGGACCTGCTCGTGGCCTGCAGGAAGGAGATCGAGGAGAAGCACCTGCAGATAGAGCGTGAGTAGCCACAGTCGCGAGTGCCGCCCTCTCCGCGCTCGCCGACACGCGCTGCAGCGAGGCGGAGGCGGCGCGGGACCTGCTCGTGGCCTGCAGGAAGGAGATCGAGGAGAAGCACCTGCAGATAGAGCGTGAGTAGCCACAGTCGCGAGTGCCGCCCTCTCCGCGCTCGCCGACACGCGCTGCAGCGAGGCGGAGGCGGCGCGGGACCTGCTCGTGGCCTGCAGGAAGGAGATCGAGGAGAAGCACCTGCAGATAGAGCGTGAGTAGCCACAGTCGCGAGTGCCGCCCTCTCCGCGCTCGCCGACACGCGCTGCAGCGAGGCGGAGGCGGCGCGGGACCTGCTCGTGGCCTGCAGGAAGGAGATCGAGGAGAAGCACCTGCAGATAGAGCGTGAGTAGCCACAGTCGCGAGTGCCGCCCTCTCCGCGCTCGCCGACACGCGCTGCAGCGAGGCGGAGGCGGCGCGGGACCTGCTCGTGGCCTGCAGGAAGGAGATCGAGGAGAAGCACCTGCAGATAGAGCGTGAGTAGCCACAGTCGCGAGTGCCGCCCTCTCCGCGCTCGCCGACACGCGCTGCAGCGAGGCGGAGGCGGCGCGGGACCTGCTCGTGGCCTGCAGGAAGGAGATCGAGGAGAAGCACCTGCAGATAGAGCGTGAGTAGCCACAGTCGCGAGTGCCGCCCTCTCCGCGCTCGCCGACACGCGCTGCAGCGAGGCGGAGGCGGCGCGGGACCTGCTCGTGGCCTGCAGGAAGGAGATCGAGGAGAAGCACCTGCAGATAGAGCGTGAGTAGCCACAGTCGCGAGTGCCGCCCTCTCCGCGCTCGCCGACACGCGCTGCAGCGAGGCGGAGGCGGCGCGGGACCTGCTCGTGGCCTGCAGGAAGGAGATCGAGGAGAAGCACCTGCAGATAGAGCGTGAGTAGCCACAGTCGCGAGTGCCGCCCTCTCCGCGCTCGCCGACACGCGCTGCAGCGAGGCGGAGGCGGCGCGGGACCTGCTCGTGGCCTGCAGGAAGGAGATCGAGGAGAAGCACCTGCAGATAGAGCGTGAGTAGCCACAGTCGCGAGTGCCGCCCTCTCCGCGCTCGCCGACACGCGCTGCAGCGAGGCGGAGGCGGCGCGGGACCTGCTCGTGGCCTGCAGGAAGGAGATCGAGGAGAAGCACCTGCAGATAGAGCGTGAGTAGCCACAGTCGCGAGTGCCGCCCTCTCCGCGCTCGCCGACACGCGCTGCAGCGAGGCGGAGGCGGCGCGGGACCTGCTCGTGGCCTGCAGGAAGGAGATCGAGGAGAAGCACCTGCAGATAGAGCGTGAGTAGCGACGTCATGCGTGCTCACAAATGCTGCTTCATATCAGTCGTTTTTAAGGATTCCGTGGCACAAATGTGGATCGTCGTTCGTCGTCATTCCAGCCAATGGACGTCCACTGTTGGACATAGGCCTCCTGAAATGTGACCAGTGACCACCAAACACTAAGATCTTGCGCCGCCTCAAGCCAGCGATTCTCCGCGACAGTTTTTATGTCGTCCGTCCACCTAGTGGGGGTCTGCCGACACTGCGCTTCCCGGTGCGTGGGCCGCCATTCCAGCACCTTGGATCCTCAACGTCAATTGGTCCGACGAGCTATGTGCGTAACGATGTGGATAACAAACCCTTATAGGAAAGGGGCACTTTGTTCTCTATCTCTGCACCATTTTTCTCAGTGGATTTTCTCTAGGAATTACACTACAAAGAAATCGTACCCGAACCCTTCTAAATATACAGCATTGCCCAAAAATGTTCATTCTTAACATGATTCTTAACAAGATTTTTGGTGGCAACAAACACGGAACCGTACTTTTTAATAGCGTTCATTCACTTCAAAGTCAATATACGCTAAAGTTGAAGGTCATCACTAAATCTGAAGCCGTTTCAGATACCCACATTAAAATGTAATGTGCATGAAAGTGTATGAAATACTCCCAGTCTGAATGTAGCATACAAACATTATGTTTATCCGATTTCAGTTCCAATTGCTGTCGAAATACAGTACAAAATAGAGTGATACAATTTTCAGTTCGGATCTCGTGAGTTGGAGAGGAGCCAAGTATTTTTATGTGATTCCGATATTTCAGATCATGTAGAATCAATTGCACCTTTCCTTTCGTAGAAGCTTTGCCGATGAGTACCTGGTGTACCCCTACTACATCAGACGACTCGTCAGCCTCAGTACTGACCAGATGGGTGTGGGAAGCGGAGAACAATGAGTATTTTTGCTAACTAGTACTCATGCCCACGAAAATTCAGTTTTAAGCAAATCCTACGGAGTCACGGTCTTGTTAAAACGACTCTGAGTCACTTAGCAGGCGAAAGAGAGAGCAATGCTTGTATTACCTCTACCTGATCAAACAGAAATAAACAAATCCGACGAAACCGATTAACCTACATCGACATAGCTTTCAATGCATCGCGAAACTGAAGTGGCAATGGCCAATGAGCGGGGCACATAGCAGCCCACACGGGAAAAGCGCAGTATTGGTAGACCGGGTCTGATTGCGTGAGAAAAACGTATTCATCGTTATCGCAAACTTTAACAAATTCTGCCCCCCGATTGACTGACGTAGCGTGACCAACCAAGAGAACCAAGAAAGAAAGAGGGCGCTTAATCGACGCCTCTCGTGACCAGAGGTCTGGCCTATTCTGAGGTCAGAGGATAAGCATTGCCATCCAACGTGGCAATGCTGCCAGCCTTCTGGGCACTTTTCCAGTTGACACCGATTCGGAGGAATACTTCGATGCTTAAAATTATTCCTTGTTATTATTATTTTTTTTTTCCTCTTTTTTATAATTAGATTATATTATATTAGTAGAGAACCACTTAGCGGGCAGAATTTGTAAACGATTACGATAACGATGAATACGTTTTTCTTACACAATCTTGGGGCTGACCAGATGCACCTGATGATGATAACTGAGAGAGTCGCGGGAAGTTGCGACTCAAGTGGTGCAGGACGACTGTGTAGGTTAGAAATCATTTAAGACATTCTGAGACCTTAATAGGTTCTCAAGTCCCAGTATGCCTTGTTAAATCCGCTGCTCTTCAAAGTTCAAACTGATACAGTCATGTAAAATGACTGCTTCACGTCAGTGCAACAAACTCGCACGTGATGTTTTCCTTCCACGTTTCTGATACGAACCGCTAAGGTATGGAACACCCTTCAAGACTCCGTGTATTCAGCTAAGTACAATCTGAGTGCCTTCAAGAGAAGAGTGAATAGGCATTTTCTAGGCAAGCGCGCTCCAACCTAGACCTCATCATTGCTTTCCATCAGGCATGATTGTCGTCAATCGCAAGCCTATCTAAATAAAAAAAACCAGCCAAGTGTGAGTCGGACTCGCGCACCGAGGGTTCCATACCATAAGAGAAGTAAAACATTGAAAGAATCACTTTTTTTCATGAATTTACGAGTATATAATTTACATGTAGGTACTTTTGTTGGCAAACCGCAAACGTAACTTTGTTTTTGGCGGATTATTGTCATTATCAAAAAAAGTATATTAGTCAGTGAGTTGATCTTATTTTTCCTGTAAAATATACATTAACTTCTATTGATCATAATTATTTCAGATTTTTCGATTGGTAAACTTCGGAGATAAGGGGGGGGAACGGTATTTTTTTCGACAGTTTGCCCAATAAATCAAAAACTATCAGGCATAAAAATAAAAAAAAATGAGTTTTAGTATACACAAGTAACGCCCTTTCATATGATATCTCACTCAATATTGTTATCTCATTTTGAAAATTTGTCGACCCGGTTTTCCCCCCTTTTTAAATAAAAATAAAAACAATTTTCAAATTTTTACGATTGTTGTGACGTCGTGTCACTATTACCTATAACTATTCTAAATTTCAAGTCGATAGCTTGAATAGTTACTGAAATAATCGAGTGTGACGGACGGACGGACGGACGGACGGAGAAAGTCTCACCATAAGGGTTCCATTTTTACCAAATTGGTATGGAACCCTAAAAATAATAAGATAACAGGGTTAAATTAGGACTAACAACCATCTAATGCCGGAACCACACTTTGTTATTTGTTATTCATATTCGTTATGCGGCTACGCTGTATTTGTCCAAATATGTGTTTATGCGAGCAAACTACAAACATGCTATCCACACTTCGTGCTATGTGCCAAATATTGCCAATACGTGTCCTTTGAAGTGTGCTAAAAACCGACAAGAGGACGGATAATATTCGCGCTTATGCGTTATTCGTGCAAATAAAGCAAATATAGACGAATGAACCGCCCACACTTGGTCGTATGAAGCCAAATAGGGCGCATAACGAATAACAAATAACGCAGTGTGGTTCCGGCATAACAACAAATCTAACAACTGATGTCTCAGGATGATGAGTGCAGTTGAAGATAATCAGTGTATCGTTACAAATGATACTTCAACAAAAAGCCGTAGGATCCATTGCAACTGACATTGACATGCGTCGGATATTACATACCATATCAGTAACATCTCACTCAGTCCATCATTCTTTTGTATTAAAACAAATCTTGTTGGAAAGCCCTTTTATCACACGATGTTTTCTTTGTTTCACAGAACAAAGGCGCAAGTAAGTCGCGTAAAATCTGAGTAATTCCTCGAAATAAATCAGTACTCAGGTGCCTCAGTACTCACTCTCCCCTGTAGGTGTTTAACAAAGAAGATACTCGTATTAATAGCGCTAAAAAACGAATTACTCTTTAAAGTGGCGTGCTGATATTTACACAAAGGGTTTTTCGTTTTATCCACGCGCAACCAATACAATCGCGTGACTTTCTTTTGATTTCATCTCTCTCTCTCACTCTGTGTCGTAGTCCTCATTACTGAGGCTCTTTACCCCTTTCACAGACGACGATGTCTGCTTGGCCAATTTTTCATCCAGCGAGTACTGCGCTGGTCCTGCGTCGTGCATGTTTGATCGTGAATATACTTGCTGTACAGCAACAAAATGTCCATCTCTGAAACAGCTGCCAGACAGCTGCCAAGCCGAAGATGGCATGCAAAATTGTTGCTATTACAACTGGAACTGACAAATTCATAGATGCATAGATGTACGCACGTCGCTGCTTTGCAGAATAGCACGGCAGCAGAACAGGCAACAGCGTCCTCTTTCGTTCGATACTCTTATCTCGTTGGATGCGTGCATGATAGTGTGTATGCTACATCCAGCGCCGCGGCCTTCAGCTGACGTACATCTGGGATGCACCGTGTATACGCTTAAAATTGTACATCCATCGACAGTAACCATATCAACGGAACCATGAGCAGCCAATTGTCGCCTTGGCTGCATAACTGACGAAAGTAAGTTAGCTCGTCGCTGCTATAAGTATTTTTGCACAATTAAGGAGCTGTTCCGAACCTCAAAAGCAAAGAAAATTGAACTTTTTCAGCTTTGTATTCACCCTGTCTGCGCTATTGTATGTTTATAAGAGTTACCAAAAGGATCTGCCCGTAAAATTAAAATTTTTTCGCAGTAGTACGTGGTTACGTGGTATCACAGCTGGTCTGCCAGTATGCTACAAAAAAGTTGTTTGTACTGTTTCAGAACTGAAATGCGACTTGGCAGCAGCGTACAAAGAGTCGGAGCTGGTGCGGCAGCGGAGTCGCTCGCTGGAGGAGGAGCTCGCAGCCGCCAGGAACTGCTCCGCGGACCTGGCGGACGAGCTACAGAGGCGGATCGGTGAGCCGGTTCAGGTGTACTCTACCTCAGATTGAAATGCGACTCGGCAGCGCGTACAAGGAGTCGGAGCTGGTGCGACAGCGGAGTCGCTCGCTGGAGGAGGAGCTCGCAGCCGCCAGGAACTGCTCCGCGGACCTGGCGGACGAGCTACAGAGGCGGATCGGTGAGCCGGTTCATGTGTACTCTACCTCAGATTGAAATGCGACTCGGCAGCGCGTACAAGGAGTCGGAGCTGGTGCGGCAGCGGAGTCGCTCGCTGGAGGAGGAGCTCGCAGCCGCCAGGAACTGCTCCGCGGACCTGGCGGACGAGCTGCAGAGGCGGATGTTCTGCGGAAGTTCACTGTTAGATATGTTTATTTACATAGGCCTTCCCAAGCGCGCACCAACGCAACCTTCTTCGGCACTAAATCGCTTCCTGCGACTCGCCTTTCATGGTCGGTGCAATGAGCTGAAGGTCGCCTCGCATTACTCTTACTTGTTTGCGTCTCCGCTCCAGGACTTTCCGACTCCATCGGCCATCCTCCTTACGACAAGTGTGATCTACCCACAGCCACCTCATCTAATGATTTTGGCTTTGTCTGTGACCATTGTGCTCCTGCAGATCTCCTCTTGCAGAACTTTAAGACAATTAATCATAAGAGTCTAGAATGTTCATATCTGTTATCTACATTTTCCAGACGAGGCTGTGCGGCAGCTTCGGTCGGAACTACAAGATGCGCTGTCGCGGCGAGCGGCGCTGGAGGCCAGGGTCCAGGAGCTGGAAAGAGACAAAGAGAGGCTGGAGCGAGAGAAGCTACTGCAGGAGCAGAAGGCTAAAGAGGTGGGCTTTTTGAGGAGCCTGAATGTTTGCGCTTTACGCTAGCACTCTCCGGTTTACGCTAGGCCGTATCGCGACGGCCGGCTATCGCCTGCCCCCGCGCATCGCGCCTCCCCGTTTTCGGCGACGCGCTTGAACAGTCCGGTGCAAAATCCCGACGGAGTCGATTGACTGTGCGTGCCGCGTTCGCCCGCGTGAAGTCGCCCGCCACGCCGCATCTCGCCTTCTTACGAGCCCGATTTCTTGTGCTACTTCGTTTGCTGTGTTGTCCGCCGCGTCATTCTAACGCCGCGGGCCCCTTTGGCTATCCGGAATACTGTTTTTTGTGCTCCCGCGCCACCTGGAAATCACGCCGCCGCGGAGCCGCTTCGCTACCCGCGAATTCGTACCGCCGCCGCGAAAGATCCCTCAAGGAGGGCGAGTGTGTTCCTATTTGCATTTAACACAGCAGGCACCACACACCACATTTCATCCTACACGAACACACTCCCCGGATTCCACGTGCTGGCTGTCTCCATGCGCCGGTAAGTACCTAGTAGTAAGTCACTCTGTGCCGCGGGATTAAACCCAGTGCAAAACGCCTAATAAAATTTTTTGGCGGGCCTTTTTCGACCCGCCACCGCCGCTGCCTGTGTGGATCCGCTGGACTGCTCTGATGGGCCCGGCAGTTGCCCGCTGATTCATCGTGCACAGGCGCGGTGCGTAATCATTTTTGGTAGCAACGAGCGCGGTTTGTCTACACCTCGCTTTGCGTTTTGCGCTGGTTTTGCCCGCCGCGCCGTTCATTTTCTGCGCCGCTGGCATAAATCCCGCTTTCCGCCACGCGCCGCGTCGTCCGCCGCGCTGTTAGCGGAAATTCCGCAATCGCCGCCAGTTCCGCTGCGTCAACGCCGCGTTTCGGCCGCGTTCCGATTATTATAATTATAAGTTTAATCTTTATTTTAAGTTTGCTTGCGTGCCGGTACCGCCCGCTCGCCGTAATTTAACACGCGTATCTACTACGGTCGCGCCGCTTTGTTCATTGCGACTACGGTACGACCGCGACCGCGATACGACTTGTTTACTATTGCTTTAATTTTATTATTGCTTGCACTCGCGCCGCCCGCCGACTTGCCGGCCGCCTTTTCAATTTATTATTGTTGCTTTATTTTTACATTTTGTTTACATTTAATTTGTTAGAATGTCCGCGAACATAAAAAAGCTAGCTGTACAGATACAGTCTGAGCTTCGCTGGGCGACGTCCGCCGCGGGTTTGATAGGCCGCGAAGATAGATCCGCCGCCCTATTACACCGAGCGGACCAGGTGCGGACTCGGCAGGCCTCCGTGGAGCAGGCCTTTCAAGACCTGCTCACCCTCGGTCCCGAACAGGAGGTACTGAGGACGGCTCAGGCCGATTACGACCAGTTCTTCGAACTGTTGGACTCGGTGGTGGAGGCCGCCCATGGGATCCGGACCGCCGCTGATGAAAGGCGTCGAAGTGGCGCTTTTAGGGACTCCCCCAGCCGACCGCCCACACAGCCGGCATTACTCGGGAAACTGCCCACGATCGAGCTGCCCAAATTCGGTGGGCAGCTTCAAGAGTGGATGGGCTTCCTGGCGTTATTTGACAGTCTGGTCCACGCCAGGAAGGACCTGTCCCCCACCCAGAAGCTGACATACTTACTGTCTTCGCTACAGGGCGAGGCCCTGGATTTGGTGCGGCACCTCGACCTCTCGGAGGAGAGCTACACCACGGCCCGGGAATTGCTGGCCAGGCGCTACGAAAATGTGCGCCGGTTGGCCGACGCACATGTAGCCCAGCTACTCGCCTTGCCCGCCGTCACCGGGGTGGCCGGCCTCAGAGAGGCCTTGCTAAACCCCTGCATTGTGGCCACCAACGCTCTCCGTCGATTGGATCTCCCCGTCGACCAGTGGTCCTTCTTGTTGTTGCACATAGTGCTCTCCCGCCTGCCGTCGGAGCTTAAGCTCCGCTTCGAGCAGCGCTTCGGAGGGGACGGTGCAACCTACCTGCCCCCTTTCTCCGACCTCCTGAAGTTTCTGGAGCAGGAGTGCCTCCAGGCCGATAACTCCGGAGTTACCGGCCCTCGAGTGGCCCCTGGGAGGTCCGAGCATGTCCGAGGGGGTGGGGCAAGGACTGGCCCTTCGGCGGGGACCGGCCCCAACCGGCGAGGCCGTGGAGCCGACGCCAGAGAGGGTCGCCGGGTGTCACAGTACAGCGGGGCCGTGGCCACGAAGCCCCCCCGTGCCTATTGTCGGCACCCCGGCCACCAGGTCTCCTCGTGTCCGCACTTCCTGGCCAAACCGGTTGCGGCCCGGAGAGAATACGTGGCGACACGCCAGTGGTGCTTCTCATGCCTGGGCCAGCATCTCGTAAGAGACTGCCCGCGCCAGCGGCCCTGCCCACATTGCGGCGGTGCCCATTCGGCCCTTTTGTGCGCTAACCGGAGTGGTTCCGGTCGCCGGGACGTTGGGTCGCGCACCCCCCCATGGGCGGGGGCGCTCGATCGCGCACCCCCCCATGGGCGGGGGCGCTAGTCCTGGCCACCCGGCCAGTCCCGTTAGGCGTTCTTCGGTGGACCACCAACCTCCTAGTGGAGGTAGGGGTTCCGCCCCCCGGAGGAGGGCTTCACCCCCCGCGTCACGGTCACATACCCCTCGCGTCATCACGACGGGGATATCGCGTCCGCCCCATTGGGCGTCGTTCCGCGTCGGTTCTCGCCGCCACTACACGAGTGGCCGCGACTGGAGCGCCATCCTCCCACCATAGGTCGAGGCGATCCCTACCGGGTGCCGGACGTTAGCCGCATAGTGCGGCCCCAAATGGGTGAGCGGTCCCCTGCTGATTACCAGCGCCCTAGGGGCGGTGGGGCTTCACCCCTCCAGGGGGGGTCACACCCCCCGGGGGAGGGTCACACCCCCCTCGCATTTTTATGACGGGGGTCTGACGGCCGCTCGAATGAGCGTCGAACCGTCTAGGTTTTTGCCTCCCCTCCATGTGTGGACGCAACTGGAGCGCCATCCACCCGTGCTAGGTCGAGGCGCTCCCTACCACGCCCCGGATGCTAGCCGCATGGTGCGACCCCGGGTTGGTTATGCCGGATGGTCCCCACGTTGGGTATCCTCCGCCTCTCTAGCAGCGCCCCAGCCGGAGTACCCCCGTCAGTGGGCTCCCGCTGGTGAAGGCACGTCGCGCTAGGTGTCCGCCACCCTAGCTGCCACCTAGCCACCTCCCCTGAGACTTTGGATCTACAGCAGTCAGTATGCCAGACCATACTTTGTCGACTGCCTCAGGGAGGTTAGGGTCTCAGGCTACAGGAGTGGCTCTCCCTTGTGGCCTCACTTCCGAATGTTAATCGGATTTCGATGCCTCGTTGCTTCCTACCGCCCGGAAGGTGCCACGCCAGTCTCCACGGCTTTTGTGATGCGTCCGAAAAAGGGTACGCAGCCGTGGTCTATTTGCGAACTGTCAGTGACACCGGCGAGGTCGCAACCCATCTTGTCTTGGCGAAAAGTAAAGTGGCCCCAATTCGGTCACGCTTGACGATACCCAAATTGGAGTTGTCTGGAGCCGCTCTTTTGGTGCGCCTTCTCAACCATGTGCGTACGTCCCTCCTATCGATTGTTGACCTGACGGAAGTGTACGCCTGGTCGGACAGCGAAATTGTCCTTTGTTGGTTGCGAGCCGCTCCCCACAACTTGGAAGTCTTTGTTGCCAACCGGGTTTCCCAAATCCAGAATTCGGAAACCCCGTTGACCTGGAGACATGTGCCAGGGGACCTGAACCCTGCAGATTGTGCTTCCCGCGGATGTGAAGCTTCCGACCTTGTCAACCACTCTCTTTGGTGGGGCCCTGACTGGCTGACTCGGAATGAGTCCGCCTGGCCTCAGAGTAGGTTCGCCGAGCCCGACGAGTTACCTGGCTTGCGAGTCGGAGTTGTTGAAGATAAGCCAGCCAATCCGCTGAGCTATCTTCAGGAACGCTACAGTTCCCTTGATAAATTGATTGGGGTGACGGCTTGGATTCAGCGCTTCACCCACAACGCTCGGAACCCACGCGACAAAATGTCGAACCCGGTCTTGTCGCCCCTGGAGAGACAGGAGGCCCGGACCTTTTGGATACGTTTGGTTCAACTGGAGCATTTTGAGTCCGCTATTGAGACACTGAAGCGAGGTTTACCTTTGAAGGGCTCGCTCGCCCGCTTAAACCTCTTCCTGGATGACACCGGATTGATACGCGTTGGTGGACGCCTCCGGAATTCTGACTTACCCTATGGGGCACGTCATCCCTTGTTGCTTCCGAACAATAGCGCTTTTGTAAAATTGTTGGTGACGCATTACCACGTCAAAAATGCCCACGCTGGCTGCAACGCCCTTTCGGCCATATTGCAGCGCGAATTTTGGATTTTATCGGGACGACGCTCCATCCGAAGCGTCATTTTTAAGTGCATTCCGTGCTACCGCCTGAAGGCCAGCACCATGCAGCCCATTATGGGGGACCTCCCCACCGACCGTGTCGTGGCCTCGCGCCCTTTTTCGGCGGTCGGGACGGATTTTGCGGGGCCGTTCTTCGTCAAGAGCTCCAGCCTCCGCAATGCTCGTTCCCTCAAGGCCTACCTTTGCGTTTTTGTTTGCCTGGCTACCAAGGCCGTACACTTAGAACTGGTGAGTGCCCTCAGCACCGAAGCCTTTGTAGCCACGCTAGGCCGCTTCGTTTCACGCCGAGGTTATCCGCACCTGACCCGATCGGATTGTGGGACCAACTATAAAGGTGCCGATAGACATTTGAAGGAAGTCGTCCAGTTTTTGAATGAAAATAAGATAGGCCTCGGCACGGCAATGTCCAAGATGGGGATAACTTGGACCTTTGACCCGCCAGCTTGTCCCCACTGGGGCGGGATCTTTGAAGCCGTCGTCAAGGTCTCAAAGACGCATCTCCGACGCGTGATAGGTGAAACCATTTTGACTTTTGAAGAGCTCGCTACCGTTTTTTGTAAGATTGAGGCTGTCCTCAATTCTCGGCCACTCTGCCCCTTATCGTCCGATCCCAATGACCTGGAAGTTTTAACCCCCGGTCATTTCCTAATTGGTGAACCCCTTAACGCCCTGCCCGAGTACCCCTTCGGGGACGTGAAGGTCTCACGGTTGTCTCGTTTCGAATTGCTACAGCAGATGACCCAAAATTTCTGGCATCGTTGGTATTTAGAATATTTGCATCTCTTGCAGCAGCGCGTTAAGTGGTCCGACAAGACCGACCCACCTAAGGTTGGTGATCTTGTCCTAGTTAAGGAGTCTAATTTGTTGCCTTTGTGCTGGCGTCGTGGACGCATTCTTAAATTGATATATGGATCCGATGGGGTTCCCAGAGTTGCCGAGGTAATGGTCGGAGATTCGGTTTTGCAGCGAGCCGTCTCTTCCTTATCCCGCTTGCCCATTGGTTAGTGGACCCCAAATCCTTGGGTCCACTGGCGGGGGTGTTTGCGCTTTACGCTAGCACTCTCCGGTTTACGCTAGGCCGTATCGCGACGGCCGGCTATCGCCTGCCCCCGCGCATCGCGCCTCCCCGTTTTCGGCGACGCGCTTGAACAGTCCGGTGCAAAATCCCGACGGAGTCGATTGACTGTGCGTGCCGCGTTCGCCCGCGTGAAGTCGCCCGCCACGCCGCATCTCGCCTTCTTACGAGCCCGATTTCTTGTGCTACTTCGTTTGCTGTGTTGTCCGCCGCGTCATTCTAACGCCGCGGGCCCCTTTGGCTATCCGGAATACTGTTTTTTGTGCTCCCGCGCCACCTGGAAATCACGCCGCCGCGGAGCCGCTTCGCTACCCGCGAATTCGTACCGCCGCCGCGAAAGATCCCTCAAGGAGGGCGAGTGTGTTCCTATTTGCATTTAACACAGCAGGCACCACACACCACATTTCATCCTACACGAACACACTCCCCGGATTCCACGTGCTGGCTGTCTCCATGCGCCGGTAAGTACCTAGTAGTAAGTCACTCTGTGCCGCGGGATTAAACCCAGTGCAAAACGCCTAATAAAATTTTTTGGCGGGCCTTTTTCGACCCGCCACCGCCGCTGCCTGTGAGAATCCGCTGGACTGCTCTGATGGGCCCGGCAGTTGCCCGCTGATTCATCGTGCACAGGCGCGGTGCGTAATCACTGAACCTTAAATATAACACATAAAGAAACAGTCCGATAAAGCTGAACTGAATCTGAAAGTGTGGTAAAATAAAATGGTTCTATCACCGCTTTACTTTTGAAGTCTAGAGAGAATTGACTATGAGGAGTAATTAGTCTGTTAATTACATTCAGATTAAGGTTCATTAAAATCAAATGGCTTAGTATCGTCATTTAGGTATCGTCGAAATAATCATTTACAAAGATTTATTATTGCGGTTTAATCAAATATCAAAGTCAATGACCGTTAATGTAGGGACGCAAATTCGATTCTCCACAATGACGAAATACGCTACGCTAAGAGGACGGGAAAAATGTGACGTAGGTATGTTGAAGCCAAAAATTCTCAAATATAGCGTCGCGCGTCGTAAATTTCGTCTGTCGGTTGCATATATTAACGCCATTTTACAGTTTTGTCAAATTAAAAATCCGGCTTCAGGGCGGACCCTAAAAATGTTTGCGTGACGTCAGTAAGTGCTGATCCTTTAATATGTTCAATCAAAATTATTGCATTTTATGTGTTTAAAAAGAGTATCTTGATTTTCCGTAATCTTTTTCTTCCTTTCTTCCAGACTCTAGAAACAGCAGAAGAGAACGCGGCGAAGTGGCGCGCGGCGCACGAGGCGGCGAGGTCGCAGGCCGCGGCGCGCGCGGAGCGTATGCTGGCGGACTGCGAGTGGAAGATGAGGGAACTGGAGAAGAGAGCAAGGGACGCTGAGAAAGAGAAGAAAGAGGTATGCTCTTTCACTGCCATATTTGAGGCACTGTCAGAAAATCCATCAGAAAGTGGTTGTTGCTAAATTGAGAGAGAAGTATTAGCAATCAATTATTTTTGTAATGTATTGGTGTTTGTACTGTTTCAAATAATATAAATAAATACTACATAAAAATACTACTAGATACTAGTATATTCGAATCTTGATAAAAGAGATCTTACATTCTTTTCGGAGGTCCTGTTCCATAAAAGCTTGCTACTAAATAACTCATGTTTTGCTTTATTCCAAAATTTTCACAATTCCAGCTAACAGAAACAGTGGAACAGCTAAAAGCGGCGCCACCGACACCCTCCCACGTCGCAGAGCTGCAACAGCTGAGGGGGCTGGCGTCGGAGCAGCAGCGCTCCATACAGGCGCTCACGCTGCAGATACAAAAGGTGGAGACGCGAGAGGAGGCGCTGAAGCTGGAGGTGCACCGGCTGAAGGACCTGCTGGAGAAGGAGGCCAGGATTCAGAAGGACAAGGAAGAACAACATCAACAAGTGAGTAGCGTTATGAGCAACTGAGGGAGCTAGCGTCGGAGCAGCAGCGCTCCATACAGGCGCTCACGCTGCAGATACAGAAGGTGGAGACGCGGGAGGAGGCGCTGAAGCTGGAGGGGCACCGGCTGAAGGACCTGCTGGAGAAGGAGGCCAGGATTCAGAAGGACAAAGAGGAACAACATCAGCAAGTGAGTAGCGTTATGAGCAGCTGAGGGAGCTAGCGTCGCAGCAGCAGCGCTCCATACAGGCGCTCACGCTGCAGATACAGAAGGTGGAGACGCGGGAGGAGGCGCTGAAGCTGGAGGTGCACCGGCTGAAGAAGGAGGTCAGGATTCAAAAGGACAAGGAGGAACAACATCAGCAAGTGAGTAGCGTTATGAGCAGCTGAGGGAGCTAGCGTCGGAGCAGCAGCGCTCCATACAGGCGCTCATGCTGCAGATACAGAAGGTGGAGACGCGGGAGGAGGCGCTGAAGCTGGAGGTGCACCGACTGAAGTACCTGCTGGAGAAGGAGGCCAGGATTCAAAAGGACAAAGAGGAACAACATAAGTAAGTGAGCAACGTTACGAGCAACTGAAGGGATTAGCCTCGAAGCAGCAGCACCCCTTGTAGAAAATGAGAGCGCGGTAGAACGGACTGATGTTTGAGGTGCACCGGCTGAATAACCTGCTGAAGAACGAGGCCAGAATATAGAAGGATAAGGAGGAGCAGCATCAGAAAGTGAGTTATGTTATATGTCATTCATGGAAATAACCCTATGAATAAAAAATGATATATCTTAACCCCCTCAGGTGGACACCTGAGGGGGTTAAGATATATCATTTCTATGTAAGGTAAGGCTCGGAGCAGAAGCGCTTCAAACAGCGTCTTATGATAGTGCAATGCGAAGTTGTGAGATGCGCATAAGATCTTAGTCGTCTCTTTTTTGGATTCAAAAATCCCAGCGTAGAATGTTACCTCATGTAAGATCTCTGTAGCCACAACTCACTGTTGCCATATACAAATAAATAATTTCATATTATTTTCCAGGCAATACAGCGTCTAGAGCAGCAGCATTCCGAAAAGATTACAGCGCTTAAAGCTGAACACTCTGAAGCGACTGCCAACGCGGCCAGCGCCCGCGCAGCGCTGGAGAGAGCGCAGGCGGACAGGACAAGGACGGCGATAGCGCAGCTACGCAGCGAGGCAGAAAAAGACGCCAGGAACGCGGACCGGAAGTTACGGGAACTTACTACTAGGGTGAGTACCAGTTCGTCTCCAATTAACCATGGAGTTTTGGCTGGTCACGCTTCAGAGATGTCTGAGTTTCGTTTAGGACACTATCCAAAGATAAGATAATTCAGAATATAATAGGCTAACGCGCTGGAATTCGCCGCGGTGAATATCTGGTCTCTATTTTTAATTTGCTTGGACTCGTGCACTCTGTTGAAATGTATCTCGCATCATGAAATGTGGATGAATGTTGCAAAGGCCGGATAATTTAATGGCTTTGCCTTTATCAAGTTTTATTTAGGCGCCAAAGCGCGAAGACGGATATCCAGGCCATCCAGCCTCGAGTATCCAGCATGCCAAATTGAAAGTACTGTCCGCTCTATCTCTCTAGCTTTAGCTCTACTAAAAGCCTCCATTTTTCCGCAGTTCGAGAACCTGAAGGAGGTGCTAGCCTCCAAAGAGGCGCAGTTTGAACAAGCCATCGCTGAGGCACACAGCAAGGCGGACTGGGACATCCTGCAGCTGCGCCACCTGCTGGACAAGGCGGACATCACCTACGCCAACAACATCGAGCAGATGAACCAGAGATTCGAGAGGGAAAGAGGTATATAGATGCTATAGGAATGGTGAAGGAGGCGTTGATTAAGCACACTAGCGCTGAAGCGCAGTGAGACTGACCGGGAAGCAGATGAACCAAAGATTCGCGAGAGAGAGAGAGTATTATAAAATCTGGTAATAAGCAGCTACCATGTCCAAACGAAGGCCCAGTCAGCAAAGGGCCTTTACTCATTAAAATATTCACAAGTTAGTTAAAATTAATTAGGAATCCATAATAAATAATTGGCCCCTTAATATTCTACGTCACTTTTCTTGAAGTGGAATGGTGACATTAAAAGTTAGGACACGGCGCAAACTATAAGTCTGATTGGCAGATATAAGATATGTGATATGGCATGGTTGGAGATTATACCCCATTTATCATCCCTTATTATTCCAGAGGCACTAATAGCCGAGTGGTCGGAGAAGGTGCGAGTGGTGGAGGAGCAAGCGGCCACCGCGGCCACGGAGGCGAGGAAGGAGCTGGAAGCGACCAGGGCCAAGCTCATTGCAGAAAGGAACGAGGTTGTCCACAAACTGAAAGAGAAGCATCAGCAAGAAGTTGGTAAGTTTGACAACTTTATGCGTAGGGAAGATTTCGGTTTGTCCACTGTCCACATTATCTAAGTATATTATTACATCATCCATTCTGTTGTTCGATCGACGACTAATCTATCCATTTTGTTGTGAAATCGACACTATCGATTGGATAATTTATAATTGCCCGTGTGTATATGGAGGAACTGCAGATTGGATCAAGCCTGCAGCATAATGCCGATAACTGATTTGGAGGTAGAATGGATGGTCTATGGCTGGCATTATTGTCTCAGTCAATAGATATTTATAGTTTGACATACGCTACAAACGAGTAGACCTCAAGGCATGCAGGATTTTTTTTCACTTAAAAAATCTGAAATTATTTGGATGAAAAATATCGTCATTTTTTTAGATGACCAATGGGAGCACTTCATGTCAGACAAGGAGACCTGTCTGGAGCGCATGAAGGCGGAGTGCCGGCAAGAGGGGGAGGAAGAGCGACTCAAGAGGGAGAAAGATCTATTGGAGGAGATCGCAGGTGAGAGAGAGACAACAATCAAATAGTCAACGTCAATTATGAATTATATTATCTGTGGTATTTCGAACAATACGAAACTTGGACGAAATTATAATAATAATAATAATAATAAATACACTTTATTTGCACCACACAAGAAATTGTACAAAACAGAAATAGGTACATAATAAACTAATTTTAGGCACAAAAGGCGGCCTTATCGCTTAGCAGCGATCTCTGCCAGGCAACCTTGAGAAAAGGAAAACAAAGGAACTAGATTTTGCAGGTGGTGAAGATTTATAAACTATATACATACAAATAACTACAAACTAATACATAAACTAGGTTAAACAAATAAACAAAGATATTCAATACATAATCATCAAACTATAAACTAATATATACAATATAATAATATAATGTCCACTAATGGTAATAACTTGTCAATAAATATGAAGAAAACCAAATTTATCCAATTCATTCCTTACAATAATAAAACGTCAAATGTAAATATTAACTTCAAAGGCACTTTAATAGAAGAAGTTGAAAATACAACTTTTTTGGGCATCACACTCGATAACTACACCAATTGGAAACCTCACGTTGAAAACTTGTGCGGCAAGTTAGACAAATTTGTCTATGTACTCAGACGCCTTTACCAAACTACAGGTTCTAAAACAGCCCTACTCGCTTACCAAGGCTATGTCTCCTCATTGCTACGGTACGGGATTATTTTATGGGGAAACTCTGTATTAGCGAATAAAGTGTTCATAAAACAGAAGGCATGTCTTAGGGCATTATGCGGACTGAGGCAAATTGAAACATGTAAGCCTCTTTTTAAAAAATGTAACGTTCTCCCTTTACCATGTCTATATATACATGAAATACTTATATTGGTAAAGAAATATCCCAAATACTTTAAAAGCTACAATAAACTAGAAGGAGTTCGACAGCGTAGAAAGGATAAATTGATGATGCCTCCTAAGAGGCTAGAAATTTTTGCAAAGAGCTCGCATTGTATGGCAATTTCTATTTATAATAAACTACCTGACATATATAAAGACAATACTTTGAATATCTTTAAAAAACGTACGTTTGATTTACTTATGGATAAATGTTATTACAATGTAAATGAATTTTTAAATGAAACTAATTTTTGACTTTATATATTTACAATTATTGACATTCTTAAATACTAATTTTTTGACTTTATAAATATTATCTATCTACAATTATTGACATTCTGAATTACTAATTTCTTGACTTTATGAATTATGTATTTACAATTATTGCCATTCTTAATTATAATTGACAATATTATGAAAAATGATAGTTACAAAAATGATAATATCAAACTACTGACATTATTTACATCTTCTTCTTACCTATATTCATACGCCATAAGGCAGAATGTACAAGGATATTGATTGTTATTGTGACCACCGAATGTTACCTACATTCTTATGAATAAATGACATTTATTTATTTATTTATTTTTATTTAATAAGGACAAGATAATATGAATAAATAACAGTCATCATTTGCATCAACTAGGTACTCAAATAGTGATCTTTGACCGCATTCTTGAAAATGTACAAAGATTTAGACTGTCGTATCTCGAGGGGGAGTGCATTCCATAAAAGAGTTGCCTGTACGGTGAAGGATTTTTGGAACATCTTTGTTTTATGGAATGGCATTTTAAGTGTCAAGGTACGACAGGTTCTGAGGTCTGAATGTTCCCCAAGAAATTTGAATTTCTCCTTGAGGTAAGGAGGGGTTCTAGGATCATATAATACACAGTACAGTAGAGAAAGAACATGCAGATCCCGGCGACGGCGGATAGGGAGCCAGTTGAGCTTTTGTCGAAATTCAGAGATATGGTCATACTTGCGTATGCCAAATATAAACCGAATTGCAAGATTTTGGAGACGCTCAAGTTTATTAAGCTGGTCTTCATTCATATTGAGAAAGCTTGCGTCCGCGTAGTCAAGTATAGAGAGGAGGAGAGATTGTGCTAACATAACCTTGGTAGGAATTGGAAGAAAAGACTGCAACCGCCGCAACGAGCTCATAGCTGCAAAGGTTTTCCTGCTTAATTCTTTCAGGTGTGTGGCCCATGACAGCTCCCGATCTATATGTACGCCGAGGTCTTTAACAGAACCGCAGTAAGCAATGGTAACCCCATTAAATGACACTGGAGGAAGATTAGGCCAGTCAACTCTGGCGATCATCCCGGGGCTACCAATAATTATAGCTTGGGATTTAGCTGGGTTGACCTTCAGACCAAACTGAGTGCTCCAAATAGATATAGCAGCGAGGTCTCTGTTAACAGCAGCTACTGCAGAACTAAGCTCACCAATAGGTGCTGAGCGATAGATTTGGATATCATCTGCATACATGTGATAGAGAGAAGAGATGTTATTTGTGATAGAATTAATGAAGATTGCGAAAAGTAAAGGAGACAACACGCCACCCTGAGGGACCCCAGCCGTAACATCACACCAGGATGAAAAACTTTCATCTACCCGGATGCGCTGTCGGCGGCCTTTGAGGTAAGTCCGAAACCAGTCTACCACCGATGGAGATATGTTAATAGAACGTAGCAGCCTCAGCAAGATATCATAGTCAACTGTGTTAAACGCTGTGTTAAACTGTGTTAACTGTGTTAAACTGTGTTAAACTGTGCTAAAGTCAAGCAAAGTGAGAACTGTGAGCTGCTTATAGTCAACTGTGTTAAACGCTGTGTTAAACTGTGTTAACTGTGTTAAACTGTGTTAAACTGTGCTAAAGTCAAGCAAAGTGAGAACTGTGAGCTGCTTATTGTCCATCGCCAATCGAATGTCATCAGTCACCTTTACAAGTGCAGTGACTGTGCTATGTCCTGACCGAAATCCAGACTGCAACGGACTCAGGAGTAGATGTTTATCAAGGAAAAGCCTCAGCTGATGATAAACAAGCTTTTCGAGGACTTTGGACAGGAAAGGTAAGATGGAGATGGGGCGGAAGTCAGAGACAGAAGTAGGTTTAGCCTTTTTTGGAAGAGGAATAATTTGTGGAGGACATTTTTCCAAGCATCAGGGAATTCGCCAGAGGAGATGGAATAATTGAGGATATGAGTCAAGACAGGAGAAACGATGTCAAGGATAGGTATGATCATGTTCCGGCTAATACAGTCAGAGCCAACAGCATTCGAAGCGATGGACAAAGTGGTCTTCTTAACATCACATTCAGTGAAAGACTCGAAGGTAAATGGGACGAAGTCAGGAGTGGAGCAAGAAGAAAGAATACTAAGGGTACGCTCTTTTTCGACACTATCAATTGTGTCACAGGTTGAGAAGTGTTTATTAAGAAGTTCAACATCAATATTGATAGGTGTCTTATGAGAACATGTGCCAACTCCAAGCGACTTTAGAAATTTCCAGGTTTTTGCCATATCCCCATTTTCAACTGAGCTATGTATGTGGCGTCGTTGGGCATCCCTACACAATGTATTACAGCGATTCCGGGCTTTATGGTATTTTTGGCGCAAGGCATCAGTGTCATTAATTTTATATTTAGATTTCGCGGCGTTCTTTTTATTCATGGCGGATTTAATCTCGTCAGATAACCAAGGAGCTGGAATTATGTCCTTTGTCTAGATGTCTGTCCCATAATATGTTTCATAGGTCCCATACCACAATGAAAGTGAGAAACAGAGAGTGTATTCCTGCATTAAAATAACTCTGCAATCGCCTTTGAAAAACTATAGGTAAAGTTTGTGATCAACCTAAGTTATAAACCTATGCTTAGTGACATTATATATTTTTCAGAACTGAAATCACAGATCCACTCAAAGACCACAGACTATGAACAGTTGTCGATGAAGGCGGCCGCCTGCGGGCGGGAGCTGGCTGTCACAGAGCAGGAGTTGAGGTAAGAAAATTCCGCTTTAAAAAAAACTAAATGGCGAAGGCTCTCCCACTTTTTTTCATAGATTCACGTGCATGATTTGGCTAATGGCTATTCTCTAATTTTTGTTATTTTTTGGCATGTTTTTTCTTCAGTTTTTTTTTTCATTATTTTATATGCGATCTTATTTAAACTGCCATAAAAATTAGTTATCAGATGCCAAAATTCCAAATTCAATTGATTTTTGAATCGACCGGTAATATAAAACTTGCAGCGCATGATTTTTTAAGTTTTAACCGAAATTTTTTATCTGACCGCGATTTGGCTTTAAGTAATATAATAAATATTTTTTATGGCAATTATTGATAATTTTTAATAATAATATTTCCTCCTTTAATTCTCACTCCCAAACGTAATTGGTAGCTGAATTTAGCCTAAACAAAGTTTTTAAAACATTTAATTTATTTAAATAAACGTTAATAAAATAAAAATGCATGAATTAGAGATTTTTAATTTATTTTATTTATTAAGTAGGTACATATAAATATTGTCTTTTGGACAAATTTGGCTACCAGGAATGCATGTCAAAGTCATACTTAATATAACCGTATTTATAATTATTATAAATACGTACAGTAACTAAAATTTCCAATAACATCTATTATACTCTTCAATCATATTCAATATTGCGATCTCTAAATTATTTTTAAAGCTTGTTATAGCTTGTTATATTATATATATTTTTATATAAATGTATTTTTTCATTTTTTTTTGTATTTTTTTTTTTAATTTTTATAAATTATATTATTATTGTAGTATTATTTATTTTAAAAGCTTCCAAGCTTTAAATATTATTTTTCTTTTAGAAGTCGCTTCCATACATTTCATGTTATCTAATCGTGACAAATCCATAAAAAATCACACGCATATAATATCCATCTTAAAAATCTCAATATCTACATTTACTCTTTTATTAATATATAATTATTGTATTTATTTTCATTTAAAACTCCAACGTCCA
The DNA here is from genome assembly GCA_963855885.1 of Coenonympha glycerion. Taxonomy (NCBI): domain Eukaryota; kingdom Metazoa; phylum Arthropoda; class Insecta; order Lepidoptera; family Nymphalidae; genus Coenonympha; species Coenonympha glycerion. The sequence goes on from OY979651.1 coordinate 2,191,693, forward strand.
AAAGGCAGTATTTTATAACTAATTACAGAATACCTAAGCAAGTAAGCATAATATTATGTAATAAATAAGGCTTCGTAATCAATCCTGGTTAAAAAAGTCACATACCTATTAAACTGAATTTTCTATTGGGTAATGCAATATGCAGTATGCACCCATCCAAGCTTAGCACAAAAATGCACACCTAAAATGCAAGCTCAAATTATTATTATTAATTAATACAGTACCGTTTTGTATAAAAAATGTCTAAGAAACATGCTTGAAAAAGGGGGAAAAATTTCTCATCTCAAAATTATTTATTAACTATTACGAAAATGTAGACATAAATTTTATCATTGTCACTATGTTTATCGTAAAAAGACTACACGAACTTTCATCTTTTTTACTTTATTATATAAACTCAAAAATGTAGAGGCGTTTCTACCTTTATACTGTATGACATTAACGTATTCTTTAATTATTATCTGAGGCTTAACCGATTTTGATGACATTTTTTGTACTTATGGGCACACCTATAGTTACTTTGGGATTACGGAAGACAATATCATAGCTGATAGTGCGGCTGACGGTTAGATGTAAGGTAAAAGTAAAATATTACGCAACTACCCTACATTGGTTGTGACTGGTTGTCAACAGTTGCGGCTGGGTGGGCGCGCTAGTGGCGCCCTGCGCATGCGCGCTCGTCGGCTCGCTGCGTCTCGCTCTCGCGGCGCTCCTTCTCTCTCTAGCGCTCGTGTTCTATAGGCGCTACCGGAGAAAACATTGATGCCTACATTTGTTTATAGCGAAATATAGGTTTTATTAATGAATTATTAATAGGAATCAATGCTGACAAACTACTTCGCTGGTTTACCAAAAGAAAACTAAAGGCTTTGTGGATCTTTTTGAATTTTTAATTAATAGTTATGGCCCCCACGTTTGTAAACCGTACACATTTTGTAAACTGTAACCTCACTGTAACACGATAAAACTCATACGTAAATTAAATGTACAGTTTCTTCTAAAAAAACTTGACTTTCTGTTATAGAAAAAAAAATAAAGTTGACCAATTAATGATGCATCTGTTTAATTTTATAAAACAATACAAAAAAGTGTAAATGAAAAATAAGTAGGTAGGATCTTTTTTTAAAAGAATACTGCCGATTAGGACTGACACTCATTGTATTATTCGAAATATATGTATTATATTATATTAAAAGAAATATTTTTTAAATTTCATTTTTATCATATTTTTTTTATATAAGACTAGTCACTGACTGTAAAATAAATCATTTTTCATTTAATTTCATATAAGTTATTCACATAAGTGTTCATTGCAAGATGTATTATTAATAACATGTAAATGGCCGTTGTAGATCAAAATAATATTATTATATCTGTATAATGTAGCTTTTTATAATTAAAATCATTATTTTAATATGCTTGAAAACTGGATAATGCTTCATACTCATATGCATTTTATTTAAAAATTGCTCAAAACTTGCAGTGTATGTTATTTTATATTTTTATATTGGAATAAAGTTATTTGCTAAAGATTTGATTATTTATTCCTGATTTATACCTACTGATTAAATTATCGTATTCGAAACGATATTTTATTTATTTAATTTTAGAAAATTTAAAATGCTTAGTTTGAATTAAACATACCTAAATTTATACAAAAAATACTAATGAACATAAATTATTTTCCAAAGAGACAAACACATTTTTTGAATAACGCCGATAAAATTAAGACATAAGCGCGCATCACTGCGCGCTTATGTCTTAATTTTTTTTATATATTTTTAAATGCACAATCTATGAATCGAGAATTTTTATAGTCATTACACGCAACAAGACAAAGACAAACAATAAAGCTCACACTACTTACCGGTTTTTCCCCGACTAACCATTAAATAGAGAAGCGTTGGCGAGAGAGAAAGAGCTGCGAGAGAAGAGAGCAGACGACGCGACCAAGATCAAGCAGCTCGGGAGGGCGAACCAAGACCAGATTGAGCATTTGACGAGGAAGTGCGCGTGTCTGAGGAAGCTGTGAGTAACTCTTCTAGTCTATAATTGCCTGGTACCAAAGGTCTTGTCCAGTCTTGTCCCAGAAGGTGATCTATAATTGGCTGGTACCTAAAATCTTCCTAGTTCATCCATCTGTGCTCTCAGAAGGAGGAAGGATTTGCTCATAAATAAACAATCGCTACGCTACGTAGGTAACAAAATCGAAACGTAAGTTTTATTGAGTAGGTATAATTCGTATTAGAAAACAAAAAAATCGACCAAGTGTGAGCGGACTGCCAGAACTCTTAATCCCCTAGTACAATTATGGCCCAGAACTCTCAATTCTACTCTACTTTTATATTACACAAGTAGAGTATAATTGAGAGTTCTGGACTATTGACCACAAAAAAAAACAAAAATCACGTTTGTTGTTATTGTATTTGTTAGTATATTAGGCAGTACCTATTAATTTTTATTATAATGTAAATCGTTTCCGGTCACAATAAAAATAATCGTGTTGCAGTTTCGACGACATGCGCGCCAAGCTGGCGGCTCGCGAGCGCACCGCCGAGCAGGAGGCTCGCGCGCGCGACAAAGAGCTGCACCATCTACGCGGGGAAGTCGCCCGGCTCACCAAGATACTCGTAGAGCAGAGGTGAGCTCGTATTAACGCTTTATACGCCCAGCAGGGCTAGGATGCGCGCGTAGAAATATGTCTCTCTTCAGTCGCTTTGTTTTCTCTTTCTGATCTATATTGATACACAGAGAAAAGAGAGCGACAAAAGTAGAGAGACATATCTGTACGTGTGCGGGTCTTCCTCGTAGGAGATTTTTTTCGCAATCGGGTAAAATGAGCATTTGCAAATTAAATGGAAAAACTTATTACATTTTAATATGAGTGCGGAAAGCATATCATTTCTTTACGAGTATCGGTTCTTCAACAACAGAGACGAGTGCAAAACGTGCATTGAGCGTCTTTAATTAATACATTTGCAAAAAATATATACAAAGAGACCAAAATTCATCAACGAAAATAAATCATTAAAATGATTTTTTTTCTATTTAATTCAATATTAATAGAATTTTTACGTTGTTAAATAGACGTTGTGAAAACCTCCTGTATAATTGTAATCAGAAGAAAAACAAAAAAGCACTAGTGTAGAAAATAATAACTTTCCGCACGCACATAGAAATGTCTACTTCCGTAACAAGTGTAGGTATTCAAAATTAGTTCAGACTCGAGAGTCCGTTATGTTTTTTCCACCCCTGGGAATTAATGGCATATCCCGACCACATTTTCCACATTAAAGATCTCTTTTCTGAGTGAGATGAAAATAACTATTTAAAGTCAAAGCCCCTATTGACAGCCTGACAGGGCACAATTTAATTGGGTTAGCGTTGTTTAGGTACTTGATTGTACAGCGGCTGTGTTCAATTCTGTCTTGGGGAATATGCTCAATTAAAAACGATAGACTCCAATAAAAACTAATTTTAATTTCAGTTGAACAACTACAAAGATTAACACACAATAAATCTAACATAGGTACAAGTTTACAGGTGAAGTAAGACGACTGCTGTGCAACGCGTTTAGAACGTAACTAACTTGAATCTCATAGGGCTTGTCCTTATAATGCATCGAGCATACACATGTGAGGGATGCCCCTACAATACACCACCCCAAATTTTTATGTCATAAAAATTGACAAAAACAAAAAATCTAATTAATCTGAGTGCTAATTACAATATTTAAATCTAATTAATCTAATTAGCCTATTGAGTTACGCCGAATTCGCGATACAACAGTCGTCACTTCACGATTCCGCCAAGACAGGTCGAGGGTCACCAATTTAGGTACTTGATTGTACAGCGGCTGTGTTCAATTCTGTCTTGGGGAATATGCTCAATTAAAAACGATAGACTCCAATAAAAACTAATTTTAATTTCAGTTGAACAACTACAAAGATTAACACACAATAAATCTAACATAGGTACAAGTTTACAGGTGAAGTAAGACGACTGCTGTGCAACGCGTTTAGAACGTAACTAACTTGAATCTCATAGGGCTTGTCCTTATAATGCATCGAGCATACACATGTGAGGGATGCCCCTACACGTTGTGTCATTTAATTGTAGGTTAATGATATTATGTCGTGTTGTAGTTCCCCGCAGCTGGGCGCGCGCACTCGTGCGGATGGGTGCGAGACGGGCTCTTCTCAGGAGTGTTTTTTTGGCGCGAGCGCGCCTCGAGCGTGTGAGACGCAGCCCACCCCGCCGCGCCGGAAAGGTAATGTTAGCATCATTTTATACACCTTTGGTTTATAATTAAAAATAAGTGAGTATTAAATTTTTCTCAGTTATTCACAGTACCTAAGTACTCCTAAGTTTGTTTGTATTTCATTCATTTCTTTCTTTTTTATATTTTTATTCTGTGGTGTGCAATAAAGAGTTTATCTATCTATCTACCTAATTGTAGGTACAAATTAAATAAAAAAGACATGAGTGCCTTGGGACACTCGGTAAAAACAAAGTTTGGAATAACACCTAAAATAAAACTCAATTTTCTATTTTCAAGTGTGATTTCACCCATCGCTCGATAGATGGCGATGTCTTCAGTTAGCTCGCGCTAACGAGTTCGTCATACCAATCTGTTTATGTGATTGCATGTGTCCTAACACTGCAAGAAAAACTTTCGTTCTAGATTTTCGAAGATTTTCATATTTTTTTTCGTTAGAGCTACCGAATGTAGACAAAAATTCATAAGAATTGGTCGAGGATTTTCGAAGGCAGGTTAATGAACACTGTGACAAGAGATTTTTTTACACCATACAAGTTAGTACTTGACTGCGATCTCACCTGATGGTAAGTGATGATGCGGCCGAAGATATTAACGTACTAACTTGGTAAGTAAACTCACCCCTGACGGTTTCTACACAGCATCGCGCCGGAATGCTAAATCGTTTGGCGGTGCGTCTTTGCTGGTAGGGTGGTAACTAGCCATGGCCGAAGCCCGAAGCCTCCCACCAGACCAGACCTGAGCCAATTTAGAAAATATTAAATTCCAAAGTGACCAATGGCGGGAATCGAACCTGCACACAACACTCGAATCCGAGCGCGCGCCACATCCTTATTTCATTTAAAGGCTTCTTTTTCATAACTAAATGTTACCGGGCCAGATGGGAAAAAAATTCAGAAAAGATTCCCATCCTGCCCGGCAAACGATTGCACGGTGCGCAACGGGCAGGATAGAAATTTTTTGTGCCATCCTGCCCGGTGCCGGGCAGACGCACCGGGCTAAATGGGAGCAACCCACTGCGTCATTTGAAATACTTATTAGATTTTTTGATGTATCCAGGAGGAACTCTCCGGACGCCCGAGCCGATCAGAAAGCGTCTAACCCTGCCCGAGCTGTCGCCGCTGCCGCCCGACGCGCGGCGCGCCGCCGCCGAGCCGGACGCGCCGCGGCGCCGCGCGCGCAGCGTCGACCTGCCCGCCGTGCAGGTGCCGCTGCGGATACGCCAGCTCGAGCAGAAGAACAACGCTTAAGTCGCATGCCACGGGTGTGCCCGCCAAATTCAAATTTTTAGTGGTTTTTCGCGATTTTTAAGCTGATACAGTACGCGCGGCGAAAGTTTGGCTTTGACCGTTATTGCGCAGAAATCAGAAATTGGGTATCAACGGGCAATTAGCGGGGTGTGGGGCGGGTGTGTAGGCGCACGCGGTGCTCTGATTGGCGCTGATTGATTGACGCGGTGATCTGATTGGCTGATGGCACGCGCGTGACAGTACCCATGCGCAGTAATCCCCTCCACCCCGAAGGTCAAAGCCAAACTCTCGCCGCGCGTACTGTAAGAAGTAATAGGCTTATGGCAGTCAAATTGCGGGAATTCCAGTATGGTCTTCACGTGTTTATATAAAAATTTCTGCTTAAAAGTGTCGAGTTAAAGAAATTAGTCCGAGATTCGCGAGTTACTCACTTCAAACTCGATAATCGGACTAATTTCCTAGGAAAGACATTCTTATGCAAGGACATGTAAAGATGATAATGCCATTCCCGTTAATGCCTAATTAGCGTAGGTACAAATTGCAAAAAAACACGAAAGTTTTGAATTTCGCGGGCAGACTCGTTGATTTCACGGTCGTGTAAAGCCACAGACTAATGTAATTATACAGCTAAGGAGAGCGGTTTTCAGAAAATGGTACATTTCGATATAAGTGCGGAAAGTGTTTCATTTCTTTACGAGTCTAAGCTGTTGACCCATGCCGAAGGCGCTGGTCAACGATAGGGACAAGTGGAAATGACGATTCCGCACATGCGCCGAACGATGTTTTTAATACATTTATGGCTTGTAGAATTGAAACCACGCTTTACCCCAGATCCATGAATTGATTCTATTCATTATTCTCAACGCTTCACGAAAAACAAACCAAAATATGACTGCAAATGAACTAACTATGCTATAAATAAATAGTAATAAATTGTTATGAATAAAAAATTGCCAAAAAAGGGAGGAGACCCCCTCCTTCTCTTTCTTCATGCATTTAGATCTACATGTAAAAATTAAGCGTGCGGAAAGTTATTCTTTTCCGCACTAGAGTGCGGAATTTGTAATAATAATGCACGCTAAACACACGTGAAAATATCAACTTTTTCAGCAAATGTGGGTATTTATTAATACATCAGAAAAATTAGAAAAGTTATTTTTTTATTTTCCTGATGTACGATTTCCATGGATACTGTTACGTTGCTATATTCACTATTACATCCTTTATTGTTTTGAAATGTCTAATAAATATTGTTATTTCTGCGTTAAATTGCTAAATTACTCGAATTTTAATTTGATTTATGTAGACAATGGTGCCTCCATTTTTTTGCCACACTAGTCCATCAACAACTTTTACTATAGGATCTGTGGATATAAGAATATCATAACAATATTATGATTTGCAACGATCCATATGGATCACAATTCACAGTGCCATTTAATTTAGGTATCGTTTACTGACAGACACTCTTACAATTTGTCTGATGTCTCCAAGATTCCCATTTGAGCCAGCTCTCCCATCTCTCTACACTCGATAACTCAACCCATAATAATTAATACATATCAAAATCAAACCATATATAATAATTAATAAATATGTATTAATTATCTGTGGTACTAAACTAAATAAAGTTCCTGGCAGTTTGAAAGTTTCCTAATCTCGGCTTCCGGTACTTCAGTCATCATCCTTCCTTTAAATACTTAAGACAAGTCAAATGTCTTCCAATAGGGATTATTTATTATTTTAAATATATATATTATTCGGCATGTGATAATGCATAGCATTGGAGATTGCGTGGTACTTCCCTTTTAATCAATCCTCCAATCACAGCTCCCTGTCACCGAACTGCCAATTAATCCTCCAATCAGGAGCGAGCTTGTGCTTTTGGTTTCACGTGGTCACAGGTTGGCGGCGGTAGCTGCGCTTTCTTCATAGCGTCGTTACTTCCCGAAACAAAAACACGATCTCGCAATTTGTAGATGCGAAAAAATTTTTCGTGTATTGTAATTATTTCGGTTATTGAAAGTGAATTATGGAATCGAATAACGAGGAACGCAACGATAACGGCGGTGGCGGCGGCACCACGGAAAATGGGCCAGCGTCCGGATATAAGCGGCGTCATCACGAGCGGGACGACGATTCGAGTTCTGGATCGAGTGATGAAAGCGGTTCAGTGTCAAGTAAGGCAAAAAGAAGAAACTTTGGTGAGTCCTCCAAAGATTTTTATATCCAGAGTTTAGTTAATCAGGTCAATACTTTGACCAGATTATTGAACAGTCATACTTACGCAGCGACGCCGACAGCATTGCCGACATTACCCTCAAGTTCATACGCCGCGGGTGTAAATGATTATATAACTACCTCACCTACGCCTGCCGGTACGGCGACGCGCCCTATGCCGCCGCCAATAGTTACCTCGAATCCAAATGACTTTTTAATACGGCCTAGCAACATCGATCCACCAAGTGAAATGCGTTTTCTGGATTTGGGTCAAATTAAAACATCTCTAAAAGATCCCAAAGTACCTTCTGCCGACTCGGAGCGCCTAAAAATGCTTGCAGATCTTCAACGATTTGGTGACCGAGCGTGGAAAGATATCCGCTACATAGACGCCTTAAAGGTTCATAACGCCTCACCGGGTTTTGTTGATCTCGAAGTTAATGATGAGCTCAGGCAATTCGTGAAAGGGAAAGACAAGATCGCTGGGTCCGAAAAGGCTATGGCAGCCATTTGCAATGCTTTGATTGAGCAACGTGAGCTACTTAAGAAAAACCTTCAACATTTTGTCGATTGGTCAGCGGCACCCGACACGGTGCTCAATGCAGCTAATGTTTTTGACAAAATATCGAACCTTTTCCATTCTTCGTCGAAATTCCATAAAACCAGTGAAGAAATTATGCAAATTGTTTGTGGCAAGCGGGCTGAATATATAGAAATACGCCGTGACCGCGTTTTGAACGAGCTGCCTAACAAGAACTTGCAAGAGGGTCTGCGTAAGATTCCTCCTAGTCGCAAATGCCTTTTCGATGAAGATCAGTTGCGACTGTATGTTCAGCACACGGGTGGCATGGACAAGTGGATCCGGCCTTGGTTTGCTCTGGATAAAGAGGCAAAGAAAAATCGGAATCAAACTTCTAAATCGAGTGAAGCACGTGACACATCTTCTTCTAAACGGAACTTTCGTGCCAAAGACAACCATTCAAAAGCGAAAGGTGGCAAATTCAATTCTTATGCTGCCGGAACGGCTAAGGAGAATTCGTACAGAGCGAGGAACTCCTTTAAGAAGGGCAACGAACCTGCCAAGAAACGATCTGACAAATGACTCGCGGCCATCCCAGCCCGAGTTTTACGGGGGCTGCCTTCGAGCGTATCGAAGGCAGTGGCAGTTGCTTCGGGCTCCGAAGGCTCTTCTCGATATGATAACGGGAATGCGGCTGCCATTTACCTCCAAGCCCGCTCTTGTCCAATCACATCCCCGTATCCTGCGTCGCTTCGAGACTCCGGAATCATCCCAGATGACAGAACAAATAGAGTTATTATTGAAGCAGCGCGTGCTAGAAGTCCCAGATCAGAAAAATTTGGGGTCCAGCTTCATTTCAAAAATGTTTCTTACCAAGAAGAGCGATGGTTCGAACAGACCTATTTTCCAACCTAAAACGGCTGAACGAACACATAGTACCCAAACCGTTCAGGCTGATCTCTCACCATCGGGTACCTCATTTTCTGCAGAAGGACGACTGGATGGTGAAACTGGACCTCTCATCAGCATACTTTCACCTAAGTATCAAGGAGTGTCATCGCAGATTCCTCCGATTGTTCTACAAGGGACAAGTGCTACAAATGACGAGTTTACCCTTCGGCCTATCTTGTGCTCCGAAGAATTTTGCTACTCTGACCAACTGGGTAGTACAAGTCCTACGGAACAAAGGATTGAGAGCAATCGTATACTTGGACGATTTCCTTCTCGCCAGTCAATCGAAGAGTCAGCTTCAGGAACAATCCAGGATAGCCATCAACGTGCTAGAATCACTAGGCTGGACCATAAACTACGCAAAATCGGTGCTAAAGCCTACTCAAGAAATAGAGTATTTAGGCATAGTGTGGAACACGAATCGCAATTTCAAGCGCCTACCGGCAAAAAAGACTCAAATGATCAAGTTCAGCGTGAATCAAGCTCTCGCGAAGAAGAAACTATCTCTAAAGGACACTCAAATTATTTTGGGCATGATGAACTTCGCCAACTTCGTCATCCCCAGAGGGCGATTACACTGTCGCCAACTACAACGACATGCTCGTACCATGTTCCACCTTCCTCCGACCAAACCAGAGAGTATAACGGCATCAGTGGCTGCGGATCTCCAGTGGTGGAGCGATACATTAGAAAACCCTCAAGTAAAGAACGCATTACACCCGAAAATGGCGTCACATTTTCTGACAACGGATGCAGCCGATTTCGGGTGGGGAGCGCAGATGGACGACTTCATGACCTCGGGCAAGTGGCGTCCAGACCAACTCAATTGGCATTGCAATCGCAAGGAAATGTTCGCCATCGTAGCGGCAATAAGTCGCTACACACGTCAACTACAAGGGCAACATCTGGTATTACAGACGGACAATCGGACGGTGGTATCCTACATCAGGAAGGAGGGCGGAACGCGGTCAATAGCCCTACTCAACCTAACATATCAACTTATGAGGGTCTTGGACAAGTGGAACATATCGATCACGGCCGAATATCTGCCAGGCAGATTCAACGACATCGCCGACGGATTATCTCGGGGCAAAATGGCATCGGAGTGGACCTTGAAACGGACTGCATTGATGAGAATATTCAAGAAATTCGGAACACCGCAAATCGATCTTTTTGCCACCAACCAATCGAGAGTCGTGAAAGATTATGTCAGCAAAGATTGCTTGGACTTATCGGCAACCTTTTGCAACGCCTTCAGCCGGGTGTGGAATTATCATCTGGCCTGGGTGTTTCCACCACCGAGTTTGATACCCCGAGTACTTCATCATTTGAACTCGGCACAAGGAACGTTCCTCCTTGTGGCCCCAATGTGGGACAGAGCGTTCTGGTTACCAGACCTACGGAGAAGGGCTTTGAGAAAACCTATGAAAATCATGGATCTGGAACAGGTCTTGATAGATCAGACCACCGGGGTTCCTCCACCTCGGGTACAGGAAATGCAGCTTTTTGTTTGGAAAATTGGGGCTGGGGCCAAGAAACCCAATCCTGGTCAGAATCAGAAAGAACCCTCTTAAGACAAAGTTGGAGAGAATCGACTTTAAGAACCTATACCCCAGCTTGGATACGATGGGTAAAATGGTGCAAAGAATATAATTTTGACTATAGATGTCCTGATGGGAACATATTAGCCAAGTTTTTAGCCTTCCTCTTTCTTGAAGAGAGATTAGCTTATCCCACTATTTTATTACATAAATCAGTGGTGACAACTTTTAGTCAGACCAAGAATAAAGAGAACTTAAATTCACATTTCTTAGTCAAACACATACTAAAAGCCATCTCTCTTCAAAGTCCAAGAGCAGAGAAATCTCCGATTTGGGACCCTAGTGACCTGGTTGTCTGGTTGCAAAATAATACACCAAGTAGAGTAACTTTGTTTGAAGCGTCACGTAGACTGGCTTGCATCTTACTATTGGCATCAGGTAGACGCGTTCATGATCTTACCCTTTTAAAAATTTCATTAGGCCACTTCATTGACGGTAGTGACCATGTTATATTCTACCCCGAGTTTGGATCAAAAACCGATACTGCAACGCACAGACAATCAGGTTGGAAACTTTTACAACATCCTAATAAAAATGTGTGTCCTGTTTATTGGTCTAAGACACTAATTGAGTTGAGCGCACACAGACGGGTAGGCCTGAGTCTCGACTATTTGTTTATAACAGTAAAAGGAGAAGCTCGCGCAGCGTCTAGGACAGTCATTGGCAACTGGATCAAATCGGTGCTAAAAGATGCTAATATAAAAGCATCACCCGGAAGTGTTCGCTCAGCCGTAGCGTCCTTGAGTTGGTATGAAAGCCTACCCATTGAAGATATTCTCTCTCGTGGCAATTGGCGTAGAGAGAATACCTTTTCTAAGTTTTATTGCAAACAAATTATTGGCCGATCTTATGCGGACACAGCATGTAATCTGATTGCAAATTTTGAGCCTATCTAATGTTGAATGAAAGTCATAAAGTTTGATTGTTGTACCTTTTTGTTTGTATTATGGATACTTTTGTTTTGTGTTGATTCTTAAAAATGAAGATTAAATTTTCAATGTTCCTAATCTATTATTTTAATATATCACAATCCTCTATAGCTTCACATAGCGTCGTTTAGTGGTCACCAGGAGTTAATAAACAGGTCTCTCCAATGCTATGCATTATCACATGCCGAATAATAGTGCAAGTTTTACAAAACAATAAAACTTGTATTATTTGAGCAGAGATAATGCATAGCATCTCAATTAGGCCTCCTGGTGAGAGACTCCTATGAAGAAAGCGCAGCTACCGCCGCCAACCTGTGACCACGTGAAACCAAAAGCACAAGCTCGCTCCTGATTGGAGGATTAATTGGCAGTTCGGTGACAGGGAGCTGTGATTGGAGGATTGATTAAAAGGGAAGTACCACGCAATCTCCAATGCTATGCATTATCTCTGCTCAAATAATACAAGTTTTATTGTTTTGTAAAACTTGCAATATTTTTTATTTAATAAAAATATATAACTGTCATAATAAAGTGCCAGAATTAGGTCATGGAATGGTGGAAAAAAAGTAGAAATCATGTTTTTTTACATTTCCGCCATATGTTCACTCTATGATTTTGATTACATTATTTTGATTATATTAAACATTACAATTTTTCACAGATTTTAATAAAAATTTAATTACTTTATACTCTTTATTATTCATAATATTTAGCGTAATTTTGAAACGAAGAGAAAAGGGTATTTAAAGTAAAGATATGCGCAACTTTTATTTTCATTGTATTTATTTCTGTAATAAACAATTTGTTATAATGGTTATACTTAAATATAATATTATTCTTACTTATTATATGAACAATTTGCTATATGAACAACAACAACAAATGTTGGATAAACAAATCTGTTTTTCAGTTCTGAGAGACTGATGTAAAAACCCTACTAAGTAATTATCCAGTGTAATTTAAATATAAAGGAGGTTGGTATAGTTGCTTAAACGGTAGTTTACAAATAGGTATGTCATGTATAAATACAATAGTTGTAAAACGTTATTAAAATAAGTTTAAAACTGGTAAAAAAATTTAAGTAAGTACATCATTTTATTGAAAAATAGAACATAAAACAATGTTTTGTTATTTGTTTTGTTATTGCACTAAACTTTTTTAAATGACACCAGCATTGGCACCAACGTTAAGACGTAATTTAAATCACCAAGTCTCACGTTTGGTACATATTATTGTTCCCTGTTTGGTCCATTAAAGGGGTCATATTTTACTGGAAAATAGTAGTGATTTTGATGTGTATCTCTTTTTAATATTTATGTTGACATTGTAGAAGCATAACTAATATAATCTTGCATAAATAAAACAACGCTCCTTTAACTTTTAAGCAATGTCTATGCCAACCTCCGTTACAATACATTATAATGTAAACTTACCCAAGTATGAAGGAAGAGTGCTTAAATAATATTTTATTACCTATACATATTGCTGTATTTACTTGTCCATTACTATAGATTAAGATGTAAATATTACTTTTTCATAATAAACATTTTTCTAATAAAAAAGCGTGATTTTTCATTACAACTTTTGTTTAAAAAATCTTGAATTCAAGCCTCTATTCTTCTCAACCCCTTTTTATGTCCCACTGCTGGGCACGGGTCTCCTCTCAGACTGAAAGGGGTTTGGCCATAGCCCACCACGCTGGCCAAGTGAGGGTTGGCGGGCTTCACACACCTTCGATAACTTTGTTGTGAACTCTCAGGCGTGCCGGTTTCCTCACGATGTTTTCCTTCACCGCTAAGCAAGTGATATTTAGTTTTCTAAAAACGCACATAACTCGGAAAAGTCAAGAGTTGCGTGCCCAGGATTCGAACCCGGGACCTCCTTATGAGAGGCAGAGGTCAGAACCACTGAGCCATCACTGCTTATATTCAACGCTAATAGATTATTATTTTATATCCTCTCAAGTTTTACAGTAACTTCACAAGTTTTCTCAGAAGATTGAGTTGTTTCTGAACTCTGTATTCTTTCATTAACAAATTCGCTTAATTTATCTAAATTAAACAATTTAGCATTTTTCATAAGTTTGTTTATTTGTTCCTCTATAATCAAAGAATCTTCTTGACTTAGAGAAACGGTTTTTACTGTATTTAATAGAACATTAATTTCATTTATTAAACTTTCATTTACTCTGGGATTATCAATATTTTCTTTTTTTATAGCTATATTAAATACATCGGTTTCTAATTCGGGTTCTAATTTAACTTCCACTTTTATGTTAGGTTTGTTTAAATCACTTCTTACAGTTTTCTCTATTAGTGACCTTATTTCGTTTTCGATATAAATAGGCTCTTCGACATTTAAATCTACCGATTTTACTAAATCTAAAAATAGCTGTGCTGTATCTACAAGTTGTTTATTTTTGGTGAACATATTATTTTCATTAAACGCAGATATTTTTGCATCTATATTTATATTGTCATTTAATGTAAATTTATTGGGTATGTTAGTTTCATTTATTGCAGATATAATATCTTTATTTGTATTCTCATTTACTGTGGATATAGTATTGGGTATATTAATTTCATTTGTTATGGGAATATCTATATTGCTAATATCATTGGATACATGTGGTATATTATTCTGTGTATAATGTTTTTTTGATTTTGATGATTGTTTTCGCTTTTTAAACTTGATATTAAAATCTCTGATAATGTTGTACATGTCTTTTCGACTTAGAAGTTGTAGTCTTTTAGATATGACGTCATTCGGTTCCACGTCACAAATCATTTTTATTGTGTCCTCAAAACTGTAACCTTCTTCAAGTTTTTCTGAAAAAAAAAATACAAATTAGTTTACATACTTTTCAGTTGATTTTTTATACACTATAAGTGCGATCTCTTTTAATGGTAAGTGATGATGCAGCCGAAGATGGTATCGTACTAACTTGGAAAGAGTATAAGTACAGGTAAATGGTTATCGGTTTCTACACAGCATTGCGCAGGAACGTTACATCGTTTGGCGATGCGACTTTGCTGGTAGAATGGTAAACAGCCAAAGACTCTCATCAGACCAGACCAGAGTCAAATATGAAATCATAAAATTCTAATGAGGCCTGCGAGGGGAATCGAACCCGCGACCTCTCGACCACTAAGCCATTATAGAGGAATTTGGGATACAAAAAAAATTTGTTTTTCAATGCACATGCCACATACCCGTACAGAATTTATTGAGAAGTACAACTTATTTATTTGCCTATAACTTTGAAATCTGAATGTTAGTTGAAAATTGTAGGAATTAATAATATGGAGACCGTATGTCATTATACTTTGAAATTATAAAATTGTAAAGAGGCCAGTGGGGGGAATCGAACCCGCGATCTCGCATTCGAAAGAGCACCACTGCGCAAGGATTGTCGTCGGAAATACTCATAAGAAAGCTTAGAGATCCTTATCCATCCACAAAAAAGCCTTAAAAAAAAGAATGACCAAAACCAAAATATTCTAGGAAAAAAAAATAGTGTTTTTAAGAACCGTTCAATAGGATTTTTGATATCCAAATAATCGAATTACACAACAACTATGTCGCACAAACGTAGGCCAACATGCGCCTTTGTACCGCATATGTTCTTTAATCAATGCTTACCGAAATCGATGCGATATATTCTGTGGTTCCTTGACCTCGTTTAAAAAAAGCATGTATGTCTATGTATAATTAACATTTTTTTTATTTTTTAAACTGTTTTTTTTGGATTCTTTTTGGAGGTTATATTTTTTGTACTGTAAACTTCAATGGTCTCCGCATGTTGTGCTTACAGTCTCGATTCTCAAATTAGTTATAGGCCCTTTAAGCTACTATATTGTAACCAGTTTTGTAATCCGAAAAAAAAAAAGTAGTACCAGGGATAAAGAACATACCAGCTATCAGACATTTGATCTGCCGGGTAAGAGGCAGCCGTTCAATCTGGTGCTGGTGCCCGCAGTGGGTCTTCCAGTAGCGGACCTGTATCACAGCCGCCGCGCCTTGTCTGCACTCCTGGTATGTCACCTCCAGCCGGGCTGGACAGGCTTTCCCTAGAATTTAACCAGGATTGACTCCACGTTACTATACTGCGGGGCTAGACAAAGTAACAGTCGTTTAGCATTCACGACAGTAGATAAAAATGTATGTAGATGTAAATCTCTGCTTGAAAGTGTCCAGTTAAAGAAATTAGTCCAAGATTTGCGAGTTACTCAATTAAAACTCGATACTCGAACTAATTTCCTACATTTTTATGCAAAGATTTTGATATAAACATGTAAAGATGATACTGCCAATCCAACAAATTGGCTGCCATAAGCCTTTTATGTGTAATTAGCGTACAAATTGCAAAAAACCACGAACATTTTAAATTTCGCCGGAAGACTCGTTGATTTCGCCTTTATGCCAAGTTACTTTGTCTAGCCCTGCAGATTGCACTCTGTATGGTAGCTAATCGTCAGACAATGTCAAATAAATGCTTTTGTCGGTGTGTGTGCATTGCCATCCGTATTGCCATGGCTGCAACGCTGCAGATTGGACAGTTTTAATTGATTGCATGTATATGGATGAAATGCAGAATGGATCAAGCCTTCAGCGTTACACAGATTGTATGATAGAATGAAAGGTTTTTGACTATCATTACACATATTAATTTTTACATTAATGCTTCTTTTCTGAGTGAACAGAGCCACCGGTATTGTAATTAGGTTGTGACACACAGTCAATTCTATCTAATTTGTACTGTGATACGTGGTGAATTTGCATGGTCTATGTGTGTACGCTTCTACAATATGATCCCGAAGTCTGTCTTGGACTTACCTTTGCACCGGTTTAAAGATACTGTCAAAAAACATATCTAATAAATCATGGTTACTACACCATTGAAGAATTTTTAAATAACAAAGATTCTTGGAACGATAGTGATATGCTTCCATCTCCTCACCAGATATCTTAAAAATATTGTTTCATACTAAGTACTAAAAATTGTATATTGAGACATTTTTTTTAAAAGAGCAAGTACCGAGTTTCTTGCCAGTTCTTCTCGGTGCAAACCTGCCTTCCGAACCTGGCGGTAGAGTCCCGACATTTCATGAGAGCTTATATCTAAGCCTATGTGAAATAAAGAATTTCATTTCATTTCATTTCATTTCATTTATGGCTACTGTAAGACGTTGCCAACACTTCAGCAGTCTACCTGTCTTATTAGTGCCGATGGCCTTGATAGCCCTCTTGTTCTGGCCTCTCTGCTTGTAGGTGTGGGACCTGTGACAGTTGAAGTACAGCTTGCGGCCGGGCTGCACCCTCATCGTCCTCACAGACGAGCTCCGAGTGAACAGAGCCACCGTTGTGAACTGGATGTTGTCCTTCCATTGCTCGAACTCTGTTGACAAAATACAAATGAAGAACAGGTAATATTGAGTGATTTTTCTGACACACAAAAGAGAATGACCAAAGGTGGTATCAAGTTTTCTCATGAACTAAAACCAAAATACCTAGTCTCGGAAAATAAAAAAGGGTTTTTTAAGAACCATTGGCACTAAGAATTTGCTTTTCATATCCCGAATTTAATTTTCCATAAAAAAAGTTACTTTCTTTTCGATGCACATTTTGTGTCACACTGATTTTACTAAGAAGTACAACTTGTTTGTTTGCCTATAACTTTAGAATCCGGATACTAATTAAAAAAGTAATAATTGTAGGAGTTAATGTAGCAACTGTAGTCTATAAATAATAAAATATGGGTTTGATTCAGCTTGATACCGGAAATACATCCATGGTCATTGTCCATCCTCATATTAGAGCATTGGAACAAAATTCCTTATGTAAGTGTATTCAGTAGGTCAGAAAATAGAATGTAAATGAAAAATAAAATGGTAAAACAACATTACATGGGTCAGCTAGTCCTGACTATTATTGTAAAAGGCGAAAGTTTGTGTGGATGTATGAATGTCACTCTTTCACACAACTACCGAGCCCATTTGGAATGTTGATAATTTATAACCAGGTTTAACACAACCAACTGGTTTATATCTCAGAAACATCCATGATTTAAAGTAGAGAAAATAATTCGTGTCACGTGAAGAAAACAATTTTGGGACACGGGTTGATGGAGAATATAATCGAGGGATAAGTTTTTTATTGCAAGTGGCGAGTTTCTCGCCAGTTCTTCTAGGTGTAAAACAGCTTTCCAAATGTGGTACAGTCTGATATTCGATAAGTGACTAAGTTAGGCCTATGTGAAATATTTTTATTATGATTTTGTAAACTTATCACTTGCTTGGCATTGAAGGAAAAGATCGTGTCGTTGTCTAACCCACCTTCCATTGAATCGAAAGTTAAATCTTCGTAGTCCACACAGAAATCGTGTTTTTCCGCCAAATGTTTACGCAACACCCCATAGTTCCGGAAATACTCCGTGCACTCGCCGTAAGGGCAAGCCAGGCTTATCTTCTTGTTCGAGCCTATTAATTTATTGTTTTTGTCAGTATGGAACTTGCGAATGTGCCTGATTATTGTCGACTGTGAACAAAATTTACTTCCACAAAAATCACACTCGAAATTCCGCTCGATTATCGTCGGTTGCAAGGGCTCTATGTTGTGTTGTTTGCGCATATGCGCGTATAGGTTCTTCTTCTGCTTAAACTCCATTCCGCAGACGCATTTGCTCTTGGGTTTGTCCATTTTTTAAATTGTTTTCGCCAAATTACATTTGCTAAGCAAATCGTGTGAAATGTAAATAAAAAAAAGAAAAACCTAAAAAAAACAATAACAAAAAAGTGACAGCTGACAATGACAAATGTCAAATGACGCCATAGACAAATATCCCTATAGTGTTAGTTGTCTATGATAGACAAACTACTATGGTATTGACATTTCCAATGAATAACAATTAACAAATACATTGCTGCTTTATCAAGTGAGACGAAAATAACATTTTGAGACAAACCGTCAGTGGATAAAAAATAAATGTCAAAATGCTCTTTGAAGGTCACAGTGATTATCATTGAGATAATTTGTGAGTTTGTGACAGTTCAAAGTGAAATTTCGCTTGTTTCTTCAATCCTCATAACATAACCTCAAAAAATAGGCTTTTTCCTTTTAAGATTTTCATTGAATGTTGATTTCTCTAAAAATAGAGCTGAATAAAGATGTCTAACAGCAACCTTTTTATGAAATCTGGATTCGTACGAGCTCCGCTCCAAAATGGCATCGGTCGATTCGTCCCGCAGTTGCAGCGGGTTGTGCTTAAATTCTGCAAGAGCCATGGTGGAAGCCGTGGGATAAGGTACCTACTACTACCCGTACCACTTCATACAACTGCGGCCGGTATTCGTTTGAGGATTGACGAGCGCGGGTCGCGGTAGTATGAGCTATGAAGTGGGACTTGGGAGGGGAAGTCACCATCAAAGCTTCTGCGAACTGGTACTATATATCCACCTACAGTCCGACAAGGCTCTCTTGGCACTTGAAGGAGGGCGCTGTTGCAAAACAAAGGCAGCCTTAAAATAAAATCTCAATTTGACTTCAATTTTAGTTGAAAATAGTTAATAGTAAGCAAAAACAACATAACATACAATAGTGATATACTGACAGAGCGAACTATCAAACAGTAGCACAAGATAGTGGCGTTAGTTCTGACTTTGGCCACGCGCCAAAATAGCCTTGTCGCACTGTACACTGTAGCCTTGTCGCACTGTACACTGGGTTCTAAAGCATAAAGCCAGGGTGAGGCTTTAAATCGAGTCGCCGGGTGTGGTCCAGATTGGGTGACAAGGAGGATGGCGCCTGGGGGTGAAAGTGAGGGGAAGGGAAGGGGGGGGGGGGTGTGAGGTGACTTCTCCCCCGCGCCAAATATCTAGAATCATAATAGTTTTCGAGAAAGAATTTTTTTAGTTTTCAAAATTTAAAGGTTAATACCTAATTTAGTTTTCCCTTACATTTTTCAAGGTTCAGTCAATGGAGAAGGGGCTCCGCCATCCTTTTGAGTGCTTATTTTCTTTTATGACCACCCAGAAATAGGTCCGTCGACGGAGCTTTAAAGATATATCATGTTTTAAGAAATATTTTAGGCTACTGATTTCAAAACCCTTACCTAAAGTCATGTTTCCATAATATCATTAATTTATCATGAGAGTTATAATAATATTAGGTTTTTTCTATTTGTATGATTTGTTTTTGCCTGTCTCGCTCTGTCAATGCCATATAACTTCTGAATCATTGAACAAAATGGCTAAGCGATTTAGTGTTCCGGAGCGATGCTGTGTAGAAACTGTATATGTATGTTAACATCTTCAGCTGCATCATCACTCACCATCTGGTGAAATCGCAGTCAAGTACTAACTTGTATAGTGTAATAATACAAAATTATATGTATCAAAATTGGTTAATGTTGATGAGTAAATTTTTACATATTTGTAATTCCAGAGACTTCATAGAACAAGATCTTGTGGAGTTTGCGCGGCAGAACCCCAGTGTGGTGGTGTATCTAAAGCCACGGAGACACAGGAGCCCCGTTGTTGTCGCTGAATACTGTAAGCTTACAACATTATTCTGTTGTGCATTTTTTCACTGACTAAAAGGGGGTAAACAAAAGCACAGTAGGTTAAAATCCACATGGAAAGCACCACCAAATCCACTAGGGAGGTTGTCAGTTGGTTTAACTTATAAACTTTAAGTTTATCACTTGTTTATCTCAATATCTGAATTTCAGTGAACTGGGAACTTTTAATTCATCACTTATTCATATCATTATCTGAATTTCAGTAAACTGTGTACTTTAAATTCATCAGTTGTTCATCTCATCATATCAATAAGAGTTAACTTTTAGTTCATCTCATTATCATGATTTCAGTGAACTGCGGACTTTTAATTCATCACTTTGTTCATATCATCGTATCATATAGAGTGAACTTTTAGTTCATCATTTGTTCATACAAATCTAATCAATAATAATACAATAAAATAAAATAATATAATACATCTCAATTTCAGTACACTGTAAACTTTTAATGCATCAATTGTTCATCTTATCATATCAATTAGAGGGAACTTTTCTTTCATCATTTGTTCATCTCATTATCTCAATTTCAGTAAACTGTGAACTTTAAGTTCATCACTTGTTCATCCTATCATCTGAATTTCAGTGAACGGCGACAAAGTATGGATGAGCATGCATCACAAAACCCACTCTGAGATCACCAAATGGATGGAAGTGCTGCGGACACAGCAGGGTGACGTATCCGGGGTGCGTCTCCGGAAATCCCAGTACACGGACTACCCATCTGTTCAAGGTCCCTGGACTCCTTTCACGCACAAGGACCCAGAGCTCAACTTAGCTCAGTTACCAGACCCGAAGTTTGGTGCAAACAACAGACTGCCGATGACAGCTACGGAGAAGTTGAGGCTAATGTTTGAAAAGCAGAAGATCAGTGAGAAGGATGTTAAGACTGGGGAATAGATCTAAAGGACCTTGTCACTCCCAGCTAAGCCCACAGCTGGATTTTGGTATGGAAGACAAATTAACTGCGGCTGTAGCATGGAATACATAATAAATAGTACATACCAGTACAGAAAGTTCACTCTGCAAGATAGGACTCTAGCACTGACACAAAGTGCAATTCAGTTCGCAATAGCACCTCCGCAAACAACACGCAAATTTAAGCCTTTGTAAATTACAATACATGCCGCAAGCCAATATCTTACATAAGATATTAATAAGTTGCTTGTCCACCTTACGTTAACTTTGTAAAGTGTAAACAATTCGTGCACTGTGTAAATATGTAGGATTTAATTAAATATTAATTAGAGGTTAGTTAAATTAATAGAATTATATGAAATATCAAAAGCATTGCATTTTTATTACTTTTATAGAATAATATGCTGTTGCCCACAGCTCCGTCAAGGTAAATTTTGGTATTTCACAAATTAATTAAGGAATTATGGACAGCAGGCGATCACAAGATGTCCCCAATAAACTTCTCAGAAATGTCGGGTTATGGAATCGAGATATCATCGTAAAGTTAAAATATACAAACGCAAATCTTCGTTAAAATATTTATTTACATAATATACAGAAGAATCATTCAAGTATCTATAATTATTTTAGAATAAATACAATTGTAAAGGGTTCCTTATTAGTTACTTAAGTTTTTATTTTTGTGTAATAACAGAACTGTGGAGGCGCCCTATTCATTCATTCTAGCCTAGCCTTGCGTGACATGCGGCGCCATGATGAGCGCCAAGATTTGTCAAATGCCATCTATTCGACGCCATCTTATGCGCCACTTTACATATTAAAAATTGTCACCCTAATTTTGTAAACGAGGCTTATCCTTATTGTTTTCTAGGTGTGTGAAATACTACAATAAGAATGTCAAGAGAATACTTTTTGCCAAACTGGCGCCACGTCGTTAACTGTAAAATCGACAGTGATGATCACTGTCGCCTATTGTTCGTTATGCATTGCTGCTTTCGTAAAACGAAAATAATATTATTATCGTGTCAAACCTTCAATGGATCAAAAATATCTCTGAATACAGCACAAGGGAGTGTGGTAATAGTGAAAATTCTTTTAGATATAAAAATGTTTCGACTACCTACCCTACTTTTATTATACTGACTTAGGAAATTTTAGAATAACTTTAAATAATTAAATTATTCTAGCCCAAAATACTTGTAAACTGTAAATTACATCCCTAGCTAAATTGACAAGATTTTAATATGCTACCCAAAGGCTTAAACTCAGTCTGAAGATATGGAAGGTCAGCCGCCATCTTGATTTTCAAAAATCTGCTGCAACAGTGAGACAAGACTATATCGGCACGTTGTCAAAATCGGAACTAACGCCGATATCTTGTGACACTGTTAGATAGGTCCCTCTGTCGGCATTATGCCGGCATAGGTTGCAAATATTTTGCTTTGTTTTGGCTGATTTTATTAACTAAACTTGAGAAAATTTTATTTGCTGGCTGCCTTTGTGCTACATTTGTTCTAAAGCTACGCCCTCCTGACAATGTCATTCAAGTGCCAAGAGAGCCTTGTCAGACTGGTTGGAGTTCAGAAGATCCGTCTTATTTATATGGGGGACAACTTGACATTTATTCTCTTTTTTTATATATTTCAGTACATTACACATAGCAATCTAGCCCATAAGTTGCTTTACTAACATCATAAAGTCTTAGTTCACAAAAATATATTGAATTTGATAAATTAAATTATATAAACAAAATTAAACAGCAAATATTAACATCATAAATAAAAATATGAAAATAAAAACTTTGTTGGACAAACTCTATTAAACTAAATTGTGCATTAAAAATAGTAAATTAAAAAAAAAAACATTTCTGCTATAGTGATTTCTAGATTTTTAATATTATTATGCCTAATCTTAATATCTAAACAGTCTACTTTTAAAAATTCCTTTTCTTTAACACTATCAAAAATCTAAATATTAGGAAATAAATGTAGACATTTCTAGGAATGGTATTAAGTTTTTGAAAAAGATGTAATTTTTACGTTTTTTTATTAGGTTAGTCGGTCAAAAAAGTCGTGAACATTAAAGCAAACCTGTAACGAATAATCAAATAATTCAAATATATTATACTCATTTTGGTTATTTTATTTAAAACACAGATTTTTTAAAGATGATTTTAAGACTTTTTTGACACACTACAAATGCATTTTAAAAAAAAAGATTCCGACGAATTGAGAACCTCCTCCTTTTTTTGAAGTCGGTTAATAAAGTAAGAATCGTTTTAACAATCGATACTGTGTGATAAAGATCGATTCAAATAATTTCCGTATTGTAATGAAAAATTATATCGATAATTTTATTCGCAACCCTCGGAGTATGCATTATGTCCAAAAATTCTCACCCAGATTTCGTTCATTTGTCGGAGTTCGGAGTTTCGTTATTTTCTTGGATTGACATTTTATATTATTTTCCTACATGGTACTTAAACCGCTAAATCAGTACCTATGTCGTTATTAATCTTGAAGCACTCTTTTTTCGTTTTATTTAAACCTGGGACTTAAGCATAGTTAAGATATTTAGCACTGGTACTACAAACTTAATAAATAATACGTAGTACTTTAAAATTGACTTCCACCGAGCTTGCCTAAACGCGACGCGAAAGTTGAACAAATTCCTACTAAAACTTAATAAATGCAGACACGGGCCATATTTGACCCAACCCTCTTTGCGCTTTCCGTGAACAGCCCATATTTGACCCATGAACAATAACACCTTTACAGCTGTGTCTCGTTGTGATTGCCGGACACATAAGACCCAACAACTTTTTTCTCAGGGTGAAGAGCGCAGTGAAATACGTCGTGTAATATTGCAATGCAAAAACGCACTGCATTTGACATGGGCAGGCGTACTTAACATCAAGCGAATTCTTTGCTTTTGTCATCATTTTTTTTCGAATAAAAAAGGACATTTAAATTGACTGTCACAAACAAAAAAAAATGATTGGTCCTTATATGACCCGCGGACATTTCTGACCAGACACTAATGGCTTTTAAACGGACTCACACTATGCTTAAAGCTTATCAAAGGTCCTACTTTCGTGCCGCGATATAAGTTTAATACTCGTCCGCCATTATTAGCACCACGAGCGCCATTTATAAAACGCGACACGATAGTAGAAACTGTTCTCCATCGCTAGCAACATTCAATAAATGTGCAGCCCATTTAAAGACTATTAACTTGTCAGTATGGAACGTGAGCGCATTTTAGTGAACGTATGTCACCCCAAAAAATTTTTGTTCCACATATGACCCGGAGACGTTTATGACCGGGCACTAAGGGCCTTTAAACTGACTCCCACTGAGCATATCGAACAGATTCAACTTCCGTGCCGCGTTGTAGGTTTAATACTCGTCCGCCATTATCAGAACCACGAGCGCTGTCCACCCGGTGAAAGGTTTACACCCACTACCTCGCCCGTCCTCGCCTGAATACTGCTCGTATAGGTAGCCGGTTCTTTTGTACTCCGATAGAATGTTACCTGGGGATAAAAAAGTTGACATTTATAACTGATATTTACAAATGAATTATTTTATTTTAGTTCCATGGACGCTCACGCCAGCTTACGCAAAAATCAGTGCTAAAATGGCGCAAATCAAGTGTCTTCGTTTTTAAGTTGACAGTCTGAAGTCCAGCGTACTTTGTGTTATAGAGGTCACTGATGACTGGCACAGTACGGGGAAAGTATTATACAGTAGGAGACACAGGTTCACAAGAATGTGCTCTATGATTGAATTTAGCGTGAAATTCATTCAGCGCCAGGGAGTTGATGTTGATCCACACCCGGCTGCGCCAGTACTAGAAACTCCTCAAGTCTGTTGACACTTACGCACTACGTTCTCCCTCAGCCTGGCGTACAGCGACGCGGCGCGCTCCTTGTGCGGTCCGCTCGCACTGGAGTAGTGCTTCAGCGCGGACAGCGCCAGGTAGTTGATGTTGATCCACACCCGGCTGCGCCAGTACTAGAAACTCCTCAAGTCTGTTGACACTTACGCACTACGTTCTCCCTCAGCCTGGCGTACAGCGACGCGGCGCGCTCCTTTTGCGGTCCGCTCGCACTGGAGTAGTGCTTCAGCGCGGACAGCGCCAGGTAGTTGATGTTGATCCACACCCGGCTGCGCCAGAACTAGAAACTCCTCAAGTCTGTTGACACTTACGCACTACGTTCTCCCTCAGCCTGGCGTACAGCGACGCGGCGCGCTCCTTGTGCGGTCCGCTCGCACTGGAGTAGTGCTTCAGCGCGGACAGCGCCAGGTAGTTGATGTTGATCCACACCCGGCTGCGCCAGTACTAGAAACTCCTCAAGTCTGTTGACACTTACGCACTACGTTCTCCCTCAGCCTGGCGTACAGCGACGCGGCGCGCTCCTTGTGCGGTCCGCTCGCACCGGAGTAGTGCTTCAGCGCGGACATCGCCAGGTAGTTGATGTTGATCCACACCCGGCTGCGCCAGAACTAGAAACTCCTCAAGTCTGTTGACACTTACGCACTACGTTCTCCCTCAGCCTGGCGTACAGCGACGCGGCGCGCTCCTTGTGCGGTCCGCTCGCACTGGAGTAGTGCTTCAGCGCGGACAGCGCCAGGTAGTTGATGTTGATCCACACCCGGCTGCGCCAGTACTAGAAACTCCTCAAGTCTGTTGACACTTACGCACTACGTTCTCCCTCAGCCTGGCGTACAGCGACGCGGCGCGCTCCTTGTGCGGTCCGCTCGCACTGGAGTAGTGCTTCAGCGCGGACAGCGCCAGGTAGTTGATGTTGATCCACACCCGGCTGCGCCAGTACTAGAAACTCCTCAAGTCTGTTGACACTTACGCACTACGTTCTCCCTCAGCCTGGCGTACAGCGACGCGGCGCGCTCCTTGTGCGGTCCGCTCGCACCGGAGTAGTGCTTCAGCGCGGACAGCGCCAGGTAGTTGATGTTGATCCACACCCGGCTGCGCCAGTACTAGTAACTCTTCACGTCTGTTGACACTTACGCACTACGTTCTCCCTCAGCCTGGCGTACAGCGACGCGGCGCGCTCCTTGTGCGGTCCGCTCGCACCGGAGTAGTGCTTCAGCGCGGACAGCGCCAGGTAGTTGATGTTGATCCACACCCGGCTGCGCCAGTACTAGTAACTCTTCACGTCTGTTGACACTTACGCACTACGTTCTCCCTCAGCCTGGCGTACAGCGACGCGGCGCGCTCCTTGTGCGGTCCGCTCGCACCGGAGTAGTGCTTGAGCGCGGACAGCGCCAGGTAGTTGATGTTGATCCACACCTGCCCGCGCCAGTACGGCGGGTCGTGCTCCGTGTTGCGCTTCATGTACAGAGGCGACAGTTTTGACAGCGATCTGAAATGTTAACCGTCATTTAGGAGTCTTCACTGACGTCACTAATGAAAATGTCAAAACAATACTGCAGCATTACTGCTATTAGTAATGGTAGGGTCGCTGATCTCTATTATACTAGTACGCTGGATCAAACATTCTATACAATTAACAGTTCATTATTGTGCCGATTTGAAGCGCAAACCCAAAGCAACTTTGAATACCACTAGTACCAGTAATAGAAGGTCGGTGGTTTAAAGTCACCCACCTCAGTCCATACGGCGACCACAGCAGGTCCGGTTTGTCGAGCATCTCCAGTATTTTCCCTAATTTCTCGCTCTCCGGCTGCAGAACCTTCAGGAGCATGGGGAACAGGGAGACATAACCTGCGAAGGAATACCATTTTATATACAGGGTTATTTTAAAAATACCAAATCGCTCTCGGCCTGTAGTTGTTTACATTAAAACTAACAACTTTTGTTCCACGACTTTTCAAAATACAGTATTAATTTATTTCATACAAAAAAAATAATAACTCATGTTATTTCTGTAAAGTGACATTACACTGTGAAACCATCGCGTAGTCGGGTCAGTGACCGTCGAGATTCTCCGCGCGTCGGTCGCGTGCCTATGTAGCACGTAGGTATGTACATTTACAATGTAAAGATTAGTTACGGGTAGAGTATCTGTGTAAAATGTTGAAAATTTGATATTTCTCAAAA
The DNA here is from genome assembly GCA_963855885.1 of Coenonympha glycerion. NCBI lineage: Eukaryota > Metazoa > Arthropoda > Insecta > Lepidoptera > Nymphalidae > Coenonympha > Coenonympha glycerion. Next base: position 2,219,020 of record OY979651.1, read on the forward strand.
TATTGAGTTAAAAAAAGTCGTAGAACAAAAGTTGTTTATGTTAATGTAAATAACTACAGGTCGAGAGCGATTTGGTATTTTTAAAATAACCCTGTATAAAGTGTGTTTTAAAAAACAATTGAAATTAGTCAGATTATATTAGTCCTCGGAATCGAAAATAACCAGTCCACCATCTTGGGGGTTCCGCCATGTTGGATTTAGAATGACGTAATACAGCTAACCATGCATTGTTATCCAAACTAAGCGTGTCTACAAATTTTTTTTCAAAATTGAGTTGCAAGATTTGAGCCAAAAACTTATTTAACTTGCAATGTATGTTACAAAAATTCTGTCAAAATTCTATAGGTGGCCACTGAGGGAACTACATCGCAGCCTTACTGCTGGTGATAAAACAAGCGTTTTTGACACCGGTAAACTGACATTATTTCGCGCTGTCCGCCCTGTTAAAGTTATATGTTTCTTTTGTAAAAAAAAACAATTCTCAATTTACTTTTTGTTATAGTGCTTCACACACTAGGTATAATTATAAATTATAAATGTATCACAATTATCGCTGCCAACGGGATTCGAACCCGCAACCACCACCTGTTGGGAGTGGCCGCTCTACCGATTGAGCTATGGCAGCGAATACCGCTGACACGATAATTTTGATAACCATTGTTTTTCCAGTCATAGGCAGACTTACTTATGACTAGTCATAGGACGTAGTTTCCCAATAGATGGCTCCGCAGCCTGCCGGTCAGGTGGTGGTTGCGGGTTTAAATCTCGTTGGCAGCGATAATTTTGATACATTTATAATTTTATCTACGCTCATTGCTTAAAGTTCGAATTATGAAATCAAAATGTGTATCATATTGACCTACTTTATTCACAGACTTCTATAATTATTAAAAAGTTATTCATTATAACATCGCTGTACTATGGAAATATCTCTAGATAGTTGAATAATTTCCATTACGATACTCGGCTCTGGGTTCCTGTATTTTTATGTGTCGTCATCACAGACCAGGGAATAACTTTATTTTCTCTGTGGTCGTCATAGCCAAAAGAGAGTGTAGAGGCAATCCTCAATTTTGTTTTTTATATATGGAGTCCACTGACAACATTTGGATGGGCCATGATCGACCATAGACAACAATTAATTCACGGAATCAATAATTTTTCCTGCCATAAATGACTGATTAAAAAGTGTGTTCATACAGAATATTGAAAAGAATTATGTACCTATAATTTTTGATTATTTAATTATCCACTAAAAATATACTTTATCTGACTTGTATAAATATTTTTATACTCTTTTTTTGTTTCATGACTTTTTTAACAGACTATACACAGTTTACAACTGAATTTTGGCGCCATACCTAACTTTTAACATTTCAATGTGTTATTTTTGTTACATAACTTAGCGCGAAAAAGTGTCTAGCAGTGAAACCTGCTAAAGAAAATTTAACTCCATCTGACATTTTAGTAATTGCAACCAAAATGACCCACAATCTTTTACCAACAAAGTGAAGGATTTACGACAAACGTTAACAAGATTTTATGGTTTGGATTTATGATAATTTGAGCGTAGATAAAGAAGTGTATGGAACTCTACATAATTAGGTATTAAAACACTCGTGTGATACTATTAAAAAACTCGCCTGCAGCTCGTTTTTTAAACTCACACTCATGTTTTAATACCCCCCATTATGCATCGGTTTCATAAACTACTATAAAACAATTCTCACCAAAAGCAGATGTGACCAAGCGTGGCTGCGGCGCGATGGTCACGCTGCGAACCACCCTCGACTCCCCCGGCTGGGTTTTACTCTGCTGCCGGACGAAACGCACCCCGTCCGTGTGGAGACCTACGTAACAGTACATTTCCATACATAAATAGTTAATCAACGACTCTGCCCGCGAAATTTCAAAATTTTCATGGTTTTTTGCAATTTGTACGCTAATTACACATCAAAGGCTTATGGCAGCCAATTTGCGAGAATGGTAGTATCATCTTTACATAATTATATCAAAATCTTTCCATAAAAATGTGTTTCCTAGGAAATTAGTCCGAGTATCGAGTTTTAAGTGAGTAACTCGCAAATATCGGACTAATTTCTTTAACTCGACACTTTCAAGCAGAGATTTTTATATAAACACGTGAAGATCTAATTGGGATTCTCGCAATTTAACTGCCATAAGCCTATTACGTCTTATTAGCTTAAAAATCGCGAAAAGCCACAAAAAAAATTAATTTCGCGGGCACACCCGTGGAGTGCTCCTTAAGGGGGCTCCCATACAACAAAGACGTTATTTTTTGCTTGGTTTTGCTCGATATTGATAACGACAACAGCTAGACGCTTAAAATAGTCACAGAATATTTAGTTATATTATATAGTCAATGCGGGTAAATAAAAAGACATTCAATAATTGATATTGAGGACCGAATGGCGTAGCGGTAGAGAACCTGCTTCTGCGTCGGAGGTCGTGGGTTCGATTCCCACTACTGATAAATGTTTGTGTGATGAGCAGGAATGTTTTCCAGTGTCTGGGTGTTTTTCAATATATTATATTTATGTATATTTATACAGTGCGACAAGCCTATCTTGGCGCGTGACCAAAATCGGTACTAACACCGCTATCTTGTGATACGGTTTGATAGTCCGCTCTGTCAGTATATCGCTATTGTATGTTGTGTTGTTTTTGCTTACTATCAACTATTTAAAACTAAAATTGAAGTAAAATTGAGGAGATTTTATTTTCTGGATGCCTTTGTAGTTTGTACTATAACAGCGCCCTCATTCAAGTGCCAAGAGAGCCTTGTCGGACTGTATGTATGTATATTTATCAGTTATCCAGTACCCATAACACAAGCTATTGCTTACTTTGGGGCTAGATTGTGATGTGTATAATGTCCAGATAAAAAAAAATCCAAGTTTTAATTAATATCAGTTTCAGAGTGTAATGAAACTCATTTATAGTCTACTAGCAGATACCCGCGGCTTCGCACGCGTAAATTTTAGTTTTAACTATTCTACGGGAACCATCTATTTTCCGGAATAAAAAGTACCCTCTGTGTTAATTTACATGAAATCTATCTTGATTTCAACTTTAAACCAAAAATTTTCAGTAGTTGTGCGTGAAGGAATAAATTTTCTCTCGCATGATTATCTGTTTTTCCCTATTATCACGAAAACAATGGATTTTCCCGAGAAAAAAGTAGTTAATTCTAGGATATAATCTATCTCCATTCCAAATTTCAGCCCAATCGGTTCAGAAGTGACGGCACGATGGAGTATTTCTCCCGCATGAATATCTGCTATTTAACTATTTTCTTAATTTTCTTAGAAACCATGGATTTTCCTGGGATAAAAATTTGCCTATGTATTAATCCAGAATAAAACCTATCCCCTTTTTGAATTTCAGTCATATCCGTTCAGTAATTACAGCGTGAAGTAGTATTTTTCCCGCGTGCATATCTGTTTTTAAGTTTTCCCGCGGAAAACATGGATTTTTGGGATAAAAAGTAGCCTTCGTATTAATCCAGGATAAAATCTAACCGCATTTCAGCCACATCAGTTCAGTAAGTAAGGCCTGAAGGAATATTTTTCCGGGATGAAAAGTAGCCTTTATATTAATCCAGGAGACAGTCTATCTTTATTCCGAATTTCAGCCATATCGGTTCAGTAATTACGGCGTGAAGTAGTATTTTTCGCGTATAAATATCTGTTTTTCTTTTTTCCTGCAAAAACCATGGATTTTTCCGGTTTAAAAATTAGCCTATTTATTAATCCAGGATATAATCTATCTCCGTTCCAAATTCCAGCCAAATCGGTTGTGCACTTGCGGCATGATGTTTTTTTTTTCGGGTTTATTTCGGTTTTTTACTAATCCCACGGGAACCATGAATTTTTTCGCGATGAAAAGTAGCCTTCGTATTAATCCAATATATAATCTATCTTTATTCATAATTTCAGCCATATCAGTTCAGTAATTACGGCGGGAAGTAGTATTTCCCCGCGTGAATATCTGTTTTTCCCTTCTCCTGCAAAACCCATGGATTTTTCCGGGATCAAAAGTACTGTATTTATTAACCCAGGATATAATATATCTCCATTTCAAATTTCATCCAAATCGGTTGTGAACTTGCGGCGTGAGATTTTTTTTCCGCGTGAATTTCGGTTTTTAACTTATCCCACGGGAAACATGAATTTTTTCGGGATGAAGAGTAGCCTATGTGGTAATGCAAGATATAATATACCTCCATTCCAAATTTTAGCTAAATCGGTACAGTATTTGCGGCGTGAAGACGTATTTTAACTTGATAAAATCCAAACTTCGGACCCCCGTTTCACCCCCTTAGAGGGTGAATTTTGAAAAATCCTTTCTTAGTGCACCCCTATGCCTCACAAGGAACATGTGTGCCAAATTTGGAGTCTCTAGGCCCAGCGGTTTGGGCTGTGCGTTGATATGTCAGTCAGTCAGTCAGTCAGTCAGTCAGTCAGTCAGTCAGTCAGTCAGTCAGTCAGTCAGTTTCTTCTTTTATATATATAGATTCAGACATTTTCAGACAGTAGATGCGTATCCATTTACCTCTATTTTCATTTACCTACTCACTTAAAAAAAAATTATTAAATTAACAAAAAATATTTAAGGGGTCCTTCCATACAAAAAACGTATGTCTTTTACTCGTTTTTGAATTTGCTGGACAGGGGTGTTTTGGTTGGAATTAGTCTTGACTCTTGATAACGAATAACGGAACCCTCTGGGTGAGCCCGACTCGAACTTGACAAATTATTTTTCATCTCACCCGCTCGGAAAAGCGTTTTTTAATGCCCGAAATGCGGGCGGGAAATGCTATTATATTCCCTAGGCCGCCAAAGCATTTTCATTTTCCCCAAGGGAGACAAAGTAGTATGAAAATCCCTTCCGGCCCTTGGGCCGAAAAGCATTTCCAACTTCAAACTCGAATTACGTGTCATGTCAATGTCAAAGCTGAAGACTTCTTTTTTTTTCTAATAACACATACGTTCATTAAAAAAGTTCGACCTTAGAGTTTGTATAGGTACATTAGTTATTTTATTTTTACTTTTTCTTAGAATATCAATAAATATAATAACTCCTATTTAGTTTTAATAATTATAAAAGAAATCTGATTAAATCCATGATTTTTCCTAGTTGTTTATGTAATTATTGTTAAAAAAAAATATTAAAATTTTATATTATCTTTGGTTCTTAGAAGTTCCTATTTCAGAACGCATTCAAAAAAAAAAGTAAAAAAAAGTTTCTCATATTTTTTTCTGGTCTAGTCTTGTGTTAGTTGTCTATGTTTCCAATCGTGATTAAATGAAAATACCTAATATTTTTATTACTTTATTCATTATTTTTTTTGTTTTAACTTTGAAATAAGGTGAGTGATGATTGAAGGTGGTTTCAGTAAGTGAAATTATTCAGAGTTACCAAAACCAGCATGTAACATAACTCGCAATGCCGATCTAAAGTGTTCTTCTGGTGATTTTCCTCGCTGTGGTGAGATGAAAAATTTTGTGTTATGTACGGGCGCAAATTTTTTTGGGTCTCGTGTCTTTGAATACCTCGCTATGCTCAGGATTCTATTCTTTGAACCCCTCGCTGCGCTCAGGGTTCAACCCTAGAATCCTTCGCCGCTCAGCATTCAAATTTGACACTCGGCCCAAAAATCCACTTTGCGCCCTTGCATAACAAATAACTATTAATACTATTGCGGAAATAATACGGACTAAGGGCTGATTTTTCAATCGCCAGATAAATGTTAACTAAGGAATAAATATGACGTTTTGACAAATTTGTATGGCATATGTTTCAATTGATAGTTTATCTGGCGATTGAAGAATCGCCAGATAAACTATCTGAGGCTATATCACAGACTCGTATACTAAAGACAGGGCGAACAGCGCGAAAAAATGTCGCCAGTTTAAAGGAGCAAGAATGACTATTTTGCACCCTCCCCCGTCAGTAGTCAGTTTAGGTAGATAGGTAAAGACCAATTTTTTTTTGGAATTAATAATAATATTGCAGGCAAGGTGACCACAGACACATAAATAAAAAAAAATAAATAAAAAATAAACATGTATTTCGCAGGAGTTTCGACAGATGGCGCTACATTTTCTTGTATGAAGAACGTTTACGTAAAATGTTCGGATGGGCCTATCTTGACTATTTTTATCTATTGGCTATATGATAAAAATGGCTCACCGTAATCCGCGTAGGTGTGCGTGTGCGGCGACCAGTGCAGCTCGTTGAGAAGATCTTCGTTCCCCAGCTGGTCCCGAGTCGCCTCGAATCTGCAACCAAAGTTTTATATCCACCGAGTGCTATAGCCACTGTAGGGGCATCCCTCACATAGGCTTGTGTATGCTCGATGCATTATAAGGACAAGCCCTATGGCTATGAGAGTCAAGTTAGTTACGTTCTAAACGCGTTGCACATCAGTCGTCTTACTTCACCTGTAAACTTGTATGTTAGATTTATTGTGTGTTAATCTCTGTTCAACTGAAATTAAAATTAGTTTTTTTATTGGAGTCTATCGTGTTTAATTGAGCATATTCCCCAAGACAGAATTGAACACAGCCGCTGTACAATCAAGTACCTAAACCACAACAGTTGAACTCAACAGGTCTGCCCGCGAAATTCAAAATTTTCGTGGTTTTTTGCAATTTGTACGCTAACTACACATATTAGGCTTATGGCAATCATTTTTCGAAAATGGCAGTTACTTCTTAACATGTTTATATCAAAATTTTTGCATAAAAATGTCTATCCTAGGAAATTAGTCCGAGTAAAGAGTTTTAACTGAGCAACTCGCAAATCTCGGATTAATTTCTTTAACTCGACACTTTCAAGCAGAGATTTTTATATAAATACGTGAAGATGATCTTGGGATTATCGCAATTTGACTGCCATAAGCCTATTACGTCTTATCAGCTTAAAAATCGCGAAACACCACAAAAAATTTGAAATTCGCGGGCACATCTGTGGTGTGCTCCTTAACGGTGATTTATACTAAAATTTTTGGACTAAGGCAGGCCAGGTTCACTTATCAAGTGATCTCAGAGACTACAGGTAGCCGTCTCGACGTACTAATCTCAGACGGTTGCCGCGCGCCGCCTATTTTGCTCGCGTTAGTTCTTCTACGGTCTATTTCACGCGCTGCGCATGGGGCAACCTTCCTACGTCGAATGAAATAAAGTTACGCGATAGAAAGAGACCTTGAGCCTTGCGTTTGTTGCCTGTTGTTTGCGGAGGCGGGGCCAGGCGCTATTGCGAACTGAATTGCAATAGACCGTAGAAGAAGTACTTCTACGGTCTATTTCACGAGCTGCGCATGAGGCAACCTTCCTACGTCGAATAAAATAAAGTATACGCGATAGAAAGAGACCACAACTTTGTGTTTGTTGCGTGTTTTTTGCGGAGGCGGGGCCAGGCATTATTGCGAACTGAATTGCGCTTTTTGTGTCAGCGCTAGAGTCGATATTTTTTTAAATCATCTTGCGGAGTGAGCCTTCCGTGACCAGGGGTTCAGGAGTTAAAGAGGGAGAAACACTCACTTGTCAGAGTCGATGTCGAGCGCCTGAGCGATGGCGGCGATGGCGTCGGCGGCCGCGTACATCCAGCAGCGGAGGTCCACGTGTCGCTCCACATCAGACGGGTGCGAGGCTCTACGGACCATAGAGACAAGAAAACTAAGGAGGCGCCCCATTCATTCATACCAGCCTAGCTTTGCGTGATATGCGGCGCCATGTTGAGCGCCAAGATTTGCTGTTAAATGTTCGTCTACTAAGTCTACTTCCCTAGGTGAGTCCATCTTATGCGCCACTTTACAGATTAAAAATAGTCACGCTTATTTTGTAGTTATTTTGTAGACGGGCCGATGGGCAGTATTGTTTCCTAGTGGACGATTTCAGAAACTACTGAACTACCCTCCCCGCACCCATAAGAAACGTGAGGATATGGGTATCCGAACAATTTACGTAAACCTTTTTCGTGCAAGCAAACAGTAGCGCCATCTGTCAAAATTCTGGTAGATGGCTGCTGAATGTGACCTTACTGCTGGTGGCAAAACAAACATTTTTAGCACCGATAAACTGGCGACATTTTTTCCCGCCGTCCGCCATGCCCAGGGCAACCCCCATCCGTTAATTTTTAAACATATTATACTAGCTGACCTGGCAAACTTTGTTTTGCCATATAGAAAAATAGCCTATAACTTACTCTCGGACCTACCGCTCGTATGTAGACAAAAATAAATCATTAAAATCGGTCAAGCCGTTTTGGAACAGTTCTGTCATAAGAGAATTTTATATATTAGAGATTAGACTAGCTGACCCGGCAAATGTTGTTTTGACACTAAATAATTTCTCACTTAGAGGTATGGAAACTAGGATCAGAATAGGATTCTCAGTACACACAGTAAGTTCCATAAAAATCGGTCGAGCCGTTTCGGAGGAGTTTTGTTACAAACATTGTCACACGAGAATTTTATGTACTAGATTATACTAGCTGACCCAGCAAACGTTGTCTTGCCTGTGCGACGCCATCTAGTAGGAAACATCGCAGTTTCAATCTACTCACCTGGGATAGTCATCGAGACCAGATGTCAAGGTCTTAGGGTTCAGCTGGACCCCGTCATTCTCCCGGCCCCGCCACCTGTAGGACGTGGGCTCTTCTCCCTTCTGAGTCGACTGGAACCACTGGTACCACGCCTGTGGGGGGAAAGCTTCTTTGTATTTATGTAGTCCTGGTACGCTGGCGGATCAAGTTAGCTGCTTTACACTAAGAATTCTTTGAAACAGAGTGATACTGAATGTAGTTCTACCAACAAAGGTACTGAACGGGTACAGAATGAAGTCGTACCACCAAAGGTACAGAAAGTTTTACGGGTACAGAAAATTAAGTAAATCGCATCTATCAGATGTCTGTTTTGGCAGACGCCATTTGTTTAGTAAGTAAAGGACCCCGCCACCTGTAGGACGTGGGTTCTTCTCCCTTCTGAATCGACTGGAACCACTGGTACCAAGCCTGTGGGAGGAAAGCTTCTTGGTATTTATGTAGTCCTGGTACGCTGGCGTATCAGGTTCGTTGCTTTGCACTAAGAATTCTTTGAAACAGAGTGATACAGAATGTAGTTGTACCAACAAAGGTACAGAAAGGTACAGAATAAAGTCGTACCACCAAAGGTATAGAAAGTTTTACGGGTACAAAAAATTAAGTAAATCACATCTATCAGATGTCTGTTTTGGCAGACGCCATTTGTATAGTAAGTAAAGGACCCCGCCACCTGTAGGACATGGGTTCTTCTCACTTCTGTGTCGACTAAAACCATACCACGCCTGTGGAGGAAAGTTTCTTGATATTCATGTAGTCCTGGTACGCTGGCGGATCAAGTTGGCTGCTTTGCACTAAGAATTCTTTAAAACTTGCCAACGCCTCCTCCCCTGGTACATGGGATTTCAATGTTACCAACCTGCAGTCTCGGGAACATCCTGTCCAAAGCCTTCCGGTGCGGTGACTCCGGTTTGAGCAGCTCGGGCCGGGCCCGCACCAGCCGCGCGACGGTGATGAGCAGCATCGGCGGGTTGGCAGCCGCGTAGCTCTGCACCACGAACTCCTTGGGCACTCTTGCCAACGCCTCCGCTCCTGGTACATGGGAGTTCAATGTCACCAACCTGCAGTCTCGGGAACATCCTGTCCAAAGCCTTCCGGTGCGGTGACTCCGGTTTGAACAGCTCGGGCCGGGCCCGCACCAGCCGCGCGACGGTGATGAGCAGCATCGGCGGGTTGGCAGCCGCGTTGCTCTGCACCACGAACTCCTTGGGCACTCTTGCCAACGCCTCCGCTCCTGGTACATGGGAGACAAGATTGCAAAATATCTTCCGAAACGGCTCGACCGATTGTTATGAAATTTTCCGTGTATGTTCGGTAGGTCTGAGAGTAGGTCGTAAGCTAGTTTTTATATCCGTAATGGCAAACCAACGTTTGCCGGGCCAGCTTAGTCTGAAATAAAAATTCTCATGCTCTCACAGTGTTTGTTACGAAACTCCTCCGAAACAGCTTGTCTGGTTTTTATGAAATTTTTGGTTTACATTAGGTCGTAAGCTATTTTATATACCCCTAAATGGCAAAGCAACGTTTGCCCGGTCACTGAGTAACCTATACAATAATATTATGTGTGTTTGTCGGTTATCCTACAAGCCACAACTACGGAATCGATACGGCTGAATTGCAGTTAATTGTTACCTAGGATCTGCTCCCTCGGGATCCATCCCTCGACATTGAGCAGGTCAAGCCAGTGCGCCGCGATGTCGAGCGCGATCTCCGGCGACCAGCGCCCGATCAGCAGCCCGTGGAACCCCTCGTCCCACAGGAACCCGCGGGGGAAGAACGACCTGATGACCAACACCAAGAATACATGAGTGTTGTAGAGCACTCAGTTGGTACGATAGGACGTCACCGTCCGAAGTACCCGAGCCGTAGGCGAAGACTTACTGACCTGCTAGGCACGCCGGTGTACAAGGGCGCCTTCCAGTAAGGAACCGGCTCTTTGGTGTACTGGGACTGCACGCGACTCGCGCCGTAGAAGTAGCCGATACCGCCTATCATGTTCGACATCGCCGCTTTCGCGATGTCCACGTCCTCGTCCGAGTAGCTGGAAACGAATCAGCTCCTTACTACTCATAGAGTCCTGGTACTTTTTGGACAAAAATCTAAATAGTATTTCTTAAGTGATTACTAACACTAACTAAATAAGGCGAATAATAAGTAAAAAATATTTTTTTATCCAGATTTTTTTTTAGTCGGCGGAATGCCTATCCGGTCGAATAGTAGTTAGCTATCCGGTATCCGCCGGATAGGCCGGTCACCGGATACTTACCAGATATCCGTTTTATTTCTTGTTTAGACTTTAGAGATAATGCAGAACAGAATTGGCACCAATTTCATACAACTACACATTTTTAGAAAACCTTACCCCTTTTCCTTCAATCCAAAAGTGTCTTCGAATCTCTCATCAAACTCTTTCGTGAGATTCTCAAAGGTCTTTGTATACTCATCCCCTTTAATAGGGGGTGTGGGAAAGTCTTCTGTTGTATACACCACATCCAACACAAATGGTGTTTCTACCAGCAGTTGTATGGGGACAAAGTTTACTTCTTTATCCTGGAATTAATTAAGTGAAATTCTATAAAACGTGTAGATTAATTGCCCTAATTAGCCGAAAGCTTAAGGTAGGAAATGTATAGATGCATGAAAAAATATCACAAGAAATGTAGCTCATATCCTGAGGGAACTAAAAGGAGTTCAAAAATGTACCATAAAGGACATGGCCGAAACTTGTATGGAGCTGTGCCCTGGAAAAAAAATACTTATTCATGGCCATCGACAAACAGTACGTCATATTAAAGCTTATAATTATGTCTTTGCAACAAAAATCGCCTAAGTAATTTTGTTGCAAGTTGTTATGCTGATATTATGTCTCTCGCAAGTTTTCAGATCATAAAACTTAAACGATTGTAAAGACATAATTATAAGCTTTAATATGACGTACTGTTTGTCGATGGCCATGAATATTTTTTTTCGAGGGCAGAATCCGGCCATGTCATTTTAAGTGACATCCCTAAAACAGCTGGTTTAGCTCACCTTTTCTTTAAGCTCTTCGTCCGGTCCCAAGACTGCTAAGCGACCAAAATGTGGATGCTTCTCTATCCTCAACAGAGAATAGAACTTTTCCTTAAGAAGATGGAGACCAGTCGCGTGCGCCTCAGAAAATGATGTGTGTATAAGTTTACCTGTTAAACACCACAGTAAACAAGTAAATAAATTAAAAAAGACGACAGCCCTGTGGTAGAACGACTTTTCCCAAAAAATATATAGCCCATGTTACTCAGAGTGATGTAAGGATTCTAACGATACCCCATATGTCCAAATCTGTTCAGCCGTTCAGAAGTTATGGTGGAATAAAGAAACTCACATACATACATAAACCCTAAAAACATTACACTCCTTTTTTGAGCAGTCACGTAAAAAAGCCGACTGGACGACAGAATGGCTATATGATCTATGGCTACCACTAGAGTAGCCATAAACCATCCGTTCTATCGTCGAATCGGCACAGATCTAGGATCTACCAATGGACTGGCCCTGTCTACAAAATTAGCGTGATTATTTTTAATCTGTCAAGTGGCGTATAAGATGGCGTCCTCTAGGGTAGTAAGTTAGTAACTCAGTACGAAGTACGAACTCAGTTCATGAACATTTGACAAGAAATCTAACTGGCGGTCATCATGGCACCGCATCACATAAGCCTAGGCTAGAATAAATGAATGGAGCATAGTTTTGTTAGCTCTTTGCTTGGTAGTAGAATTATTGTGTGACTGAAAAGTAGTAATCAATTTTTCCCCGCTCCCTCTCCTTACCTACTACTTACTAGGATGACATGAGCAGTAAAGAGCTCACCAGAATGCGGTACAAGGTGCACTTTGAAATTCCCCAACGCGGGGGTGTGCCCCAACAGGGTGCCCCGCTCTGACCACAGCCGCGAGTGGTCGCCTGCTCCCAAAGATTCGTCCAGCGCGCCGTACCATACCAGCACTACGGGCGTGTTCATTTTACCCTGGTAACAAAAGGTTTATTCCATGTATGTCACGGCAATTATCTTTAGCGGTCAGAGAACGTGGAGACGACCACAAGTCATGATCCGCGTACCCCTATGATACCTTAGTTACGAAAACCATAACTTATGGAATATTAGAAAAAAAAATTGATTACTATACCCGCTAAATTTTTAGAAGAAACTAATAAACGTAATATTATGAAAATCTTTATTTTTCACATAGGCTATAAGCTCCTATGAAAAGTCAAAACTCTACTGCCATATTTGGAAAGCAGGTTTGCACCGAGAAGAACTGGCAAGAAACGGTACCTGCTCTTTTCAAAAATGTCTATACAAGATTTATTTTGTAATGCCATCTGATGGGAAAATACTCATAATACTGTACATAAAATATTTAACTGAAAGAAAACATTCCTATATTTTTGAATAGAAAGAAAACTGCATTCTTCTTTATCATGAGGAAATGGAAGCATACTGCATATTCCTATCGTTCCAAGAATCCTTGTCAATTCAAATGGGCACCAAGTTCTCCACCAGGATTCTTCAGATGAGTATATTGTGCAGGAGTGTTTCACCATCATCATTCAGTTACCAGGAATGCATATATCTGTAGAGCTTTACCCAATAGTCTCACTAGTAGAGTAACTTGAGCTAACCGTAGCGGTAATATTGATGCGTGCGGTCCAATGCCCGCCGTGTTCCCCACCAGGAGTCTTGATGAAGGTGGTGCGTATATTGTGAGGAGGGTCAGATATGAGTTGCTCCCCAAAATACACCCCGTCGTGCCGCATCCACCCGTATGTAGGCAGGTTGTCGTTCTGTTCACACCAGTGTCTGGAATTAATGAAAGGAGAATGACGAAAGGTGAAAGATTTCTCGTGAACCAAAACCAAAATATTCTAAGAAAATAAACTTGTGTGTTTTTAAGAACGATTGGTACTAGACATTGATTCAACTTGATATGGGATTTCACACTTCCATGCTCATTATCCTTTGTAATCTTTTTTCGAACATACTTTCATTTCGACGGTACAGCAGATCGGGCTAGGTGTCGGAAATCTCTTCCCACAGCAATGCAAAAAGTATCAATGAATGAATGAATGAATGATCTGTGAAAAATTTGAAGTTTTTGAACTATAATTAGCCAGTGGGGCTAGACAAAGTAACAGTTGTTTAGGGTTCACAACAGTAGATAAAATGTATGGACAAACCACATCACTGTGGAAAAACCATGTCTCTTCTCGCAGATTTTGTATATGACCTTTGGCGTACTTTGCATAACAATTCACAGCTGACAGTGAACAACCCTAAGCATAGAATAGATTCTGCTTTCATTTGTTATCATTTGATCACATGGTTTTTCTTACGTCGTCAATGCTTAACGCCAAGTTACTTTGTCTAGCCCTGCAGGTCAGCTAGTGTGAAATAAATATCTGCAAACTTAATTGTACTGCATATAACAGCTGTAATATCTGGGTGACCGAGCTACTCTCGGTAGTTTAACTACTGGCCAATAGATGGCAGCAGCATATTTTTAATTTTTTTTGGTAAATTTGAAATTTTCTAAAAATAAATCCTAGCTAGATTGATTTATCGCCCCAAAACTCCCTGTCTACTAAATTTCATGAAAATCATTCGAGCCGTTTCAGAGATCCAGATTATATAGGGTAAATAAAGGTATAGGATTCAGTACCTGATTCCTTTGTGAGCAGACGCAGCCAGTTCGTACCACATCATGCCGAAGACAGGCGAGCGTGGATCCCTACTCTTCAGTCCAAAGTATACCCCTGGTCTGTAGCTACCCCAGTACCTCTCGGGCACAGCTAGACCTGTTTGTTTCACTGCCTGAAAAAATAACAGACCATTTTTAATGACACTATAAATGAAGCACGTACACAGACTCGTATACTAAAGACAGGGCGAACAGCACGAAAAAATGTCACCAGTTTAAGGGAGCAAAAATGACTATTTTGCACCCCCCCGGCAGTAGTCAGTATAGGTAGAAAGGTGAAGATCTATTTCTTTTTTCTTGAATTAATAATAATATTGCAGGCAAAGTGACCACAGACACATAGATAAAAAAAATATAAGAAAATAAACATGTATTTTGCAGGACTTCTGACAGATGGCGCTACATTTTCTTGTATGAAGAACGTTTACGTAAAATTTTCAGGTGAGCCTATCTTGACTATTTTTATCTTTGAGCACGTATCAAAATTTTGCATTGCAATTTCGTATGACTATGAGATTCTGCACTGCGCTTATAATACCACGCGCGCCGTACCCCAACTCTTATAGCAGTATTATTGTAATATTGTTTTGACATTTTCATACAGTGCCAGCATAAAAATTTTAAAACAGTATTATAATAATAGTTAATACTGCTATAAGAGTTGGTGGTACAACCCCAGTTGTTAGGTCTCAAGTGTGCCCAGTAATCACGTCAGACTATAGTGCCCTTCAATCCAAAACACAGTACTACATGACTGCTTGACAATAGAATAACTGACACCTATTTGCCTACCCGGACAGACCATTTAAGAAGCAAAGATTTAAATCGCTAGATGAGCCCTAAAGCTACAAAAACATCAGTGTTTTTTGTCTTGTGTGTGACATGTTGTCATCATACACACCCCAACATAAAAAATGGTGATATAGCGAGGTCTCATTTAATTTTTAACGAAATTTGCACTCGCGCTCTCTGTCACACAATTGCACACTACAGCATACTGAGAGCACTCACTTTGCATGTTTGTGGATGTTTTTGATGTGCGCAATGTAGGCTTAGTGCTCATCTAGGGATTTAAATCTTTGTCTCAAGGGTCATTCTACCAAGGGTCTTACCACCAGTGAAAACAACAGTGCTCTTCATTTAAGCAAAGCCACGGGTGCCCAATAGAGCCACAATAAAAATAAAATCATCACAGAATATGTTATATTAGTCACTGTTTTTAGAATAAAAATACCATTGTACCATACTAATAGACACGACTTTCATGTATTCGTCAAAAAAAAAAATTAGCGGTCATTCACACCAAAAACCGCACCGGCGGGACAAGAAGTAAACTTGAATGAAACCCACCTTTTCCTCATCCAAAGGCGTGTTAACCCGCGTCTCCAGGTACCCTAGAGTGCCCACATACACCGCTATCATAAAACACACCACTCCGACACAAGTTTTCCATATAGATAACAGGTGAAAAGTTCGGCTGGCGAGAGAGTATTCGCTCGCGCCAGAACTGCTGCTGGACTCGTTGTTATTGCCATGTCTCTGCTGCGCGTTCGACTTTCTGTTCCTAACCATGTTATACGACCATTTAAGTTTGTTTTTAACACGTAAAATATGTATTTTTTATTTTATTTTCATGAATTTTTAACAAAATTCAACATCACCGTTGTTTCGGTGCCGAGAACGTCAATATTCTTGACAATTGACATTGACGTTAAATGACAGTAACAGTGACGATAATAGTGTTGAACATTCGCAGCTCGAGTTTCGATAATAGGGCTTCTATTAAGGCTCGCGTCCACTATGCTCGCCGAGCCGAGTCGAATCGAATCGCAGAAAGTCGCTTTCTATATATGAAACTGCGTCCATTAACGACGAGCCGCGGCGTGCCGAATCGAATCGACCCCGCGACTTGCTCGGCAGGCGAATTTCTTCGCCGATGCGACTCGATTCAGCTCGGCGCGCCTCAGTCGACGCGGAGAAGCGAATCCACGCCAACGTATTTTATTGTCTATCACTCAGTTTCTTTTTTGTTTTATTTGTATTTTGGTGCAAGCCGTTCCCTTTTCCTATTCTCCTCTTCTTCATCAAAATGAGTTTTGAAATAAAAACATCTCTTCATCCGAGCTATCCATGATGCAAAAACGACCTAACTTGTTGAAAAGTTGCGATGAATGAGCAATTCGATTCGATTCTTCAGAGATGGACGCACTAGGAATAAATGCGAATCGATTCGATTCGACGCGTTTGTGCTGTAGTCGACGCCAGGCTTTACAGATCATCTCGAAACTGTTTTGAATTTTCTCGCTGTCTCGGAAAGTGTAAAAGATGGAAGAACTGATTCTTGACAAGAGTTGATCAGGACTCGACAGTCTACGCGATGAATAGAAAAAAATCCAATATGGCGGAACTTTTTTTACTCTAGAAAATGTATGGCGAATGTTGGGGAGGCTAAAAGTTGGACTGCAATTAAGGGGGAGACAGCACGCAGGCCACATGTGGCCCTCGCCTCCACGCACCCGACTACTGACTAGTATTGAAATATATCTCATGATTCCGTTTGAACTACGATTAGAGCATAAAAATATTTCATCGACTGTTTATAATATCGGATATTGCAAGTTACAGTCACAGATCACTATATATGTTACAGTCACATTGTACTAGTGATTGCGTCATTCGTTTAAAAATTGACGTGGCTGAATCTTGTTGTTTAGAAACTATGTTTTTTATTGTAAAATATTTTAAAACATTAACTTTAAATAATTAATTTATAAAGGATGCTGTAAAAACCATCCATGAACCTCAACGAACATTTATAAAAAGGAATTGGCCAAATTTGTCCAGGCGTTGTTAGTTGCGCTTACCAACACATTTGCGATTCATTAGGGTTCCTTAATTTTATATAGTATAGAGATTTAGTCAAGGATCCCGCTATACAACGACCTTCACCGAGCTGCTTATTGGATGAAAACTATTTTATATCCAATTAAATATGTCAATAAATATATCGCAAGTGGGTTGCCTAAAAAATTTCAGTCCAGGGTATGATTAACTAAGAATTAAAAAAAAAAATTGTAACATGAACTCCTATTTGTTACAGTTTAGTTGACATCGTAGTTCAAATTAGATTGGATGTTATAAATGATGCTTTTTGCCAGAAATACTTTCCTGGCTGAGGAAAGTATTTCTGTTCTATATTTTTTGGCAAAAGAAAGTTAACGGATAATAAAATCGTAGGTTTTATGCACAATTATGCACAATTGCAATTTGCAACCTGAATCGCTCATCCAATCTAATTTCAACTAAGATGTCAACGGAACTCTAACAAATAGGAGTTCATGTTACAATGGATTTTTTTAAATTCTTAATTAATCATGTCCTGGACTGAAATTTTTTAGGCAACCCACTTGTGACATATTTATTGACATATTTAATTGGATATAAAATAGTTTTCATCCAATAAGCAGCTCGGTGAAGGTCGTTGTATAGCGGGATCCTAGACCAATAAAAAACATACGTGTCGAATTGAGAACCTCCTCCTGTTTTTGAAGTCGGTTAAAAAATCAGAAAAATTCCATGATTCTGGCGCGGCGGTCCGGACCTAATCACACGGAATTAGTTTTTTATTTTTATGCTATGCATATAATTTAGCAGAATGTCAAGCGGAATAAGTGCAAAACCGAAAGAAACGCAGCTGAGCCGCGGGCTAAAGCTAGTAAAGAAATACTCTATGAAACGGTGTGACTGTCTTATATTTTAGTCATAGCTTATATTCAATATACTCTATGGACTGTCTGTAGAGCGTGGATGTTCCTTTGATCAAAGGGATGTTCAAACAAGAAACAAGTTTTCAAGTTTGGCTGGTTTGGCTCACTTATCGATTCAAAATAAAACGCTTGGAATGCCATCTCTGCGCAAACAGTATACTAATCATCATTCTAATAGATGGCGTTAGTAGTCTTTATGGCACGGTGTAAAAATATTTTTTATGTTGAGATACATATTGATTGATTACGTGAATATTTCTCAATTTTTGTACTAAAATTTTAGCACCGATTTGCGTATAGAATATTATTTACGCAATGTTTGTTATTATTTTCTTCTAGGATGAATTGATGCGCCACCATTGCGCCACCTGCTTGAAAATGTAGGTAAAGCAGTTCAGTCATTTCGGTAAAGCAGTGTTTCCCCCCCGCGGCGCATCGCCCCGCCCCGCCCGACCCCGACGCTGCCAGCCAGTGTCATCGAGCGAAACGCGCCGTGTGTACACACCGCGATACGTGCAATGCGCGACGCTACGCGACTGTCATGAGGCGAATACAGTGGCTATTCAAACAAAGTAATCAGTGAAATAATGTAAAACATCAAACAAAAGTGTCAGTGCTGATACCACGGCGTCCGCGCTAACCCTCGAGTGTCCTTCCCGCCGGCCGGCGACGCGGCGCGACAACGCATCCAAAAAAAAAAAGAAACTCGAAATCTCGATGTCAGTGGATTGTATAGTGTCAGTGTGGTGTAGTTTAAAATAGTTAAATGTATAAACACCGTGCAATGGTCGTATGAGGAAGAAAGGGACACGGAACATTGTAAGTGGGATTTTGTTAGCGAAAATATGCGGTTCGTCCCGCCCTGGCCCTGCCCGGAGGATTGAATTCGAAATTCGAATCGAGCCACGGAGGTACGGAGGTTCTAACCCTCGTATTCTCAGTTTTTTTTACACCGAGCAGGTCCCTAACCCCTTTTTTATGCGTCCCGTCGTTTTTTTTTGGAGGGAATGTTTACTTGAATCGATCTCTAAAGTCTATAACTCCGATAGGTTTATGTGTGCCTGGTAACTCTTTAGATGATCGCTTTGTTTTTGTTTTTCTTACATAAATAAACTACATTAAAAAGTAACAGTCAAGTTAAAATTTAAGTACATAAACAAAGTTTTAAGTTACCAAAGAGGTTATTCAAAAAAAAAACAGTAGCACCTACATACATACGGCTTAGCTAACCCAAACCAGTTTGGCGTACCTACCTATACAGTTATTGTACAACGAACGTACCTGCTTCAACTTATATACCCATCCTATCTACAATATTATACAGTTGAGACTTGAGCTACCTCTTTTAATGACGAACTCAGGTTCGATTCCTGCCAGGGACCTCTTTAGAATTTTATTTTACAATTAACAGAACAGATTAATTTATTTTACTATACCTAATCTGCTACTTGAAAAGAATCTGTATAGTCCAATAAATAGGAACACTGCCCACATGAAACACCACACATAATTCTTGACAACAACCCCACAACATCTCCTGAGGATGTCCCAGTGTCGGGACGAAACGTGCGTCTGAGAAATTGTTGGAAGAATTGTGTGTGGTGTTTCATGTGGGCGCTGTTCAGCTGTTCAACTGGCAGGTCTGGCCTAGTTGGAGGCTTCGGCCGTGGCTAAGTACCACCGTACCAGCGAAGACGCACCGCCAAGCGATTTAGGCCCGGTTTCCACCAAAGAGGAGCGGAGTGGAGCTGTGTTTGAGTAACCAGTCAGATTTCGTCATTTTGACATCTCCGAAACCGAGTGGAGACCGGAGAAAAGATGTCGAAATGACGCAATCCAGATTGGTTACTCAAACACAGCTCCGCTTTGGTGGAAACCGGGCCTTAGCGTTCCGGCGCGATGCTGTGTAGAAACCGTTAGGGGTTAGTTTATTTACTCCTTTCAAGTTGGTACAATAACATCTTGGCTGCATCATCACTTACCATCAGATGAGACTGAAGTCAGAAATGCATGACTGGAAATGAACCCCCGACCTCCTGCTGTGTGATGGAGGTCTGAATCAATGGGCTATGCACCCCCAATTCCTACTGACCCACAGCCAAAACGCGGGCTTGCAGGCTTCACAAGCCTTCTGAGCATTGTAGAGGAAACTCGTAGCAAAACGCATTTAGTGGCCAGAAACTCTGAAGTCTGAAAATTCGAAAATGCCTGCCGCGGAATCGAATCTTGGACATTCGGAATATGACTAGCTTTGAAACCTACATAATACTTCCACTAAGCCCTAAAGTTATTGCAACAAATTGACAATGAATCACTCCTTACAAACCACTTTGTAGAATCAACATCTGAGGATGCTCCAGTGTCGGAGCGACACGTGAAACATTACCCACTCGTACAGCACGCCTCATCTCCTGCAACTAAAAGGCGTAGCATCCGAATTTACGGTTTGCGTGAATATGAAAACACTGATTGCGTAAGAAAAACGTATGAATTCATCGTTATCGTAATCCTAATTCTGCCCTATGATTGCTTGACGTCAATCAGCCGGCACAATGCGTTTGCGAATACGATATCGATGAATACGCGAACACCCTCCGCTCCGCTTTGGTGGAGACCGGGCCTGAATTTCGGTTTTTCGCTAATCCCGTGAGAACGATGGATTTTTCCGCGATAGATAAATAAATAAATAAATAGTGGACAACATCACATACATTGCTCCGATCCCATAGTAAGTAGCTTATGCACTTGTGTCATGGAAATCAGAAACAACGAAGGTACCACAACACCCAACCCCGAGACAACGTAGAAAACTTATTTTTCTACATTGCCCCGACCGGGGATCGAACCCGGAACCTCAGAGATGGCGGCGCCTTGAAAACCGGCACGCTAACCACTCAACCACGGAGGTCGGTCGATAAATAAAAAGTAGCCTGTGTTGATCCGGGTTATAAGCTATCTATGTTCCAAATTTCAGCGAAATCGGTTCAGTAATTGCGGCGTGAAAGAGTAATTTGCTTACGATAACGATACCTACGTTTTTCTCACGCAATCAGACCAAAGATCTTCGTCATTTTGACATCTCCGAAACTGAGGGAAGAGCAGATGTCGAAATGACGAAATCTGATTGGTTATTCAAATACAGCCCCGCTCCGCTCCGCTTTGGTGGAAACCGGGCCTTACGCGGGCGGAGCCGCGGCCAACAACTAGTATACCTAATTATAATGACTTGTTGCTTCACACAGGATACGAAATAATAAGATTTAATTCTGTCAATTGCTAACGACCGTTTAGTATAACCTACTTTGTTGTAGCGTCTAGATTCTAGGATATCCTAGGTATATGAAGGTCTTGTAATTAAGGCGAAATCAACGACTCTGCCCGCGAAATTTAAAATTTTCGTGGATTTTTGCAATTTGTACGCTAATTACACATCAGCGGTTTATGGCAGTCAATTTGCGGGAATGGCAGTATCATCTTTATATGATTATATCAAAATCTTTGCATAAAAATGTGTATCCTAGGATATTAGTCCGAGTATCGAGTTTTATGTGAGTAACTCGCAAATCTCGGACAAATTTCTTTAACTCGACACTTTCAAGCAGAGATTTTTATATAAACACGTGAAGATGATATTCAATATTGGGTTTCCCGCAATTTGACTGCCATAAGCCTATTATGTCTTATTAGCTTAAAAATCGCTTGAATTTGAATTTAAATTTTGAATTGCTTGAAGTTGAATTTCGCGGGCACACCCGTGGTGTGCTCCTTAAAACAGTACTGCAGAATTAGGTGCTTACGGCCTGATTGTGTCAGAAAAACGAATTCATCGTTATCGTAGCAAATTCTGTCCCCCGATTGGCTGACGTAAATCAGGGAACCAATCATCGAGCAGAATTTGATGAAGATTTCGATTACGATGAATATGTTTTTCTTACACAACCTAGGGCCTGATTTACAAGCACATAGGTATGGAAATTCAAAAAAGCACCGGTTTGCACCTAGAAGAACTGGCAAGAAACTCTGCACTCACTTACTCAGGTTCAAGTTATGTTTAGTTTCCTAAAACTCGCGTAACTCCGAAAGTCCCAGGAGTGTGTATGGGACTCGAACATTTGACCGTGTTATGAAAAAATGGGAAATGCTTTCCAAAAAACCAACTTCAAATGCCACTACAAAGAGTGAAATAATTTTTATTTAAATTTTAGGTACCTACACCAATTCGAAGTCGGGCAATGTTTCATACAATCCCTAATAGTCCTTCTTACTTACTTGATGTGTCCTTCTTACTTACATCTGTTACATCACAGACTTGTATACTAAAGACAGGGCGAACAGCGCGAAAAAATGTCGCCAGTTTATGTCATTAGTACCAACAGTATAAGGCCTCGCGGTAGTTCGGTCAGCGGCGGCGGCGGGTATTTTGACAGATGACGCCACTGTTTGCTTGTATGAAGAACTGTTTTGCTTGTATGTCCTTTGACTCGGGCGCAATAACCAATGAAGAAATACGCTACGCTAGGAAGACGGGAACTATGTGACGTATGTTGAAACCAAAAATTTCTCAAATATGGCGTCGCGCGTCATACATTTCGGTACCATTTTACAGATTTGACAACTTAAAAATCCAGCTTCAGGGCGGAGCCTAAAAATATATGCGTGACGTCACCAAGAGCTCATCCTTTATGTTACATCCATGGCAAAAACCGACAACAAATTGAAGTTGCCCGACGTGAGTCAAAGTTGGCGAAGTTAGACGAAATGCCCCTCCACACTGCACGCTTCGTTCAACTCCGGTCAACTTCGCGAGCAGTGTGGAGGCAGAGTAACGAAGCCGAACGAAGAGAACGAACGAGCCGTGTGCGAAGGGGCTTAGAATGACACTCGTCATGGGTAGACTATACCTACGAACGCTAGATGTTGACTGACAGTGACACGGTAGTCGGTGTCAAAAATATTTGTTTTCACACCAACAGCGTGCCGACCGCATTGTTGTCTATGGACCGTGGTTTACGCCACAGATCGCTATAGTTACTTGTTTATAGTCCGCACTCGAGTCTCCACAGGGACAGGCCATGCTCACTTATCACGTGATCGACGATGCTACAGGTAGCCGTCTCGACGTACTGATTTCAGAAGGCCGCCGCGCGTCAGCTAGGTTGGACGCGTTAGTTCTTGTACGGTCTATTTCACGCGCTGCGTGTGCCCGATTACGAGGCAACCTTAGTACGTCGAAAGAGATACAGTTACGCGATAGAAAGAGAGCACAGCTTTAGGTGGATATTGGATAGGGGAGGCAGGCAAAGGCGCTTTTGGGAATTACTGAATTGCACTTTTTTGTGTCAGCACTAGGGTTGCTATTTCTATAAATCATCTTGCGGGGTGAACCTTTTGTACCGTTAGGTACTATTATGTATTCCGAGACATGGACGATTTCCACCATGCTTCTGACGACCTCCCTGGCGCAGGGGACGCGCGCTCGGATTCGAGTGGGAGGTCGCGGGTTCGATTCCCGCCACGGGCCACTTTGGAATTTTATAATTTCTGAATTCGCTCAGGTCTGGTCTGGTGGGAGACTTCGGCCGTGGCTAGTTACCACCCTACCAGCAAAGACGTACCGCCAAGCGATTTAGCGTTCCGGTGCAATGCTGTGTAGAAACCGTTGGGGTGACTTTACTTACCCCTTCCAAGTTAGTACGTTAACATCTTCGGCTGCATCACCACTTACCATCAGTTGAGGTCGCAGTCAAGTAGGTACTAACTTGTAAAGGGTAAAAAAAGGAAAAAATGCTGCACCGTATTAGCGAAATTTTGACAAATGGGACTTTCTTTGAGACTCGTCTTAGACTATACCTAGGAACGCTACTGACTGACGCGGTAGCCGGTGCAAGGCACGGCGCTGTCAGGAGCACTAAAAATAAACACTAACCCAGTTCAATACCTGCACGGAATTCTATGACTGAAGTTGGGACACGCGATCTTTGTAATAGAAAGCTATCATTTTATTTAATGTCATTTTAGGGTATTAGAAATAGACATATAGTACAGGACCGACAGGACAAGTGCGCAAAAATATGTCGCCAGTTTACTGGTGTCAAAAATATTTGTTTTGACACCAAAAGCGTCAGTAGTAAGCCACAACTTACGCTGTTTTCACTTTTGGGCAGTGGCACTTTTAGTAGGTACGTATGTTTATTTTACTGGTTTCGCACAAAATATTTAAATCTATTTCAAAATATATTTTGACAACACTATTATCGTAGAGATTAAATAAACCTGCCAAGTGCGAGTCGGACTCGCACACCGAGGGTTCCATACTATAAAAGAAGTAAAAGAATAACTTTTGTTCATGAATTTACGAGTATAATTTACATGTAGGTACTTTTGTTGGCGAACCGCAAACGTAACTTTTTTTTTGTGGCTTATTGTTATTATCAAAAAAAGTATAATAGTTAGGGAGTTGATTTTATTTTTCCTGTAAAATATACCTTAATGTCTATTGATTATAATTATTTCAGATTTGTCGATTGATAAACTTTGGTGATAAGGGGGGGGGGGGGGGGGTATTTTTTTCGACAGTTTGCTCAATAAATCAAAAACTATCAAGCATAAAAAAAATCGGGTTTATGATACCTCAATCAATATTGTTATTTCATTTTGAAAATTCGAAGTCCCGGTTTTCCCCCTTTTTAAATAAAAATCAAAACAATTTTCAATATTTTATGATTGCAATGGCGTTGGGTCACTATTACCTAAAACTATTCCAAATTTCAAGTCGATAATTTCGATAGTTACTGAAATAATCGAGTGTGACGGAGAAAGAGAAAGGAATAAGGGTTCCATTTTTCCCAATTTGGTATGGAACCCTAAAAACAGAGTCGAAACTATAACATGGAGTTATTCAAGGGACGGATAAACAAATTTAAAGAGCCGGCAACGCGTTTGCAGTTCCTCTGGTGCTGCAAATGTCCATGGGCGGCGGTGATCGCTTACTATCAGGTGACCCGCCCTCTCGTTTGCTCGCGTTGACTATAAAAAAAGTACGTAATTTTTGTCATACAAGAAAACTGTTCCAACTCTTTAACCGTAAGGAGTGGAACAGTTTTCTTGTAAGTGGATTTCGTAACAATCTAAGAGTCGTATTACAAACGGTCGTATCGAGCGCGGTAACATGCACATTTCATCACCGCCGCCAGCCGCGGTCAATACGAAATACATAGATTTCACCGGCAACAAAAAAGTGCCTCGCGCGGGACTCGAAGCGGGCACATTCCGAGGGTCAACGACCCCGTATTGCTGTCTATGCGCTCTTATAGATAGGTACATGCTAGAGGTTGCGGGTCCGATTTTTTTTTTTCATATCAAACAATGGCACCCGATGTTAACGGCGTAGACGGCGATTTTTAGTGACCTCGAGTATAAAAAACTGTAAAGACAATACTACTTTCGGAGGCCGGCGAACTCCCATACATGTCCTGGCCCAGACTAAAATCCACTCCAATCCACGTTCAGTTATGAAACTTCTGATACTTGTAGTACTCAACCTGACTTACAAAACTATCATACAAAGTCAATCGAATAAAGTAGGGAGAAAGAAGATATTCACAAGTGAGGTTAGGTTTAGATATATTTCATTGTTTCCAAGTGAATAATCTTACTGCAGATTATCTGAAAAAGCCAGAAAAATCCATTCTCATTCTGAAAGACCCGCGTCTAGTAGTGGGTCGGTGACAGGTTGACTTTTTGTTGCCATATTTAAAAAAAATATTGCCATTCGACCAGTTTTTTAATTGTATTTTATTTTTGATTCCCTACTCCTAAAAATATGGTATTTACACTAAAAAATCTATGAAAAAGAGCAATCCAAAATAAATCATTCTAGAATCTGAACGGTCTCTGGGTTATTTTTGTTAGAGCTGGGCCAATTTTCGCCATTTTCCTTTAAACGTCATGTATTTTGCGTCTTCAATCTTAAATCTCTGTGAAGAAAGAACACGATTATATAAAATTTTCTCAATAAAAAGTTCTCCTTAAATGTCATTTTTAGGGTTCCGTATACAAAGAGTAAAAACGGGACCCTATTACTAAGACTTCGCTGTCCGTCCGTCCGTCTGTCACCAGGCTGTAAAGTGGTGGCCAGGCTTTAATACGATTGAGAATCGGTCTTGACAGTACGTAACCCGCGAGCCCTACTCGCACTTGACAATTTTTTGTTATTAAGTTAGATATCTATTATAACACTCTACCATTTATTAATTAGGTAATACTTTTAGTCAACGTAGACTTATAGAGATCGATCAAGAAAGCATTGGCGCGTCCTGACACTCCCATTGTTTTGAGTTCCCTATCCCCACTGTGAGTAAAGCTCGGTGGACACATATCGCGCCGCAGCAGCAGCGGCTAACGGCTAACCGTGGTGGGGTGTCGCAGATGTCGGTGGGGCTGCAGCGGCGCGTGCCCGCGCTGGACGAGGCCGGCGGCGGCGTGGGCGCCGCGTGGAAGAGCGCCGAGCCGCCGTTCCCCGCGTTCGCGCCGCCCGCCGGCTCGCCCGCCGGCCCGGCCTTCGCGCCGTCGCCGGCGCCGTCGACGCCCGGCCCGGCGTACCCGCCCTACGCCGCCGCCGGCCCCTTCGGCTCGCCGTCCGCGCGCCCCGGCAGCGGCGGCGGCTTCGCGCCCGGCCCGCCGCAGCAGCCGCACTTCCCCGCGCCCGGCTTCGCGCCGCCCGGCTCGCCCTTCCACCCGCACGCGCCGCACGCGCCGCACGCGCCGCTGCCGCACCCGCACATGATGGCGCCGCTGCCGCCGGCCGTCGACAGGTAACCGCACCACTTATACTTCTTCCCAAACATTTAAATCGTTAGATGAGCCCTTAACCTCCAAAAACGTCCACGTTTTTGTCTTGTGTGACGTGACACGTTGTCACTCTCTTTGACGCAAGTGAAACTATAGCATGTTGAGAGCACTCACTCGACATGTTTGTGGACGTTTTTGATGTGCGCAATGTAGGCTTAGGGCCCATCTCGCGATTTAAATCTTTGCTTCTTCCTGTGTAACTTTTCATATTGGAATCCGCCGGACGCGAATAAAATGCGAACATAAACTCGACCTATTGACATAATGAGCCCGTTGTGTGCCTTCGTGCACATAGTATTCCCATAGGCATAGGCTTCGTAAGCGCTATGTTTAGGCTCAGTTTGTCCGCGACATTTAAAAATTATTCGCAGTTTGTAAGCTGTAAGTAGAAGTTTGCGACAGTAAAATCGCGGAATTATCTTCACATGTTCAACCTATAATTATTCTAATCTAAGGGTGAGTGAATCATAATTTCGCTAAGCGCCATCTAGCTAAACATGTAGGAATCAAGAAAGTGTTGCTGCATTTGCCGCAACAGTACACGTCGCTGCTGCTGCCATGTTAATGGTCATGTGTGTCTTTACCTTTATTACAAGAATAAACGCATAGGACGGATGGACGTTATCTATAGTAAACAAGTAGAAATAGTTTTAGCGACCTTGATGCAGTTGCATTGTTGTGGTGTTTTTACAGTTAATTAAGTGGGAGGTCCCATGTTCGATCCAGAATGGCACACAGAAAGTGGCATTTGCCAGGAAAGTAATTAAAAATTATAATTTTTATCTCTACCCCCTTTTACGGCCCATTTGCACACCTTCTAAAATGCGAAAGAATCAGGGTTTGATTAAAATGTGCGGACATAACGGAGAATTTATAGCACTCAGCAGAAAAAAAAATTATTTCTAATATTTCTGCCTATTTATTTTACAATTTCTTATAATAAAAGAGTACCAGGTACCCATGACTTTATAAGAGCTCTGCCCGCCGATAGCGTAAAAATGTATCGATCATTAAAGAGCTGTATCAATGTCAAAACGTGATTTTCTAGTATTTTGATTGGTCAAACCATGTTTTGACATTGATATAGTTCTTGACGCTTGGTACATTTTTACGCGATTGGGGTGCAGAATTGCAGATATACGCAGTTCTTCAAAACATGGCAGGTGTAATTACCCTAAATTATCACCCCAATAAAAAAAAAAAAAAAAACAAAAAATACGTTCGTAAAAAAATACGTTCGATTTTTAAAATCGTTAAAAAAAGCATCCGTAATATACGACAGTGCCAGAGCCGAGTAAAGCGGG
Organism: Coenonympha glycerion; assembly: GCA_963855885.1. Classification (NCBI taxonomy): domain Eukaryota; kingdom Metazoa; phylum Arthropoda; class Insecta; order Lepidoptera; family Nymphalidae; genus Coenonympha; species Coenonympha glycerion. The sequence goes on from OY979651.1 coordinate 2,247,301, forward strand.
CGATGCTTATAAAATCGCGAAATTATTCTACGGAGTAAAATATAATGCGCCTGTGTGTGTGTGTATATGTCGGTGTGTGCGTAGTCTCGGCTACGAGGTGTGTCTGTGTGAGTGCACAAATAAATGTAGGTGAACGCTGGGTAGGCACGTATATTTTGAAGCGGTACTGTCGCGATGACAAGCCGTAATTATGTTTGTGGTTTTTAATTAATCGTTTTTTTTTTGACAAGGGTGGGCGTTGATTTGATCCGTATCTACTACTTAAAGGGCGTATGGCGGGTTGCTGGAAATAACACGATTTTTTCAATTAATCCCAAAAAGTTTTGGTGAAATTAAATGTTTTTTTATTATAAAAAAACTAAAAAAATTAGCTTGAAACGAAAACGGGGAATCCCCGCACGGTGTTTGTAAAGTAAGTTCTCTATCATGAACTTCTTTGATTCGTTTCGGTTCCTTGTTAAGTTTTTATTTTTTTTTGCTTTGCGTTCTAGTTTTTTTCTTCTTATGAAGTACTTACCTAGATTTTTCTTTATTTTATTCAATTATAACATGTATTTTATATTAATAATATCAATTTATTTAAATACTGTTTCGCGTTTGAATTATAGGTACACCGTACACGATTCTTTGGAACTGGTGGATTTTCCACCTACTTTCAAGGAAGTTTGCTAAATATTGATAACAAATAGAAATCTACTTATTACCACTGTCCACTGAATACATAACGTTAGAGATTAGTTTAATTTAAAAAAAAAAACAATTTTTTCAACGATTGAGCGTAAACACATGGAGGGCCGTTCATTTTTAGATTAAACGATCTATAATTACGTATATTATGTATAATATAAGCTGAAGCTTATTAAGTTGAACAGTATGTCATTTTTATTGTCAAGTTTTTTATCTACGTAACAATGTATCTACCAGGTACCCATGAATTAACAAGAGCGAAACATACACAGTTCTGCGGCGACCAGTACGCGCCCACCCCGAGCAGTTTGCACCACCTCTACTCTACCGTCTATCTGTACAGTCTATACCTTGTCGTCCAGCGTACGGTGACCCGCCGCGCCCCTCGCGCCCCCTATAAACCCCTACGAGATTACGCTCGCGCGTGACGTTTCACGGCTCCAAGGTAACCGGTCGGTGTACATAAGCAAAGACTATAGCCGGTGGAGTGTCGTCTGCCCCGCGCGCGCTCCGATCAAAATCATTCCAAATACGAAATGGGTTCAGTTTTGACGTTTTCCTCCTTTTTTTTTTTTTTTCTTCAAAACCACGGTTTACTTTGGTTACGTAAGTTCTAAGGGTGCCTTTGCTTCGCTCGAATGGTCCGTTGGGGAATAAGGAAATGAAAATCCTCTTTTATCCCTTGTCTACATAAGCAAAGACTATAGCCGGTGGAGTGTCGTCTGCCCCGCGCGCGCTCCGATCAAAATCATTCCAAATACTAAATGGGTTCAGTTTTGACGTTTTCCTCCGTGGCGTTTCTTTTTTTTTTTTATCCAAAACCACGGTTTACTTTGGTTACGTAAGTTCTAAGGGTGCCTTTGCTTCGCTCGAATGGTCCGTTGGGGAATGAGGAAATGAAAATCCTCTCTTATCCCTTGTCTACATAAGCAAAGACTATAGCCGGTGGAGTGTCGTCTGCCCCGCGCGCGCTCCGATCAAAATCATTCCAAATACTAAATGGGTTCAGTTTTGACGTTTTCCTCCGTGGCGTTTCTTTTTTTTTTTTATCCAAAACCACGGTTTACTTTGGTTACGTAAGTTCTAAGGGTGCCTTTGCTTCGCTCGAATGGTCCGTTGGGGAATGAGGAAATGAAAATCCTCTCTTATCCCTTGTCTACATAAGCAAAGACTATAGCCGGTGGAGTGTCGTCTGCCCCGCGCGCGCTCCGATCAAAATCATTCCAAATACGAAATGGGTTCAGTTTTGAGGTTTTCCTCCGTGGCGTTTCTTTTTTTTTTTCCTCCAAAACCACGGTTTACTTTGGTTACGTAAGTTCTAAGGGTGCCTTTGCTTCGCTCGAATGGTACGTTGGGGAATGAGGAAATGAAAATCCTTCCTTATCCCTTGTCTACATATGAAGCTGGCCCAGGCATATGCCGGGTTAAAAGCTGAGAAGAAGAAGACATCAAGAGAGGAATCTCTGTGCAAAATTCGCTTTCCAGCGTACCTATTCTGTAACTCGGTGCCTATCAAAGAATGATAGCCACTAGCAAATGTTTTTCATCCATTGAAGCTTTGCTAAGGAAATGTTATTTTTATTTCATAGCAAACTTTCAATGGATAAAAAAACATATGCCAGTGGCTATCATTCTTTGATAGGCACCGAGATACAGAATACGGGCACAGATCCAACATCAGTCTGATTGCGTAAGAAAAACGTAATTCATCGTTATCATAATCGCTAGTGATTTCTGCCCCGCGATTGTTTAACGCAAATCTTGAACCCAATTAGCGGGCAGAATTAGTAAACGATTACGCTAACGTTGAATACGTTTTTCTTAGACAATCTAGGGGCAGGTTTGTACTGGGATTTTTAGCTCATCAGAACTTTTATTTGTACAGATAAGGTGGTATTTTGTCAACGATAAGGTGCCGAATTTCTGGCCCGCTCTTCCAAGTGCAAATTTGCTTTCTGAACGTGATGGTAGACTTTTGTCCTTGTCTGTTTGGGTCTAATTTGGTGAGGAAGATCTTTGATTTGGAGAAGGAGCTCCTGATTTTTTTCTGTCCAAAACTTCTAATCCGCTGGCTGACCCGCTTCTGCTAGGAAAGATAACTGGATAAGGAAGGATTACTGGAAAGGACAGAATCCTGGATAGAAAGTAAGAATGATATTATTTATTTTGCATTATGCCAAAGATTATAAATTATGTACTTTAACGATGCCTGAAGCTTCCCCCATCTAGTGGGCAAAAACACCAATCGTTGCCCAAGTGACGGCAGCTCCAGACACCGCTAGCAATATGTGGCACAACAATAGATAAAAATAGTAAAGATAGGCCGATCCGAACATTTGACGTAAACCTTCTTCATACAAGCAAACAGTAGCGTCGTCTGTCAAAATATCCGCCGCCGCCGCTGAGCGAACTACCGCGTGGCCTTATATACTGTTGATACTAATGACACCCATAAACTGGCGACATCTTTTCGCGCTGTTCGCCCTGTCTTTAGTATACAAGTCTGTGGGGAATTTTTTTGCTTTATACCCCCAAGGATTATTAAGAATTATTTTAGAGGAGGATCTTACTTTGCACAAACAAGATTAGCCACTCAAAATAAATAGAATTCACCAGTATTACCATTACACCATGACCTTGTAAAAACTTGCCTAACTTAGTTAATATTGCCATAAGGTGTATTACCAACTCTTACTTACCCCAACGGGTGAACATCATAAAATACCATAGATTCCCCATGGCACATTTCCATACAAGTGTTATAAATACCCCGCGCCGGCACCAGGGCCGCAGCGAGGGTAGGGGGTGGCCACCCTTTGCCACGTGCTCACCCCTCGGTTAAGTATTCATACCTAAATATAGGTTAAGGCGTCGACTGTGCACGTAGCTATAGTTATCATTTTCAAGTTAACTTCAACAAGTTAGTCTTTTATATTATCTACATTAGGTCTAGCTATATACAGTGTGTCCGGGATCGAACTAGCGATAATTTAAGGGAGTGTTCTATGGCTCATTACAAGCAAAAAATTCTTATAAAGGAGGGGCGCCCCCTCACCCCCTCCCCGTGAGAGCCATTTTAATTTTGTATGCGTTTTTTGGGTATATGCACACAATATCAGTAATAACTTGAAAGTCTGTTGATTCACATGTTCTCAAATGGTTTCATTCGACTGGGTAGAATAATCTCCATCGCTAGATACCTAATAATAATATAAAACGTTAAAATAACACAGCCAAAAATGCCTGAAACTAAAAAAACATTGCCCAAAAAAATTTTAACTTGAAGTTATTGGTAAATTTTGCAGAAACGGGATCGCTAAGACCATATTTTTTTGTAGTAAATCGATAGCAAATCAACATCAACATTTTGTCTGTAAGTTACTAACTTTGAGAGCTATTATTGTTTAAACATAACATAATTGCGGGTGCGTAAAACCTTTTATCTACGCTCGAATTATGAAATCAAAATGTGTCACATATTGACCTACTTTATGCACAGACTTCTATAATTATTAAAAAGTTATTCATTATAACATCGCTGTTCTATGAAAATATCTCTAGATAATTGAATAATTTCCATTACCATACTCGGCTCTGGGTTCCTGTATTTTTATGTGTCGTCATCACAGACCAGGGAATAACTTTCTTTTCTCTGTGGTCGTCATAGCCAAAAGAGAGTGTAGAGCCAATCCTCAATTTTGTTTTTTTATATATGAAGTCCACAGACATCATTTAGTTGGTTGGGCCATGATCGACCATAGACAACAATTAATTCACGGTAACAATAATTTTCCCATGCCTTTTATGACTGATTAAAAAGTGTGTTCATACAGAATATTGAAAAGAATTATGTATAATTTTTGATTATTTAATTATCCACTAAAAATATACTTTATCTGACTTGTATATACATTTTTTTCTACTCTTTTTTGTTTCATGACTTTTTTAACAGAATATACGCAGTTTACAACTGAATTTTGGCGCCATACCTAACTTTTAACATTTCAATGTGTTATTTTTGTTCCTTAGTCAAAACTTAGCGCGGAAAATGTCTAGCAGTGAAACCTACTAAAGAAAATTTAACTCCACCTGACATTTTAGTAATTGCAACAAAAACGACCCACAATCTTTTACCAACAAAGTGAAGGATTTACGACAAACGTTAGCAGGATTTTATGGTTTGGATTTATGATAATTTGAGCGTAGATAAAGTAGTGTATGAAACTCTACATAATTAGGTATTAAAACACTCGTGTGATACTATTAAAAAACTGCGGCTCGTTTTTTAAACTCACACTCATGTTTTAATACCCCCCATTATGCATCCGTTTCATAAACTACTACTGTTTTGTTAAATCCCTTGTCCCTTAAATTATCGCTAGTTCGATCCCGGACACACTGTATTATACGAGTATATCTATCTCTACTTAGAACGAAAAATATTTTATGTTAAAATATTTTAATTTAAAATATATTATTAGGGCCAATTTTGGTATATGAAATACGCTGTATAAAATTTTTTTTCAACTTATCGGTACCGAATTTGTTGCAAGAGTTTCTTTTATTGCAGATAGGTTTGCGCTTGACGACAATTATGACAGATGGATCATGGAAGGCAATTATGAGGACCGACGGATCATGAAAGGCAAATAATGAGGACCTACACTTGCCTAATAGACAATGCGTTTTCCGATATTCAGGCTGTGTCGGTAGCGTCTCTAGATCCGACCGATTATGTCGGTTGCTAAATAATTTTGAATTTGGCAGGCAGGTCCCTTGTATGGAACCTTAATAAGCGAGCGACCATTGAGTATGGGCCTCATAAGAAAGCTCAGACTTCAGAGCCACTCATCGGGCGATGGAGAGAGCTATGCTCGGAGTATCTCTCCGTGATCTGTCCTTAGATTGTCTAAGAAAAACGTATTCATCATTATCGTAATCGTTAACTAATTCTGCCCGCTGATTGGTTTCCTGATTTGCGTAAGCCGATCACGGGGCAGAATTCACTAGCGATTACGATAACGATGAATACGTTTTTCTTACGCAATCAGACCCAAGAGATGAGGAGATCCGTAGACGAACCAGAGTCACCGACATAGCTCAACGAAGTGCGATTGGGCACATAGCTCAAAGAACCGACGGACGTTGGGGACCAAAGTTCTAGAAGTGCGACCCTGCAAAGGAAAGCGTAGGGTTGGGTTAAACGACACAGGATCATGGTGGTTGGAAATTTCAGGAGGTATTTGTCTAGCTGTGGACGACGTGTCTTAGGACGGCTATAGACCATCCATTCTTTCTCCCAATCAGCATGATGCTGCAGGCTTGACCCAATCTACAGTTCATCTATACATATAACCACAAACGATCAGTTAAAACTGTCCAATCGGCAGCGACATACAGTTCAAGACATGGCGTCAGCCGTCAGTCCGTCACCTGTGCCAGCGCGCGAACGACAACATAGGACGACATCTACCACTGACAAATATCTCGACCGCCAATCGCCATACATGGTTCTTCTATCGGTATGATCCAATCAGCATGATATAGCTAAAAAAATTGAAATTCGTTTGTGCCGTCAAGCCAAACTGTCATGGCAATCTACGCCTAAACCTTAGAGAATTTAAACATATACTTCGTCATAGGCCTAAACACGGTCAGTTCTAACTGATCCAATTGACAGCGACATGCCGATTGGACGATAGAATGGATGGTCTAATGACTACCCTAATGCATCGAGCTGATAGTCACAGGCACAGACGGGGCAGTTTTGTACCTTAGTAATCAAGTAACCGACAACTTCCTGGTCGGAGCTTGGAGCCAACCATCCAACGTCGCTCTCCAACGCACTCGGCAGTTGGTCGTTGTCGCGTCCAGGCCCGCAACCTGTTCCATTCGCTGCCACGTCCCGCGACCTCCACCGCCGGTCAAGGACGCAGCGGCTCGATTAATCAACGCGACACTTATCCCGCGGTCCACTACGTCCAGGATGTAGGTCTATTGCTACAGCGCTCCTCGCTGCGCACGGCTACCTCGGAACTGTCCTAGCTTGGACCCAACCATCCAACGTAGCTCTTCCAACGCGATGGGCAGTTGTTCGTTGTCGCGTCCAGGCCCGCAACCTGTTCCATTCGCTGCCACGTCCCGCGACCTCCACCGTCGGTCAAGGTCGCAGCGGCTCGATTAATCAGCGCGACACTTATCTCGCACTCCGCTGCGTCCAGGATGTAGGTCTATTGCTCCAGCACTCCTCGCTGCGCACGACTACCTCGGAACTGTTCTAGCTTGGACCCTACCATCTTATGTAGCTCTACCAACGCGATGGGCAGTTGTTAGTTGTCGCGTCCAGGCCCGCAACCTGTTCCATTCGCTGCCACGTCCCGCGACCTCCACCGTCGGTCAAGGTCGCAGCGGCTCGATTAATCAGCGCGACACTTATCTCGCACTCCGCTGCGTCCAGGATGTAGGTCTATTGCTCCAGCACTCCTCGCTGCGCACGACTACCTCGGAACTGTTCTAGCTTGGACCCTACCATCTTATGTAGCTCTACCAACGCGATGGGCAGTTGTTCGTTGTCGCGTCCAGGCCCGCAACCTGTTCCATTCGCTGCCACGTCCCGCGACCTCCACCGTCGGTCAAGGTCGCAGCGGCTCGATTAATCAGCGCGACACTTATCTCGCACTCCGCTGCGTCCAGGATGTAGGTCTATTGCTCCAGCACTCCTCGCTGCGCACGGCTACCTCGGAACTGTCCTAGCTTGGACCCAACCATCCAACGTAGCTCTTCCAACGCGATGGGCAGTTGTTCGTTGTCGCGTCCAGGCCCGCAACCTGTTCCATTCGCTGCCACGTCCCGCGACCTCCACCGTCGGTCAAGGTCGCAGCGGCTCGATTAATCAGCGCGACACTTATCTCGCACTCCGCTGCGTCCAGGATGTAGGTCTATTGCTCCAGCACTCCTCGCTGCGCACGACTACCTCGGAACTGTTCTAGCTTGGACCCTACCATCTTATGTAGCTCTACCAACGCGATGGGCAGTTGTTCGTTGTCGCGTCCAGGCCCGCAACCTGTTCCATTCGCTGCCACGTCCCGCGACCTCCACCGTCGGTCAAGGTCGCAGCGGCTCGATTAATCAGCGCGACACTTATCTCGCACTCCGCTGCGTCCAGGATGTAGGTCTATTGCTCCAGCACTCCTCGCTGCGCACGACTACCTCGGAACTGTTCTAGCTTGGACCCTACCATCTTATGTAGCTCTACCAACGCGATGGGCAGTTGTTAGTTGTCGCGTCCAGGCCCGCAACCTGTTCCATTCGCTGCCACGTCCCGCGACCTCCACCGCCGGTCAAGGACGCAGCTCAGCGCGACACTTATCTCGCGATCCACTACGTCCAGGATATAGGTCTATTGCTACAGCCCTCCTCGCTGCGCACGGCTACCTCGGAACTGTCATAGCTTGGACCCAACCATCCAACGTAGCTCTTCCAACGCGATGGGCAGTTGTTCGTTGTCGCGTCCAGGCCCGCAACCTGTTCCATTCGCTGCCACGTCCCGCGACCTCCACCGCCGGTCAAGGTCGCAGCGGCTCGATTAATCAGCGCGACACTTATCTCGCGGTCCACTACGTCCAGGATGTAGGTCTATTGCTCCAGCACTCGTCGCTGCGCACGGCTACCTCGGAACTGTCCTAGCTTGGACCCAACCATCCAAGTAGCTCTTTCAACGCGATCAGCAGTTGTTCGTTGTCACGTCCAGGCCCGCAACCTGTTCCATTCGCTGCCACGTCCCGCGACCTCCACCGCCGGTCAAGGACGCAGCGGCTCGATTAATCAGCGCGACACTTATCCCGCGTTCGGAAACTTTATTTTTCGAAACGAAGTTTCTTTTCGGACTGTACAGCGGAGGTACTCGTACCGATTTACCGATACCGGTAGCTGGGGGACGCGTGTTCAAATCCCGCTGCGAGTGAAATTTTGATTCGTGTTTAAATTTACCGGTAGCTGAAATTTTAAATGGACGTATCTATGTAGATTAATATTAAACATATAAAAGGATCAGCACTTACTGATGTCACTCATTCATTTTTAGTCTCCGCCCTGAAGCCGGATTTTTAAGATGTCAAAACTGTAAAATGGCGCTAATGTATGCGACCGACAGCGGTATATGTGCTATAAGCGGTACCGAAATGTACGACGCGCGAACCATATTTTTGAGATTTTTTTTTGCTTCAACATACGTCACATCTTTCCCGTCCTCTCAGCGTAGCTTATATTTCGTCATTGATTTCAACCAGCATGTATTCAGTGGTATTCAAAGCCGACTCATTGACAGAAGAACCCTGTCACACACCCCTGTTTAGCAACAATCGCTCCGTCTCGCTCGCACCCGCGCGCGTCACAGCGTGCGTCTCTCTCGGGGGATGTAAATGAAAAATCAATGGTGCACTTGTCTCATCTGACGACTTCTTTGCCCCGGCTCGGTGATGATGCAGCCGCGATTATTAATAATAATTAAGGTGATACACTGATTTTATTTTTGTTCTTCTCATTCTTAAGGAGTGATAGCTCAGTGGTTCTGACTTCTGCCTCTCATAAGGAGGTCGCAGGTTCGAATCCTGGGCACGCACCTCTGACTTTATCGAGTTATGTGCGGTTTAGGAAACTAAATATCACTTGCTTAGCGGTGAAGGAAAACATCGTGAGGAAACCTGCATGCCTGAGAGTTCACAAAAATGTTCTCGATGGTGTGTGAAGCTCGCCAACCCGCACTTGACCAGTGTGGTGGGCTATGGCCAAACCCCTCTCAGTCTGAGAGGAGACCCGTGCCCAGCTGTGGGACATAAAAAGGGGTTGAGATGAGATGATGATGAGATTCTTAAGGATAGATTGGTGGGTGCGATAGGCAGCGTTGCCGAAGAATTATAAAAGAGAAACAAAATTGAAACAGAACATCAAAAATGCGTTCTGAGCGTTATTGGATATTATTAACACCGACATAAAGAAACAAAAATTACACAAAAATTCATTGTACTTACGTATTTTTTTTACACTATACAAGTTAGTACTTGACTGCAATCTCACCTGACGGTACCTAAGTGAATTTGGAAGGGGTAGTGAACTCACTCCAACGGTTTCTACACAGCATCGCACCGGAACCCTAAATCTCTTGGCGTTTGCTGGTAGGGTGGTAACTAGCCACGGCTGAAGCCTCCCACCAGACCAGACATGAGAAATCAGAAATCAATCACTTTAGAAATTATAAAATTCCCAAGTGGCCCGGGGCGGAAATCGAACCCGCGACCTCCCACTCGAATCCGAGTTAACGATAAAAATTAGAAAAATGGTGATTTCCGATCAACTTTTGGGAGAACTATCTTATAACTTATTGAATCGTGTTTCTGCTTCGGCATGCTTCTGCATGTATATATAGCGTTTTTTTTTTTTTTTTCTAACCTTCAGACCTACAAGGTCACTAAAACATGCCAAAGTGAACGACGCACTGCAGTGCGTCATGACATTGCGTTGCAGTGGTGACATCGAAACTTTGATTACTTACATGAATCAAATCCTTGGGGATGAATGAACTGCTGTAATGATACTAGCTCAATTAGTATTAAGAGCTTTTGTGAAGTGGTGGTGGAACAGAAAACAAAACCCGGCTGAGTTTGTTGTGGGCTTCTTCTCAGTGCAGGGCGCGTTGGAATTCTCGTAAACTCAGTTTTAAGTCGACTTGGAGTTATCGCCATACAAATGTGACAAATATCATAAGGGCCTTTTACAAGAGGCTGTATATGTATTAGGCCTATGTGAAATAAATATATTTTGAATTTTTAATTGCGACGCACTTCCCGTTGAGTTCACTGTCTCATATGTTTTCTATTGCACTATACAACGTGTAACGAAAATAAGTGTACCCACAGAATGTACTCGTACTTGATAAAGAATCACACTGTAAAAATATTTAGTAGGAATGAGCATATTTATTTAATATTTTTACAGGGTTATTCGTTATCAAGAACACTTATGTACCCTTAAATATTATTTTAACTTTTCGTTACACAATGTGGCCGATTCTGTTGTGCAAAATCTCTAAACTAATTTAAAATAGTGCTATCCTTTTCAAACTGCTCGCGATGGAAAAGGATAGCACTATTTTAAATTAGTTTAGTTTAGAGATTTTGCACAACAGAATCGACCACATTGTATAACTACTTAATATTATATTTTTTATAATATTAATTTTGCGTCATTTCTTACATCCGCTTTGCGGTTTCGATACAAATAATAGGGTCTTACACTACTTTTGAATTTGATAAAAAATATTACTTTATTATAAACTGGGATAAAAATAATAACGTGCAGTGAAAGAAATATTAAAATCCAACGAAGATTTACAAAGTTACAGGCGTTTAAACTTTGGAGTGGGGGGATCTTCTATCCCTTTCTCGCAAAACGAAATTTTGTATGAAGCCGCACGAAGCTACTATGGCATTGGTAAGGTGTGACGTCACAATTTCATGTTGCTATCTCTGTCTAATCTCAAATCTTTAAATGCTTATAACTTTTTTGTTATTTGATCGATTTAATTAGTTCTTTCAGTGCACGTCATTATTTTAATTCTACTTTATAATAAAGTAATAAAAAAATTGGAGTCAAATACCCTATTGTTATGATATTATTATTGGTCTACTGAAAATAAAATTATTAATAAATTGTTATTATATCAATCATGCACGTTTTTCCTTATTACTCGACTGCAGGAAGGGCGCGTATCTTGTAGGTACCTACGTTATTATTATATTTGTTTGTAAGTTTGTAAATTTCTTTATTACCTCGTATCTTTCAAACGGCTGAATGGATTTTGATTACGGTCGAGACTCGAGGTATCGTTAGATTCGTTTCGGAAACCCTAGTCCTTAAATAGTTTGTTTAAAAGGTCAAAATGGCGGCTTTTCGGCGCTAAAAAGTCGTCATTAATAAAAAATTAGCCAAATACATCGTGTGGAGCGCTGGCGGGAATCGAACCCGCGACCTTCCTTCCATTCGTATCCGAGCACGCGGCCACTGTGCAAAAGTGACAAATAAAACAAATTCGATCACTAATTGCCAAATTAAACGCGGTAATCGGTTCAATCGGTAGAGCGGCCACTCGAGACAGGTGGTGGTTGCGGGTTCGAATCCCGTTGGCAGCGATAATTTTGATACATTTATAATTTATAATTGTATCTAGTGTGTAAAGCACTATAACAAAAAGTAAATTATTGAATTTAACGCATTTTTCTTCTTAAAATTTTGGTGCGCGAATGGAAAGAACTTGTAATAAGTTCTCAATAAACTAATAAAAAAAATACTGTTTACTACAAAAAAGTAGTTAAAAATAACCACGTGCGACGGCTTATCATTCTCTCCGAGGCGCAGGAATAAGGGTCATATTGGAATCTCTGATCATCCATCCATTTACCGACTTGGGTCAAAGTTGATGAACCAATGCAATTTGTACTACCCAAAAACTTCGGTAGAGCGGTGAATAATCTATCCGCAACCGAAACCATCCAAGAAATAGGTAATCCTAACAAAAAAATCACCGTTTTTTAAAAAATATCTTATCATTCTCTCCGAGGCGCGGGAATAAGGGTCATATTTGAAACTCCGGTCACCCATCCATTTTCTGACTTGGGTCAAAGTAGCTGAACCAATGCTATTTGTACACACACCTCTTCGCTAGAGTGGTAGATAATATATCCGCAACCGAAGCCACCCAAGAAATAGGTAATCCTAATAAAAAACATCACCCTTTTTCTAAAAACCAAAGTCTAAGCATTCTTTCCAAGGCGGCACGAATGATGGTCATAATTATTATTGAGACTCCTGTCACCCATCCACTTACCGACTTGGGTCAAAGTAGCTGAACCAATGCAATTTTATTTGTACCCAAAAACTTCGGTAAAGCGGTGGTCTGGATAATCTACCCGCAACCGAAACCACCCAAGAAATAGGTAATCCTAACAAAAAAAATACCGTTTTCAAAAAAAAAGATCTTATCATCATTCTCTTCGAGGCGCGGGAACGAGGGTCATATTTGAAACTCAGGTCACCCATCCATTTTCTGACTTGGGTCAAAGTAGCTGTACCAAAGCAATTTTGTACCAAAAAACTCTTCGGTAGAGCAAGAAATAGGTAATCCTAACAAAAAAAATCACTGTTTTCTAAAAAAAGTCCTAGCATTCTCTCCGAGGCGCGGGAACGAGGGTCATATTTGAAACTCCGGTCACCCATCCATTTACTAGCTTAGGTCAAAGTAGCTGAACCAAAGCAATTTGTACCAAAAAACTCTTCGGTAGAGCAGTGGATCTAGCCACAGCCGAAGCCACCCAAGAAAAAGGTAATCCTAACAAAAAAATCACCGTTTTCTAAAAAAAAGTCTTCATTTTCTCCGAGGAGCGGTAACGAGGGTCATATTTGAAACTCCGGTCACCCATCCATTTACTGACTTGGGTCAAAGTAGCTGAACCAAAGCAATTTGCACCAAAAAAAACTCTTCGGTAGAGCAGTGGATAATCTAACCACAGCCGAAGCCACCCAAGAAATAGGTCCAAATCCTAACAGAAAAAAATCACCGTTTTCTAAAAAAAAGAAGTTAAAAAACGTGAATTCCGTAAGGTCGTCGCTACGCGAGTACACTATAATACACGGATAATTGTTTCAATATACTGCGCATGTACTGAGGTCTTTGTATGTCTGCGGCTGGTTAGCGCGTGCGAGAAGTTTTGATCGTTGAAATGATTGTTTTATTTGTGTTTGTGTGTTTGTTCTGTGGGCTTATTCTGTATCGTTAGTTGGCAACTCGCACTGGGTTATTAACTAAGAAAACTGAGGCAAAAATCTTATTTTACTACAACTTAAGCAACTAGCATAGTATGTTGACATGATATTAAACCAACCTAGGTTGGTAACTTGTGTAAAAATAAGACAAAAATAGGCTTTTTTCCTCCGTTTTCTTAGTTAATAACCTGGTGCAAGTTGTTAACTAACGATACAGAATAAGCCCCCTGAATCACGAAATTGGGTAATTGACTCCAATTTTTTTTAATATTTTTGGTCATAATAAACTCCCCAAATTATCATAAACTAGGATAAATGAGCAACTAAATATTTACGTAAAGTGAAAAAACGACTTAAATCGATTAAATAATAAAAAAGTTATGGCTTTTAAATAGTTCTGATTGAACAGAGATAGCGACATTGAATTGTGACGTCACACCTTACTAATGCCTTAATGTGTATGTATTAGTTTGTAAGTATATGTATTTAATTTTTATTTTTATTGCGATTCCCCGTCGTTTTTCAGTTCAAAGGTCCGTAAATGTGGGTTACCTGGTAGAGATCACTTTAGTGATAAGGTCGCCCTTTGTGTTTCTCTGTTTTCCTTTCGTTGTAATTTTATGTACTCATCTTAAGCAATAAAGATATTTAAATAAATAAATAAAAAATAATGCCATAGTAGCTTCGTGCGGCTTTATTCCAATTTTCGTTTTCTTTGATACATATAGGAATAATAAAGTTTGTATCAGTTATCTAGTACCTATAACATAAGCTATCACTAACTATTATCTAGATTGTGATGTTTAAGACGAATGGTAAAGCAAAATGCGTTTTTAGACGTCTTTTAGGCGATGTTTTTCAGCTAAATTACAGATTAGAGAACTACAGCAATTTTGTGTTATTATAAAGCGTATCTTGAAGTATCTTGTTGTGTCGATATTTTTGGTGATCTTTACTCACTAATCAGAAAATACAATTTAGAAAGTGCTATGACTTGCGTAAGATGAATATCTTAAGATGGTTTTTTTTTTGGTTTGGCTAATCCGTTTATCATGAATCTTTGTATACATGTTTCTTTATTTTGTATCTTGTTATTCAAGGTCCATTTGTGACAAACAGTATTGCAAAATAGAAGTTATATCATAAAAGCTCTTTGGTGCCTACTGTAAATCAAACTCCACTAATAAAGTATTTGCTCACAAAATTAATCAGGCATTTAGTTACGCATGCAACGTTGCCAGTTCGGCGCAACTCATGCCGCGTTGCTGTTCCGCGCACAGGCATTTTGGCAGTGCGCGCGTGTGTTATGATTTGACATCACAGAGTATTTTTTGTACATTTTGACATTTTGGTACCGTTGTACTGTGTACATGTCGATTGTTGTGTGACTAGGGTTCGATTTCGAAAAAAAGTGAAAAATATATTATTTCTTCTTTTGGTGAGCTGTGCAAATGTGAAACAAGGTGAAAACTTAAAATTTTATGTAAATAAAGAAATATTGTGTTCATGATTTTACGAGTTAAATTTACATATAAGTACTTTTGTTGGCAAACCACTAACCTAACTTTGTTTTCGGCGGATTATTGTTATTAGCAAAAAAAGTATAATAGTTAGACGGTTGAATTTATTTTTCCTGTAAAATATACGTTAACTTCTATTGATCATATTTATTTCAGATTTTTCGAATGCTAAACTTCGGAGATAAGGGGGGGAACGGTATTTTTTTCGACAGTTTGCCCAAAAACAAAAAGTATCAGGCATAAAAATAAATAAAAATTGGTTTTAGGATATACAAGTAACGCCCTTTCATATGATACCCCACTCAATATTGTTATCTCATTTTGAAATTTCGGCGACCCGGTTTTCCCCCCTTTTTAAAGAAAAATAAAAACAATTTTACGATTGCTATGACGTCGCGTCACTATTATCTATAACTATTCTAAATTTCAGATCGATAGCTTGAATAGTTACTGAAATAATCGAGTGTGACAGACGGACGGACGGACGGACGGAGAAAGTCTCACCATAAGGGTTCCATTTTTACCAAATTGGTATGGAACCCTAAAAACGAACATGTCAAGAAATCGAATTGCCTTACCCCGACACCACGCAGGCTTGTTTGTCCTACCCCTAGAGTGTTTTTTTTTAAACCGGAGGCGTGGAGGGAGTGCATCCCCCGGGCGAGCCGGAGCGGCCGAGGCTGGTCGCCGAAGGCGACCAGCACGCCGGGGCTGCGGAGGTGAGTGTGGGTCATGGGTGCCTGTGCTTTGCTACGCAAGGGCGAAGAGGCTGCACTTCCCGCAGCGCCGGAGACGTCACAATTCCGAATTGGTCCCTATTTTAGAGCTATCTGTCAAAGTAATTATTTAAGTTATCATAATTAACCTCAAAATTTTTGAACTTTAAATATTTATTTCTCGAAAACTATTAAGATTCTACGGGTTTGGCTTGGGGGGATAGACCCCCCCCACTCCACCCTCCCCTTTACCTCCCTCCCACCCCCCTCCGCTACGGGTCACCAACTAAAGACCACCCTGTTTTTTAATCAATGTTTTGTAATATTTGCTTTTTTGTATAAATATAACCTAGCTAGATATATTTATCGCCCCCGAAACCACCCCCAGTCCAAATTTCATGAAATCGTTTGAGCCGTATTCAAGATACATATAATACGGGACATACATGTTATAGGGGTTAAACGGGGATAAAATAACGGGGATAAAATAAAAATAAGGTAGGTATTCTATGTATATTTATTTACAATTCGAAAAAAAATGTAGGTATTCTCTTCGTTATTACTCTGTCTGCCCAACTCTGCGAAATAAAATAAATCGCTAAATGCGCCATCTAGCGGTAAGACAACCGAATGCAGTTGCACGCTACATTGAACTACTAATCATAAATAGATGGCGGTAGCTCCGCGTCCAAACGCCCAAGGTCATTTGCTTGACCATTCGTCTTAATGTCCTGCCCCTAGATTGTCTAAGAAAAACGTATTCAACGGTATCGTAATTGTTTACTAATTCTGCCCGTTGATTTTGTTCCTGATTTGCGTCAGAGAATCGCGAGGCAGAATTCGATAGTGAATACGATAACGATGAATACGTTTTTCTGTTACGCAATCAGACCTCTGATATCCGTATCCGTATATATTTTTACACGACTGCCCAAAAGTATGAGTGTAGTAATTTTTAGTATGTATGTATGTATTGTATCATGTATGTATGTATGTGAGTTTCTTTATTCCACCATAACTTCTGAATGGCTGAATAGATTTTGACATATGAGGTATCGTTATAAGCCTTACATCGTTTCGAGTAACATAGGCTATATTTTTTTTGGAAAAAGTCGTTTTACCACAGAGCAGTCGTGTTTTCTTTTATTTTTAAATTATTTACTTGTTAAAGTTTAAAATAACTTCGTTTACATAAATGTGAAAAGTGTATCAAAATTAACGCTACCAACGGGATTCGAACCCATGACCACCACCTGTCGCGGGTGATCGCTCTTTCCGCTGAGCTATGGTAGCGAATACCGTTGGCACGATAATTTCGATACACATTGTTTTACCAGTCATAAGCTGACCGCGGAGCCATCTATTGGGCCATCTATCAACTTCGTTTACCTTCGCCCGTCACCTGTACAGTCAAGTATCAAGTGCGCTCGGTCGCGCTACGCGATATCTAGCTTGGGTTTGACGCGGGAGCACACTCGAACATTTTATTGTCTTCACGCACACAGACGCGCGGTCGACGTGTCGCTGTGTGCGTGAGTTGAACACGCCTGTCCGAGACTACTGTGAAAACTTGCCAGCTGACTTTTCTATTATTTTATTATTAATAATTGGGTCTTACACTACTTTTGAATTTGATAAAAAATATTACTTTATTATAAACTAGGATAAAAATAATAACGTGCAATGAAATAAATATTAAAATCCAACGAAGATTTACAAAGTTACAGGCGTTTAAACTTTGGAGCGGGGGGATCTTTTATCCCTTTCTCGCGAAACGAAAATTTGTATGAAGCCGCACGAAGCTCCTATGGCATTGGTAAGGTGTGACGTCACAATTTCATGTTGCTATCTCTGTCTAATCACAAATCTTTAAATGCTTATAACTTTTTTGTTATTTGATCGATTTAATTAGTTCTCTCAGTGCACGTCATTATTTTAATTCTACTTTATAATAAAGTAATAAAAAAATTGGAGTCAAATACCCAATTATATATAAATATTAATTAATAATGGCAGTCTTGCGATAGTCGTTTCGTTTATGAGCTTCGGCCGTTAGTCCAGTTGACCTAGATAAAATATAAAAAAAAATCTATCGTTTTTTTATACAGGTCTAATTTACAGGCACTTTTGAAATTTATGTTAGCGACAACAGCTACTGATCCGATTTGGCTAAAATTTAGAAAAAAATTACATACTTTATATTTTATATCCTTAATGAACACATAAGTTACTTTTTATCCCGGGAAAATCAATGATTATCACGAGATATATTATATGACAAACTGAAATTCATGCGGGCGAAGCCGCTGGCAACAGCTAGTTAATTAATAATATTATTGAAGTTTTTCTAAAAAAATATTGCTAAAATTAAGTAATTAACCGAAAAATGAATAATCTAATAAATAATAATGTATGATTTACTATTCGGTAGTTACATAAGTTAAGTATTAAAAAATCGTGAACCAGAAACGACACTTGTACCTATACGGCACAAGGCACTTAAGTGTTGTGCGTAGTTAGTTTGTACTAGTCTATTATTAGTTTTAGTCATTTATCTATTATTAAAACATAATTATATTGACATGGGCACATCCCTAGATCCGTGTGATTGTGTCCACACGCACACCAGCACACGGTTTGTGCGCGTGTGCGTGAGGTCAACACGCTTGACTGCGGCCAGTGTTAAAAAGACAGGAGCTGAGTTTTCTATTTGCTCTAAAAAAGCAAAAAATTACATATATTAATTAAAAAATAAAAATAATAAACTGTACAGGTTTTTTTTTTTTGGAAAAATACGTTTTTTTTTTAATATTAAATTCTTTTGAACTTTTAAGGCACATAAATTAGTAGGTATGTAATACGTATTAAAATGCGCTCGGCGGGATTTGAACCCGCGTCTTCCAGATAGCGCGGCTGCGTTCTCTACCGCTGAGCTATGGGTGCTCGAGCCCCCGTAATAAGAAACATCTTAAGTGTAAAATACTATAACAAAAATATAATTATGGAGAATTTTTATAATTCAATTTATTAGGAAAGTGTCATTTAAATATAACAACCAATAATATGATATGTATGTATTTAGGTTTAAAGCAAGTGCTGAGTTTCTTGCCCGTTCTTCTCGGTGCAGTGCTACTTTCCGAACGAGGCGGTAGTTTTAACGTTTCGCAAGTGCCTGTAAGTTAGGCCTATGTGAAAGAATAAAATTTTTGAATTTTGAATTTCTTGAATTTTAATACGGTATTTTACTTTAAAAAAATGTATTGCTTTCTAGGTTATAAATACATGACATGACATGTTAATACAATTCTTATCGGACAAGGAAATCATAAGTAGGGCATCGAGCCCGGGTTTACCCGGACCGAAAAAACCCGGGTTTTCCCGGTTTTTAGGATTTCAAAAAAACCCGGGTTTGATTTTTAAAACCCGGGTTTTACGGGTTTTATTTTTAATACTTTTGTTTTTATTATTTATAAAGTTTAAGCCACTTAGAATGCAAAAATAAGTAAATTGAATAAAAAACATTTACTAGCCTCATGTGTATAATTGATTGAGGCCAAGTTGGACGAATATGAGGTATCTCTAACAAATGACAACGTCGCTCAAACCACAGACGGTTGCAGCCTAATGTTTGCGTTAGGGAAGTCCTTTAAGAGGGGGCGGAAAGCAAAAAAAAAGTCGTGTACTGTCAAATACTGTCAACAAAACTCAACAAAACCGCGATCACTATAGGTAAGATAATCAGATAAATTCGGGTGCATTGCAGATCACCTAGTTGTTGGAAAAATGATTCTTGGCATTTTATACAAAAATTTAAATACCTTTTTTCAATCATTTTTAATGCGAATAAAACAATCGATTAAACTTTATTTTTTGGTATGTATTTTAAAAAATGACACAAATTAAAAAAGACATTGGGATGCTTGAATCCGATCATGATAGATTCATGATCGGATTCAAACATGACAAAAATTAAAAAAGACATTGGGATGTTTGAATCCGATCATGAATCTAATAGCTACAGTATTCCTCAGAGAAGCCTTTTAGGTCTTCTTGGGACGTCAATATACAATTAACGTCTAACGTTAATTATATATTGACGTCCTCTTTGCAAACGTATCGTACCCATAAAATACCCATAGAGTATGAAAATACCCATCTATTATTTTCATATTTAACGATACGACAGTAATTATCCTATGCAAAAATTAGCAGTCATTATTATCTGAAGTCAACAAATCTTTGACAAAAAGAGTTGACTGGTTAGGACAATTTATTTGTAAATATAAATTTAAAAAAAATGCATGAAAAGTGAAAAAATTATAGTCTAGGATCCCGCTATACAACGACCTTCACCGAGCTGTTTATTGGATGAAAACTATTTTATATGCAATTTAATTCCTAAAACACGATTATGCAAATTATTAATTAAAACACGATGCGGGTTGCTTAAAAAATTTCAGTCCAGGATAGGATTGATTAAGAATTAAAAAAAAACATTGTAACATGGACTCCTATTTGTTACAGTTTAGTTGACATCGTAGTTCAAATTAGATTGGATGTTATAAATAGTGCTTTTTGCCAGAAATACTTTCCTGGCTGAGGAAAGTGTTTCTGCTCTATATTTTTTGGCAAAAGAAAGTTAACGGATAATAAAATCATAGGTAAATAAGCACAATTGCAATTTGCGACCTGAATCGCTAATCCAATCTAATTTGAACTAAGATGTCAACTAAACTGTAACAAATAGGAGTCCATGTTACAATGGTTTTTTTTATTTCTTAATTAATCATATCCTGGACTGAAATTTTTTAGGCAACCCACTTGCGATATATTTATTGACGTATTAAATTGGATATAAAATAGTTTTCATCCAATAAACAGCTCGGTGAAGGTCGACATTACTTGGGATTCCCTACTATTAAAAACACGATGACCCTGTTTAATGCTTCATGCATTCAAAATTATAACAAATTGGATGAATTTTTAAATAATGAATAAATAAAATTGGTCAAGTACGTGCGGGCTCGAGCACTGAGGGCTCCTTACTATAAAAACGAATTCTCAATCTCAGTCCGCAATTTGGGACCTTCCTGGCCCAATACAGCGGAGCAATGGCGCTAGTCTGATGGGTATTTTTGGCTGGGTACAGCCAGTTGCGATCTTTTTAACGAAGCGTAAGGAGTTTTTTCTTTATGAAATTTCTATTTATCTATTTTAATAAAATAAAAAATGAAAAATTGTTTTCATAAAACCGACTTCTAATGCCACTACAAAGTGTGGCAGTATGTACTCCAATTCGAAATTGGACGATTGTCTATAAGATCGTCGTTTCTTTGCACATCTGTTCCATACTATGAAAGAAGTAAAACATTAAAATTATCACTTTAGTTATTAAAATTATCAATTTACATCTTTTTTTTCCTAATTTACTTTTGTTGGCTAACCACAAACCTAACTTTGTTTTTGGTGGTTCAAAAAAATGTATAAAAGTTAGAAAGATGATTTTATTTTTTCTGTAAAAATATACGTTTACTTCTATTGATGATAATTATTTTAGATTTTTTGAACGATAAACTTCGGAGATAAGGGGGGGGGACGATATTTTTTCAACAGTTTGCCTAACAAATAAAAAACTATCGGGCACAAAAATAAATAAAAATAGGTATTAGAATACACAAGTGACGCCCTTTCATATGATACCCCACTCAATATTGTTATCTTATTTTGAAATTACAACAATCCGATTTACCCCCCCTTTTAAATAAAAATAAAAATGATTTTCAAATTTTTATGATTGCAATGACGTTGGGTCACTATTACTTAAAACTATTCCAAATTTCAAGTCGATAGCTTCGATAGCTTACTGAAATAATCGAGTGTGACAGACGGACGGACGGACGGAGAAAGTCTCACTAAAAGGGTTCCATTTTTATCATTTTGGTATAGAACCCTAAAAAAATATGATTGCGACGACTTGAGATCCTCCTAGTTTTAACAATTTTAACAATCACGGTTCAAGAGATATAGCCTGGTGACAGGCAAACGGACAGATGAACGTTGTTAATAGGTCCCGCTTTTACCTTTTGGGCAAGGAACCCAAAAAATAAGCCAGCAAAAATATTTATGCGGAGTCTCTTTCACAGAATTCATTACTCACAAATAAAGTGTATGTGTAATGAATTTGAAATGTTATCATTTTTCATATTTTGACATATTATTATTGCACATTATAACTTGAAATTTATTTCCTTTGAAATAGATAACATACTATCATTAATAAGTCGTTTATGATGCTATATTATATATATTATATGCTTTAGTTTGCAAATATATATTATATATATTTCAAAACTAAAGTATCAAAATATTTAAAATGTTGCACTCTCTATTCCCTCATCTCATAATTCATCGGGATCGTCTTTTTTTGCATATACTTCCTCCTGCCGTCACTGCTTGAAGGAATACAGTGCTAGTTAATTATGTGCTTTAAAATAAAGAGTGAAAGTCGATATTTGAAAGAAAGGTTTATGCTTTAATAAACTTGAAACTCATTGTTTTTGTTGGCCATACTTACAATTATATTATTAACACCTCCAAATAATTTATCGATACGCATACAATCATTTATAATTCATAATTTATATATTAAACATACAAAGAACTATTTTTTCGGCCTGGAGCACAGAAATACAGTCTTCACGTCTCAATGGAGCGATTGTGACTGATTGTCATGCGCAAAACATCATTTTGGTACAAAACAGCATCGCGTATTACGCGAAATAAGAACGTAATAAACGCCATTTATAATTTACAGTAATAACTTTTAAAATACATAATTTAAAAAGGAATCAATAGTAAATGCACTTCGTAATATTTATTGGAATTATAATCCTAAATCTTGGCGCTCTAGGGCGTATAACATTGGAAATAAATTGAAAATTGTAAAAAATTGGATGCAACTTCAAGATTTTTTTTTATCGACAAAAGTTTATCCTTTTATGTTTATAATAGTACAGTTTCTCGACAATAAGATGTAAAATTCGTGTGTTTTATTTCAGGTCGTTAAGACTTGATCTACTACTATAAAAATCAAATCTCTTCCTGCTATAATCAGTTTGTACGCGCTCTTAAGTCATACCATCAGCTATACATCGCTCATGCCGTTTAGCTGGCAATTGTGGACGTAAAGTACAAACGCAATATCGGCGTCGAGGAAAACGTTGCAGTACAGCTTGCCGAACTTGACGAGGATGAAAATTTGCCTTTATCGGTATTGGGTCAAAAACTGCGAACTACCTATAGAATTTAACGCCCACACGAATTCTACAGACCATGACGAGGGTGGTATTGAATATACTAATGAATCCACGTTTATAGAGTCTTTTAGATACAACGATGTGGTATCAAAAGTTCGAAAAGTGGTAAAAATCTTCAAGAACTCAAAAAAAAAACGATAACATGCTTCAAAAACATGTCAGAGCTGATTTTTGACAGGAGTACATACCTAATCCCTGCTCATTACTTACTAAGTTTTAAGATATTCTGAAGAAAAATTAATCTTTATCAGTTTTTTAAACATTAAAACTGTTTATGTAATTTTTAAATTCTTCCCCATCCTTAACATTTTGCTTTTACATTGAAGAAAATCGATGATATGATGATGATGGTCTTTACCTATGAAATTGCCGTTTTGTTTGGAATAAGGGAAAGTACTTATTTTTTCAAACTTTTCCATTTCTGTTATTCAAAGTAATCACCCATAAAATCGACACATCTTTGCCCACACATTGTCAGTTTATTGACGCCCTTCTTGTAAAAATCAGCTGGCCGGGAGGCAACAAACTCTTCAAAGGCATTTTGTACTGTCACTCGAGAATGGATTAAATTTCGGAAAAAGTAACAGTTGGTAGGTGCAAGGTCTGGTGAGTATGTGAGGTCGTGAAGGAGCAGTGGGGACGACCGGTTGACAAAAGCTGGTTGCAGATGTGCAAGCTTCTCCATCATTCTCTCCAGTTCTTCACAGTACACATCTGCAATAATGCTCATGCCGTTTTTTTAAAAAGCTGAGGGGAATCACACCCGCACTAGACCACCAAACGATGACAATCACTTTTTTAGGGGTCATTTTTGGTTTATAATTCGTTTCGAAATTCCTTCATTTCTTTGCCTGTTGAGCAGGCAGGTCTCGTACGCGTACGCGTAAGTTGCACTGGCTATCGTTAAAGTCGCGAGGCATCTATCAAGTTTTTTTTATGTTGCCAATTGAAACAAGCAAATAGATCAATAGAGTTTTGATGCTTACATCAAAAGATGCTGCTAGCTCAGCTGTAGATTGAGTTTCGTTAGCTTCCACAATCGGCTTTAATTCATTATTGTTGATCAAAGTCTCCGGACGACCACGAGCTTCATTTTTCAAGTCAAAATTTCGAGAACGGTTGTTGTTACAACGACGGAACTCATATTCCATATTTACACGAATTTTCAAAGTATCCATGATACCAAAAATGTTCAATTGTAATGAAAATACAACACTAATCAAAAAACAAAAGGATGAGTTTGTAAAAAGAATTTCATGGTTTTAAAACAAAATTAATTTGAATTTATACTAGTGCTGAAGAAAGGCAAATTCAAAGGCAGATATCTAATATAAACACAGATTATTGTTTTTTTTTAAATTAAAATAAAAAGCTCGAAAAGCTCGAAAAAACCGGTCTACCCGGGTTTTGATTACTCTTAGACTCGAAAACCCGGGTTTTCAAAATTGGACCGAGTTTCGATGCCCTAATCATAAGTAGTAACAATCATTTAAACTTTTCTCATGTTCATTTCTCGCAAAGCTAAAAGGAGAACGGCAGACGCCCGTGCATTTTCAGTGTCGCACTTACATTTGGCATGGCATTACAGATAGTAACACCAATGTCCAATATATATCTATCTCTGTCTAATCAGAAATATTTCGATCTGAGTAAAATACCTTAATATGCAGATGATGAATTTTGAAAGAAACAGATTAAGTTACTACTAACTACGAACTTATTTTTATTAATTATATTATTTATTAATATAATAATACGTATAAATAAAATGTTCATTGACATCACTAATTACAATTTTTACTTCTCTTGACACCGTCTCAATGTCTCTCGCGCGCGTGTCCGTGTGAGTGAGGCGTGTGCCTCGTTTGCATTGTTTATTAGGCGGCGTGCTACTTGAAAGCAAGTTGTGTTGTATGAGAAGTTTGGGAGGTATTGATGCTAACTGTGTTGTGCAAAATCTCTAATATATAAACTAATTTGACGCGTCTAAAAATAGAGCTAACCTTTTTATGGGGAGGGGTTTGAAAAGGATATGAAATCAATATTTTAGACGCGGCAAATTAGTTTTAGTTAAGAGATTGTGTAAAAAGAATTGGTACCAATTTTATTTATACAATTAATTTAAGAAAAAAGACGAGAATGTGTAAAAGGAAACCTATTTATTTGATTTTATCAATGAGTGCTTGCGGTGCCATTTTCCTTAAGGTTAAGACGTGGGCCCACACAATGTACAGGACAACAGGTGTTTTATTGGTTTACGTTGTAAATTGTAATAAATATAAATAAATAAATAAGTTTAAAATAATAATAATTCTTAATAATATGTATTTTATTTTATGATAAACATGGATAGTGGTTACAGAAATTCAACTCTACCATCTGAGCTTGTGATTTTATTGAAATAACGAGTGTAATTGAATTGAAAAAAGTTCGCGATGTCATCTATCTTTTAAGGATAGGTTACTACCCATTATTCCAGTTGATGCGATAGTAAGACAGACAAAACATCTAAGCATATTATGCTCCATCCACTCCCCATAGGAAGCCGGGGCAAGTGGCTAATGAAAAAAAAAACCGGCCAAGTGCGAGTCGGACTCGCGCACCGAGGGTTCCATACCATAAAAGAAGTAAAACATTGAAAGAATCACTTTTGTTCATGAATTTACGAGTATAATTTACATGTAGGTACTTTTGTTGGCGATCCGCAAACGTAACTTTGTTTTTGGTGGTTTATTGTTATTATCAAAAAAAGTATAAAAGTTAGAGAGTTGATTTTATTTTTCCTGTAAAATATACGTTTATTCCTATTGATCATTTAGCGGTGCAGTGGGCAATAGGGAAATTTCCCTCCAGGCAGGTGTTGTGCCTGGGGACCGCTTGTGATCCGAGCGTGTGACGTCAGAAGTTGTATTTATAGAACGCTCGTCGAATGCTCTGTCAGCGTGTGCTATTGAGCTAGTTACGCCATCTGTCGTTAGCTATCGAAGACCGCTATCGAAGACCGCTACAATCATAATTATTTCAGATTTTTCGATTGGTAAACTTCGGAGATAAGGGGGGGGAACGGTATTTTTTTCGACAGTTTGCCCAATAACTCAAAAACTATCAGGCATAAAAATAAATAAAAATTGGTTTTAGAATACACAAGTAACGCCCTTTCATATGATACCCCACTCAATATTGTTATCTCATTTTGAAATTTCGATGACCCGGTATTCCCCCCTTTTTAAATAAAAATAAAAACAATTTTTAAATTTTTACGATTGCTATGACGTCGCGTCACTATTATCTATAACTATTCTAAATTTCAGGTCGATAGCTTGAATAGTTACTGAAATAATCGAGTGTGACAGACGGACGGACGGACGGACGGACGGAGAAAGTCTCACCATAAGGGTTCCATTTTTACCAAATTGGTATGGAACCCTAAAAAGAAGCCATACAAACATTTCAAGCACGCGACCGCGTGTGAACGCGCCTCAAACTGCTGATAGCTCCTTATCTCATCTACCACTACGTCAACAGACTGCAACCGACCCTCTCCAACACACCGGCACCCATATATCTCCGTCCCTTTCTAACGCCGGTCGCGCCGTCTCTTTCCCGCTAATGAATTGAATCAACGGCCTCTCGCTCGCTCCCTCGATAGAGATGATCATCGTTCCCTGCGTCATGTACTCGTGTTCCCTATTTGAATTTATTTCGAATTTGGAATTTCGATTTTTTTTTTTCATCCGAGACACTAGTGACGTGTCGCAATTTTTTTTGTATTTTTCTTGTGTTTTCGATGGATTTGATTTTATTTTTGGTCAATACCAAAAATGAAATCTATTGACGGAGATGGTAATGAAAAGTCTGAAAATGAATGAAACCCTGAAGCATGTCTTAGCGCTCGAAACCCCACTTAGGCCCGGCTTCCACCAAAGCGGAGCTGTGTTAGGTAACCAATCAGATTTCGACATCTCTCCATTCAGTTTCGGAGATGTTAAAATGACGAAATCCTGATCGGTTACTCAAACAGCCCCGCTCCGCTTTGGTGGAAACCGGGCCTTATAATCTCAGCCTAGAGCAAAATTAGTCCGCCAATAAGATCCAAAACTACTCAGAAAAAATATTTGATAATTGGCTTAGATTTTTAGGGTTTCGTACCCAAAGGGCAAAACGGACACTAGTATTAAGACTCCACCATCCGTTCGTCCGTCCTATTTTTTTTCAAATTGGTTACAAAAGCATTATGTCGTAATTTTTCCAGAAACGTCTTCTTTTATCAGTGTAGCGGTAACTCCGTAGGTTACTTCAGAGTCTCAGAGTTCAGTCGTTCAGAGCGTCCGGTGGGCGCTTTCACTAACTTTCTAAAACGCGGTAACATTTTAACTGTAACGCTTTTTTTTTTGTTTTCTGTTAGGACGGAGGCGCGGTGTTTTGAACGTAAGGTATCGTTAGATTCGTCTCAAAAACCCGAGTCACTTTCGTATTTCGATATACCTACATAGTTTTTATGAAATGATAAAAAAAATTGTCAAGTGCGAGTCGGACTCGTGCACCGAGGGTTTCGTACTATATAAAAAGCTAAACCATAAGAATCACTTTTTTACCAAACCTTAAACTCAACTTTGTATCTTGAGGTTAATTGCTAATACCAATAAAAGTATACTAGATAGTTGATAGTTGGTTCAATTTTTCCCGTAAAATATACTTTAATCCCTATTTATCATAATTATTTCAAATAAGATGGTAAACTTTAGAGATAAGGGCGGGAGGGGACGGTATTTTTTTCGACAGTTTGCCCAATTACCTAATCAAAAACTATTAAAATTGAAAGTAATTATTGTCCTTTTTTTTCTTCTCTTTGACTTTTACACAGATAAGCCAATGTCAGGTTATAGGATGATAAAAGTTAGGGAAACTATATATATTTTGAAAAATCAGGCAGGATTTTAATTGGAATTCCAAAGGAAAGGGATAGGGTTTT
Organism: Coenonympha glycerion; assembly: GCA_963855885.1. NCBI lineage: Eukaryota > Metazoa > Arthropoda > Insecta > Lepidoptera > Nymphalidae > Coenonympha > Coenonympha glycerion. Next base: position 2,275,328 of record OY979651.1, read on the forward strand.
ATTTATGTATATATACAAATATTATTTATAATTTTTTTACATATATACATACAATACATTGAGCTATAACTCTAACTCTACGCCGTTAAAGTAGTTAGGAACAATAAAGTGACAATATAAAAAATAGAAATAAGTAGTCATTTTGTGGTCGGGTTTTTAATCTTAATATATATAAATCTCGTGTCACAATGTTTGTCCGCGATGGACTCCTAAACTACTGAACCGACTTAGTTCAAACTTCGTGAATATCTGTCATTTGGTCCAACTTAAAAGATAGAATAGTTTTTATCCCACGTGGACGAAGTCGCGGGCATCAGCTAGTTATATTGTATTTTGTTTTTCACTTTTTTTTTCAATATTGCACTACATGCCATCTATGATTGCATATCGTGCAACGCGACCGGTTCTACATGGAACTACAAAAAAACATTTAACATTCGGTTCGCTATTAATCAACGTGACATAATCTAATCATGTCAGACCTGTTGTTAAACTGGTCGCCAGGGGGCGCGACACGTTTGTTATGTCATACGAGGACTACATTTATATACATTCTTACTGTTGTTACATGTAAAATATAGATATTGTGTTGAATTAAATTAAATACGTTGATATTTGATAATGTTAGATTACAAAACCCAAGTATCCTTAGAAAGTTATTTGTAAAAAAAATATGGAGTAGGGTATCAAAATATTACAAGAAATATTACATTAGTTGTTGTTTGCAATAGGTATAACACATATAAGTTAACATTTTTAATGAGAGATTAGACGCTTAGTACGTGCGCAATTCGCGTGCGATGCAAGCTTGACATGTCGCATTCAATGTCACGTCGATGAATACATCGACAAACTGGGGATGGACAGGACTTGTGGTTATGACCCGAACTGGACCCTAGAATAGCGTCTAGTGGTAGGCTCCCACTGCGTGATGCTAGTTTGACATGATTAAATGTCACATCGATTAATAGACTACCTGAGAGAGTACCTATATTGCTGCATCAATAGACTGAGGAGGAACTAAAGATGTATGTTACTAGGATACTATAACTATTAACTAGCAACAGGTATAGACTCTAGACTAGCGCCTAGGACAGGCTCCGGTTGCGAGACGCAATTTTGACACGATTTAATTATTTAATTATGTCACGTTGATTAATAGAGAGATACCTGTTGCTACGTCAATATAGAGCAGAAGCGACATGAATGAAACTAGGAGATTGATTATAACTAAATAGGAATCGACTTATTAGGCTAAATAGGGATTGGATTTGTTCAATCCAAGTCTGATATTAATTAAATGATGTCATATTGATTAATAAATTAATAATATAAGTAATTAAATAAATGATAACCCGTTAAACTCTAACCGGTTAGCAAAGAGCAACAGATAGGAGTCATTATAGGCAATTTTTCTAAATTCTTTTTTTAAACACTAAAGCTTGCCTGCGACATCACCTGATGGTGAGTGGCTAATGGCGATGCAGCCAAAAATGTTTGTGGGTGAGTAAACACTTGACGGTTTTTGCTACACAGCATAGCAGCGCAGCGGAACGTTCATTAAATTAAACTGAAAAACAAAAATGAATAAACAGCAATTCATCCTAACCCACATCCATAGAATCGTATCTATATAAATAGACAGTAGAACACTGTTAATAGATATTCATAACTTATCGATCTATTTGTTTCTAACGCTCGAAAGTCGGTCACAGTGAGTCTTGACGCACGGCACGGTGTCCCGAGCGCGCCCGAGCTCCCCCGAGCGGCTGACAGTCCGTCACTCGTCAACTCGGTACACTTCTGCTGTGTGCCGGTGTTGCCTGATGACGACTCTTGTAACATTCCGCGTCAGTTTTACCCTGCCTCAAGTGATGGCTCTGAGGGCTCTATAGTCGAAATTTGAGTGTTGACACTAACGAGCTCCCCGCGAGCGGCTGACAGTCCGTCACTCGTCAACTCGGCATATTTCTGCTGTGTGCGGTTGTTGCCTGATGATGACTCTCGTAACATCTCGCGTCAGTTTTACCCTGCCTCAAGTGCTGGCTCTGAGGGCTCTATAGTCGAAATTTGAGTGTTGACACTAACGAGCTCCCCGCGAGCGGCTGACAGTCCGTCACTCGTCAACTCGGCATATTTCTGCTGTGTGCGGTTGTTGCCTGATGATGACTCTCGTAACATCTCGCGTCAGTTTTACCCTGCCTCAAGTGCTGGCTCTGAGGGCTCTATAGTCGAAATTTGAGTGTTGACACTAACGAGCTCCCCGCGAGCGGCTGACAGTCCGTCACTCGTCAACTCGGCATATTTCTGCTGTGTGCGGTTGTTGCCTGATGATGACTCTCGTAACATCTCGCGTCAGTTTTACCCTGCCTCAAGTGCTGGCTCTGAGGGCTCTATAGTCGAAATTTGAGTGTTGACACTAACGAGCTCCCCGCGAGCGGCTGACAGTCCGTCACTCGTCAACTCGGCATATTTCTGCTGTGTGCGGTTGTTGCCTGATGATGACTCTCGTAACATCTCGCGTCAGTTTTACCCTGCCTCAAGTGCTGGCTCTGAGGGCTCTATAGTCGAAATTTGAGTGTTGACACTAACGAGCTCCCCGCGAGCGGCTGACAGTCCGTCACTCGTCAACTCGGCATATTTCTGCTGTGTGCGGTTGTTGCCTGATGATGACTCTCGTAACATCTCGCGTCAGTTTTACCCTGCCTCAAGTGCTGGCTCTGAGGGCTCTATAGTCGAAATTTGAGTGTTGACACTAACGAACTCCCCGCGAGCGGCTGACAGTCCGTCACTCGTCAACACGGCACACTTCTGCTGTGTGAAGGTGTTGCCTGATGATGACTCTCGTAACATCTCGCGTCAGTTTTACCCTGCCTCAAGTGCTGGCTCTGAGGGCTCTATAGTCGAAATTTGAGTGTTGACACTAACGAGCTCCCCGCGAGCGGCTGACAGTCCGTCACTCGTCAACACGGCACACTTCTGCTGTGTGAAAGTGTAGCCTGATGATGACTCTCGTAACATTCCGCGTCAGTTTTACCCTGCCTCAAGTGCTGGCTCTGAGGGCTCTATAGTCGAAATTTGAGTGTTGACACTGACGAGCTCCCCGCGAGCGGCTGACAGTCCATCACTCGTCAACACGGCACACTTCTGCTGTGTGAAGGTGTTGCCTGATGACGACTCTTGTAACATTCCGCGTCAGTTTTACCCTGCCTCAAGTGCTGGCTCTGAGGGCTCTATAGTCGAAATTTGAGTGTTGACACTAACGAGCTCCCCGCGAGCGGCTGACAGTCCGTCATTCGTCAACACGGCACACTTCTGCTGTGTGAAGGTGTTGCCTGATGACGACTCTTGTAACATTCCGCGTCAGTTTTACCCTGCCTCAAGTGCTGGCTCTGAGGGCTCTATAGTCGAAATTTGATTGTTGACACTAACGAGCTCCCCGCGAGCGGCTGACAGTCCGTCATTCGTCAACACGGCACACTTCTGCTGTGTGAAGGTGTTGCCTGATGACGACTCTTGTAACATTCCGCGTCAGTTTTACCCTGCCTCAAGTGATGGCTCTGAGGGCTCTATAGTCGAAATTTGAGTGTTGACACTAACGAACTCCCCGCGAGCGGCTGACAGTCCATCACTCGTCAACACGGCACACTTCTGCTGTGTGCCGGTGTTGCCTGATGACGACTCTTGTGTGATTCCACAGATTAATGGCTCTACAGTCGACAGTTACGAGTCATGTTTCGAGCACACTAACGAGCGGCTGACAGTCAGTTACACATTAACTTGACAAGTTGACACTGTTTAGCCACCGAATACATAATTCTTTCGATGTGCACCGGTGTAGCCTGATGATGACTCTTGTAAAATTTCACTACAGTTTTTCCTCCGCCAAAACTCAAACCTAAAAGAACTCTTGATTTAAAAAAACTTTGCCAAGGTGACAACACCACAGTCTAATGTACTCCTTGAGTTAACCATTTACTTGTAAGAACGGAATAAAAAAAATAATAGACACTGTTATGATTCAATCATCATTGGTGAATTGATCGAGGAATGGTAAATGAAATGAGAGATGATTTCTATGATCAATGAATGTAATTACATGTACTACAAGCGTAGATGATATCGCAACAACTTAACTACTAAGCGGTGAAAACTTAAAGCGGCTAACTACTAATAACTAACTAACTACCATAAATGCTAATTTGTTATGATATAATATGTGCAAATGCAGTTGAGCGCCAGGAGGGACTTTTACATGGATGTTATTGAGGGCGCCCTTCCACACCGAAGAAGGCTAGACTTCCAGTCGTCTCAGGGTATATTAGAGAAATTTCCTTACATCAGAGAAGGCGTTTCTTTAGGCTATCAACAAAGAAAAGAACACTATTGTAAATCTATGTTTGTATAATATTGTAACTGAATGTAGGTCAATGACAATTATGCACTTAATGTTGTGTATGTTATTAGCCTAAAACTCACCCTTCTCTCGTTGTACAAACACACACTTATATGTTTACATTTATTCGGAAAACATAATCAAACTATCAGTAAACTTCCTCTTAAATTCATTATATTCCAAATAACAAAATATCAATAATTATTGCATCAGATCGTGCATCGTTCCGCACCGAACTGATTCCTTTTTTAAGTACCCCACACCTGCGAGTGAAGTTCGAACGTGCCGCGTAATTTGAAATCAAGATTAGGTGTACTCATATCAAATGTCCCTACCCACGAAAAAAAAAATTTCTTTTTTTTTTTTTTAATAATGCTTTAAATCCTTAGCATGCCATACACCAATATCTTTTCCGAAAGCGTTATTTAGCCTAAAAACATTTTCTGATATTTTCTTTTTGATAATTGCCTTTTCAAATTTAGGGGCTAGTTTTGACATAAACTTGTGTGGAGCTTTGGACAAGTATTTGGTTCTTTTCCATACAATATCTCCTTCGTTGAAGTTTGCTGTCCTTCGTTTTGAATTATAAAATTTCTTGCTCTTCTCATGTGAATGCCTTAATTTCAACTTAACTTGATTATAAACTTGATCTCGCATTTTAAGCTGCTCAATGAATAGGTGTTCGTGGCGAATTGGTAGTACGTCCCGAATGTCCTTTAAATTTCCCAGATGGTTTAATGGAGCCACGTTTATTTCCCTTCCAAAGAACAAGTAAGCTGGGGTGTAGCCCGTGCCTTCATGAATTGCCGTTCTGATGGCGTGACCAATTTCATTGAGGTGTACGTCCCAGTTAAAATGTTTCCCTAACTTAATGTACGAACTTATCATCGTGCCTATTACCCTATTTACTCGTTCCGTCGGATTGCTTTGTGGGTGGTAGTTAGGTGTATACCATATTTTTGTGTTGAACTTGTTAGCCATGTCCCTAAAAGCTTCTGATACGAATTGTTTACCGTTGTCGCAAATTATAATGGATGGGGACCCGAATAATAAAAACTGGCTCTCTATTATTTCGCAAATCTTATCAGCTTTTCCAGTACGTAATGGGAACAATAGTGTGAACTTGCTAAACCAACATGTTAGGACTAATAACATTGTGTTACACTTTCTACTTTTAGGAAAGGGGCCCATCAGGTCTAGTGAAACGATCTGCCACGGAGCTGAGACCTCTCTATGTTGTCCCAACTCCCCAAAAGGAGGATGTTGAGAAACTTTAATTTTTGCACAAGTTTCGCAATTTTTAATGTAGTCTTTTACATCTTGTAAAACGTTTGGCCAGTAATAATTTTGTTTAATTCTAAAAGTAGTTTTACGAATCCCAAAATGCCCTGATGATGGTGAATCGTGACATTCCTTTAAGATTTCTGTTCTTAAGCTTTCAGGTACATATACTTTCCAACGGCATGAATTGGGAAATTGCTTTAAGGTCACTGATTTTAAGAGTAAGCCATTTTCTACTGTCCAGTTTGGATCTTTATCATATCCGGACACAATATTTTTTACTTTATCATTGTACCATTTATCCTTATGTTTATCTAGAATTTTTACAGTATTGACTTCTAAGGAGCGTGATAAAGCATCCGGGACTACATTGCTTGAACCCGGTCGGTGTACTATGTCAAAATCGAATTGCTGTAATTTCATAGCCCACCTAGCTAAGCGCCCATGCGGGTCTTTCATTTTATGAAGCCACTGTAATGCACTATGATCGGTGACCACAGTGAAATGGACTCCGTCTATATATGGCCGAAACTTTTCAATGGCAAATACAACGCTCAATAGTTCTCTTTCGGAAGTTGAATATTTGGATTCATAATTGGTAAGTTTGCGGCTTAAATAAGCAATTGCCCGATCACCCTCTTCCGATTCCTGGCATAAAACGGCCCCAATTCCGGTTTTGGACGCGTCGCAATGAATGAAAAATTTCTTTGAGTAATTTGGGCAAGAAATGACCGGCGTTGTGGTTAATAACGTTTTCAAGTGTAAGAAAGCTTTGTCAGCATCTTCTGTCCATTTGAATTTAGGAGCACCCTTTGTTTTGGTAAGTTGGTGTAACGGTGCAGCTATTTGGGAAAAATTCTTTACAAACCTACGATACCAACTTGCCAATCCGAGAAATCTCTTGAGTTCTCTGATGTTTCTTGGTTTTGCAAAATTTAATATAGCACAGACTTTATCCGGGTCTGTTCTTAATCCATCTTTGTCAATTATGTATCCAAGATATCGCAATGAGGCTCTAGCAAATTGACATTTCTCCATATTAACTGTTAAATTTGCTTTCTTCAACACGTCTGTGACCCACGTCAATAAACTTAAGTGTTCCTCAAATGACGATGAACATACTACAATGTCGTCTAAGTATGCCCAGACATTTTCATTTCTTGACTGAAACAACATGTCCATTAGCCTTTGCTGTGATTGTGATGCATTGACTAATCCAAATGGCATAACCTTGAAGTGGAACAAACCTCGACCTGGGACAGCAAAAGCTGTTTTCTGCTTACTGGACTCTTCTAACGGTATCTGCCAAAAGGCTGATTTTAAATCTATAGTACTTAAATATCTAGCATTTCGTAAACTGTCTAAGATGGAAGATACGCGGGGTAAAGGGTACGTGTCTCTTTTTGTCACCCTATTTAGTTGTCTGCTATCTAAACACAACCTATTGGTGCCATTCGCTTTCTTTACTATTAGTACAGGTGAACACCATGGACTATACGATGGTTCCACCACATCTCTTTCGAGCATGTCATCTAGTTCTCTTTCTATCTGTTGTCTTATGACTGGTGAAAAATTATAAGGTTTTTGGTAGATTGGTTGATAATCCCCCGTATCGATATTGTGCTTAATTAAATTTGTTCGACCTAGCCCCTCACCTATAGCGCTTTTCATGTCATTTATTACTTTATTAAGTTTATCTTGTTGAATCTCATCTAAATCGTTATGTGAAATAAGCGAATTACCTGATTTTTGGCTTACAGTTTGAAGTTCCCCTTCATTAACTCTAAGATCACTTTTAAATTGAAACTTAACGCCGAATATGTCAAAAAAATCTTTCCCTAACAATATATCGTGTACTAAGCCTGGGACCACAAGTACTGACATTACATGAGATTGACTATCAAAATGGATCGGGACATCAAATGTATCCGATATTTTGTGGTTTGTACCATCTGCGGTCGAGATATAACCACCATCATTGACTTTATATGACTTGAGTCCTAAAGATCTCAAAATATCTGCAAACGCTGGATTGATTACCGTCCTATTGGCTCCTGAGTCTAAGAGGCCTACATATTGAAATTCCATGATGCTTAACATTACATACGATCTGTTATCATTTTCTTTCGATAAAGTGAGATTACCTACTTCATGACAACTAAACATTCTACTGATTATTTCTAACCAATCCTGCCATTCTTTGCTGTTCCTACTTAGGGGAAAGCGCGCTAGGCAGTTTTGCTGCTCTCCCCTACCTCGTTTCCCTTACAGGAGCTGCAGTCTTTTGATGTTGTACCAAATCGTCCACACTTATAACAGAATAGGCGCTGTTTTGGTAGTTTGCAGCATCGGAACAAGTGTCCTAGTTCCCTACAGTTCCAGCATCGTTTTTTATCTTCTTTTACTAGTTTATTATTTATTTCTAGTACTTGCTTATGCGTTTCTTTTATTTCAACAGGTTTATACGCCAGATCTGGCTCTAATTTGCTATTGCTTGATTTGGGTTCCTGGAATTTATCGCACCTTATTTTTGTCCTTTCAATGATTCTTAGCACATTTACCAGGTCAGCCACCGAAGTAAATTGATCCCTACAAACTGCCCGCTGGTAATAAGGTTGAAGATTTTTTAAAATAATAGTGATTTTCTTTTGTTCGGAAATACGTTCCGGTAATCTATTGAACATGTTTTGCATTATGGATATGTATATGATGGCTGATTCCTCCCTACCTTGTGTTCTATCCCGTATTTCATCTAATAGTTCTTCTTGGTAACACGGAGGTTCGAATGTTCGTTTCAGTAGCAATGTGAGTTCATCCCAACTACATATGTCTTCCCTATTTGCTCTATACCAAATTAATGCATCCCCTTCAAAAAAATCGATTGCATAACGCCACAGGTCTTTATCAGTTGCATTCCTAGCCTCCTTTAGCTCATTGACCCGTTCAATGAAGGCATTAACGCTTAGCTTGTTATTATTTCCCGAAAATTTGACGTCCCACTGATTAATCGGAACTAGTTTGCGTTTAGGTGCGTGAGTCTCTTCTTCAATTACCGTAGATGACCTTATCAGTTTGCCTCGTATACTATTTGTAGTTATTGTCTTTGAACTAGCAAGCTTCTCTTCAAAATTTACAGATTTATTCATGTCCTCTTCCTCTTTAATTAAATTACCCGAGTGTTCTCCTGATAGGGACTGTTTCTCTAATTTATTAATAATTTTTTCTCCTACTTCACCTAAAGTTTCTTGTAAAATTCGCTTATCGTTAAGTGTGAGACTATGTTCCTCTTCACTTATGTCGTCGCGCTCCTCTAACTTTGCAAGTAAGTTATCAATTTTTATCCTTAAACTTTCCCTGCTTTCCGTGTCTTTATCATTTTCCGGTACGACAAAGTCCACTCTATTCTTAACGTGATATAGTCTAGTGACTAAGCGACGAAACAAGTTTCTATCAGGCTTCTCAGTGATTTCAGCGACATAATTAGATAAAATATCAACTTTCGATTTGCATATAGCTAACTCACTAGTAGGATTCTCAAAGCTTTGTTTTGGTGCTTTAATTTGATATGAGTAGTCACCCTTTTCTTCAGAACTCATTAATTCTTTTAATATTTTTTTCATAACTGGAACGTATGTTTTGATATGTACCCCCCGACTTGCAAGTTCGAATTCCAGCTCATCTTTCAATAAAAAATTTACATCCATGTTTTTTTTTTTTTTTTTTATATGTATATATATATTTTATAACATTATAAAACGATGTTAAGTTTTCTTTAAAATACTATTGTAACTAATTTGTGAATGATCTAGATTCTACAGAAATATTTCTTATAACTTGTATAGTTACATTACAATCGTTTAGGTAGAACAAAATAAAATCTTAAGTTTTAATACAAAAATTAAACCATTTGAAGAAAGCTTAGTACAAGCTAAATACCACCACCTTAAATCAACAAGTATGTAGTAAGTACCTAATTTAAATTTTTTTTTTTTTTTTATTTTTTTATATATATATATTTACATACAGTTTGCACAATAAAAATGACTTATAACAATAATTGCCTACAACCCTAATGATAAATCCTCCGACAGTAAATAACATACACTAGTGAATACCTATACAATGTGTACCTATTAAATAATATGTATTTTTGGTTAAGTTCTTAACAAATCTCAAAATAAGAACAATAGTTTTGCGGTGAATATTCCTGTCGTAAAAAGTAGTGTAAGCTTTTTTAAGGTTATTTCACGTTAGGCGCCATTGTTATGATTCAATCATCATTGGTGAATTGATCGAGGAATGGTAAATGAAATGAGAGATGATTTCTATGATCAATGAATGTAATTACATGTACTACAAGCGTAGATGATATCGCAACAACTTAACTACTAAGCGGTGAAAACTTAAAGCGGCTAACTACTAATAACTAACTAACTACCATAAATGCTAATTTGTTATGATATAATATGTGCAAATGCAGTTGAGCGCCAGGAGGGACTTTTACATGGATGTTATTGAGGGCGCCCTTCCACACCGAAGAAGGCTAGACTTCCAGTCGTCTCAGGGTATATTAGAGAAATTTCCTTACATCAGAGAAGGCGTTTCTTTAGGCTATCAACAAAGAAAAGAACACTATTGTAAATCTATGTTTGTATAATATTGTAACTGAATGTAGGTCAATGACAATTATGCACTTAATGTTGTGTATGTTATTAGCCTAAAACTCACCCTTCTCTCGTTGTACAAACACACACTTATATGTTTACATTTATTCGGAAAACATAATCAAACTATCAGTAAACTTCCTCTTAAATTCATTATATTCCAAATAACAAAATATCAATAATTATTGCATCAGATCGTGCATCGTTCCGCACCGAACTGATTCCTTTTTTAAGTACCCCACACCTGCGAGTGAAGTTCGAACGTGCCGCGTAATTTGAAATCAAGATTAGGTGTACTCATATCAACACTAGTAGATAAAGGTATTTAAAATGCCACGCTGGCAACACCACTGGCCTATGTATGAAGTACCCGATTACATAGGTGCAGTTTACGCCGCTCTCACCGGAGCCACTGCACTCGAATTTCGAATCGATTTTATTATTGTTAGTTTTTTCGATGGACCTTATCGATTTTATCCGCGGCTATGCACTAATGTACTATGAACTATCGATGGAGACAATATCTATTGCAATTACGCAGCGGTTTGGTCTATGGTCACGTTCGTGGGGATTTCGTTCGTGTTGTGACGGACATAAGATTTATTATTGTGTCAAGTTGTGTGAATTACTCGTCAGTAGCTTGCTGGTGGTATTCTGTAACTTGCGGTGATGTTTGTTGATAGCCGCGCGATTGCAGCCTCTAGCGACGTTACTTTTGTTGACATAACATTTTGTTTCTAACTCTTATCGGAATGGTAATGGTGTAAAGTTTAGTGACGCAATCATCGCGCAATTAGCATTTCAATTTCCCGGTTGAAAATAAGTGACTTTGTGAGCTTTTCCATATGAATGAGTATTGTCAGTTGTGTCAAGTTTCTTGATCTTTCAGCGGTTTTTAACTTGTATTCTGTAGAAAACTTAGTGTTTCAGTGGTCGTCGATCCATTTTTCGTTGGTTAATACTTAGTTGACTCAAGATGAAATAAAATATTTGACTGGTTATTGTTAACATCATTAAACTTTACTTAGGTACTGTCTTTTATGTCTTCTACTCGTATGTTCATTTTCCATCAAATCAGAGCTATGTGGCTAGTTTACAATCTTCTAGAAGATATTTCCATTATTTTATCGACATCTTTTGTTTCGTAAACCGGTCAGTTGCGCGACTGTTGCCCAACGAAACCACCGAGTTACGGAATGGGCCGTCGCGTCGCTTTCCGCAGTTTTCCGGCACGCGTGGCTTCTCTGTTTACCGTGGAGTCATTGACTCTCGTGACACACATTCGTCGTCAGAACAGAGGCGGCGAGCGAGCGCGCCTGGCGGCTGAAGTTTCGCGAGACCAAATATCCAGAAGCGTTATCAGTTGAATCGTACTTTCCTTATCAGTGAAAACGCGTTTTTCCCACAAGTGTGCTAGTGTTTATCGGGTACATAGTATTACAATCAGTGATAACGAATCTCCTTGGTTGTTTACGATAGTCTGTGTCGATTCGTGTTGTGGATTGTTTTTTTTTTCATTGTCTTAGATCGTGGATTGTCAACGTCGTAATTTTTTTGGCCGAAACGAAACTCGAGTCGTGAATTTAATTTTTTGTAAAGTCTTGAATAGTGAACAAATGGAAAAAAATACATGATTTCGTCTTGCTCGTTACACGCAATTTTACTCGATAGTAGACTTATATACGTCTACGACTTATAGTAATCTGATAAATTATTAAAAAGTGATTAGAACTGACACGAAGAAGACTACTAATAAACATTTTGTTTATATTTTTCGCATAGTGTATAAAACATTAAAATATTGCCTTTGCTTATACCTATTACCTAGTTCGGTTGGTTAGTGGACTACTGCGTTCGGAAAAAATGATGATAATCGAGAAGAGCCGATAAGAAAATCTGCATTTAATCTTCTATTTTTACACTAATTTTAACCGACTTCAAAAAAAGGAGGAGGTTCTTAATTCGTCGGAATCTTTATTTTGTACAAATATTTTGTACATATTATGCAGTATGCGCACATTTCGAAAACAGCTTACGGGATATCTTTGATCTAAAGTAGGAATAAACCCCTTGATTTTAAGGTGAAACTGAAGATTTATTATATTATGTAGAAGTTTCGTAGAACGCTCTACCTTCTTTTTATTTATTCCAATCTCAAAACAATACCGAATATTCGGATAGTATGCGCGCGCCAAAAATTCCATTTTCGCGTTTTGAAAATGTCAAAGCTGATCGTGACGGACGGGAGGCAGTCGGCGAGACGAGTCGAGTGATATCGATTAATTTTTTTGCGCGTTGCGAACGTCACTAATGACGTTAGCTGTTGTAGAGTGGCAACCGGTTGTCTGTAACCGATTTATTGAATAAGTACGCTTATTTTTGGAGATTTTAGATCTTCAACCATTATCGCTTTTGCCCTAGGCGGTAGGCCCCCTTTTATATTCAAAATCTTTATATAAAGTCCGAATGATTAAAAAAAAACACGTTATAGTAAAATAAGTACTAGGACCTCATAAATTAGTAAGCAGTTGTAGTTAGTCTGGCTGTAGTATGCAGTACGCAGTTGCAGCACGGAAAATTACAGTGATCATCCAAAACTGGGCATTTACGGACGCGGGTGAAAATTTTCACGGACACATCTGCCCGTTTTATTTATAGACTTGGTGTTTGATTTGTGTTTTGTGCGCCGCGTAGCTCACCTACATACCTACGGCGGCCGTAGCGGAATGTACATTATGTACCGAGCCGTGTACATTGCACTATGTCCGTGTAACAATGATGATGCCGCTGTGTGCGTGTCGTAATGAGCGCTCTATGTGCTCTGACGAACAGTAAAAAGTATGGCGCGAGCGCACGGAGCGGCAACGCCGCGCCCCGAGGCCGCCGCGTCGCGCGCCGCGGTGAAAACAATGCCTTTTATTACTTTAATATTTTGTTGAATAAATTAACTTTTACCTACGTGCTCACTTTTCGACTGCGATTTGCGTCCACAATTCGAAAGTTTCTTATCTAATCATCATTCCTTACCGTACCCAAGTCCACTTTTTTTAAAATAACTATAGTAAAATTTGTGTCAAACAAGTGTTAGGTAAACGAACTGATTTCTTGTTTGTACAGATAAAATATTCAAATGTATAATTTTCGAATTAAGAACACGGCACCATAGCTGTAGTGCCTAGCCTAGAAGACAGTCTGAATTGTGAATACCTACATCAAAGTTGAATTTTAAAAACAAACAAGCAACGAAACAACGAAAATAGCCGGTCACCGGTGTAATAAAAAAAATAGTAACCGATGTTGATTGACCTTTCCGAACGCAGCTAGCGCCGCGGCCAGCTGACGCGACGTTGCCGCTCCGCGATGTCGCCTTGCAAGCTTATCGCCTTTATTCCGTAGTGATAGAGATCAATGTTCCGTACCAACGGTTAGTACATAAGGGATATAGGATGTTTTTTTACGCTAGACGACACTTCCCGCGCGAAAAATTCGAAATACTTTTTATCAGTCGCCGCCGGTTTGTAGGTTTCAACGTTACTACAGGCGTGATTCATCCGTGAATTATTGTTCAGATTGTTTTATTTTATAAACCACGTAGAAAATGCGATAAGAAAGAAAAGGGTAGTAAAACTGGTACACGACCAGAGAGTTTTTACTTTTTTCTAATGTTTTGATGACGTAGCATTTATACTCGTACTTACGTGTGTTTAAAAGTGTCCTTCTCTATGTACAGCTAGGTACAGTGCAATATTGTGATACCAAAGTGTCCAAAGTTTAGTGTTAAATTAAATGTTATAAATAAAAAATATATAATATATTTACAATTATTATATAAATAATTAAACTATTTACCAAAAGAAAAAAATAAGAAGACGCTCTAAAAAAGTACTAGAGTTGCATAAACTCGAAGGAAGCCTTGGCATAATATAATAACTATTTACATTCTTGCGTGATTTCGTGAACTAGTGTTGTGCTGTGTGCATTCGCGTAGTTCTCGAGCTAGTTCACCGCTCATTTGGAAAATAGCTCGTGAGTCGTAAAAGATATAATAGTTCGCGAGCTAGCCGCTAGATGGCGCGGTGACAAAGTGGCCTACATGCCGGTGGCGCTGGGCTCGCTCGGCGGCGAGGGCGAGTACCGCGAGTACCACCACCTCTCGCCGCACCAGCCGCACTTGCCGGTGCCGCACCACCCGCACCAGCCGCACCACCAGCTGCAGTACCATGAGTACGCGCCGCCGCCGCTCTACCACCCAGTTCCGGAGCCGCACTTTAGGTAATACCAGCATTCCCATTCAAAACTTCAGCACCACCAGTCCACCACCTCTTGCCGCACCAGCCGCACTTGCCGGTGCCGCACCACCAGCACCAGCCGCACCACTAGCTGCAGTACCATGAGTACGCGCCGCCGCCGCTCTACCACCCCGTTCCGGAGCCGCACTTTAGGTAATACCAGCATTCCCATTCAAAACTTCAGCACCACCAGTCCACCACCTCTTGCCGCACCAGCCGCACTTGCCGGTGCCGCACCACCAGCACCAGCCGCACCACTAGCTGCAGTACCATGAGTACGCGCCGCCGCCGCTCTACCACCCCGTTCCGGAGCCGCACTTTAGGTAATACCAGCATTCCCATTCAAAACTTCAGCACCACCAGTCCACCACCTCTTGCCGCACCAGCCGCACTTGCCGGTGCCGCACCACCAGCACCAGCCGCACCACTAGCTGCAGTACCATGAGTACGCGCCGCCGCCGCTCTACCACCCCGTTCCGGAGCCGCACTTTAGGTAATACCAGCATTCCCATTCAAAACTTCAGCACCATCAGTCCACCACCTCTTGCCGCACCAGCCGCACTTGCCGGTGCCGCACCACCAGCACCAGCCGCACCACTAGCTGCAGTACCATGAGTACGCGCCGCCGCCGCTCTACCACCCCGTTCCGGAGCCGCACTTTAGGTAATACCAGCATTCCCATTCAAAACTTCAGCACCACCAGTCCACCACCTCTTGCCGCACCAGCCGCACTTGCCGGTGCCGCACCACCAGCACCAGCCGCACCACTAGCTGCAGTACCATGAGTACGCGCCGCCGCCGCTCTACCACCCCGTTCCGGAGCCGCACTTTAGGTAATACCAGCATTCCCATTCAAAACTTCAGCACCACCAGTCCACCACCTCTTGCCGCACCAGCCGCACTTGCCGGTGCCGCACCACCAGCACCAGCCGCACCACTAGCTGCAGTACCATGAGTACGCGCCGCCGCGCTCTACCACCCCGTTCCGGAGCCGCACTTTAGGTAATACCAGCATTCCCATTCAAAACTTCAGTACCACCAGTCCACCACCTCTTGCCGCACCAGCCGCACTTGCCGGTGCCGCACCACCAGCACCAGCCGCACCACTAGCTGCAGTACCATGAGTACGCGCCGCCGCCGCTCTGCCACCCCATTACGGAGCCACACTTTAGGTAATACCAGCATTTCCGGCCAAATCTTCAGTAGCACCACCTCTCGCCGCACCAGCAGCACTTGCCGATGCTGCAGGATTGTTTGCAATTATTGGCTGGTGATGGCTGCGTTGCTACGGTTACCGGCGATGGTTGGCCGATGTACCACTTTATACATTTTCGAGAATCACACCCCTGCACGTGCTCAGTGCTTGGTTAAGACTTTGAAACACAAAAGGACGCCATATTTATTTGTATGAGCAATATAAAATATACGACATAGCTTGCTCCACTCGCTTTTCATTCCAGAAATATCAAATATCCCATGGAATTTTAAAAAATTGGGAAAAAAATTTGTAGAGGCACAAATGACTAGGCACGGTGACCGTTATAGCGCAAAAATAGAAAATAATGTATCTTCGGGTCGCGGGACGGGCTTGTGTATCGTTCGCACGCGCTGATTCAAAATCAAAATATTTATTTATTCACATAGGCCTAAATAAAATTACAGGCACTTATCAAGTGTCAAACTCTACCGCCACGTTCGTAAAGCAGTATTGCACCGAGAAGTATAGCACTCTTTAAAAAAAATATTGTCTGCTTTTATGAAACCACGATGCGCGTTGCAAGTACAAATTAGATGGAAGTTGTTATAACAGCGCCATCTCTTGACGCAACCGTTTAATACTCGATTAAGATTAAAAGTTGTGACAATAAAAGTTTGTAAGACAAAACATTCGTACGACATTAGAGATGGCGATAGAGATGTACATGAAAATGAAATGACTACGCAATTGACATGAGTCATGACACTCGGCCACGGCCCGGCTGTAATGCGACATTCGACAATACAATTTATTTTATAATAATACTAGCTGACCTGGCAAACGTTGTTTTGCCCTTAGGGGTACAAAAAAAAATAGATAAATTGAGATTTAAACTATCCTATCTCTCAAGTTTGATCGAACTGCACATGGTGTGCGAATTTTATTATAATCGGTTAAGTGGTTTAGGAGTCCATTGAGGACAAACATTGTGACACGAGATTTATATATATTAAGATAATTGTGTTTACAATTTTTAAATACAGATTTTAATTTTTTCAACACATTTTCTCATAAAGTGGCTCTAATTTCACCGCAATTAGGCACATAATGACACATATAATCGCAAACTGTGACTTTTTCATTACTATTATTCACTAGTGAGTTAGACAGTTTTTTCAACACACTTGCTCATCGCAAACTGTGACTTGTTCATTACTATTATTCACTAGTGACTTAGTTTTTTTTAAATTTTATCTATAATGTAGTCTGAGACTATATAAAATTATTTTTTGTATTATTTTAATCACAAGTGTGTTGAAAAACGTCGTATGATACACGTGAGTATTGATGATTACCGTTCTCGGCTATCTTAAGACCCTCACCTGACGGCTCGGGTCTTAATGGCGCCTCAGCGGCTATCACCAAATTTACTCACTTGTACCACTACCACCACCACTTACCACTTGTACTACTATCATGTTTTCAAATTAGCTCATGGTTCCCTTTTCTTTGTTTCCAGGAGGCACGCCCCCTACTTCGGCCAGCCAGACTATAGAGTATATGAACTCAACAAACGGTTGCAGCAGAGGACGGAGGTGATTATCAAACTTTAGTTTTTAATAAAGAGAAGGAAGAAAAGTAAAACGTTTATATTCACAAGTGAATAACACAAGTACATAAAACTTACATAATATCTACTAGCGGTTCTCCCGGCTTTGAGCCTTCAGTTTACATATTATTTCGTCGTACTCAAAGATTTAAAATCTTTGGTAGCACTCTTGATTATAAAATGACGCCCTTTTTATTATTTAGCTAAGTTTCAAGTCAATAGTGCATCATGTTGTTCATGCAGCACAAATCTACTAGCGCCATCTCTATTTAACATTTAGAACTTACTACTACTTTAAGAAGAAAATTACTAGTGATGTGACGACGGACGATTAACTATTGTCTATTCATTTATAAATCTTATTTTGTAATAATGTTTTTTCTGCGTTTCTCCCGCTATATTTCGATTTCAAATTCCGTATCCTATGAGATTATCCCATATCTCGTACCTGGTCTTGTTTTTGGTTTGCTATATTATTTAAGGAAAAGGTATGGATCCTATGGGAATTTTAGATTTTTTGTAGTCTGATAAGTACCTACTGTGAGTTGTTTACATTCTACAGCCAAATTGGTTTAATTGATTAAAGACTTCAAGACAATAAGTTTGTAAACAAACTTGTTTCATATTTATAACATAATAATTTAGATTAAACATCATTAAAATGAAAAATTCTCTTTTTCTGTCTTGTTTTATTCTTCAGACTCACATAACGTTTTCACTTTTCACACACTGGAGCCATGTGAATCAAGAAATGAAATAAAATATAACACTAAAAAATTTACATTAAGTTTATTGGTTTAAAGTATAAAATTGAATGTATTTCGACATAGGAAATACAATCCTTCAATCTTATCGCGCAAAGTAAATTTAATTTCACGACTGTCGACCGCCTCAAATTAGTAAAACTAGACGGCTACCTGTAGTTTCTTCGATCACGTGATAAGTGGACCTGGCCTGTCGATACTCAGAGCAGTATGCCTGTGCTTTCCAGGACTCCGACAACCTGTGGTGGGACGCCTTCGCGACGGAGTTCTTCGAGGACGACGCCACGCTCACACTCACCTTCTGTCTAGAGGACGGGCCCAAAAGATACAGTAAGTTTTTTATTATTATTATTGGCTTGCGCTTTACTACATCATGCATGCCCCCCTAGCATAGGCTGGGGATAAAAAAAATGTCGTCTGTTCACTGGTGACAAAAAAGTTTCAAACTCAAACTCAAAATATCTTTATTTCACATAGGCCTAACATACAGGCTCTTGCAAAACGTCGGTATGATATTTGTTGCATAAGAATGGTGATAACTACAAGTCGACTTAAAACTAAGTTTACGAGGGTTCCAAACGCGCCCTGTCGCTGAGAAGAATGTTATTTTGACACCAACGGCGTCAACAATAAGCCGACTGCTGTATCCACGCCACAGATTACTATTAGTCTAGGATTCCACTATACAACGACCTTCACCAAGCTGTTTGTTGGATGATAACTATTTTATATCCAATTTAATGTCAATAAATATATCGCAAGTGGGTTGCCTTAAAAATTTCAGTCCAGGGTATGATTAATTAAGAATTAAAAAAAAAACCATTGTAACATGGACTCCTATTTGTTAAGGTTTAGTTGACATCGTAGTTCAAATTAGATTGGATGTTATAAATAGTGCTTTTTGCCAGAAATACTTTCCTGGCTGAGGAAAGTATTTCTGCTCTATATTTTTTGGCAAAAGAAAGTTAACGGATAAGAAAATCGTAGGTAAATAAGCACAATTGCAATTTGCGACCTGAATCGCTCATCCAATCTAATTTGAACTAAGATGTCAACGGAACTCTAACAAATAGGAGTTCATGTTACAATGGATTTTTTTTTAATTCATAATTAATCATACCCTGGACTGAAATTTTTTAGGCAACCTACTTGCGACATATTTATTGACATATTTAATTGGATATAAAATAGTTTCATCCAATAAACAGCTCGGTGAAGGTCGACCTTACTTGGGATCCCCTACTATAATATGCTTTTAGCCTGCACGCACGTTTCCACAGGAACGGTTTTTTCCATATTGTGATAAAGGTGATCTTGGGAATTTCAGTTACTCCTTCCTTATTCCTTCTCTACATTATTCAGGGAACTTCTTTTCAAAATTTGAGCATTCTAGTTTCAAAGGTTTGGTATGGGCAACGATGTGTCAGTGAGTGAATGAAGGAATGAGTTACATTTTGTGATTTTTATTTTTAAAATTGTATAGATAGTTAGATGTTGAGACCCATAACCTAATGAATATATTTAATCTGTTCCAGCAATAGGAAGGACACTAATACCGCGGTACTTCCGCAGTATATACGAGGGCGGAGTCTCGGAGTTGTACTACACGATGAGGCAGCCCAAGGAGTCCTTCCACAACACCAGCATCACACTGGACTGCGACCACTGCACGATGGTCACGCACCACGGGAAACCTATGTTCACTAAAGTGAGCTGCTCCATGTTTTTTATTGTCTGGTAGAGTAATATAGTTGTGCTACATGATGAGGCAGCCCAAGGAGTCCTTCCAAAACACCAGCATCTGATCTTTATTCTATGGATTAAACATTCTATATAATTCAAGCTACGTTCACTGTGGATCCATAGAATAGGGATCAGTGCGCTCAACTAATCAGCTGTCTGTGACTGACGTGAATTACGTTACACACGATAATATTAATCTTGCGACGTGGATAATGATACATACTCAAGAAAATACCATAGGCGAATTGTCAAGATGCGAGTCATTACATCGTATCATGTATAGCCAATCGCACACCCGCCCCGCGTCCCGCAGACCATGGGAGGGGCAGGTTTATAGCGGTCAAGCTATACCAGCAAAGACTTACGTATAGGAAAATCTGCAGAGGCATTGCTGGGCGAACATGTTAAATGTAGGCAGAGGCACACATACGTGAGTCCAACGTACAATAGGGTATTTGACTCCAATTTTTTTATTACTTTATTATAAAGTAGAATTAAAATAATGACGTGCACTGAAAGAACTAATTAAATCGATCAAATAACAAAGAAGTTATAAGCATTTAAAGATTTGTGATTAGACAGAGATAGCAACATGAAATTGTGACGTCACACCTTACCAATGCCATAGTAGCTTCGTGCGGCTTCATACAAATTTTCGTTTTGCGAGAAAGGGATAGAAGATCCCCCCACTCCAAAGTTTAAACGCCTGTAACTTTGTAAATCTTCGTTGGATTTTAATATTTCTTTCACTGCACGTTATTATTTTTATCCTAGTTTATAATAAAGTAATATTTTTTATCAAATTCAAAAGTAGTGTAAGACCCCATTATGTTATTATTATTTCAGGTGTGCACAGAGGGTCGTCTAATCCTAGAGTTCACATTCGACGACCTGATGCGCATCAAGTCCTGGCACATGGCGGTCCGCGCGCACCGGGAGCTCATACCGCGGCAGGCGGTGCACCCGCCCGACCACGCCGCGCTGGACCAGCTCGCCAAGAACATCACACGACAAGGGATCACAAACTCGACGCTCAACTATTTAAGGGTAACCTCCTAAACATTCATCCATCCCTGGTACTTACAGTAGTTAGACATAGCGATATTTGGAATTACCTGGGTAGGCGATGTATGGACCTGATGCGTATCGATTCCTGGCACATGGCGGTCCGCGCGCACCGGGAGCTCATACCTCGGCAGGCGGTGCACCCGCCCGACCACGCCGCGCTGGACCAGCTCGCCAAGAACATCACACGACAAGGGATCACAAACTCCACGCTCAACTATTTAAGGGTAACCTCCTAAACATTCATCCTTCCCTGGTAGTTACAGTAGTTAGACATAGGCATACTTGGAACTAGCTGGGTAGGCGATTTATGGACCTGATGCGCATCAAGTCCTAGCACATGGCGGTCCGCGCGCACCGGGAGCTCATACCGCGGCAGGCGGTGCACCCGCCCGACCACGCCGCGCTGGACCAGCTCGCCAAGAACATCACACGACAAGGGATCACAAACTCCACGCTCAAGTATTTAAGGGTAACCTCCTAAACATTCATCGTTACCTGGTAGTTATAGTAGAAACTACCAGGCAACGGTGCACCCGCCCGACCAGGCCGCGCTGGACCAGCTCGCCAAGAACATAACACGACATAGAGTAAGAACCCAGGACTGCCTGACCTTCGTTATTTTATAAAAGAAACAAAGAAACTTTCAGCTTTTATAAAATAACGAACTTCTGGCTGTCCTGGGCTCTTAGGCTAACAAGGGTAGGGTAACGTAGGGCAACCTCCTAAACGTTCATCGTTGCCTGGTTTTGCCGTTATTTACAGTCATAGAAAAAACGGAAGCTAATTCCTGGATAGGTGATGTTACCAAGGGCTAGCATACCCCCTGAGCCAGGTCACAAATAGCGTTATGGCGGCACCACACTTCGTTATTTTTTATTCGTTATGCGCCATATTTGGCCGCATACGACCAAGTGTGGGCAGTTCATTCGTCTATATTTGCTTTATTTGCACGAATAACGCATAAGCGCGAATAGCAAATACATGCGTATCCATCCTCTTGTCGGCTTTTGGCACACTTCAAAGGACACGTATTGGCAATATTTGGCACATAGCACCAAGTGTGGATAGCATGTTTATTATTTGCTCACTTTATACTCACAACTGCTCACAAACACATATTTGTACAAATACAGCGTAGCCGCATAACGAATAACAAATAAAGCAGTCTGGTTCCGACATTACATTTATTACCATTGTAATAATTAGTTGTATTGTCTTGTTTCCAGTTGTGCGTGATACTAGAACCAATGCAGGAGCTGATGTCGAGGCACAAGGCGTACGCGCTGTCGCCGCGGGACTGCCTCAAGACGACGCTCTTCCAGAAGTGGCAGCGGATGGTCGCGCCGCCAGGTAGACTGCCACCCTCTCTCCAACCCCTCACCACCCCCTCACGACGCCAGACCTGTTGACACTCTTGAGGTCATCTGCACAATCCTTTTTTTTGCGTATCTCGCGACAGGCGTAAATCTCGCAAACGTTGCTGTCAAACCTCACTTTTATAAGTGTTAAAAAGTAATGAATGTGAGGTTAAGGAGCACACCACGGCTGTGCCCGCGAAATTCAAATTTTTCGTGGTTTTTCGCGATTTTTAAGCTAATAAGACATAATAGGCTTATGGCCGTAAAATTGCGATAATCTCAATATCTTCTTCACGTGTTTATATAAAAATCTCTGCTCGAAAGTGTCGAGTTAAAGAAATTAGTCCGAGATTTGCGAGTTACTCACATAAAACTCGATACTCGGACTAATTTCCTAGGAAACACATTTTTATGCGAAGATTTAGATATAATCATGTAAAGATGATACTGCCACTCTCGCAAATTGATTGCCATAAGCCTATCATGTCTAATTAGCGTACAAATTGCAAAAAACCACGAAAATTTTGAATTTCGCGGGCAGACCCGTTGATTTCACGTTAATGCTCCGTTTTCATAAAAATAAAAACCGGCCAAGTGCGAGTCGGACTCGCGCACCGAGGGTTCCATACCATAAAAGAAGCAAAACATTGAAAGAATCACTTTTGTTCATAAATTTACGAGTATAATTTACATGTAGGTACTTTTGTTGGCAACCCCCAAACGTAACTTTGTTTTTGGTGGTTTATTGTTATTATCAAAAAAAGTATAATAGTTAGAGAGTTGATTTTATTTTTCCTGTAAAATATACGTTTAATCCTATTAATCATAATTATTTCAGATTTTTTAATTGGTAAACTTCGGAGATAAGGGGGGGGAACGGTATTTTTTTCGACAGTTTGCTCAATAACTCAAAAACTATTAGGCATAAAAATAAATAAAAATTGGTTTTAGAATAACCAAGTCACGCCCTTTCATATGATACCCCACTTAATATTGTTATCTCATTTTGAAATTTTGACGACCCGGTTTTCCCCCCTTTTTAAATAAAAATAAAATAGATTTTCAATTTTTTATGATTGCAATGGCGGCGCGCCGCAATTACCTACAACTATTCCAAATTTCAGTTCGATAGCTTTGATAGTTACTGAAATAATCGAGTGTGACAGACGGACGGACGGACGGACGGACGGACGGAGAAAGTCTCACCATAAGGGTTCCATTTTTACCATTTTGGTATGGAACCCTAAAAAAAAGCTTTCAAAAACGCCTAAGCCGATAGGTGACAGTTTTCACTTACAATAACTGTAACCTAAGGTGTCTCTTAGTGAAAATGAGCATAGCCCTCAATGCATGTCTTGTCGATATTCATTAGTCACTAGTCTACCAATAAATTCAATTTGTACATATCACAAAAGTGATGTTTGACAGCAACTACCGCAAGGTTCATGTTTGTCGCAAACATGTCAAGATGTCTGCAAATTCACAGATACACATGCTAAGGTGGGTCTACGCTAGGCGAATCGAGCACGAGCGGAGCCATTTCTACACATGCTAAGGTGGGGTCTACGCTAGGCGAATCGAGCACGAGCGGAGCCATTTCGGCTTCGTCGTTGTAAGGCGTTCGAGGCTTGTAAGTCGGTCCACATTATAGACGAATTGTGTTCCGGCTCGTGCTCGGCTCGTGCTCGGTTCGCCTGGCGTAGACCCATCTCTAGGTAGCACGTAAGCATGCTATTTCCGAGCATGCGTACGAAGTATATGCTAGTAAATGAGCATTCTTATTATAAGCATGTGTATTTGTACCTTTATTCTTGCAATTCATCATCTCAACCCCTTTTTATGTCCCACTGCTGGGCACGGGTCTCCTCTCAGATTGAGAGAGGTTTGGCCATAGCCCACCACATTGGCCAAGTGCGGGTTGATGGGCTCCACACACCTTCGAGAACATTTATTGTAAACTCTTAACTCAGGCATGCAGGTTTCTTCACAATGTTTTCCTTCACCGCTAGTGATATTTAAGTTTCTTTAAAACGCACATAATTCAGAAAAGTCAGAGGTATCTGACCAGGATTCGAACCCGCGACCTCCTTATGAGAGGTCAGAACCACTGGCACTGAGCTATCACTACAACCAATTGCAATTCATTGAAATATTAATCTTAATATCAATGTCACTGTGCTACATTGGTCCACAGAGTCGCAGCGGCCGGCCAGCAAGCGGCGCAAGCGCAAGGGCAGTGCGGGCGCCAACGCCGCGCCGCCCGCGCCCGCCAAGAAGCGCTCCCCCGGACCCAACTTCAGCCTCGCCTCGCAGGTACCCATCGACCACAACACCACCTATCACCGACCACCAACCACACATTACCTTCATCGACTGCCGACCAACACCACGAAACATCGACCACCGACCAACACCACCTACCACCAACCACATCGACCACCAACCTCCAACCAACACCACAGACCACCGACCAACACCGACCCACAGACTATATCGACCACCAACCACCATTTTCACCGACTGCCAACCAACACCACCTACCACCGACCAACACCACGAAACATCGACCACCGACCAACACCGCCTACCACCAACCACATCGACCACCAACCTCCAACCAACACCACAGACCACCGACCAACACCGACCCACAGACTATATCGACCACCAACCACCATTTTCACCGACTGCCAACCAACACCACCTACCACCGACCAACACCACGAAACATCGACCACCGACCAACACTGCCTACCACCAACCACATCGACCACCAACCTCCAACCAACACCACAGACCACCGACCAACACCGACCCACAGACTATATCGACCACCAACCACCATTTTCACCGACTGCCAACCAACACCACCTACCACCGACCAACACCACGAAACATCGACCACCGACCAACACCGCCTACCACCAACCACATCGACCACCAACCTCCAACCAACACCACAGACCACCGACCAACACCGACCCACAGACTATATCGACCACCAACCACCATTTTCACCGACTGCCAACCAACACCACCTACCACCGACCAACACCACGAAACATCGACCACCGACCAACACCGCCTACCACCAACCACATCGACCACCAACCTCCAACCAACACCACAGACCACCGACCAACACCGACCCACAGACTATATCGACCACCAACCACCATTTTCACCGACTGCCAACCAACACCACCTACCACCGACCAACACCACGAAACATCGACCACCGACCAACACCGCCTACCACCAACCACATCGACCACCAACCTCCAACCAACACCACAGACCACCGACCAACACCGACCCACAGACTATATCGACCACCAACCACCATTTTCACCGACTGCCAACCAACACCACCTACCACCGACCAACACCACGAAACATCGACCACCGACCAACACCGCCTACCACCAACCACATCGACCACCAACCTCCAACCAACACCAGAGACCACCGACCAACACCGACCCACAGACTATATCGACCACCAACCACCATTTTCACCGACTGCCAACCAACACCACCTACCACCGACCAACACCACGAAACATCGACCACCGACCAACACCGCCTACCACCAACCACATCGACCACCAACCTCCAACCAACACCACAGACCACCGACCAACACCGACCCACAGACTATATCGACCACCAACCACCATTTTCACCGACTGCCAACCAACACCACCTACCACCGACCAACACCACGAAACATCGACCACCGACCAACACCGCCTACCACCAACCACATCGACCACCAACCTCCAACCAACACCACAGACCACCGACCAACACCGACCCACAGACTATATCGACCACCAACCACCATTTTCACCGACTGCCAACCAACACCACCTACCACCGACCAACACCACGAAACATCGACCACCGACCAACACCGCCTACCACCAACCACATCGACCACCAACCTCCAACCAACACCACAGACCACCGACCAACACCGACCCACAGACTATATCGACCACCAACCACCATTTTCACCGACTGCCAACCAACACCACCTACCACCGACCAACACCACGAAACATCGACCACCGACCAACACCGCCTACCACCAACCACATCGACCACCAACCTCCAACCAACACCACAGACCACCGACCAACACCGACCCACAGACTATATCGACCACCAACCACCATTTTCACCGACTGCCAACCAACACCACCTACCACCGACCCACACCACGAAACATCGACCACCGACCAACACCGCCTACCACCAACCACATCGACCACCAACCTCCAACCAACACCACAGACCACCAACCAACACCAACAACCTACCATCACCACCGACTACCGACCGACATCACACACCAATAACCAATACCATAGAGCACTGACCAATACCACCATCATTTAAAAAATATCAGAGCGGGAATGATCATTTCCATTACCACCTCGGAATGCTGCTCCAGATCTATTTTAAACCCTTCTAGTGTGATTAAATCCTTACCTTACCCCTGGTAATCAGGGAGGCCCAGTCTATTAACATCTTCAAGAGACTGGTTAAGGATCACTATTTGTCGTCGTCACTGGCAACTTAGTTTGATTATTGGGTTGGGAGGATATTATATAATATGTATTTGTATGTATTTTATATTTATTAGTATATGTAAGTATTTTATATTTATTTGTATTTTCTATAATATAACATATAGTATTATGTATTTTATGTTTGTATTATTTTGTGTACATATATATTTATTTAAGTTTTAGTTATTTTTTTTTTTTTTTTTATGTATTTGCACCACCTACCTCTAGTATCTGCAACAAAAATCCTTTACAGCATTGGTTGCCTGGAAGAGATCGCTAGGTAGCGATAAGGCCGCCAAATTGTGTACCTATTCTTTGTAATTTTTGTGTTGTCCTTTGTTTGACTTTGTGGTGTGCAATAAAAGTATATTCATTCATTCATTCATTAAATCCAAGTTTAGACTCCATATTGCTGAAAAGCTATTAAAATCAATCTACAAAGATGGTGTGTTTCCCTGTCACCGGCCAACCCTGGACGTCACAGTATGTGGGACCAAAATAGATAAAAATAGTCAAGATGGGCCCATCCTAACATTTTACGTAAACGTTCTTCATACAATGTGGCGCCATCTGTCGAAACTCCTGCGAAATACGTGTTTATTTTTTTATTTTTTTTTTATTTTTATCTATGTGTCTATGGTCACCTTGCCTGCAATATTATTATTAATTCAAAAAAAAGAAATAGGTGTTAACCTATCTACCTATACTGACTACTGACCGTGGAGGGTGCAAAATAGTCAATCTTGCTCCCTTAAACTGGCGACATTTTTTTCGCGTTGTTCGCCCTGTCTTTAGTAAAGTGCGACAAGGCTATTTTGGCGCGTGGCCAAAGTCTGAACTAACGCCGCTATCTTGTGATACTGTTTGATAGTTCGCTCTGTTAGTATATCACTATTGTAAGTTATGTTGTTTTTGCTTACTATTAACTATTTTAAACTAAAATTGAAGTAAAATTGAGGAGATTTCGTTTTATGGCTGCCTTTGTTTTGCAACAGCGCCCTCCTTCAAGTGCCAAGAGATCCTTGTCGGACTGTATACAAGTCTGTGGGGACCGAGTATATCCTTATCTTGATTGTCGTTTGTTTAGGACGTGATGGTGGTCGGCGAGCCGTCGCTGATGGGCGGCGAGTTCGGCGACGAGGACGAGCGGCTGATCACGCGCCTCGAGAACACGCAGTACGAGGGCGACGGCGTGGAGTGGAGCAACCCGCCGCCCGCCTCGCCCGCCAAGACGCCGCCCGGCACGCACTGACGCGATCACATAGGCCTCAAGGATTACATTATACGGTGTTTTTGTTACACTGCGTTGCTTTCTTTAACCCGCGCTCCCTCCTTCCTGAGCTACATCTTACCTCAGTCTACAACCCCGGTACTTTTGAATTCATACGTTACGAGTACCATGAATTACCAGGGTCACATAATCAGGTTGGCATAATATGCTCATCACGAGACTCGAGGACACACAGTACGAGGGCGACGGCGTGGAGTGGAGCAACCCGCCGCCCGCCTCGCCCGCTAAGACGCCGCCCGGCACGCACTGACGCGATCACATAGGCCTCAAGGATTACATTATACGGTGTTTTTGTTACACTGCGTTGCTTTCTTTAACCCGCGCTCCCTCCTTCCTGAGCTACATCTTACCTCAGTCTACAACCCCGGTACTTTTGAATTCATACGTTACGAGTACCATGAATTACCAGGGTCACATAATCAGGTTGGCATAATATGCTCATCACGAGACTCGAGGACACACAGTACGAGGGCGACGGCGTGGAGTGGAGCAACCCGCCGCCCGCCTCGCCCGCTAAGACGCCGCCCGGCACGCACTGACGCGATCACATAGGCCTCAAGGATTACATTATACGGTGTTTTTGTTACACTGCGTTGCTTTCTTTAACCCGCGCTCCCTCCTTCCTGAGCTACATCTTACCTCAGTCTACAACCCCGGTACTTTTGAATTCATACGTTACGAGTACCATGAATTACCAGGGTCACATAATCAGGTTGGCATAATATGCTCATCACGAGACTCGAGGACACGCAGTACGAGGGCGACGGCGTGGAGTGGAGCAACCCGCCGCCCGCCTCGCCCGCCAAGACGCCGCCCGGCACGCACTGACGCGATCACATAGGCCTCAAGGATTACATTATACGGTGTTTTTGTTACACTGCGTTGCTTTCTTTACCCCGCGCTCCCTCCTCCCTGAACCACTCTTACCTCAGTCTGCAACCCCGGTACTTTTGGGCTGCCTCGAATTCATGTCGCGCAGTACAAGTACCATGAATTAATTACCCAGGGCCACATAATCAGGGTGGCATAATATTATGCTCACCACGCGCCTCGAGAACACGCAGTACGAGGGCGACAGCGTTGAGTGAAGCAGCCTCTCGCCTGCCAAAGTGCCAACCTCGACCGAACTCGACCTCGCCAAGCACGCCGTCAAGGATTACATTGTACAGCGATGACATAGGCCTCAAAGATTACATTATAATGTGTTTTTGTTACTCGCAGTGCCTCTATACGGCACCCATAAGACGAGAAAGGAGAAAGATGTGACCGTATGATGTATGTATGTAGCCGCCCAAAAATTTCTCAAGTATGGCGTCGTACATTTCGCATGGATGTAACATAAAGGATGAGCCCTTGGTGACGTCACGCATATATTTTTAGGCTCCGCCCTGAAGCCGGATTTTTAAGTTGTCAAATCTGTAAAATGGCGCTAATGTACGCGACCTATATATTATAGATCGATGATGCGACCAACAGCGGTATGTGCTGTCATACATTTCGGTACCGCTTCGCGTCATTGACGCGCGACGCCATATTTGAGAAATTTTTGGTTTCAACTATATTCCTCGGTTTCAACATACGTCACATAAATACTGTCCTCTTAGCGCTAATGCGCTAATGCGTAGCACGTATTTTGCCATTGACATTTCGGTACTGCTGACAGCTCATACCGCGTCGGTCGTATATATTAGCGCCATTTTACAGTTTAAATTCGACAGGGCCTTGGCAGGGCGAGCGGCTAAAAATGTAAGAACTTAAAAAGATTCCGACGAATTGAGAACCTCCTCCTTTTTTTGAAGTCGGTTAAAAAATGTCAAAACATGGGTTTTGACATTCTCTAGTATATTCATTGATCTATAATAGTATATTATAGTAACTAATCTATGTTTTTGACCAATCACAACACTCGAAAAATCACGTTTTGACATTGATTGATGCTGTTCTATAAGGATACCGATCACAGAACACTATTACTCCTACCGATCGCCCTGCAGCTTCAGAGCGGAGCCTATGTTTAATCAATGCTGCCGACTGAGCAAAGCTCAACTTATACGCCGCCTAAGCACCTACTGTACCAGGATTTAGACTGTGCGAAGTAAACTAAATACCTACCCACTACCCATGCCAGATGGTGATAGGTATCGCTTTTTAGTTTCGCTTTCGCCGCGCTCGAATAGTCTGTGGGCATGGAATTAATATAAATGTATGAAGTACTTATTAAATATTAATTCCATGTCTGTGAGTTACAGGAAATACGGTAGGTAAAAAGTAAGTACCAAACTAAGGTCACAGCACAACAGCGTTTTACCAGGGCCTTGCCTCCATTACCTCATAGCCATCTCCATTGATTTTAATGAAGTTATCTCTGACAAGTTTCAAAGTCTCAACCATAGAGTATATTGAATATGTCTCAACTCTCAACACAGTTTTATATCGGTGTTCTGTTAGTACCTCATAGGTGTTCAGTAGTCAGTACTATTATATATCGGTGGTACTATAGTGCCAGGGCATTTTTAATAAATCTCAATGTACTATAGTATACGGGTTAGCATCATTTGTGAAACAATAATAAAATCAGTAAAATATTTATTTACGAACGCAAACTGAAATAAAATTTTCACTTTTCAGAACGCACCAAAACCATAGATTATATAGTTGACTAACGTAAGTTTAAATTCTCTAAGGACTAACGTCACGCGTCACGTCAACACTACTGTCAATGACAATTTGACATTCCATCCCCACGTCACTGATGATTCAAGAACACGTTCCGATTGCTGTATATTTTACAATTTTATTTGATGAATTTACAGAAAATTAAAAATTAATGGGATTTGTACGCTTTTTTTTACTGACTAAAAGGTTTTCACAAAAGCCTATTTATGTGTCAGGAAGAATAATAATTAATTTAAGACTTGTAATTATAAACTTCATTTTGACAGGATGGACTTAGAATTAGATGATGTCGTGATTCGGAACGCAACTGTCACTTTCACCGACGATTCGAATTTCGACAATACGTGGTCGTGGACTGTGGAGGAGAACGGCAAAATTAAATCCAAATAGAAACATTAAATATTTTTAATTCTAAGTTAAACTTATCAGAAAAAGACTGCAAAATGGTTCCAAAGTATTTATTAGCGATTTTCGCCATCGCAATCAGCGGTGCTTTAGCAGAGAGCTGCACCAACCCTCAAGTCGAGGCGTCGTCGTTTACAACTTTAGATGCCACGGTGGTTACCCACATCGCTTATATCACAGAGTTCACGCTGAAATGTGATAACCCGCTGCCCGAAAACTATGCGTTATACGCCGAAGTGGAAGGAAAACCATTGACTGCGGCTCGGGTCGGCGAAAATAAATACCAGGTGAGTTTTGTAGTAAACGATATTGTAAGAGTATTTTGGTCACTTCTGGCTGTAGGTAAATTATAGTTGAATGAACTTGAGACATTTTGGCTAATGAAACCTTCTCATTTGTAGTCTCGTGTTTACTTGTTTCTAGGTCTTCAGCTCATCCAATATCGACGCGTGTGTGTTATGCGCAGTCCATGGAACACCTAGCATTTTCCACCAGAACCACATTTCGAACGCGTCAATCCTGTCCCCAGAATGTGCCACTGAAACTCTTGCATTGTGATAAGTTCGGATGATGACAGCATTGACATTGTAGGTGTCATGGACGGAGGAGCCAGCTAAGGCGCGCTCCGGCGTGTTTGAGATCCGTGTGATGGACGAGGAGGGCTGGGCGTCGCTGCGCCGCGCGCGCCGCTCCGACCCGGCCGCCACCGTCGCGCCGCTGCTCGCCATACAGCTGCAGCACCCAGGGAGTGAGTAGATCACCTGCAGGTGTCATGGACGGAGGAGCCGGCCAAGGCGCGCTCCGGCGTGTTTGAGATCCGCGTGATGGACGAGGAGGGCTGGGCGTCGCTGCGCCGCGCGCGCTGCTCCAACCCGGCCGCCACCGTCGCGCCGCTGCTCGCCATACAGCTGCAGCACCCAGGGAGTGAGTAGATCACCTGCAGGTGTCATGGACGGAGGAGCCGGCCAAGGCGCGCTCCGGCGTGTTTGAGATCCGCGTGATGGACGAGGAGGGCTGGGCGTCGCTGCGCCGCGCGCGCCGCTCCGACCCGGCCGCCACCGTCGCGCCGCTGCTCGCCATACAGCTGCAGCACCCAGGGAGTGAGTAGATTTAGCCAATAAACTTCCAGAGTTCCCTTTTCCACTGCCAAAGTTTTGCTCTTAAAGAGGTCGCCATAGAACCAGATTCAGACATTTCTTTGAATATTACCTTGTTTCCCATCTGATGCCATGCCAGAAGAATTAGGGTAGTGTGAAAAACTTTATGGAGGAAATTATAAAAAACACGACTGTCCTGTGATAAAACGAGTTCTTCCAAAAAAAATGTAGCCTATGTTACTTGGGATGATGTAAGTATTCTGACAATACCCCATAATTACGAGTATGCCCAAATTTGTTCAGACATTCAAATGTTATGGTGGAATAAAGAAACTCATATACATAATTATACGAATCCTAAAAATATTTTTTGGGCAATCTTGTGCAGCAGTGATGGTAGGCTTATTTGGCAGCTACGGCTTGGGTCTCGAATTGGTTTTAAGTCAGTAAGAGGATTTGTTCCTTCCTATGGGGTAAAAAAACCCGTGGGGTATGGGGGTAAAAGGTAGGTAAAAAGTTATAATTTTGTTAATATCTATGTTGTCTGTTGCAGGCTACTCAGGTCCGTGGGTGAACTCAGAAGTGTTGGCGACGGCGCTTTCCGTCGTGGTGGCGTACGCCGCGCTGCGCAACAAGAGCAGCATCCTAGCGTAGACCGTTTCATTGTTGTTTATTTAATTAATATTATAATAAATTAAAATAAATTTTTCAATTACATTATTTTTTTAAATTTCGTCTCAACAACAGCTGCTTCTAAAGAAAATTAGTGCGGTGTGCTTACATGCTTATATGGGCACAGCACCATACTGAATTGGGCATTTCTGGGTTGATATACTGAATAGTCTATAAATTGCAAAAACTAAACATTTGAAGTTTTGAACCCGCACACTTTCGAAACTTGAAAATGCACAATGTGTGGGTTATTATTCTAGAAACACAATAACATGATAAGAAATCCCAATTTCTATTTGTATTTATTTATTTAGTACAGAGGAATTAAAAGTTTAAAACAATCACAGAAAGGACATGTACAAGGAGATCTTTACACTACTTATGAGGATCTCTTCTAGATGCCCTGATATTATTTCTTGAAAAATAAAATTTAGTAACCCTAACTGTGACATCAACAAAAAGTAAAAACACATTTAATCATTTTCATTAGTCCCAGTTCATTGATATTGAACCAGCTGTTTTTAGGCATGTCACTTATACATATATGGTACATTTGAACTCCCTATAGTTCTCTCAGAATATGAGCTACACTTGTGATATTTTTTCATGCATCTATACGTCGTTCCCTAGGAGGGTAGTTCTACACGTTGTGTATTAGGCCTCACCATGTTTTATCATCTTCGAATCATTTCTTTATTTGTATTTTCATAGAAAGGCAAAATTCTTGTGGTACATTGTAATATGTCGGCGAAGTCTTCGCATTTAGGTAATTTCATAGGTAGGTTAAGTAATAAAACAAGAAGACAAAGGGTCATAAATTTTTATTATTTTTATTGTGCACTTATATTAAACATTCATCAGTATACAGATATACACGTTTGGATGTACAAAAAATATCTAATCCATATTAATAATCTTCACAATCTTTTTTTTTTAATATATAAAATTCTCGTGGCACAGTGCTTGCAAAAAAACTCGTCAAAGCCGGCTTGACCGATTTTTATGAAATTTTTGTTTTAAGTATATTTTATAGGTCGTAAAATATTTTTCATAACTGAGGTATAATCTACGAGTATATAAGAAAACGTTTTGCAGCGTATTTGAAACCCGTAGGTCTAAATTGTAAAGCATTTTTCGTGTCTTTTTTTTTAAACAAGTGAATATCCTATACCTTTAAACGAGCAATTCTTGTATATATATATATATTTCTATATAATCTGGATCTCGGAAACGGCTCAAACGATTTTCATGAAATTTAGTATACAGGGGGTTTTGGGGGCGATAAATCGATCTAGCTAGGATTTATTTTTAGAAAATGTCGAATTTACCAAAAAAAAAATGACTACTGCTGCCATCTATTGGCCACCGAGCGAAGCTCGGTCACCCAGATATTTTGAAATAAATTACTTATAGTGTCACGTCGGACGCGACCTAACAAAGCGTCCGTTACAGACCACCGCCACACAGCGCTCATCCCAGTGGCGCCCCCTCACGCCTTGAGCGCGGCGTCGAGCTCGGCGAGCTGCAGCGTGGCCTTCTTCAGCATGTCCGCCTGCTGCTGGCTGCTGTCGCGCAGCGCGGACAGGTTGTCGGCGAGCGACGCCACGCGGGACGTCACGCGCGCCCTCTCCGCTGACAGCAGCTCGTGGGCGCGGGAACCTATGTAAACCATAGAGATTAGAGAACTAAGGAAGCTCCATTCATTCATTCTAGCCTAGGTCTGTGTGACATGCGACGCCATGTTGAGCGCCAAGATTTGATGTCAAATGTTCGTGTTCTGTAAAGTGGCATTTAAGATAGCGTCAGCTAGGAAAGTAATAACTCATTAGAGTCCGGCAAGGCTCTTTTGGCACTTGAATGACATTGTCAGGGGGCGCTGTTTTAGAACAAAAGCAGCCAGAAAATAAAATCTCAATTTTACTTCAATTTTAGTTTTATTTCAGTTAATACTGAGCAATAACAACACAACATACACTAGCGATATGCCGACAGAGTGAACTATCAAACAGAATCACCAGATAGCGCCGTTAACTCTGATTTTGGCCACGTGCCAAAATAGCCTTGTCGCACTGTACTTTCCTAGCTGACGCCATCTTATGCGCCCTTTACAGATTAAAAATAGTCACGCTTATTTTGTAGACGGCGCGTATCCATTGATTCCTAGATCGGGCGACAATATATTTCAAATCAAATCATTTATTTTATCAAATACACCTAACTCACAGGTACTTGCCAAATGTCAGACGACCGCCACGTTTGGAAAGCAGTTATCGAGTTAAGAAAAGTCGTATGTTACAACTTTTGTTAGTTGTAATATAAATAATGTAAACAAGGCTTAGAATGATATGGTATAACCCGTTGATATATTAATTTTTTCATCTAATTAGTTTTACATTTACGATCAATTTTGTTTAGATGGTAATTAGCTAAAGACATATATATCATTTACTCCTGTGCCAGAAGGGTGCCAGGCACTGTTACGAACTGAACTGCACTTTATTGTGTCAGCGCTAGGGTCGCTATTTCTTTAAATCATCTTGCGGAGTAAGCCTTCCGTTAGCTACTATTCTCGTATTCCGAGGCTGTGCTTATTTGATGTAATAATAAATAAATAACTACCTAAGAGCGGTATGTACTCGCCGGCGCGTTCGCCGCGCACGTCCAGCGTGAACCACTCGTCCATGTCCGACTCCTCCGACGGGAACTCCTGCAACGATATTAAGGGCGATGGGTACCATCCGGGCGCGAAAATTCAAATTTTATTTAGTTTTTCACTCATAGTGGGCAAATTATACATTGAAGGCTAATGGCAAATTGTTTTGCGGTCACAACGTTTATGCATCTACATGTTTTTAACAAAAACTCTGCTCAACAATACTCATTTACTTCATATTGGTTCCCGATAGCTCGAAATCTGGGAAACTGCAAAAAATTATCTTTCGGGAACCAATATGAGATGAGTGGGAACTTTCGAGCAAAGTTTCTATTAAAAACGTGTAGATGCATAAAAAGTAGGCCCGCAAAATGCATTGCCATAAATGTACAATGTGTAGTTAGTCTAGTATATGCGAAAAACGAAATAAAAATTGAATTTCGCGGGCTGGTAGGGCCGCAACACCTTAAACACTGACTCCTAAGACAAGGGTTTTGGCTAGTTTGGGAGTCAGGGATTGTTCGAAATTGTAACCTTTTCTTTGGCTAATAAATTTGTTGTTTCATTTGATATACTGGTTTATAGACTAGCTGACTGGGGATGCATAAAGCAGGGAGGGCATCACACCAAACATATAAAACTTGTTGAATCTTGTATTGTAGACAGTGGCGTAACGTTCCTCAGCCAGGCCCCCCTCCCATGATTGTCTCCGGGCCCCACGCCTCCTTCAGCCCTTATCACCATAATTACCCATTCTCTCGTCCATCTTTTAATTCATTATCAACGTCAATTCTATAGGATTACCTCAGTCCTCAACCATTTATTTTACACCAGCTTTTGTTCGCGGCTTCGCCCGCGTGAATTTCGGTGAAAATTAGGGTTTTTTTAAATATCCCGTGGGAAGTATGGATTTTTCCGGGATAAAAAGTAGCCTATGTTTTAATCCGGGTTGTAAGCTATCTATGTTCCAAATTTCAGCCAAATCGGTTCAGTAGTTGCGGCGTGAAGGATTAACAAACATACACACTTACACACACACACACTTACACACAAACTTTCGCCTTTATAATATTAGTGTGATAGTGTGATATTAGTGTGATGACTGTCCAACAATTATTTTGTTGGTAAAACATTTCTATCTTGTAGAAACTATTATAGTGTCCAATAAAATATACATTTAAGATTTCGTGATAATTCACATTTTATAAGCCCATTTACTTTATCATTCTATTATTTGAAATTAATTTTTAAACTTGGCTAGACGTGGCTAGACTAAATCTGAGTAATCATATCAAACATTTATAAGTGTCTCCTGTCTGATAACCTTAACAAGTTCACTAATAATTTTTAACCTATATATAAATTATTTCAAAAGAAAAAAACAGGATATGACTGAAATACACATGTTAATACACAATAACGTTGGTTTTAATCAACTACATAAAAATTTGTTACAATGTATAATAGATACAAGATACAAAAGATACAAAAATACAATAGATATAATAGATACAAAACAAATAGATAATATTTGTAAACAAAGACTTATTTTGTAAGACAGCGATGATTGTGATTGATCTGATGGTGGTTGATGGTCTAGTGCTACAACAATATCTTCTTCTGCCTTCTAGCTTTCTTGGCAGCAAATGCCCTTATAATTTCATCTAAATTCACCTTTTTGGCTCTTTTGTTTTCTATGCTTAATAACGCAAGACTGCTGAGTCTTTCTTGGGCCATGGTATTTCGTAAATAATTTTTGAT
Source organism: Coenonympha glycerion (assembly GCA_963855885.1). Lineage (NCBI taxonomy): Eukaryota > Metazoa > Arthropoda > Insecta > Lepidoptera > Nymphalidae > Coenonympha > Coenonympha glycerion. Next base: position 2,312,830 of record OY979651.1, read on the forward strand.
GAGCTTTAACTTGGAGAAAGATCGCTCAGCACTGGCGACTGTTACTGGTAAAGTCAGGAAGAGAAGAAACGCTGTGCATAAGTCCGGGAAGCTAGACGTCATCCAGTAATTGTCCAAAAACAACAGTTCTGCTAGTTGCCGGATCGATGACAACTTCTCAATCTCTGGCCTTAGAGCTCCTGTAAAGGCTTTTAATTGAGAGCAAAGGTCGACACTTAAATCTTCTTCGTACTCATGTACTAGAATTTTTACATGTTTTGTGATTTCTGTGTCTTCTGTCTGTAACAAAAACGCTGGAGACAGCACTGCGAACAGTTTGCTGATTTCAGTCATTGCTTCAAATCTAAATTTCAACTGAGAAATAACTATGTCAAGAGTTGCATAAAAAACACACACTTTGAAGTTTTTTTCACTATCCAATAGTCGTTCATCTTGGCAAAGCTCGTCAAAGTGTTTTTTAACTTTTCTATTTCTTTTTTCGTCAAACTCGGGGCAAACTCCCCATTTCTCTGAGAGTTTAATGGCAGAGGCTTTTATTTCTTCAAAGTTATTTTTCATATTGATTAGTTTTTCTTTTGCTCTTTCTAACTGTGAAGCTGCCTCAAATAGATCATACCCTTCGTGTTGAAGGTTTTTTGATGCTACATTAATAGCTTCAAGGATGTTTGTTTGAATAACGACTTGAAAAACGAAAGAAAACTTCTCAAGCTGTTTCTTCAATCCCATCGCTTCGGCTCTTTCTTTGGGTTTTGTAGAAATAACAGTAAGTTTAGCTAAAGCTTTCATGACATCTACATAGCAGTGGCTAAGTGCTTTTAGTGAATCAGTTCTGGAGGCCCATCTGGTGGGGCAAAGCTTCTTTAAAGATCGAGAAGACGAAGAGAGAAGGTCCCATCTTTTACTGCTTTGACTAAAAAAGACAAAGAGTTGTTCAAGGATTCCAAAAAATGAAACATTTTCAGGGATACTGGCCATGGCATCATTTGCTACCAAATTCAAATTGTGTGCCGCACAGTGCACAAATTTAGCAGTTCGCTGTTTATCTAAAATTCTGGTTTTTACTCCAGTGTAAGCTCCAGACATTGTAGCTGCGCCGTCATATCCCTGTCCTCTGCATTTAGTAAGTGGAATATTGTTCTCTTGAAGACTAAGTAGAATTTCTTCTTCCAATCCACCTGCTGATTGATCTTCCACCACTTTGAACCCTAAGAAACTCTCATTTATCACTAATGATGTAGATTTGCCTGAGGAATCTTTAGGTATTGTCACATATCTAATTATCGTGGACAATTGGTCTTTCTTGGTGATGTCTGGAGTGGTATCAAAGATCATTGAATAAAACATTGCATTGTTGATATCTCTTACTATATCGGTTTTAACCTTATCACTTAGAACCTGAATCAGTTCATTTTGTATGGTCGGGCTAAGATACTTTTGATTTTTATTTTCACTCAACAGTTCATTTAACACGGGATCATATTCCGCTAAAAGTTCTATTATTGCCAGAAAATTGCCACTGTTAGTTTTTTCAATCTGTTCTCGATGGCCTCTAAAGGCCAAGTTACATGACGCAAGAGTAAGTGTTACATTAACTATTCTATGTAACACTTTGTACCATTTGGTTGTCTCCTTTTCAATTTCATTTATGAAGCTAGTATCGATTGTTTTTTGTTTAACCCAAAGATTAAGCGTGACGCAAGCTTCCAAGTGAGAACTGCTACTTTCGTGCTCTTTAATTTTTTTCCCAATACCTTCCCAGTACCTGACACCATTCACCCAGTTATTGTGGTAGTGAGGTGAGGATCTGTCAGCAAAAAGCCAGCATGGATGGCAGTACACGTAGTCTTCCTTTAAGGAGTAACATAGCCAATCTCTCTGAATACACATGCCGGTCTTAGTCCTTATTTCATAATATGCTTTAGAAAAATGCCTATTTTTCTGTTTCGGGTCTTTTGGAAAAGGGCCCATGGGTTTGCATGGGCCATGACGCACAATAAGCTGCTTAGTTAAGTCATCAACGTTTTCTGTAAAATGGGCCCGGTCAGTGGGAAATATATTATTTAAATTAAAACTAGAAACTGGCTCAATGTAACATTCTGTTTGTTCGGTCCCTTTAACCGGGCCTGATGGAATTTCCTTTATTTCAATATCTCGACTTGTACTACAATAACTGGAACAAGGCAATACCTCGGAACTAGATGGATCTTCAGTAGCACAACGATCAATATTTTCATTGGGCTTTAGATCCAAGGTCAGTCTAGATGTTGAAGGTGATAAGTCGGAACTAGAGAAACCGTCATCAGTAGAATGATCAATATTTTCTTCGGGCTTCGGAGTGTCTGAAGTCAGTTTGGATGTCGAAGGTCGTAAGAAATTGTCCAATTTGGTCATTTTAGACTGTTTCTTACTTTCTTCCACCTTCTTTTTCTTTTTTGCGCTCCACTTAGGTGTTTGTAGGGCTTCATCACTACAACTGCTTCTTTACACACGCACACTCAATAGTCAATACGATAAAAGCTCACTTTAGAAACGACTCTTTACACACGCACACTCAATAGTCAATACGATAAAAGCTCACTTTATAAACGACCGTCAAAATTAGAAAATTGAGACTCGCACTGAATAGGCGCAACGCACGTCATGCAAGTGTCAAACGCTGCACTGCACTAAGTGAAGATGGCTTGAGTAGAAGGTGGCGGGGGGAGTGGGAGGGGAGTTGTGTAGTGCGAGGAGTGGGCGAGAGGCCCGCTTCGGCCCGGCGCCCTACTCCGCGCTAGCCAGCTTGTTTCGTCACAGGGCAGACGCAAACGCAACCAGATCGTGCTGCAACCATACTCCTACTATAAATCGAGTTACGTTTTCACTTGCCTATACTAAACATTTTAACCAGGCAATATATTATTACCAGAAAATTACCATAAAATTAGTTTTTACTATCAATTGGTTCATAACAAGATAAAGTGAAAAATAAAAGGTTCAACACCCGGGCCCCCAGACCGCGCGGGCCCCCCCCCAATGGAGGGGCTGGGGGGGTGTACGTTACGCCACTGATTGTAGATCATTACAGAAGTTTTAATTAATAAGTAAATCAATGTATATGTACGTGTATATGTCTATCTACGTCGTCAACTCACGTCGTAGAGGCTGTCGTCGTCGTCGTCGGAGCAGGAGTCGTCGGGCACCTCCTCGTCCATCCGCTCCGGGCGCATGATGCGCTGCCGCGACTCGCGCGCCCTCTCGCGCTCCGACTGATAGGTCTATTACGTCAACTCACGTCGTAGAGGCTGTCGTCGTCGTCGTCGGAGCAGGAGTCGTCGGGCACCTCCTCGTCCATCCGCTCCGGGCGCATGATGCGCTGCCGCGACTCGCGCGCCCTCTCGCGCTCCGACTGATAGGTCTATTACGTCAACTCACGTCGTAGAGGCTGTCGTCGTCGTCGTCGGAGCAGGAGTCGTCGGCACCTCCTCGTCCATCCGCTCCGGGCGCATGATGCGCTGCCGCGACTCGCGCGCCCTCTCGCGCTCCGACTGATAGGTCTATTACGTCAACTCACGTCGTAGAGGCTGTCGTCGTCGTCGTCGGAGCAGGAGTCGTCGGGCACCTCCTCGTCCATCCGCTCCGGGCGCATGATGCGCTGCCGCGACTCGCGCGCCCTCTCGCGCTCCGACTGATAGCTCTATTACGTCAACTCACGTCGTAGAGGCTGTCGTCGTCGTCGTCGGAGCAGGAGTCGTCGGCACCTCCTCGTCCATCCGCTCCGGGCGCATGATGCGCTGCCGCGACTCGCGCGCCCTCTCGCGCTCCGACTGATAGGTCTATTACGTCAACTCACGTCGTAGAGGCTGTCGTCGTCGTCGTCGGAGCAGGAGTCGTCGGGCACCTCCTCGTCCATCCGCTCCGGGCGCATGATGCGCTGCCGCGACTCGCGCGCCCTCTCGCGCTCCGACTGATAGCTCTATTACGTCAACTCACGTCGTAGAGGCTGTCGTCGTCGTCGTCGGAGCAGGAGTCGTCGGGCACCTCCTCGTCCATCCGCTCCGGGCGCATGATGCGCTGCCGCGACTCGCGCGCCCTCTCGCGCTCCGACTGATAGCTCTATTACGTCAACTCACGTCGTAGAGGCTGTCGTCGTCGTCGTCGGAGCAGGAGTCGTCGGGCACCTCCTCGTCCATCCGCTCCGGGCGCATGATGCGCTGCCGCGACTCGCGCGCCCTCTCGCGCTCCGACTGGAAGTCCTGCAACATTTTTAAATGGCAATGGCAGGCACGGTCTTTCCCACTACCTACAACTTAGGCTCCATCGAATCAAGAGTGAATAGGCATTTCCTAGGCAAGCGCGCTCCTTCTTATTCTTAGACTGTATCATCACTTTCCATCAGGTGTGATCACAGCGCTTCGGGTATTTTCGAGATAGGCAAAAAACATATCACCACCACTTTTTTTTACACATTTTACAAATAGGTTATTTAGTAAGGGCTGCGTATAAATTGAACCCTGTGCAGAACATATTATTGAGCAAGAAAACATAACGTCTATTTCATCGGGAAATACCACACAAGTCAGCACAAACCTCATCAAAATCGAAAGCATCCTCCTCCTCAAGGAATTCGTCTTCATCAATGATCTCCTCAGGTTCCGCTCTCGTCTTCACTTCCTTTTCTTTGACGAAACTCTTGGGGACCTCCTTTACTTTCTGCGGTCCTGGTACTTTCTTCGGCGTGTCCTTACTTTGTGAGGGTGCGGAACCCTTTATTTTCGTGATGGTTATTTCGGGCTTCAATTTCGGCAGCGGTGTTGATGTTACTGGACGTTTTTCGGGAGCTGAAACAAAAAAACCGGCCAAGTGCGAGTCGGACTCGCGCACCGAGGGTTCCATACCATAAAAGAAGTAAAACATTGAAAGAATCACTTTTGTTCATGAATTTACGAGTATAATTTACATATCGGCACTTTTGTTGGCGAACCGCAAACGTAACTTTGTTTTTGGCGAATTATTGTTATTATCAAAAAAAGTATATTAGTTAGCGAGTTGATTTTATTTTTCCTGTAAAATATACGTTAACTTCTATTGATCATATTTATTTCAGATTCTTCGATTGGTAAACTTCGGAGATAAAGGGGGGGGAACGGTATTTTTTTCGACAGTTTGCCCAATAAATCAAAAACTATTAGGCATAAAAATAAATAAAAATTAGTTTTAGTATACACAAGTCACGCCCTTTCATATGATACCCCACTCAATATTGTAATCACATTTTGAAAATTTGTCGACCCGGTTTTCCCCCCCTTTTTAAATAGAAATAAAAACAATTTTCAAATTTTTACGATTGTTATGACGTCGGGTCACTATTACCTATAACTATTCTTAATTTCAAGTCGATAGCTTGAATAGTTACTGAAATAATCGAGTGTGACAGACGGACGGACGGACGGACGGAGAAAGTCTCACCATAAGGGTTCCATTTTTACCAAATTGGTATCATCATCATCATCATCATGGATTTAAATCGCTAGATGAGTGTCTTGTGTGAGACACGTTGTCATCTCACACACACAGCGACATAAGATATGGTGATATAGCGATCCTTTACTCTTAAACGAAATTTGCACTTGCGTTCTCTGTCACACAGTCGCACACTATTACATCATGCTGAGGACACTCAGTATGTTTATGGAATTATAATCAAATCGAAATTTTTATTTATTTTACTCATTTTATAAAAACAATATTGAATAATAATTAAAAATGTGAAAAAAAAAAACAAATGAAATGACAAATAAGTTATAAGCAATATCGGATAGTGACGTCACTATCACTCATGTCATAGTAACTCCACATAACTGTACAAAGTTTCGGTTTTCGTTTCGTCTTTCTAAAAATAAAAAAAATATTTATGTGTCAAAAAACTTTCAAATAAAAAAAAGTATCCTCCCCGGCGGGGAATCGAACCCCGGTCTCCCGCGTGACAGGCGGGGATACTTACCACTATACTACCGAGGATGTTATCTCATCAAATGAAATTACCAGTCTATTACAACGAAATATATCTTAATAAAGATAACGGCAAAATATTTCGATTGTTATTTTCGTCAAAGTGGTTGTAATCCTCGGTAGTATAGTGGTAAGTATCCCCGCCTGTCACGCGGGAGACCGGGGTTCGATTCCCCGCCGGGGAGGATACACTTTTTTTCATTTTGTTGTTGTTAAATGCGAAAGTAAATCTGTCTGTCTGTTACGCTTTCACGCTTAAACCACTGAACCAATCTTGATGAAAATTGGAACATAGATAGACTAGAGATTGGGAAAGGACATTTTTTTTTATCCCGAAGGTTCCCGTGGGATTTCCGATCCAGATCCAAAAATAGCTATAACAATAATTTATAGCTAGAGATTATTATAGCTTTGTTTGAAAGTAGGAATAACTGTGTTAGAAAAGGGAGCGCAAACGAGATGTACATAAATTAATATTTTGATCTGAGGATATACCCTCCTGTATATATTTTCCCTATTTTAAGCAACGAATATATAATATTACTAACGTATTTGAAGGTTGCCTGGCAGAGATTGCTACTTAGCATTAAGGCCGCCTTTTGTACTAATTAATATATATTTACTTCTTAGATATAGTATTATGTTTTGTGGTGTACAAATAAAGTGTTAAATAAATAAATAAATACCTTATTTATTATGTTAAAGTGGGTCTGTGAGGTACCAGGAGTACAGAATCTTATGAGAGTATCTATAGAAGATTGCTCACCTCTGCGCACAGTGAACATTGCCTTGGTGACGCTCTTCTTAGATTAGTATTATGTTCCTTAGTTTAGTATTATGTTTTGTGGTGTATACAAATAAAGTGTTAAAAAATAAATAAATAAATAGCTTATTTATTGTGTTAAAGTGTGTCTGTGAGGTACCAGGAGTACAGAATCTAATGAGAGAAGATCGCTCACCTCTGCGCACAGTGACCATTGCCTTGGTGACGCTCGCTATGGAGTCCCGCGCACGCGGTTGCTTGCTCGTGCTTTTGGCGGCGAAGTTGCCCCTTCGACTGCGACTCACGAACATTTTCTTCATAGTTTCGCCCTCGTCTGATGACTGAAACCGATTATATCACTGCATCCGTGAACAGTGCGATAACAGTAATGCTCGTTTTCACCAACACTTTAAGAAACGCCTAAGCCGATAGGTGACAGTTTTCACTTACAACAACTGTCGCCCTTAGGTCGCGTTTTTATAAACATTTTAAGGCCCGGTTTCCACCGGTGCGGAGCGGAGCGGTGTTTGAGTAACCAATCAGATGAAGCCATTTTGACATCTACTCTACCCTCAGTTTGGGAGATGTTAAAATGACGCATTCTAATTGGTTACTCAAACACATGTCCGCTCCGCTCCGCACCGGTGGAAACCGGGCCTTAGTCTAAAACTAGACTCTTAAAATGTTGATGAAAACGATTATAACAATTGACCTCTGCTCTAGACAGGGCGAACCGCGCGAAAAAATGTCGCCAGTTTATCGGTGTCATTAGTACCAACAGTATAAGGTCACGCGGTAGTTCGCTCAGCGGCCACCTATAGTATTTTGACAGTTGGCGCGTAGATTGCTTGTATGAAAAAGGTTTACGTACATCGTTCGGATGCGTTTGATCGTTTGACGACCTCCGTGGCGCAAGGGATGCACGCTCGGATTCGAGTGGGAGGTCGCGGGTTCGATTCCCGCCACGGGCCACTTTGGAATTTTATAATTTCTAAATTGGCTCAGGTCTGGGTGGCTAGATACCACCCTACCAGCAAAGACGTACCCGCCAAGCGATTTAGCGTTCCGGTACGATGCTGTGTAGAAACCGTTGGGGTGACATAACTTACCCCTACCAAGTTAGTAGGCTAAATGATGTAGCCGAAGATCCTACTACCAAGGTAGTAGGATCTTCGGCTACATCATCACTTACCATCAGGTGAGATCGCAGTCAAGTACTAACTTGTATAGCGTAAAAAATGCCCATATCTTGAGGTTAGTAATCAGTGAGTATAACTTTATTACCTCTCGGATGTTAGTCACAAGCCAGAGGCGCGTTAGCTTATTTTGTTGTTTTGGGGTTCCGCCTCAAAAATATTGGTCAAATGCGAGGGTTCCGTATAGTTGCCGGCAAATAACTTTTTAATTACTGTTATTGCCAGATTCATCTTATCATCTCAACCCGTTTTTACGTCCCACTGCTGGGCACGGGTCTCCTCTCAGACTGAGAGGGGTTTGGCCATAGCCCACCACGCTGGCCTAGTGCGGTTTGGCGGGCTTCACACACCTTCGAGAACATTTTTGTGAACTCTCAGGCATGCAGGTTTCCTCACGATGTTTTCCTTCACCGGTAAGCAAGTGATATATAGTTTCCTAAAACGCACATAACTCGGAAAAGTCAGAGGTGTGTGCCCAGGATTCGAACCTGCGACCTTCTTATGAGAGAGGCAGAGGTCAGAACCACTGAGCTATCATTGCCAGATTAAAATAAATAAAATAAAAAATAAACTTGACAAGATTCGATAGATACGTAAAATATGCGCTCTCTGTCTAAAGACAAAGGATACAATGTTGTAAAAAAGTAATTGTTGTACGGGAGACCCCCTTAAATATTTATTTTATTTTAAATGAAATAATATAACTAAATAGTACTTGAACATTTGAAGCGATTACCTTTTACCGTTATTAAGATGGAGCAAAAACAAGCAAAAGAATCACGTTTTTAGTATGGGAGCCCCCTTAAATATTTCATTTATTCTATTATTTGGTGTTGTTGTTATATCGGCAACAGAAATACATTATCTGTGAAAATTTCAAGTCTGTAGCTAACACAGTTCAAGGGATACAGCCTGGTGATAGACGGACGAACGGACAGCGAAGTCTTAGTAACAGGGTTCGTTTTTTAACCTTTGGGTACAGAACCCCTTTATACAACGAAACCCTTATAAGATGACTTTGTTGTCAGTCTGTATGTCACGACCCTTTGTTTAAGTAAATTTTAAAGAGGCAAGTAGGCAGGACAAAATTAGGCCGCCAAACTCAAATTTTATTCAGTTCTTCGCAAATAAAGGAGATTTAAGATACTCAAGAAAACTTACCCCCGTATCGCTGTCTCTTTCGCTCACTGCTTCAGGAACCGCCTTGGTGGGGAGTTTCTTCAAAATAGATTTCTTGGCAACCTTTAGTCTGGTCACTCGACTTCTGTCCTGCAAAAGAAAAAGTTATATACAGGGTTATTTTAAAAGTACCAAATCGCTCTCGGCCTGTAGTTATTTACATTAACAACAACAACTTTTGTTCTACGACTTTTTTTTAACTCGATATTTTGAGAAATATCAAATTTTCAACATTTTACACAGATACTCTACCCGTAACTACTCTTTACACTGTACATGTATACCTACGTGCTACATTAGCCACGCGGCCGGCGCGCGGCGCGCGAATCTCGACCCTATCTTACGGTCACTGACCCGACTACGCGACGTTGTTCATAATGATAATACATACCTACTAATATCTGGGTGACCGAGCTTTGCTCGGTGGCCAATAGATGGCAGCAGTAGTCATATTTTTATTTTTTTTTGGTAAATTCGACATTTTCTAAAAATGAATCCTAGCTAGATCGATTTATCGCCCCCAAAACCCCCTGTATACTAAATTTCATGAAAATCGTTCGAGCCGTTTCCGAGATCCAGATTATCTAGAAATATATATACAAGAATTGCTCGTTTAAAGGTATAAGATAAGATATGGTTGAACACAGTGTAATGCCACTTTACAGAAATAACATGAGTTATTATTTTTTTGTATGAAATAAATTACCAGTCCAGAATTTTGAAAAGTCGTAAAACAAAAGTTGTTAGTGTCAATGTAAACAACTACAGGCCGAGAGCGATTTGGTATTTTTTACATAACCCTGTATATTAGAAAGAAGGATAATTATTCTTACTTCAAATATGTACTCGTCGTCGTCGCTGGAGGGCGCGGGCCGGCTTCTCTTCTGTTCCGCTCTCTTAACTTCTTTCTTGTTCTTTTGCCCGTCTTCACCCAGCATGCGCTGAAAAAATAACAATATTCCATAAATCAAACATCATTTTTACATCATTTTAGTTTTCTGCACTCCGTCTCCAACTTCTCCACTTTTGATACTGAACCCTATTTTTAGGGTTCCATACCAAAATGGTAAAAATGGAACCCTTATAGTGAGATTTTCTCCGTCCGTCCGTCCGTCCGTCCGTCCGTCTGTCACACTCGATTATTTCAGTAACTACTAAAGCTATCGACCTGAAATTTGGAATAGTTGTAGGTAATTGCGGCGCGCCGGCATTGCAATCATTAAAAATTGAAAATCTTTTTTATTTTTATTTAAAAAGGGGAGAAAACCGGGTCGTCAAAATTTCAAAATGAGATAACAATATTGAGTGGGGTATCATATGAAAGGGCGTCACTTGTGTATTCTAAAACCGATTTTTGTTTATTTTTATGCCTGATAGTTTTCGATTTATTGGGCAAACTGTCGAAAAAAATACCGTTCCCCCCCCCCCCTTATCTCCGAAGATTACCAATCAAAAAATCTGAAATAATTATGATCAATAGAAGTTAACGTCTATTTTACAGGAAAAATAAAATCAACTCGCTGACTAATATACTTTTTTTGATAATAACAATAATCCGCCAAAAACAAAGTTACGTTTGCGGTTTGCCAACAAAAGTACCTTACATGTAAACTATACTCGTATATTCATGAACAAAAGTGATTCGTTCAGTGTTTTACTTCTTCTATGGTATGGAACCCTCGGTGCGCGAGTCCGACTCGCACTTGGCCGGTTTTTTATTCTATACAAGTTAGTACTTGACGGCTTGGAGGCTTCGGCCGTGACTAGTTACTACCCTACCAGCAAAGACGCACCGCCAAGCGATTTAGCGTTCCGGTGCGATGCTGTGTAGAAACCGACGGAGTGAGTTTACTTACCCCTTTCAAGTTAGTACGATAACATCTTCGGCAGCATCATCACTTACTTATTGAGATCGCAGTCAAGTACTAACTTGCATAGTTTAAAAAAACCGGCCAAGTGCGAGTCGGACTCGCGCACCGAGGGTTCCATACTATCAAATAAGTAAAACGTTAAAATAATCACCTTTGTCCCTTGAATTTACGAGTACATATAATAATTTACAAGTAGGTACTTTTGTTGGCGAACCGCAAACGTAACTTTGTAATGATATTTTATATTATTATAGTGTTTTTACACTCTTAGGAAATTATTCCTATAAATTTTAATATGCATCAAAATTTCACTCGCGGTGGGACTCGAACCCAGGTCCCCCAGCTATCGCAGCTGGGTGCTCAACCAACTGAGCTACGCGAGACTCACGTACGACGTGACGTGACGTGACGAGACGTGGTGAGACAGTCTCACGTAGCTCAGTTGGTTGAGCACCTAGCCGTGATAGCTGGGGGACGTGGGTTCGAGTCCCGCCGCGAGTGAAATTTTGATGCATATTTAAATTTATAAACATAACTTTGTTTTTAGAGGTTTAGGGGAGAGGGGTGAGGGGGGGGGGGGGGGCGGGACCCCTTGCAATGACGGCGCGCCGCAATTACCTACAATTATTGGAAGTTTCAGATCGACAGCTCTAGTAACTACTAAACTGAACTGAAATCATCGAGTGTGACTGACGGACGGACGGAGAAAGTCTCACCATAAGGGTTCCATTTTTACCCTTTTGGTATGGAACCCTAAAAAGTCAATAAATTCAAGGACGTAAAGCGGTGATCACTTACCAGCAGCTCGTCGGTGTCGTTTCCGTCGTCGCCCGAGCGTTTGGGCGACGCCTCCACGTCGCTGTCTTCGTGTTTGACCGGAGCTTTCTGTGGTTTTCTCACGAGGAATTGCGACAGCTCGTCGGACTGGTCTCCCTTTAAACCAAGATAATATAAGGTTGAGTACAAAGAGTCTACCCGCCAAATTCTAGATTTTTTTATTAGTATACTTTTACAAACCACAGACTCCGGGTCTATGCCCTTTTTGATATAATTATTATTTTGTTATTTAAGGCGAAATCAACGACTCTGCCCGCGAAATTCAAAATTTTCATGGTTTTTTGCAATTTATACGCTAATTACACATCAGAGGTTGGCAGGCAATTTGCGGGAATAGCAGTATCATCTTTACATGATTATATCAAAATCTTTGCATAAAAATGTCTATCCTAGGAAATTAGTCCGAGTATCAAGTTTTATGTGATAACTCTCAAATCTCAAACTAATTTCTTTAACTCGACACTTTCAAGCAGAGATTTTTATATAAACACGTGAAGATGATATTGGGATTCCCGCAATTTGACTGTCATAAGCGTATTATGTCTTATTAACGAAAAAATCGCGAAAAACCACATCAAAATTGAATTTCGCGGGCTCCTCCCGTGGTGTGCTCCTTAATGCACATCTCACAAACATTTTCAGTGGTGGGAATCGAACCCACGACCTCCGACGCAAGAAGTAGGTCGTTAAATTTGAAAAAGCTTGATTTACCTGCTGAGAATTTTCAAAGTCATCCAAAGTCTGTTCGATGTCTTTGTCTAGAGTTTTTTTCATTGCACCCATATCCTGCATTTCGGAATCTTGCACCGGTAAGTTATCTTTGATGTCCGAGTTATCCATAACATTCGAGTTACCCTGACCATCCAAGTTGTCCGTAACACATGCGTCATCCTCAGCATTCGTGTTATCAGATGCGCGTGATTCATCTTGAGTCATTGTAACATCCTCAGTTTGAGAGTCTTCCAAAGCCTGTGTTTCTTTTATATCCTCAGTCGCGTCTTCTTGTGTGCCAGAGCTATCCAAGTTTTCCTGAGGCCAAGTTCCCGAGTTATCTAACGCGTGCGTGTTATCCAAGTTATCTTCAATGTGTTCTGAGATATCCTGTGTAAAAGTTTGAGAGTTCGTTGGGACATATGAGTCATTGGCATCTGTGTTATCCTGCGAGTTATCTTGCACGATTGAGTTATCCTGGACGTTCGAGTTATCCTGGAAGTTATCTGGAGCGTCTTCGTCGTCGTCAGGTAGACTCGGCGTGGTGTCTCCCCCCTGACTCGCGCTCATGTTTAAGTCGCTTTTGTCTTGATTGGCCTGTAAGTGTGATAACACTAATGTTTTAAAGTTTGTTTTTAACTTGAGATAGATTATACACACACACATGTGGAATATAAATCCTATGTGAAAATATAATCTTGGATTTATGGAACCTGCAGAATAGGCAAAAAACTTAATTTCTCAAGTTAATATTTGACTGCGAACTCCTCTGATGGTAAGGGATTTTGCAACCAAAGATGTTATGGAACTAAATTGGAATGGGTATGAAGACTTAGAAGCTTACTTAGGATTATTATCATAGTGCAGTGTGCCTTATGACATTGTATGCACTGTATTTGATATTGGCAGGTTTAAAAGTAAATAAAGAAAAAGTTATAAGACTAACCCAATATTATAATCCTGCTTAGATAGAGATAGCTATATCGGATAATGACTTCACTATGACTCATGCCAAAGTGACTCCACGTATCTAAATACAAATTTTCGTTCATCAATTCAAGTGCTTGTAAATTTTGATTTCCTCGTTGCATAAGAATTTTATTTTAAATGAATGTCATTATTTCTAACCTATTTAGTCTGCCTATGACTGAAAACAATGTGCATCGAAATTATCGTGTCAGCGGTAGTCGCTCCCATAGCTCAATTGGTAGAGCGCCCAGTCGCGATAGCTGGGGGTACGGGTTCAAGTTCCGTTTGGCAGCGATAATTTTGATACACGTATAATTTATAATTTCTAACCTAGCTTACAATTAAACAATTTTTTTTTTTTATAAAGTACCATATTGAACTCACAGTCTGATTGCAGTCATCGTCGGTGAGGATGCCCTCGCTCAGCCACTCCTCCTGGCCCTCTTCCAACTCTTCATCCTGCTCATTGCCAGGGATCTGCAACAAAGCTTTGTTCTACTTGCTACAAGTTTGGACACAACCGCATCTGATGTTAAGAGGATTTTTTGTGGAATTTTTAGATCTTCAAATCACTCCTTGGATTATGAGCTGATGTTTTGAATGAGAGGGGGTACAGATGATTTCCCCAGTGGGAACATCCCCCTTAGGGACTACAAATAACGTCACACGTTAAGGGGGATGGAGTGGGACGACGAAGTGTGTCCTAAACGTGACGTCACATTTCAAAAACATGAATTTTAAATTTGAAAGGTATCCAGCAGGGCTAGCATGCGCGCGTAGAGATATGTCTCTCTATTTTTGTCGCTCTCTTTTCTCTTTCCGATTTATATTGATAGACAGAGAAAATACAAAACAAAGACAAAAGATAGGCAGGTCACTAAAAATTTCTTAAATAATGCTTTTTTATGCCATTAAGTGACTACTCGTAGAAATTGACATTATTGAGAAAGTTACCTATTTGTGGTTGGAATCTATTGGAAAAGGGCACTGTTGCTGTGGAGAAACACCACTTCTGGTGTGCGTTTTCTGCTTAGGCAGCTCTTTCTCTCATCGAGGATGGCCTCTCGCTTGGAGAAAGCTCTCTCGCACTGCACCGACGAGACTACAATGTGACTATGCTCAGAAAACAATTCAGCCAGATGCGGATACAACACTGCATGAGTTTTCCACCAGGTTATGGGGCAAGCGTCTCTCCCAGCGACCTCTTCATGCAGAAACATGTCAACTTCACCCTTCGCTTTTGCAGACAGGTCATCAAAGGAGGTCACCGCTGCTATGTTTCTGTCAAATTTGCCCCATATTGAAATCCGTTCAGATTCTTCCATGGAAGAACTGGACAAAGGGTTGGTATTTTTCTGTAAGTGCGAAAACGTCTCCAATTCTTTGTTCACTTTGGTGGATGCTTCATGAAAAGTTGTTTCAGATATATTCTTATCGAATTTGCCCATATTCAAAATTGCTTTCGATTCTTCCACAGTTGAAATTGATATGTTTGCCATTGTTTTATGTTTTCCTTGCATTTTGTATTTAACAAGTTCTATAACATGCTCTTTGATTAAACACGCACGTTTTGTTCGCTCACATGTTTCATCCTGAGTATCATTTACTGCAGAGTGGTCTAAAAATGCGTGAATTTTGAATCGTGGATCCAGAAACGTGCATACACCAAGAAGCATGTTATCTTCAATTTCGTGTTTGGGAAAATGTGTTTCCAATCCGTCTTCCAATGCCTGGAGAAATGTTGACACCATGATGGGCACAGACTTTTCTTTCATTACATTTATGACATTTTTCAAACCGTCCACTATGACAATGGCTAAGCTTGCTGTCAGATACTGTGTGTCACACATGACTCTTGAAGCCTCTTCGAACGGTTGCAAGATCATGCAAACATGTTTTATTGCTTCCCAGACATCTGTTGATAACGCTGGCATATCACCAATGCTTGGTATGACTTCTTGTACAGCCCTCTGGAGTTTTATGAACCTCTGCAGCATGTAAAAGACAGAATTCCATCTTGCAGGAGAAGACTCTATTAATAGAAGGGGCTGTGATCTCTTTTCTATGTCTGTCTGATATTTTAAAAGAGCTTCTGTGTCATCCTCGCTCTTTTTGAAGTGGGAGACTATTTGCTTCACTTGGTCTAGTATGAAATCGATGTTTCCGAATGCATTTTCCACTGTTAGACTCAACTTGTGAAGAAAACAACCAAACCAGGACCATTCATTGATTTCTACAGCACTTCTGATATCGGGAGACTTTTTGGACACAGCAAGTGCAATTTTGTCTTTAATGTTATATTCTTGTGCCATATTTTTCAGAGACGTAGCTATAGACTCAGCCGGGTGGGAGCGGCTGATTTGTTCACAATGCAGCATAACTGTTAGCAGTTTGCAATCCTTCTTGAAATGAGCTGTCACAGAAAAGTACTGGTTCATTGCAACAGACGTCCAAGTGTCAATAGTGATACAAACATTTTCCGCTTGCTGCACCAACGCTTTTACATGTTTTTTACACTCTAAATACTTTTCTGGGATCAATGTTTTGGATATCGACTTTCTGTCGGGTAGCTCATAACTTGCATTCAGTGCTTTAGCTAAATTCCTGAATCCCTGATCTTCCACAATTGAAAATGACTGGTAGTCCTGTGTTATCATGTCAACTAACGTCTTGTCTATCTGGTTCTTATCTTGTGCATCTACTGTGCTGGGAATAACAAGAAGAATGTCATTTGGTTGATGCCTACGTTTCAGGGCTTTCAAAGATGTTTTAGTTTGAAGATTTGTAGAGGTATTATTTAAAGACGTTTGTATATCTTGAGCCCGAGCAACCTGTGAGTGTTCAATTTCCCTAGCTATATCTGTGTCTGTAGTATCCTTTTCCAGTTTAATCTTCATCTGCACAGGAGTGCTGCTGCGATAGTCAGATTGTGTGTCTGTACATAGCCCTGCCGACCGAAGGACCTGCTCTAACTGCTGCGAGCCTAGTACTTCTGCCGCTTGTTCTCCCAACGACAGCAAGTCTTCATAAGCATCGTTACTATTACTATCTTCATTATTAATAATTTCCTCACTTTCTGCTTGCTGACGTAATAAATCTTTGTACGCTCTCCTATGTTTGTACATCAAATGTTTTATCAAATAAGATAAGGTTGATTTATAAGAATATACGTTTTTGCACACTATACATTGCGCACGTGATGACGTCCCTGGGATTTTTTTGTAATGATCCCATATTGTTTTTTTAATGCTTTGGCACGGTGTTATAATCTGTGGCTCTGGTGATGGGAGATCAGCCTCTGCGCGAGGGGAGCTGGGCTCTCTTGTTTGTCTAACAGATGATAGCTCATCATCAGCTGTCTCATCACTATCGCTTTTTCCATCATCTTTACCCATTTGTTGTAATAAATTCCGGAACACCCTCTGATGCCTGAACCTTAAATGTTTCCTCAAATTAGATGTGGTAGTTTTATAGGAATACTCTTTATTGCACAGGATACATCTGGCATGTGACGTCCCTGGTATTTTTTTGTAATGATTCCATATTGCTGAAGCTCGCTGTCGTGGCATATTGGTGTATGACCCTGAGGTCTGATCAACTAGCTCCCTCTGCGGAGACCTGGACCTGTCTTCCACCTGTTCCTCTGGTACCTCCAGACCTTCAGATGTATTGTCACTGTCAATATTGACATGATTGTCAGTTTTTGCACGTGCAATCGCAGTATATGACAAACTGCGGTACGCGTTATTCAAATGTTCTTTCAAATTGATATGTTTTGTAAAAGACAATCCGCGATACGCGCCTTTATGTTTAGAATTCAAATGTTTTTTCAAATTGGTTGTGGTTGATCTATAAGAATACTCGTGTTTGCACCTGATGCACCGAGCACTTGCCAGCTTTCCTGGTACTTTTTCGAAATGCTCCCATATTGAGGACATTCTGATGGCAGTCACGAAGAATACAGTGAGTGGTTGACTCTAATCACCAAGGAATTTAACCACTATATTATAACGTCACTTCTTGGCATGAGCTTAGCACAAATAACTCACGTAGTGATTATAATATACTCTTTGAAATAACTCTTGTTAATTTTAAATTTACTACTAAAAATAACACAAAGCGATATTGACTACAAAAACAACAGTAACGTTAGTAATCAGTGAAAAAGTTATTTTAATATTGCTGTGAAATAACTCAAAATCACTGCAGTCTACTGTGCAGTGTGCTTTTTCGCTTGTTTTTAGCTCGGCCGCAGGCGTCGCGCTCGCGTCACCTTGGACAAAATGGCGGCACCGAAAATCGCAATGAAAGATTGTAGCACCGAATCTGAGCACCGAATCTTGACCGAATCTAATTTTAGTTAATTTTTATAACAAGTGTGTCCATCACGAAGTTCGCAAAATGGTTGCGTAAATGAGCCTATAAACACAGTGACAATGAAAACTGTGGAGTGTATAAAAACGCGTTTTAATCCAATAACTTATATCACTTAAAATATTTCACTTTTCAGTTGTGTTCCAAATAAAATCAAAGTAGTCTAAGCTTCAACTTGTTGATGATAAGATTCAATTTTGATTGCTCTCTAGCTGTGACACTTTCTTTTGTCTCTTTCGCACGTCTTTTTCAGCCATTGATCTATGTTTCGGCATCATCGTTTTTTATCTGCTCGCGTGAATCGATCACGTGATAATAATTATAACGATCACGATTCACGAACAGTGTACGTGATATATCATTCGGTTACATTATTAACTTAAATTATGACTGTTACTAATAATAATTAACAATCACAAAGTAATGCACGAACTAATTCCAAATTCTTATTCTGCTACAGAATACAGTTCCTCAACTGAAGAACAGACTGAAATAAGTAGGTGCCTAGGGAGAAATCAGATCAGAATACAAACTACAAATGGATGAATGGATTATGGTCGGTAGTTACTTAGTTATTTACTATTTTACGCAAAAACTACAGGACCGATTTGGCTGAAATTTGGAATGGAGATAGATAATAGATAGATAAGCCTGGACTTACTTTTATAAGCTAGTTTCCACCCCGAATAATCCATGGTTCTGGCGGGATTATTGAAAAACCAAAATTCACGCGAGCGTTCGATAGTAGGTACAATAGTAGTACCCTAGTAGTAGTTTAGGAAAAACCAATCGAATCAACAATTTTACCGAAGTTGTTCATTCCATTTCCATTGTATAATACAACTGTTACTTATATTGAATTATTTTCACTATTTTCACTATAAAAACCTACTTAGCAATATTGCATTAGTAAAATAACATACCTCCAATTTAGAGATTTTTGCGGCTGGTTCTTCATAATCCGTCATGTTTAACTTATAGAACAAGAGTAGTTTTTAGCACTACTTTTAATATTTTACAGTTTCACAGAAGAATAATTTCCGTTTGTTTTGGTATTTTATAACCTCAAAAATCGATTTTTATTTTGGTCACCATCATTTTGACATTGACATTGTAACTGTCAATAAGTTGACACCATAGAGGTGACAAAACTATGGAGATTACCTAATACCTATCAATCCTATCCATATCCTATTATTCTTTTGTAATGAGCAACGATGGCACAACTGCACGAAATACGTGCAGCCGTGTAAAACGTAGTGATTATATACTCTTTGCAGCCGTGCTTACCCTTCGGTGGTGGTAGGACGCGCGAAGATTCCGCCGGATTCCGCATCAACGAGTACCTAGTACGGGAAAATCAATGGTTTCCGCGGAAATATTGGAAAATGGATATTCACGCCGAAAAAATACTCCTTCACATCGTAACTATTTTAAATTTTTTTTGCTAAAATTTGGAATGAAAATAGATTTCGTTCTAAGTTAACAAATGCTACTTTTTAATTAGGGGAAATTCATGGTTTCCCGTGGGAATAAGAAAAAGCCGCGGGTATCTGCTAGTATAATAATAAATAAATAAAGACGATAGTGAATATAGAATTTGGATAGTTCATAGTAGGCGAAATTTAAAATTTTCGTGGATTTTTGCAATTTGTACGCTGATTACACATCAGAGGTTTATGAGTAATTTGCGGGAATGGCAGTATCATCTTTACATGATTATATCAAAACCTTTGCTTAAAAATGTGTATCCTAGGAAATTAGTCCGAGTATCGAGTTTTATGTGCGTAACTCGCAAATCTCGGACTAATTTCTTTAACTCGACACTTTCGGAGCAGAGATTTTTATATAAACACGTGAAGATGATATTGGGATTATCGCAATTTGACTGCCATAAGCCTATTATGTCTTATTAGCTTAAAAATCGCGAAAAACCACAAACAATTTTAATTTCGCGGGCACACCCGTGGTGTGCTCCTTAATGATGATTATAATCATTGTCAGGTTGAAAATAAAAATAAACCAGTTTAAGCAAAAATCAATAGTAATTTATTAATTTACTTATAAAATAACGTATATTACACAATTACTCGACTTTTACTCGACATATACTTCACTTCTTCGTTCTAGTTCGCACTCGGAGCAATTATTGTTAATTGCTCCGAGAGTTCGCATCTATCTCGTAATAGATTAAAAAACTTAAATATAAATTAAAACTAGTAGGGACTTATTACCCGGTTCCTATAAGGGCGCACGCAAAGTGGGCGCACGTGTCACAGTTATGACTTATGACGTCTTTCGGCTGTAGGCAAAGTGATCAAAATGTGATCATGATTAATGTAGGTAAGTAATAACGGTAGTATTACAGCTACTCACTAATAGATGGCAGCAGGAGTGTAATAGTTACTGTAATAGTTTCACTTTACGCCAATAGATGTCAGGCAGATTTATATATATATATATTTTTTTGGTAAATACTACATTTTCTAAAAATTAATCCTAGCTAGATCGATTTATCGTCACCAAAACCCCCTGTGTACTAAGTTTCATGAAAATCCTTCAAGCCGTTTCCGAGATTCAGATTATATAGAAATATACATATTATATACAAGAATTGCTCGTTTAAAGGTATGTGATACAATAATTGCAATCACAATTCCGCGAAAATCCCAATTGTCCAAAGCCACTGACCTAGGAAATAAACAAGGACAGGCCCCAACAAATATTAGAGTTACTGTAAATCTGTCAAGTGGCGCATAAGATGGCGTCACCTAGGGCATGCCACTCAGTACATGAACAACAACTTGGCGCTCACCATGGCGCCGCATGTAGCGCAAGGCTAGGCTGGAATGAATGGATGGACGTCTTCCTAGTTTTGTCATCTCTATGTCAAATTTCGCATTACAGCCGGAAGTCATGTAATAATTTTATAGCGCCATCTCTGAAATTAATTTGTCAACCGAATCTTAATTATTGTCTAATAAGCATTCACTGTCGCAACTAAAAATCTGTTGCGTCAAGAGACTAAAGGCGCTGTTCTACCTTAACCGAAAAAAAATCACTTGATTTCATACTTATTTAAGTATACTTATTTTGTTAAATAGTGATAACATAATATAAAAAACCCGGCTGAGTTTGTTGTGGGCTTCTTTTCAGCGGCAGGGCCCGTTTGTGAACCCCTCGTAAACTTAGTTTTAAGTCGACTTATCACCATTGATATGCAATAAATGTCATACCGACTTGTCATAAGTACCTGTATATTTTAGGCCTATGTGAAATAAAGATATTTTGACTTTGACTTTCATACCACATTTCTTGGTTTAGGTATTTCAGCAAACTCCTTGCAATCAGCATATTGTACCTACGGTGGCAATCAGTAACGATTTATTTACACTAATCATGATCCCATTTTGCTCATCTCTGTCTGTACCCAATCCGCTTCAACTTAAGTGCACACTTACAGTTGCGAAGTTAATAAATAGTTTCACATCGTGTGGCAACAGCCTTAATAAAAGAAACATAAAGATCATCCGAAAAAAAATCGTAGTTTAATATTACATTCGGACAAAAGGTGAAAGAAAAAAAGACGTGTGGCACTCGGAGACTGCCACGGTAAAGCTATTGCACAGCATTTTAAGATATTTTTAGTTTTTAGTTTTGCCATCTATCGATGAATAGCAGAACTTTTAATGACTTTAGGTGGCATTTTTTTGACAGAATATTATAATTATTTTTTTTATTTGTATGAGAACTGTTAGGTTATTTTCGTTACGGAATTCCTGGATTCGGTCTCCACGCTCAAAGCCCGCAATAGAAACTATGCAATAGCTTAAAAGACAAACAAAAGTGCGAAGCAGTTTTCTTCTGCAGGCGATTCAGAAACACAATTAGCCACTAAATTCATTGCTCAGAATTTTGAGCATTATTTTGATAATCTTCTTCGAGATAAATTAAGGTTGTTGTACTGGCCAATGAATCCCTAGACTTAGGTCCGGTTTCCACCAAAGTCGCACAGAGCGGAGTGGAGTTTGAGTAACCAATCAGATTTTGTCATTTTGACATCTCCTCTCCTCTCCATGTCCCCTCAGTTTCGGAGATCAGATGTTTTTGTCAAACACAGATCCGCTTTGTTGGCCAATGAACTCAATGGGCCTCAATAAGGCTCAGATTCACTCAGCGGGCGATAAAGAGCTATGCTTGGAGTATCTTGACGTGATCAACCCCCTGATTTCGTAAGAAAAACGTATTCATCGTTATCGTAAATGCTAGCGAATTCTGCCCGCTGATGGGGTTCCTGATTTGCGTCAGCCAATCGCGGCGCAGAATTCTTTTTTTTTTACGCTATACAAGTTAGTACTTGACTGCGATCTCACCTGATGGTAAGTGATGATGCAGCCGAAGATGTTAGCGTACTAACTTGGAAGGGGTAAGTTATGTCACCCCAACGGTTTCTATACAGCATCGTACCGGAACGCTAAATCGCTTGGCGGTACGTCTTTACTGGTAGGCTGGTAACTAGCCACGGTCGAAGCCTCCACCAGACCAGACCTGAACCAATTTAGAAATTATAAAATTCCAAAGTGGCCCGTGGCGGGAATCGAACCCGCGACCTCCCACTCGAATCCGAGCGTGCGTCCCCTGCGCCAGGGAGGAGTAATTCACTAGCGATTACGATAACGATGAATACGTTTTTCTGACGCAATCAGGGGGCAAATCAGAAATGAGGAGATCCGTAGACGAACCAGAGTCACCGACACAGCTCAACGTATCGCGAAGCTGAAGTGGCAATGGGCGGGACACATAGCATCGTAGGACCGACGGACGTTGAGGACTCAAGGTGCATGGCAGACCTCCGACCAGTATTAGATCTTTTCCAAAATGATGTAAGGCATTTTTGGCGTATGGTGCTTCACAAGAGAAGGTTTTTTTAAATTTTAAAGGACCTTGACCATGGATGTATGGATTCCCTTATCAAGCTGAATCAAACCCAAACTTTATTATTTATAGACTACGGTCTCCACATTAACTCCTACAATTATTACTTTTTTAATTAATATCCGGATTCTAAAGTTATAGGCAAACAAACAAGTTGTACTTCTTAGTAAAATCAGTACAACACGAAATGTGCATCGAAGAGAAAGTAACTTTTTGTATGGAAAATTAAATTCCGGATATAAAAACAGATTCTTATTGCCAGTTGTTCTAAAAGAACCACTAAGTTTATTATTTTCCTAGACTATTTTGGTTTTGGTTCATGAGAAAACTTGATAGAAATTAAATTCCAAATGTAAAAACAAATTCTTATTGCCAATTGTTCTAAAAAAAACACTAAGTATATTATTTTCCTAGACTATATTGGTTTTGGTTCATGACAAAACTTTTTATGTCATAACTATTATTATTATTTCAGTGGCTTTAGTAAATGGTGACCATTAAGGCGAACTCATCAGGTCTGCCCGCGAAATTCAAAATTTTCCTGGTTTTTTGCAATTTGTACGCTAATTACACTTAATAGGCTTAAATGGCAGTCGTTTTGCGAGAATGGCAGTTACTTCTTTACATGTTTATATCAAAATTTTTGCATAAAAATGTCTATCATAGGAAGTTAGTCCGAGTATCGAGTTTTATGTGAGTAACTCGCAAATCTTGGACTAATTTCTTTAACTCGACACTTTCGAGCAGAGATTTTTATATAAACACGTGAAGCAGATATTGGGATTATCGCAATTTGACGGCCATAAGCACATTACGTCTTATTAGCTTAAAAATCGCGAAAATCTACGAAAAATTTGAATTTCGCAGGCACACCCGTGGTGTGCTCCTTAAGCGGTATCTATTTGCGTGACTAAAAAAATCCAAGTTTGATTTATTCACCAGTCAATTCGACCGTAACGTATTTTAATGCAAAATAAATTTAAATAAGTACGCGAACTAAACCTAAACAAAATCGTCTCCGACCTTTGTCCCTAAGTATTCATTTTTTACAACTATATATAATAATTATTATTAGTAACATTTATACATTCCAATAAAACTATTTCAATGGATGCGATATTTTCGTCAATTTATTCACAAGTAAAAGCTCAAACAGACCACAACATACATTATAATTACATTTTATATACAGATACAGTTTGTTAAATACACATCCATAGCAGAAGAACATATTCTCCAAGCAAATAATAATTTGCGGCAAACTTATTTTTTTGTTGTACAATATTAGAAAATATAAATTACAGGATGATGCAAAAGTCTTTGAAAGCACATTAATAAATGTGAAAACCATTGTTTTTTACAGGTATATTGCTAAACAATTTTAAAAACTAAAATTTGTCTTTTATTTTCTAATGGAAACTGATTTTAATAACAGTATTAACAGAATATTCTTAGTTCATTACGATCCTGTGATATATGTTTACAACTAATTTATCGTTTACAATGATTTAACTAGAAATTGCTAGTCGATTACTAGAAATGTACACTCATGGGTGAGCAGAATTTAACAATGATAAAAATAACTATTAGAGGAATCACTTGTAAGGCTACCTCACCAGATTTGACCAAAATTAAAAAAATCGGTTTTTACCATTGATTAAACAAATAAAGGTTCAGCACTTTGTGACGTCACGCATGTATTTTTAGGCTCCGCCCTGAAGCATGATTTTTTTTAATTTGCCAAAACTGTAAAATGGCGCTAATGTAAGCGACCGACGACGGTATGTAAATGCGGTACCGAAATGTACGACACGCGACGCCATATTTGACAAATTTTACAGTTTAAATATGATGCTTATTACAAATTAAAAATGATGCTTACAAATCAGTTACAATGGTCTACCCCGAGCAAACATAAAATTGAGAAATGTTTCGATAAAAAAAAATAGAGTTAGTTACAACAGTATAGCCGCCTTAAAAAAACAATCCACTAAAATAGTTTTATTTTAAAAAGGGTAACATTCAATTTGAACGGCAATATTTATTTTTTATTTATATTATAATGTTAATAAATAGGGTAGCGACCACACTGTGAGGCCAAAATCCAACTTTCTTTCTGTACAGCAGGCACCTATTCGTTGCATCAATTCAAGTCCTCGTATTGTGTCATTTTGACCACGAATCGGTCATCATTCCGTCATCTGTAAACACTGATCTCTATTCTATGGATTAATGATTCCATACATCTGACAGTTCCTTTGACGTGCCGATTTGAAGCGCCACCCTCGAACGTCCACGGTACTAAATTGACATTTGTTGCTAGTGACCATCGTTTTGAATGTCATTTTACTTTAGTTCCATGGACGCTCACGCCAGGTTACGCAACAATCAGCGCCAAAATGGCGAAAATCAAGTGTCTTCATTTTTACGTTGACACTTGACAGTCAGCGATCCATAGAATATAGATCAGTGTCTGTAAATCACAAAGATCTAGAAAACGATATGGACTGGCCCCGTCTACAAGGTTTAGTGTGACTTTTTTAAATCAGACAAGTGGCGTATAAGATGGCGTCTCCTAGGCTAGTAACTCGGTAAGTGAACTTTTGACAACAAAAATCTTGGCGCTTATCATGGCGCCGGACGTCACGCAAGGCTATGCTAGGATGAAAGAATAATAGGTAGAGTATGATTCTATTATTCCAAATTTAAACGTCATTATTGTTAATTTTTTGTAACGGTATTATAAAATGGCAGTATCGCTATTGCATGGTTATGGCAAATAAAGAAAATATTACTTGGACAACAATACAAGGTTGTTATGTTAGTGATGTGCCATCGTGCGATATCACCGGTTTTTTTTTAATCGATTCACCGATCGTAACTATCGATTAAAATGTGGTCGCTCCCGTAAACATTTATCTAGCAATTAAATTACATTGAAAACGCAACTCTACCATTTCACTAAATCATCTATTATTTATTTATTTATTTTACAATTATAGTCAATGTGGGTAAATGTAAACGGGGGTAAATAGAACCGCAGTCAATAATTTCGTAGTTTTCATTAATATCAGTTTCCGAGTGTAAACGAAACTTATCTACAGTCTTTTGTCTGAAAATGTCTGAATAGATGTGTTTCGTTACATTCTGAAACTGATATTTATTAAAAGTACGTGTGATTCCATTTACCTACCCCTGTTTACATTTACCCACATTGCCTATTATTTGCACAGTTAAGGAGTATGATTAATAAATTAGATCGAATTGTCATATGTTTAACTTTTGAACACAACAGCTGACCGTCAGCAATTAAAATACCAAAACAAAAATGGGCTAAATAAAAAATACCAAAACACTCTCGGACTGTAGTTTCTATCATTAAAACCAACAACTTAAAAAAAAATCAGTAACCTGTAAATGATCAAAATTAAAAGTTACCAACGTTCAAAACTTGTCTCCCCCAATCCACGTGTCACTGGCGAATAAATTGTACCCAGTTGGTACAAGCATGCCAATAAACGAACAAAGAAGAAGAACAACTTATGTTCCACAACTTTTTAAAAATCAGTATTAAGTTTTATCTTGTTTCTCTAATATATCAATTCTCATGGCAATGTTTCTTTTACGAAACTCCCCTGCAATGGCTTGACCGATTGTTATGAAATTTTCTGTGTATGTTTGGTAGGTCTGCTATAGCTAGACCGCTATAAATGGCCCTCCCATGGTCTGCGGGACGCGGGGCGGGAGCTACTCAACCACTGACCTCTATTCTATGGATTAAACATTCTATACAATTCAGGCTAGGTTCACTGTGGATCCATAGAATAGGGATCAGTGCACTCTACTAATCAGCTGTCAGTGACTGATGTGAATTACGCTACACACGACGATATTAATCTTGCGACGTGGATACCTACTATAGGCGAATTCTCAAGATGCGATGTCATTACATCGTATCGTGTATAGCCAGTCGCACACCCGCCCCGCGTCCCGCAGACCATGGGAGGGCCAAGTTTATAGCGGTAAAGCTATAGTTCGTAGTTTCTGGTATTTTTTTATTTAACCCTGTATATGTCTTACCCTTAGCAACACATTACTCTATTTTTCTCCTCAACTGCACAAAAACTCAGTTCGTATGTACAAATATGATAAAAGACGCGAATTTCTTACGATACTTTATTTAGCTACAGCCATATTGCTATATCGAAAACATTAAGGGGCATACGACGGGTGTGCCCGCGAAATTCAATTTTTTTGTGGTTTTTCGCAATTTTTAAGCTTATAAGACATAATATTATGCAGGCTTATGGCAGTAACTTTGTGAAACTGCCAGTATCATCTTCACGTGTTTATATAAAAATCTTTGCCTAAAAAAAATATTCCGAGATTTGCGAGTTACTCACTTTAAACTCGATAATCGGATTAATTTGTCAGAATGGATATTTTTAAGCAGAGATTTTGATATAAACATGAAAAGATGATACAGCCATTCCTACAATTTGACTGCCATTAACCTAATTAGCTGAAAAATTGCAAAAAAAACTAACCAAAAAACACCAGAATTTTGCGAGCAGAGTCGTTGATATCACCTTAAAAATTATTATTATGCAATGCCGATATTGAAAAACCGATTTCGATTTTAAGTTACCACAAATTACATACTCGATTTCTATTGGTGTGGATTGGTGACGTCACATTTTCTTTTGCGCCCGGATGTTACCCATCCACCTTAAATAGTGACAGTATTATGCAAATTCCATTTTTCAATATCTGTATAATTTTTTTTTGATTTATTTACAGGTATTTGACTTCATATCAAAAGAACGTCTGGTTCGATCACAGATCTAGGATACAATATGGACTGGCCCCGTCTACAAAATTAGTGCGACTATTTTTAATCTGTCAAGTTTTTTTTTTACGCTATACAAGTTAGTACTTGACTGCGATCTCACCTGATGGTAAGTGATGATGCAGTCGAAGATGTTAGCGTACTAACTTGAAAGGTGTAAGTTAAGTCACCCCAACGGTTTCTACACTGCATCGTACTGGAACGCTAAATCGCTTGGCGGTACGTCTTTGCTGGTAGGGTGGTAACTAGCCACGGCCAAAGCCTCCCACCAGACAACAGTGGTGTACAAGATGGCGTCATCTAGGCTAGTAACTCAGTACATGAACTTTATCCTACACCACTTGGCGCTCACAATGGCGCCGCATGTCACGCAAGGCTAGGCGGGGCGTCTCCATAGTTTGGATATTTCATAGGGTTTTATAGTGAAAAAAGATCTTTCAAAAGTCGGATGTTTGATGAAACAATCTTCTAGAAGTCAATTTTTTGATGAAACGATCTTTTTTAAAGTCATGTTTTAGAAGTTAAATTTTTTGATGAACACTTTCGAAAATCAATTCGAATAACCAACAGATTTGCAACAGCTAGGCAAAATTTATAAGCAATGCTGTATATTACTATTGGTGTATGCAGTGTCAGATAAAAAATACCAAATCCAGTTAGGAAATACAGAGTAGTAACAAGTGGAGTATCTCTGTAATATATTGAATATTTGATATTTCTCAAAATATCCAGTAAAAAAAAAAGACGTAGAACAAAATTATTTTTAATGTAAACCACTACAGACCGAGTGCGAAATGGTATTTTTTATATAACCCTGGGCCTCAAGTCTGCTATGAAAATTACATCCCAATAGTCACTCAATTGCTACATTACCTTTACATTGTTATAATTTACCGATTTTGCTAGTCTACTACTTCGATCGTACGTCAATTATAACATTGTTATAGTAAGGGAGCCCAAGAGGAGATTTTGGGCATCGTGGGCTCCCCTACTATGAGTTTGTCACTTAATAAACGATGAATGCCAAGTGAAGTTTTTTGCATTATAATTGGATCTCAGCTGGATTGTCAAAAAATGTTAAATTAGCAGACTTGGAGCCCTGGTCTATGGTCACAGTCAATATGCTGTTTTGAGATCCACCATACACTAAACTTTAATAATTCTAGTATCTAAATCAATAGATTAACTTAAAATATGCGTAGAGTTTCCAGTGAGAAACTGCAAAGTTGTGATATCTCAACTGTCAAATATCAAACTAAAATAGCAGATAAAATTAAATAGTTGTTTTTTTTTTCAAATTCCCAATTGGGTATTTCATTTGACTCCAATTTTTTTATCACTTTATTATAAACTAGGATAAAAATAATGACGAACACTGAAAAAACTAATTCAGTCAATCAAATAACAAAATAGTTATAAGCATTTAAATATTTCTGATTAGACAGAGGTAGCAATATTAAATTGTGACGTCACAATTTAATATCGAATGCCATAGTCGCTCCGTGCGGTTTCATACAAATTTTCGTTTTGCGAGAAAGGGAAAGAAGACCCTCCCACTTTAAAATTAAAATGCCTGTATCTTTGTAAATATTTGTAGGATTTCAATATTTTTTTTAGCGTAAGTCATTATTTTTGTCCAACTTTCTAATAAAGTAATAATATTAATCAAATTCAAAAGTAGGAAAATTTAAATACCCAAATCAGTTGCGCCAATTGGGCACGTGTAGTTTTTCAATATCTGCCATAAACATAATCGCAATAATAATAGTCACAGTTCACTTCACTTCACTTGTATTCACTTAGCACACTCGAGTCACTTCGCCGGAACGACACAGTCGTGATTTGTTTTCCCGTTATTCGCGATAACGTACAAATGTAAGTTTGGATGCGAACCTGCAATGAAAAACGACATATTAAAGAGTTGTTGCGTAACTTTGCACTTAAATATTTTATTTTGTAACTACTCATAACCGTCAAATATCATTATTATATTTTAATATCAGCAAATCTGCAATTTAAGGAAAATTCTTTTTGGTTACTGTACTCGGACTAGACAAATATTATGTTATTTTATTAGTGACTGTACAATATATCGCTGGTGTATCTATTAATTAATTAAATAAATAAATGGACATGTACCGTGGATAGAGCGGACGGCGCGAAAAAATGTCGCCAGTTTATCAGTGCCATAAATGCATGTTTTACCACCAACAGTAAAGGCGCCTTCAAATTACCCTCAAAGTGAAGCGTCTGCAGCGCTGCAGCCGCGCTACTTTGTAAATCCATGTAAATAAACAACGCGCGGCCGCAGCGCTGCAGACGCGCTGCCGCCGCGCGTCAGTTCATCGATCGACTAGTGCTGCGCGCATTATTTTTTTGTACAAATCGAGCAGTGTTTTATCGTCAGAATCGTTCGTGAACTATGTACAACACTACGATTCTCAAACCTATCGACAGAAGCGCGTCTGCAGCGCTGCAGCCGCGCTTCACTTTGCGGCTAATTTGAAGGCGGAGTACTTCTATTCACGCGGTTTCGTGTGGCGTGTAGGGTTTCATGTGGCGTAGCGTGGTTACGTGTGGCGATGTGGTGCAGCGGTACGCTTTCATGTGGCGCAGTGTGGTTACGTGTGACGTGGTACGGCTTCATGTGGCGTAGCGTGGTAACATGTGGCGTTGCGTGGTTTCGTGTGGCATAGCGTAGTTACGTGTGGCGATATAGTGTATCGTGATTTCGTGTGACTTGGAACAGCCTCATATGGCGTAGCCTGGATTCATTTGGCGTGGCGGGTAAGAACACATAATGTTACGCTCTTGTTAACTGCTCCGTACCTAGTCATAGAAGGCGCGGTCGTGGTCGGGCGAGGAGCGGCGCGGCGGCGGCGCGGCGGGCGAGGGCGACGCGCCGCCGTAGTTGAGGAAGTCCCACACGAGGATGGTGTCGTCGTGCGAGGACGACACTATCTGGAACTCGTCGAATTGCAGCCGAAACACGCGTCCCGTGTGCTCCTGTTGTTGACAAGATATATTAATATACAACGTGTAGATAACTTGCCCTAATTAGCCGAATTGCTAAAGTAGGGAACGATGTATAGATGCATGAAAATATATCACAAGAAGTGTAGCTCATATCCTGATTGAACTATAGGGACTTCAACAATTTACCATAAATTTCAAATGACATCCCTAAAAACAGCTGGTTCAATATCAATAAACTGGGAATGGATTCGTCGATATCACAGTTAGGGTTGCTAAATTTTATTTTTATAAATTAAATAATATTTTCTGTATTGAAAATAAAATAAAATAATTAGGACTTCTTATCACGTTAATGTGTTTCGAGGATCAAGTTAGAAGGTTTAACTGCGGGCACACTATACGAATGAACCCACACTTTGTATAACGATATAAAGATGATGAATTTCTTCAGACAGCACAAGTATTATCAAGCATAGTTGTTTCTAAGTGAGACTCACCACCAGCGTCCGCAAGCACAGGTCCTGGTGCGGCGTGCGCACGTCGAGCGCGGCGCGAAGGTCCCACACTTTGATCTTTCCGTCGTACGCGCCGCTCACTATCCTCTTGTTGTCGAACCTGGAAAAGGCACACATCATCGACTTAGTATAGAGAGCCAATTTGATGTGGCGCGATTTATTTACCTGTGATGTGTATTTCACCCCGGTACTGCAGGCAAGCTATCGCCTATCCCCTACTCGTGTCTGTTTAGTTTGGTTTTATGTGGCGTACAGTGGATTCTAGTGATGTGGTGGGTTTCTCGTGGCGTAGATTCGTATGGCATGGCATGAATTCGTGTGAAATGGCGTGGTTACTCACCAGCGTGGTGTGGCATGGTGTAGATTCGTGTGTCATTACATAGATTCATATGGCATGGCGTAGATGCGTGTCGCGTGGTGGGGTTTCAAGTGGCGTGGTTTCTTGTGGCGTAGATTTGCGGTGCATGGCGTAATTTAATGTGGCGCGGTCTGTTTTAATCACCGAATACACCTGACCAGCTCATCGTGGCCCTCGATGCACCCGCACTCAATGTCCCACAGGCGTATATTGTAAGGTGCTATCCGAAGATCCTGGCACCACTAGCTTATCTTGGTACTGTAGGCAAGCTATCACATGCTTGTGTCTGTTATTTACTTTGGTTTTAAGTGGCGTACAGTGATTCCTAGTAAAGTTGTGGGTTTCTTGTGGCATGGCATGGATTCATGTAGCGTGGCGTGGTTTTGTGTGGCGTGACGTGGTTTCGTGTGGCGTGACGTGGTTTCGTGTGGCGTGACGTGGTTTCGTGTGGCGTGACGTGGTTTCGTGTGGCGTGGCATGGCCTAGTTTCATGTGGTGTGGTACCGTGTGGCGCTGATTCTTGTTACATGGCGTAATTTCGTGTGGCCTGGCCTGTTTTACTCACCGAATACACCTGACCAGCTCCTCGTGGCCCTCCAGCACGCGGATTCACTGCCCACAATCGATGCCCCATAGACGTATGGTGTTGTCCGAGGACCCGCACACCACAAATCTATCCCGGTACTGCAGGCAAGCTATCTCCTGCTTGTGTCTGTTATTTAGTTTGGTTTTATGTGTCGTACAGTGGTTTCTAGTGATGTGGTGGGTTTCTTATGGCGTGGCTTCGTATGGCATGGCATGGATTCGTGTAGCGTGGCGTGGTTTCGTGTGGCGTGACGTGGTTTCGTGTGGCGTGGCATGGCATAGTTTCATGTGGCGTGGTACCGTGTGGCGTAAATTCTTATTACATGGCGTAATTTCGTGTGGCGTGGCCTGATTTACTCACCGAATACGCCTGACCAGCTCCTCGTGGCCCTCCAGCACGCGGATGCACTGCCCGCACTCGATATCCCACAGGCGTATGGTGTAAGGTGTTATCCGAAGATCCTGACACCTTTAGCCTATCTTGGTACTGCAGGCAAGCTATCACCTGCTTGTGTCTGTTATTTACTTTGGTTTTAAGTGGCGTACAGTGATTCCTAGTAAAGTTGTGGGTTTCTTGTGGCATGGCATGGATTCATGTAGCGTGGCGTGGTTTCGTGTGGCGTGGCATGGCGTAGTTTCATGTGGCGTGGCATGACGTAGTTTCATGTGGCGTGGTTCCGTGTGGCGCTGATTCACTGATTTACTCACCGAATACACCTGACCAGCTCCTCGTGGCCCTCCAGCACGCGGATGCACTGCCCGCACTCGATATCCCACAGGCGTATGGTGTTGTCCGAAGACCCGGACACCACAAGTCTATCCCGGTACTGCAAGCAGGCTATCCCTCGCTTGTGTCCGTTGAGTGTGCGCACGAATTCGCACGACGATGTGTTCCATACCTGAAATTATTGTAGGCTTTATATTAATACTTTTTTGATCTTAAAATCACATACCTTTAAACGAGCAATTCTTGTATATATGTATATATATTTCTATATAATCTGAAACTCGGAAACGGCTTGAAGGATTTACATTGTACACAGAGGGTTTTGGGGGCGATAAATCGATCTAGCTAGATTCATTTTTAGAAAATGTATTTACCAAAAAAAATATATATAAATCTGCCTGACATCTATTGGCGTAAAGTAAAACTATTACAGTAAAGGTAATATGAAATATTATAGGTTTGCACCATCTTCAGCCTGTAGTTCCTCTGTATTTTTTCTAATCAGTAGATTGCCTGGCAGAGATCGCTACTTAGCGATAAGACCGCCTTTCGTACTAATTACTTTTTACAACTTAGATATTATACTAGTATTATGTTTTGTGGTGTACAAATAGTGTTCAATATGGCGAAGTCGGCTAAATTGTATGTACTTAAAATCAACTAAAATGTACCAGGGTCACATAAGTTCCACAGATCATACCTTGATAGTCCTATCTCCGCTGGCGCTAACAATATATTTCTCGTCAAAGTCTACAACGTTCACTGCGGCCCGGTGGCCCACGAGCACTCGCCTTAACATTATCTCTGTAGTGGACGTCATGTCCCATACTGCTATTGATCTGTCCTGGAAATGACAAAAATACACCATTAATTGGCACCTGTTTTGTTATACCACAGAACAAGGTGTGTGATGATGGGTACATCATATCAGGCGAATCAGAAATAGCGATACCTGATATGATGTACCCATCGTAAAATTACAGTATAGAAGCATTTCTTCCACTCAAATAATTATGATCCCATTAAATTAAATAGTGTGATTGTCTTTATTTATTTATTTATTTAATAGCTTGCATGTTACAATAAGTGGTTTACCATGGTCCTGTTGGTTGGTTTAGCCACACTGATACGCAGTACAATCATTGTCAGTAACAGTACTGTCTGAGAGCCCTGATGTGATGGTCCTAACATTGTAAATGATACTTTGCTGCATTTAAACATCATGCCAGAACACTACATGACAATGCTATCAGAACAGGCTGATATTATGTATCTCATAATACAAATGATGATACTTCGCTACATGTGACCATCATGCCATTGCTAAACCTTAGTTCTAGGTCCAACATGGCTCCCATTGTGACATTCTATACCCTGACATTACTGTCAGAGGAGCCTGATATGATGTACCTCACAGTATAATACCTTGCTGCATGTGACCATCATGCAGTTGCAGACTCTCAGATGTAGCACAGCCTCGCAGTGATGGATGAGAGTGTTAAGCATGGCTCCTGTTGTGACGTCCCACACTGTGAGAGTACTGGCCTAGGAGCCTGATATGGTGTACCCTTACAATATAAATGATACCTTGCTACATGTGACCATCATGCCGTTGCAGAACCTCAGATGTAGCACAGCCTCGCAGTGATGGATGAGAGTGTTAAGCATGGCTCCTGTTGTGACGTCCCACACCCTGACAGTGCTGTCCGAAGAGCCTGATATGATGGCTCGTTCGTCGTACTGTAGGCAAAGGACGGAGCCCGTGTGACCTTGGAGTTCCTGTGAAGAAGAGACATAAACTATAGCAGGCCATCTTCACTTGTCATGTGATCAAGAGAGCTACAGACCGATTTCAGACGGCTGCCGCGCGCCGGCTACGTTGCACGCGTTAATTCTTGTACGGTCTATTATACGCGTTGCGTGCGCCCGATTACAAGGTAGCCCTAGTACGTCGAAAGAGATAAAGTGATGCGATAGAAAGAGAGCACAACTTTAGGTGCTTAGCGGAGGCGGTGCCAGGCGCTGTTGCGAGCTGAATTGCACTTTTTCGTGTCAGCTATTTAATTGTAATAAAAATAATAAATATTGTAGTAAATATAATAATTAGGTACTATTATTGTATTCAGTGACTAAAGTAAGTTTTTTGGACAATCAGTCGCTTTGGGAAGTAGCTGGAAAGTACTGGGAACCAACATAGAATCGGGGTTGGTTAGAACATTTTACAACCGCTACTCTGGAAGTTTAAAATGGAAAGTTGGTGATAGACGCAATAGTACCAACCTTTACACACTGTAAAGTCTTTCTGTCCCATATCTTGATGGTGTTGTCCCGCAGGCCGGAGACTATCTTGTTGTCATCGTACTGCAGACAGTACACGCCTTTCGAGTTCTCCGAGCGACAGTTTATCCTCTGCAATAAATAAAACAATCAATATAAGTAATTACGTACATATGTTTATCTGTTCTCTAGTACAAATAACACAAAGTATTAAGGCGAACTCAACAGGTCTGCCCGCGAAATTCAAAATTTCCCTGGTTTTTTTGCAATTTGTACGCTAATTACACAATAGGCTTATGGCAGTCATTTTGCGAGAATGGCAGTTACTTCTTTACATGTTTAAATCTAAATTTTTGCATAAAAATGTCTATCCTAGGAAATTAGTCCGAGTAAAGAGTTTTAAGTGAGCAACTCGCAAATCTCAGATTAATTTCTTTAACTCGACACTTTCAAGCAGAGATTTTTATATATCTCATATCAGTATATCTCAGTTCAGGGCGCGTTGGAACCCTCGTAAACTTAGTTTTTAAGTCGTTAAATAGTTATCACTATTAATAAGTATATGTACCTACTTGACATTCATAAGTGCTAACAAGTAGTGGCCAATATGAAATAAATGATTTGAATCTTTGAATCTTTGAATCTATAAATACGTGAAGATGATCTTGGGATTATCGCAATTTGAGTGCCATAAGCCTATTACGTCTTATCAGCTTTAAAATCGTGAAAAAACACAAAATTTGAATTTCGCGAGCACACCTGTGGTGTGCTACTTAAAGAGTGCCTGGGAAGGCATTCCAGACCTTTCCAGTAGCGTATCAGAAACGAGGAATCAAACTGCTTTGTACGATTCTTTGGTACATCGACTATGTAATCTGTGCCTTGCTAATCCTGAACTTTCTGATGACATCAATCTTTCCTGCTAATTATGGATTTCCGCAAAATAACGCCTGTTTTTATTGTTACTATTTTTTGCTTTACTACAGATAGAAATGATAAGGTCTAGGATGGAGCGCGCTTGCCTAGAAAATACCTATTCAGTCTTCTCTTGAATGCACCCAGGTTGTACTTGGCTGGGTACAGAGAAGCTTAAAGGGTGTTCTGCACTTTAGCGGTACGTATCAGAAATGTGGAAGAAAAACGGTTCATTATTAAATATAAAAAGAAGTTTTCTCTTCTAAAATTCAGAAAATAATGATTTTATCCAATTTCCTGAGGAAAGCCATTGGAAAAGTTGCCATATGAACCCCTCGCAACTAGGATGGTAAGGTACCTGCAAGTTGTGCCTGCCCATGCGCCAGTTGTCCTCAATGGACTGGATGTCCTGGATGATCTTGGGGTACAGCTGCCGGTAGAACGAGTGGGACGGGTGCTGGCAACCCGGCTTGGGTTTGAACAGGTACATTATCCTGGAATACAAGACAAACTTAGGATTATTTAAAAAAAAAACAACTTGTTAGTTGTTCTGACCGCGAGCGCGCAGCTGTGTTTGAGTAACCAATCAGATTTTGATCTGGATCTTTTCTCCCCTCACTTTCTGGAATGTCAAAATGATGAAATCTGATTACTCAAACACAGCTCCGCTCCGTTTCGCTTTGGAGGAAACCGGGCCTAAGGAGACCAATCCACCGGAGCGGAGCCAAGACACGGAGAAATATTAACCAATACTGTCTGTCTGCACAGGTACATACCCCAGCGGCGGCGAATGAAAGAAAAACCATGATGGAACTCTTGACTTCTTCACACAGCTTGAAATTCTTGTGTACTCACCAGCCTCGTCTCTCAGCCAGGCCTCTCCAGAGCGAGTCAGTGCGGACCTTCCGCTCAACCAGCTTCTTCCAGAGCATGCCTTCCGAGATGACGCGCTGCCACTCGCGGCACACCAGCTCGGCCGCGCACAACGAGCCCGCGTCCAGGTACGACAGGATGTTCTCTGCCACATGGTCCAGGCCTTTCTCTGCACAAAGAGAAAGAAGTGGATATAAAATAGGCACTGTTTGTAGAGGTGGGAATCTCTTACGGCTTTCTGTACTCCTGGTACATCTCATCACATTGGACTGTGAAAGCGAAGGAAAATAAATTGACGACCTCCCTGGCGCAGGGGACGCGCGCTCGGGTTCGAGTGGGAGGTCGCGGGTTCGATTCCCGCCGCGGGGCCCACTTTGGAATTTTACAATTTCTAAATTGGCTCAGGTCTGGCGCTCGCCTGTTCTTCGTTCGGCGTCAGTTATTTTGACCCGAGACAATCTTCTAATCCGAGAATTTCTTCTAATCACAAGCGAGGAAATTGAAAGTGTGGACAATTTTTTTTTGTTTTTTTTTTGACAAGTCTCGGCGAACTTCTAGACTAACTTTCTCGCCGTGAGGGGATATTAGGGTTCCATAGAATAAAAACGGTACCCTTAAACAATCACTTTGTTGTCCATCTGTCTGTGTGTCATGACCCTTTATTGCAGTAACTGTTAAAGATATCATCATGTTTGAAGGATTATTATTATGCCTGTTAGTTTTTGATTTATTGAGCAAACTATCGAAAAAAATACTGTCGCAAAACATTACGTTCCTTTTTTTGGGCAACGTGTAAAAAACCAGCCTCTTGTTGCAAGCGGAGGGGATGTTATGTGCGTTCACTCACTGGGCAGCATGCTGATGAAGTCTCGCTGCAGCATGGGCTTGAGGTACGCGTTGATGTGCCCGTGCTGGTAGTGGCACATGCGCGCCAGCAGCTGCTCCACAAATTCCACCTGCAACATACCACCCGCTATCACTCCTTGCCCAAGACATGATGATGACTCAAAATTATAATTCAATAATCAACCAAGCTATTTAATGATGAGAAGTAATAAGAAAATATGGACCTGGTCTGTCTCGTTCCATCTTGAGAACAAGGTGAGGCATGTGTTCCTCTCTGCGACGTACGCGGCCCCGCTCGGCGCCGGCCGCACGCCCGTGTCCAGTGATGTTAACCAAGCTATAGTCATATGATGAGAAAGAATAAGAAAATATGGACCTGGTCTGTCTCGTTCCATCTTGAGAACAAGTTGAGGCATGTGTTCCTTTCTGCGACGTACGCGGCCCCGCTCGGCGCCGGCCGCACGCCCGTGTCCAGTGATGTTAACCAAGCTATAGTAATATGATGAGAAAGAATAAGAAAATATGGACCTGGTCTGTCTCGTTCCATCTTGAGAACAAGTTGAGGCATGTGTTCCTTTCTGCGACGTACGCGGCCCCGCTCGGCGCCGGCCGCAGGCCCGTGTCCAGTGATGTAACCAAGCTATAGTAATATGATGAGAAAGAATAAGAAAATATGGACCTGGTCTGTCTCGTTCCATCTTGAGAACAAGTTGAGGCATGTGTTCCTCTCTGCGACGTACGCGGCCCCGCTCGGCGCCGGCCGCACGCCCGTGTCCAGTGATGTAACCAAGCTATAGTAATATGATGAGAAGTAATAAGAAAATATGGACCTGGTCTGTCTCGTTCCATCTTGAGAACAAGTTTAGGCATGTGTTCCTCTCTGCGACGTACGCAGCCCCGCTCGGCGCCGGCCGCACGCCCGTGTCCAGTGATGTAACCAAGCTGTAGCAATATGATGAGAAGTAATAAGAAAATATGGACCTGGTCTGTCTCGTTCCATCTTGAGAACAAGTTGAGGCATGTGTTCCTCTCTGCGACGTACGCGGCCCCGCTCAGCGCCGGCCGCACGCCCGTGTCCAGTGATGTTAACCAAGCTATAGTCATATGATGAGAAAGAATAAGAAAATATGGACCTGGTCTGTCTCGTTCCATCTTGAGAACAAGTTGAGGCATGTGTTCCTCTCTGCGACGTACGCGGCCCCGCTTGGCGCCGGCCGCACGCCCGTGTCCAGTGATGTTAGAGACGTCACCTGTGGTATTCATCACAGTCAATTCAACGCACATTGGGCATTTTTGAAATGGGAAAAACCCATTGAACTCATTAACTAACTCAATAACTAGGGTTACTGGGTCACCAAACTTAAAAGCTAGGGATTGCAATTCAGAAAACTTGATCGGGTAATCTGGCGGATCTAGTGTCATCTCACGTATACCAACCGTATTTTCCAATAAACTGCTACATAAAATACTCGATTGATTGAATCCCTCCTGAACATGGAACAGACCATTCAGATTACCCGGAAATTTGGGTCAAAAGGTGTTGAGTTAAACAAGCAATTCTTGTATATATATTTCTATATAATCTGGATCTCAGAAACGGCTCGAACGATTTTCATGAAATTTAGTATACAGGGGGTTTTGGGGGCGATAAATCGATCTAGCTAGGATTCATTTTTAGAAAATGTCGAATTTACAAAAAAAATTAAAAATATGACTCCTGCTGCCATCTATTGGCCAGTAGTTAAACTACCGAGCAAAGCTTGGTCACCCAGATATTTATTATTATTTGATAATAGGCTAAACAGCTTTTGCTGATGCGCCTTTATGCTCATTTACTGTTGCTTGCTTTTTTTTTATTATTATGGATAGCTTGCGCTTGACTACAATCATATCTGATGAACAAAAATGATGAGATCTAGGATGGAGCGCGCTTGCCTAGAAAATGCCTATTCACTCTTCTCTTGAAGGCACTCAGGTTGTACTTGGCTGGGAACACAGAAGCTGGAAGGATGTTCCACACCTTAGCGGTACGTATCAGAAACGTGGATGGAAATCGTTTCGTTCGAGCTTGCTTGCTCAGGTGTTTGCCAAGCCAGTTCTTGTTATCAAAATTTAGTGACAATCAGTAATTGGTTGAGTGACTTTGCTGTTATGATATCTATGCTATCTATGATGTATGTTTTGTTTTATCCAGCCTATGGGCATGGATGCATGGGAAAAATTATATCCCAATAGAAAATATAGGTAAAGGATTTTCCTTTCCCCTTATGCATGGCAGTTGCTGAGGAAAATTTATTCTTTGCTCAGATGTTGATTAAGTTCTCGTCAATTTGCCAGTACACATTTATTTATTTTGAAATGATGAAACTGATTGTAGTTTATGTATGGTTTCCATGACAAAACAAACATGCATAACTAATTTTATAATGACGAAAATAATTGCACTGGGCTTGTTTTAATAAATATTCATTTTTATATGATACAGTGAATAATTGAAGGTAAAAATGTAATTGGGTTATAAAAAAAAACAACTGTTTGACTGCATTGCAGAGGTACAGGCGCAGTGAGCATTCATAAAATAAATAAAAACATCGAAAGATACAACTTTACAGATCTTTTCTCATGTTTTTGTTTAGGAAATATTAAATTTTGATTGGGAAATTGGTAAATTTACAATGGGGTAAGGCTGTAAAGATGGCGGAAGTCTTTCATGACGTTACTGTCGTGGCCTATTTCTTGGTTTTAAACAATACCTTAGGTGTCGTCGAGTCTTCTATCATCCAATCGGTTTCCATTTTTGTATTTTCGCTAAATACATTAATATTTGTCCACACAGAACGCCACTAAATTACGAAAATCACAATCTCTAAATATTCATTTCGCCTTGACGTCAAGCACCACAGACCACCCCAATCCAAGACTACAGATTATGTAAAATAGGTGCAAAGATTAGCGTTGCGACCACAGACCAAGCAATCACAGAACACATACGTGCACATGTATATATATATTATATACCTAGGGGACACTGCTATGAGATGACATATCTATAATCTCTAACGAGCACTTGAATTCTTGAAGGTGATGACTGTCTGACGTTCCCTTTAGCGTTTCCGTTAGATGTTCCCAAGTCTATGAGGTAACATGGAGATAACCATGAGCCCCATGAGCATACCATGAGGTAACCATGGAGGTACAAAACAGTGTAGATACAGTGCGACAAGCCTATTTTGGTGCGTGGCTACTACTAACTGTTGTGCTACTGTTTGATAGTTCGCTCTGTCAATATATCACTATTGTAGAACGTAACTATCTTGACTCTCATAGGGCTTGTCCTTATAATACAACGAGCATAGACAAGCCTATGTGAGGGATGCCCCTACACTTACAATTAACTATTTTAAACTAAAATTGAAGTGAAATTGAGGAGATTTTATTTTATGGCTGCCTTTGTTTTGCAACAGCGCCCTCCTTTAAGTGCCAAGAGAGCCTTGTCGGACTGTATGTCCCAATTACATATGTATCATCTATGGTCATACGTCAACGTCACTCGTCAGTTTGTGATCTGTGGTCAGTTTTATCATAGGTTTTATCTTTGTGGTCTGTGATAAGGTCTATGTCAGTGAGTTTTGTGGTCTGTGGTCAGTGATGTCTTTCGGTTCCTGGTCTGTGATGTCTCATGTCAGTCGACAGTCATTGATCAAACTTCAAAGTATTTAAGTGGTATTTAATATTTATAAATACCTAATTGGAATACTTTTCTTTTCGCACTGTATTCCTATTCATCAATATGAGAAAAAATAATTGTAATAAGTGTAAGCGTACGTAATACAAATTATACACTAACATGTATCATCGCATGTGATAAATAATTTAATAGTTAATCTAACCAACAAGCTGGGACAACAATCACTTTGGAATCCTAATTGTTTGTATTTACAATAGGTGAGTGTTCATTCACGATTTACATACGTGTGTTTGAAATATAGAATTAGGATAACATATCAATATTATCAATATATCCATTATAATTGAATTTACTCAGTACCTATCCAAAGTTTTATAATATTTTTTAATAGTTTTTTTAGGCATTGAGCCATCGCTCTCCTAACAAAGTCGTGATTATCTTAGTTTCCAGAGTATGGCTGAGCATAAAAAATCTGTACTTCAGACATTACTCTCATAGGATGTTCAGCTGAGCGTCACTAAACTCATCATTCATGTGTAAAAAAAACAGTAAACACAATGAGTGCTTGTTTTAGTGGAAGTGCATAAGAGGAGAGATGGAGCACCGCCACGCGCCTCCCGGTGTTAACTCGCGATCTGAGACTGCAGCACAATCAGCTGCTGATTTGGAGGTACTAATAATATTCCTCAGACCAATTTGCTGCTCAGGAGGTCAAGACAATGTAACATAAGCATTAAGCGTTGACGCTCGTTGAAGAACCACGTGTACCACCACCATCAGTACACAACATATGAAAGCAGAATGTTCTCTACGCATAGCGCTGTTGGCATGGCTTGTCGCTAGCGCAGTACACTAAAGTTATCTACAAGTCTGCGAGAACGACAAATAGTCGTACTCGATTTTTGACTGTAGATAACTGTAGCGTACTGCGCGTGCGAGCGACAGCAGCAGCACAGTAAACAGCACTTTCATATGTTGTGTACTGGTGGTCACGTGATTTTACTGCAAGCGTCAACGCTTAACGCGTATGTTACATTGTCTAGCCCTGCAGTTGTTGCAGACCTGTCCGCTAAACTCAGATTTTATAACTCATTGAAAGACGAAAGTAAAATAAAAGTAATCATAGTATTAGTAAAATTGACCTCAGAACAATGTGAGATATAGTGAGGTCCAGTTTACATAGAAATCTTCACATTGTTACCGTAAGTTTTCCATGCCTGTAATAGTGCTTTTGTTGTGAGCCTGTTCATATCCTGTTTCCACTTCAACCTGTCTATTGCAGGTCCTGCGTGAAATTGAACACATATACTTCTCCCCACCGAGCGAGTTTGACGCAGCGCGCTACGCTTTGGAGCATGCTCCGTTGCCGCCAGACTGCGAGGCCATAGAGCGCATGTTTACCAAGCTGAAGAGGCAGCAACAGGTGAGGAACACCGCCCACTAGCACATGGTAGCCTGGTACAAGATAAGCAGCCTAAGGGATATAGATATAGTACCCTTCCAGCCTTTGTGCTCCCAGTCAAGAACAACCTTGGTCGGTGCCTACAAAAAAAGAATAGGCATTTTCTAAGCAATCTCGCTCCAATTTAAATAACTCATTATTTAAATTGCCTTTCTCAACTTTTTTTTAAAACACATCCTCAGTATTGCCATGTTTGATAACTGGTAACTTGAGTGTCACGGGAAGATCATAAACTCCTTCAACTTTCTACTTTTACTCTATCTATTAAAATTGTTAATTGTCGAAAGATAGTGAACTGTAAAATAATGCTTACAATAGGGTATTTTACTCAAATCGAAAATATACATATTCTCACTCAATATGAAATGTAACGTAAAAAAGGCAAGAAGAAGAAGAGAACTCAATTTTGAAACAATATTCAATAAGAAATAAAATTTTGAAAAAACAAATTAACTCCAGCAAATATAATCCCTGATTAAACAGAGTCCAGAGATAGCTATATTGGATAGTGACGTCACTATCTCTCATGCCCTGTGCTTACGCCATAGTAACTCCGTACAAATTTTTGGTTTGCAAGATAGGGACAGAATAAAAATTTAAATGCTTGTAACTTTTAATTTCCTTGATGGACCTTTATTTGCAACTAGCAAATACCCGCGGCTTCCCCCTATTCCCACGGGAACCATTTTTCTGTTACATTTACACCGTTACATTTTTAAAAAAGTAGCCTTTGTGTTAATTTAGGACGAAATCTATCTTCATTCCAACTTTCAGACAAAAATATTCAGTAGTTGCGGCGTGAAGAGTTTTTTCCGCGTGATTTTCGGTTTTTAACTAATCACACTGGAACCTTGAATTTTTTCGGGATAAAATGTAGCTTATGTGTTAATCCAGGATACAATTTATCTCCATTCCAAATTTGAGCTATCAGTAGTTGCGGCGTGAACGAATATTTTTTCCGCCTGGATTTATGTTTTCACTATGAACATAGAAGCCACGAAATTTTCCGGAATGAAAAGTAGCCTATGTATTAATCCAGGATAAAATCTATCTCCTTTCCGAATTTCAGTCATAATTTCAGTAATTACGGCGTGAAGTAGTATTTTTACCCTGTGAATATCAATTTTTTCAGTTTTCAGTTTCAAAAAGTATTTTTTGTATTAATCCAGGACAAAATTTATCTCTATTCCAAATTTCAGCCAAATCAGTTCAATAATTACGGCATTAAGGAATATTTTACCATGTGGATATCTGTTTTTCACTATTATTATAAAAACTATGGAAAATTTCTGGGTTAAAAAGTAGTCTGTGTATTAATTCAGGGTAAAATCTATGTGCTTTCCGCATTTCAGTCAAATCAATTCAGTTATATTAAAATAAATCTATCATAATGAAACTGTAAAATTGTGAAACAGCAATCATGCCATTAGCCTCGCACGCTGATTGAACCAACGTTAAACGTCCGACCAAAGGTTTGAATTTATTTTGAGTTTTGTGTCTTCTACAGGTCGTATCAGGCAAAGCTCTTCACCTCATCTCCCAGCAACGAGACAACTGCGACAGAGAGTTTGCCGAGATCCAAAACATTCGAGAAGAACTCTCGCAGACTCTAGACACATGTAGAAAAGCGAGGGAACACCTAAAAACTGCTTCCGACCACCTCACTATATCCACCTTTGTCATTCTCGCCAATGTTAGAAAGAGACAAATTATCAAATCAGTACTCAAGTCTCTAGATCTACTTCGCAGTTTGCGCAGCGTTGAAAAAGATGTAGCAGACTTGTTGTCGAAAAAAGAATACTTCGAGGCTATAGATTTGATTTTGAAAAGCAAGAAAGCGGCCGCAAATCACAAGGAATATACCTGCATAGCCGATTTATCTACGAGATTACAAGATACACTAGATATGACTGAAGAAAAACTAGATTCGGTGCTAGCGAGTCTATGCACCAACTTTGATGAAGATGTGTTTAAAAAGCTCAAAAAGGCATACGACCTTTTAGGGAAAACTCAAGCGGCTATGGAACAGTTGCATATGCATTAC
This sequence comes from Coenonympha glycerion, assembly GCA_963855885.1. Lineage (NCBI taxonomy): Eukaryota > Metazoa > Arthropoda > Insecta > Lepidoptera > Nymphalidae > Coenonympha > Coenonympha glycerion. The sequence goes on from OY979651.1 coordinate 2,357,771, forward strand.
TCATCCGCTGTTAACGAGTCTGCATTAGATGCTGTTAAGCCTTTCTTAAATGGGTATACGATAGAAATGAAGTTCCAAGAGATGTGTCAGTCAGTACCGACGAATAAAGCTCCCGAATGCTTACTGAACCTATGCGAGAATCTATTTCACGTAATGCGAAGTTATTATCTCCTGGTAACGTGGCATTTAAAGAATGAGGAAAGCCCTCAACCGAGTTCCAATGTTTTTGATATAGAAAAGAACGTCAGCCGGGAATATATCAAGCAGAAGTTAAAAGCTGGTCTGATAAGGATATGGCATGACGTCCAAGCGAAAGTATCCACTTTCCTGAAAAGCTCGGGCCTGGAAGAGTTTCCATTCGAAAAGTTCATCCAAATGTTGGGAATTTTGAGGAAACTGACCCAAGTCGCTGAAGTATTCTGCGGGGATAAGTCTGATTTGCTGCAGGATTTCATTAAAACCCAGTCTGTGCTGTACATTAAGAATTATCATAGAGGCAGAATGGAGGAGTTAAAATTGTTCCTGGAAAACGAGGGATGGGAGCAGTGTCCAGTTAAAGCATCTTTTAATATACTAAACCTCCAAGAGTTTAAACAGTTTAAAAAGCATTTGAACCCTAAATTGGATGTAGTTAAAAGCACCCAATCAGACGCGACATCCTCAGTGACCTCGCAAGACGACAGCGTTTATATATCAAAATATTTCACTCAAAAGACGTCGAGAACACCATTCGAGATATTTCGCAACGAAAACGTTACTAACGACGACATATTCGGCTTAGAACCTGAGTCGGAGGGAAGCGACGAATCGGATGACGAACCAGACGAACTGCGACGAGATTTCGTCGAAGACGACTCACAAGACTACATGACACATACGACAAACGACGTCCAAATTAGTCCCTCAAAAGTAAAAGACAGTGTAATAGTCACAAACACAACCCTGTCAGTCCTCAGAAATTGCGGACAGTACCTCCAAATTTGTCGATACCTCCCTCAAATATCATTAGAAGTCATCATGCTAATGAACCAATTGTTCGACTACTATTTCTATGCGGTCCACTTATTCTTCACTTCAGACTTGGAAGTCGCATCATCGACATTGTACAGTACAAAATTGAATTTAGTTTTGAAAAGGATCTCAAATACTATAAATGGCGATGAGGTTAGATTCGAATGTCCGACGATACCGGAGCACTTAGACATGGACTCCGAAGTGAACTTACACGGTTTGAGCGAAAGGATAGTCGGCGTTGAAAGCGTGATATTTCTGGCCAAACAATTCGAGTTGCTGCAACCTTATCTAGAGTCTATAGTGGCGTCGCATCAGCGTATGATTTTAGAGCATTTTAAAGACAACACGTTAGCTGTTGTCGAGGACTTGAGGATGCCTGTGTACATGTGCTCTGCGTCCAAAGCTGTGGACGCAAGAGCGGCGTTAATAGCTATGTCGCAAGTAAGATGGGACGTTAAGAATGTAGCTGTCGAAAACAGTCCATACGTGGATATGATTGTACGTAAAATTCAAGTATTCGCCTTGCGTCTCGAAAACATTTCTTCGCGTATCACGTTAAATATGAGGGTAGTCAACTCAATATGGAGTATGGTTTCGAAGTTCGTCGTCCATTTGCTAGTTGAAGGCTTCTCAAATGCCACTAAATGCTCTAACGGCGGTCGTGGTCTAATGCAGCTGGATTACAGGCAGCTATTCGTTAAACTAGAGAAAATATCCGGTTTAAAACCCGTTCCTTATCAGGACTACGTCGATAAGTATGTAAAAGCGTATTATTTACCAAGAAACGAGCTGGAAATCTTTGTAAGGGACCGAACTGAGTATTCGAACAAACATTTGCTAGCGCTGGTCAGTTGTGCGTGCGAAAACAAGAGAGACAGGCAAGCGTTGACCGCGGTTATAGAAAGCAGAGATGTGGGTAGTTGAAATATATTCGGGTTTTCATTTGAAATATTCCAATAAACACATTTACGATTACTTACCGTAAAAGATGTGAGCGAGATTTACGTTGTATGAATGGTTCCTAAAATGGTTATAAAATATTCTAGAAATAAGAGAGATAGGCAAGCCTTGACCTCTGTTATAGAGAGCAGAGATGTGGGTAGTTGAAAAATATTCGGGTTTTGATTTCCAATAAACACATTTGAACAAATGTGAACGAGATTTATAAAATTATATTGTAGAAATGGTGACTAAAATGATCACTATAAAACATCTAATTAGATATTTTATTACGTGTTGCGTTAAAAATGAGGGTAGTCAACTCAATATGGAGTATTACACAATTAACACAATTACTGCAAAAGTAAAGCCATATGAACGAGATTTATAAAATTATATTGTAGAAATGGTGACTAAAATGATCACTATAAAACATCTAATTAGATACTGAAATCACTATAAAATATCTAATTATTTATTACGTGTGTTAAATATGAGGGTAGTCGACTTAATATGGAGTATGGTTTCGAAGTTCGTCGTCCATTTGCTCGTTAAAGGAAATTCCGAACTATGTTTCTGAAGGGGAACAAAATGAATTTTTAGCGGTGGAGAGGGCAATAGGGAAATTTCCCTCCAGGCAGGTGTTGTGCCCGGGGACCGCTTGTGATCCGAGCGTGTGACGTCAGAAGTTGTATTTATAGAACGCTCGTCGAATGCTCTGTCAGCGTGTGCTATTGCGCTTGTTACGCCATCTATCGTCAGCTATCGAAGACCGCTACAAATTGATTAAAAAATATATATATATATTTGTTTGTTATGTTCATGTAGTACTTATCTGTTCAGTAGTAGCACTGTTATTGACAGTAGTAGCACTGTTATTGAATGACAAACATACGATCTCACAAACTTTCACATTTATTTATGTATAGTATAAATATATAATTAAGATAAAATATATGTACAACTGTACAGGGACAAATTGGTAATCTCATAAATGTAAAGACAAAGTAACTGATTATTGTTTTTTTTTTATTAAGTTAAGACATAAACGTTTATATTATCATGTTTAATAAATATAAGCAAATTGTGTAAAGTAAATAAATAACTATATTATACAACCTATTCTTTGTTTCATTAAAATTATATTTTACCAGACTCACCACTACCACTCAGTAAGAAATAATATATAAGGCAGAACATCGTTTGCAGGGTCAGCTAGTACTCGTATTGTTATATATTATAAACTATCTAATCTATAATTGTACTTCAACATTGAGTTAACATGTAAATCGTTTACATTTTTCACTGCAGCCAAACCTATGCGTGCCGTATTTGGGCCTCCATTACAGACAAAAGAGTCATATATGACCCGACCGAACATAAGGCAAGCTATAGTAGGCTTGTGTCGTAATATAATTATAATAAAACAGTCTTACAACGTTGTCTCGGTAAATCGTCGATATATTTCACTATTTAGACCGTATTTAGGCCTCCATTACAGCTAGGAGAAATGAAGAGTCTGGGCCATTTATGTCCGGACAGAAAATAAGGCGATCTATCATATTGTTACAAACAATCCTTCTAAATTAAGTTTCGGTAAATCATTGATAATTTTCCGAGGTCTTCATATTATGTGCAGCAAAGCTGTGAGTGCCATCTTTTGGGCCTACACTCCTGCCAAGAGAACAAAGTCTGCTTTCTGGGTCATATATGTCCGGACAGAAAATAAGGCGATCTATATCTTACTGTTACATAAACTATCTAATAAAACAGTCCCTTAACATTAAGTCTCGGTAAATCATTGATATTTTTCACAAAGTCTTCATATGTGCAGCAAAAGCTATGTGTGCCGTCTCTGGGCCTCCACTTGAGCCAGGAGAACTGTGGGTTCTGGGCACATATGTCCGCACAGAAGGAAAGCTGATCTATCATAGTATTGTTGTAGTAGGAAGAGTTGATTGATACGAACGCCACTGCCGTGTGCTCTTTGGGGTCGTATACAACCTGGAAACAATTAAAATACATGCAAACGATGCGAAAATAAATGAATTAAATTGTCTATAAATGATCATTGAAATTAATTGATTGATTGTGAAATTAAATGTTTAAAAACTCATGGCAGTTGCGTATTACGTAAGCAGACAATATTGAAATCCAAACATTTTTTGCGAATACGGAAAGGTTAGTTTTATGAGTATCGTCATAGCAAAGGTCATAGAGCGTAAAATTGAGTAAGTAAAATTAGTAAGTAATGTAGTTCTAAACGCGACATGGTCGACTATCGTGAAATTAAATTTACTTTGCGCGACAATATTGGAGGATTGTATTCCTTATGTTGAAATACATGTACACTCTAAACCAATTACCTAATAGAATATGGAAATATTTTATTACTCTATGATGGAAAGTAAATTTTTCAGTGTACCTACATCTTTTTATTTTATTTCTTGTTTCACATTAGAATCAGCATTAGCGAGGTACCAGAGAGAGACAACATAACGTTTATCTCTTTCTGGCCCCTAACTATTGCTATATAACTTTCTCATGTGTCAAAAAGAAAATAAACGAATGGACAAAGTTATAAGTAATGTGTGAAAACGTGAATAGTTCCCCAGCAGAGCACGAAAATCAGTGCCGCATTGAACCTGCCTGGTGCCTTGGGCCGGGGCACTTTTGGATAAGGGGCCCCTATAATCAATCAAATAGCAATTTCTGTGACAGAGGTCTTTAAGGAGCACACCACATGTGTGCCCGCGAAATTAAATTTTTTTGTGGTTTTTCGCGATTTTTAAGCTGATAAGACGTAATAGGCTTATGGCAGTCAAATTGCGATAATCCCAAGATCATCTTCACGTATTTATATAAAAATCTCTGCTTGAAAGTGTCGAGTTAAAGAAATTAATCCGAGATTTGCGAGTTGCTCAACTAAAACCCTTTACTCGGACTAATTTCCTAGGATAGACATTTTTGTGCAAAAAAAATTATATAAACATGTAAAGAAGTAAGTAACTGCCATTCTCGTAAAATGACTGCCATTAAGCCTTTTATGTGTAATTAGCGTACAAATTGCAAAAAACCACGAAAATTTTGAATTTCGCGGGCAGACCTGTTGAATTAAACTAAAAAGGCAGGAGCCAGGAGGTATCGGTAGGTGAACTGTCAGGGATTAGGAGGGGTCCCAGAGGAAAGGGCACTGACGAAATCGGACGTTACCTTATAGAAGTACAGCGGCACGGGTACAACACCGTTGTTGTTTTCGTCTGCGTGCAGGTATATCTGTGTTTGTCTATTCACATGAAACAAAATATATCACAAAATTTATTCGCAAATATTAGACTAACTACACATTGTAAGTTTATGGCAATGAATTTATGCATCTATATGTTTTTAATAGAAACTTTGCTCGAAAGTTCCCACTCATCTCATATTGGTTCCCGAAAGATAATTTTTTGCAGTTTCCCAGATTTCGTGCTATCAGGCACCAATATGAAGTAAATTAGTGCCTATTGTTGAGCAGAGTGTTTATTTAAAACGTGTAGATGCATAAATGTTATGCCCGCAAAACTCATTGGCATAAGCCTTCGTTGCATAATTAGCTCCCTAGTAGCGAAAAACTAAATAAAATTTGAATTTTGCGCCCGGATGATTAACCCATCCCGCTTAATAAATGACTATTTATTTATAACCCGGTTACAATATCTGTGGACCTGGCTCGATGACGTCACGTCGTGTCAGCGCTCTGATATGGTGCGCAAAACAATCAAGCCGGGGCGAGCGCGGGGTGGTGAAAGGAGAACGGGAAGGGTTCCAGCGAGGTCCACAGATATTGTAACCGAGTTGTATTTATATGGCTAAGACTGCAGGGTATACCTATTGTGGCTGTCGGGCAGCGTGCACACTCCCGCAGCGCCCGTGAACACCGACACTGCCCGGCCGCGCGCGTGCACCCGGCGACGCAGCGCCTGCAACAGACGTCTATCAGGCTTTGCTAGTATAGCTGACATTACTCACCAGCTAGACAATTCGCGTAATGTTTTGATAAGGTACCTTGTCCCTTATGGGTACTTTAGTTTCGCTACGATCTAGCCTAAAAGCTTATTAGTAACTTAATTTTAACTTAAACTAATATTAAAACCTATATCTTAGAATCTGTCCATTGACTTATCTTAGTCTCTATTGCAGTACTGAATGTTTTGTGACTCCCAAAAATTTAATTTAGATGAACCCTAAGCCTTCAAAAACGTCCACGTTTTTGTCTTGCGCGCAACACGTTGTCATCTGACACACAAAGCGACATGACGCACACTTTTCTAAGCACTCAAAACTGAGCTCAAGTTAAAAAATCGCTTTGAATAGTGCCGCCCCATGGCGATCGCGACGCACACTTGAGAAACCTAGGCCTAGGGCGTCAAAATATATCTACCCCCTAGTTTTGTTAAAAACTCACGTCTTCGAGTGCGGCCCAGTCGCCGGCGTTGCCGCGCAACCATTGCGGCGCGGTGTTGATGTAGTGGAATGTCGCTTTCTGTTGAGCGCTCAATGGAAAGTCCGCGCGCGCCGCCAGGTGACCTCGATTCAGACGCTGTAGCGACAAAAAATAAAGGTGTGGTGCGTGTAATCCACCCCACTCCTTAGGGCTTCCGAATTACATAAAATATAGACATACGTATTATGTATAACTAAAGAAAGATAAATATAATCCGCAGATGTGTAACTTCTATTATAATTACTATTGATATGAAATTGATTTTATTTATTTTTTTACTATATAGGCTGGCGCTTGACTGTGGTCTGTGATCACACCTGAATAAAATATGTGGAGGCCTTAAAAGACTGGTATCCAGGGCCGTAAAATAAATTAAAAAAAAAATATGTGGAAAGTGGTGAACTGGTGATACAGTCTCAGGTGGAACGCACTTGCCTAGGAGACGTAGTGATTATATACTCTTTGTAGGAGATGGCAATTTTGATGGCGATGCCTTGCCGTTCTATGTAAAAAGGTGACAGAGGTTCAGCAGGTTAGCACGTGGTTAGCACACTCCGAAATTCGAATTTCGATATTCGAATTTGGCGGGCTAATTTATAGGGCAAACGCAAATATCAACCAGGGTTGTCACATTAAAATTCCGGGACGTCCCGAAAAGAATCCAAAGTACCTTGTAGGTAGATTTACCCCTTTTTTGTTTTTATTTTTATATTGCGTGTACCTAATGAACAGTACTTATAAGATTGGAATATTTAACGTTTCCATGTAATAGGACTGTAATAAACGAATTAAGGAGCATGCCACGGGTGTGCCCGCTAAATTCAAATGTTTTGGCTTATGGCAGTCAAATTGCAGAAATTCCAATATCGTCTTCACGTGTTCATATACTTATAAATCTCCGCTTGAAAGTGTCGAGTTAAAGAAATTAATCCGAGACTTGCGAGTTACGCACTTAAAACTTTATACCCGGACTAATTTCCTAGGATAGACATTTTTATGCAAAAATTTTGCCAACTACCATTCTCGCAAAATGACTGACATAAGCCTATCATGTGTAATTAGCGTACAAATTGCAAAAAACACGAAAATTTTGAATTTCGCGGGCAGACCGTTTGTTAAACTAGTCTCAATATTATGGCCTATAATTTCACTGTTTCTTAAAAATCTGTGGTTGTTCTCAGTAAAGGAATTGCGGGACATAAATAATTATTGCTTTTCTTTTTAAGGATAATAAAGTGACATTAATGCCCATTTTCAATAACATTTTAAGGGACACCTAAGCCCTTAGGTGACAGTAGTTGTTAGATAAAAATGTCACCTACGGGCTTAGGTGTTACTTATAATGTTGATGAAAACGGGCATAATTCCCTTACTTGTGTCTTAGTCACGTATTTCTCTTCCATGCCCGCGCCAAGGAGTTCCTTGAGCCTGATTTTCTGATTTTCAATTTTGTAAAGTTTCGACATCTGGACTTTTCCGAAAACATCTCCTTCTGTGGATATATAATGATGTAATAAAAAAGGGATACTATACGCCATATAAGGTCGATTTTTTGTCTCAATATTTCACTTGCACAGGTCGTGGTCACGGCGAAATTTCAGAGCAAGTCAATCTTTTTAGATTGCACCTTCATTGCAGTGTGCTGGCAAGTGATGATGCAGCCGAAGATGTTATCGTGTAATCGTACTAACTTGGAAGGGTTATCCCTTCGACTCATCCCTAAGTAAACTCACCCTTATGCCTCTTTGTTGGTAGAATGGTAACAAGTAAAGGCCGAAGCCTCCACTACCGACCATACCTGAGCCAATTTAGAAATTAAGTACCTACAGTCAGTGTGGGTAAATGTAAACAGAGGTAAATGGAAACGCATTCAATAAAGTCGTAGTTTTAATTAATATCTGTTTCAGAGTGTAACGAAAAGCATCTATAGTCTATTTAGACATTTTCAGACAATAGACTATAGATACGTTTACATTTACCCACACTAACCCTATAAAATTTCACCTTACCTACTGCGCTAGGGACGTCGTCAAAATGTGAGAGAAACCTGTGGAATGGAACCAGTGGAATTTTTCAATTCTGGGAGTGAGGGAAAAGCAAGTGCACCAGTGCAGTGGATGAGATACTACCTACGAAGGCCGGCCGTCGTCCCGGCTGTATGAACTTGCTGGCCGGCTGGAGCTGCTGCTTCACGTAGAGAGTGCGCAGGCGCTGCTTGTCGAAGCACGCCTCGTACAGCGGGTGGAAGAGCTCACCTACCTTGTAGCCTATTCTGAAAATTGGCAGCACGTTAGTTTTCACTTCTGTCGGCACTCAAAGTACCACTGTTTTTTTTACTAAATACAAATGAGTACTTGACTGCAATCTCATCTGATGGTAAGTGAAGATACATCCGAAAGTATTATCGTACTAACTTGGAAACAGTTGCTACTTGCTACACAGCATCGCGCCGGAATGCCTTATCGTGGTAGTGCGTAGGGTGGTAGCCAGCCGCAGTCAAAGAACCAACTCAACCAGACAAACGTATTCTGTATACTCGGCGCCTATCAAAGAAAATATAGCCACTGGCATATACTTATTTTTTATTAATTGAAGGTTTTATATGAAATTGTAATAATAATATTTTCGTTTCTGAGCCAAATTAGAAAGTGGCACTTACTCATCGGAAATAAAATCCGGGACTGCTCCGCTCGAATCCAATTGCGCTACCGCAAGAGGTGTCCTAGCATACCGCCAGTAAATAGAATAAGAACAATACCTATAGATCTTATATCCCTTGGAGCAGCCATCAGCCGTCTCATCAGTGCTGACCCAGGGGGGAGCGTTGCAACTGATGTCCTTGAACAAACCTACCCAGGGCGTTTTGGTTGATCTGAATGTTGTGTCTTTCACACACTTCACAGACTGGAAAGGGGTAGAAAATAATTTTTCATTAAATGCCTTTAAAATTATTTATACATGTAGCAAATAGTTGCTGACGCATAAGATGGTGCATCGCAAGCCTGCCGCCAGTTACAAAGAGGATCGTGTTCCTTTGTCACGCTAAAATTCAAATAGGGCTCAACCGATATTGATGAAATTTTTTTCTTTATGTGTTTGCGTGATTCAGCAATCAGCACTGGTTTGGATTCACAATTGGATTGAATTTGTGCTGAGAGGGCAGGACGTCAGTTACATACATGAGCAATTACTTTTACTAGGAAAAAAAACATTGATAACTCGCACTTATTTTACGGAATATCTTTGTTTACATACAATAACCTCATACTGCGTGGTCTCGTTCCCCAAGACGACGTATTTCTTGTTCCCCGGACACGCGATCTCCAATGTCTCTGAACGCCGCAGCAAGATGGCGCCTGATGTTGCATTCGGCGCCAGAAACTCGCCGTTGTGGAGGTACACCGGAGACGGGTGACCAAGGTCATTGAGGGTTATATTACAAACTGCAAACAGTTATTTTTTTAATACAGCTTTGCCTCTCATTGGAGGGCCGTTAGCGTATCTCAGGACATGTCCTGGGATTTCAGGTTTTTTGGACTATTCTCCGGATTGAGGCCGGAATTTTCAGTCAAATCCAGCTTACATTTTAAAGATATATAAGTATAATAAAAAGTTAAACAAAACTAAAAATGACAACAAATTGGGGGTACAAATTTCGGACACGCATCTGTGACTTTTCGGAGCTATGTGCGTTTGTGGACACTTATCTCACGTTAGTACATAGTATCTCTATGCTCAGAAATAAGTAAATATCAATGAAATAAAACATCGTGAAGATGCATGGCATGCAGGGCCTAAGTATAACCCGGTTACAATATCTGTGGACCTGGCGTCGATGACGTCACGTCGTCTCAGCGCTCTGATATGGTGCGCAAAACAATGGTTCCGGGGCGAGCGCGGGGAGGTGAAAGGAGAACGGGAAGGGGGTACGCATATTCCAGCGAGGTCCACAGATATTGTAACCGGGTTATAAGTGTCAAACATTCAGGCATGCTGTAGGTATTCCTAATAACGTTATCCACGAGGAAAATAACAGGGAAGAAACACAAACATACTTTACCACAATATAATTATTATGATTGAGTAAATCAATGAGGCACTTCGTCATCTTTTACTACATGGCCATTGACGTTAATTTATTATGGAAAAGGAATTCACCTTATACGTTACGAAATTAATACTATAGAGTATAGTGATTAGTAGTAGGTATCTACCTTGTGAATAGTAATTTACATAGGTCATTTGTAATTATAATAAATAAAATAAAATAAAATAAAATATCTTTATTTACCAAAAATGAGAATACATAGGTACACAATTATTTCTAGCGGTCTCCAAACTAGGAATCCTGTATTTTGGAGACCATTTATTACGCTTACCTGTCTAAGATTATACTAGGGCTATGTAATATGTATTCCTGAAAGGATTATAATTTTACATTTCTACTATACCTATTAACATCATCATCTTATACAAAATAAAAGTAAGAGTATATTAAGTAAAAAATAAGTACATGGATACAATATATAAAACATAAATCATATATATTTTTTTTCATATATATATATAAATAATAATAATTGATATCATTATTTGTTTCCCGCTAGTAAATCCTCAGTATCCGCATAATTTATGTTTTTAACCAGTTTGTAATTATGTTTTTGGCCTGCTTTATTGTACAGTGTTTAAGGTTACATTTTTTGCTACATGGTTATAGAGGTTAGCCTCAACAAAAGGAGTAAAGCGTTTGGCGAAAGCTGTTCTCACAGCAGGCAGATTAACTTTGACCACTCTTCTCTTAAAAATATCTTCCACGTTTGGAGATTTCAGGACACTTTTATGTTTCAATAATGAAGCTTTCAATATAAAGAGCTGACGGACTGATAGTACTCCGCTATCCTTGTAAAGGAGTTCAGTTGAGTATTTGTAGGGTTTTTTGAGCATAACTTTTAAGACCGATCGTTGCGCTCGCTCCAATTCTATTAGATTTGTTTTAGCTGCACTCCCCCAGGACAATATGCAGTAGTTGAGTAAAGATTGACAAAAAGATGTATAAATTAATTTAAGCGTTTGTATATTTGCTACATCCCGCAGTCTTTTCATTATTCCAATCACTTTGCGAATTCTACCTGAAAGACCTGATTGATAATGAAACATCTTAGTTATTTAGTTCAATACGAAAATTAACTTAGTAAATTTTATTTTTTTTTGAACGCTTAGCTCTTTTCGGGATTTTACAAATCCTGTAGGCATCATAGTTTTCGTTGGAATTAAAAATTAGCGCGTAAACCGTGTATCTACATGTCTAGCTAAACTGTTTCTGTAGTTCTGGCATAAAGGAGTAACGAACAATTTTTGCTGAATTGTGTGCTGAGTATATTTTATTCTATAACGCCTGAATACAAAAAAATATTTATATGTAACGAACATATAAATATACAAACTTCCACATAAGTACTTTATTAATATCGTATTAATCGTAATAATTAAATCCATCGCTTTCTATTCGCCATATAATTTCTATGGCATTCATGCACACATAGGATGGTGCCGAGAACACTGGCTGCATAAATTCCGCAGCGAGTAGCTAGGCTGTCTTTACTTACAAAATTATCAAAACTCTACCGCCAACTTCGGAAAGTAGGTTTATAAACTTTGTATCGAGAAGAACTGGTTCGAAGGTTGGTATAGTATCTCTGTGTATCTGAGTCAAATATATGATATTCGCTGAAGCTGTCCCGGAGAACGTCCCGGAAAATATTTAATTTTTGAATTTTTGTGCATGTGTGACATCCTTAGATCCAAATCCAATCTACAGAACCACAGAATACGAATGTGATTTTCAGATTTCCAAACACAGAGGTAGGTATAGACAAAGAATTTTGTCCTTGGAGGCTTGGACCTGTCTGAGATGGCATGATTCTATGGCAATTGGCATGATTATTGATATTTTGCCGCGAAAATGGCCGCGGCACAGATAACTAAAAATAGGTTAATAGAACAATGAATAAAAACCTCACCTCCGTCGACCTCGTCACAGTGTTTTAGAACGAATAAAAACACGATGAAAACAAACATTTTCCACTCGTTCATTGTTTTAACAAATAACACGTTAATATTTACCGAACATCAATCACAATTATAAGGTTCCGTTTCACTTACGGTACATGGAGGAAAATCCCCTACCACTGGTTCATTAGGTACTAATGAAAATAATGTATTTGTTACGGTCCGCGACTTTGTCCATATGTGGTTTTATTTCTTCCATCGACCTATAATAAGTCAGTTATTACTATAGGTCAAACTCGTAAACTTAGTTTTAAGTCGACTTAAATATCATACCGACGTTTCGCAAGAGCCTGTATGTTAGGCCTATGTGAAATAAAGATATTTTGAGTTTGAGTTTGTATGGTACCTATCTAGGTATCTCTACCTATTTCGTACTAGCTTTAAGACGCGGCTTCGCCCACTTGACTTTTAGTTTTTGACTTATTCCGTGGGAACCTTGTAATTTCCAGCATAAAAAACAGGTCCAGATCCACGATTTTTTGAACTTGTTAGTGGTGTCCAATACTTACCCACCTCCTGTGGCGCCTTTTTCTGGCCCACCAGGACGGAAACGTTCGGTCAAGAAAATCTTGATACGAAGAAAATCCACGATAATCCCATAGTTAAGGTTTTACCGTGGTTTTATCATTACTGTATTACATTGTATGTGTGAATTAGGCGGGCACACAGTTGCAATGTGCCTTATGGCATAGTAGATTCCTGCTATGCCATAATAGTATAGTATATAATATAATATAATAATATAGTATAGTATATAAAAAATATGTCGCAGGAAGTCAAGCGAACGTACAATTCAAATAACAAATTCTTTAGAAGCACTGCATCTGACATGGGCACAATAAACGTACTGCATATTGCGACCTATTCTTTGCTAGAAAAAAAACTATATCTGACTTTACCTTATTGAAACTAAAAACAACTTTTGTAATCTCTTATCTCAACGCATTACCAAATTCACGTTATCATAAAATAAACATGTCACGAACAGTGCTGTTGCAATCGATAATTATGTTCGAGACGTGCAGCCGTAGCGTAGACCTATTTCTTACCAATTATATTTCTACTGTAGCTTTTGGCATTCAAAAAAATTAAGGATTTATGTTGTCATCGATAAGTCACGTGATCAATGTTGCTAAAAGCGATCAGAAATAGAATAAATACGTCATATCATATAGCTCGTAGGACCGATTGACTTTGGGGACCAAAGATGCTGTAGTAGCGACCAGACGCCGTGAAACACGATGCTGGTAAACTCCCCCACCCCACGGTGGACGAACGACATCAAATTGTAGGTAGTAGCTAGCAATACACGATATTTTTGCAATATTTTGATTAGTTAAATGAGAAGAGATTTAGAAAATTAGAAGATTTCACTTCAAAAATTATAGGGACCATGGCCACCCAACCTACGCCACCTGTCGGTTGAGAGTTGAGACTAAAGTGATTTGGAGATGAAGACAATTAGTAGGGGTTACTGCATTGTGCTAATGATGTAGTATCATTATACTTACTCAGATTTACATCTTATCTCTATGATTGATTATTATCATAATGCAGTGGATAAAGCAGTAGTCTAGACTTCTGTCCTATAATTGTCTGTCAAGGTTCCTAGGTTTGAATCCCGAGCACCGGCACCTCTAGCTTTTCAGTTATGTCATCATCATCATCACAACCCCTTTTTATGTCCCACTGCTGAGCACGGGTCTCCTTTCAGACTGAGAGGGGTTTGGCCATAGCCCACCACTGCCAGGCTTCACACACCTTCGAGAACATTTTTGTGACTCTCAGGCATGCAGGTTTCCTCACGATGTTTTCCTGCACCGTTAAGCAAGTGATATTTAGTTTCCTAAAAAAACCATTGAGTTATGAAAAAAACGCACATAACTCGGAAAAGTCAGAGGTGCGTGCCCAGGACTCGAACCCGCGACCTCCTTATGAGAGGCATAGGTCTGAACTCAGAACCACTGAGCTATCACTGCTTTTTTTTTCAGTTATGTAGGTACAAGCTGTTTTGAATTTTGGGTTTTAAATATCAGGACCATACTAGATTGGTAAATAAAATTAAAAATAAAATGTTTTTCCAATTAAAGTTTATTTGACTGGCAAAGTATCTCCCCAATTACTAGATCTGGCAGTTCTGTATGTTGTCTGATCATGTTTGCCTTTGGAGAATATTATTTCCTTCAATTCTCCACTTTTAGTACACAGTTTACAAATAGTATGCCCTGACCTGACTATGGGAGCTCTAACGATTCTAGGCCATTGGGGATCTTCAGACGGTCTTTCACCTTTCCTTAAAATAACATATGAAAATAAATCGGCTAAGACTTCTATTTTATTAAGAAACCCTAACGTTTCGTATTTCATGAGAAAATTGCAAGGAGTTTCATGTTCCAAGTATCTTGGGCATACGTAATCATTGGGACATGGTGCAAACGCATAACCTTTGTCTGTACTATTGATAACAAATTCTCTAGCTTCGTTGACTACACGAAATCCAGCATTGGTGCCTTGTTCAATGATTATTAAGAAGTCTTCAGTCTTATTCCATAATTTTTGTATAGTTTCCAGTCTACTTTGCATGTTGGGCATTTCGAATAACGAAAACGCTGACAGGACTATGTTATATTTCAAGTCTGCTGAAGCTGGTAAGAACTGTCGTTGGAAATACGACTTGAATGGCATAGCTACGTTGTCTCTACCATTACAAAGTATTAACCGGGCTAAGTCATTCATATGACTTGAGGTATCAACTGTGAAGTATTCAAAAATGTCCTTCTTCCAATATGTATTCACAGCCCATGTGCCCGTACCGACTCCAGAACCAAAATCAAAGAAACTTCTAGGCTTATAATCCGGAAGCCTCCGCCTTATTTCGTCCAAGACACGTACTAGGATAGCATATTCCGCAGGAGCTCGCGCCATTAAGTACTGCAGCGAAGTCGGTTTATCATACGAAATGTTGCCCCAACGGTACACGTTTTTCTTTAATACATTGAACACTGTCGTATCTATTTTCCTATTGCACGTTTCTAACTCTTCTTGGGTGACATCTTGGTCCAATTTCGAGAGGTATTTCTTCGAGACTGTCGCGTGGATTTTGGACGCTTTTTCCCTTATTTCGCCCTCCTCTGGTGGGAGTAACCGGGAATGTATATAGTTATTTAACTTTATGCTCTCCTGGTGATACATTTTAGCGCCTGTGTCTTGTAAAACTACTTTTATTGCCTTCTGAATGTCGGGCGGGATCGCAGCGACTTTGACTAGCGACCGGCCGGGGTGTTTTCGTGGCTTGTACTCCTGTTTCTCGAAGTTCTCTCGCAGACTGGCGTCGATTTCTACTCTTGTTGAATAGTTTGCGCATATTGTTAAATGTGAATATCTTATTTTCCTGAACATATTGTTTTTGTTTATTTTAAAATAAAATATAACCTACCTACAAAATATTTTTTGACACTTGAAGTGACTTGACAGCTTAGAGAATTTAAACATATATATAGAGAGGCCATAGTTTACTTATCACTATATGTGTCGGGGTGGCAAAAACCGCCATAAACTGTAGCACTTTGACATGCGCATTGCTTCATGTCAAAGTACTAATGATGTGACTACTATTATACCGTTATCGATAAATTTCATACTATGCTTGTGATAGCTGAGTAGATAGGAAAAAATCTCGGGGTTTTACAGAAACTAAAGCTTTTCTATAGCTATTATCTATTGCAAACTTTTATAATAGAGGAAAGGGCTTCAGGAATAGATATAGTTTGGTCTCGCGGGATTTGTTAAAGTATTGGCTGTTGGTTTAAATCCGGTCGCCTTAGTTTGAAGTTACGATGAATTAAGGGAGATTCAGTAGAACGAGAAGACCCACGCATACTTATTTTTTCCCGGAGATGTGAATTTATTTTGTATGAATTAAATAAATTTTTCAGCACATCAGGTAAATATTATAATAATGCTGACCACAACCCACAAAACCTAATAACTGACATAAAAACATAGACAATACTAACACGCAATAGACAATAATATTAAAGATTAAAGTTATAAAAAAGAAACAGAGAGTAGGCCAAAGACAAACAAGTACGAGTCGGACTCGTGCATGAAGGGTTCCGTAAATTTTATATAATAATATAAATAAAGGAGTGAGGCATTTTCGTTGTTCCACGGACTCCGGTAAAACTAAAAGTCGTAGAGATGTAAAATTTAGTACTCAGGTTCATATTATTAGGTCATGAATCTACAGAATATTTGTATATTCTGTACAAAGACGGGAATTTTCGAAATTCAAATTGTAAGGAGTGAAAAATTCTAAAGGTTTTTCATGAATTATGAATTTCTTTAAAATCGATGTTTGACAACTTTTAAGTAACAACTGTAAGTCAGTTTGGCGGGACTGTATTTTAAGAAAATAATTGTTCATATCTCGAAATGACTAAATAACAAAAACCATTGCAGCAAGCAAAGACATGTAATTTGTGGTCAAAATTTAAAAAATGGCTGCCACTTTGAACATTTGAACTGGAAGTCTCAGCTACTACAGATCTACGCTATTTGCAGATTAGATGTTTGTTACAAATATTAGGATCCGGGAGCGACCGATGCGAGCTCGGGACTTGGAGAACCCCGACAAATTAGGTGACGAATAAGATCTTTATTGGTAGTTATTATCATGACCACCCAGAAATAGGGGTCCCGCAAAACTTCGTTGACCGAGCTTTGAAATGGGTGAGAGAAACTGAGGATTAAAGAGGAGTTGTAACCTCAAGATTAAAAAAAAAAGAATATTTCTCGATATCTAACGAAGAGCCTAATTCATCACGTCGTGTATTAATCATAATACTACTATTACATGTAAATTATCTGACACTACTGTAAGTAACTAATTTGTGTTTTACTACAATATTATACTAGATAGTATGTTATTTGAATTATACGTCAGATACAGTATATTTAATGTGTATGTGTGTCATGGTTACGTCAGATAATAATTATTGTTAGTTGGTGACATGTGGATAGCAATATTTTTTTTATTTTTAAGGTAGGTAGGTATTTATTCCACAAAAAAATAATTTTGCATCTCTGGAGAAAATTGTATACGACTCGTAATACTGTATGTTCTTAAGATAATCGTTACTTCGCATCAAGGCGACCGATTTCAAAACCGTTAGCCATTAATTTTTATCAGTAGGTTTTTAACGGTAGGTTATGTTCATTCATTTTTGCTCTCTCAAATCTTTAATGACTAACCACGAACTACTTACTACATCGATAATATTTCCATATCGATAGATAGTTAGAGCAGCCCTTCTGATCAGCTGTCTGGTGCCTATCTGTGATTGGCCGATGGCTGTGATTGGCTATTTCAATTCTACAGAAGATGGCGGATATACCCACCCAATAAGACTGACAATTTCCTGTCCTTATATTTACTTTGTCTTTGCTTGACAGCTAAAGTCATAGACTATTAAGTAATCAATGTCAATATTAAAAATCTATGGCTGTGACCACAGAATAAGGTACCTACCTATCAGAAATGCTGTTTGGCGCGAACCGGATAAATATGTAGGTAATAAAAAAGGCGGGATTTCAAATTATTCTACATTGCTGAGTATTGTGCTATTCAGTAAGCTAAGCTCACATACATAATCTAAGCCTCATTGCAAGTGAAGTATGATGCGCTGTTTTAAAAAAAATAGTCTCAAAATTAGTCTCATGAACATAATTGGCAAACCACATTTGGTTTATTGTTTAGGATAGCTTACAAAAAGAGAGGCTAAGAAAGGGTTTTAAAATTATTTTATTTAAACAACATAATCTAAATCATTTTCACTACGATAACAAAACAGCTATATTATTAATGAATACTTGTTTGATTTTTATTTTGTAAAATAATTACAATCCTGAACTTTGTATTGTTTATCACCATACATGATAATTATCAAATAGATAAAGATCTATTAGGTACATCAGTTATTGAAGTTTGTTGAATCAACATCTGGGTATGCTTTTGTGTTTTAACCAAACATAGAGCACTATTTAGAAAATTTGTGTGATGCTCAGGCCTTTAAAATGCCAAACAAGTGTTGACGTATGATATATCAGAGTACATACAACAAAATAACTTTGGTTATTATTACACATTACATTATTACAACATTGCTCTTAAAACTTATTCTGTAACCTAGTTGCTTCCTGCTGCTTGTGTTTCATGATGCAGTCTTTGAAGTCGTTGACTTCTCCTTGACATTTTCTCCAATCCTTTGTAGTGTTTATGCACTCCTGGGTATACAAAAATTATAGTATGTTATTCAAATAATGTGGAATATATGAAGCCTAACATCATCTCTACCTAGTGATAAAAAAAATAAAAACAATAAAATGTTCTTATAGGTTGGACACTTAGAAATTACCAATTTGTTTAATCAGAAGTGCTGCCAGTATTTTTGGCACCACTTTAACAGGGGAGGACTTGTAGGTGCAGTTCAGTAGCTAGCGATAAGCTTACACTAATGCAATAAGATTTTCATAAAAAAAATATTCTTTATCTCGAATAGGTCTAAAATTACTGGATAATTTTACTATCGAAATCTTTTGTTCCATACATACTTGGACTTTATAATGTAGGTCTAGGCATCCAGCTTTTTTTAACATAGATTCAACCGGATCGTCTTCATCATCGGTTACTTTTGCCCTCGGTTTTATATTCATTTTGTTATTAATTTTAATTAATTACAAACAATAAACATCAACATAACCTGAATTCAGCTTTGAAATCGTGACAGCTGTCATTTGTCAACAAAGATGACAAGAGGAATTTACCTCAGAGCAATCCTCAGAGACAATTTACAACCATGTACCTACCAAGACCAACTACAGTCCGATAAGGCTCTATTGGCACTTGACATTGTCAAGAGGACGCTGTTATAGAACAAAGGCAACCAGAACATAAAATCTCCACAATAGACTAAATTTTGAAAATGATTTTAAAGAATTTATTACTACCTATTAAGCACATTACATTGATATTTCGCGGAAATTTAATGTAATTCCCTTTAAAAACCACTTTTAAAATTTCAATTTTCAAAACCGCGCCAAAAACGCCAATTTTGTAATGGCGCTTGTCATCTGACTCGTGACGTCACACATTGTCAAACGCATATAAACAGACTACAGTACCGTACAGTTTAGTTGAATTTCTTCGCTTTTCTTTAAATTTAATAAAAATTAATATATTTTAACAGAAAGAATGGTGTACAATTAATGCTGTGTAGTACCATTATGTACAAATACCTCCATAAATTGCCCTCAAAAAGTGTTTGTGTCTGTAGTCTGTACCATGATAAACCGAACTCCCATGAACTTCCTGAGTATTTGTCAACATAAACTAAAATGAGATAATGATTAATGATTATTGTCGCGACGTTTCGCGAATTATATAGTTTATTGGTCTACATAAAATGCCAAAATGCACAACCAACCCAAATCGAAGATATATACACCTTGGTCTGTAATAGTCGTGCTTAGACTAACCATAGACTAACGCCCTCTCCTTTGATATGTACATATTGTAGCTCTTTGGTCTCACGTAACGACTTAGCTTCGGATGTAATCGAGTTAGATCGTAACTTGTCGTATTCCGAACCGCCATAATTATATAACGGAGTTGCCACGTGACTTGTGCATTCGTGAATAAGTTTTATTTAGCACGCGTCACACCGCGTACGCGTGAAAGTAAGCAAAGCAAAGCAAAGCAGTGGCTCCGGGAAGCGACTCGCGAGGGCGGGCTGTCGTGAGAGCAAAGTAGTGCTAAGGTGTATCGGTGCGCGATAGACAAGATGATTGCCATTTGTGCGATCTCTGTAGTGCGCAAAGTGCCTGAGGATCGAGTAAGCTGTTTCACTCGGTAAGTCACCCTTCAGTAAATAGCTAGGCCTCTAGACCTATCGTAGTGCTATAGCGATGTTGCGATAGGTAACCTCGCCCTCTCGATTTGCGGGCTCGCTGGCAGGGCAGGGGCCTGGGTGCAGGGCACTGAGGATCCTCGGTGGTAAGGGCAGGAATGTAGGGGTTGTGTGTGGAGTTCCTTGCAGGACCACAGTTGGTCCGACTCAGTGCCCATGGTAGTTTAGCACAGGCAGAGCAAGTTGAGGCTCGTTGCCGTACCAGTTGTTTGGGCACTACAGGAAAACATGGACCTCGCCTGGGCCTAGCCAAGTACGCCAGTACGACTGTACATTTAGAACTTTCGTAGCAGAGCGAAATCTGTGTGAGATAGAGGCTATCGTAGTGTCGCTGTAGTTACCTACATTTAAGTCGTTATTTATATTGCGCGATGTTTAATATATTACATCCCTACCCTCAGTTGAATTACTAACTCCGCGATATAAAATGGTGAAGTGTGCTGGGATTTGAGTAAAAACGTCATCCTGTTAAAGCGAGGATTCGAAAAGCGAGGTTTATAACTCAGGCTTGATCTCTCTCTGCTGTCGGATGTGTGCGTTGAAAATGTATTATTTGTATCACTTTGTGTTGTGCATTTTTGGTTGTAGACTGTGATAATTGAGGTTATTTGAGTATTGCTGACACATTAATTTGCCATTTGAAACGATATCTTTACGTTTCCAACTCTGCTTGCACTATAAAACGTAACGCGGGTAGTTGAGTATAAAGTTGAGCTTTAATTATTAATGGCGATTCACGATTTGTGAATCACGAAGACAAAATAATACCAATTTGTGACGGTAGAGTGACATTTCAAATCGTACTAAATCATGTGAATCCTTCTATATTTTACCGAATTAACTTCAAATATCGTTAACTAATAGAAGTGACTTTCAAGATCAATTAATATTTATGTGGGGTACTTCGATTATTATACTTGTAAATAGATGTAATGTACCAGTTGTCAGGAAGACAAAGAAAGTCTCCTCATCTCCTTATCCATGAGTCGAAATACAATTAACAAAAACTCTTAAATTAGATTTGTTGCTAAGTGACTAATTGTCCTTCCGAAAAGTTCTGAAGGTAACCATGGATTGTAGATGACAAAGTGTCCCGACGGGTGGTGCCACTAGATATGATTCCAGAATAGACACCTCACGATTTAACGAACTAAAATCTAAAGTCTCAGTAATCGAAAACATTCTTGTAACTCGATTTCCGGCAGATCTGTAATTTACCCACAAGATGGTGGACATCTTACGTGTAAACGTAAACAAAAGTAAAATTTAGTTTGACGCTGTAATCTATTATTGGTATTCAAGTTTTTGTATAAAGCCAAAGCTTTTTGTATAAAATTAGTACCTACTATCATTTCAGTAGAATGTTACTTTTAGAATTAAAATTTACCTTTGGTGGAACATCACAGTGACTTACTATCTATAGTGTTTCGTGTCTATGCTTACTATTTTAATTTATCAAGTGGAATATTTAGTATGGCATCACCTAGGGCAGTAACTCAGTTCATGAACTTTTGGCAAATAGATTTGGCGCTCACGCCGCGTGTAACGTAAAGCAAGACGGAATTTAACCAGTGAGTCATCTCCATAGTTTGTTATCTCACAGGAAATCAATGGTACCTCCATTTCATTCTCATATCATGTGTCAAATCCAAGTTGAAGGATGTCAAATGTCATTTCTGACAATCAACGTTTGACTGATGTTCGCAAATCAACTATTGTTAGAAAAGTTTGTTTTCAAGAAAGTTAAATTAATTACCTACCTATTTGTAATGAATGATTGTGTCTCGACTTCTATGATAATGTCCCACAGTACCTACATGAAATGAGTTCCATAATGAGGCGAGCAGAATAAAGGGGGAGAAAAATCCTCGTGAACAAAATGCGAATGTTAAATGTTTTACAAGAAAGTAAGTACTTATACAAATGTCTCACAATATTAAATATATCAAGTTAATACATATCGTTGGTTAATACTAGTGTTTGGCAATACTTAAAAAACTTATTTGATTCTTTAAAAGACCTAGACCAAACCTTATATCAAACATACTTTGTCTCATATAAGCCTAAAATTACAAGCGCTTGTGAAGAGTCATTTCATTTCCAATCTTTGTGTAGTTATTGACAAGATGGTTATTAAAACATTGCATATTACTTATACGGTAAAGTCCGCTTTATGTAGACTTCACACATATTCAATCGAAAATGCGTAAGCATTAAGTGCAAAGTGGGAAATACAAAGCGTCCTATTTACCGCACTTTTGTGTAGGTTCGTACATGTATACTGGCCAGATGCATGTATGATTCATAGCACATAGTGCAATTATGAATGGGTAACGTGGAGTAACCACTTATTTTAGTTTAGTTAAAAGACTTCTATAGAAAGTAGCAATTTTCTAAATTTCAACAGAGTTTGACATTCTCGTGTTGAATTTGAGATGACTCTTGAGTTGAACTTGAACGCGCTTTTTACGTTCCGTAAGATCCCTTCGTAGGTAGGGTGCCCAGGAGATTGAAAGCATAAAGCAACTTCAGGCAGCGCTGATGTTGTGAGCGAAGGCAAATGGCCAGGGGTTAGGTTTCGTGATGGGAATGAGTCTGAAGACGGTTCTAAGTGTGTGAACCGTAGGACATGTGATGAGATAACCCTGAGAGGGTTGTGAATGGGAGTTTATAAACTGCTCCCCAGACTACAATATTGTTTGATCCGAGTTTCCGGCGGTGTCGTTTCCCCAGAACTAGAGTATTTAGTTTATGTTATATTTAGAGATAAACAAGAATAATTAAGCCAAGGTCATGTGTACACCTTAATTTATATACCATGCTTTAAGTTAAACTAGAACAGTTAAAGGAATAGTGAAATTAATAAGTCTGCTTAAGACTGCAACATTAGAACTTATCTGTAGTTAGATGTTGCTTAATATTATAATCTGGTGAGAGGCTAAACAGCTTACACTGACATTACCTGTGCTAAACAATAACAAGAAAAATAAGTCTACTTTATCAAATAATTAATAAATGGGTGCAGTTTTAATAAGTCTCACAAGAATTTGATTAAAGATTTAATTTTCAATATTACTATTGCTCGATTTTATTCTATTTTTGATTTATTTGACTATACAATATTGTTGTTACAGTGATGTTGTAGAACAATATATCCTATTACTACATTCTATATTTGAACGGGATTGTTCAAATTATTCTTAACTGTACCCAGGTTAAGGTCAATGCTGGTACCTTTGGCTTAACTTAACTTCTTCTTTGATCATGAGTCGGGAGATATACTCCGAAGAAATGATAAAATTGATACATTACATCATTGATTAATTGATTAATTGATATACAAATTGAAGATCTTAAATTAGAATTAAAGCTGAAAATTTTTAAAAGGGGGAGATCCGACACGTTCCGGAACCTTGGGGTAAATACTGTTCTTCCAATCATTTGGCTCGTGTTGCTGGTGCCTTGAGTGAGCTGTTGCGTTGCTCAAGGGCTAAATAGCGCTTTATACACAGTGGTTGGTGGTTGATGATAGCTCTGAACTCAAGTCTAAATGAACTAAAGTCACTGTTCCATAACTTTAATAATATAAGAAATGATTGACTATTGATATTATTATTTGCTGTCTTTCTGACTTATTGTTAGTACAGTAGCTGACGTGCAGAACTATGAGGTTGATACTTCTATTGGATGAGACACATCATGATAATCTGATTGCTAATGTATTGGTTTACAATCAATTGACTAAGTATTACTGTCTTAGCAAGATAAACGATAAACTACACAATGCACAGTACAGTGGTACAGTGGCACTGTGTTGGAATAATTTCTGACCTGACAGTAGCTAATTAATGCAATGTTATTGTAACATGTAAGCTGTTAACATACAAATATATTAATGATCTAAATACCTAATTGAGATTGGTACCAATTAGGTTCAAATTATCTAAATATAAATGAAGTTCACTTTATTATTGAATGATCAATTGATTGTATATCATCTATATTTTATTATATTTAACAATAGTAATGCAATGTGATCAATATATCTAGATATGTAAATAAACTAGTAGAATGAATATTTATG
Organism: Coenonympha glycerion; assembly: GCA_963855885.1. NCBI lineage: Eukaryota > Metazoa > Arthropoda > Insecta > Lepidoptera > Nymphalidae > Coenonympha > Coenonympha glycerion. The sequence goes on from OY979651.1 coordinate 2,382,330, forward strand.
ATAGGAGTATATAAGGACGATGATAATATAATGTATTCTATATAATGGAATAATTTATTTATAGAATCTCAAGAAACGTTCACATTGTTGATACTTGTTTGCTGAGACTTGGACAGCAACTTTGAAGCATCTGGAAATTTCAACAGAACCTCAAGACTGAACAATAATTTCTACAATTATTACATCAAGTGAGAGTTAAGCTTACTACCTACAACATCTTAACGACTAGAAATAATTAAAAGCCTACAGTATAAAGTCAAAGAACAAAGTAAGAGCTATTATTTACAATCACGAAGACATCTTATTTCTTCTAAATCACAAGCTTCTATGAATGGAACAAGTTTGGGATTGAAGAACTATTCCTAGATAATCAAAGATTTGTTGCTACAGCTGACATTTCAGAATTAAAATAATACAATTGCAAGCTGAAGATACTTTATGTGAAACTAAGATGAAGATTAAAGCAGTCTAAAAATCATTGAACTAGGATCTCAAAGGAACGGCTATATGAACACGGATTTAGACACTAAGTTACATTAGCAGATGTAGATAACCTACTGAATTTCAACTTATCATAAGAAAGAGAAAGGCATCAGTATTGAAATGAATGAAGCCTACGATCATCAGCAATGAGCAATCTCATCGGGTTATTAAAACGAAGAGTGTATCTTTCGATAAGAGATACCATGTACCTGAAGGTAACAACATTATCATGAAACATTATTGAAATCACCATGTTACTATTAACCATACTAAGATTAATCCGTAAGGTATTCAGCTTCAAGACAAAACCAAGTACAACAAACCTGAAGATCTTCCAGTTCTGATATTGACAAATATCAGAAAATTTTAGTGAAACCACACTGTATGAAAAATTAATATTGTTTGTTCACTAAAATGTAAGTAATTATTTATACAGTCAAAGTAGCGAATTCTGTAAGAATTTGCAAACTAGAAAATATCTAGTTATGTTACATAGGAACGGATTGTACTTAATGATTATCAACTTAAGATGTATATTGTTAAGTTGTTGAGTCTATAATCGTTTGCAAGTGGCGATAAGAATATTTACGGTCGTTTCAGTTTAAACTATTTGTGAATTTTCGGCTTCGACTGTAATATTAGTTGGTCGGCAAAGGCACACCTTATATATTTACATATTCTACCATTGTGACGTATGTATATTGTCAACAATGTTCTCTTTTAAGAGACCCAATAGCTCTCTTATAGTAAAATAACTAAACAATGAGAATTCATGACAAACCGTACGTCTTAAGTGTGGAAGCATAAGGATAATGAACAATTATTGTTATAATTGTACATCGCGTTATAGCAATTATTTGACACAATCGGACATGTTCGATTAAATTCTGTCTTAGGACACGCAATAGTACATAAAGTAATACAATAAATCGTGATCAGTGTTGCCAGGTCTAATTTTCGAAAAATCGGGAGGATTTGCTTCTCCTGAGTCGGGAGGGTCCCGAGGAGTCGGGATGCCTGCCAACTATGACCGTGATACAGTGTAGTTTGAACGAAGCAATGTCAATTTAAAATGATAAAATAACTTATTCATGAATGAAGGGTTGATATGGTTCAAATATACAGATTACTGTAGACACATTTATTCAAAGTAAGTCATATGTACACTTTAAATGTATCTTAAGTGCTGTCAGTATGTTTCAAATAGTTTATTAAATACTGAATTGTTGCTCAATGTAGAAGTCTTGTGAATGTTTCCTATGGTGACATCATCAATGTAATTGTTATTTGTACATTGTTGTATTGACTTCTTATACGCTTCATGTTGGATGCTATAGATGTATAGATAAGCGGTTAGTATGGATTTATTGATACTTTAAAATAAAGAAAAGATCTTTATAATTGCAATGAATTGTTTGCTTAAGTATTGTACATGGTCGCAAATAATAACAAGTGTTGACGTGCAAGTATTAGTAGGTAGTTGTAATTGAGACAAAGCTCGAGTTCAGACGTTTGGAGTATTAAAATCAATCGTTAAGAGATATCTACACCTCTTGATAGTATTTAAATAGACTTGCGATTATAATATGGAACTTGACAAAGTTATAGTATTTATCAACCAACCAACTGTGTAGTTTTACCTCGAATCTCAAGTATGGCAAATATTATCTTTGCAATTATACTTCATGAAATATGAAGCTGAGTGAGAAAAAACATTACAACTCTCGTATGAAAACGTATATGTTTAAATTATGAGGACAGTATGAATTGCTTAAACATAACTCTATTTGGTTTGGTAGATTTACTAAGGTCTGGCAGCTGTCGCAAGGGCAGTGTGTAGATGAACACATGTTATGATACTCATTTCTTTCCCCGTTCGGGTGTGTCGCGACGTTTCGCGAATTATATAGTTTATTGGTCTACATAAAATGCCAAAATGCACAACCAACCCAAATCGAAGATATATACACCTTGGTCTGTAATAGTCGTGCTTAGACTAACCATAGACTAACGCCCTCTCCTTTGATATGTACATATTGTAGCTCTTTGGTCTCACGTAACGACTTAGCTTCGGATGTAATCGAGTTAGATCGTAACTTGTCGTATTCCGAACCGCCATAATTATATAACGGAGTTGCCACGTGACTTGTGCATTCGTGAATAAGTTTTAGCACGCGTCACACCGCGTACGCGTGAAAGTAAGCAAAGCAAAGCAAAGCAGTGGCTCCGGGAAGCGACTCGCGAGGGCGGGCTGTCGTGAGAGCAAAGTAGTGCTAAGGAGTATCGGTGCGCGATAGACAAGATGATTGCCATTTGTGCGATCTCTGTAGTGCGCAAAGTGCCTGAGGATCGAGTAAGCTGTTTCACTCGGTAAGTCACCCTTCAGTAAATAGCTAGGCCTCTAGACCTATCGTAGTGCTATAGCGATGTTGCGATAGGTAACCTCGCCCTCTCGATTTGCGGGCTCGCTGGCAGGGCAGGGGCCTGGGTGCAGGGCACTGAGGATCCTCGGTGGTAAGGGCAGGAATGTAGGGGTTGTGTGTGGAGTTCCTTGCAGGACCACAGTTGGTCCGACTCAGTGCCCATGGTAGTTTAGCACAGGCAGAGCAAGTTGAGGCTCGTTGCCGTACCAGTTGTTTGGGCACTACAGGAAAACATGGACCTCGCCTGGGCCTAGCCAGGTACGCCAGTACGACTGTACATTTAGAACTTTCGTAGCAGAGCGAAATCTGTGTGAGATAGAGGCTATCGTAGTGTCGCTGTAGTTACCTACGTTTAAGTCGTTATTTATATTGCGCGATGTTTAATATATTACATCCCTACCCTCAGTTGAATTACTAACTCCGCGATAATTATAATAAATAAAGGAAGGACTAATATGTTCGACGCGGAAGGTACTTACATTGCTGTTTTTATGTTTTTCAGTTCCGCGCCATAATAATCAGCATTATTCTTAAAGTAAAGTGCAACCATAAAAGCATCTACCTTAGAAAGGTTGCTATTATCAGCTCGCACAAAATTTGATTCCATTCTGCGATTTGAAATACTTAATTATTTATTTCCTTAGTATGTTTAGTTATAAAGTTAACCAGAAAATTACTGTTTAAATAGCTAAAAGATAAAATAAAACGCCCGCCAAACAAAACACGCAGAAAAATCAGTACAAAAAGCTGTTAGCTGTTGTTTTCCCGCAAATTTTCGAGTGTGACGTCACCAGAGTTGCAACCAATCACAGGGCGTTCCTGTCACAGGTAAAATATCAAAAATTATAACATTATTAAACTCTTATTTTGCTGAAAAATATACATATATTTGATTAAAATAAAGTGAAATATGCTTATTTACGTTGTTATTAGTGAGATTTACCACAATTTCAGGTATATTTTCATTGTTGTCAAATAGCCTATTTTACTTTAATTTTAGTTTTAGTTTAGTTGATATTAAACAAAAACAACAAAACATGCAATAGTGATATACCAACAGAGCGAACTATCAAACAGTATCACAAGATAGCGGCATTAGTACCGATTTTCGCCACGCGCCAAAATAGCCTGGTCGCCTTGTACCAAGACTAATAAAAAAGTAGTAAGTAGTAACTAATAAAAGAGTACCTATTAAAAAAAATTAAAAATAGGGACGTTCGAAAATGATCCAAAACAACGACTGCAGTACCTAGGTACTGGATATTTCGGATTCAGATGATCACTGGAAACCAAAACTGGAAACAGATGTATTATACCTACTCTATTTGCGGCTCTACCAGCCCGCGAAATTCAAATTTTATTTCGTTTTTCGCAAATATTACATTAACTACACATTATAGATTTATGGCAATGCATATTGCGGGCCTACTTTTTATGCATCTACATGTTTTTAATTAAAATCTGTGTTTTTAATAGAAACTTTGCTCGAAAGTCCCCACTCATCTCATATTGGTTCCCGAAAGATAATTTTTGCAGTTTCCCAGATTTCGAGCTATCGGGAACCAATATGAAGTAAATGAGTATTGTTGAGCAGAGTTTTTTTATTAAAAACATGTAGATGCATAAATGTTGTGCCCGCAAAACTCATTGCCATTAGCCTTTGATGTAAGTACCTATAATTAGCCCACTATGAACGAAAAACTAAATAAAATTTGAATTTTCGCGCCCGGATGGTAACAAGAAATATAAATTTATAAAATTGTACTTATCATTTTTATTGAATGCAACTCAAGTCAGTAAATAAAAATATAATTTATGCTTCAAGCTGTGTCTTCAAGACGTTTTTGTCAGTTTTTATCTTTGATTAGGTAATCTTTGATGAAGTATATAGTATTTTATTTTATCCTATACCTAATTATCTTTATCAAATCCTAATTCTTAGTTTCCTAGCAACCAAACTAATATTGTTATGTCAATAGATAGCAATGTCTCTGATAGTGATATATTTTAGGTGTCACGTAAAAAGAACACAGATGTGCTATATTTATTTTATAATCACAAAACGGCTCAAATCTACGTCATGTTACCTGTATCGACAACATTCTAAACGGCCTAACTTATTCATTCCTGTTTAGTCGGAATCTCGGAAACGGCTCGAACGATTTTCATGAAATTTAGTGTACCTGGGGGGTTTTGGGGGCGATAAATCGATCTGGCTAGGGATTTATTTTTAGAAAATGTCGAATTTACCAAAAAAATATGACGCCTGCTGAAAACTATTGGCAAATAGTTAATTTGGTAATTTGGTTAAAAAACAATTAGAAAATACCGAGCAAAGCTCGGTCACACAGATATTATTATATTTATAGTATAAATATCAATGTACCTTTGATGTACCTACTAGACCTACCGTTCTGCTCGCCGAAGGCAGGTTAGTATCGAGAAGGATCAGCAACAAACTCGGCAGTTCTTTGTCAGAATTGAAATCTCGCCTGGCTTTTCAGTGCTCGTTTTACTTGACACCTCTAAACCTTACTTCAATAGGATTTTCTGACGTTTTCGTCATGGTTTGTCAGTTTGTACAGCAAAACACTATAGTTTTAAATTAGCATTTAATATATATTTTGGCGGCAAAATGAGCGGCGACACACTGTACGAGGCGCCGAGGAAGTACACCGTGTCCCAAATGAGGGTACACGATTATTTATATGGTAACATTTACTCTTTATTATAGTGCTTTACCTTTGGCTTTACCTAATGACTTATGTTAAATAAAAATAAGTCGGGTTTTCCTTCCTGACGCTATAACTCCAGAACGCACGAACCGATTTCCACGGTTTGCCATTCGTTGGAAAGGTCTCGGGCTCCGTGAGGTTTATAGCAAAGAAAATTCAGGAAAAATTTCAACAAAATTCAGGACAAGCGGTTAAAATCTTTTTATCGGGAAAGCCATCTGGTGGCGAAACGGAGTTCGCCGGGTTTGCTAGTGACTTATGTTAACTTTCTCTTCTTTCTTCTAATCATAGAGGTCCTTCCTTCCAAGGATTTAAATGACTAGATGAGCCCCCTCCATAAAATTCCACGTTTTTGTCTTGTTATGCACGTTTATGCACGTTTTTGATGTGCGCAATGTAGGCTTACACGGAGCTTACACGGGCTTGCTCGGGGTTTCTCTGTGGGATCAAATCAGAAATGAGGAGATCCGTAGACGAACCAGAGTCACCGACATAGCTAAACGTATCGCGAAGCTGAAGTGGCAATGGGCACATAGCTCGTAGGACCGACGGACGTTGGGGACCCAAAGTGCTGGTATGGCGACTCCGCACGGGAAAGCGCAGTGTTGGAAGGCCTCCGACCAGATGGACTGACGACATTAAAAGGGTCGCGGGAAGGCGCTGGATACAGGCAGCGCAGGACCGTGTGGGCTGGAAATCATTGCAGGAGGCCTTTGTCCAGCAGTGGACCGTGGACGTCCGTCGGCTGAAACGAATATAGGCTTAGGGTCTATCTTGCGATTTAAATCTTTCCTTTAATAATAATAATAGGTCGTCGTCCTTCTAATAATAATAATAATCGTCGTCCTTTTAATAATAAGTAATATATGAAACCTCTATGATATAAGAACCTATTAGTAACCAGAATGTAGTCGGGTTATCAGGTTTTGATTGGTTCCAGACTCTGCCTTCATCGTGTCGGGAGCTCGCGACTACGCGCGAACGGCGTTTAGAGCTGCCATGGCGTCCGCACAAGTTGTAAGTTATTGATACTTATTTATCTACTTTGGTAATGAAAACCTATACAAAAAGAAAAGTACAAATACCAAAAAAAAGTCACTGTACTTATGTCTCAGTCACCGATATAAGCCTGAGATGCGGCAATCCGAACGTTTTATGGGGGTACAAAACTTTTTTCATAAAAGTCAACAGTAGCGCCATCTGTAAATTCTATGGGTGTTCTGAGCGAACTTCAGGGTGTCCTTACAGCTGGCGTCAAAACAAACATTTTTGACTTTTAGGGCGCCTTCAAATTAGCCGCAAAGTGAAGCGCGGCGGAAGCGCGTCTGCAGCGCTGCAGCCGCGCTACTTTGTAAGTCTATGTATATGTATAGACTACGCGCGGCCGCAGCGCTGCAGCCGCGCTGCCGCCGCGCGTCAGTTCATCGATCGACTAGTGCTGCGCGCATGTATTTTTTTGTACAAATCGAGGAGTGTTTTTTTGGCAGAGTCCTTCGTGAAAAATATGTACAACACTACAATTCTCAAACCTAGCGACAGCAGCGCGGCGGAAGCGTCTGCAGCGTTACAGCCACGCTTCACTTTGCGGCTAATTTGAAGGCGCCCTTACTGGTGACATTTTTCGGGCGGTTCATGTCCAGAGTATATTATGTCTATTGTCTCAGTAGTAACATTTTTTCCACAGGTCATTCAACCTGTATACAAAACAATGTTTTCCGAGCTTCGTCAATTTCCCAGGATGCAAGTTGGTGAGCAGCTTTCGAAAATAATTCAAGCTTACGTTAAAAGCATCTCTCACCAAAAAGAAAATGTTTTCTGGGGTTGCTTAAGCAACAAGATCAATAATAATGCTCGTGATATTATTCCTTGTAATTTGTTCTTCTGTTTCTTTGTTCTGCGTGCAATAAAGAATTTATCTATCAATCTATCTATTGCGGCGCATGCGTTGCACGATTCACTGTCAGGAGGACGTTTGTTCGTCTCTAGGCCCATAACCTGTGGAAAAAATTCAAAGACCTTTACAATTTTTCAATTCCAGTATACCACCCCAACTGCCGCCTACCACCGCATATAGACCGCTCATATGGCGCTTATCTGAACAAAGTGCGGGACATGCGCGCGGTGCCCACGCCGGAGCTCTCTGGGAAGGATCGCTTCAAGTTTAGCGCCGTGTGAGTAACTTACCACGTTAAATGTCCAGACTCGAGACTTTATTACCATATGACGTCACATCGCTCGTCTTTGCGATGAAGTCTGCCTATATTATTACTGTATTAGGTACTGTGTGAAGTTCGTTTCAGCAGACGGACGTTAGAATCATGCAATGATTTCCAGCCCACACGGTCCTGCGCTACTTGTATCCAGCGCTTTCCCGCGACTCTTTTAATATCGTCAGTTCATTTGGTCGGATGTCTGCCAACACTGCGCTTTCCCGTGCGGGGTCGACATTTTAGCACTTCGGGTCCCGAATGTCTGCCGATTCTACGAGCTATGTGCCCATTGCCAAATCAGCTTCGCTATACGTTGAGCTATGTCGGTGACTCTGGTTCGTCTACGGATCTCCTCATTTCTGATTTGATCGCGCAGAGAAACTCCGAGTATAGCCATCTTATAAATTTTTAATACGTACTAGCAAACCCGGCGAACTCCGTTTCGCCACCAGATGGCTTCGTTTTATGTAACATTTTTTATTTTTTATTTTAATTTTTCCTGAATTTTCTTTGCTATAAATCTTACGGAGCCCGAGACTTTTCCAACGAATGCAAAACCGTGGAAATCGGTTCGTGCGTTCTGGAGTTATAGCGTCAGGAAGGAAAACCCGACTTTTATATAGTAGAAGAAGATAAAAATGTCGTGCCTACTCGGCGGAATTTCAATCTGCTATCACCAATTTGACCAAGCAAGGAGACGAAAATTTTTATACGTAGAACTACCTTCATAACGTGAATATTGTTCGCAGTCCAAAGAAGCTGTTACCGGTGAAGAGCGCGAGCCCGGATTTCAACCCACCGACGCCCACCACGACTGCCGGACCTGCCCGCCCAAAGACCAGAGGCACCCAGAGCGTGTTCCGGTAAATATTCTTTGTTCCTTCTCTCTTCTCTCTCTCGTGGCACATAACTTCTCTCTCGTGGATTTCGGAACTCTACCTACGGATCTCTATGGAAGCAGGCCACGCTCACTTATCTCGTGATCAAGACCGCTGCAAGTAGATGGGAAGCGGTACGACAAAACGGTATGATTTCAGAAGGCTATCGCGCGCCGGGTAGGTTGCACGCGTTAGTTCTTGCACGGTCTACTTCACGCGCTGCGTGCGCCCAATTACGAGGCAGCTTTAATACGTCGAAAGAGATGAAATTACGCGATAGAAAGAGAACACAACTTTAGGTGCTTAGCGGAGGTGGTGCCAGGCGCTGATGCGAACTGAATTGCACTTTTTTGTGTCAGCGCTAGGGTCGCTATTTTTTTCCGTACCATTAGGTACTATTATTGTATTTCGTGACGGAAGGCATTTTTGCCTCAGCTGACACCCGAAAGCATTATATTCTGTGTAGAAGGTTCAACTTATACGCCGGCCACCTACTATATATAAATGCACTCATTACATACATTATCACACACACACAATGAATGTGTGTGTGCTTGTTTGTGTCTGTGTGTGTGTGATTTTCAAAGCAGGGGGGTGTAAGTTAACGACACTGTCTGTTTTGAAATACCAGGGAATCATCAGCGCAGACGAGGCCTTGGCAGCCGGACGGGCGGCCGGCCGAGGGCTGCGAGAATACTCCGGAGGTGATGTACCTGGACAAGTTGGAATGGGGTGAGTTGATAGACTGGTCGAGAGATTAGTTGAGTGTTGAGACATCAGTCTAATATTCTATACACTCACACACACACACATACCCACTCTTCTTCACAAAATGTGTGTCTAAAAATGTGTGAAAACTATTTTGCCGCAGGCCCGGGAGTCCCGTACCGCACGGGCGACCTGCCCGCCGACTTCCACACCACGGAAATTATCAACAAGTATGAGATTTTGTCTCTGTTACACTTATGACTACTTAGTACTTTTATTTTGATATTTTAGACATTATGGTTGGCGCAATATCTCGCTGCACAAGGTGCGATAAAATGGGTGTCAACATTTTTAAAAAGTGCATTGATTGATTGCAATAAATCTTTTTTTTTTTAATTGTGGTCAGCATCACATACATTGCTCCGATCCCTTAGTAAGTAGCTTATGCACTTGTGTTAAGGAATTCAGACACCACCACACAAGTACCACATCACCTAGACCCGAGAAAATGTAGAAAACTTATTTTTCTACATTGCCCCGACCGGGGATCGAACCCGGAACCTCAGAGATGGCGGCGTCTTGACAACCGGCACGCTAACCACTCAACCACGGAGGTCGGTAAAGTTACGGTTATAGTCTGCTGTGCGAGGTGTTGGTTATGGTAACAGTACCTATTTTTAGTTGTATGGTTTTTTCACATCTGAAGCAGAGGTGTCGATTACGGTAACAGTGTGGGTGTAGGTTACGGTTACATTGCGAGGAGTCGAATAAGGAGAAGAAGTCAAAGAAATTTACAGATTACTCTGTTTGTTTGTACTCTGTCCCCAGAATGCGGCACGCGCGCAAGTGGACGGAGCTGGTGGAGAAGGGCCGGTTCCCGCGCTGGATGAAGCGGACGGACGCCATCATCAGCGACATCGAGACCAAGGACTGGATCTTCAGGGAGGCGGTAACTCTGACGCTCTTTACAACTTGTGTGGCGGGCTTTACTTCTATTCATTTAAAGGGGCTGGTGGAGAAGGGCCGGTTCCCGCGCTGGATGAAGCGGACGGACGCCATCATCAGCGACATCGAGACCAAGGACTGGATCTTCAGGGAGGCGGTAACTCTGACGCTCTTTACAACTTGTGTGGCGGGCTTTACTTCTATTCATTTAAAGGGGCTGGTGGAGAAGGGCCGGTTCCCGCGCTGGATGAAGCGGACGGACGCCATCATCAGCGACATCGAGACCAAGGACTGGATATTCAGGGAGGCGGTAACTCTGACGCTCTTTACAACTTGTGTGGCGGGCTTTACTTCTATTCATTTAAAGGGGCTGGTGGAGAAGGGCCGGTTCCCGCGCTGGATGAAGCGGACGGACGCCATCATCAGCGACATCGAGACCAAGGACTGGATATTCAGGGAGGCGGTAACTCTGACGCTCTTTACAACTTGTGTGGCGGGCTTTACTTCTATTCATTTAAAGGGGCTGGTGGAGAAGGGCCGGTTCCCGCGCTGGATGAAGCGGACGGACGCCATCATCAGCGACATCGAGACCAAGGACTGGATATTCAGGGAGGCGGTAACTCTGACGCTCTTTACAACTTGTGTGGCGGGCTTTACTTCTATTCATTTAAAGGGGCTGGTGGAGAAGGGCCGGGTCCCGCGCTGGATGAAGCGGACGGACGCCATCATCAGCGACATCGAGACCAAGGACTGGATCTTCAGGGAGGCAGTAACTCTGACGCTCTTTACAACTTGTATGGCGGGCTTTAGTTCTATTCAAGAGTTTCTCTGCCATACATAAATGGGAATCTCTACTATATATTTTTATCCCATAAAGGTCCTAATGGATCCTGGTTCCAGTGAAGCGAGGTCTACGAGTTACCTTGGGTAGATTTACCAGGGATTCTTTGTCTGTCTGTCTGCTAACTTTTGACTGTGATGATCGCACATCTTGTTGCTAGGAGATCGACGAGCTGCAAGACATTCGCCTGACGCTGCTAAACAAGCTGAAAGCGCAGCAGCAGCACAAGAAGATGACGCGCGTGGGCGCTAAGCTGTCGAAGCTGTGGGCGGACAAGAAGACCGATATGGAGCGCAAGATTCACCACATCCGGAAGACCAGGGATAGAGGTTGTGTACCTTTTTTGTGTTATAGAGGGGAATCTCCATTGAGATATCCAGCCTATAAGTAGGTTGGATTATATGGAATTTTCACACAATATTTAATAGAGAGCTATATGTGTTCTATCGGTTGTTCAATGGGCAGTGCTCTGAAGAGCTGTTTGAAGTGTTTCCTCCTTCCTCTTTCTCTATACATACACTCCGGCGTAGAAACATATTTCACCTATATATACCACCTGGATGGCTGGCAATCCACAACTACCTGGTCTTCCTTTCCACGCAAACTATGGAACCAGCTACCAGCAACAGTGTTCCCTCAAAACTATAACATGGGGTTATTGGAGCGGATGAACAAATTTCTTAAGAGCCGGCAATGCATTTGCAGTTCCTCTGGTGCTGCAAAAGCAAATGTCCATGGGCGGCGGTGATCGTTTTCCATCAGGTGACCTGCCCGCTCGTTTGTTCGCATTGACTATTAAAAAAAACAATAAGGCACTTTTGGTGGACATCCTCAGCACATTATGGAAGCCACCGGGATCTCACACGAATGAACAGGAGGATTCTTTGCGCAACCATTAGGCTCGCCCCTGACCCAAGCTAGCCACTTCCAGACTATTATGGGAGTCCGGAAGTTGAATATCAATCAATCTACTAAATAAGTATATAGAGAGACAGTGGCGCCCACATTTGTGAACTGAAAACTTCTTTTTGAGATAGGATAAACCTATTGAACTCGCTACACTGTCAGCGTTACCGCCACGATCTCCGTTTAAGTTTTCGTTTCCTTTTTTTTTTGTGCCACACTATACTTACTTAAAATTTTCAGAGATCCGAAAACTCTCAGCTGTGCATTCCCAAGGGGGTCGGTTAGGCCTCGTGCAGTCCATGCGGGCGTCGCGGGGTGGGGGGTCCGCTATTACCGCTGCCCAAGACCCCACGTCAGACCTGTACGCGCCGAGGACCAGGCACGGGTACCAGGCGAGAAGGAAGCACGCGGAGATCATTTATGACCCTTCTTTACTTGGTAAGATTTGCTTTTAAAAGAATTTTCGGAAGCCTAAAAAAATGTTCGGAACAGTGGTGAATACTTAATACCACGATTTTGAGTCGTCTGAAGTCAGCGACTCCTCGCAACTCTCTTTATGTCGTTCGTCTACCTAGTGGGGGTCTGCCAACACTGCGCTTACCGGTGTCTGGTGACAACGCAGCTTAGAATACAAAAGAAGATCTATGCTCCATAATAAAGAGTCCATAATATATCCTGTGTCTGACCTTAGCCTTAGAGGACCACGAAGCCCTGGCAGCCCCGCCGGCGTGGTTGGAGCACTGCGGTCAGAACCTGAGGAAGACGTGCTCCGGACACCACTTACCGCGTGACGTCACTCAGCTCTGCGAGCGCGAGACCAAGTGGAGCGAGCAGTTCTTGGAGAATTTGCACAACGACTTGAAGAGTACGCTATTTCCCTCCAATCCTTTTTGTAGAGTGCTCAGGAACTCCATAACCTTGTGGCCTTCTTTATCTTTATAACATAGCACGGCAGGACGCCAAGAGCGTTGGCTTACTCATGTGGTTGAAATCCACAAATCGTTTCTCTCACATTACGTTTTTCTTCGAAGTTTCGGATATGCTAAAATATGGAACACCCTGCCACTAGTAAGCCTCTATGATCCTAGCCAAGTATGTGTGCCTTCAAGAGAAGAGTAAATAGGCATTTTCTAGGAAAGCGCACTCCAACCCAGACCTCATCATTTTTCAATGCTCTTTAGCTTCTTGCAGAAACTTTCTGGATTAGCTCAGAAGTATATTTTCTACTTTTACAACTGCTATTAGTTACCAGGAGGGACTATAATTCTGGACTCATTTAATTAACCCCTTTTCTCGAATTCTAGAAGCCCGTTTGGGGGCCGCCTCGAACAAGGCCGGACCTCTTAGGGTCCTGAAACCACGTCGTCTGACCGAGACCCCAAGACCTCCTACTCCTGAAGTAGAATCTGTTCCTGAAGAGGATGAGGCCTCGCATCAGGCTGCTCTGGTGCTGCAGAAGATATTGAGAGGACGTGCGGTTCAGAACTTGGTAAACAATGTTTTGAATGGATTTTCTCTAGAGATAATCTCAATAGAAAATAAACGAGTATAGAGAAGAAATAAAGAGTGCTTTTGTGTTTGTTCTTAGTTGCCTGGCTATCTCTATCACAAAATTAAAAGCATTTTTACCAGTTGACCAAAATGCAATAGGAGATAGATAGACCACATAACATTTTGTATGCCAACAGATGTATGAAGGGCGCACCAGGGCAGCAGAACTTACGGAGGAGCTGAAGACGACACACGGGCTTCAGGAAGAAGATAGAGCCCGCATAGCCCAAGAAGAAGAAAAGGCTAGAGACTACAATGCCGTGCGTTCTGAAGTTGAGAAAAAGGTAAACACTCCGTCAGCATATTTTTATACTTCCTACTCGTTTAAAAAACCTATCGCTCTCTTCAAAGGCTTTAGTTTCTAATTTATATAATATCATGTTTAGGAGGAGGCGATTTCCGCATTGGTCGAAGAACTCTGCGGGGGTGCAGTTTCAGCAGCCCTGGACTTTTTGGAGAAGGAACTCAGGAGACTAAAGGAGGAGAGACGACAGCATGCCTTCATTCTTATTGCACGTGGGTGTCTTTGAATCTTCCAAAAAGTTGTGCTCTCTTGGTACCTAGCGAACGCAGCAAGAATGAAGAAATGGAAAAGCATTAACGGCTGGATAGCCAGTCTCAATGAAGACTTAGGCAACTATTCCGGAGACTGCAGCTATAGCAATAGCAATAATATTAAAACTTTTTAAGTGGTCTGTTCCGATGACCATATTACTTGTTTACAGTTCGCGAGAAGTCAATGCGCGAGGCGGCGGAAGCGGGTCGCAGACAAAAAGAGGAGCATCGCAGGAAAGAGCACGATGAGATGTTCAAACAGGTAGCATAATATAAAAGCTTGGTATACTTATATTTATTGGCTTGGTAACCTTGGTAACCTTTCAAAAATTTCTCTAAATACAGGTGTTGGGCGTAACACAAGAAACTGTAGATGTTTACCTTCAAGAGATCATCAAGGAGGGGGTGGACCTGGCGGCTGAGGCGGACGCTGTCAAACTGGTGTTGTCAAAAGCTGACAAGATTGACCAGTCGCTGTCAGATCACGGTTCTATGTTAGTAGTGAATTTCGTACTTAGGGCTTCCTTAACTCCTAGAATTATTTACCGGTTTTCAAACTCCTCAAGATAATGCCAAGGAGGGGCTGGATCAATCAGCCGAGGTGGACGCTGTGAAACTGGCATATAGAAAAGGGCTGATGATAACTCACTTTTTTGGAGATAAAAAGGGGTTGATGACTGACCCATAACATTTTGTACCAGGTCAACAGCAGAGCAAAACGAGTTGGTGGCTGAATTGGTGCAGCAGTTCTTGCTCCCCGAAGCGCATAAAGCCGCTGCCAGGCACCGGGTATCAGCGCTGCAAGCGGCTAGAATGGATGCCGCCAGGGCTTCCATATTTGGTATTTTGGATGAAGCTGAGGCAGGCAGAGAAGGTTGGTGCATTTTTTTAATTGCAATTGTATCCGTCCTCTCAAACTCTTTTTGTCTCTTGGACATCTTATGCCTCTTCTCTCATGGGAATAATACTGAAATCTGAATTATACATAATAAGTGAAATTTGAACACGTCTAATTTAGGCCATGGCATCATCGGTAACATACGACGTCGTTTTCATCCAATCGGCATTATGAAGCCAAAAGAATTCAATTTAGATTGTGCCATCAAGCGTAACTGTCATACCAATCCATGACCGCTCACGGCCAGTTATAACTGATATAATGGATAGTCTATGGCTGGCCTAAAGCCAGAATTGTTTTGCCCTTAAGTAGTGAACATTGCAGTTTCTAAAGGCCCATAATTTCAAATGGAACTTTTTGATCTAGAGTTTGACTTCACGTACGTAAGGTTAATATTGTCTCTGTTTAGAAAAATGCAATCGTTGCGGCGGACCCCTGGACTACCTCTGCAAGTGTGAGAGCTGTGATCTGCCGCTGCAGCCCACTGCCACTTCCGCCAGAGACGACCCAAGGTGGAAGGCCACCAGGCGTTAGTACATCATCAACCAATTGTTACTGTTAACTCTTAGATGTTCATGTGATCTTGGTAACAATCTGGTCCTTTAAGACTCTGCTAAATCACCTTCCAACACTGCGCTTTCCCGTGCGGGGTCGCATTGTTGGCAGATCTCCGATCAGATGGACAGACGACATTAAGCGAGTCGCAGGGAGTCGCTGTATACAAGTGGCGCAGGACCGTGTGGCCTGGAAATCATTGCAAGGGGACCTTTGTCCATCAGTGGACGTCCGTCGGCTGAAATGAACGAAGTCACCTTCAGCGCTAACTGACTGAAACCGGACACGTCATGTCTCATAGAAGATGATGTTATGTAGAGTTTAAGCCCACAGATAGTCTTGATTATTACTTGAACTTTCATGCAATCCTGGTGTAAATCCCTTACAGCCCACAGATATCCCCTTTCTCATGACACCCTTGTACCAAAAATTTACTTTATTTCGCAGGCCAAGAAGCCAAGTCCACAGTCAAGGAGGTGCCTTTACGTTACGAATTACGTCACATGCTGGACGAAGTTGTAGATGAAGGTAAGCCTTGTACGCCAATACTCAGATAGACAGCGAGAGATGAAGCGGACAATGCTCGATATTTTTACCATATGCCTAATTCTATAATCCGTGGAAAAACGGCACTGACTGATATTGTTTTGAAGGTACTGCGGTCCAAATGGAAAAAGAATATAATGTATGTCGGGCTTCAGGCTATGAATGAAGACCGTGCACCGGTCACAGAAACGTTAAGGTCTGAAGACATTGCCAAACTCTTGGGGAAATTGTCTACCAGAGTAGCCTAACAACGCAAGAAATGGCTTGCTTACGAGGAGACCTATGTCCAAAAATGATAAGAGAAGGAAGGCTATGGAAGAAAAGAAAAAATAAGAAGAATACTTAGATAATATTCCTCACTCCGTAGGTAATTAATTAAACCAAGTATCTCAGAGGGAGCCTGGGTCCCTTCCCTTTATGCCCTGATATGAAAGAAGACAGCTAAGTGACGTCTTAGCTTTCATATCAGTGCAGCATTGTTATTTTATCTCGCTTTGTTCAATGAATTCTCTAGATTCAACGTTGTAAGATATGCCAGTCGGTCAGTTTTTCATTTTTTTCTAGCGGTGGCCGTGTCCCGCTACATCAAAGAGGAGAAAAGGTCCATCACGAATTACATCGCTCGCCGACTGCGCGAGGACGCGGAGGTCGCTCTTGACGCCGCGGCAATGGTTGACGAGGGTACGTTTACCATCATCCATCCATGTCATGTCTACGTGATCATTTGGGCCGTTGGTCTAGCCCATTGATCCCATAAAAACACTTGTAGCAGCGACACAGACTTGTATACTAAAGACAGGGCGAACAGCGCGAAAAAATGTCGCCAGTTTAAGGGAGCAAGAATGACTATTTTGCACCCTCCCCCGTCAGTAGTCAGTATAGGTAGATAGGTAAAGACCTATTTCTTTTTTTTTATTGGAGGCAAGGTGACCATAGGCACATGGATAAAAAAATATATAAAAATAAACTTATGTATTTCGTAGAAGTTTCGACAGATGGCGTTACATTTTCTTGTATGAAGAACGTTTACGTAAAATGTTCGGATGGGCCTATCTTGACTATTTTTATATATGACTAGCTGTTGCCCGCGGCTCCGCCCGCGTGCAGTTCGTTTTACTTACAAAAATGTTTCCAGTGGAATTTCTTAATTTTTCCCAATGAGTGGTCCCTGGGTTCGATGGACCCGTAAAGGAGTCATCTTCCAATCTCTCCTGTCAACGTGCTATCTTCTTGCACACAATTTACCTATATCTTCTTGGTCTTCCTCTACTTATACACTCTATCGAAATCGCTTATGTTACTCAATTCGCATGGAGTAAGACAGAGTGGGGCGTGTCATCGTGGATTGTAATATCTATACTAACTAAACTTATCTTATTCTGAGATGATACCAACGCCCAGATATTGTAACTAAGCATTCTGATGCGCTGCTGTGTACGTAGCAACCCGTTCCTGTTACGTACGGGTTATCTTGTATAGTTATACCTAGTTGCACGATCAAAAGAACGATTTAAACTGTCGATATTTCGACCCCGTTTTGATTGTGCTACGTAGATAAGTAGCTATAGGTTTTTTTAAACATCCCACGGGTGCTCTCAAATTTTTCAGGATGAAAAGTATCTTAAATGTTGACCGGGCATATATATAAAGTAGGATCATAAAATTTCATTTAAATCCGTTACTTGAAAGACGCCTGCTAACTGTTTTTGTAATGTTTTCTGTCCCGCGGGAACTCGATTGGATTAATAAGTTTTACTATATATATATATTTTGTTAAAGAGGCAACATAAGGTATCAGCATGACAAATTTTACTAAATGAAGTTCATTAGTTGTTGTTTACAAAGCTGTTAAATTAATTGCAGTTTTTTAAGTATCCCACGGGAACTCTTTATTTTACCGGGATGAAAAGTATCCTATATGTTGACCAGGGACATAAGCTACCACCACAAAAAATTTCATTGGAATCGGTCCAGCCGTTCCAAAGATTAGCTCGTACAAACAGACAGACAAACAGACAAACAGACAAACAGACAAACAGACAAACAGAGAAACAAAAAATTTGAAAAAAATTTAAATTAGTTCTATTTCACTTCTTACATCCCCCTGACTCCGTTTTTAGCATTTTTTTTATTTGTACAGAAATTCGACCTCTACAGATTTATTATATGTATTGATGATTGATATTGATGATCTATTCGCTGATTGGTTATTGCTTGCGTCAGTTACGCAGCCATGGCGACAATTGGTCGTTATGGTTACCGTCGATGGTGTTGGCCAATGTACAATTTAATATTATCCAGAATCATATCTCAGTATTACAGATGCGTGGGGACAGGACATGGGTACAATCCGGAAGCATATTTTGTGTGTGTGGGTGCATGCGTGTGACAGATTTTGGGTTAAGGGTATGGTCACCAGAAGTGTTTAAAATAAAAGAGGTTATTTTCTGTTAAAACTTTTATTCGAAACGTTAATTTATTTTTAAACTGTTTATCTTTTATAATTGTTGGAATGAATCTACCACCGGTTCGGAAAGCAAGTTTTGCACTGAGAAGAACCGGCAAGAAACTCAGCACTTGATCTTTTCAAAATATATATTGTACAAGCAATGTTACAAGTAACTTGGTAACAATAATCACTAATTAATTAATACAAAGTGACTCGACAATGGTCGATGAGATCTAATGATATTATTTATCGATCCACAGTAATTTAACAATCTTTATAGAACACAATTATTATACTCAGCAATATGTAAGCCACATTAACTGGATTAATTAATTCAGAATGACAACTACAAAATATAGTTAACAATAAATAGATAGATAACAATTATAGGTTATAAGAAATACTTAGCTTTTGCAGTGCCCCAACAGCTCTGTCCGGTACTACGGTCAGAAATAGAATGATCTCCAGACTGCCAGATTCGAGGCTTTTATACTATCGAGTCAACAAGTGGGAGATCCCTTTCTTTATTTAACTACCGTCACTAGTCAAATTGTCAATATCCTAATTAATTTACAGAGAATAACAGTATTATCAAATAATCATATGATTATATTGTTTTAAAATGTTATTTTTTTTTTGTAGTTAAATATTGAATTACTTAAAGAACAGAAACACACAAACCTATAGAAGTAGAATGATAGTGTTTACAAACAATTGGTATGATGACTTCCTACCAATACAAATCAAATTGTCAACATTCTCATTTAATAACAGAGAATGATAGTTATATAAAATGATCATATGATTATTAATGTTATTTTTTGCAATTAAACATTAGATTACTCAAAGAACAGAAATACACAAACCCATGGAAGCAGAATGATAATGGTTATACACAATTGGTATAATGACTTCCCCGTAATGCAAATTAAGTTCCGTTTGTCATTAATATTATAACAGCTATGTTTGTGATTAATATAATAATGTTATTCTTCATTAAAGTATTAAATTAATAATATTTTAATTAATTAATAATGTGATTGTACAGACAATCAGTATCTTGACTTTCTTAACTTTTATAAAGGTAATTACGATGAAATACATCATATAATTATTTGCAACCAGTAACATAATTATAAATATTATTTGTTAAATATAACCACAGTATAAATATAAATAATTAGTGAAATAGAAGGATGATCACTTGTGTATAGCAACCACCTATATTCACACTTGAAAAATGATGATACAATCATTAATGATTGATTGATGATACAAACATGTGCTCGTTGTTTTCATTGACTTCTGTAAAGCATTCGACTTGTTGGTGTATGATAAGTTATATACAAGTATGGCCAACTGCGGAATACAGGGACCCCTCCTGGAATGGTTCAAGGATTATCATAGAAATCGAGCAACCTATGTCAAAATCGATAACACCTTAAGTGACAAGATAAAAACGACTAGAGGAACAGCCCAGGGATCGATCCTAGGACCTACTGAGTACCTATTATACGTCAATGATATGTGTAACCTATTCCGGGAGGGATCCGTGTATCAATTCGCTGATGACACATGTATCATTGTTGCTAACAAAGACCTGCGGGCGGCCGAGCGCATGATGCAAGACAACTTCGACACCCTTTGCAAGTGGGCGCACGATGTTGGACTTGTGATAAATACTAATAAAACTAAAGCTATGCATATTCATTCAGTGTATAATAAAGTAGACCATAGGGCCAAAATAGTTGCTCATGCGCACGACTGTCTGCATGGCAGGTTAAAACATTGTGTTTGCCAACCTATTGATATGGTTACAGAACATATGTACATAGGACTAAAAATAGACTTTCGTTTTAATTGGCAACCCCATATACATTTTATTTGTGATAAGCTGAGAGCTATCCTTAGTAGGCTATATATACTTAAATATAAACTTCCCTATCAGACTCTTAGGATGCTTTACTTGGCACTGGCAGACTCTATAATTGGCTATGGCTTAAGTAGTTATGGTAGAACTTTTAAAACATATATTATGCGTATATACAAACTACAACTTAAAATGCTGAAAACAATTGTACCAAGAAAAATTAAATTGAAGCACTGTTATGACTATCACAAATTATTTACATATTGTAAAGTATTGCCAGTGCAAAGTAAAGTAAAACTGGCCATACTTAAAGAAGAATTTAATAATTTAAAATATCTTAGACGTAAAGAACGAGGCAGCAATTTACGAAAATTAGCTAGCTATAAAAAGTTTATTGTACCTAATACTAATAATGCATATGGCAAAAGAAATTATAAATACATGCTTCCTAAAATCATTGAAAATTTGCCATTGTCCTTGCAAACTATTAATGATAAAAAACATATCTATATCCGGAAATGTAAAAAATATTTATTAAGTAATTTATGATACTTATATTTACATAGATTTGTCATTAATATATATATAGCTACTCGTGCTGATTCACTGATTGACTGACTGACTCACTGATTGATCACCTCTCCTGAACAATTTTGTATGAAAAATTTTTTTTTCAAGTATGGGTTCGTATAGAAGAAAAAAATTCATTCGGAGGAAAAATATGGAGAGAGCTGATGATTGAGGATTTCGGAGACGGGTGAACAGCACGGGAAGGGTATTGAAGATAGGTGGGGGGTGCTCGACCAAATGTCACTCGAAACATCATCCAATTGGCAGTTAGCTGAAAAAAAGTTCAAAATGGCGGAAAAAAGATGGCCGCCATACAAACTTCATCGGTGTCTGTCTCGAAAAGTATAAAAGATGGAAGAGTAGTTTCTCGACAAGAGTTGATCAGGACCCGAAGGTCTTTTTGATGGATAGAAAAAAAAATCAAAATGGCGGAATTTATTTTTCCATAGAAAATGTATGAGGAATATTGAAGAGACCACGAGTTGTAAATCATGAAGTGCTTTGATGCGGTTTTTTGGAAGACTACAAGAGAAAATATGGAATGAGGTGATGATTGAGGATTTTAAAGACAGTCAAGCAGCTTGGGCAAGGTATTATAGTTAGGTGGGGACTGCTGAAACAAAAAATACTCGGAACTTCAGGCAATTGGCAGTGAGCTGAAAAAAAAAACCAAAATGGCGGATTCAAGATGGCCGCCATACAAATTTCGTGTTGTTCTATCTCGAAAAGTATAAAAGATAAGAGAGTGGTTTCTTAGCAAGAGGTGATCAGGATCTCAAGTTCTACGGGATGCATGGAAAATAATTCACTGTGGCGGAATTTATCTTTCCATGGAAAATGTACATACTATGAGAAGAGACAATGATCTAGGATTTGGATGATGATTGAGGAGCACTGTCATGGTTTTAAAGATAGTTAAGGGCTGTTCGAACAAAAAAATACGCTGAACCTCATCGGATGAGGTTCAGCGTATTTTTTTGTTCGAACTGCCCGTAACTATCTTTAAAACCATGACAGTGCTCCTTGGTAATTTTTTCAGCTCACTGCCAATCGGATTCCAATGGGCGATGGAGATGACGGCAATACCTTTATGGGCGGGATGACTGCACGCGGGCCACATGTGGCCCGCGCACACACGCGCCCTACTAGTATTATATATACTGTATGAATTAGTTTTTATAACTTTTGTAAGTTTATTTAGCGAACTCGCCATCCTCAAAATAAACGACAAGTTTGCTGAGGATGGCATATATAATGTAAATTTTATAAATTGTGATTTCATATTTTGACCAATAAACTAAAAAAACTAAAAAAAAAAAAAAAAATTAATAAACAACCACACAATTATCAATGTTACTTTTTAAACAAACACAGTAAACCACACAGGACGGTTTAATTACAAATCATGTTTGTTACCAATAATTTGTGTAGTAGCTTTCCTAACTTTTATTATTATATTTGGTTATGAAACATACACAGTATACATATTGAAATTATTCCTGTTTATGTATAACCGTAACCTTATTTATTCTCGATAAGAAGTCACATTTTAACCCATAATATATCACGTGCGTGCATGCGCGCGTGCGTGTGTGTGTGTGTGTGTGTGTGTGTGTGTGTGTGTGTGTGTGTGTGTGTGTGTGTGTGTGTGTGTGTGTGTGTGTGTGTCTGTGTGTTAGTGTATGTGTGCGTGTGCGTCCGCGTGTGCGCATGTGTATGTGTATAAGTAGGTACTGCGGTGCCATCTTCCTTCCTTCTGTCTCCAATTGAACGCAGTGCAGTGCGTCGAATTTTTGTACATTGCAATGTAAAGTACCAGGGGCGCATAATCATCAACATGTCTCTCCGCAGCGGTAGCGGTCGCCACGGGGTTGACTCCGCCGCGGGTACGGAGACCTCCTTATCATCATTTCATGAAGCGAGTCCACGAAGACGCGCTGGAGGCGAGAGATCCTGTCAAGCACACCTGTGAGTGTACTAGGCAATAAGCATAGCCCAAGAGTTTTCACCTCTCATCAGAGGGTTTAGTACACGTTTTTGTACGGATTTCGATTCGACTCGAATCGCACAAATGAATGGATTGTCTCCATACCACTGATTTCCATTCTATGGATTAATTAATCTATACGAGTACATCTGACAGTTCCTTTTTTGAGCCGACTTGAAGCGCTATCTTCGGACGTCGGCCACGGTAGTAAATTGACATTAGTTGCTTGTGTTCGTCGTTTTGGATTACATTTTATTTTAGTTCCATGGACGCTCACGTCAGGTTACGCAACAATCAGCGCCAAAAGGGCGAAAATCAAGTGTCTTCATTTTAACGTTGACAGTTAGCGATCCATAGAATGGAGATCAGTGCTCTATACATTTAAATCCAGCGTCATCTTTTGGCAGCTGCATGTGACTGTACATAGATGGCGCTGGCTGTAAATGTATGGAGGGATTCGATGCGAATTGACTCGTAAATCGTAATTTGTACAAAAACATGTACTAACCCCACAGCTGTGTGTGTCTACAAATATGCTTACAGCATCAATGATTTTACTTCTTGGCCTTGGGCACTGATACACATAACTTTTTACCAGCCGTTAGTTTCCATCAGCTTTTATTTTCTTACGTTTTAGGTACATATTCAAATTCAAAAATTTAATTTCAAATTTTTAGGAATAGGGTTTTATGTTTATTTTGTTTGTATAATTTCACTGTTTTTTGTTTTAGTTTTATATTTCGTTATTTTAATTTTGTCATGTACCTATTTCTATTCTTTTGAATAAATGTATTTTCTTTCTTTCTTTTTTTCTATATTTACGAATTTAACATAGTGTTAATGTGATAGAATACAATTTTTTTTTATTTTTTTAAATCCATATCACAAAAACAAAAGCTGATCTAAGATGAAAACGATTTCTATGTTCAGAGTCAGGATGCCATAATATTATGTCTACATAAAAGCTAATTAACTGTTTGGAAAAAATTGTAACTATGTGAATAATAATTCGTCAATGCTTTGTATTATATCAGTCGAGCCATGTAGGTGCTGATTGATAAATGTTTGCTGTTTCTATTCAACATTTAAAAGAAGAAATGTTTTTCCGTGGCCAGGTCCTTCGGAGCTGCCATCGGAGATTCGGCGCAGGGCTGACGAGGCGGCTGCGAGCGCGGACCCCTATTGCCACTGCGAGGATGACATCAGAAGCAGGGTCAAGTTTGGACTCGGTGAGATGTTCCGCTAGCTGGCATCAGTGGCTCTACTCGAGATAAACTCGGTTTTTTTCTTGAATTAAAAACCAAGCTGAGTTTTTTGTGGGCTTCTTCTCAGTGAATGTTAAGTGCTACTCGACTTGTAGACCTTGTAGTTAATCACCATACATATGCGACCAATATTATATTGACGTTTTACAAGAGCCTGTACGTTAGGCCTATGTGAAATAAATATATTTTGACTTTTAACTACCGCGCGATTTAATGGCTTAGTAGTTCGTTGTAATATTGACAGATGGCGGAACTTCTTGCTTGTATGAAAAAGGTTTACGTAAAATGTTTCTCCCCTTTCTGAAAACTTTGTAATATCTCATCTCATATGACGCAAGGGTTGGGAGCTTGGGGCTGTTATTGTGCAGAGAATAAACCTAACTGCTCTGCAAAGAAATACAGACAGAATTCTTGGCACATCGGTCAAGTCGGAAAAAATCGGTCAGTCTATAACATTTAGGCAAGATTTAATTTCAAAAAATCGTAGATACGATGACTCCGGGCGAGATATTGAATCTGCTGCCAACAGAACTGCGGCTGCTGGAGGAGATGAGGCGCTGCAAGTGTGACACCAACCCGTCACCCACGTCGAATGATGGTGAGCACGAAAATTTAACAATGGGGTATTAAGAGTCCAATTAATGTACTATAGGTATGTCTCCATACATTCGAAATACCAAATCATTTGTAATTCGTGCATATTTCGATCCTGTTATTCGGGTTAATATAGTAATAATCTATGCTCCTGGCCATATTTGGTTCGAAAATACTTGTCTAAAACGAAACATAAATCAATTTTGATCACAATTGTTATAACTTCGGTCGAGTTCCGTAATACCAAAAATTAAGAATGAAAACTTGTAACTTTCTGGTGTTTTTCTTTAGCTGGACAATAAAGACTGTGATCCTGAACTAATGCGACGTGAGATAGTGTTCTTTTTATTACAAAACAAATAAGCAGAAAATATGTCCTTTTTGACGCAAAAATATGCAAATCAAAATTCATTTATAGTTCGTTTTAGAGAAGAATTAATACGAGTTAATTGCTAACCAATTATTTTTCATAGCGAGTTCGCCGACGCAGGGCTACATTTCAGACACTGAGACGCTTGACGCAGAACAGCACCGAGGGGGCGAATACTAGCGTCAGTGAGCTTCTAATATCTCGGGTGAAAACTGAAAGTGACGCCGGAACAACAAGTTTGAGATAAAGTTGCATTCAATATCGTCTGTAAAATAAAAGAATTGTATCGTGGAACGAAGTTAAATCACCGCTGGATAGATGGCGCTGGGTTTTATTGTATAATTGTTTAAATTGTTTATCCTTCTTTGATTACCTATTTATTTATTCCCTAAGAGCCTGCTTCACCACCGCCAGATAAACTTTATCAAATAACTAACTATAAAATAACTTTGACAATCTGTCAAAGCATCAAGTATATTCGTTAGATAAAGTTTTTGAAAGTGCCAGATCAGATTTTGAAAGTTTATCTGGTGATTGTGAAACAGGGCCCTTAATGTCGTTATTAAATGAAACAATTTTTATTATTTATTAATTTATTATTTAATCGTTTACTTAAATGTGTATAAATTCAGCATAATATAATAATATATTATCCATATATTATATTCACAACAATAAACCACTTTTGTAAACAATAGCCAAAATAATGTGAAAATAATAATGTTTTCAAAGTTTCAAACTGATACTAATTGTTTACTTATTGTTTTTACTAGGCAAATGATAATAATAAATGGTAATATTTTTTTTTCTCAAATGTTTTTTATTCTGTTACCTCTGTTATGCACATTTGTTACTCTGTACCGCTCGCCACCCTGCTCAGCCGCATAGGACAATGACCCTACACCCGCGCATAGATGTTACACAGATTTAATGGCACGTTAGAGACATCATTTTGTCTAGGGTTCCATACCAATTTGGTAAAAATGGAACCATTATGGTGAGACTTTCTCCGTCCGTCCGTCCGTCCGTCCGTCCGTCCGTCCGTCTGTCACACTCGATTATTTCAGTAACTATCGCAGCTATCGACTTGAAATTTAGAATAGTTATAGGTAATAGTGACCCGACGTCATAGCAATCGTAAAAATTTGAAAATTGTTTTTATTTTTATTTAAAAAGGGGGGAAAACGGGGGCTTCGAATTTTCAAAATGAAATAACAATATTGAGTGGGGTATCATATGAAAGGGCGTTACTTGTGTATTCTAAAACCGATTTTTATTTATTTTTATGCTTGATAGTTTTTGATTAATTGAGCAAACTGTCGAAAAAAATACCGTTCCCCCCCCCTTATCTCCGAAGTTTATCGATCGAAAAATCTGAAATAATTATGATTAATAGACATTAATGTATATTTTACAGGAAAAATAAAATGAACTCCCTAACTATTATACTTTTTTTGATAATAACAATAAACCACCAAAAACAAAGTTACGTTTGCGGTTCGCCAACAAAAGTACCTACATGTTAATTATACTCGTAAATTCATGAACAAAAGTGGTTCTTTTAATGTTTTTCTTCTCTTATGGTATGGAACCCTCGGTGCGCGAGTCCGACTCGCACTTGGCCGGTTTTTTGTGAATGAAAATTAAAAATTATTATGCTGCCATAAGGCTGCCAGCAACAATTTTAATATTTTTACAAACCTTTTATTACAATAAAACAGAAAGGAGGAAATAATTTAAATATAATAAAATCTTTGGTCGTTGGAAACTAGATAACTAAGACTAAGTTATTCTACATTAGCCATATACCTACTCAACTAATGATATTTTCCTACCTACAAAACTAATTTTAATGATATGATAGGCCGAAAATTAATAAAGAAACTGTGGTATAATGTCAATTGGGAAGTTCTTTTATGAATGCAGAGATAGGTATAGTGCCGCCAATTTATATGTGAACTGAAAAATAGGTCACTATAGCTTGGCAACTTCGTGCGGGACCCTCCTGCGGGGTGACAGACGGTGGGGGAGGCAAGGAATTTATATGTCAGCGGTTAGCGGGCGGTGTAGCGGGGAAGCGGACACCTCACCTCACTGCATGTATGCGTCACCGCGTCCCTCGGCCGTCTGTCACCCCGCAGGAGGGTCCCGCACGAAGTTGCCTAGCTATAGCGTATTTATATCACTACTAGTAGATTATAACGAAACTCCCTCAGTTATATCAGAGCTCTTTGGCTCCCAAACTAAAAATTACTGACAATCGAATGACGTTCAGCAATGCAATTTTCACCATTTCATAGATAAGTTGGTGGCACTGTATATGTACCTAATATGATACGTCATAGTGGGCATTTCTACCGAAAATAATAAGCAGCACGAAAAAGGTCAACAAAATCGTTTGGATGCCGATATCATGACGTTTCTTATCAGTGCCCTCGTCTCATTTACTCTCCGCTTTGGTGGAAATTGGGCCTAAGACCTATAGCTAGACCGCTAAAAACTTGGCCCTCCCATGGTCTGCGGGACGCGGGCGGTAGCTACTCAACCACTGACCTCTATTCTATGGACGAAACATTCTATACAATTCAGGCTAGGTTCACTGTGGATCACTAGAATAGGGATCAGTGCGCTCAACTAATCAGCTGTCAATGACTGACGTGAATTACGCTACACACGATAATATTAATCTTGCGACGTGGATAATGATACATACTCAAGAAAATACCATAGGCGAATTCTCAAGATGCGAGTCATTACATCGTATCGTGTATAGCCAATCGCACACCCGCCCCGCGTCCCGCAGACCATAGGAGGGCCAAGTTTATAGCAGTCAAGCTATAAATGTGAACACTGAACAGTTACAAAAATTATAAAGCTGTCAAACATAGAGAGCTATTTCGTCTCTGTTAGCTCCGCAAAGTTAAGAGCGATGTGAGGGGGAGCGGCGAGAGGGTGAAGGCCGTGAGGGCGATGAGCGCCGGCTGCGAGGGGGTGCGGCGGGCAGAGTTGCAAGCGTCCGCGTCGTTGCAGCTCTGAAGACAGCCGTGGACGTATCTAGGAACAAGAAGAATTAGGAATAATTGGATGTCATCGAAAAGCAGTGATAGCTCAGTGGTTCTGCACAACTGTGCAGAACCACTCAGTGCTGCTCAGTGCTGCTCAGTGGTTTTGGAGGTCGCGGGTTCGAATCTTGGGCACGCACCTCTGGCTTTTCCGAGTTATTTGCGTTTTTAGGAAACTAGGTGGTCGCCGTGCCTGAGTCCAGCCCGCAGCCCCGCACCGTTGTACTCTCCCCCGTGTCATCTGCAAGCACTATACATCGAGTGTTGTTGTAGTAGACACCTGTCGTTGTAGTAGAACCGGCCGCAGTGCGACATGCGTATGATCTCCGTGTCGGTGGTCGCCGTGCCAGAGTCCAGCCCGCAGCCCCGCACCGTTATACTCTCCCCGTGTCATCTGCAAGCACTATACATCGAGTGTCTCACCTGTCGTTGTAGTAGAACCGGCCGCAGTGCGACATGCGTATGATCTCCGTGTCGGTGGTCGCTGTGCCCGAGTCCAGCCCGCAGCCCCGCACCGTTATACTCTCCCCCGTGTCATCTGCAAGTACTATACATCGAGTGTCTCACCTGTCGTTGTAGTAGAACCGGCCGCAGTGCGACATGCGTACGATCTCCGTGTCGGTGGTCGCCGTGCCCGAGTCCAGCCCGCAGCCCCGCACAGTTATACTCTCCCCCGTGTCATCTGCAAGTACTATACATCGAGTGTCTCACCTGTCGTTGTAGTAGAACCGGCCGCAGTGCGACATGCGTACGATCTCCGTGTCGGTGGTCGCCGTGCCCGAGTCCAGCCCGCAGCCCCGCACCGTTGTACTCTCCCCCGTGTCATCTGCAAGCACTATACATCGAGTGTCTCACCTGTCGTTGTAGTAGAACCGGCCGCAGTGCGACATGCGTATGATCTCCGTGTCGGTGGTCGCCGTGCCAGAGTCCAGCCCGCAGCCCCGCACCGTTATACTCTCCCCGTGTCATCTGCAAGCACTATACATCGAGTGTCTCACCTGTCGTTGTAGTAGAACCGGCCGCAGTGCGACATGCGTATGATCTCCGTGTCGGTGGTCGCCGTGCCCGAGTCCAGCCCGCAGCCCCGCACCGTTATACTCTCCCCGTGTCATCTGCAAGCACTATACATCGAGTGTCTCACCTGTCGTTGTAGTAGAACCGGCCGCAGTGCGACATGCGTATGATCTCCGTGTCGGTGGTCGCCGTGCCCGAGTCCAGCCCGCAGCCCCGCACCGTTATACTCTCCCCCGTGTCATCTGCAATCAAAGGACATTTCACTGGCCTAGACTCTTCTTGCGGTGTCCGTCTGGATAGGTACGACCACGATGTCAGGCAGCCCCGGATCCAGGGGTTAACCGTGGTAACACCATGGGTGACATGGAGCGCTAAAATAATAATACATATAATGGCATTAAAAATAATCATGTTAAATTATGACAACCTATAGTTACGAAAAGGCAATGGTAGCATGTCAAGAAGCCTAGCTAGCAGCAAGTCGCCCCATGCAAGGCGACTCCGGCATGTTGAGCGAGTGGTTGTTGTGAAACAACGAAGGCTCAACGATCGCGCAGAGGTATCCAACTCACCAAAAACACCAGCGATCTTGATGCAGGAGGTGGCGGGGAAGAGCCCGTCCCTGCCCTTGCGACCCCCCATGCAGGGTGACTCCAGCATGTTGAGCGAGTGGTTGTTGTGGAAGGGGTCGTCGCACTGCGGGAAGCGGCCGTTCATGGACACGCATTTGAAGCAGTCTATGCTGGCCGCTGAAAAAATGAGGGATCACAATTAACGCACGACTGAAAAAGAGTTCTTAGCCATAGACATCAGCAAGTCAAACTGCCATGTTATAATAATTATATTGTTGCAGTCCAGGTATCTGTCACTTATAGGATTCCATGCTTCAAGGTCGAACGGGTTTAGTTCATTTTCCTTATTTGAACTACGAGTAACTTTAACAGAAACGTTAGTTTTATTGCTTGACAGTTACTTCAATGCTCAAGCAACCGAGCCTATGTCAACTAACTGAATTTTTATCTTCTCTCAGGGACCTTAATATATGTATTTTTGATTTGATTTTTAACTCTAACACATCATCCCCACGAAATATCGTAGTCCGTAATACTACCTAAGCTAGCCTCAAAAAAGAGCCTAGATATATGCTATGTGAATTTACTTACCGACTGATATCCAGGAAAGAAGTACAAAGATGCCGATGTGGAAGTTTGTGCTTCGTAATGGCACAACCATTGTAGCAACTGAAAAAAAACAAACACCGCATTTAGGTACTTAGGTACTTCCAATGACGAAATACCCTACGCTAAGAAGGCGAGAAAGATGTGATATATTATATGTTGAAGCCAAAAATTTCTCAAATATGGCGTCGAGCGTCGTACATTACAGTACCGCTGACAGAACATATACTGCTGCACGATGTCGGTCGCATACGTTACCGCCATTTTACAGTTTTGACAAATTAAAAACCCGGCTTCATGGCGGAGCCTAAAAATGCGTGCGTGACGTCAGTTAGTGCTGATCCTTTATATATCTCATCTGTTTAGTATACAGTACAGTAGAAATCGGCAAAGTGGTTCTTATGTGGCCAAATGACCAAGGGAATTATATATTATTTTTAGTGCATTTTCATTATAAAAAAATGAAATATATCTGCAAAAATTAATTGACTATTAGTATAAAACTAAACATACTAGTAACTTCTTTAAAAATTCCCGAAAATCGGCACATGTGGTAATTTTTGTTTATAAACGTAGGTAAACATTTGGTTGAACCAGGCAGCTGATATTTTATTATTACCTACACATATGTGCAAAAAATAAGCGTGTGAAAAAAATATAAAGTACCTACCTAGGTACCTACTTATGTACCTACAAAATACAAAGATACCTACTTTGCGGGATGGAATCAGAAATAAGGTGATCCGCAAAGGAACCAAAGTGACCGACATACACGATAACGAACGATACAGAATCAGCCCACAGGTTATAAATATTTCAATCCAAAAATTTCAACTAACTCCATACGAATAAAACAAAAGCTATCTTGACAGAGTGGGACGCGACGTCGTGGATTGAAATATATATCTACTTTGATTATGTATATTGTTATCTACAATATACATAATTAAAGTAGATATATATATATACTAGTAGG
Organism: Coenonympha glycerion; assembly: GCA_963855885.1. Lineage (NCBI taxonomy): Eukaryota > Metazoa > Arthropoda > Insecta > Lepidoptera > Nymphalidae > Coenonympha > Coenonympha glycerion. Next base: position 2,413,899 of record OY979651.1, read on the forward strand.
GCGCGTGGGTGCGCGGGCCACATGTGGCCCGCGTGCAGTCTTCCCGCCCATAACGGTATCACTATCATCTCCATCGCCCATTGGAATCCGATTGACAGTAAGCTGAAAAAATTACCAAGGAGCACTGTCATGGTTTTAAAGATAGTTAAGGGCAGTTCGAACAAAAAAACACGCTGAACCTCATCGGATGAGGTTCAGCGTATTTTTTGTACAAACAGCCCTTAACTATCTTTAAAACCATGACAGTGCTCCTCAGTCATCATCCAAATCCTAGATCATTGTTTCTACTCATAGTATGTACATTTTCCATGGAAAGATAGATTCCGCCACAGTGAATTATTTTCCATGCATCCCGTAGAACTTGAGATCCTGATCACCTCTTGCTAAGAAACCACTCTCTTATCTTTTATACTTTCCGAGATAGAACAACACGAAATTTGTGTGGCGGCCATCTTGAATCCGCCATTTTGTTTTTTTTCAGCTCACTGCCAATTGCCTGAAGTTCCGAGTATTTTTTGTTTCAGCAGTCTCCACCTTACTATAATACCTTGCCCATGCTCCTTGACTGTCTTTAAAATCCTCAATCATCACCTCATTACATATATTACTCTGGCAGTTCTCTAAAAAAACGGAATCAAAATCTTGCATCGTTACCAACTTTTAGTCTCTTCAAGACTCCCCATACATTTTCTATGGAAAAATAAATTACGCCATTTTGAATTTTTTTCTATCCATCGAATAGACCTTCGAGTCCTGATCAGCTCTTGTCAAGAAACCATTCTTCCATCTTTTATACTTTCCGAGATATCGGCGAAATTCGAATGGCGGCCATTTTGAATCCGCCATTTTGAACTTTTTTTCAGCTCACTGCCAATTGCATGACATTTCAAATGACATTTGGTCGAGCACCCCCCACCTATCTACGATACCCTTCCCGTGCTCTTCACCCGTCTCCGAAATCCTCAATCATCAGCTCTCTCCGTATTTTTCTTCAAATTTAATTTTTTTCTTCTATAAGACCCCATCCGTGAAAAAAATTTTTTTCATACAAAATTGTTCAGGAGAGGTGATAATCAGTCAGTCAGTGAATCAGCACAAGCAGCTATATATATATTAATACGGGGGTAACACTGCCATTTTCAAAACTCTGGACTGGACTAGTAGGTATATGTATTAAGATTTCCTGATAGAAAAATCCAATACTGAATTTATACTGGCCCCATCCACGAATTCGAACCCACGGCCAAAGATTATTGAATACTGCCCAGGACCTTGTCCTTTAGTCGGATATTCTCACCACTGAACCAACGGATCATGTTATAAGTATGAATCAATGTATACTGGACTCGATATACTCAACCAACCTCTATTGCGAGTAGGTACTATAGGTAGGCACTTATGATTTTGGGAGTTGGGACTGAATCAATTTTGATGAAATTTTCGAGTATCCATAAACAACTCGGGTTCTGTTTTTTGAGGTACCTATACCTACCTAAAAAATCTTATACCTTTAAACGAGCAATTTTTGTATATATATATTTCTATATAATCTGGATATATGTATATAATCTGGATCTCGGAAACGGCTCGAACGATTTTCATGAAATTTAGTATACAGAGGGTTTTGGGGGCGATAAATCGATCTAGCTAGGATTCATTCTTAGAATGTCGAATTTACCAAAAAAAATAAAATTTGACTACTGCTGCCATCTATTGGCCACCGAACGAAGCTCGGTCACCCAGATATTATCCATAAAATGCAGTTATAAAATGGATCTTTTATATTTTTTGGGCAACTACATACTGCCAAATAAGTGTACTATTTTCTCTAATATCTAATATATAAAATTCCTGTGCCGTTCTTTGTAATCTACCGAACTCCTCCGATACGGCTCGACCGATAGTTATGAAATTTTCAGTGTATGATCACTAGGTCTGAGAGCAGGTTGTTATCTATTTTTCATGCCACTATTCAATGCCAAGCCAGTTAGTACTATATTAATAAAATAAAATTATTCAACAAAGAAAGCGCAAGTACTTACGTGAATTTGCTCGTAAGTTCATAAATAGATTTTATTTTACTAGTTAGGTAAACATGTACTGTACCTTGATTCGTACGGCGACCGCAATCAATAAGACTATGATTTATTGACTCAAACTCACTAGCACTAGCCTAAACACCCCGTTTTATTAAGCCAATCTCGCTTTAACAAAGAACCGCGTTAAAAAAATATAAACAAATATGTTTTTCAGATCACATTAAATATAAATGGAATGGGAAATGCATTCATTTAAAATAAATTATTGCGTTCGACATGGGCGTATTTCGCCGGCGCTTTGGAAATATCGACTGAATCCTGAATTACTGAAAGCCGTTATAGCGTAGGTAGCGCTTTTCCGTCGGTGTTGCTAGTTGTTCGAGCTTTTCTCCGCTACCGAAATGGTAGTTTTTGTAAAATGTATCATTAATTTTTTTTTATAGTCAACGCGAGCAAACGTGCGGTCGGGTCGCCTGATAGTAAGCGATCATTGCCGCCCATGGACATTTGCAGCACCAGAGGAACTGCAAACGCGTTGCTGGTTCTTAAGAAATTTGTTTATCGGCCCATGTTATAGTTTAATTTAATTTTTTTTGAATAAGTCCATGTTATAGTTTAATTTAAAATATAGTCCGTCAAAAAAGTCATGAAATTAATTCACGGAACCAATCATTTTTCCCTGCCTTATATGACTGCTTAAAAAGTGTGTTCTTACAGAATATTGTAAAGAGTTATTTATATTTTTTAATTATTTAATTATCTACTACAAATATACTTTATTCTGATTTTTATAATTATTTTTCTACTCTTTTTTGTTTCATGACTTTTTTGACTATAGCCTTGTTTACCACGTTTAGATGACCTCCCGGGCAAAGTGGTGCGCGCTCGGATTCGAGAGTTGGAGCCTTGAAGGTCGCGGGTATGATTCCCGCCACGGGCCACTTTGGAACCTAATTCTGTATCTCAGGCACCTTCAACAAGCTCATTTGACATGTTTTTTATCCATTGAAGGTTCACAGCAAAATCTTACATTCGTTTCACTCAATAAAGCAGCAATGTACAACGAACCATAGACAACAGTGACTGGCAAAGATATGTAATAGCCCCTCTAGTCTAGTGGAAGGCTTCAGTCGTGGCTACCACACTACCAGCGAAGACACTATCCGGCGTGCACTAGCGTTCCGGCACGATGCTGTGTAGTAACCGTTAGGGGTTTCTTACTCTTTCAAAGATGCCCTGGGAGTATGCATTGAAAGCAAAATGGAAATGGGCAGGTCATGTTTCCAGGTGCAGAGACCAAAGATGGACAGTAACTGTCACAAATTGGAAAGGACCACAAGGCAAAAGAAAAGCAGGAAGGCCAAAGAAAAGATGGTCAGATGACGTTACAGAAGTAGCTGGAAACAATTGGATGCATGTGGCCAAGGACGATGAAATATGGATGGGGATGGAGGAGGCTTTCACCCAGGCGATGGGATCCATCTTCTGTGATTAAAATAATAACAAAACTACAGTGCGACAAGGCTATTCTGGCGCGTGGCCAAAATCGGTACTAACGCCGTTATCTTGTGATACTGTTTGATAGTTCACTCCTCAGACTACATTCACTCTGTCGGTATATCGCTATTGTTTGTTGAGTTGTTTTTGCTTACTATTAACTATTTTAAACTAAAATTGAAGTAAAATTGCGGTGATTTAATTTTCTAGGTGCCTTTGTTGTATAACAGCGCCCTCTTGTCAATGTCATTCAAGTGCAAAAAGAGCCTTGTCGGACTGTAACACCTACATTAATTTACTACATCCTTAACTAACCCGACTAACATAACTAACACATAGAGTAGGTAAAAATGAAACAATGTAAATGCTTAAATGATAAAGCTTTATTTATTATTATTACTCTTTCGAAGTAAATAAATACAATAACATCCTTGTATGCACTGTCACTAACCACCAGATGAGATAGCAGCCAAGTACTATTTTGTCAGGTAGTTTAAAAAATCAACATTTACGTATTTTTATAACTTAAACATATTGGGTACTTACTATTGGGGTCCGGAGTCAATTAACAAATTGCAAAATCCTCAATTGGATTTTGCCAGTGGATCAATTGTGGGTTTGTTTAGATTTGGGAAAAAAAGTAAATTAAAAATAAGTCATTTCAATCACGTAGGTCTTTTATTGAAAAAAGGAACAGATATTTTAATACCACATAAATTGTTTACCACATAGATAGATTTATTGAAACAAGGAACAGCCCCTAGATTGTCTAAGAAAAACATATTCTTCGTTATCTTAATCATTTACTAATTTTGCCCTCTGATTGGGTTAATGATCTGCGTCAGCCAATCGCGTGGCGGAATTTGCTAGCGATTACGATGAGGATGAATACGTTTTTCTTATGCAATTAGACCCTTGACATTATAATAATACATAATTGTTTACTACTTGGCAATTATTTATTCTGAGTATCATTAAAACTAGCTATCATTTAGCACTGTACATTCAAATATACTAACATTAACAATTAGTTTATGATCTGAATCAAAATCTAAAATTTTAAAAGGCTTGTAAATGTATGATTCTCGCCACGGGCCACTTCGGAACCTAATTTTCTCAGTGACCCTCAACAAGCTCATTTGACATATTATGTTTATTAACCATTGAAGGTTCCCAGCAAAATCTTACTTTCACTTAATAAAACAGCAATGTACTACAAACCATAGAAAACAGTGAACATCACTGTGACTGGCAAAGATTACTACTTGGCAATTATTTATTCTGAGTATCATTTAAACTAGCTATCATTAAGCACTGTACATTCAAAGATACTAACATTAACAATTAGTTTATGATCTGAATTGAAATCTAAAATTTTAAAAGGCTTGTAAAGCTTGAACACGTTCCATTTTTCTAAATGATTACTTGTCATAACATTCAAATTATTAATTATTGCATAATATTGCAAATTGTTAATATCTTTAAGTTCCAATATGTAGCAGCCATATTGAAAAGTAACATTTTGAATATGGAACTGTAAGAAGTCATCAGTGGGTAGAACAAAATTCGAGTTTGCCGCCAAAAATCTTTCATGTTGCCATAGACTGGTGGTAGCTTTTTGTTTTTTTAATAACACACCCAGCCTGTATGCGAGTCCACCTTTTTTGTGTCGAACCTTTTTTGATGTCTCAACAAAATCATTGCTTCTCAAACTGTCGGAGGAAGACCTATTTTCAAGTTTAATAATTTTTGGCATGACTTTTTCACTTTGAGAGTTTACTATTTCTATTTCCTCACTTGTTTTTGAACTATTCTTTGGTGTAGTCTCACACTCGCTTATAGATTGCTGCGAGGGAGTTTCTGAACTCAAATGACTGTCAAAATAGGCTTTAACTTTTTTGGGCAGGGCAACATTTGTGATTTTCTTTCTCATTGTTGTTTCTTTTTCTAAGTCATCAAAGCTTATTTCGTTTTTTATTCGTATTCCTTTATATTCTTCACTATCAATAACAACTTTTTGATCAAAACAATCAGGTTCATGTATTTCTTGCTTGATAAATATATTAGAAATATTGTGTGCTTCTAAATTAACATGACTTACAGTTTTAGTGTTTTTCAGCTTAGATTTTTTACTAATTTGACTGCATAACACTGGTGATTTGCTTCTTGTGTTCTCTTTACACAATGCCAAATTATCGATTGTATTATTGTTGTTTTCAAACAGTTTTTTTCTTACATTAGGCGTAACTTTGGGTGATGCATGTTTCAGGATTAATATAGGGCTTTTATCTGTAGTGGTTCGTATGCAACTTGTGTTTTTACTGCTGCAGGTTAGTAAAGGCGAGGACCAAACATTATTCAAGTTCTCTGGTGCAAAATATTGATGGGATTTCTTCAAAATTGGTGATGGAAAAACATTTTGCAAAACTGGTGATGGGGATGGGTATTTAACACAATTATGATCAGAAGGCTCTTCAACACACGTAATATCTAAGTTGCTAATGTTTTTCAATGCCTTTTTCCCGGTTTTCATCCGTTTTCTCTTCCTATTGAAGGTTAGGTTAGGTTTTTGTCGATTTTGGTTTGTGTTAGTATTTTCATAGTCACTAGAATCACTGCACGACCAAATGATTTCTTCAGAGCTTTCTTGAGAGTTAAGCAAGTGGAACTTAGATTTAAAATCACTTTCAGATTGATTTTTCATTGTTATTTGTTTGTAAAACAGCTAAGTTTACTTGAAATCACAGAAAAATTAGAAATGTCAAAAATCAAAATTCAAATTCATAGACAACTAATATTGACAAAATTTTCTTTCCAATATCTCTCTATTGGCACCATTGATTGATTGTGCCCGCGAAATTCAAATTTTATGCGGTTTTTCGCGATTTTTAAGACATAATACGCTTATGGCTATCTTCACGTGTTTATGTAAAAATCTCTGCTTGAAACATTTACGTCGGTGGCTTGAAAGTGTCGAGTTAAAGAAATTATTTTGAGATTTGCGAGTTACTCACATAAAACTTGATACTCGGACTAATTTCCTAGGATACACATTTTTAAGCAAAGATTTTGATATAATCATGTGAAGATGATACTGCCATTCCCGCAAATTGAGTATTGACTGTCAATTGTCATAAACCTCTGATGTGTAATTAGCGTATAACGTGAAATCAACGGGTCTGCCCGCGAAATTCAAAATTTTCGTGGTTTTTTGCTATTTGTACGCTAATTAGACATGATAGGCTTATGACAATCAATTTGCGAGAATGGCAGTATCATCTTTACACGATTATATCAAAATCTTTGCATAAAAATGTGTATCCTAGGAAATTATTCCGAGTATCGAGTTTTATGTGAGTAACTCGCAAATGTCGGACTAATTTCTTTAACTCGACACTTTCGAGCAGAGATTTTTATATAAACATGTGAAGAAGATATTGGGATTATCGCAATTCGACGCCCATAAGTCGATTATGTCTTATTAGCTTAAAAATCGCGAAAAACCACGAAAATTTTGAATTTCGCGGGCACACCCATGGTGTGCTCCATAAATTGCAAAAAACTATGAAAATTTTGAATTTCGCGGGCAGAGTCGTTGATTTCGCCTTATTCGTCCAAGATATTACCTCATAGATTGGCACCATATTGGCACGGCACTTTTTTATGACTATGACGCTGTGTTTGTATTTTGTTATTATAATATATTCGTTGTTTATAGTGAAGGGCGTGACACGGTGCACGTTAGGAACGTTGTTAGGAACAGAAAATAACGAGTTTCCTACGGTGGATACTATTACAGACGGACTGTACCTATTACTCGAACAAAACAAATCATCGTGTTAAAAAGGCTAGAGTTCCGAGCAGTTCATAAAAAAAAATTTTACTCATTAGTCATTACGTAACTCACGTTGGCACTATTGGACTATTGACACAGTTGTTCGTGTTATTGTGCCAACTTCACGTCAATGTGCTCTCAAAACAAATACGCATAGGTACTGCATGCCGTACACAAATTTCTGCTAGTGCCCTAGTTCGTCCATATTCTTTGTGTTATTGCAACTAATAAAAGTCGTATTTCCAACTGGAATCCTAGCGATTTTGTTCGCGAGTTCGCATAGCTCGTATTTAGTCCCCTTGGTCCCGTCTAGAGCCGGTTGTCGCCGCAACAATGGAAGTTGATCGCGTCGCATCGGACTCTGAAAACGTGGCTGCGGAAAAACAAGTTAGGATCGAAGGCGCCGGGGACGCGGCGGCCTCCCAGCCTGAGAAACTGCGCCGTAAAGGCAAGAAATACGCGCGTAGCAACAGCAAGGAATCCGCCACTCCAGTTACTGCAGCGTTGCCGAAGTATCGAAGCTGGAAGAACAGCCGACGGCCGCGCAACGGGCATGGCAGGGGCCTACCCAAGAAAGGTAAGCCGTAAGCTGTTTAATTAACTCTTTTTAAATCATAAATATCAGTGTAAAAGTACGTAGAAGCTTCCAGAAACGGTTTACAATGTGAAAACAGGTGCATTTCGCTAGTATTTACACAGGTTTTGCCGTCTTTTGCGTACTACGCAGCCGGCGTTCGTAATGGCAATATTTTGGTGTACTATGTACGTATATCGCTGTATAGGTGATAGGTTACGGCATTTGAAGGTCAGGGCGACTCATTTGCGCAGTTGTTGTTTTTTTTTAAACACCTATAGGTCCAAATTGTCGATCGCCGGAGGTCGCCTAACCGTTCTAACTTTGTTTATGGTTGAATGACATGTTACGTAATGAGTGGATTGTAAACAACTTTCGTCGTCCAAGGCTATTTCGGGCTGTTTTGGCCCCAAGTAGCGACGCGATGTCCTATTGATTGAACATAATCAACAGAGTTATTAACGGCCATGTTAATTATGAACTAAAATGCTTCTCTGTTGGTTGGGTTGATATTAAAAATAATAAATATATTTAAGGCGCCCCCCCTTAAATATACTTATTTTTATTTTAATTTAACTATTTATTTTAAAGATAATATACATATTATTAATAATTAGATATTCTGTGAACAGAAGCATCTACCTTTTACTGTTAAAACTTCTGTACTGTGTGTTATTTCACCCTTCCACTCCTCCTTATTTAAAGGAGAAATTTGTATTTATTGGTGGTCCGGGAGAAGATATCCATACTACAAGAAAACTTATTTTAAGGATACCTTAGCATAATACTTCTTTTTACCACCATTCTTTTACGGTTCAGGCTATAAAATTGTGGAATGCCTTACCCCTGGTAATCAGGGAGGCCCAGTCTATTAACATCTTCAAGAGACTGGTTAAGGATCACTATTAGTCGTCGTCACTGGCAACTTAGTTTTGATTATAGGGTCCATGGTATTGGGAGGATATTATATAATATGTATTTTTATGTATTTTATATTTATTAGTATGTGTAAGTATTTTATATTTATTTGTATTTTGTATAATATAACATATAGTTTTATGTATTTTATGTTTGTATTATTTTGTGTACATATATATTTATTTATGTTTTAGTTATTTATTTTATGTATTTGCACCACCTACCTCTAGTATCTTCAACGAAAATCCTTTACAGCATTGGTTGCCTGGAAGAGATCGCTAGGTAGCGATAAGGCCGCCAAATTGTGTACCTCTTCTTTGTTGTGTTGTCCTTTGTTTGACTTTGTGGTGTGCAATAAAAGTATATTCATTCATTCATTAAAAATTAAATATCAAGCAAAAACATGCAAAAAAATCAAGTTTGTTGTATGGGAGACCCTTAAATATTCATTTTATTCAGCATATAGTATTATAGCGACAACAGAAATACATAATCTGTGAAAATTTCAAATCTGTAGCTATCACGGTTCAAAAGACACAGCCTGGTGACAGAGGGACAGCGAAGTCTTAGTAATAGATACCCGTTTTTACCCTTTGGGTACAGAACCCAGAGAGTATTTCCTTTCCATAAAAATTTTATAATGTAAGCTTTTACATTCATTATGTTGTATTTTTTGAATAGTTGATTTGCATAGAAATAGGTCACAAATAAACTAACATACAGAACATAGTGAAAAAGAACTAAAATTGATTTTATCATTAAACCGACATTACTGTTGAGACTTGTTTATGAATTTAAAAACATTTAGTTAGTATTTATTGATAAAATATGGATAATGGAAGTTATTATCAAAATGATTCATTTAAAAACCTTGATAAAAAATGTTACATAAACGTTGAATTGTTGTTATTGTATAGAAATGATAAACATAATAAAGTTTGGATGTGATATAATTTAAATAAAACAAAACTCAAATCATTCCTGCAAGGTTAAGGTCACTTTTGTTTTGGAACCATAATTGTCAACAGGGTTGCCGTTTCATTGATGCCCCTTAAATTCTAGTTTTCAGGGTTCTGCGCCTTATTAGAAAATTACAGGCCAAGTGTGAGTCAGGCTTGTGCACGAGGGTTCCACATAAGACGAAAAATGTTAAGAATCACAGTTCCTAATAAACCACAAGACTGACTTTGTTTTCAAGTATCAATATTTAGTACCAGTATCAAAGAAAATATATAATTTTTTTAAAGTATATATAAAACCTCTATTAATCATAATTTTATTTAGGGTTATTATAAAAAATACCAAATCGCTCTCTGCCTGTATTGGTGTACATTGAAATTAACAACTTTTTTTCTTGATATTTTAAGAAATATCAAATATTCAATATTCTACAGAGATACTCTACTTGTTCCTACTCTGTAATGCAACATCCGCAAGTGGCAAAGTTCGACGCGCGTGCGGTGGCGCGCAAACGCGCGGCGCGAAACCGCATCAGTGTAATGTCACTTTACAGAAATAACATTTTTTTGTATGAAATAAATTAATACTGAATTTTGAAAAGTCGTAGAAAAAACTTCTTAGTGTTAATGTAAACAACTACAGCCCTATTTGGTATTTTTATATAACCCTGTATATATACAGATAAAGATTTAATTTAAGGTATAGTTGTTTCAATTTTAATTTCACATTGAGCCTAAACTTCCATTTTTAATTCTTTTTTTTAAATAAGAACAATTTGACTTTGATGTCAGTGTGATTATCATTTATATCTACCTACTAGATTATTTATTAACCACAGTGCAAAGATTAAGTTATTATAGGTAAACAGAAAAATTCTTAAATTAAAATTAATAAGAACAATTTTAATTTTTTATGACCACAATGACGTTGGGCTCCTATTAATTACCTACAACTATGTTCATGTTGATAGCTTTATTAGTAACTGAAATAACCAACTGTGACAGACAGAGAGACGGTTGAACTTGAACCATGAGGGTTCTGTTCTTACCATTTTTCTATGGAACCCTAAAAAATCTCTAAGATGTATCTAATCTAAGATGTATCTAAGAACCTGACTATTGTGACAGGTGTATTAAAAAAACTTGTAAACAGCTGTTTATTCATTTCCTGAACAGAAAAGATGTTTTTCAAATCTCAAGGTGAAATTCCGTGACAAAATATATTGTTTATCAACGCTTTGTGCCACTGGTTTATCATATGACCTTCAAGTCCGCTTAGAATTTATGCAATAGCTATCAGCGACTTGAGACTTATGTTTTATTTTCTTGTTTTTATTTTTACTTAGTATTATCTTCAAGAGAAGGCTGAGTAGGTATTTTCTAGACAAGCACACCTGGCGCCCCATAAGACCAATTATCAGCCAATTATCTATAACAGTGTGGACGTATTAGTGAATGCAATCCCGCCAGATAATTTCAATCCCGGTATTTGCGGGATTGAACTATGTTAATCCCACTGGATCCCGGTATTTGCGGAATCCCGCAGGGTAGACTTAAACTTTTGAAATTTTTAATCGTAATGAAGTATATCAGTCTACTTATCAGTCGTTTCGTTTTCATGGTCTTAATTATTACCCAAATTAAACGAGCTTCATGGTAACTACATTCTATATGGTTTATTAATACTTTTAGACTTACATATAAAAACTACACATTATTTTGGAAATGGCTACGTAGAAAAGTTACAGAATTAATTGTGTCGTCTGCCAAACGGCTTCTGATATTCGACACAAAAAGCCCGCTCAGCTTCCACGCTGGTTGGTACAATAGTCATTAACGAATTATAGGTGAATTGAAGGTACGCATAGGTACGTGCCTTTTAATCCACCGGACTCGAAATAGTTCATTTCCTTCTTAATCATCACCTCGAGGTTGCTTATATTACCAGACCTAGGCTGTTGGGCAGTTAATCCAGAACTGTTCATACTGGTCCTCTCATATTCTCACATCGTTTTGTTAAGCCCAGCCAGTTCACGCGCCGACTCGCGCAGAGTAACACACATGAACCACGCTTCTTTGCAATCCCGCCAGTCCCGCGGGATCCCGCTAAAATTTAGACCGGGATTAGTCCCGCTAAAGGTATGCGGGATCCCGGTATTTCGGGATTGCATTCTCTAGGTCTAGGACGTATCTTTATCTATAAAGAAAATTACCTAATCTAAATTCGCTCTGAAGCAAAAACACGATTAGATCCAATTTTCTTAATAATGTCTCCAAAATCTCAATTTTCCTTATTTTTGTCGGAAATCTGGGGACACGGTAGTGTCCCCGCCAAGACGAGCCAAGCGAAGCGCGAGGGCACTACCTATCTTTTCTCGAAGTGTTTCGCCGTATTTTTAAACCCTTATAACTTAGGCCTGAATTATTTCAGATAATCAAAATTCTCGGAAAATGATGTCGCCAGTGAACTTATTAAACCTATAAAGTTTCAATTTTATAGGTCTTATACTTTAGATTTTATTGACGTCTAAAAAACCCAAATTTCGTCACTGACTGACTGACTGACTCACTGATGATCATCAAAATTCCTAGGTACTTCCTGAAGACCTAGAAAGCTGAAATTTGGTATATAAGCTAGTATTAGCACACAACCAACAAAAAAATTCCAAAAGTTGGAAATTTAACCCCCCAACCCCTTAAAATAGGGGATGGAAGTTTGTATGAAATTACCGCAAATATTGATGCTAGAGGTCTCAAAATTGATATAGGGACTCTTTGTAATAAACAATTAAATACGCGTTTCAGGATTTTTAGTTAATCACCCCTGGACAAAAGTCTTGTCCCAAATCGTGGTCCAGTAAATAAAAGACTGGTTCACTACTTCAATTGGTATAATGTGCTTTCTAACACAATTATTACATAGGTTGCTGGTGCGGTAACGTTGAATCGTTTAGCTTAACCATCTCAATACGGAACAACTTCACCGCGAGTCAAAATCGATCAGCGCCATCTATCGGCATGAAAGTGAAACCCGAAATAGACTAATAAAATTATTGAATATCAATTCAACATTCCGCCCACCAAGAACGTTGTACACAATGTTCTTAACTAATAAACCGCCCACCATGACACATGAGGGGGTGCAATAAACTAAACATACCATTTAAGAAATCGAACATAAAACTTAACATGAACTTATAATTTAACATGTTAATCAGTAATTGGCAAAACACACAACTTTGAGGTTGGTCTTTTAATTATAGAGCCATTACATTTGAGTGTGACAACTCGTATAACTTTGTCTAGTCCAGGGTGTTTGTCTATAATTTTCCCCATGAGCCATCGCGCTGGAGGCAAATTATCCTCTTTGACTAATACTATATCGCCAATTTTGGGCTCAGTGGTAACCCTTGCCCACTTGTATCGCTGCATACAATTGTTTAAATAGTCATTGGACCAACGACGCCAAAAAGTTTGCACCATTCTTTGCGCGGCCTGCCATCGTTTCAGACTACTAAAAGTTGAAGTCTCATAATTTCGTTCCGGAACGATGACCAACGGTCCTCCCACTAAGAAATGTCCCGGAGTAAGAGGCGAGACATTCGCATCGTTTGGTAGTAAAGACAAAGGTCTGGAATTAAGACATGCCTCTACTTGGGTTAGAAAGGTAGCCATCTCCTCATAAGTCAGCGTAGAGTCTCCGATTACTCTTTTCAGATGAAACTTCGTAGATTTCACGCTGGCCTCCCACAGCCCTCCGAAATTTGGTGCGTGTGGGGGTATAAAGTGCCAGGTTACCGAATTGTTTCCTAGCCACTCTTGAATTTCCACTGAAACTGAAGATTTCTCGGCAGCGACGAGTCTATGTATTTCTTTAGACGCACCAACAAAGTTCTTTCCATTGTCGCTCCAGATATCGCTGCAATGGCCTCTTCTTGCAACCATTCGTTTAAATGCAGCTATAAAACCGTCTGCAGTCAAATCACTAACTGCTTCGAGGTGTATGGCTTTGGTAACCATACACACAAATATGCATATATAGCCTTTGTATGACTTGTTACCGCGGCCTTTCGAGACACGAATGTTGATCGGGCCGGCAAAATCGACACCGCTGTGCAAAAAAGCTCTCGAAGGTTGGACTCTACTACTTGGTAACTGTCCCATTAACTGATTGTGTGCAGAAGCTTTGTATCTGGTGCAAACAACACATTTGCGAACGTAAGCTTTAATGAGATTCTTCGCGGAGCAAATCCAATATCTTGTACGCAAATGATTAAGCATTAGCGTCGGACCTCCGTGCAAGGTTTTCCGGTGAGCTTCATCGACTATCAAGTGTGTCAGATGACACTTCGCAGGTAAGATTATTGGATGCTTTTGGTCTTCTCCTATTTCCGCATGTTCTATTCTTCCGCTTACTCTCAAAATGCCATTTGTGTCCAAAAAGGGGCACAATGGTTTTAATTTGCTTTTATTGTTTACGTGTCCTGTCTTCTGTATATCACTTATCTCTTGCTCAAACTCGTCGTGTTGACTCATTTTTATACAGGTATCCAAGGCTTCTCCGATTTCTTCAGCTGTCAGGTAAGTACTGAATTTTTTATTTTCTAATTTATTTTCCTTTATTTTCAGGAATCTTCGGCAGTACGCTACTACTCTGACCAGCTTCGTGAGTGAAGAATATTTGCTCCAAAGTTTTTCTTCGGAAGGTTGAACGCAAGTTGTATGAACCTTGACGGCACGTTGCTCAACATTAGTTGATATAGACTTTGGCCTTGTGTACTCAATTTCTATATTCTGTAACCAATCTGGTCCCTGCTTCCACATTACATTTTGTGTAAGCTCCGATGGTGTAGCTCCGCGCGAAGCAATGTCTGCGGGATTGTGGGCAGACTGAACGTGAGCCCACTGAGAATTTTCCATCTTGGATAAGATTTCGGATGTTCTGTTCCCGACAAACGTAGTCCATTTGCTAGGATGGCCACTGAGCCAGGCTAGCACCACCGTTGAATCTGTCCACCCATGGACGTTTGACCGACTGACTGACAGGATTCCACTTATTTCTGCCATTAATTTGGCTAGTAGATGAGCACCCATCAGCTCCAGACGTGGGATTGATATTTGTTTTGTTGGAGCAACCCTTGTTTTCGCAGTGATTAAGTTGACACTGACCGTGCCATCGGCATGAATTGTTCGTAAGTAAATTACCGCCGCGTACGCAGCATTCGAGGCGTCACAGAAACCATGCAATTCTACGAGCAAGTCATCCTTTTTCGTCTCAATCCATCTAGGAACAGTGAAATTACGAATTTCTTGCAGTTCATCGCGGTAAGTTTGCCATTCCTCTAGTAATTCAGAGGGCAACTCATCGTCCCAATCAATGCCAGCCAACCACAATTTTTGGATCATGACCTTCGCAGGTACTATGCAAGGCGCCACCCAACCTAAAGGATCAAATAACCGAGAAATTTCTGCAATTACATTTCTTTTAGTAATGGGTTCTGGTTGCGTACTAAGCTTTACGGCATAGTGGAAGGAATCTGTTTCGCGATCCCACGACAAGCCAAGTATCTTAATTACTTCGTCCATTTTTATTTCAACCTTCTCATGTTGATCAGCTGTCTCTTCCTTGCTTCTTATGTTGTGTGTAAGTTCTTTACTATTAGTTACCCATTTCTGCAATTCAAAGCCAGCCTTCCTGAGTATTTCCTTGTAACTTTTATATAATTTAATGCCTTCTTTGACGTTTTCGCATCCGGTCATGAGATCATCTACGTAAAATTCCGTTTTTATATTTTCAGATATTTCAGATACTTCGTCATCTGCGAGTCGTTGTAGAGTTTTCACAGCCAGGTAAGGCGCAGATGCTGTGCCAAACGTTACCCTAAGTAATCTATAATCTTTGATTTCAGATGCTGGATCATCACGCCATACAAGCCGCTGGAAATCAGTGTCTTCTGGTGCCACGATGACCTGGCGATACATCTTGACAATGTCGGCACTTAGGCATATTGGGTGTATGCGCCATCTAAGGACAATGTGTCGAAGTTCTGGCTGAATTTTAGGTCCTACCATCAGTATACTGTTGAGAGAAATTCCCCTTGAATCTTCACTTGAGGCATCAAACACCACTCTGACCTTGGTCGTGACCTTGTCGTCACGTATGACGCAATGATGGGGCAAGTATACTGCCCCTATCTTGTCTACATCAGCCTTATCATTTATAAGTTCCATATGACCAAGATCCAGGTATTCTTGAATCACTTCGGCGTACTTTGCTTTGATCTCTGGATTCTTCTTAAAACGATTTTCAAGAAGATGAAATCTTTTCAGAGCAATTGCTTTAGAATTGTTACTGGATGTACAAGGAGGTTGACTCTCACGAAATGGTAGCCGAACTACATATCGACCTGTGGAATCTCTTGTAGTTGTCTTATTGTAAAATTCTTCACAAAGTTCTTCTTCTTTTGACAAAATTCTTTTGTCATTGAACTCTACATTCTCAATTTCCCAAAATTTTTTGAGTAATTCATTATCACTTACTTGAGAATGCATACTAATAATGACATTATGATTGCAAACACTATTGTTGGATTGATCACCATCCCCAGTTGGATGTGTTGGACCTGAAAGAATCCATCCTAAGGCTGTATTCTGAGCAGCAGGTACGCCTTTAGGACCCTTAATCAATCCTTCGCGAATGATTTCACCATACACGTCTGCTCCGAGTAAAATATCAACTTTGGCTGGTGTGTGAAAATCTGGATCTGCCAAAACTATGGTTGACAAATCAGGCCAATTAAAGTTTGATATCCTTTCTGCGGGCAAAACACTCGTTATTGTGCTGAGCACAAAGGCATTTACTTGTATAGTAAATGTTGGATCCTGACGTGATTGGATATTTAACTTTACAAGATATTTAGAGGCCAGTGTACCGTTATCACCACCCAATCCGGAAATGGTGCTATGAGTAGGTACCTTCTTTAAGCCAAGTAACTGCACTGCTGATTCCGTCAAAAATGACGCCTGGGACCCTTGGTCCAACAGTGCTCTCATTACTAGAGCTTCACCGTTTCTCGCCTGTGTTTTGACGAGGGCTGTGGCCAATAAAATCTGATTTGAAGCAGTTTTCTTCGATAAATGAACAGCAACATTTGAAGTAGATTGTTTCTCTGGTAGCGATGCCTTAATAGCAGACACCGCTTCACTAACTTCTGCCTCAACTGATGTATGGTTAGTTGGCGCAGAGTTTGAGACTGATTTGGGAGGGTGCAACAAAGAATGGTGGTTTCCCTTACAAACGCGGCAACGATTATTATTTTTACAAGAAGCGATCAAATGGGACCCAAGGCAACGAAAGCAACGACAGCTGGACTTAACAAAGTTGTGACGAGATTCAAAACCTTCCTTACAAAACAATTTACAATTGCTTAACTTATGATACATTGAATCAGACACAACACTTTTACTCGCACAAAATGGACATGGAATTTGCGTAACATTATTGCTTGAACTCGCATTACTAACGTTAGGCTTATTGTTTACAACATGTAAAACACGCGGCTTGTTTGAAATACCTTTGGCGACACTGGGCTGTTTGGAATCTAAAAATTCCAGAGATCTAAATCTCCCATGTAAAAACTCTTTAAACTGACCCAGTGTTGGTAGCTCGTCCACTGAACTAATTTGTGACTCCCACTTTAGGCGACTCTCAGTGGAGAGCTTGGAACTTACTATATGTATTACTATCACGTCCCATGACTCAATATCTATGCCTAGGTTTTTTAAGCCATTTAAACAGTCAACGGTTGTATCTAATAAGCCTTTAATGGACTTAGATGTTTCAATTGCATTTGATTGTTTAATTAATCGATTTAACAAACAAGTAGCCAAGTGTTTTTTATTGGAATACCTATTTTGTAAAGTGGCCCATGCTGATTCATAGTTATCAGCTGAAACAACAACATGCTTCAGAAGTTGAGCCGCCTCACCATCAAGATAACTTTTTAAGTATTGCATTTTTTGAACTGAATCTAACGAAGGGTTTGAATGAATTAATGAAGTATAAAGATCTTTAAATGTAACCCATTCAGAGTAATCACCAGTAAATTTTTTAATTTCTATTTTCGGGAGTTTAATATTACAACTGCTGATGCGGCTCACTGAACCTGAAGAGCTTGTAGAACCTGACGAGTTCGTAGAAATTGTTAATCTAGACAACGCATCCTTTAGGTCACATTTGTACATAATATAAATTTCTTCAGTGTCAGAAAATATATCCTCTGATAAATATTCATTATCTGAATCTGAGTCAATTTGTACTATTTTTTGATGATGACTATAAAATGTTTGCCACAACTGCTCCAAGGATTCCAATCTTGTGTTAACGTAATTTACTGTTACACGCTCTTTAGGAGACTTTTTAAAATTAATATAAGCTTTTTCAATTAATGATTTTGAGTTGTTTTGCAATTTTATTAATGACTCCATTTTATTGAAAAACAATACAAACTTACTAGACCAACAAATAAAATATCAACCCAAATATTATATACGCAATCAAAACTTTATAAGTTGAAAATACGTCACAAATAAATTATTCAATTCAAACGCAATACTAATTTAAATATTACAAGTCACTAATCAACTATTGAAAATTTTCTAAGTCCTTATCAATTCGCAAAAATTTTACAAGTCTTTATAAAATCGCAAAAATTTTACAAGTGTTTATAAAATCACAAAATTTTTACAAGTGTTTCAAATTCTTGACACTTAGAAAAAATCGGGCATAGGTTCCCCGTCTTAACCATATTTTGCGAAATTTAGCCTATGTTAGGATTAAAGCTAAATTAGACTAAGTTAATGTTACTCTAATTTGTTAAAGTCCAACTATATATCTTCAAACACTAAGTTAATCTTTTCTTTGGCTGAAGGCCCAAATTTGCTTAACTAATATTTGAATTTAAACACTCACTGTTTTGCGTCACTCACTGTGTTGTCGTCACCTCTCAACGTCACCTGTGACGTTGTTGCCAGCGCCGCCTCACTCCAACCAGGGGTTGCCAGCGCCGCCACTCGCTCGGGGCCGCCACTGGACCTCTCGCGCTAGTGCTGCCACTGCTGCCTTGATGCACCAACTTTACCGGTGTTTAACCGGTGCGCGTTTTAGTGACAAACCGCCACTACTTTCTACGCGATACAAACCGTCGCTGGAGGGCGTCACTGCCGATCCGGCTCGAAGGACCATGGACAAAAGTCTTGTCCCAAATCGTGGTCCAGTAAATAAAAGACTGGTTCACTACTTCAATTGGTATAATGTGCTTTCTAACACAATTATTACATAGGTTGCTGGTGCGGTAACGTTGAATCGTTTAGCTTAACCATCTCAATACGGAACAACTTCACCGCGAGTCAAAATCGATCAGCGCCATCTATCGGCATGAAAGTGAAACCCGAAATAGACTAATAAAATTATTGAATATCAATTCAACAACCCCACATCCATAAAATTAGGGGGTTGGAAGTTCGTATGGGGTTTCCCATAAGTATATAGGTATAATAAAAACTTAATTTCTGAAATTTGGTTTATAAGCTAGTATTAGCACACAACCAACAAAAAAATTCCAAAAGTTGGAAAGGACATGGCCAAAAAAGTACATTCCATGTACACAACATAGTAAATATTCATTAAATATTAAAAATAGAAAGATGAATTATTACGTAGTTTTTAAGCTCTCTGAACTCGTCAGTTTTTATTTCAAAATAATAAGGAATACAAGATGAATTCCTCAACTTCCGCCATTCTGTACCATAGAGAAATCTATATTTTTTTTTAATAACTGGCTTTACGG
This sequence comes from Coenonympha glycerion, assembly GCA_963855885.1. NCBI lineage: Eukaryota > Metazoa > Arthropoda > Insecta > Lepidoptera > Nymphalidae > Coenonympha > Coenonympha glycerion. The sequence goes on from OY979651.1 coordinate 2,433,569, forward strand.
CTCTGGGCTCCAGCCCTTCTGAGGGATGTTCCTCACCATGCATATTACCACAGAGTTAAGATCCAGATACCAGAGAGAAGATACTACATTATTTGGATGACTAATGTTTTTATTAGGAACATTTTATTTTTTTGCATTCAATAAATGAAAAAACAATATATTAAAAAATACCTATGTTACACGAGCATTCCCACATTCTGCAAAATAAATACATAAAACGGAATGCGTTTACGTGTTTGACAATGTGTTATAGTCTATGCACAGAACACAATACTCTCTACCGAGAGTGAGTCTATAGTCCTTTTCATGAAAGAAGTCCCGCGGCAACATGAACTAAAATTGACAGCTGTTTACGAATTACGAGTGCGAGTGAGAGGGCAATATTTAATAATGTGATTACAGCGCCGCGTCTGCGAGACTTCTTTCATGAAAAGGACTATATGTCTAACGTCAATGTGTAACGATTGATTTACTACTGTTTGAAGCAGCGCCACCTGACGCCAAATTAGGAAATCGCTCGATACCGTTTGTGTTCAGCGCCACCTGCTAGCACATGGTGGAACTATTTCGATTCCTACGTTGTCTAGGGTATAAAATCTTGGAAAGAAATAAAATATTGAAACAATTTCATTTTAACATTCATAATAATAAAACTTGATTAAAATATACCTTACAACTAATAATAATAACTAACTAATAATAGTAATAATTCGCAACTGTTCGCTATTTTAAAGCGCCTTAGGTTTTTTAATGTAATATATACTCTTACAGTGCGACAAGGCTATCTTGGCGCGTGGCCAAAATCGGTACTAACTATCTTGTGATACTGTTTGATAGTTCGCTCAGGTCTCTGTCGGTGTATAGCTTTTGTATTTTGTGTTATTTTTGCATACTATTAACTATTTTAAACTAAAATTCGAGTAAAATTGAGGAGATTTTATTTTATAGATGCTTTTTTTCTATAACAGCGCCCTCCTCTCAATGTCATTCAAGTGCCAAGAGAGCCTTGTCGGACTGTACACGTTTTTGTCTATCCTGTTGTTATGACAAGTTCTGTGAGTTTCTTATTTATACCAATTTAATGTGCCTATAATCACGAATTTATAACACCAGAAATCATTGGTGTACACTGAATTACGAACGCCCATGAAAAAATTGGCCATGTCCTTTAACCCCCCAACCCCTTAAAATAGGGGATGGAAGTTTGTATGAAATTACCGCAAATATTGATGCTAGAGGTCTCAAAATTGATATAGGGACTCTTAGTAATAAACAATTTAATACGTGTTTCAGGATTTTTAGTTAATCACCCCACATCCATAAAATTAGGGGGTTGGAAGTCCGTATGGGGTTTCCCATAAGTATATAGGTATAATAAAAACTTAATTTCTAAAATTTGGTATATAAGCTAGTATTAGCACACAACCAACAAAAAAATTCCAAATGTTGGAAATTTAACCCCCCAACCCCTTAAAATAGGGGATGGAAGTTTGTATGAAATTACCGCAAATATTGATGCTAGAGGTCTCAAAATTGATATAGGGACTCTTTGTAATAAACTACAAATAAGGAAAAAAATAAACTAGGTGAACCAAGGAGGGTTCCCTCATTTAAATGATAGAGGGGGGGGGATACTTGATTCGGACAAATATCCACCTTGCAATGATATTTAAGAAATACACCAAAGAAAAGGAAATTAACCAAATAAAAAATATAGTCGTAAACAACTTACAAAAAGAAGTGAAATCCCAGCAAAAACATTTTCATGTAAAATGTTGCCAAGACGAAAACATGTGGCTCACACTATCAAAAAGTTATCAGATCTCATGTAGAGCAAGACTTCTAACTCTACACGCCCTAACTCTATAAATCCTAACTTTATAAACTCTTCACTTTAGTCAAAATATATTATGTCTTGGCTGTTTCGTTACTGTCACATGGGTGTAAAGTAAAAATATTATTTACTGACTTTGTACTTTTCTGATATACAATACCTAGTTTCTGTAGTAACGATTATTTATTAGATAGGTATTGAGTCTCCTCAGAAACTGCACTTAGGTTTTACTAACTGCATTGGTTTCAAATACTTCATCACACTTTGCAAAAGTGTGTTCCTTTGCTTTAGAGGATATTTTTAATAAATGGAAGTTTTTTCCCATAACAATGGTGATACCATTTAATTTTAATGTGAAATTTCTTGAATTTTGCATGGTCCATTATGCCACTTGCAAAACTCTATTAGAAAAGTACTGAACCGTGAATAAATTCTTCACTTTACGCCCATGTGACGGTACCGAAACAGCCAAGACATAATATATTTTGACTAAAGTGTAGAGTTTATAAAGTTAGGATTTATAGAGTTAGGGCGTGTAGAGTTAGAAGTCTTGCTCTACATGAGATCTGATAACTTTTTGATAGTGTGAGCCACATGTTTTCGTCTTGGCAACATTTTACATGAAAATGTTTTTGCTGGGATTACAATTACTCAGAAATGAATTTTTGATGGAACTGGCTTAAAAGCGTCTATTCTGTTATATTCTTCCACAACAATGCATGTCTGATGTCGCATGCACGAACATATAAAGAGTGAGCAGGACGAAAATAAAACCCGTGTATCCTCTTAAGTCAATATTTTTATGTATGTATGTGCCTTCATTAGAAGGCTGATAGGTATTTTGTAGTTAAGCGCCCTAGACCTCATAATTACTTTCCATCGTGCATGATTGTAGTCAAGCGCAAGCCAATCTTGCTTGGCTCATCATTAATTTGTATAAAAAAAGTGTATCCCGTACTCCCGCCAACGTGGTAGTCAAGCGCAAGCCAATCTTGCTTGGCTCATCATTAATTTGTATAAAAAAGTGTATCCCTTACTCTCGCCAACGTGGTCTATCGTAGCAAAAGACAGGATTTTAGGGGGTGTGGTTTCCTTTGACAGAGAGGTATGCATCGCATAATATATCCTGTCTATAAAAAAGCCTCATTACTATATATATAGCTACTCGTGCTGATTCACTCACTCACTCACTGATTGATCACCTCTCCTGAACAATTTTGTATGAAAAAATTTTTTTTCAATGACCATTTCGTATAGAAGGGAAAAATTCATTCGGAGGAAAAATACGGAGAGAGCTGATGATTGAGGATTTCGGAGACGGGTAAAGAGCACGGGGAGGGTATCGAAGATAGGTGGGGGGTGCTCGACCAAATGTCATTCGAAATGTCATCCAATTGCCAGTGACCTGAAAAAAAATTCAAAATGGCGGATTCAAAATGGCCGCCATTCGAATTTCGTCGATATCTCGGAAAGTATAAAAGGTGGAAGAACGGTTTCTTGACAAGAGTTGATCAGGACCCAAAGCTCTATTCGATGGATAGAAAAAAAATTCAAAATGGCGGAATTTATTTTACCATAGAAAATGTATGGGAAAAAAGTGTTGACTGAGGGTTGCACTTTATATAGGCGGGAAGACAAACCGCGGGCCACATGTGGCCCGCGCACACACGCGACCTACTAGTTAATATATATATAGCTACTCGTGCTGATTCACTCACTGATTGATCACCTCTCCTGAACAATTTTGTATGAAAAATTTCTTTTCAAGGATCATGTCGTATTGAAGGAAAAAATTCATTAAGAACAAAAATATGGAGAGAGCTGATGATTGAGGATATCGAAGACGAATAAAGAGCACAGCCAAGGGTATTGGAGATAGGTGGGGGGTGCTCGACCAAATGTCATTTGAAATGTCATGCAATTGGCAGTGAGCTGAAAAAAAATTCAAAATGGCGGATTCAAAATGGCCGCCATACGAATTTCGCCGATATCTCGGAAAGTATAAAAGATGGAAGAATGGTTTCTTAACAAGAAGTGATCAGGACCCGAAGGTCTATTTGATGGATAGAAAAAAAATTCAAAATGGCGGCAAAAATTTTTCCATAGAAAATGTATGGGGAATGTTGAAGAGACTAACAGTTGGTAATTATGCAAGGTTGTGATGCGGTTTTTCGGAGAGTTACTAGAGAAAAATATGGAGAGAGCTGATGATTGAGGATTTCGGAGACGGGTGAAGAGCACAGTCAGGGTATCGAAGATAGGTGGGAGGTGCTCGACCAAATGTAACTCGAAACGTCATCCAATTGGCAGTTAGCTGAAAAAAAATCAAAATGGCGGATTCAAGACGGCCGCCATACAAATTTCGTGTTGTTCTATCTCGGAAAGTATAAAAGATAAGAGAGTGATTTCTTTGCAAGACGTAATTAGAATCTCAAGGTCTACGGGATGAATGAAAAAAAAATCAAAGTGGTTAAATTTATTTTTCCATGGAAAATGTGAATGCTACAATAAACCCAAAGGCCTATGAAAAATTATGAAAAGTATGAGAAGAGATGGTCTACGATTTGGATGATGATTGAGGAGCACCTCATCAGATGAGGTTCAGTGTATTTTTTATTCAAACAGCCCTTAACTATCTTTAAATCCATGACCGTGCTCCGAGGTAATTCTTTTAGCCCATTGCCAATCGGATTCCAATTGGCGATGGAGATGACGGCGATTCTTTTATAGGTGAGAAGACAGCCCGCGGGCCACATGTGGCCCGCGCTCCCACGCGCCCTACTAGTTATATTATATAAACAGTTTATTCTATTTAAATAACAAAACACATTAGTTACTTGCTGATTACTATGTAATGGTAGTTGTATAGGAGTATAATAATAGAAAATGAGTCATTGATAACAGTAAATAACATTAGTGCAGTTATTATCTCGCTGCAGACTCGCCGTGTTTTATTCATTCTACGTGCTTTAATTTCTATCACCCATTAATAAAGATACAAAAAAACAACTTTAAATAGATAGTTTGATGAGTGATATGATCGTTGTTTTTTTTTGTATCTTTATAAATGGGTGATAGAAATAAAAACATGTTTATATACAAGGTGAGTCTGCAGCGAGATAATAACTGCACATTTCATACTCTAGAAGTGATGAAAAAACATAAGCGTTTGTAATCCATTGTTGAATGAGATTTTTTTTCTCAAGCTGGTATTCGGCCGACGACTAGGGATGTTACGAAAATGTAAATTTTTGGATTATCCCTTAGTTTCGGATAGTTTCGGTTATAAAGTAAAATATAAACACAAATAGTGTACTTATGTAATAATGGACTACCGAATGGCGTAGCGGTAGCGAACCTGCCGTCTGCGTCGCAGGTCGTGGGTTCGATTCCCACAACTGGTAAATGTTTGTGTGATGAGCAGGAATGTTTTCCAGTGTCTGGGCGTTTTCTATATATTGTACTTACGAGTATGTATATGATTATCAGTTCTCTAGTACCCATAGGCCATAACAAAAGGTATCGCTTATTTTGGGGCTAGATAGCGATGTGTGTAACGTCTTGATATAAAAATAATTGGTCAGGTGCGAGTCTGGCTCGCGCACTAAGGGTTCCGTACTATATTAGAAAAAGTTAAACCATAAGGCCCGGTTGCCACCAAAGCGGAGCGGAGCGGAGCTGTGTTTGAGTAACCAATCAGATTTCGTCATTTCAACATTCGACATTCTCCGTTTCGGAGATGTCAAAATGACGAAATTGATTAATTACTCAAACACAGCTCCGCTCCGCTCTGATTCGGTGGAAACCGGGCCTAAGAATCACTTTTTTACCGAACCGCAAACTTAACTTTGTTTTGTGAGGTTAATTGCTAATACCAAAAAAAGTATAATAGATACAGATTTTTGTTGATTTTATTTTTCCCGTGAAATATACATTGATCCCTATCATAATTATTTCAGAATTTTCGATTGGTAAACTTCGGAGATGAGGAACGGGGGGAACGGTATTTTTTTCGACAGTTTGCTCAATAAATCAAAAACTATCGGACATAAAAATAAATAAAAATCGGTATAAGAATAAACAAGTGACGTATTCCAAATTTCATGTCGATATAATATTTAATAGTTACTGAAATAAAGGGTCGTGACGGACAGACAGACGGACAACAAAGTGATCTTATAAGGGTTCCGTTTTTTTTTCTTCGAGGTACGGAACCCTAAAAAGTAAGTACGATAAAATCTTCAGATATCCACTCTACTTATGCCGGTTCCCAATATTCTATTTATCCATAGCTAATCATAGCTTGCCACACTACAGATAGAAATTTGATATAACTTATAGAAAATAGAAGAGTCTTAGAATATTGGGAACCGGCTCTAGTAAGGCTGGTCACTGCTTAGTGCGACAGAGAGCGCAACAGATGCTATTTTTCCGTATTTTACTGCCGCGCGTGCAGCTAGACATTGCCAGTACAGTATAGTACAGTTAAGCATAGCGTGCGCTGTCTCACATGGTTTAGATAAAAACAACTGCGCAGTAGGAGGATTGAGCAAAGAAAACAAGCTACGTAACGAGGCCGGCCCCGAAATTACTAATATTGTGTAGTTAAAGTATATTATGTAAAGTCCATTCGTTTTGAATTGCGTTAAAAGGTAAACAAACTAACCTTTTGGCGTACACTTCACTTCTCAACCATTTTTCACGATGTTAAAGTAATTAATAAGTCACACAAACTGCTTGCCGTCCACAAACAACATCTGAAGTTACCTTACGTATAACATTTCCACTATTTTATCCACTATTTTAGCAATAATTTTATGAAAAACTGAATCAAAACACAAATTGAGTATGACAGATTAAACTAATATTTTAGTTGTGACATCGAATTTTTATCATTGACATTAGTGTTGCGCACAGAGGCAATTGCAACCACAGACAAAAAACGAACGATTCATACTTAGTCAGTGACCGTAGTTAATTCGTTCAATTCGATCAGAATCGATTAATTCGTTCAGAATCGATATCACTATCGTTAGTATTTGATTATAACTTGTTAACGTGTATTTAAAAATCATGCTATTGGTCGTAAATACTGACGTAATAAATAGCAACAATATTGCTATAAATTTTTTTACAGGGTCGTTTTTTAAAGATGTTTTGGTATAATAATAAAAACTTAATATTTGGGTTGGGTAGATATAATAGAGGAAGGAGTACAGTTATTAGACGTTAGTTATACCTTTTATAACTTTTAGTCCTTTAATGACGGTAACTGTACAACAAAAATAAAATAACGAGTAGATATGAGTAGAAAGATTTAATATTCGACAATTTAACTGTGCCTAGTTATATAAATAAAATCAGCATTTAGATTTTCTTTATTCATAGACGAGAATATTTTCAAATAAAAATATTCGTGAAAGTAGGTATAGTAAATTTCTGCAGCGGCCAGCAAAAGAGGCATTGAGGGATGAAAGTGTAAATGATGATGAGTCTATCAGGGTTCCTCAGCAACACTCCAAGATATCCTGTGCGACCTGGGAGGCCTCTTCGGATTCTGGAGTGAGCTCGGCTGGCTGGAGTGATCCGGCGAGGACCCGCATCAGCGACTTCACGCGCAACGGACGAATTCGGCCAAACAGAAGGCCAGGGACAGAAGAGAAGAGAGAAGAGAGTCTATCAGTGCCAAGTTATGGCCAAGGCTTATATTATACTTTTTTTCAAACAATACGTGGAAACGTAGACTAAGTAATACATCAATAATAATCACAGTAATGATATCTAAGTTATCATAGACAGACATTTTCAAAACCAATTATGAACACAATATTGCTTTCCGAGTAAAAATGTTCTTTTGTTTTGTTTTTCACTAAACAGCTTTCTTTTTGAAAGCCAGTTCGATTTTTAAATGAAACCTTTGTTAAGTTATCTCCTTGGTTGCCACGTGTCGGATTGAAAGAAAGTCACATGTTTAAATTACACAACACATTTGAGTTTAGGATGTAATTAATGCGAAAGCTAAACCACGACAGTGATGGATTTTCATTTTTCATACACCTTTTGGCAACTGCTGATTCCGATTTATTCGTCGTTAATTCCGATTTATCTCGTGGAAGGTTGTTAAAATAATGCCCAAATTTCCAAGCATGTTTCAGAAAATATAATGAAATAAAATAGCGTGATCTAGTCAAATCGATTATGTTTTCGATTCTGAATGAATTACATAGGTAATTTGGATTATTACGGTCACTAACTCACTATTAGTATCTGTACCGTTTCCCTTATCTAAAATACAATTTCTAAATTACAAGGATGATCGTTCAATAGTTCATTCCTGATATGGTTCAGCAATAGTTACATCACTAGGGCTATGTCAAAAAAAAGTGACGTAATCAGATCCGCCATATTTGTTTACCTTTTAACTCAATTCAATTTGAATGAAGTATATAATTGTTATTTAATATTTATTATCCTAGTAGTAAGGGCTGATTATAATAATTAACCGACTTCAAAAAAAGGAGGAGGTTCTCAATTCGACGCGTATGTTTTTATTTTTATTTTTTTTTATTACATCAGATCCAGCAGCAATCACCGATATATGAACCTCAAAATGAGCCCATTTGAAAATTTTAAGCAACCTTGTCCATACAAAAAATAAAATCGGCCAAGTGCGAGTCGGACTCGCGCACCGAGGGTTCCGTACTACCATTAGAAATGTATAACCAATAATAATCACTCTTTTACTGAACCGCAAACTTAACATTGTGTTTTGAGGTTAATTGTTAACATCAAAAAAAGTATGATAGATACAGAAATTATTTTATTTTATATTAGTAGATAAAATTTAAAAAAAACGGCCAAGTGCGAGACGGACTCGCGTACTATCAAAGAAGTAAAACGTTAAAATAATCACCTTTGTCCCTTGAATTTACGAGTATAATTTACAAGTAGGTACTTTTGTTTGCAAACCGCAAACCTAACTTTGTTTTTAGAGGTTTATTGTTAATATCACAAAAAGTATATTAGTTAGCGATTGATTTTATTTTTCCTGTAAAATATACGTTAACTTCTATTGATAATAATTATTTCAGATTTTTCGATTGCTAAACTTCGGAGATAAGGGGGGGAACGGTATTTTTTTCGACAGTTTGCCCAATAAATCAAAAACTATCAGGCATAAAAATAAATAAAAATCGGTTTTAGAATACACAAGTGACGCCCTTTCATATGATACCCCACTCAATATTGTTATCTCATTTTGAAATTTTGACGACCCGGTTTTACCCCCTTTTTAAATAAAAATAAATTACCTACAACTATTCCAAATTTCAGGTCTATAGCTTTAGTAGTTACTGAAATAATCGAGTGTGACAGACGGACGGACGGACGGAGAAAGTCTCATAAGGGTTCCATTTTTACCAAATTGGTATGGAACCCTAAAAACTGTCTCACTAATGAATAATAGTTATAAAAAAGTCACAGTTTGCGATTTATAGATGTCATTATGTGCTAATTGCGGTGAAATTACAGCCACTTTATATTTGCGAAAAGCTAAATAAACTTTGAATTTTCGCTCCCGGATGGTACCCACTCCCCTAATAAGTTAAATGTTAACTTGTGTTCCAGGCGGTGCCGGCGGCAAGGGAGTGTGGGGGGCACCAGGGTCGGAGCTCCTCGAGGAGTACGTGGAAGACGCGAACGACCCCAACTACGACTCGGAGGCGGTCACCAACGGCGACGTGGAGTTCAAGCAGGTCATCGTGGAGGCCGATCCCGAGGATATAGTGGTGAGGTTTTATGATGTCCTGGTACTTATTATTATTTACTTTGTGGTGCTTTCTGGTGGTGTATTCCATAATTACGCCAACGACCCCAACTACGACTCGGAGGCGGTCACCAACGGCGACGTGGAGTTCAAGCAGGTCATCGTGGAGGCCGATCCCGAGGATATAGTGGTGAGGTTTTATGATGTCCTGGTACTTATTATTATTTACTTTGTGGTGCTTTCTGGTGGTGTATTCCATAATTACGCCAACGACCCCAACTACGACTCTGAGGCGGTCACCAACGGCGACGTGGAGTTCAAGCAGGTCATCGTGGAGGCCGATCCCGAGGATATAGTGGTGAGGTTTTATGATGTCCTGGTACTTATTATTATTTACTTTGTGGTGCTTTCTGGTGGTGTAATCCATAACGACGCCAACGACCCCAACTACGACTCGGAGGCGGTCACCAACGGCGACGTGGAGTTCAAGCAGGTCATCGTGGAGGCCGATCCCGAGGATATAGTGGTGAGGCTTTATGATGTCCTGGTACTTATTATTTACTTTTTGTGTTTGTCAGTCCATTTATCCAATTAGGCTATAAGCTATACATGGTTATATGTATAAAAAATACCAAATCGCTCTCGGCCTGGAAGGGACAGACAGACATACGACAAAGTGATCTTAGAAGGGTTCCGTTTGTTTTTCTTTTGAATTACGGACACGAAAATTTTGAATTTCGCGGGTAGACTCGTTGATTTCGTGGACGTTATAGGAAACACCACCAAAATAGTACATTGTGATACAAGGGTGGAAAGTAGGTTTTTGCAAGCGAGCTGTCATTAACAAGCCCGAGCCGAAGGCGAGGGTTTTTAATGTCACGAGTTTGCAAAAACCTATACACCCGTGTATCACACGAGTCACGACGTTTTTCAATACAGTTGTGAGAATTAGTAAAAAAACAAATCAAAGAGATAGTATGTTTGCTCAAGATTTTGGGGGCCAATTTCCATCTTGTTTGGTTTTTACCTTAAATAAAATATCGAAGATCGAAATCGAAGGCAACTTCGAATTCGCAATCGAAAAGATAAAATATAAAAATATAAAAAGATAAAAGATAAAAGATAAAAGATAAAAGATAAAAGATAAAAGATAAAAGATTAAAGATAAAAGATAAAAGATAAAAGAGAAAAGATAAAAGATAAAAGATAAAAGAGAAAAGATAAAAGATAAAAGAAAAAGATAAAAAGATAAAAAGATAAGAAGATAAAAAGATAAAAAGATAAAAAGATAAAAAGATAAAAAGATAAAAAGATAAAAAGATAAAAAGATAAAAAGATATAAAGATAAAAAGATAAAATGATAAAATGATAAAATGATAAAAAGATAAAATGATAAAATGATAAAAATGATAAAAATGATAAAATGATAAAAAGATAAAAAGATGAATTCGCAATCGAAAAGATGAAAGATAAAAATAAAAAGATAAAAAGATAAAAAAATATAAAAGATAAAAAGATAAAAGGTAAAAGATAAAAGAAAACGAAAAAAAAATTCCTTCTGTGTCCATCCCATCCCAATGTCCATCCCATTTTATTGTACAATGAAAACTCCTTGGTAAAACGTTTTGCAAAAGTAATGATCGAGCTTGTAAAAGTAAGTTACGACCACGAAAAAGAAAGATGCCTGTGCGTAAGATTTAACTTTCGAATACTAATGACAGCCTCTGAAAGTGCGCCATACCATACAACTGTATTGAAAATAATATTTCAATTCGGACCAGTAGTTCCCGAAATAAGCGCATTAAAACAAACCAACAAACAAACTCTTCACCTTTATAATATTAGTAGAGATAGGTAAGCTATAAAGTAACACTTAACTTGGCGAGTGGCCAGTACCTCTATAAGGCTTGCGGTAGGTCGGGTAGCTACGACAAGTAGGTAGGTAGATACCCCGTACCTTCTGTAGTAACTACCTGACCTAATAAATGATTTTTCTCAAAGACCGATATTCACGCCGGCGGAGCCGCGGGCAACAGCTAGTTTTCTATAGTTTTACTAGCAAACCTTTTTTTTTTTATAGACAGAAATTGCCTAACGCATACCCTTCCGTCAGGGGAAACGGAAGGGTTATGTGGGGCTCGCACCCACTAAAAACTGCCTGTTTCCACGACGGACCCGCTGGCGGAAGCACGGGATTCACTTTCGCATTCACCGCGTTCCCGCCAGGTTTTACTAGCAAACCCGGCGAACTCCGTTTCGCCACCAGATGGCTTTCCCGCCAAAAAGATTTACCCGCTTTTCTGTTGAAATTTTTCCTGAATTTTCTTTGCTATAAACCTCACGGAGCCCGAGACCTTTCCAACGAATGCAAAACCGTGGAAATCGGTTCGTGCGTTCTGGAGTTATAGCGTCAGAAAGGAAAACCCGACTTATATAGTAGATAGTTTTATACTATGTAGTGTAGAACTTAGATACTAGGCATACATAATTCATAGTAGGTATAGTATCGTCAGTGTGTCACAAGGCATCTTGTTGCGACACGATTACATAAAAACTGAGAGGATTAGCGCGCGGACACGCTGCCACGAGCGGAAGCGGGATTTGTCAATAGGATTTATTGAATTTATTTTGGTCTTTCTCACTCTTACGTGTTGCGGAAGAATAGAACAGAAATACGACGTTTTACTCAGCCATTATCAAAAATCCATTCAGAGCCCATAATATTACCGACACAGTGTACAACAAAAATTACAATTTTGTACATCCATTGTAGAGTACCGATTAAAATTAAAAAAAAATTGAGATTTTGGCGCAACTTTTCGAATTGAAATAATTTTACCCAGTGGTATTTCTGCTTCACAGCGATTTTAGAATAAAGTTATGTTGACTAGTAAAATAAACTTTTGTTTTAGATTTTTGTAGAGATCGAGATTTTCGTAAAAAAAACTGAGTTCCTTTCGCCTCCTCTGCTCGATACTGTAAAAGAAACTATGTTTCAAAAAGTCCTATCTTCGAGAGAGAACTAATTCGTCACAACAAAAAAGTCAGTCGTACCCGCTTCCGCTTATGAAGTGTGTCCGACGTCTACGAACGAGGGTCAACGACCCCCCGACACAGATTAGAAGCGGCTCGGCAAATACACCAAAATATTGCATCCTCGGTCATTTGTACCAATACCAGCAGACCCGGCAAACTTTGTTTTGCCATACGAATTATTTGTCACTTACGGCTTACTAAATTAACATTGGAGTTGGGGTGGTATAACTTACCTCTTCCAAGTTAGTACGCTAACATCTTCGGCCGCATCATCACTTACCATCAGGTGAGATCGTAGTCAAGTACTAACTTGTAGTATTGTATGATTGTAGTCAAGCGCAAGCCTATCATCCATAATAAAAAAAAAGATACCTCCGTGACGACCTCCGTGGTTGAGTGGTTAGCGTGCCGGTTTTAAAGGCGCCGCCATCTCTGAGGTTCCGGGTTCGATCCCCGGCCGGGACAATGTAGAAAAATAACTTTTCTACATTGTCTCGGGTCTGGGTGTTGTGGTACCTTCGTTGTTTCTGATTTCCATAACACAAATGCATAAGCTACTTACTAGTTACTATGGGATCGGAGCAATGTATGTGATGTTGTCCTCTATATATTTATATTTATACAGCCTGGTGAGTGGTGACAGACGGCCAGACAGACGGACGGACACGAAGGGTTATAAATAGGGTTCCTTTAGTAATAAATAGGGTTCCTTCTTTAAGGAAGGATAATTTTAGGAAACACGATAAGAACAGTAGATAAGTATTTAAAAATACGTGATGCGCATGATGAATGCAACAAACAACATTCGAATTGCAACAAGATACGTGATACGCATCTCCAATGCAACATGCAACTTGAGAATGCAACAAGTGTTCGTTGACTGTTAAAATGTGTTGTAAACAACGATTGTAGTCCGACAAGGCTTTCTTGGCACTTGAGTGACATTTTCAGGAGGGCGTTGATATAGAACAAAGGTAGCCAAAAAATATTAATCCCATACCTTTAAACGAGCAATTCTTGTATATTCTAATATATATAAATCTCGTGTCACAATGTTTGTCCTCAATGGACTCCTAAACTACTGAACCGATTTAGTTCAAACTTCGTGAATATCTGTCATTTGGTCCAACTTAAAAGATAGAATAGTTTTTATCCCACGTGGACGAAGTCGCGGGCATCAGCTAGTATATATATATATATATATATTTCTATATAATCTGACTCTCGGAAACGGCTCGAACGATTTTCATGAAATTTAGTATACAGGGGGTTTTGGGGGCGATAAATCGATCTAGCTATGAGTCATTTTTAGAAAATGTAGAAATTACCAAAAAAAAAATGGCTCTTGCTGGCATCTATTGGCCATATTTAAATATTTTCTAGTGGGAGGCTTTGGCCGTGGTTAGTTACCACCCTACCAGCAAAGACGTACCGCCAAGCGAATTAGCGTTCCGGTGCGATGCTGTGTAGAAACCGTTGGGGTGAGGTAACTTACCCCTTCCAAGTTAGTACACTAACATCTTCGGCTGCATCATCACTTACCATCAGGTGAGATCGCAGTCAAGTACTAACTTGTATAGTGTAAAAAAAAATATCCTCTATTTACTTTAATTTTCGTTTAATTTTAGTTCATATTAAGTAAATACAATACAAATTACAATAGCAATTACAAATTACAATACTGACAGAGCGAACTAGCAAACAGTATCACAAGATAGAGGCGTTAGTTCCGAATTTGGCCACGCGCCAAGATAGCCTTGTCGCACTGACAGAGTTAAAAGTTGTCCTTTTGTATCATCGAGTTTACACTGGATTGAAGCCAATAACAGCCCGCAGAATTCAAAAGACAATTACCATGGACGTATGGTATCCTGGTACCAGGCTTAGCCAAATCAAAACATTATTTTTAGAGTTCCGTACCCAAAGGGTAGAAACGGGACCCTATTACTAAGATTTCGCTGTCCGCCCGTCCGTCCGTCCATCCGTCTGTCACCAGGCTGTATCTCTCGAACCGTGATAGCTACAGATTTGAAATTTTCACTTTTATTTTAAAAACAAATTTTTAAGGGGGTCTCCCATACAACAAACGTGATTTTTTGCCTGTTTTTGAATTTGGTGGAATGGGTCTTGATATAGTATGGAACCCTCAGTGCGCAAGCCCGACTCGCACTTGACCAATTTCGCGTTCTCATGGAACATGGAACGCGAAATGGGTCGCGTCCTCATGCGGACATGGAATTATATTGGGTATCTTCGATAGATAGATAGATAGATAGAAAATACTTTATTGTACACCATTACAAGAAGAAAGAAAAAAAAACAAATACAATAACCAAAAAACAAATGTACATTATGGCGGCCTTATCGCTACACAGCGATCTCTTCCAGGCAGCCATCGGGGTAAGAAGCGGCTACTGGAAAACATGAGGCAGGTTATGATACCCAAATTATTTCCATGTCCATGTGACATATTATGTGTTATTAGTGATTTATTGGCATATAAATTTATAGACCCCGGATGTAATACAAAATTCATCAAAAAAGTGTCCCGAGAAAACCTATATAAACAAGGTTTACATGTGTATTTTTATAAACAAACTAAAACATTGTAATTACTGATTACTTGCCTCAAGATATGGGCATGGCATAAGCAAAAAGTAGCGCCAACTGTCAAAATACTATAGTTGGCCGCTGAGCGAACTACCGCGTGGCCTTATACTGTTTGTACTAATGACACCGATAAACTGGCGACATTTTTTCGCGCGGTTCGCCCTATCTAGAGTAGATGTCAATTCTTAAACCATTATTATACACAGCCTATTTTTGCTTAAGTGCGATTAGAACTCTATGTGTTTTGGATTTTGTTAGATTCGGAGACTTTAGCGCTGACCCGAAATCCTTAGTATCATTCATCAATGGGTATAACTCATGAAGAAGTTCCTCTGAAATGTATGTGTTTCTGTTCCAGCGTAAATCAGAGCCTGTGATACTAGAGTACTTCGAGCACGGAGACACGAATGCCGCGGCCGAAGATTTCCTAGAATTCCTCACCGCTATGAGGAGTCATCTGGTAAGTTACGAGTACCTTCTATCACCGCATGTGATCCTGGTAATTAATATTTCACAGAATGATGATGTGATCAAACCTGGTGGTAAGTGATACGCCTGCCATCACATGCCAGGTTTAGTGCGTCCCATAGCCAAATGAGGTTTAGATTTCTACTGTTGCTAACGCAACGCCTTCGAACGCGATTCAAAAAAACTGTATGAGAATCATAGGAACTGATTTCTGTTCTATGGATTAAACAGTCTATACTTCTACAATTCCTTTTTTGTGCCGATTTGAAGCGCCTCCCCCGAACGTCACGATACTAAATCGTTTTGAATGGCAATTTATTTTAGTTCTATGGACACTCACGCCAAGACGTAAAACAATCAGTAACACACGACTGCTCACGGTAGAATAAATGACACTTCATTGATACAAAGAACTCTGCGAGAAGAAGTCTTGCCACCAGAAAGTTAATAACTTATTGATACTTGTTAATTATTAACCCGTTGTTTTGTTCCAGGTGTGTGAAACAATAGTGGAAATAGCGCTGGACCACAAGCCATCCCACTGTGAAATGGCCTCCGTCCTCATATCAGACCTCTATGGGAGGGTGTTCTCTGCCAAAGACATCGCCTATGGTGAGATATTTACAATTTTTCATATCATATTACCAGCTGACCGTGCTAACGTTGTTTTGCCATAATATAGGGGCATTAAAAAAGCTTACGACCTACTCTTTTGCCTTTATAGACATTTGTTAACAAGGCAATGTCTTATCTATCTGTCATGCCTACATTATGTTTTTAGTTTGTAAAATAGCTCCTCATATGTCCAGCGTTCGAGAGGCTACTGGACAAGTTGCCGGACCTCGTGTTGGACACGCCGGACGCGGCGGTGCTCCTGTCCAACTTCATCGCTCGCTGCGTCGCCGACGACTGCCTGCCGCCCAAGTTCGTGCA
Source organism: Coenonympha glycerion (assembly GCA_963855885.1). Classification (NCBI taxonomy): domain Eukaryota; kingdom Metazoa; phylum Arthropoda; class Insecta; order Lepidoptera; family Nymphalidae; genus Coenonympha; species Coenonympha glycerion. Next base: position 2,450,215 of record OY979651.1, read on the forward strand.
GACGCAGGCCGACCGCGGCGACGAGCTCAACGCGCCCGCCAGGTGAATGCCCGCGACACACCCCACACAAACCTTTGACACATGGGACACATCCGTGACACAGGTGACAACCTGCGGCACATGTAACACACCTGCAGCACATGTAACACATCTGCGACGCATGTAACACCTGTGACACATATCACACACCCGTCATACACCTCTGACTCATGTGTAACACCCGCGACACATGTGTAACACTCGTTGCTGAGGCTACTGGACAAGTTGCCGGACCTCGTGCTGGACACGCCGGACGCGGCGGTGCTCCTGTCCAACTTCATCGCGCGCTGCGTCGCCGACGACTGCCTGCCGCCCAAGTTCGTGCAGACGCAGACCGACCGCGGCGACGAGCTCAACGCGCCCGCCAGGTGACACGCCCGCGACACACCCCACACAAACCTTTGACACATGGGACACACCCGTGACACAGGTGACAACCTGCGGCACATGTAACACACCTGCAGCACATGTAACACATCTGCGACGCATGTAACACATGTGACACATATCACACACGCGTCATACACCTCTCACACCTGTGGCACATGTAACAGACCTGCGACACATGTGTAACACCCGTTGCTGAGGCTACTGGACAAGTTGCCGGACCTCGTGCTGGACACGCCGGACGCGGCGGTGCTCCTGTCCAACTTCATCGCGCGCTGCGTCGCCGACGACTGCCTGCCGCCCAAGTTCGTGCAGACGCAGGCCGACCGCGGCGACGAGCTCAACGCGCCCGCCAGGTGACACGCCCGCGACACACCTCTGACACATGGGACACACCCGTGACACAGGTGACAACCTGCGACGACCTCAACGCCCCCGCCAGGTGACATGCCCGCGACACACCCCACACACACCTCTGACACATGGGACACACCTGCGACACATGTGTAACATCCGTTGCTGAGGCTACTGGACAAGTTGCCGGACCTCGTGTTGGACACGCCGGACGCGGCGGTGCTCCTGTCCAACTTCATCGCGCGCTGCGTCGCCGACGACTGCCTGCCGCCCAAGTTCGTGCAGACGCAGGCCGACCGCGGCGACGAGCTAAACGCGCCCGCCAGGTGATACGCCCGCGACACACCCCACACAAACCTTTGACACATGGGACACACCGGTGACACAGGTGACAACCTGCGGCACATGTAACACATCTGCGACGCATGTAACACATGTGACACATATCACACACCCGTCATACACCTCTCACACCTGTGGCACATGTAACAGACCTGCGACACATGTGTAACACCCGTTGCTGAGGCTACTGGACAAGTTGCCGGACCTCGTGTTGGACACGCCGGACGCGGCGGTGCTCCTGTCCAACTTCATCGCGCGCTGCGTCGCCGACGACTGCCTGCCGCCCAAGTTCGTGCAGACGCAGGCCGACCGCGGCGACGAGCTCAACGCGCCCGCCAGGTGACATGCCCGCGACACACCCGACACACACCTCTGACACATGGGACACACCCGTGACACAGGTGACAACCTGCGGCACATGTAACACACCTGCAGCACATGTAACACATCTGCGACGCATGTAACACATGTGACACATATCACACACCCGTCATACACCTCTCACACCTGTGGCACATGTAACAGACCTGCGACACATGTGTAACACCCGTTGCTGAGGCTACTGGACAAGTTGCCGGACCTCGTGTTGGACACGCTGGACGCGGCGGTGCTCCTGTCCAACTTCATCGCGCGCTGCGTCGCCGACGACTGCCTGCCGCCCAAGTTCGTGCAGACGCAGGCCGACCGCGGCGACGAGCTAAACGCGCCCGCCAGGTGATACGCCCGCGACACACCCCACACAAACCTTTGACACATGGGACACACCGGTGACACAGGTGACAACCTGCGGCACATGTAACACATCTGCGACGCATGTAACACCTGTGACACATATCACACACCCGTCATACACCTCTGACTCATGTGTAACACCCGCGACACATGTGTAACACTCGTTGCTGAGGCTACTGGACAAGTTGCCGGACCTCGTGCTGGACACGCCGGACGCGGCGGTGCTCCTGTCCAACTTCATCGCGCGCTGCGTCGCCGACGACTGCCTGCCGCCCAAGTTCGTGCAGACGCAGGCCGACCGCGGCGACGAGCTCAACGCGCCCGCCAGGTGACACGCCCGCGACACACCTCTGACACATGGGACACACCCGTGACACATATCACACACCTGCGACACATGTGTAACACCCGTTGCTGAGGCTACTGGACAAGTTGCCGGACCTCGTGCTGGACACGCCGGACGCGGCGGTGCTCCTGTCCAACTTCATCGCTCGCTGCGTCGCCGACGACTGCCTGCCGCCCAAGTTCGTGCAGACGCAGGCCGACCGCGGCGACGAGCTCAACGCGCCCGCCAGGTGACACGCCCGCGACACACCCCACACAAACCTTTGACACATGACACACACCTGTGACACAGGTGACAACCTGCGGCACATGTAACACATCTGCAACGCATGTAACACCTGTGACACATATCACACACCCGTCATACACCTCTGACTCATGTGTAACACCTGCGGCACATGTAGCAGACCCGCGACACATGTGTAACACCCGTTGCTGAGGCTACTGGACAAGTTGCCGGACCTCGTGCTGGACACGCCGGACGCGGCGGTGCTCCTGTCCAACTTCATCGCGCGCTGTGTCGCCGACGACTGCCTGCCGCCCAAGTTCGTGCAGACGCAGGCCGACCGCGGCGACGAGCTCAACGCGCCCGCCAGGTGACATGCCCGCGACACACCTCTGACACATGGGACACACCCGTGACACATATCACACACCTGCGACACATGTGTAACACCCGTTGCTGAGGCTACTGGACAAGTTGCCGGACCTCGTGCTGGACACGCCGGACGCGGCGGTGCTCCTGTCCAACTTCATCGCGCGCTGCGTCGCCGACGACTGCCTGCCGCCCAAGTTCGTGCAGACGCAGGCCGACCGCGGCGACGAGCTCAACGCGCCCGCCAGGTGACATGCCCGCGAAACACCTCTGACACATGGGACCCACCCGTGACACATGTGACACACCTGCGACACATTAACACATGTGCAACACATTGTCACACCCGTGGCACATGTGTCACATATGTGTAACACTCGTTTCTGAGGCTACTGGACAATTTCCCGAACCTCGTGCTGGACACGCCGGACGCGGCGGTGCTCCTGTCCAACTTCATCGCGCGCTGCGTCGCCGACGACTGCCTGCCGCCCAAGTTCGTGCAGACGCAGGCCGACCGCGGCGCCGAGCTCAACGCGTCCGCCAGGTGACACGCCCGCGACACACCCGACACACACCTCTGGCACATGGGACACACCCGTGACACAGGTGACAACCTGCGGCACATGTAACACATCTGCGACGCATGTAACACCTGTGACACATATCACACACCCGTCATACACCTCTGACTCATGTGTAACACCCGCGACACATGTGTAACACTCGTTGCTGAGGCTACTGGACAAGTTGCTGGACCTCGTGTTGGACACGCCGGACGCGGCGGAGCTCCTGTCCAACTTCATCGCGCGCTGCGTCGCCGACGACTGCCTGCCGCCCAAGTTCGTGCAGACGCAGGCCGACCGCGGCGACGAGCTCAACGCGCCCGCCAGGTGACACGCCCGCGACACACCCGACACACACCTCTGGCACATGGGACACACCCGTGACACAGGTGACAACCTGCGGCACATGTAACACATCTGCGACGCATGTAACACCTGTGACACATATCACACACCCTCATACACCTCTGACACATGTGTAACACCTGCGGCACATGTAATAGACCCGCGACACATGTGTAACACCCGTTGCTGAGGCTACTGGACAAGTTGCCGGAACTCGTGCTTTACACGCCGGACGCGGCGGTGCTCCTGTCCAACTTCATCGCGCGCTGCGTCGCCGACGACTGCCTGCCGCCCAAGTTCGTGCAGACGCAGGCCGACCGCGGCGACCGCGCCCGCCAGGTGACATGCCCGCGAAACACCTCTGACACATGGGACACACCCGTGAAACATGTGACACACCTGCGACACATTAACACATGTGCAACACATTGTCACACCCGTGTCACATGTGTCACATATGTGTAACACCCGTTTCTGAGGCTACTGGACAATTTCCCGAACCTCGTGCTGGCATCGCCGGACGCGTCGGTGCTCTTGTCCAACTTCATCGCGCGCTGCGTCGCCGACGATTGCCTGCCGCCCAAGTTCGTGCAGACACAAGCCGACCGCGGCGACGAGCTCAACGCGCCCGCCAGGTGACACGCCTGCGACAACCCGACACACACCTCTGACACATGAGACACATGCGACACATGTGACACATATCAAACACCTAGGACACATGTAACACCTGTGACACATATCACACACATGCAACATATGTAACACAGGTAACACTTGTGACACCTATCACACACCTGCGACATATGTATCACACCCGTGAAGCATGTGATATGATACACCCATGACACATGTGAAATACCCGTAACACGTGATTCACTCTAGAATACACCCACGAGCCCACGGCACTGGCAAATCGCAACACACCTAAGTCACACGTAGCATGAGCATGACACATCTATAACGATAAAACATAGGCACTCCCTATGTCCCCAAGTTTGTTTCTAGATATATAGGGGACTCAAAGAGGCAAATTGTGTGTGGTTGATGGACTGACGTGGATAGGCCCATAACCTATTAATATTAGCTGTCCTAATATAAGAGAGAGTTATGGCTTATTTATTTATCTTTAGTTTAAGGTCCCTACAGCGTGAATCAATGGAGATGTTCGGTCATTGAATATTATATTAAAGAATTTTCAATATTTTGCGCTCACTTCGCTCGTGTTTTAAAATTAATGTTTGTTTCGTTACAGACAAGCAATCCATAGGGCGGAGACTCTGCTGTCTATGAAACAGGGGCTGGTGAGGCTGGACAACATATGGGGCGTCGGTGGCGGCATCAGGTGTGTATATAAGTCCCCGCTTTTGTTTGTTTGAAATCTTTCAACCTAATTTTGAAGCAGATATCTTCAACCGATTGAGCTGTTTTGTATACACGTGTGTGACGTCATTCTAAATTCAACATGGCGGACTATCCAAGATGGCGGACTAGTTATTTTTTTTCTACAATTCGGGTCTTGCTGCAAAAATATGGATGAATTGACGTTTATAAGCAAATTTTCAGAATATTTTTTAATGATAACTCATTTTAGTACTGTAATTATTATTCCAGGCCAGTGAAGTCCCTCATCAGACAAATCCAGCTGCTACTCAAAGAGTACCTGACCTCCGGAGACCTGGCTGAGGCCATGCGCTGTGTCCGGGACCTGGAGGTGCCACATTTCCACCACGAGCTAGTTTACGAGGTAAAAATATAATAGTTTTCTTGTATCAAACAAATGGGTTACATAATACTTACCTTTTTAGGGTTCCGTACCCGAAGGGTAAAAAAGGAACCCTATTACTGAGACTTCGCTGTCCGTCCGTCCGTCTTTCACTGGGCTGTATCTCTTGAAACGTGATAGCTACAGACTTGAAATTTTCACAGGTAATGTATTTCTGTTGCCGCTGTAACAGCAAATACTAAAAAATAGAATAAAAACATTAAATAAATATTTAAATACGTGATTTTTTTTGCTTGTTTTTGCTCGATATAGATAACGGTAACAGGTAGACGCTTCAAATTTGATTTTTTTGCTCGTTTTTAATTTTGTGGGCAAGTGTGTTTGGTTTACTTTAATACCATAAAGAATGGGTCTTGATGGCACGAAACCCTCAGTTCGCGAGCCAGACTCGCACTTGGCCGGTTTTTTTTACATTAGCAGCAATGTTTTGGAACATGATAAGACATTTTATAACCATGTAAGCAACATAGTTATAAAATGTCTTATCATGTTCCAAAATATTATTAGAAATTCCAATATCTAATACCTAATTATAAGTATTGGATAATACTTATTTTGAATTTGATAAAAATTATATCTTATAAACTAGGACAAAAATAATGACGTTGGTTGAAAAAACTAATTAAATCGATCAAATAACAAAAAAGTTATAAGCATTTTATTATTTCTGATTAGACAGAGACAGGGACATTGAATTTTGACGTCACATTTTACTAATGCTTTGCGGCTTCATACAAATTTTCTTTTTGCGAGAAAAGGATAGAAGAACCTCCCACTCCAAAATTAAAAATGTATATTTTTTTTTTGGATTCTTAGGGGTTTTGTTTGTTGTGAATAAATAAATAGATAAACCAAAACCCAAATCAGGTGACCCATGTCCATCCTAAAAAAAGAGGATTTCCTATAAATTCGTTATTATTATGATACATGTACCAGGGCAGCATAAAAGTGTATGCACATTCTCCAACAGACTGTCTTGCTAGCGGTGGATGGATTGCCTATAAATTCTGTGTTATGAAGCGGCGTGTACCAGGGCAGCATAAAAGTGTATGCACCTTGCCCAACAGACAGTATTGCTGGCGGTGGATGGATTGCCTATAAATTCTGTGTTATGAAGCGGCGTGTACCAGGGCTGCATAAAAGTGTGCACATTGTCCAACAGACAGTGCTGGCGGTGGATGGATTCCCTATAAATTCTGTGTTATGAAGCGGCGTGTACCAGGGCAGCATAAAAGTGTATGCAACTTGTCCAACAGACAGTATTGCTGGCGAATGGATTGCCTATAAATTCCGTGTTATGAAGCGGCGTGTAACAGGGCTGCATAAAAGTGTATGCAACTTGTCCAACAGACAGTATTGCTGGCGGTGGAGGCGATCAACTCCAGCGTGGAGGAGCAGCTGTGCACTTTCCTAGCGGAGCTGCATCGCTGCGTCATCGTCACGCCCGACCAGATGGACAGGGTGAGTTTTAGACAAGCTTTAGCATAATGTCCTACGGTATCTTGTTATGGGGTAAATCTGCTGACATTGACATCATATTTGGTGTACCGTACAATATAAAAAAAAATATGATCACAGGTGATAATGCAGGTTTGATGCAAGTGCAGAAAGTATGTCATTTCTTCATAAGTCCAAGTTTGTGGACCCAAGCCGAAGGCGAAGGTTTAGGTTGGGTTAGCGCGGGTTCGATAACATTCGGCGCAATCGAAGTTAGCAGGACAGTGTACGAGAGATACTGTTAGTGATTATATAGCTTTCTATAGCTACAAAGAATTCTTAGAATGTAAAATTATATAATTATAATAAAATGACATTTTATTAATGCAATGTATTGTAATTTTATATTACAATTTAATTGTAATTATGTAAAATAATTAAGTGCCTACACGTAGGTATATATACTCGTATATTTTGTGAATAATGTTAATTATTATCTTTAATGACTTGTATACCATTGGATACCAATAAATTGACTATTGACTATTGACTATTGATTAGCGATTAGATGCCTTAATTCTCTGGCAATAAGGTTCATTTGCGACAGTATAATTGCGATCAATTTTTAAACATGTATAATTAATTGCAGGGTTTCCTCCGGGTGCTGGAAGACATGTCGGACATAGTGCTGGACGTGCCGCTCGCGTACATCATGCTGGACCGCTTCGTGGAGCGCTGCCAGGCGCGCTTCCGCCTGGGGCAGGCCGTGCTCGAGCGCATGCCGACCAGGTCAGTGTGTCAAACACCTCCGGGTGCTGGAAGACGTGTCGGACATAGTGCTGGACGTGCCGCTCGCGTACATCATGCTGGACCGCTTCGTGGAGCGCTGCCAGGCGCGCTTCCGCCTGGGGCAGGCCGTGCTCGAGCGCATGCCGACCAGGTCAGTGTGTCAAACACCTCCGGGTGCTGGAAGACGTGTCGGACATAGTGCTGGACGTGCCGCTCGCGTACATCATGCTGGACCGCTTCGTGGAGCGCTGCCAGGCGCGCTTCCGCCTGGGGCAGGCCGTGCTCGAGCGCATGCCGACCAGGTCAGTGTGTCAAACACCTCCGGGTGCTGGAAGACGTGTCGGACATAGTGCTGGACGTGCCGCTCGCGTACATCATGCTGGACCGCTTCGTGGAGCGCTGCCAGGCGCGCTTCCGCCTGGGGCAGGCCGTGCTCGAGCGCATGCCGACCAGGTCAGTGTGTCAAACACCTCCGGGTGCTGGAAGACGTGTCGGACATAGTGCTGGACGTGCCGCTCGCGTACATCATGCTGGACCGCTTCGTGGAGCGCTGCCAGGCGCGCTTCCGCCTGGGGCAGGCCGTGCTCGAGCGCATGCCGACCAGGTCAGTGTGGCAAACACCTCCGGGTGCTGGAAGACGTGTCGGACATAGTGCTGGACGTGCCGCTCGCGTACATCATGCTGGACCGCTTCGTGGAGCGCTGCCAGGCGCGCTTCCGCCTGGGGCAGGCCGTGCTCGAGCGCATGCCGACCAGGTCAGTGTGGCAAACACCTCCGGGTGCTGGAAGACGTGTCGGACATAGTGCTGGACGTGCCGCTCGCGTACATCATGCTGGACCGCTTCGTGGAGCGCTGCCAGGCGCGCTTCCGCCTGGGGCAGGCCGTGCTCGAGCGCATGCCGACCAGGTCAGTGTGTCAAACACCTCCGGGTGCTGGAAGACGTATCGGACATAGTGCTGGACGTGCCGCTCGCGTACATCATGCTGGACCGCTTCGTGGAGCGCTGCCAGGCGCGCTTCCGCCTGGGGCAGGCCGTGCTCGAGCGCATGCCGACCAGGTCAGTGTGGCAAACACCTCCGGGTGCTGGAAGACGTGTCGGACATAGTGCTGGACGTGCCGCTCGCGTACATCATGCTGGACCGCTTCGTGGAGCGCTGCCAGGCGCGCTTCCGCCTGGGGCAGGCCGTGCTCGAGCGCATGCCGACCAGGTCAGTGTGGCAAACACCTCCGGGTGCTGGAAGACGTGTCGGACATAGTGCTGGACGTGCCGCTCGCGTACATCATGCTGGACCGCTTCGTGGAGCGCTGCCAGGCGCGCTTCCGCCTGGGGCAGGCCGTGCTCGAGCGCATGCCGACCAGGTCAGTGTGGCAAACACCTCCGGGTGCTGGAGGACGTGTCGGACATAGTGCTGGACGTGCCGCTCGCGTACATCATGCTGGACCGCTTCGTGGAGCGCTGCCAGGCGCGCTTCCGCCTGGGGCAGGCCGTGCTCGAGCGCATGCCGACCAGGTCAGTGTGGCAAACAACACGTTCCCCTGATGTCAAGTGATCTTCTCTGCTCACAGTAGCACATTGCTGTCTCAATTTCCCCCAAGAGGCAATCTTATGATTAGAATGTAAGAGATAGTGTAAGATGTAGTTATAAGAATGCGAGTGCAAGTCCATTTACATTTCTATAATATCCCCATATTTCCGTATTGTTTCCATATGCCATAATATGGCATATGGGAATATCTCAATTTTTCCCAAGAGCCGCAATCTTATGATTAGAATGTAAGAGATAGTGTAAGATTATGGATCATATATCTCCAACTTTCTGCGTCGTCCCCAAATCAATGTCCCCCATCTGTCTCCAGGGGCCGCAAGCGCTTCGTGTCCGAAGGCGACGGCGGCCTGATCAAAGACCACGCACTCAAACTGCGCGAGTAGACGCGCGATGCGACTCACGCGCCGGCCTGCGACATTTCTGTCGCGTGTGTGTACGCTACACATACGCGTCTTGTTTGTCGCAAGTGTTATAATGTATTATGTAATGCATATTAGAGTCCATGTAATAATAACTTACTTTACTCGTTAAAACAAAAGACGTGTTTTTTTTTAATTGATTGAACATTTTCTAAGCACCTCAAATATAGCTACGTTTAAGAAATTACAATGAAAATTATGTATTCTTAAAATACTTCACCCACGCAATACATATATAGTGAGAAAGCTTCCAATATTATTATTTTATTAATAATATTATATTTTGTAATGTTACGAAGTAAATATTGATAATACAGATTATAATTATAACGTCGTTGATTGGTATAGTCTGTGGCGTGCGAATGACGCGAAAGTGAGCGCTTGTCAAAGTTTGCCGCGCTTCCGGAGACGGAGCATAGACAAGAGAGACTTTTTTATTTACGTCACTGTTTGAAGATAATTTGGTTCTTATCGTTTTGAAAATAAAAAGAACAATAAAAAAGTCAGATTAGCATTTGAAGTCAATGAAAATATCAATTATTATATCAATATGTAGTTTTCTTGTGTTCTACAAAGTACAAACCAGAGGCAATATAGTCTGTTTAGGGTTATTATAAGTTTTTTCACAATATATTTATATTGTGTAAAAACTTATAATCATTGTTCCAAAATGTAGACAGTGAAATCTGTAGACTCAACTCTATAAAAATCATCTTAACCATGTCTCGCAAATTACTTGTTTTTGAATCAGTAATGTTATCGTCAAATAAATCAGCAATTTATTTTTAAAAAAGTAACGATTTTTTTAATTTTTTTTCTAGACAATTTTGTCTATGATATTCTATGTCTATAGGTTATTCCGTCTACTCAGTAGTGTAAGTTAAGTTACATGCTACATTTTTGTATGGAAGCTATTTTATTTTCTTCAAGGAAACAGAGATGGGTTATTTTGTATGTATGTTACTTTTGCTTCTAGTATCTATATGGTGATAATTTTTTTTTAATGTAAAATTGAATGTAAAGAGTATAAAATCTTGAAGTAGCCATAATGGTATAATGTTATCATGATTAGTGATTAACGATTGTGATTAAAAGTGATCGCATTTAGTGATTAATGATTACAAACAGTTTTACACAAAAAATGTAATACTGTTTTGATGGTTGGGTGTTACAAATGTAGTCGAAATCTTTAATCATTAATCATAGTTACATTGTGCAAGCGTGTGTATCTTATCCTTAGGCGTTTTACAAATGTCTCCAGCACTAAATGTTTATCTAAAGGCATAATATTATGATTTATGAGGCATGTATTGTATTGTAGTACAAAAGTTTTTTTTTTTTTTTTTCAAAAAATGTGCCATTGCCTCTACAGACGGTAATTAATAATTATGCATTTATTATGATGGAAACATGCTTTAACACGCGTTACGATGTATTTTAATATATGGTTATTTAATCGTGTGTTTCTAATATCTCCCTTCATACATAATGTAGTAGAAAAAAATACGATATAGTTTGAAATTACTTTGTTAGAAGTAATATCAAGATTTTAACAAGTTCGGCATTGAATTCGCGTTTTAGTGTGTGTTTCTGTCTTTATCGTTTATTACAAAACGATGGTGCCTGTCGATAGACATGAGAAAGTTTCATTTTGAATGTAGTGATGAGGGAGTTTCTTTTTGAATATTTTGCGTGTGTATTTTTTTGGTTTTGTTTGTAAAAGGTGAGTGCAAACTTCACGGAGGCGTCTAAAGACTTTAATATTTCACAGATTTGGCATACCGCAGTCGTGATTAATAATAATTAACGATTACGATTACACTGTGTTTTTAACAATCACGATTACAAAATTATAAAAAAATTAAAAACATTAAAAACGAAATTACTTTTGCTACCTATGTACTTAAAAACGTCTTTCAGCAGTTTTTTCTGGTTAATAGGGCTTTGACTCTTAACTATGTTTTGACGACTCCCTAGTGTAGGTTTTGTGCGCTCGGATTAGAGTGGAAGGTCCCGGATTCCAATCCGGTCACGGGTCTCTTGGAGTTTTATGATTTCTAAATTGGCTCGGGTCTGGTCTGTTGAAAGGGTTCGGCAGCGGCTGGTTACCACCATACGGTCAATGACGTACCATGTAGCGATTTAGCTTTCCTCACCATCAGGTGAAATTGCAGTACTGTATTGCAACTTTTATTTAGTAAAAAAAAAAAAACAACAAAAAATAAAAGAAACTACTTTCGAAAGAAGAACAGCACGGATTATTTAATCGTTTATAGGTATGAGATTATATGATCATATTAATATGAATAACATTAAAATTCAGTATTTTATACAATCGCATTTATCAGTTCAATTATAATCGTAATCATTAATTTATTACCGAATCTGTGGAAAGTCTGTATGCTTTACAACAGCTAGAACGCCAGTTTTTTTTGTATGTCGCGATTGAAAGGGCATGATAATAATTAATTTTAAGTATAATAAAATAAATCTATTACAATGTTTGGCTTGATATTCCAATTTTTCACTACCACTGCCTAAACAAATATACCCACCTGCAGTTGCGATTGAAGATTAACAATCGCAATTGTTAATCATTAATCGTGATTATTATTAATTAATACAGGGTTATTTAATAATCAAGACAGCTGTAGTTAAAAAATTGGAACGTACAATAATGCATTTTTTTTAAAGAACTAATTTCTTTTTAATTACTTTATTATATCATTAGTTATAATATAATTTGCCTACACTTGATATTGTCTGTGAACCGGACGGTGAGTGTGGAATTGTAAATATTCTCTTGAGGCGGAAATAAATTACAAATATGTTCCATTTCCTTGGCTTTTATTTGACCACCATTTTTAGAAATCCGCGGGTTCGACGGTGAACGTCTATGATCCTCAGACATCGTAGCCGATCGCGGTTTTTGGATTTTGGCAAAGATTTAAATCGCTAGATGAGCCCTAAGTAAGCCTACATTGCGCACATTGGGAACGTCCACAAACATGCTGAGAGGGCGCTCACAGCTTGCTGCAGTGTGCGATTGTGTGACAGAGAAAGCAAGTGCAAATGACATGGCCGGATTCTGCCCTCGAAAAAAAATATTCATGGCCATTGACAAACAGTACGTCATATTAAAGCTTATCATTATGTCTTTACAATAGTTTAATTTTTATAATCAGAAAACTTGCGACAGCCATATTAACAGCATAACCACTTTCAACAAAATGCGCCTAAATATTTTGAACAGCAATGATTTTTATTAAAATATCATGCGTATTGTTTATGATCTAATGTTATATTTTTTCATATTACAAAGCTTAGAAAATGCGAGTAAACATTTTGAATTGCAATTTTTGAATAAAACATCATTGCTATTAAAAATATTAAGGTGCATTTTGTTGCAAGTTGTTATGCTAATATTATGTCTTTCGCAAGTTTTCTGATTATAAAAATTAAACTATTGTAAAGACATAATGATAAGCTTTAATATGACGTACCTACTGTTTGTCAATGGCCATGAATATTTTTTTTCCAGGGCACAACTCCATACAAGTTTCGGCCATGTCCTATCGTTTAAGAGTAAATGAGACGTCACTATAACACCATTTCTTATGTCGCTGTGTGTGTAAGATGACGTGTCTTACACAAGACAAAAACGTGGACATTTCAACTTTTCGTTACACGTTTTATACCTAAACAACGTTCGCTGGGTCAGCTTAATCTATAATACAGTCCGACAAGGCTCTCTTGCCACTTGCCATTGTCAGGAGGGCGTTGTTATAGAACAAAGGCAACCAGAAAATAAAATCTCCACAATTTTACTTCTATTTTAGTTTTTTAAGGTAATAACTCTAAGACGATCAAACAGGGGAGGTGTTAAACTGAATTTGCTAAAGGGTCATCTTTAAGATTACACAATAGAGAAATAATGGCAAAACAACGTTTGCTGGGTCAGCTAGATCTATAATAGTTTGCTGGGTCAGCTAGATCTATAATAGTTTGCTAGGTCAGCTAATCTATAATCGTTTGTTGGGTCAGCTAGATCTTTAATAGTTTGCTGGGTCAGCTAGATCTTTAATAGATGGCTGGGTCAGCTAGATCTATAATGGTTTACTGGGTCATCTAGATCTATTTTATTTTCCACATCACCACAGCGAAATCGCTAAGCCACCAGTTCAGAAAATTCAAACGTAGCTTTAGGTTGACTTTTATCAAATCTTAACGCTTTTAACAAAACGGCTACAGCATTATTTTCTTCCTTTCTTATGTCATTATCTTTATTATAATTAGACAAATGATTAACATCTGAATTCACTATTGATTTGTCGAAGCCTTTATGCCAATAATCATTTCCGCCTTTAAAATTGCTTATTGTATCATGCAGATTTTCTCCATAAGCTTCTTGCCTGGATTTCTTAGACATTTTAAATGCAGGTACAATTTTCGGACTTGATAAGTATATGATTCCGTTTTTGTCCAATAATTCCTTGAAATCTTGTATTTCCCGGGAAGAACCTGTTTTTATATACATATTAAGTGTTAGATAACCATATCAGATATAAGACAATAAAGCCAACTTATCGGGTCTGTCCACACAAACCAATTTTTTCCTGGTTTATCGCAGTATAAAATTGCGGGAATGTCATTAGGTATCATCTTCATATAAATATTTGCTTTTAAAAGTGTCCAGTAAAGGATAATAGTCCAAGAACTGTGAGTTCTTCGGACTCGATAGTCGATACTCTGACTAATTTCTTAAAATCTTAAAATCGATATTTAAAAACATACAACTACTTAGCAAAAAAAATTTGAATTTCGCGATCAAAGTCAATACCTAAGTAAAGGTTAGTAATACGTTAATGGTAATTACTTAACAAAAAAATCGACTTCAACTCTCATCAAACAACTGTTGAATACACCCTTTCCAATTAAAAATTTAAGATTTATATGGTTTTCTCATGGATCCCATTGTCAGAACGGGACAAAATTGAAATGGGACCACACGGGAAGCGTCAGCTTTCTAATAAAAAAGAATCATCAAAATCGATTCACCCAGTCAAAAGTTATGTAAAAAACATACCTACAGTCGAATTAAGAACCTTCTCCTTTTTTGAAGCCGGTTGAAAAGCTACAAACCTTGGTTCTCAGATGCATCGAATTCTGGAACGGCTTTACTCAGGCTTCCCAAATAAATGACGCCATTTTTATCAAATAACTTCTCCAAATCTCGTGTGTCCATTATTGCTCGTCTTACTGGCAAGTTCTCAAACGAAGTCGCGCGGATCCGGTCTCTCTTGATCTCCAATGGCGAATAGCTTTGCGCAAACTTGTGCATCTTGAGCCCCATCCGCAAAGGACTAATGTAACGCTTTGGTAAAACGTTTGCTGCGGTTATGAGGGTTACTAGAATTTAAAGAAAGCTGGTTTTTAATTTTTGATACGAACCCTAGCCGTGCCTATTCGTAAAGGTGTGAGCTCCCGTGGTTCCCTATGTCGTCGCTATACAACCACTCACCAGTATAACAAAGCAGTTCGCTTCATTTTTAGTTGCTGAGGTTTGAAATGCTCTCCCGAAATCTGCAGTGTTTCCCGCACCTTACGAACTGGGTAGGCACCTTTAAAAAAGAGTGAATAGGCATCTTCTAGGTAAGCGCGCTCTATCTTCGACCACATCGACACTTTCCATCAGCCACTGGCCCAACGTGTGATCTAGAAAATAGCGCGCTCCAACGTTGGGGCCAAGGCTATTTTCTAGATCCACACGTTGGGCGAGTGGCGATGGGGCCAACGTGTGGAGTGGTAAACCAATAGGTATAGAACAAAAAAGTCCCTCATATTCTGATGTACTAAGTACCTAGAGTTTGGAAAACTCACCATAGTAGTGAAAAAAATGCAAAAACAAATATCGCATGTTCAAAACACATAAGTCTACGCAATACAAACTAATTAAAAACTTCGTTATTCACGAAATCAATAAATATTTCGATTACCGTGAAGTTAATTTAAGTACGTGTAATCTTTGAAATGCAGTCTACCTACTCAAATAAAGTTATGGAAATTAAAAAATAAGCCCTTATCCTGTGTTCCCGAAAGACCAATTTCTTAACATTTTGGAGCATAGCAATTTCTGTCGTATTTCTATGAAAACACGTTTGAATGTCCATTGGTAATAACTTGAAATACCTTGCCATCCCGTACCTAGTGTGCGGTAGCCACAAGTCTCCCGCACAGGACTCCCGTTTAGGATTTCTAATCTGTTAAAATAGTGTAGATTTTTGAAAAAAAAAAAAAGGTTTTGATGTCGAAAACAAAACAAAGATTATTATTTTAATAGAATTTATTACAAAAGAGACTTCATTTTAACAATTTTTAGAATTTTTACTTAATATAACAAAGACAATCCTTTAATATTTTATTAGACACTATTATAGTCATACAATGAGATTTGATATGTCATGAGTTGACTCATCGAACTACATAACGTTTATGTAGTTCGAAATTCAAATTTATTTGGTTTTTCGCAGTTGCGTGGCCTGCTGTTGAAGTAGGTAATAAGCATTTTTGGCACCGATAAACTGGAGTCATCTTCAGAAACTGCGGACGGCACAAAAATAGGTCTATTCTATTCTGATTTATTTGCTAACTGCGAAAAACCAAGAAAAAATTGAATTTTGCGGACTTTTGCGTTTGATAAGTTAATAACAACTTTAACCAAAAAATATGTATATTTATTGGTAAAACTCGTTAAATCACTTTTTTTCTTGTTCTTGGAAACAAATTCAATAAGTCTACTTCGAACTATAGGTCACAAGTCGTAAAGGCAACTAATACAATATTTTTTCTTAAATATCTTTCAAACAACTCAGGAAAAGTAAACTAAAAACATATATAATATTAGCTGACCTGGCAAACGTTGTTTTGCCCTTAGGGGTAGTAAAAAATAGATAAATTGAGATTTAAACTATCCTATCTCTCAAGTTGGATCGAACTGCACATGGTGTGCGAATTTTATTATAATCGGTTAAGTGGTTTAGGAGTCCATTGAGGACAAACATTGTGACACGAGATTTATATATATTAAGATTATAGATTTCTAAAATAATAACTATCACATTTTTTTGTTTATATAAAGCCTAATTCATTACATTAAATAGAGAACGACTTTAAAGCACATCTAAGTACTTTGATAATAATATTATATTTTAGTTTTTTTCTTCAATAATTTCATTTTTCTTATAAAAGTATACCATAGATATTATGTTCAACATGACAAATAAATACTCTTGCATCCTCAGTTAATATTAAAGATTTTGCTTGCAATAGGTTGGTTTAATACAATGGGGTAATAGCATTGACGCAAACTCACAATAAATTAGTTGGTTAAAAATCGAACTATATCTATTTAGAAACATCGTGATAGTAAAAATCATTATATTCTGCAACCAATTGGCTGAGTTTACTGTTCAAACATTTCCTACCAATCAGAGAGCAGAATTTGTTGATGACATTAGTTGACATTAGTTTTTCCTGCAATCAGGGCCTAGGCTAGACAGCAAGCTACACACGAGTTTTGAAAACATTTTTTAGGAACTCTAAAGGACAACTTTGATATTTTTTAACAATATGGTAAACAAAAAACGAAGTAATTTTCCGCCATTGACCATTTGCATCCGACATCCGACTAGGCGGTCTGAAGTGGCTTCATATATTTAATACACTGCTTTCCACACGACATCCGACATTCGACAACCTGCCAGCTGTCGGCGGTGTCGCTAGATTGGATCCATTATGCTGTCGGTCGGTAAAAATGCAATTAGCAATAGAAAAATAAAGCCAGATATCGGTGTAGCGGACAAACTAGTGCTGCTGCCGCTTACCCGATACCTACAGCCGATAACCGAAATGTCGGATATCGGCTGTAGGTTATATGAGACAAACGGCCATAATGTGCTTGGACAATTTGAATAATTCGACCGGAATTTGACAGTAAAGAAGGAAACATTAAATTAGTAATATCAGATATTAGTTAAGCTAGTAAGCAAAAGAAGTAAAAAGAGTGATCGAAGAAAGTTTTGGTTAGAATAGTACATTAATCAAATTGCTCAAAAGTAATTTTGCAAATGCATTATGGGCTATGATTATTCACGCTTTCGAAAAGTGTTTTAGCATCTAAGGTAGTAGAGAGGGGACGGATAGGTATTTATTTTAGTTAAATGAGAAAGGGACAAAACTACTCTTCATAGACATTTTTTTAAGTTTTTGCGCGGTATACTAAACGCCATATTGTTCAGGTCGTGACGTCATAGCGTTAGTAAATATTACGAGTGAAAAAAAAAAATGATATTTTTCCTACTTTAATTACCTACATATTTACAGAAAAGTGACATCACGTCCAAATCAATGGGGAATCCAATGGAGAATAGTTTTTTAACATCTATATGAAGATTAGGTAAAAATGTTTTAATTAAATACATTTTAACAATCTCTTTGCTTTTACTCGTATTTGAAGAAAATGTCCAATTTCAACTGTCATTTAGGATTACTATATATACAAGAAGTATTTTTGGTGTTTTTTCTATTGATTGTTGAAAAACAAGTTTAAAGGACTGACTGTTAAAGTAAATATTTAGACAATCACAGCCCAGTGTTATTGCCTTAAATTGCATTTGGACAAGTGTAGACTTTAAATTATATTATCAGTACCTAAAATTTTAAAAATCTAATTTGATTTTTTTTTGTATTTTTTTTTTATATATTTTTTTGTTTATATACTTTTTGAACGTGTGCAGCATTCTTGAGATACACAAAATATTTACACTAACTAACAAATAAGGAATATAAGCTATCTAATCACCTACAATAATCCAAAATTACATTACTTTATTTACCTAATAATAATAATATCGAATACAAACCTTTGTTCCCTATTATTGCTAGTTAAGATTTTTTATTAATACGAAAATAACACAGTGCGATTTATTACAGAGGCTGTCAGTTGTTACCACAGACTATAGAAAAAAACATAGACAAAGATTCTGCATTGCAGCGCGTTAGTCCGTCTGGCTGTGCGTAGACGCAGGGAAATTATAACCTCACTTTCTTGGCTCTCTGAATAAAATTTTGTTATCATTAAATCTTAATGTGTCAACTGTCAAAATTATGACAGTGTACAAACTGTTAAGTGTCAATTGTGACAGAAAATACAGCGTCACAAACAAACCATGCAAAATTATTCGCTTGATTATGGGCATGTTAAAAAGGTGGGTATATTTTACCATGGGCCTATGATATAACATCAAGATGGTCCCATCCGAACATTTTACGTAAACCTCCTTCATTCAAGAAAATGTAGAGCCATGTGTCGAAACTCCTGCGAAATAATGCGTAGGCTTACAGCTTACTGACGCCGGGGGGGTTTTGCTCCCATAAATTGGCGCCATTTTTTCGCGCGGTCCGCCCCGTCTAGAGTATAGGTGTCTTTGCCATGGGCATGTTGATTGGTGCCTACGGCTGACACATTGCGGAAGTCGGCCTATTACGGCTGGCACGACACAGTGCGAACCAATAGCCAGACTTTTGCGATTTAAGTAACGTTTGACATTGGTAATATTCTAGAAAGACAATATGTTACTAACCGCGGCTTTGTTGTTTCAATATTTCGATGTCAGCAATTGCTTAATTTCAAACTGTTGAGATTATTTAATGTCACAGCTCCCAGTGATAGATTGACAGCTGTCACAATTGGAATTTAATGATAATAAAATTTGACATTCAAGGAACTTCTCACGGAAATATACGCCAATTTTAATTTACAGCAAGCAGAATTAACACATTTATTGACGGTCATTTTCTATCTCTATTTTGTCATTGTCAATGTCTATCTTTTTTATTCTGTCTAAGTTAAATTTGTATAATTGTAACGTAGCTTGGCTAAAACCTAAAGATTGTGAAGACTAGATTTTCGTTTTAATGTATAACATAAATGTGGATCTTCAGAATTCAGCCAAGCTCTGCGACTCAGGTCCCGCTGAGCCTAGGACACCTCTGAAGTTGACGTGAAGAGATATCTGGAAAAAAATATAAAATGTTCATCCTCTAGCTGAGCTACACAATTTATAATCCAATCGGAAATATGTGTGTTTTTCGACAGTTTGCCCAATAAATCAAAAACTATCAATCATAAAAATAAATAAAAATCTGTTCCATAATATAAAAGTAACCCCCTTCCATATCATACGGATACCCCACTCAATATTATTATCTCAATATTATTCTTACCACAGTTGGGGTAAATCTGCTGCTGCTGCATTCCAAATCGCATACCAAATTAATATAACTCATCAATATTATGCAACTCTGGTAGTTTGTACACATACCTAACAGTGTGGAGTCAATCGACACTCTTGCGACAGTTGGGGCAAGTCTGCTGCTGCTGCAGCCAGGGCAGGATGCAAGCCTGGTGGAAGTTGTGCGTGCATGGGAGCGCCATAACCTCCTGGTCGCGCAGGATCACCTCGAAGCAGATGGAGCACTCCTCGAGGCTCCAGCGGCGCTCGCGGCTGGAGGATAGACATTGGCATTAGATCACTGACCTCTATATAATACAAGTATGCTGGACTAAAATACAGGGTTATGTAAAAAATACCAAATCGCTCTCTGCCTGTAGTTGTTTACATAAACACTAACAACTTTTGTTCTACGACTTTTCAAAATTCAGTAATTCATTTATTTCATACAAAAAAAAATCTGTAAAGTGATATTACACTGTTGCGGTTTTGTTTCGCGACTTTGCGCGCCGCGACGTTGCCACTTGGCGATGTTACATTACAGAGTAGGAACAAGTAGAGTATCTCTGTAAAATATTGAATATTTGTATTTATCAAAATATCGAGTAAAAAAGTCGTATAAAAAATGTTGATGGTTTTAATGTTACAGGCCGAGAGCGATTTGGTATTTTTAACCGACTTCTTGTAAAAACAATTGCCACCACCTATACATGCAAACAAGAATATCTTAATGGAAGTTTATTAGTGACTTGGTAATCTTGCTAGTCCGGGAAATTGTACCATACAGATTGTTTGTTTTGGCGAATCGTAACAAAATAATTTATCAGAGATGACAGAAGTGAATTAAATACCATCATTTTTCAGTGAAATTGGGACATAATGTGCAGAAATTCTAACCAGCACCAGGCGTTCAAAATGCAATTAAAATAAAGTTATGCTCGCAAAATTCAAACACTACAATGTACAATTTGAAAATTGTTTTATTTAGTTTTTCACAAATAGTAGGCTGCTATTTGTGAAAAACTAAATAAAACAACTTTCTGGCCTAGATGTTATACACCCACATAAAAAGGGGCAAAACACTGACAAAAACAGATACTGATACACAGCACAATTTTGTACATGAATACATATGTAATTTAGATAATAATAATATATTGTATAAAACATGCACATAATCTTGTATGGGAGAACAATCATTGTTTAGTAGTACATTTGAAACTGTACGCAGCATTCAATAAACCCAAAGATTCTTACAAAACTTGTGATCTGCGTTTCTCCCAGATTCGATTTTCCCTGTACAACGAAAGTGTATTAAACAAAATGTACTAAAAACATAACATAATATTATTATTAGCTATTAGCTAGGTAGAAAAATGGTGTTGATATTGAGAAATGGTTGAATGGAGAAATGAGAGAGGTTGTTCCAATTTCGTTTGATGGGACAAATCGCTTATGAAGTCTGCGAATCCGCCCTGTGGCTAGACTGAAGGATCTGATAAAGCTTTCCTATTTTGCACTTCTATTTTTAAACCATTCAACTAATTACAAATGGAGGACACAAGTTAGTTGTAGTGCCCACACCATTTGCGTAAGGTACAGAAGTCATTTGCTTGGTTGAGTGTACGCTTCTACAACTTTTCGATGCGAACCAGCTTTCCGAATCTGGTGGTAGAGTTTTGACTTTTAATCCTTAACCTATAGTAAATAATTGAGGTCTATGTGAAAAATGAAGACTTCCATTGAACACTAACTCACCTACGCCATCTTAAAGTTCTCTCAATTGCGTTTACAAGTCTACGAGCTGGACTATAATAATTTGATGCGTTTCTACCCAAGTCGCCAGAAACATGGCTAATCTGAGAGTAATCACTAAGCTCGCTGTGTAAACTGTCCACGTAGCTGCTAGATTGCGAGTGCTGTGTTCTTGTACTGGCGTTGCTGTTGTCATCATCATCATCATTTGTTGCATCTTCGTCTTCATCGACGGAGATCTCTTGGTTGGAGGAAAGAGAGCTGATGCTACTGACGTGGAAGCTCATGTCGGTGGTCACTCGTTCAGATGAATGGGAGCTCGAGCTACTGTCGTGAAAGCTCGTGTCGGTGGTGGTGTTCACAGATATCGTAGAGTAGGAATCGTCAGAAGTATCAGTATCTTCGTATCTACAAGCGGTGCATGAGAAACGGATGGTAGAAATGAAAACTGCAATATGATCATACAAAATGAGAGCGTGTTATTGATGAATTGTGGCTGGCGAGAGATTGGGTTCATGACACTCCGAATAAAGTTTACGTATAAGTTAGAGTTAACAATTGATTAACAATTATAGTATGCTTAAAAAAATTATCAAGAAGATTTCTGATGACGTGAACACAATCTCTAAGCAGTCCGAAATGTCCTTAAATGTAAATGTGTATGTAATGAATATTTTACATATATATACCCAATATTGAGTTGTTTTTGTACATACTTTGAGTTGTTATTAATTTGGATATTAAATAGCGTCACATACATATTCATTCTATAATTTAAGTAAATAGAAACTCAAGCTATGAACCATAACGTGCATTAATCACATCACACTAATATTATAAAGGCGAAAGTTTGTGTGTGTATGTTTATTGCTTCTTCACATTGCATCCACAAAACCGATTTGGCTTAAATTTGGAACATAGATAAATTAATACGTAAATTATAACATAGGGTACTTTTTTTTTCAGGAAAATCCATGGTTTATCCGTGGTTTGTGAAAAACCGGAATTCACGCGGGCGAAGCCGCTAGTGTGCAATAAAGATTTAAAAACAACAACAACAAGACAATAAACAAAGAGAATAAATTTCAAATTTTGATTTTTTAATTTAAAATACACATTCACATTTATAGCACTAGCATGATAGGAAAAGCAGTACGTGTTTATTATGGGAGACTCATAAATAAAATCATGATAAAAAAAATGTTACAAGCATACAGGTTTTAATTATCATACAGCCTTGAAAAAAATGTATGAGGCAAACTTAATTAACTGAAACAGGTTGAGTGAAGGTAAAGCAGCAAACACACTTTTTACCAGGTAATCCATACATATAATAAATATATAATAGTACTAGCTGATGCCCGCGACTTCGTCCACGTGGGATAAAAACTATTCTATCTTTTAAGTTGGATCAAATGACAGATATTCACGAAGTTTGAACTAAGTCAGTTCAGTAGTTTAGGAGTCCATTGAGGACAAACATTGTGACACGAGATTTATATATATTAAGATTATTTAAATTCGGTAGATTTTTATCAGATTATAAAGTAAGATAGGGTGTTGGACACAAATCAAGAATATTCATTTTTAAATTCATTCTCGAAACTAGATTTATCTTCAAAATATACAGGGTTACATAAAAAATACCAAATAAATGACATGGCCCGATTCTGCCCTGGAAAAAAAATATTCATGGCCATCGACAAACAGTACGTCATATTAAAGCTTATAATTATGTCCTTACAATCGTTTAATTTTTATGATCTGAAAACTTGCGAGAGACATAATATCAGCATAACAACTTGCAACAAAATGTGCCTAAATAATTTTAATAGCAATGTTTTTTTATTAAAAAATGATGCATATTGGTTATGAACTCATTATTTTTTCATATTAAAAAGCTTAGAAAATGCGAGTAAACATTTTGAACAGCATTTATTTAATAAAAAAATCATTGCTATTAAATTATTTAGGCGCATTTTGTTGCAAGTTGTTATGCTGATATTGTGTCTCTCGCTAGTTTTCAGATCATAAAAATTAAACGATTGTATAGACATAATTATAAGCTTTAATATGACGTACTGTTTGTCTATGGCCATGAATATTTTTTTCCAGGGCACAGCTCCATACAAGTTTCGGCCATGTCCTTTGATGTTTCACGAAATATTGAGTAAAAAAAAAAGTTGTTTGTGTTAATGTAAACAAATACAGGCCGAGAGTGATTTGGTATTTTTATATAACCCTGTATATTGATGGAAGAACTAATTAAATCTTTCAAATAACCAAGTACGAACAGTTGAAATTTGGTCAGTCAATGGGTTAATATTTCTCATTAGACGAGAGAGATAGCCATGTTTTTGTACCAATTCCTATTATATTGTATAAATTTATTTTCTCTCTTTCCTTGGCATAAAAAAATGCATAGTTCCAAGATTTAAAAAATACTACATCAGACACTAGATTAGAGAGAGGCACTAAAATACAAATTCATTGCAACTTTATAATATCAAGGACAAGGATTTATTTTGAAAGCGTTTCCTCATGTTTTGCTTTATTATTTATTTTAAGGTAGATAAACAGTGTAAACTCAGCTAAAGTTCTTTCATATAATGGCGGCAATACACTCTCCGCGAGTGCTCTCGCCATGTCTTGCCGAGAGCAATCGCTTTAGCATGGACGCGTTAAAAGTTACAGTCTTTATGAAACCGGTGGGTGGGTTCCCACAATATCAGCTCAGATTGATAAATTTCTAAAAAATTTAATTTAGCTTCGTTGTTCCACATGGTTATTAGATTTTATAAGACGTCTGCACAGTAAGAAAACTGTGCAGACGTCTTATAAAAACTAAACTAAGAGGCGCGAAAGTGTACAGAAATGCGCTCACGTCGCCTCGGGAGGGTTAGCGAGGTACTTTGACTCGCGCACAAAAAAAAGGCTCGGAGCGGAGAGCACAGGAGGCGAGGCGAGACTTGCGAGAGAGAGCGCGAATGAATTCATGTTCACTCTCGTACTCGTCAAGTCTTGCGGTCCCTCCACGAGTGTACTGCCGCCATTATGGTTTTAAGAAAGTACACATTAGTATGTAGGTACTTCAAGCGGAGTAATGTTCTTTTTCTTAACACATTCAAGCAGAACTTCATGCAACTTTGTAGTTTAGTACTCACTGCTTTTTCTAATTTTCACATATTTTTTTACAATTTGGCACATATTTTTTTACAATTTGGGCACCAAAATAGTTTCGTGCTACTGTCAAGGTTCAGCGACTATCGAGTCTATATGCAATTTGATGCAAATTATAATAAAAATTACGAACGTAATATAAAAAAAGCGCGGGTAGTCATTCGTGACTTACGTGCCATATTTACATTGGAATCAACAATTTGCAAGTTTAAATTGATGTTAAAAGACACTTACAAGGTCTGCGGTGACTCGCAGGACCAGTTATCCGAGGAGGCGCCTTCGGCGGAAGGGTTTTCCGGCCGCTTACTGAAGAAGTAGTACAAAGCAGCCCCAACTCCGACGCCTATAGCCGCGGCCGCCAAACCTAAGCCGCGGCTTGGGCATCCATTTTTCTGTCGATCTTCTTCGCGTAAACTCATGACTTCCCCGTTTATTTCCGAATTGCGTTTCGAATTTCTATTTTCGTTTGCCTTTTGTAATGCCGCGATGAAATTTTTTTTGTGAATTTTGACACTTGACAGCTGTTGTTGAAGTCTGGCACCATAGACTACGAGGAAGGAAACTACAAGTGGAGCAGCTGTAGTTTTCTACACACACATATGTGTTTATATGTAGCATGAAATCGACATAGCTATAACAAACATTACATTGTCTCTTTCTAACTAATTCAAAATTGTTTACGTTAAACGAGATAGCAACATATTTCGAACATGTCGAAACATGTATACAAAGTTTATGCGTATCATGTTTTTTGAAATATTTGACAATCTTATTATTATTCTAATTTACTATAGGTACAATTACTCGTATCAAATGCAGTTTGGTCTCGCGGGATAGGTTAAAAATCCTAAGCCGGAAACATAATATGCACCGCTGGCAAAACCTAGTTTTACTATAAATTAATTTTTAATACTAATAATTCATTCATTTTGTTCTTAAATATTTAATTACTAACCATAAACTACATCGATAATATTTACATATCGATAGTCTATAGCTAGAGCAGCCCTTCTGATCAGCTGACTGGTGCCTATCTGTGATTGGCTGATAGCTGTGATTGGCTATTTTTGATGCGACAGAAGATGGCGGAAATACCCAGCCGAAAAGATTCACTACTTTGTGTCCATTACTTCTTTAGTCATAGACCATAGATAAATATATTTGACAGTTTACACAGATCATAGACACTTAGATCTTGGCACAGATAATGTCTACATTCATTCATTCTAGCCTAGCCTTCCGAGACATGCGACGCCAGTGAAATGTGTCTTTTATACATTGTGATTAAAAATAATCGCGCTAAATTTTGTAGACGGTGCCATATTGTTTCCTGTCTTTGATCACCTCGTCACCGATCATAGACAATAAGAATTTGGCACAGAGCATAGACCCTTGTCCATTACCAATCTTTTTTCGTTTTTATTTTTAGTTATAACTTAAAAATACTTCGAATAATAAATAAAACAACGGTATTCAAAATTCTTACCATATAATATTTTTTTCCTCACTTTAAATTTAAAAATATCTTTAGTCTGTGTCTATGACTCTCATATGACTCTATGATTCCCAACTCAAAACTCTATTTCGGGGGAATTACGCACATCCAACCTCCAACGTACATCGCAAGCCAATTCAACTTTGTACATTCGCTTTATTTTCAATATTTATGTAAGTAATTAGTCCTATTTTCCACCTACCTCAATTTAAAGCTGTACGTTATAATCTAGTGATTATGTAATTAAATGGTACCTAAGTATCTATCACCTATGGTTACCGTTGTATAATGTTTATTGTTTAGTCGAAACTCGGTTGTACAATTCATCATGGATGGATGCGTCAACAACAATGGAAATCCATTATTCTTTCATTCATTATTATGACATTATAATAAAATTATATGAACACTTGAATATAAACTCAAATACTTACAGAGTTATTTTGAGAATAAGTTAGTAATATTAACAACGAGTTAGTACCTAAGTAATAGTAACGAAATATAATAGGTAGGTAGTTATTTCGAAATCCGATTCCCTACACGGAATAGTTTTTTTTTATCCAAGGTTGAGGTTCCATTATTACCTACTAACTTAAGAAGAAGCTAGTATCTTTAAAGGTAATCAACGAGAAGAAGTTACACGATATAATGTACAAAAAAAAAAACAATTTTTGCTGAAGTTTATGGTTGATATTTAAAAACGAATAGTTGACGAGTTTTCTTTTTATTTTTCCTGTAGCTAAGCATTTACATCGGCATATTAAAAAAATACGTTATACGACGATAGCTTGTTATGGTTCCGTACCCACAGGGAAAACGGCATCCCGTTACTAAAACTCCGCCGGTCGTCTGTCCGTCCGCCCGTCTGTCATCAATTAAGCTGTATCTCTTGAACCGTGATAGTTGGATAGTTGAAATTTTCACAGATGATTTATTGTTACTTCTGCTATACCTAACAACAAATACAAAAAATACACATAAAAGAGAGCTCCCATACAACAAACGTGTTTTTCGTTAATTTTCTTGATATTTATAATGACAACAGGTAGACGCTTGAAATCTTCACAGAATATATGGTTAGACATATTATATTCATTTTAAATATAAATAATAAAAATAAAATATGAAAATTTGAGGGGGCTTCCATGTACAATAACCGTAATTTTTTTTTCGTTTATGTAGATGTACGGAACCCTTAGTGACGTGCGAGTCCGACTCGTACTTGGCTGTTTATTTCTTACCTAATAGATGCTAATAGTTACTAAAATAATTGGCTACAGACGAATAAACTCACATATAAGGAATAAGAATTCCATTCTTAACATTTTGGTACAAGACTTTTTTTACCTATCACCAAAAGATTTGTTTGTTTGCCACAAAACTTAGAATGCCGGTTACAAAAACCCTTACAGAAGTCGTCAAATACTTCAAATAAGATAATTCTCATTTGGGGCAGGCATCGAAAACAAGTCGATAACGTCATCTTATCTTAATCTTAATCTTATCTTATCTTATCTTATCTTAATCTTAATCTTATCTTATCTTATCTTATCTTAATAATATATATAAATCTCGTGTCACAATGTTTGTCCTCAATGGACTCCTAAACCACTTAACCGATTATAATAAAATTCGCACACCATGTGCAGTTCGATCCAACGTGAGAGATAGGATAGTTTAAATCTCAATTTATCTATTTTTTATTACCCCTAAGGGCAAAACAACGTTTTCCAGGTCAGCTAGTATTCTATAGAACGGAGTATAGAGTTATCACTTAGAAGTAACACAATATGCACTAGTGTTCTTTGAATTTTCTCAGCAGTCACAATGGAGACTCTCGCGAAAGGCCTCGCGGTGGGGATCGGCGTGACGATCGCGCTGGTGATGATCGCAGTGGACTGGTGGCAGCACAGGAATGTGCCGCAGCAGCAGACGACCGTGCTGGGGCAGCGCGCGCCTCGGAGGAATTAGCTAAAGAGATTGTAGTGTAGGTATAGATATTTCAACCCACAATGACCCCTTCTGTCAAACTCCATTGACAGAGTGGGGCATGAGTGGGGCGCGTCGTGGATTGAAATATCTATTAAACACATAGCTACTGACCTCTATTATGCTATAAAAGTACGCTGAACGTTGAAATGAAGACACGTCTTGATTTTCGCCATTTTGGCGCTGATTGTTGTGTAACGTACGCGACAAGGCTATCTTAGCGCATGGCCAAAATTGTAACTAACGCTGCTATCTTGAGATATTGTTTGTTAGTTAGTTCGCTCTGTCGGTATACATATATTATCGCTATTGTGTTGTGTTGATTTTGCTTAATATTAACTAAAATTGATGTAAAATTGAGATTTTATTTTCTGGCTGTTTTTGTTCTATAACAATGCCCTCCTGACAATGACATTCAAGTGTCAAGAAAGCCTTGTCGGACTGTTATAGGTGCTTCAAGTTTTTTAGTTTTTCGATAGGTTTTTCGCAATTGTAAACGAATAACACCACAGACCGAAGAATCAAGTAGGTATATTATATGCAATATGCATAGTCATAATATTATATTGTAGACAAGACTGCGAGAAATAGGCACATGACTGAACGTATAAAATTATAAATTCGTTACAACGTTGGACTATAAGAACAAAATATTTTGTTTCAGGTTTAAATATAAATAAGCAACAATTCGAATATGTATGAATCTCAAATGTAGTACCTACCTGTTGAAAATCGAAAATTGGAGTTCAGAAGATTTTACATGGATTTTGGCGTGTCCTTATTGGTCAACCGCCATCTTGTTTATTTCTAATCTCAGTAAAAATTCAAGATGGCGGGCGCGCCTATCGCTATTATTTATTTTAGTGATTATGACATGTTTTCAGCTTTTGTTTACTAATAATAATGTATTTGACTTCTTAATTAATTTCACTATTAGTATTTTTAATATAAGTTATTAAATATTATTGAAATGGAATTCTGAAATTTTGTTTCATTTATTTCTGCCGTCGGATTCTTATCAAATCCATAAAAAATGCTTGATGAAAAAAAAACACATAATTTAATAATAATTATTAACTTTATTTATTTATTTATAATAATAATAATTATACAAAAACGTCCAAAATGGCCCACAATCCATACGAATATAATACAACACAAATATAATTGTACGTATTTAAAAATAAAAATATTAAAAATAATGATTTAAATTAAAAACGCTCTAACTCTTTCATTAACAACATTCTATTCGGTTACTACAAGTGTGTGCGTGTGACGTCACAATGACGCCACTGACAGCGAAGCCACGATGACGTCATAATGACAGTAACCACATGCACACACACACACTCATAGTGACAGAGACAACACTACCCGAAACGACAGATTTAACGATTTAAGGAGCATGCCACGGGTGTGCTCGTGAAATTCTAATTTTTGTGATTATTTTTGATTATTAAGCTACGCTCATTTTCACCAATACTTTAAGAAACGCCTAAGTCTATAGATGACAGTTTTCACGTACAACAACTGTCATCTAAGGGCTTAGGTGTCTTTTAAAATGTTGGTGAAAACGAGCGTAAGACATTATAGGCTTATGGCGGTCAAATTGCGGGAATCCTAGTGTCATCTTCACATGTTTATATAAAAATCTCTGCTTGAAAGTGTCGAGTTAAGAAATTAGTCCGAGATTTGTGAATTACTCATTTAAAACTCGATACTTGGACTAATTTCCTAGGATACTTACACATTTTTATGCAAAGATTTTGATATACCTAATCATGTAAACATGATACTGCCATTCTCGCAAATTGACTGCCATAAACCTCTGGTGTGTATAATTTAGCGAACAATTTGCAAAAAACCATGAAAATTTTGAATTTCGCGGGATTATCGCAATTTGACTGCCATAAGCCTGTTATGTCTTATTAGCATAAAAATCGCGAAAAACCACAAAAAATTGATTTTCGCGGGCACACCCGTGGTGTGCTCCTTAAGTTCGTCGGGTATAAAGCTACCTTCACACCAAACGCTAAGGTATTCTAAAAAACAACGCCTAAAACAAGAGATACTTTGTGCCTAGTTGGATTGGACGCCACATTTTCTAATAGTTTAACAAAGGGAATGCGCTGGAAGGCTGGTAAAGCCAGCAGAGACGTACCGCCAAGCGATTTAGCGTTCCGGTACGATGCTGTGTAGAAACCATTGGGATGACATACCTTACCCCTTCCAAGTTAGTACCCTAACATCTTCGGCTGCATCATCACTTACCATCAGGTGAGATCGCGGTCAAGTACTAACTTGTATAGCGTAAAAAAAACTGCCCTTTTGACAGATGTCATTAGTACTTATTGCTTTAGTCTCTCAGTGAAGTCCTTACACTATAATGCACTTCGCATCTGTCAAAAGGAACATGTTATTGTGAATGCAGTATAGTCCAAAATTCTTATATTAGTTCATCATTTAATCATCTCAACCCCTTTTTATATACCACTGCTGGGCACGGGTCTCCTCTCAGACTGAGAGGGGTTTGGGCATAGCCCACCACGCTGGCCAAGTGCGGGTTGGCGGGCTTCACACACCTTCGAGAACATTTTTGTGAACTGTCCGGCGTGCAGGTTTCCTCACGATGGTTTCCTTCACCGTTAAGCAAGTGATATCTAGTTTCCTAAAAACGCACATAACTCGGAAAAGTCAGAGGTGCGTGCCCAGGATTCGAACCCGCGACCTCCTTATGAGAGGCAGAGGTCTGAACCACTGAGCTATCACTGCTTCAACCACTAATAATAGTTATTTTTCGTGAACCATAGACAACAGTAAATGATCACAGTAACCATCTAATGCTTTCTATTTTTGCCAAATTAGCCCTTTATATTTATTTTCATTTAATTTTTCGTAAATAGTAACCTAATTATACAAAGTAAGCTTTTTGGAAATGATTTTTTCAAAAAAGGTTATTTTATTATTTACTATTTTCAAACACTATTACAAATAAGAATTTTGTCGTCCGGATGTACATGACCTTAAGCAAAGAGATACAAACATTTTAATCATATTTCCGAAGTTGCTTAAATATATTTACTTATTTATTTAATTATTGCAATTATGTGTGCATGCTTTGACATAAATATTATATTATTATATTAAATTGGTCAGATAAGTTTAAGAAATTTGACGACCTCCGTGGTTGAGTGGTTAGCGTGCCGGTTTTCAAGGGGCCGCCATCTCTGAGGTTCCGGGTTCGATCCCCGCGGTCGGGGCAATGTAGAAAAATAAGTTTTCTACATTGTCTCGGGTCTGGGTGTTGTGGTACCTTCGTTGTTTCTGATTTCCATAACACAAGTGCATAAGCTACTTTTTATGGGATCGGAGCAATGTATGTGATGTTGTCCTCTATATATATTTATTTATTTATTATTTATTTATTTAAATTCGAATTTGGCAATGCATAGCGTTTATAGATATCGTCTAATCTAATTATTGCCTCTCCACATGTAAAAGCTTACACGTTGAAAGAAAAATGTAGTGGAGGGGAGATCATTTTTAAATTAGACGATCTCTACAATGAAATCTGTGAATATACGAATCGAATGTAAAATAGGCGATTTCGACAGAGTGGGGCGTGCCTTCGTGGATTGAAATTTATATACTAATATATTAAGGTGCAAAATTGCGCTCTGAGTTCTGACCATGAGGAAGATAATTTCGTAATACTTAAGGCGAACTCAACAGGTCTGCCCGCGAAATTCAAAATTTTCGTGGTTTTTTGCAATTTGTACGCTAATTACACATAATAGGCTTATGGCAGTCATTTTTGCGCGAATGGCAGTTACTTCTTTACATGTTTATATCAAAATTTTTGCATAAAAATGTCTATCCTAGGAAATTGGTCCGAGTAAAGAGTTTTAAGTGAGCAACTCGCAAATCTCGGATTAATTTCTTTAACTCGACACTTTCAAGCAGAGATTTTTATATAAATACGTGAAGATGATCTTGGGATTATCGCAATTTGACTGCCATAAGCCTATTACGTCTTATCAGCTTAAAAAGTGCGAAAACCCACAAAAAATTTGAATTTCGCGGGCACACCTGAGCTCCTTAACTGAATAAAGAAACAAATAAAAACTGGCGCCATTAATTAATCATTACCTATGACCTATCACTCGCACACATTATTGTCTATGCTCACCAGTCACACACACACAATATACAGCTCTGCTACTGTCAATGCAAATACAAGCTGTCATTTTCCATTCGTTTCTTTATTCTACAGTTATTTATTATGTGTATTCACTATAAAATTGTTTATTTTGGAATTTTTATTACAAGGTTCTGACCCACGGTGTCTCCCATACAAACGTAATACCAAAATCATTTGAAATTCGTGCAATTTTCGATCATGTTGTGGTGTTATTCGGGTTCATATAATAATAATCTATGCTCCTGGCCATATTGGGTTCTGAAATACTTTTGTTAAACGAAAATGTAAACGAATTTAGTTTTGCTTATTTTTATGTCAAAGAGGACATGTTTTCTACTTATTTGTTTTGCAATAAAAACAACACTATCTAACGTCGCATTAGTTCAGGAGCACAGTTTTTATTGTCCAGCTAAAGAAAAAACACCAGTTAATAAAGAAAGTTACAAGTTTTCATTCATAATTTTTGGTATTACGGAACTCGACCAAAGTTATAAAAATTTTGATCAAAATTGATTATTATTTCGTTTTAAAGAAGTATTTCCGAACCAAATATGGCCAGGAGCATAGATTATTACTATATGAATCCGAATAACACCACAACATGATCCAAATATGCACGAATTAATAATAATTTGTTATTTTGAATGAATGGAGACATTGCAGTTCACAGGCCCCTTAAGGTTGTGGTCTAGGTAATATACAACGTGTTGGTTACTTGCCATAACTAGCCGAAAGCCTTAAGTAGGGGACGATGTATAGATGCATGAAAATATATCACAAGAAGTGTAGCTCATATCCTGAGGGAACTATAGGGAGTTCAAAAATATACCATAAACTTTCAAGTGACATCCCTAAAAACGGCTCATACAATATGAGTGAAGTGGAAACAATGAAAAGTATTACGCTTTGTCGACATCACAGTTAGGGTTGCTAAAACATATTTTGTAAAATAAATAATAGGTTTAGAATTGGAAATAAAACAAAATCATTGGGTCTTCTTCCTATCTCCACTAATGTTTCTAGGATCAAGTAAAAAGGTCAGCTGCGGTTATACGAACTAACCAACACCTTGTACAAATGCGTTTCAAATGAGAATAGGACTGTCATTGTGTTTGCATCTCCCTTACACACTATTAAATTATATATAAAATTATATATACTACTATAATAAAATAATTAACTATAATATAATAAATAATTTAATACTAATATAAAATTATATTAGTAGTAGTAGCAGTAATAATACTTTTTAGTCGCTTTTTTTAGAAGTTTAGTGCTTTAATTTTCTATTTATACCATAGTATATAAGCTTCCTATAGTTTACATCCATTTAGTTTCCGTGGCGTCACCTGAATTACGGTTCCATCTGAAAATCAGCGCTATATGTTTTTGTGCTTGCACTAGATATACAGTATTATGCTGAGCCTGGACCATTTTTCGGGTTGTGCCATGCGTGATAGGTGTATATACTGTATGCTTGTTATGTGTGGCACAATTTGGAAATAAATGTTTTTACTTTCTTTTCTTCTTTCTTTCTTTCTATCAGCCTCTGTTGTGTATGAGCGGGAAACGTATAGAATGGCAGTCCTATTCTTATTTGAAACGAGTTATATAGCTGCACATAGTGCAATAAATATACAAAAAAAACCGCCTGTTGCACTCTGTTACACATATAGAGTAAAGGGCAGCAATAGCTGCCGTCCTGTTCGCCCATTTTATTGCACCGTGTGCAGCGTTACATTGCGTTGACTATAGTAATTTTCAAGTAGGCAATACGAAGGTAATCATACAATTTTTAAGTTATTTTTGATCTTTCGCCGGATGCAGTACAGTTTGGAAGCATGGATTGTATTTTAAAAAGTTCTGGTTTATAGTAATAGTAATAAGTAATATAATAGGTAATAATAGTGTGTATTTCTTATTAGTTTTATTGTCTATGATATAAAATGTGGCGTCGTTATTTTATTAACTAATTCCTATCAAAAAGGGGCTTATAATAAATAATTATTCCCTTACCCCTAATATATCATTGCTTGTCTTTAGAAACAACTATTAACTACGTCATAAAAATTAAAATTGGCCAATTATTTTCATTATATGTATTTATTATTAAAAATGGATTTAGAAGAAAATATTTGAGTGTTAAGAGTAGTTCTCACCATTCTCCTTATTTCAACACTCCATAATTAAGGGCGATGGGTAATATCCGGGCGCGAAAATTCAATTTTTATTTAGTTTTTCGCTCATAGTGGGCTAATTATACATCGAAGGCTAATGGCAATGAGTTTTGCGGGCACAACGTTTATGAATCTATATAATTTTAATAAGAACTCTGCTCAACAATGCTCATTTTTTACTACATATTGGTTCCCGATAGTTCGAAATCTAGGAAACTGCAAAAAAAATATCTTTCGGGAACCAATATGAGATAAGTGGGAACGTTCGCGCAAAGTTTCTATTAAAAACATGTAGATGCATAAATAGTAGGCTCGCAAAATGCTTTAAGTAATCAGTGCAGTAATGCAGTAATCTCTTTTAGGGTTCCATACCCAAAGGGTAAAAAAGGAACCCTATTAGCGAGACTTCGCTGTCCGTCCGTTCGTCTGTCATCAGGCTGTATATCTTGAACTGTATCAGCTACAGACTTGAAATTTTTATTGATGATGTATTTCTGTTGCCTCTATAACAACAAATACTAAAAACTAGAATAAAATAAATGTTTAAGGGGGCTCCCATACAACAAACGTGATTTTTTTGCTCGTTTTTGAATTTGGTAGGCAGAGATGTTTAGATAACTTTAATTTTATTGAGAATAGGGCTTGATGGTACGGAACCCTTAGTGCGCGAGCTCGACTCGCACTTGACCATTTTTAGGGTTCCATACCAAAATGGTAAAAATGGAACCCTTATGGTGAGACTTTCTCCGTCCGTCCGTCCGTCCGTCCGTCTGTCACACTCGATTATTTCAGTAACTATTCAAGCTATCGACTTGAAATTTAGAATAGTTATAGGTAATAGTGACGCGACGTCATAACAATCGTAAAAATTTGAAAATTGTTTTTATTTTTATTTAAAAAGGGGGAAAAACCGGGTCGTCAAATTTTCAAAATGAGATAACAATATTGCGTGGGGTATCATATGAAAGGGCGTTACATGTGTATTCTAAAACTGATTTTTATTATTTTTATACTTGATAGTTTTTGATTTATTGGGCAAACTGTCGAAAAAAATACCGTTCCCCCCCCTTATCTCCGAAGTTTACCAATCGAAAAATCTGAAATAATTATGATCAATAGAAGTTAACGTATATTTTACAGGAAAAATAAAATCAACTCGCTGACTAATATACTTTTTTTGATAATAACAATAAACCGGCAAAAACAAAGTTATGTTTGCGGTTTGCCAACAAAAGTACCTACATGTAAATTATACTCGTAAATTCATGAACCAGTGATTATTTAAATGTTTAACTTCCTTTATGGTATGGAACCCTCGGTGCGCGAGCTCGACTCGCACTTGACTATTTTTTAAGTCTGTTTTAAACATAAAAGTAATACAAAAATATTGACCAAAGATTTTTTTGACGTAATCCATAGCAGTTCCGTTACTCTATCCATAATTAAATAATAAAACTTTAAATAATATACAAAAAGTAGCTTCAATGCAATCTGGTTAACTCCCTTGCATGTGTCCTCAACAACCCGAATACTGAAATGTGGAAAGTATTTCAGAGTAAGGGTGTTTGTCCGCTGCAGCCGTCACTAACATGTCATAGAGAACGACAACGGTCTTACGTTCACTATGGACAAAGATTTAAAGCGAACTCAACAGGTCTGCCCGCGAAATTCAAAATTTTTGTAGTTTTTTGCAATTTGTACGCTAATTACACATAATAAGCTTATGGCAGCCATTTTGCGAGAATGGCAGTAACTTCTTTACATGTTTATTTCAAAATTTTTGTATAAAAATGTCTATCCTAGGAAATTAGTCCGAGTAAAGAGTTTTAAGTGGGCAACTCGCAAATCTCGGGTTAATTTCTTTAACTCGACACTTTCAAGCGGAGATTTTATATAAATACGTGAAGATGATCTTGGGATTATCGCAATTTGACTGCTATAAGCCTTACGTCTTATCAGCTTAAAAATCACGAAAAACCACAAACAATTTGAATTTCGCGGGCACACCTGTGGTGTGCTCCTTAAATCGCTAGATGAGCCCAAAGCATCCAAAAACGTCCACGTTTTTGTCTTGTGTGCGAAACGTTGTCATCTCACACACACAGCGACATAAGAAATGGTGATAATGATGTCTCCTTTACTCTTAAACGAAATTAGCACTTGCGTTCTCTGTCACACAATCGTAATTTTTTCAACAACCAAAATCAAATATCAAATTTATTACACGATTGCCCAAAAAAGGAGTGTAATTTTTTTTAGTGTATGTATGTGAGTTTCTTTATTCCACCATAACTTCTGAATGGCTGAATAGATTTGGGCATATACCCAAATCTATTCAGCCGTTGGGTATCGTTAGAATCCTTACATAATTTCGAGTAACAATATAGGCTATATTTTTTTGGAATGGGTGTGCGCAATGTACGCTTAGGGCGCATCTTATGGTTTAAATGTTTGGCTAAAGGCCTTATCTCAATGATAACAAAGATATCCAGTATCCGGATGTTAGGGTGCCTGTCCACTAGAGATGTTGTATGTTGTAACGTCACGTAATAGAATCAAACACACAAAAAGAATTGCTTTTAGGGTTCCATGCCAAAATGGTAAAGATGGAACTCTTATTTTTATAAGCGAGACGTTCACCTGATATGAAGTGAAACGCCTGCGGCTCTAACCATGTGTCTCAGCCTCGATCGGTGTAGAAATCTACAACTTGTGCAGAAAAAAAACAATTGTCTATGGTAAGCAATCGCATCTGGCGACATTTTTCACCGCGTCCAGTGTACATGTCTAATGTTATTGGTGTGTTTGGCACAAAGCGCGGCGTAACAACGTAAGAGCTGATTTTTTAATCGCCAGATAAACTATCTGAGGAATACATTTGAAACAGAGGCTGTCAAACGTCATATTTATTCCTTAGTTAACATTGATTTATAAACTAAGGATTTCGGGTCAGCGCTAAAAAGTGTCCGAACCAAATGAAATCTAAAACGCGAAAAGAGTTCCAATCGCACTTAAGCAAAATTAGGCTGTATAATAATGGCTTAAGACATAAATTACAATGTTTTAGTTTGTTTATAAAAATACACATGTACCCTCGTTTATATAGGTTTCCTCGGGACACTTTTTTCCGTGAACTTTGTATTACACCCGCGGTCCATAGATTTATAAGCCAATGTTAGTTAACGATTATCAGCCCTTACACTAGTGGACGAGCACCCTCAATCGAGCTGCCCGGCGGAGAAGGAGCACTGTTGCGGAGCTCATCTGTCCGCCGCGCCGGGTTCCGGCGGGGTGGTGGGCGCGGTCTCCGGCGACTTCTTGTGGTTTTTGATGTCGTAGTGTAGCAGGCAGCCCACTGCGCCGAAGTATCTATAAAATAATAACAAGTAAATAATTTAAAAATTAAAAATCGATACCAAATCTATCCAGCCGTTCAAAAGTTATGGTGGAATAAAGAAACTCACATATAGATACATCCATAAACCCTAAAAACATTATACTCCATTTTTGGGCGAAAATTAAAAAAAACCCGACTGCTAGAATATTATCAACTTACTATAGTTGTTGCCCGCAGCTCCGCTCGCGTGATTTTCGGTTTTCCCGTGCGAACAATGCATTTATCCGGGATAAAAAAGTAGCCTATGTGTTAATCCGGGTTATAAGCTATCCATGTTCCAAATTACAGCCAAATCAGTTCAACAGTTGCGGCGTGAAAGAGTATTAGGCTGTATAATAATGGTTAAAGACATAAATTACAATGTTTTAGTTTGTTTATAAAAATACACATGTACCCTCGTTTATATAGGTTTTTTTGGGACACTTTATTCGTGAATTACACCCGCGGTTCATAGATTTTATAAATGTACAAAAACTTATTTTAGAACATTTTGATCATCAAGCATATTTCGAATATTTTCTCGCGTTTGTAAACCCTCGTAAACTTAGTTTTAAGTCGTGAATGGTTATCACCATTAAAATGGCCATGTAAAACAAAACGACATGTCATAAGAGCTTTTGAATGCTAGGCCTATATGAAATAAATAATTTTTCTATTCTATTCTCTTCATACCATATATCTATGTCCAGACACTATCGGAAATATACAAGGTGAAAAATTTATGGTTTTCGATGTTAAGCAGGGTGAATCAGTATCAGCAGTACTATCGAATTACCTACACTGTTTCGGAAAAGTAAGTATTTTTATTTTTATTGCAAAAAAAATAATCGAGATAAACTCGAAAATGTGATAACCAATAGTAGTGACTAAGCGGTAGGTACGTGGCGTGTAGTACGTGTACCTCACGCCGCGAGCGCGGCGTGCGGTACTTGTGCGGTACCTACCTACTACCTACTACTGGTTTGCGAATTTTTGAATACAAAATTTCTCGAAAAATATTTTTTTTATTTTACTACTGGGGTCAAAATAAATTGCAAAAATTAAAAGTACTGCGAATAGCGATTCACCTCGCCTCACATCTAAAACCATTTATTTTTCACCGTGTATTTAAGGTAGTTCTAAAGGTCCCTCACCCTTCGTGTTCTAAGAACAGCGCCTTCAGAGCCCCGCGGGACCAGTAGGACATGGCGTAGGAGAGCAGCTTCATGGAGAGCGGGTTCACCCGGAGGAAGTTCCCGCAGAATACCACCTGGAAATTAATAAATATATATATCAGGACTTACACACGTTGCAATACAAAATTCACGAAAAAAAGTGTCCCCGAGAAAACCTATATAAGCGAGGGTACATGTGTATTTTTATAAACAAACTAGCAAACCCGGCGAACTCCGTTTCGCCACCAGATGGCTTTCCCGCTAAAAAGATTTTCCCGCTTTTCTGTTGAAATTTTTCCTGAATTTTCTTTGCTATAAACCTCACGGAGCCCGAGACCTTTCCAACGAATGCAAAACCGTGGAAATCGGTTCTTCCGTTGTGGAGTTATAGCGTCAGGAAGGAAAACCCGACTTATTTTTATATAGTCGACGATTAAAACATTGTAATTTATGTCTTAAAACATTATTATACAGCCTAATTTTGCCTAAGTGCGATTGGAACTCTTTTCGCGTTTTGGATTTCATTTGGTTCGAACACTGTTTTCATAAGACCTTTTCTGAACACAAATATGGTTTTAATAACGTCAGCAGCATTGCCCCATAACAAGATGCCGATTGTTTGTTTGTTACCCGCTCCAGGCGCTCGTTGGAGGCGCAGAGGCGCGCGATGGAGCCGATGTTGTTGGTGATGGTGACGAGCGTCGCGCGCGCCAGGTCCTCGCGCGACACCTTGGCGCGCCGCTCCGCCGAGCACATGTGAAACTGTGCACGAGAATGTGTTTGTTTGTTACCCGCTCCAGGCGCTCGTTGGAGGCGCAGAGGCGCGCGATGGAGCCGATGTTGTTGGTGATGGTGACGAGCGTCGCGCGCGCCAGGTCCTCGCGCGACACCTTGGCGCGCCGCTCCGCCGAGCACATGTGAAACTGTGCACGAGAATGTGTTTGTTTGTTACCCGCTCCAGGCGCTCGTTGGAGGCGCAGAGGCGCGCGATGGAGCCGATGTTGTTGGTGATGGTGACGAGCGTCGCGCGCGCCAGGTCCTCGCGCGACACCTTGGCGCGCCGCTCCGCCGAGCACATGTGAAACTGTGCACGAGAATGTGTTTGTTTGTTACCCGCTCCAGGCGCTCGTTGGAGGCGCAGAGGCGCGCGATGGAGCCGATGTTGTTGGTGATGGTGACGAGCGTCGCGCGCGCCAGGTCCTCGCGCGACACCTTGGCGCGCCGCTCCGCCGAGCACATGTGAAACTGTGCACGAGAATGTGTTTGTTTGTTACCCGCTCCAGGCGCTCGTTGGAGGCGCAGAGGCGCGCGATGGAGCCGATGTTGTTGGTGATGGTGACGAGCGTCGCGCGCGCCAGGTCCTCGCGCGACACCTTGGCGCGCCGCTCCGCCGAGCACATGTGAAACTGTGCACGAGAATGTGTTTGTTTGTTACCCGCTCCAGGCGCTCGTTGGAGGCGCAGAGGCGCGCGATGGAGCCGATGTTGTTGGTGATGGTGACGAGCGTCGCGCGCGCCAGGTCCTCGCGCGACACCTTGGCGCGCCGCTCCGCCGAGCACATGTGAAACTGTGCACGAGAATGTGTTTGTTTGTTACCCGCTCCAGGCGCTCGTTGGAGGCGCAGAGGCGCGCGATGGAGCCGATGTTGTTGGTGATGGTGACGAGCGTCGCGCGCGCCAGGTCCTCGCGCGACACCTTGGCGCGCCGCTCCGCCGAGCACATGTGAAACTGTGCACGAGAATGTGTTTGTTTGTTACCCGCTCCAGGCGCTCGTTGGAGGCGCAGAGGCGCGCGATGGAGCCGATGTTGTTGGTGATGGTGACGAGCGTCGCGCGCGCCAGGTCCTCGCGCGACACCTTGGCGCGCCGCTCCGCCGAGCACATGTGAAACTGTGCACGAGAATGTGTTTGTTTGTTACCCGCTCCAGGCGCTCGTTGGAGGCGCAGAGGCGCGCGATGGAGCCGATGTTGTTGGTGATGGTGACGAGCGTCGCGCGCGCCAGGTCCTCGCGCGACACCTTGGCGCGCCGCTCCGCCGAGCACATGAAACTGTGCACGAGAATGTGTTTGTTTGTTACCCGCTCCAGGCGCTCGTTGGAGGCGCAGAGGCGCGCGATGGAGCCGATGTTGTTGGTGATGGTGACGAGCGTCGCGCGCGCCAGGTCCTCGCGCGACACCTTGGCGCGCCGCTCCGCCGAGCACATGTGAAACTGTGCACGAGAATGTGTTTGTTTGTTACCCGCTCCAGGCGCTCGTTGGAGGCGCAGAGGCGCGCGATGGAGCCGATGTTGTTGGTGATGGTGACGAGCGTCGCGCGCGCCAGGTCCTCGCGCGACACCTTGGCGCGCCGCTCCGCCGAGCACATGTGAAACTGTGCACGAGAATGTGTTTGTTTGTTACCCGCTCCAGGCGCTCGTTGGAGGCGCAGAGGCGCGCGATGGAGCCGATGTTGTTGGTGATGGTGACGAGCGTCGCGCGCGCCAGGTCCTCGCGCGACACCTTGGCGCGCCGCTCCGCCGAGCACATGTGAAACTGTGCACGAGAATGTGTTTGTTTGTTACCCGCTCCAGGCGCTCGTTGGAGGCGCAGAGGCGCGCGATGGAGCCGATGTTGTTGGTGATGGTGACGAGCGTCGCGCGCGCCAGGTCCTCGCGCGACACCTTGGCGCGCCGCTCCGCCGAGCACATGTGAAACTGTGCACGAGAATGTGTTTGTTTGTTACCCGCTCCAGGCGCTCGTTGGAGGCGCAGAGGCGCGCGATGGAGCCGATGTTGTTGGTGATGGTGACGAGCGTCGCGCGCGCCAGGTCCTCGCGCGACACCTTGGCGCGCCGCTCCGCCGAGCACATGTGAAACTGTGCACGAGAATGTGTTTGTTTGTTACCCGCTCCAGGCGCTCGTTGGAGGCGCAGAGGCGCGCGATGGAGCCGATGTTGTTGGTGATGGTGACGAGCGTCGCGCGCGCCAGGTCCTCGCGCGACACCTTGGCGCGCCGCTCCGCCGAGCACATGTGAAACTGTGCACGAGAATGTGTTTGTTTGTTACCCGCTCCAGGCGCTCGTTGGAGGCGCAGAGGCGCGCGATGGAGCCGATGTTGTTGGTGATGGTGACGAGCGTCGCGCGCGCCAGGTCCTCGCGCGACACCTTGGCGCGCCGCTCCGCCGAGCACATGTGAAACTGTGCACGAGAATGTGTTTGTTTGTTACCCGCTCCAGGCGCTCGTTGGAGGCGCAGAGGCGCGCGATGGAGCCGATGTTGTTGGTGATGGTGACGAGCGTCGCGCGCGCCAGGTCCTCGCGCGACACCTTGGCGCGCCGCTCCGCCGAGCACATGTGAAACTGTGCACGAGAATGTGTTTGTTTGTTACCCGCTCCAGGCGCTCGTTGGAGGCGCAGAGGCGCGCGATGGAGCCGATGTTGTTGGTGATGGTGACGAGCGTCGCGCGCGCCAGGTCCTCGCGCGACACCTTGGCGCGCCGCTCCGCCGAGCACATGTGAAACTGTGCACGAGAATGTGTTTGTTTGTTACCCGCTCCAGGCGCTCGTTGGAGGCGCAGAGGCGCGCGATGGAGCCGATGTTGTTGGTGATGGTGACGAGCGTCGCGCGCGCCAGGTCCTCGCGCGACACCTTGGCGCGCCGCTCCGCCGAGCACATGTGCCCGAAACTGTAATCGAATTATTTACTTTTTTCAATAGACTTAGGGTAATATAAAAAATTCCAAGTCGCTCTCGGCCTTTATTTGTTTTCATTAAAACTAACCACTTTTATTCTACGTTTTCAATCAAATATTCAATACATATGTTACAGAGATACTCTACTTGTTCCTACTCGTGCGGCAAACAATAGGGCTTACTTTACTGGCTGCAAGTGATCAATGAATTTACTTAATTGACTGATCTCACCTGATGCAGTCGAAGATGTTATCGTACTAATTTGGAAAAAGTAAATCCCTCGCCTTCGGCTTGGATCAAATAAACTGGGTTTCGTGAAGAAATTACTATACGCAAATTTACTATTAAGTGTACTAGGGTAACATACATTCATGGAGTGCAGCGCATTCGCTACAGCCGATGTGACGTCACGCTCACCTACTGGCCACCAAGTCCCCCCTCAGCCCGAACCTCTCGTAGTCCCCCCCGTAGATGTCCCGCACTAGCTTGTCGACAGTAGTGTTGTCACCAGCTGCCGCCAGCGCTATCGCCTCCTCGAAGCTGCTGCAGCCCGCCAGGAGGCAGCACAGCCCCAGGAATGTACCACCGCCGAGACTGGAAACGAATTAACGTATTAACATCAGCAACATTACCCCGTAATACTATACCATAATATGACAAAATACTGTAAAAACTAAAAGTAACTAAATTATAACTGTCCCAAACGTCGTTTGGCTGCCGTATTTCTTTTAATGTTGGTGGTTAGTACACTCTAAGTAAGCACTTGTCTTCGATCTCACCTGATTGTAGGTGACGATACGATACAAATGTTACAAACTTGGAAGGGGTAAGTAGCCCCTAACGGTTTCTACACAGCATCGCGACGGAACGCTAAATCGCTTGGCAGTGCATCTTTGGTGGTGGTAATTAGCGACTGCCGAAGCCTCCCACTAGACTATATTTGAGCCAATTTAGAAATCATAAAATTCTAAAGTGGCCTGTGATGCCACTAGGATCTGAGGGATACAAAAAAGGAGATATTTACTAGTTTAGTAAGGCTCGAGACATGGCTGAAAGAGACGGCATCACTAATAAGAGTAGGGCTCGTGACAGGGC
Organism: Coenonympha glycerion; assembly: GCA_963855885.1. Taxonomy (NCBI): domain Eukaryota; kingdom Metazoa; phylum Arthropoda; class Insecta; order Lepidoptera; family Nymphalidae; genus Coenonympha; species Coenonympha glycerion. The sequence goes on from OY979651.1 coordinate 2,494,299, forward strand.
TGAAGGAGACGACATAACTACACTCGCCGGCATATTTAGCGGAACATAAAAAAAAGGTTTGATATCAGTATCATATAAAGTTGCTGGCTGGTTTATACGTTATTTAATTTAAAAAGAAATATTTTCAAATTAAGAAAACAACTGAACATCACATTTTATGCAATTGTTTTAATTTTATTCAAATACACCTTATCTGGAGCGAACTTCGAGTATTTCTTCCTTCTGAGTTTGATTTAAAATTTCATTGAAATACTGTTTTTGTTAGTTTTTTTTAATCGCGTATCTTTCTGGAGTTGATGACTGAATTATGCCTGACTTAGCCCCAACGGAGATTGCCAGGGCACTCGAAATGCGAAGAAATGGTAAAACCTACAGAGTGATATCCAGAGATCTTCGTCGACCAGTTTCAACGATCCATCGCAGTATCCAACGGTTCAGGGAGACCGGTACTTATGTGAGAAGAGCAGGACAAGGCAGAAAAAGACTCACTTCGAGTAGGGATGATAGTTTCATTCGGCTTCGTGTACGTAGGAACCCCCGTTTGACGACCGTCCAAGCCCGACATGAGTTAGAAGCAGTGCGGGGTGTAACCGTAAGTGAGCGTACGGTACGAAGAAGGCTCGAAGAAGCTGGTTTGGGTTCATTTGTGCCCGCCAAGGCTCCAAGGCTCGAGGTAAATCATTGTAGAAACAGGTTAACTTTTGATCAGGAACATTGACTTTGGAACGCGGACCAATGGAGTAAGGTATTGTTTAGTGATGAGTGCAGAATTCTCTTAAATCAAATTGACGGCAGGCAAAGAATATACAGACGCAAAGGAGAACGATACATTCAGACAAATTTTGAAACTACAGTTGCATACGGTGGTGGATCAATAATGGTTTGGGCGGGCATTTGTTTGGGAGCTCGCACAGACTTGGTAGTGATTGACAGAGGGAGTCTGACTGCGGACCGCTATATCAGAGAAGTTTTAGAAGAAAATGTCGTACCGTTTGCCCCATATATCGGTGACGATTTTGTTTTTATGCAGGATAATGCTCCGCCGCATACCGCTCGGGTAACTCAAGCTTATCTTAATGATATGAATATCACTGTTATGGAGTGGCCGGCGAGATCACCGGATATGAACCCAATAGAGCACGTTTGGGACTTACTGAAAAGAAAAGTTAAGTCCAGAATTCCAGCTCCTGCCAACGTGGGAGAACTGCGAATCGCCGTAGTTGAGGAATGGCGGAGACTATCCCAGGAGACCATCGATAACATCATTCTCAGTATGCCTAGACGGGTAGAAACTTTAATAAGAGCACGTGGAAGAAATACGCGATATTAATCACCATTTTTCTAATTTAATTAATTGTAATTTTAATATTAAATTTCACTTTTCCAGGTTACATGAAAAGTTCAAAAATGTACCATTTTTCACAAATAGCCTTTACTCGCAAAATCTGTTCTTAATGTGATCTCATTTTAAGTAAAAACAAATGAAACTTTAAATAACAAAAGAAGTGTAGTAAGTAGATTTTAAAATAAAACCATATTTTTTTAATTATGGACCTTTTTTTTATGTTCCGCTAAATATGCCGGTGAGTTTAGTAAGAGAGGCGCTCGAAACATGGCTGAAGGAGACGGCATAACTAGTAAGAGAGGCGCTCGAAACATGTCTGAAAGAGACGGCATCACTAGTAAGAGTGGCGCTCGCAACATGGCTGAAAGAGACGGCATCACTAGTAAGAGTGGCGCTGGAAACATGGCTGAAAGAGACGGCATCACTAGTAAGAGTGGCGCTCGAAACATGGCTGAAAGAGACGGCATCACTAGTAAGAGTGGCGCTCGAAACATGGCTGAAAGAGACGGCGTCACTAGTAAGAGTGGCGCTCGAAACATTGCTGAAAGAGACGGCGTCACTAGTAAGAGTGGCGCTCGCAACATGGCTGAAAGAGACGGCGTCACTAGTAAGAGTGGCGCTCGAAACATGGCTGAAAGAGACTGCATCACTAGTAAGCGCAGGGCTCGAGACAGGGCTGAAAGAGACGGCAGTATACTCCTCACCTGGTCCCACTGACTCTGTAGTAGTCGTTGGGCGCGTTCACCACCAGCATGGACACGCCGCTGCCGATGTTCACCAGCAGGAAGGGGTAGGGGTTGGAGAAGTCGAACGGCTTCCTCACGTACTGGCTGAGAGACGCCTCGAGGTAGGGTGGCTGAAAGAGATCACAATATATTTGATACTCATATTGAAGTAGTGCATTGAAAATAACTAATCCACCATCTTGGATATTCCGCCATGTTGGATGACGCCACACAGCTAACCCACATTAATACATTATCATCAAAAGTTAACGCTTGTTATAACGATATATTGTGTTCTGTTAGTTATAAATAAATAGTGGACAACTTCACATACATTGCTCCGATCCCTTAGTAAGTAGCTTATGCACTTGTGTTAAGGAAATCAGAAACAACGAAGGTACCACAACACACAGACCGGAGACAATGTAGAAAATTTATTTTTCTACATTGCCCCGACCGGGGTTCGAACCCGGAACCTCAGAGATGGCGGCGCCTTGAAAACCGGCACACTAACCACTCAACCACGGAGGTCGTCATTTGATACCCATATTTGAGGAGTGCATTGATAATCCAACATGGCGGAACATCCAAGATGGCGGATTAATAAAAATTAGTCCGCCATATTGGATGACGTCACACAGGTAACCATACATCGTCATCAAAACTTAGCGCTTGTATAAACGATATATTGTGTTCTGTTAGTTTATGTATAATTTATGCAGTGTGTGCATTTTACACGACTGCCTAAAAAGAAGTGTAATGTTTTTTGGGTTCATGTATGTATGTGAGTTTCTTTAATCTACCATAACTTCTGAACGGCTGAATAGATTTGGACATATGGGGTATCGTTAGAATCCTTACATCATTCCAAGTAATATAGGCTATATTTTTTTGGAAAAAGTCGTTTTACCACAGAGCAGTCGCGTTTTTAAACTTTTTTCTAGAGACTGTAAATCGAGCCGAGTGAGACTTACCGTATCCTGGCTAGTGATGGATTCCGGCGGTGCCCAGTAGTAGCACTCCTGAGGGTTCATGGAATCGACGTAAAGGACTCCAGCTATTAATGCATCCAATTCGTCCAGTTTTGACAGGTTCATGTTCACTTCCTGGTGGCAAAGGAATAGGGATTATATCTCAATGTTTCTGACATCCTGGTAAAATAGAGTATGTTTAAAGGACTTCTTGACAACCCTTAAATATTTTTTGTGTGTTTGGGTGGATTGTGTACGTGTGTGTGTGTTATATGAATGTGTGTATTTTTGTTGTGTGTGGGCGAGTGTGCGCGTGTGTCGAAGTTCGATATTTTTTTATTGAAAGATGACACTTCATCTTTCAATAAAAAAATATCGAACTTATAGGTATGTTCTTAGCTATGTGTGATGAAAATTGGTCCAAGATGGTCGCCGCCTTAAAATTATGTAAAATTGTAGTGGTCGAAGAGTTTTCAACCGACTACAAAAAGGCGGAGTTTCTCAAGTTGATTGTATGTTTTTTGTTTGTTACCTCGTAAATTTTGACTGGGATTCACCCTGAGACCTAAGATTTCTATGGTACCTTATTAAAATCCGCCTCAATGGACTTATGACCTTGAATTAAACCTCCATAACGTTCCTAGATTCCTATTGTAGCTACAACTAGCTGAATAAACAGATATGAATAAATGAACCTCCTAAATATTCATAGGTTCTTGGTACAATAAATTCGACTTTCTCGGGAATCAATGAAAAGGAGGTCTTTTACCAGTCATCTGACCTCACCTTGATGAAGTCGACTTCAAACTTGTACGCGCCGCCGCCAGTCGCGTATATGGTGTTGACGAGGGTCGCCATGCCCTTGGAGCGAGCCAGCTGCAAGAAGGCGCCTACTTCGCTGGTGGGGAACCGAATGAAGTGGAGGGTGCCTCGCCGGCCGCGGATTGTGACGTTATCCATCTGGAAGAAACCCCCATTTTTATACTTGACTTAAATATAATATATCATCGACTTTGCTTAAAATTCTAAATGCAACCACGGAATATTAATAGTACCTAAGGGTATGAAAGGTTCACTCCGCAAGATGATTTAAAGAAATAGCGACCCCTAGCGCTGACACAAAAAAATTTGCAATTCACTTCGCGACAGCGCCTGGCTCCGCCTTCGCTATGCACCTAAAGTTATGCTCTCTTTCCATCGCGTAACTTTATATCTTTCGACGTACTAAGGTTGCCTCGAAATTGGGCAATAGGCCATACAAAAACTAACGTGTGCAACCTAGCCAGCGCACGGCAGCCGTCTGAAATCGGTCGTGACGGCTACTTGTAAGTTCCTTGATCTCGTGACAAGTGAGCGTGGCCTGATGCAATATAAAAAAAAATTACGACAACACAACACGGTTAAATGTACCAGGACATGATATAACGCAAGGAGGTTGCATTTCCATCACATTTTACTTCTGTGTTCCAGTCTTGTCACACGGCCGTTCGTTTAGATGTACTAAGACATAATGAAAAGCGAAGAGGTACCTGCAAATGTACATCCCGTCTGCCAGTCTTGCCATAGGCGGAGTTCCTCGTGAGGTACCGCCGTATGTTCTTCAGGATTTCAGTCTCCTTGTCCAACTCCCTGCGGTTGGTCTCGCGGGGTTCGAAGTACACTAGCTTGGTCAGCGTACCACCTATGTCCATGCCGAACCACGGCATCGCTGCAAGAAATACATGATAACACTTAGAGAAATCTCCTTCATGTTATATGTTCCTGGTATTTAGAAAAATTTGTTTGAAAACCCACTAGGTGGAGAGACGACATTATTATAATAGCAGGGCTCCATTAGACACTATTATACAATTAGTGTTGATACCTAATGTTTATTGAGACAAAGTTTCTGTTCGGATGTTCATTGGTCTGGTGGGAGGCTTCGGCCGTGGCTAGTTACCACCCTACCAGTAAAGGCGTACCGCCAAGCGATTTAGCGTTCCGGTGCGATGCTGTGTAGAAACCATTGTGGTGACTTTATACTTACTCCTTACAAGTCAGTACGTTAATATCTTCGGCTGCATCATCACTTACCTTCAGGTGCAATCGCAGTCAAGTACTAACTTGTATAGTATAAAAAAAATGTTTATTGAAACAGTTTCTTTTAGGACGGTATCACAGGGGGAGAGGCGAAAGAAAATTGATTTTTTGCTTAAAAAAACCCATTACGAAGAAAATCTACGAAAACCTTCAAAAATCTAAAATTAAAATTTCTCTTACAAGTCAACAGAATGGGCACATATGCTGTTATTTTACTAGACTACTATCGGTCCAGCCGTTTGAGGAGTTTTTTACACGAGGATTTAATATAATATTATATTGTGTAATAACAATAATTGTGTTAATATTATTAATATTAGTAACGTAAACACATCTACAACTAATAATCACTACAACACGATATAAAACATTAAGAAACTCCTACGTAAAAATAGAGTCAGAAATTAATATTATTACCGTCTTCATTAAATTCTACACACTTTTTTGCTACAAATCACACTTAATTATAACTACGTATGTTTGTAGGTGTTACATAATAATAACTGGCTTATAAGACGAGGAAGTCAAACGTAAGGATAAACCATGTTCTAATCTATATTGTACTGTACATAGTCTTTTTAGAGTTCCATTCCAAAATTTAATCCTGTTTGTCTGTCTGTTACACTCGATTATTTCAGTAGTTACAGCCCGTAGTCGAAAATAAATAAATAAAAATACCCACCCAATGGGTAAAATCTGTGCCAATGGGAAATTATTTACCAAGTCCGTGGGAACTAGGGAATTTTCCGGGACAAAAAGTAGGCTGTAATGTGTTAATCTAGGGCATAAGCCATCTTCATTCCCAGCCAAATAGTTACAACAGCTCTCTCTCTCACACACACACACACACATACATACACACACACACGAACACACACACACACACACACACACACTAACACACACCAGCACACAACACACATTTGGACATAAACGGGGCGAAGAGGAGTATTTGAAGAAAAATAAGAACTACGCGGTAACATTTTTGTCCATGAGGAACAGGGAAAAGCAAACTTACGTGGTGCATTATTGTCCGGTGGTGTAGGCGGCTGGGGCTCCGCCATTTTGTTTCTGTCGGGGTTCAAGGGCGGAGTTGTGTACGGGGAGCGTCTCGCTTTCTTCAGTTGGCTGCTTTAGTGGAGAGAAAGAGACGACATATTAAATTTAGTTTTTAGGCAAATTATCAAGTTTCGAAAGGAGTTAGCGCAGATAGGTTTAAAAATACATTGGACACACTGATATGTATCTCTGGATTCATGAATCCATACGTTTGACAGTTCATTTTTTGTGCCGATTTGAAGCGCCTCCCCCGAGCGTCCACAGTACTAAATTGAAATTTGATGGAAGTGGCCAGTCGATTTGAATGTCATTTGATTTAAGTTCCATAGACGCTCACGCCAGGTAACGCAATAATCAGCGCCAAAATGGCGAAAATCAAGTGTCTTCAATTTTACGTTGAAAGTCTGCTATCCAGAGTATACTCTATGGAGATCAGTGATTGGACATCACTGAGAAAGGAAAACTACTGAGACCAATTTGAACAGAAATAAGCCATCCGTGAGGGAGGGTGGTTTCAGGTCTCTCGCCCACTTATTTTAACATGTGCTAGGAACTCCTAGAAAGTACTAGGTAATCATAACAAGTGTACAGTTTACCTGAGGAGACTCCTAGCGCCGCGCTCGGGCCGACAGGCCGCGAGGCAGCCCTCACAGCGGTGCAGGCGCATCTGGTGACAAAGAGAAATCATCATCATCATCATAAAATCGACACTAAACCTTTTTTAACACTAGGTATAGGCTAGTCTTGACTCTTATCACACCTGAATCCTGATGGGAAGTGATAATACAGTCTAAAGTGGAGCGCGCTTGCCTAGGAAATGCCTATTCACTCTTGATTTGAAGTTGTAGGTCGTGGGAAAGACAGTGCCTGGGAGTCTCTGATCTCTATTCTTCGGATCGCTGACTGCCAATCGCTGACTGCTGGGCGTGTATTCCAGACCTGAGCACACACTCCAAAATACATTGTACTGACGCTCTTTAGACTAACATGTCGAGACAACCATAAAAAAACAAATGGTCAGGTCACTGACCTCGATTAAAAAAACTAGACCTTATTATAACCATAAGGATCAGGGTCAAAGATAAACTTTATGCTGTTTTTATTGTTTATGGAGATCTATATCAAGTCACTATCGAATCCATACAAACTGTACAAACCGACATAGTTAGTATGGATTTGGCATTGATATACCATAAAAGACTAAATAGGTACTTTCCTAGACGCACTCTGTTATTTTGTGTAATAAAAAAAAATCGGTGTTAGAGCTCAAAAAGTGAGATCTTTCTATATCAGACGTCCATGGTATCAAGATCAAGTTACCAGGTCATCATGACAGTGAAAGTGGTTTCAGTATGACCTGTGTTATACATACAGTTTTTAAACTGAATACAAAAAAGGTTTTCGTAACATAAATCGTACGTGATTCGGGCACTTGTAGATACATATTATGTGCTATTATAGCTTGACCGCATAAACTTGGCTCTCCCATGGTCTGCGGGACGCGGGACGGGTGTGCGATTGGCTATACACGATACAATGTAATGACTCGCATCTTGAGAATTCGCCTATGGCATTTTCTTGAGTATGTATCATTTTCCACGTCGCAAGATTAATATTATCGTGTGTAGCGTAATTCACGTCACTCACTGACAGCTGATTAGTAGAGTGCACTGATCCCTATTCTATGGATCCACAGTGAACCTGGCCTGAATTGTATAGAATGTTTAATCCATAAAATAGAGATCAGTGGTTGAGTAGCTCCCGTCCCGCGTCCCGCAGACCATGGGAGGGCCAAGTTTATAGCGGTCTAGCTATAAGTTTCCTAAAACTAAGAAAAAGTACCTACCACTGCTAATGAGTTATCAGTTATGTTATGTATCAAATCAGCATAGCCAATATATTTCATCGGTTTTATCATCGGTGTCGCATGCACTTGTATTGATCTCACATCCTCATAAAATTGAATCGATAAAACTGATAATCTCCTCATCAGGCAAAGCAGCGCGATAAAAGTGTCACAGGGTCGAGAGTATATCACGTCACAGTGTCATGCCCTCTGTCATCCGTGCCTGTACGTCATAAAATTGGCACACGCTTATCATTCGCGTAGCACGCATTCCGTCAGACTCTTTTGTTCACGTTTCGCTCTATGACACAATGGATTATGAAATGATAGTAACAAGAATAACCTTAGCGTTTATGATGCCCTAGTCCTCTACTCGATTTCTGAGCAGGATATTATAGAGTAACGTGTACACAGGCCGAATCCAACGTAAATACACGGAAAAAAATGATTTAGTTGTGGTAGCTAAACTCGTTTTGCTGAAATTTCCTTTGCTGCTGCATACAATTTCTTAGCAACGGTAACAAAGCCGTGCCTATAGGAACTAAAGCCATTTCGTTACACTTGCTAACGATATTTAGTTAAAAGAATTTCAAATAATTTGCTACCGCTACTAATTGATTAGCATGTATAGCTAATTTCTTTATCAGTATCAACAAAATTAAATTAGACATTGCTGTTAGCTATGACTGCTAAAAATTCTTAGATTTAGTAGACAAAAACTTTGTTACTATTGCTAATTGTACATACATAAGGCAGCAAAAACGTGTCTTTGTTGCATTTGATACAAACATTTTGCGATCACTAACAATAGTTTTGCAACAGCTGCTAATTTTATTTTCACACTCATCTACTAATATACATAGATATATCTTTCGACAATATTGATAATTGTCACATCAACAAATTACCTAGGTAACGAAAAGTTCTAATATATTAGCTGAAGTAGCAAATCAGATTTATGTGAGGCTGCTAAAAACATTTTGAAGCTGTGACTAACTTTTTCACAAACTTTAGCGAATATTCTTTGCTTCAACTGCTAAATAAAAAATTCGCCGATGTTACTTAAAATCTTAGTCACACAATCAAATTTTCAATGCGATAAACAACAATAATATATTAGCATTAGTAGCAAATCACACTTATGTGAGGCTGTTAAGAACATTTTGTAGCCGTAACTAACTTTTTCAGAAACTTTAGCGAATATTCTTTGCTGCAACTGCTAAATAAAAATTCGCCGATGTTACTTAAAATCTTAGTCACATCACCGAATTTTCTGTGCAATGAGTAACAATTATTTATTAGTATTAGTAGCAAATCAAACTTATGCAAGGCTGCTAAGAACATTGTGTAGCTGTAAGTAACTTTTTGAAAAACTTTAACTAATATTACTTGCTGCAACTGCTAAATAAAAATTCGCCGATGTTGCGAAAAATCTTATTCACACCACCGAATTTTCAATGCGATAAACAACAATAATATATTAGCATTAATAGCAAATCAGACTTATGTGAGGCTGCTAAGAACATTTTGTAGCTGTTACTAACTTTTTGAAAAACTTTAACTAATATTATTTGCTGCAACTGCTAAATTAAAATTCACTGATGTTACGAAAAATCTTAGTCACACCATCAAATTTTCAATCCGATAAACAACAATAATATATTAGCATTAGTAGCAAATCAGACTTATGTGAGGCTGCTAAGAACATTTTGTAGCTGTAACTAACTTTTTCATTAACTTTAACTAATATTATTTGCTGCAACTGCTAAATAAAAATTAGCCGATGTTACTTAAAATCTTAGTCACATCACCGAATTTTCTGCGCAATGAGTAACAATTATATATTAGTATTAGTAGCAAATCAAACTTATGTGAGGCTGCTAAGAACATTGTGTAGATGTAAGTAATTTTTTGAACAACTTTAACTAATATTATTTGCTGCAATTGCTACATAAAAATTCGCCGATGTTGCGAAAAAGCTTATTCACACCACTGAAATTTCTGTGCAATGAATAACAATAATATACCAGCATTAGAAGCAAATTAGACTTATGTGAGGCTGCTAAGAACATTTTGTAGCTGTAACTAACTTTTTCATTAACTTTAACTAATATTATTTGCTGCAACTGCTAAATAAAAATTAGCCGATGTTACTTAAAATCTTAGTCACATCACCGAATTTTCTGCGCAATGAGTAACAATTATATATTAGTATTAGTAGCAAATCAAACTTATGTGAGGCTGCTAAGAACATTGTGTAGATGTAAGTAATTTTTTGAACAACTTTAACTAATATTATTTGCTGCAATTGCTACATAAAAATTCGCCGATGTTGCGAAAAAGCTTATTCACACCACTGAAATTTCTGTGCAATGAATAACAATAATATACCAGCATTAGAAGCAAATTAGACTTATGTGAGGCTGCTAAGAACATTTTGTAGCTGTGACTAACTTTTTCTCAAACAGTAACTAATATTCTTTGCTGCAACTGCTAAATAAAAATTCGCCGATATTGTGCGAACGGGGACATCCTCAGTAGATGTTGACTCCACAATGCGGGGCGAAACGTGCGTCGAGAGTGTATAAGAGTATTTTATGTTGTGGTGTGTTCAATTTCAGCCAATTCCCTTTTGAAGCCTGATGTACTTCTTTATTCTTCCAAGAAAGTGCAGCATTTTTTCAACAGTTCTGTGAATTTACAGAGATATCTGTGCCTGGTGATTGCAGAGATTTACTAACAATATTAATTTGAAAAATGTGTCATACCAAACGACAATGTTTCGTAATTTATTGTATAAATTCTTCAAAAATTAAAAAATGCTTCGTCAATAATAACATCAACTGTCTCTAATTTTTTCCCAAAATTAAGGGAACTATCTAGCTGACCGAGCTTTGCTCGGTAGTATATCCTTCTAACTGCAAATTCACCTATAGATGGCAGCTGGAATCATTTTTTTGGTAAAAAAAATCTAAGAATGCAATTTAAATTGCTTTTAAAATTGAAAGAAAGTCTTCTTTCAATGAAATGCTCTATCTACAATATTTAAGGTACTTCCCCTCCATGTGGCATCGCCATGGGATGCCCTGTATATACAAGAATTGCTCGTTTAAAGGTATAGGATTTACGAGTAAGTAGGCCTCGCTCAATGAGCGAGAGGAAATAAAAGTCTTTATGTCCGGCGCCCTACCCTAACGCCGCTATTCAATTACTTTAAAATTTAAACGTCATGTATTTTGGGTCTTTAATCTAAAATCGCTGAGAAGCAGAAACGCTATTGGATAAAATTTTCTCTATAGAAAGTTCTCCTAAAAGTTCCTCCAAAATCTCTGTTTTTCTCTTTTTTATCGGAAACTACAATGGAATATGGATGTATTGTTATTTGAGTTTTAAGGTGTCGGTAATAATAATATCCAAAAATCTAAGAAACAGATTTTTATTAACTGGCTTAGGTTTTGAGTAATGAGGTAAAAGATCGTTTTTCTGTTATAAGTATTCTTACGCGAAGCTGCATGTCGCTCACCAACGTATCCGTGAGAGTGAAAAAGACAAAAATAAATTCAATAAATGGGTTACTTATGGGTTACCCTTTCTAAGGGTTTTGAAAGTAAACGGTTTATCCAGTCTCCTTGAATTAAAGGATAGCTCTAATGTTTTTGTAAAATGTAATCGTATTCACTGAAGTAGTTAAAAAATATTGCAGCTGTTACGACGAATAATTTAGAGTTTCACGCGGGAAAAGTTAACGTAGCAAGTGTTGCAACGGCTTAGCCAGTACGTTGAATTAAAGGATAGCTCGAATGTTTTAGTTATGCCAACGAATATAGTATTCGCTGCAGTAGCTAAATTACATTTTGCTGCTGCGACGAATATTTTCGAGTTTCACGCGGGAAAAGTTAACGTAGCAAGTGTTGCAACGGCTTAGCCAGTACGTTGAATTAAAGGATAGCTCGAATGTTTTAGTTATGCCAACGAATATCGTATTCGCTGCAGTGGCTAAAACACATTTTGCTGCTACGACGAATATTTTCCAGTTTCACACGGGAAAAGTTAACGTAAGAAGTGTTGCCAGTACTTTCCAGCAAAGGACAGGATTTAGATTTTATTTAACTCTGTTTATAAAGAAAATGCTACCACACTAATATTATAAAACAGAAAGTTTATGAGTGTGTATGTGTGTATGTTTGTTACTTCTTCACGCACAAACAGCTGGACCAATTTTGATAAAATTTGGTATCTAGGAAGCTGACACCCTGGATAGACTCTATTGATTTCGATGGAGATAATTATAACCATAAGATTAGTCCATAGCGCCGAACAGACGAATTGTAGCAATGGTATGCTGCCAAAACTATGTGGGGTAACGCTATTTGGCCCAATCAGTACAAATACATATATATAACTGTTTAGTTTCTTGCATATTGCATTTGACGACCGAATGGCGTAGTGGTAGCGAACCTGCCGTCTGCGCCGGAGGTCGTGGGTTCGATTCCCACTACTGGTAAATGTTTGTGTGATGAGCATGAATATTTTCCAGTGTCAGGGTGTTTTTCAGTATATTATATTTATGTAGGTATATTAGTATGTATGTATATTTATCAGTTACGTACCGATAACACAAGCTATTGCTTACTTTGGGGCTAGATTGCGATGTGTAAAATGTCCCGTATATATTTATTAATTATTATATCATATCAACACGATCTTTCCAGTTTAAAGTTTTGTCTAGTTGTAAACCTAAAAATTTTATATGTTGAGCTTCTTCGATTTCCCTTAAAATACGGCTAATCAAAATGTGGCTTACGGCAATCCCAATTTTTACGATAGCAACACCGGGGCCTTGTCTTAGTAGCTTTTGAAATAAGTAGTGAAAAGTGCATAAAAAGACTATAAAAGTGCATAGAAGACTGGTTTTCTCAGAAAACAAATGGAAGAAGAAACTCGGGACATCTCCCAACTCCTGGCGAGCTGGGGATATGACCAAAAAGTAATTGAAAAGTTTAAAGGTTAGTGGATTCGTTTCATGTACCTACGTTTTTCTATGTGACCCAAACGTATTGTCTGCCAATGAATCTTAAATCGCTTGTTATTATTACTATTTGAAACCTATTATTGTACAACCAAATCAATTATTGGACGACGAAACCAATTTGTCAATTCAACACTCCAACTAGTACCTATACCTACTCATTTTGTGGTTTAAGATTTTTGTTACTTTCCTAAACAAGTAAACAATTCACTTCGATGAAACTTACAGGCTAACATTTCATTATACATATTGTGAACAAATTGAGTTTTGAGCGTACAGTTAATAATAATATAATACCGTCACACAATCATAGGTACTTACTCAGTTTGTTATTGGCAATAAACCTCCAAAAACAAAGTTAGCTTTGCGGTTCGATAAAAAAAGTGATTTAGATGGTTTTATTCCATCTGTACGTACTCTTATGGAGTACTTAGTACGGAACCCTCGGTGCGCGAGTCCGACTCGCACTTGGTCGTTTTTTTAGATTGAAATGCCCTTGGATTGTGTAAGGAAAACGTATTCATCGTTATCGTAATCCAAATTACAATATTTTAATAAGTAAAATTAATCAGCGGTAAGGTAATAATAAGTTTTGATGGATAAAAACAAGCTTTTCAGCAGTTGGTAGCAAACGATTACGCCTTTCATCATAAATGATACCAGTTTCAGAAAACAACCTCTGCCTGTGCCTGCCTGAGCAATCCCTGTTTTTTGTTTTAAATAAAATAATAGCCTACGTTACTCACTGATAATGTAGCTTTCTAAATGTTTTCTTAAAGCTGAATTTTTAAAATTGGTCCAGTAGTTTAACGTTTCTCCGTTACAAACAAACACACAAAACTTTTCCCTGTATAAATATGTACCTATATTTTATATTCCTATATATTATTATTAGTCTAGATTTATCTATTAAGTAATTATTATTTTTTTAGATGAAGGGATTGAAATTTCCCACTTGAATGTATTAACTGAATATTCGCTTGAAAAACTCTTTCCAAAGATTGGTGAGAGATTAAAATTCATGCAAAAAATTACAACTCTGCTAAACCAGGTAAAACTTTGTTCACTTATACAAATAATTGTTTCTTTTAACACTATAATTATTATAGTGTTATTATAATTTTACTATACAATCGTGATCTAGTATAGCCTGTGTAGCAATTTCATTTTATACATATTAATGTGTACTTAAATAGGAAACACCAGCAAAAGGAAGAAAAATTTCCTGCAGTTCTGATAGGACCAGTATGGCGTCAACAACCTCAGTCACCACAAATTTTTCGTCATCAAGCAATAATATGTTGGTAAGTATCTCATATCTTTTTAGGGTCATGAATTTAAATTCTTTAAAATATGGTAAATATGCAAAAAGTTGAATTTTCAAGACATAGGATGTTGTAGATATATGTTTTCTATTTTCTAACGCCCCAAGCCCCCAACCTGACTCAAAACAAAACAGATACCTATATGATAGTACAAAAATCTATAGTAAATTTATTATTATTAAAGAGGGTTATTATAAGTTTGACAACTGTCTGTCTGTCTGTCAGTCTGTAATCTGTATGCGTCTGTAGAATTGGAGCTGCCTATTGAGAGAACCGAATGAAATGTGAGGGTCTTTTTGGTAGCGAAATCAGGACAGCTGTTATAAGATCATCAGCATTCAGCATAGCCTGCAAATATTGACGGAACTGCATTGTATTTGAAGGCTATCATGTTTTGTCATGGATAACAGTGTAATTTTTTTTTCAGACTCTTGAAGAACTATTAAATGGTCCAGATGGCAAAATCATTTTGTCATACTACAAAGTGGAAAATAAATTAACGGATTATTATAGACAAAAACTGGCTGATGAAATTGTAAAAATCGAATTGAGAAATGACATCCAGAAAGGGTTTGTAGTTTTATTATATAAAGTATTGAATTTTTATAAAATAATTTAAAACATTTATTTAAAAAACCGGGTTACCCGAAAACCGGGTCTTTTTTAAAATAAGAACCGAAAAAATAACCAGTTCTCAATTTAGGACGGTTTTGCATTCCAACTACATGCAAGCAATTTTTATCATCTTATATAATTAACAGTGCCTGGGTGAAGTTCCCCGAAGATGAGATCTCTAGATTGAATGGTCACCCCCGAAAACAAATTTCATCGAAATCGTTGGTGCCGTTTTCGAGATCTTCAAAAACATAATATAGATATGATAAGAATTGCTTGTTTAATAGTAGGTATAGATAGATAAACTTAGTAGGCACCCACTATGTGTTACACGTTAAAGAATTGGTCTTTTTTTTCAGTTTTGCAAATAGTACTATTGAATATTGGTCTGACCTCAGACCTGATAGTTAACTACTTCAGGGAAGAGTCTTATGTAAGAGGAAAATAATATAATTTTTTAACTTTTCTATAAATACCTTGCAAGTCAAATTTTTTAATATTTGTATAATTTTATTATTATTTTATTTGTATTTTATAGTAGTATAGTAGGTAGCACTGAAAGTTTATAGAACTGGCCAGTTAGAAACATTGGCAATGAAATCTTTTTTAGGGTTCCGTACCTAAAGGGTAAAAAAGTCCGCTGTCCGTCCGTCTGTCTATCACCAGGCTCTATCTCTTGAACCGTGATAGCTACAGACTTGAAATTTTAACAGATGATGTATTTCTGTTACCTAGAAATACTACTATACAACAAACGTGATTTTTTTGCTTGTTTTGCTCGATATGAATAACGGTTAATGGTAGACGCTTCAAATATATTTTTATATCGACGCACGTATAATATATTTGTATTTTATAGTAGTATAGTAGATATAGGTAGTATAGACAATTAAATAAGCATTGTAGACTAAAATAATAGTTGTAAATTTAGAGTAAAGCGGCTATTACACGACACGATATAAGTCTCTGAAGAGGGACGCCGCACTGCGTTAGACACGTACCTATGTAGATATCTCATATACGTGTCTCACGTATTGCGGCGTCCCTCTCATCGAGAGACTAAAAATTGTGCTACGTGCGCGGCAGCAAATTTGAAGGCGCCCTTATAGCCGCTTTACTTATGATTTTCAAATGAATACTAAAACAGGAAAAAAATATTTTAGGAAGTTTGGGCAGGATGTTCAAAGGGCAAAAACAGAGAATCGTCTGCTGGACGTGGTATACTGTTAAACAGATACTATAACTTCAGGAGAAAGCTCCTGAAAGTGGGAGCGATCTCAAAGAAAACTATAGTTCAAGACGAAATCAAACTCACTGATGACGAGACAGGTATTATCACCAATGTTAATATGTTTAGTGTCAGATATTACCTATCATAGATGTTATATTATCAAACCACGATACAACCTCCATATATGTTCATATAATATGTACATTTTCTAATCACTATGAATTTTTTTAACATAACAATTTTCTATTCTGGAAGCTTATTATATGAATTGGTGGTTATTACATTGTTTTGTTTCTATATAATATATATTGTGTATTTGTCTGTAGAAGAAGAGCATGACGACTTGGTACGCTGGCTACAAAATACCAGAACGGTAAATCTTGTCCTTGAAAACTGGCAACGCACAACATCAAAGAGATTGTCTATGTTGAAAGGGTCAATGGAAATCCACAAGTACATGGACAGTTTCCCAGCTCTCAAATGTTCTGATGGCTATAGATTGGTAAATACTCAACAACTATTTATACAATCACAACTAGTTTATAAAAGCAGGGACATGGAGGAAATAGATAAGGAGTAACAACTCCCTCACTTAAATCGTAGGTTCTCTAGAAGCCCCCATCTGGCGTTCACTGGCTAACTTAAATATCAGTACCTACCGCTATTCGACGAGATGTTTGTTGGACCGAACGCAAAGCATATTGGTTGCTTAACAATTTTTTTTATCAATGGTATTTGTTACTCCATATCATCCATGCTCTTGGACTATTGTCCAAGAGTCAAGTCAGTCAGTCAGTCAGTCCTCTAATATTTTAGAGGGAACGTTTATGATACAAGATGAACGATAAAAGTTACATAGATTTTTTATTTAACACAATTACAGGACGTTTAAGAAGCATAATATTCTAAGCGTTCCTTTGATTTTGTTTCTGTAGTCTGAGTAGTATTGTAGTATTACTGAATTCTTAATATGTCTATTATATTTTAATTGTATTTCCCGCAGCTAGAAATAGATTTTTCTAATTTGTATCCTGACGCTGCAATGCAACTATATAACGAGTGGCCGACGCTGTCATCTTTTATAATCAGTAAAATTCCAGTAAAAGAACAGAATGCAATAAACGACTGCTGCACATCAGGTTAGTATCTAATAAATTATGACTCTATATTATTTAACCGCTAGAACTAGAACGATAAGTTCTGTATTATTAAGCAATATGGCAGTTGTTACCTACTCCTTATCCTTTATAATTTTTATGACATGAAAGAATTCTATGAATGTATTAATAAGTAAAACGACAATAGTTTACTAAGCATATATATATATCCGTGATAATGGAAAGTGATTATGTTATTTTTATTTGCAGATGGAAAAAAAATCAAAACTTTGAGAGCCCTTCCATTGTTACTTCCAATTAAAAATATTGTAATGAAGAAAAAACAACAATGGAGGCCATCAAGATTGGAAGCGAAAGATAGTTTCATTCAATATGTAAAAGTAAGTAGTTCATCACAATGAATTTTACTCCTAATCTTTGTGAGCTCCATCTACGTATCTTACAAATGTTTTAAATTTTCAGTCTGCCGTTGAAGTCCTGCCAACCAACCTGCGTAATAAGGAAAACAGTTTCCAACGGGGCCTTCCGCTTGGTCCTCAGTTGTTTGCAGTATCACCGGACGAAGACAACATCACTGAGTGTTTTTTAATCATAGATGATACAATATATAACATAGACAGCCCCCTTAAAGCCTTCGACATTTTCTTTAAACTGTTTCACGCTTTACATTGTTGCTATCCCAAACAAACTGAAAGAGAATTGTATTTTCTACAAAGGGCTGTATACAATATACAATGTCATTCAGACAAACAAATACGCGACTCGAAGACTGAAGGATTAATCAACGAATATAATAGATATAAGCCTTCTAATAAAATGTTATAATTGGGAATAGCCGCGCTATGGACGGGGTTAATTCGGGGGTAAGGTAAGTGAGGTGTAATTCGGTATTCTAAGGCTACGACGATTTCAAAAATATAAATAAAAAAAACTAAACCTGATTTCTCTTTGAAAGTTTTTTTTAAAAGAACATTGGTCTTTTGCCAGCTAATACGTGCATGAATTAAGTGATTTTAGTCAGAATTTTCTTTTTAAATAATTTATTGGTAGACCTCTTTTTTCCTTCTTATTTCGTGATAAAATTTGGCTCAGCTTTTTAATTCGTGAATTCAGGGTTTTTATTTCGGGATAAACTTTTGTACAATAATTTTATAATGCCACAGGAAAACGATTATTTATAAACCAAAGGTAACTTTTTGAGACTAGGTCCATTTTTCTGTGGCATTAACGATTAAGGTCAAATCCACTTACTGCCCCCATTTAGACTTTTCATCCTGTTTACATACCTATATGTAACTCTCGTGGAGGCGAGGGGAGCATGCCGTCATTTTGTATTTTGGCATAGGTAATTAGACGGAGTGCTTGCCTCGCCTTCGCGGGAGAGAATGCTGGATTAAGTTTTTTTTTATTTATTTAAATTCTTGGCATATATTTAAACACTAGAGCGAACGAAATATAATTGTATTCTGTTCATAATGATTGAAAAAATGATATGTAACAAATTGTTTTAATTTGATAAATGACATGGCCGGATTCTGCCCTCGAAAAAAAATATTCATGGCCATCGACAAACAGTACGTCATATTAAAGCTTATAATTATGTCTTTACAATCGTTTAAGTTTTATGATCTGATAACTTGCGAGAGACATAATATCAGCATAACAACTTGCAACAAAATTACTTAGGCGCATTTTGTTGCAAGTTGTTATGCTGATATTATGTCTCTCGCAAGTTTTCAGATCATAAAACTTAAACGATTGTAAAGACATAATTTTAATATGACGTACTGTTTGTCGATGGCCATGAATAAGTGTTTTTTTCCAGGGCACAGCTCCATACAAGTTTCGGCTATGTCCTTTGATTTGGTTGTACTTAATTATAGTTAAAATAATTACTAGATTTATGAAAACATCCTTTGCCGCGATAATAACTCATTCATTGTAAGTAATAAAGATAGCAAGAGCGGCAGCGTTATAAAACCATCAATATTACTATAAATAACTAACGAAAAGAATTAGGTTGTAATAAAAAAATAATTATTTTGTATAAAAAAAAACTTTACCTAACTATATTCTTTCGCCTCTAGGGTATGTACCTATACAAACCCTTATATTTGCGCTTAATTTAAATGGACCTTGTATTATAAAATTGTGTTATACCTTAAACTAACACGATCATGTTTGCAGTGAGTAAGAGCCCAATAAATATAAATAACGTTACAATAATTTCTGCATTTGATTTTATTCATCACATGAAACTTACTTGCGTGATGTTTTTATTAAGGATACATTTAATAAAACATAGTTACAAAAATGCTTTGTAACTATGTTTTATTTAGCAGCATCAGTAGCAGTAAGTTTATTTTGCAGACGTTGCAGGCGAACGTGTACGAGAAAGAATCTTTTACGCCACTTATGAAAATATAATATACTTATTATATATTTTCATGAGTGGCATAAAAGATAGGTTTTAGCTGCAGCAACTAAGTAAATTTGATACTCTATCTAATTGTTTTTTTTAGCTGTGGTGTGTGAATTAAGTTTGTTACTTTAACTAAGTGTATTAGTTAAAGTTCAATCCACAACCACAGCTAAAAACTTATTCGATTGAGTATCAAATTTACTTATTCACTGCAGTTAAGATTATCTCCCGTGCGACGAACTATTTTTGTCATTTCAACTAAATAATTACATCACGCAACTAAACCCCTTAGTTGTAACAAACAAAGGTAATTCGATATAGTATCAAACTGACTGAGTTGCTATAGCTAACAGTATTTTCCATTACAACGAATTATTTTAGCTGTTGCAGCTAAAGCGATTACACCTCGCAACTAAAACCCTTAGTTACAGTAACAAATTTAACTCACAGCGACAGCTAAGATTATTGTCAAATACCGCTAAGGTAATTTGATAGTGCATCAAACTGACTTAGTTGCTAAAGCTAATTTTAATGTACAGGATGACAAATTATTTTAGCTGTCGCAGCTAAAGCGATTACACCTCGCAACTAAAACCCTTAGTTACATTAACAAATCTAATTCACAACGGCAGTTAAGATCATTGTCAAATACCGCTAAGGTAATTTGATAGTGCATCAAAGTGACTTAGTTGCTAAAGCTAATTTTAATGTACAGGGTGACAAATTATTTTAGCTGTCGCAGCTAAAGTGATTACTCTTCGCAACTAAACTTCTCAGTTAAAGTAACAAACACAATTCACGGTTACATCTAAACCCATTTTCGATTACCGCTAAAGTAATTCGATAGAGTATCACACTAACCTAGTTTCTATGGCTAACATTATTTTCCATCGCTACAAATTATTTTAGCTGTCCCATCTAATGCGATTAAAACTTACAACTAAAACTCTTAGTTACAGTAACAAATTTAACTCACAGCGACAGCTAAGATTATTGTTAAAGGCTGCTAAAGTAATTTTATAGTGCATCAAAGTAAATTAATTGCTAAAGCTAATACTTTCTTCCATGGCGACGAAATAAATTAGCTGTCGCAGCTAAAGTGAATTCGCTTCGCAACTCAACCTCTTAGTTAATGTAACAAACACAATTCACAACTTTAGCTAAATTTATTTTCAAATACCTCGTAAGGTAAATCGATAGAGCATCAAACTGATTTACTTGCTACAGCTAATACTATTTTCCATGGCTACAAATTATTTTAGCTGTCGAAGCTAAAGTAATTAGCAGCTTCGTCTAATTTTTTTATCGGCTATCGCTAAATATAGCTAATACAATTTGCTGATACTGTTAATATAGTTAGCAGCCACAGCTAAATTTATTCGCTGTCACTGCTAAATATAGCTAATATGGTTAGCAGCCACAACTAATTTTACCTAAAATTATTCGCTGTCACATCTAAATATAGCTAATATGGTTAGCAGCCACAGCCAAATTTAGCTAAAACTATTCGCTGTCACTGCTAAATATAGCTAATATGGTTAGCAGCCACAGCTAAATTTAGCTAATAAAATTTGCTGTCACTGCTAAGTTTTCTATGATTCGTAGTGATTTCAGATAAAAATATTTGCTACCACAGCTAATTTTTGTTAGCTAAAAACACTTTGCTACGAGAGCTAAATAGTTAGTTGTCCGTATATTTTCGAATAAATTTAGCTACCATTACTAAATTTTAGTTACCACAGCTAATTTTTTTTTTCCGTGTAGAGATCAGACTCAACTAAGACGTATAACACATCGATTATTATGAATTGATTGATAGTGACAAGAATAACCTTCATAATTCATAATTCATAATTCATAATTTATTTATTGCTTCAAACTCGTATAAATAAATTATGAATTATGAATTATGAATGAACCTTAAGTATTTATGATGCCCTAGTCCTCTACCTGATTTCTGAACAGGAGATAGAAAGACGTATATCGCAGACCGATTACGGTGTAAGCCATTCTAAATAGAGATCAGACAACTAGGTATCACACATTGATTTTAATGAATTAATGATAGTAACAAGAATAATAGTAGTGGTCCCAAGATGCTAAATCGGTAGTTACTCGAGCGTAGTGAGGACCTATATTGAGGTGCTTAAATGAAAAAGAGTCTATATGAAGTTTGCTATTTCAGTGGTAGGGGAAGCTAATATAGGTTTTCAAAAAATTAAAAAAAATCTGTTCACGCAAGTATACTCTATAGTTAGAGTAGCGTCAGATAATTTATACAGACGCTTCATCTTGATGTGCTTGTCGTCCTGACCCCATAATCTGACAAAATTATGTCGAGGAGTTTTCTTAATCTGCCAGTTCAAAAATTTAATTTTGTCATTCTTCTTTCTCTTAGTATTTTGCTAGCTTTTTCATTTGCTACCCATATTGAGGGTGTTTTGAAAAAAAATCCGCCATTTTGTGGCGACGGCCATCTTGGACCGATTTTTATCAAACATAGCTAATTTAACCAAACCTTAGCATCTAATGTAATGATTGACTATGACAATAGAAATATATACATTTGAAAACGTTGGTATAGTACGGACCTATAGAAAATCATATAGTTTTCCGAAAGATAGGATAAAAACGGCTACCAATATTGTACTAATCCCTGACCTGATAAATAAGGTTTATCTATTCATTGGTATTAATAATACCAAGTAAATAGGTAGATTAGGATAATTTTAATCGTGAAACAATTTGCCACGTGCCAGAGGCGTCATACGATCATATCAAACGCAAAGCTTCGATATCATATCAGTTCTTATTTTCGGCTTCTGTATATTGAAAAACTGCGTAGTAGCATAAATCTATATGCATAAAATTCAAAGTCCTGACTGACTGACCGCCTATTATTATAAGACAATCAGTCTTATAATAATAATCAAAGCACAGCCCAAAACCGCCGCGTCTAGAGACACCAAATTCAGCAACAGGTTCCTAATTTTTCTAAATTCTACCCTAAAGGGGGTCAAACGGGAGTCTGAAATATGTATTTTACCAAGTTTAAATGCTTCTTCACGACGCAACTACTGAACGGATTTTGCTAAAATTGGAATGTAGATAAATTGTTTACTGTTTCAGACATTGGCTACTTTTTATCCTAAAAAAAAACATGCATGAGATTAGCTAAAACCCGAAAAAACTTTACCTCCCAACTACTCAACCGATTTGGCTTAAATTTGGAATGGAGATAGATTATATCCTGGAATAATAATAGGCTACTTAGGCTTATCCCAGAAAAAATGGTGGTTTCTGCGGGAATAGTGAAAAACAGATAAACACGGGGGAGAAATACTCCTTCACGCAGTAACTACTAAGCCGATTTGGCTAAAATTTTAAATGTAAATAGATTACGTACTAGAATTATTGCATAGGCTACTTTTTATCACGCAAAATCCATGATTATCATTTTTAGGGTACATCATCATCGTTCCCAAATGGTAAAACGGAACTATTACTAAGACTCTGCTGTCTATCCGTCCATCTATGTCATCCAATTCATTACAAAATTTCAGCCAAATCGGTTCTGTACTTGCGGCGTGAAAGAGTATTTAAACTTGGTAAAATACAAACTCCGGAGCCACTTTTCACCCACTTAGGGGATGAATTTTGAAGAATCCTTTCATAGTGCACTCCTAGACCTCTTAGGGAACCTGTGTGCCACATTTGGGAGTCTCTAGGCCCAGCGATTTGGGCTGTGCGTTGATATGTCAGCCGGTCAGTAAGCCAGTCAGTCAGTCAGTCAGTCAGTTTCTTCTTTTATATATTTAGACTAGTAGGGCGCGTGCTGTCTTCCTGTCTATAAAAAATCCCTTCAAAATGCCCCATACATTTTCTCTGGAAAAATAAATTCCGCCATTTCGAATTTTTTTCTATTCATCGCGTAGACCTTCGGATCCTGATCACTTCTTGTCAGAAACCATTCTTCCATCTCTTATACTTTCCGAGATATCGACGAAATTCGTTTGGCGGCCATTTTGAATCCGCCATTTTGAAAAAAATTTCATCTCACTGCCAATTGGAAGACGGTTCAACTGAGTTATTGAATGAGCGACAATCCACATGTTTCTATGTAGATAAACCATACGGCTAGGTGCGAAGTTTAATCAGGTTGACAAATACACTCACTATAATTCATAGACATTAGACCAGTTCGCCTTGAGCCTCGGACATTGGCAAATTATTATAATAATTACAATAATACTTCATAACAAGTTCCATGTCCTTTTTAAAGAGTAACGTTTATTAATATTTGAAATAAGGCATGTTTTCGCTGCATTTACGTTAGATCGCTGATTGCTTGATACGGTTTGAGGTCATGTTATCGTACGATTTCAAGGCATCCCAGGTTTTAAGAGGATATATTGAATTGTTTTTAACCGACTTCAAAAAAAGGAGGAGGTTCTTTATTCGACGCGTATGTTTTTTTTGTCTTTCTTACTCTTATGAATACGTTGGGAGGTGCGAAATGCAGCGTTGCGGAAGAATTTAACAAAAAAACGACGTTTTACATAATTTCAAAAAACTAAGCCTGTTATCAAACATCCATTTACCAAACAAAAACATACAATAAAGAAATACATCATATGCTGTGAAATTTTTAACTGTCAAACTATCACGGTTAATGGCGGTTCCCAATATTCGATCTATCCACGGTTTGCCTTACTAGAGATAGAAATTTGACGTAACTTTTATGGACCTCATGTCAAATTTCTATCTCTAGTAAGGCGAACCACGGATAGATCGAATATTGGGAACCGCCATAAGAGATACGGTCTGGTGACAGACGGACGGACGGACACTGACGGACAGACAGCGGAGTCTTAGTGATAAGGTCTCGTTTTACCCTTTGTCACTAGATTGTATCTATCTATAGAACCGTGATAGTTAGACACTTGTCAGTTGTCACTGATGATGTATTTCTGTTGCCATTTTAACATCAAATAGTAAAAAATTTAATAAAATAGATATTTACGGTTCCCATAGAACGAAAGTGAATTTTTTGTTTGTTTTTGCTCGATATTGATAACGGTTACAGGTAAACGCTTTAAATATTCACAGAATATTTAATTTTATTTATTTTATTTATTTATTTATTTTATATCATATTAGAACGGCAGTGCCACTAACACTAACATGATGAATGGATGATGAAATTATTATATTTACAATCAAACAATTATATTTAAAAAAATATACAAAAAAAAAACTATTGAAAAGAAAGAAAAAAATAAAAAATAAAAATAAAAATAACATTGTTATTCAATTTTTTCTGCATACCTCAAAAATTCCATGACAAGGGATGTCCACTTGTCATGGAATAGATCGCATTGTGGGTTATCATTCAAGAGCGTGTTGAATGATACCACTTACCAGTGATATTTATATGCCCTTTAAAACTAAATAGTTAAATTAAAATAAAAAAAGGCGTGTGGCACTCGGGGACTGCCGCGGTAAAGCTATTGCATAGAATTATTTTTAGTTTTGCCATCAATCGAAAAGTAGAACTTTTGGTACCAGGCTACCATGAAAGCAGAGAGCGCAACTACACTAACTTTTGAGTTTTTAGTTTGCCATCTATCGAAAAATAGCAGAACTTTTTAATGACTTTTAAATTTCACGTGCGTGATCACGTGCGTGATATTTCAAAAAGTCATTATCCTAGTACCAAAAGCTCTACTTTAGGAGTGCCAGGTTATTTTCGTTACGGGATTTCTGGATTCGGTCTGCACCGTCAAAGCCCACGATAGAAGCTATGCAATAGCTTAAAAATATTAAAGGAGGCTCCCATCAGACCAATGTGATTTTTACTAGTTTTGAATTTTGTGGAATTTGATTAGAATTGGTCTTGACAATACGGAACCCTCAGTGAGTGAGCCCGACTCGCACTTGGCCATTTTTTTTAATACTTTAGTCAACTTTAGTGTTGAAGGCAGGAATGTTTTTTAATTATTTATACCTATAAATCTTATACCTCAAATAATCTTATCGCCAAGTTTACTTTACTGACCGGTTTGAACAAGAAACAAAAAAAAAAGAAAACAAAAATAAACTTTATAATCATAATAAATCTTCGACCTTCTATAGTCCAAAGTATAAAAAGTTAAGAACCGAAAAAAAAAATTGCAATTAATACATTAAATAATAATGGTTATTTTAACTTGTTATAATGTAAACTCACCGGCATATTTAGCGGAACATAAAAAAAATGTCCATAATTAAAAAAATATGGTTTTATTTTAAAATCTACTTACTACACTTCTTTTGTTATTTAAAGTTTCATTTGTTTTTACTTAAAATGAGATCACATTAAGAACAGATTTTGCGAGTAAAGGCTATTTGTGAAAAATGGTACATTTTTGAACTTTTCATGTAACCTGGAAAAGTGAAATTTAATATTAAAATTACAATTAATTAAATTAGAAAAATGGTGATTAATATCGCGTATTTCTTCTACGTGCTCTTATTAAAGTTTCTACCCGTCTAGGCATACTGAGATTGATGTTATCGATGGTCTCCTGGGATAGTCTCCGCCATTCCTCAACTACGGCGATTCGCAGTTCTCCCACGTTGGCAGGAGCTGGAATTCTGGACCTAACTTTTCTTTTCAGCAAGTCCCAAACGTGCTCTATTGGGTTCATATCCGGTGATCTCGCCGGCCACTCCATAACAGTGATATTCATATCATTAAGATAAGCTTGAGTTACCCGAGCGGTATGCGGCAGAGCATTATCCTGCATAAAAACAAAATCGTCACCGATATATGGGGCAAACGGTACGGCATTTTCTTTTAAAACTTCTCTGATATAGCGGTCTGCAGTCAGACTCCCTCTGTCAATCACTACCAAGTCTGTGCGAGCTCCTAAACAAATTCCCGCCCAAACCATTATTGATCCACCACCGTATGCAACTGTAGTTTCAAAATTTGTATGAATGTATCGTTCTCCTTTGCGTCTGTATATTCTTTGCCTGCCGTCAATTTGATTTAAGAGAATTCTGCACTCATCACCAAACAATACCTTACTCCATCGGTCCGCGTTCCAAAGTCGATGTTCCTGAGCAAAAGTTAACCTGTTTCTACGATGATTTACCTCGAGCCTTGGAGCCTTGGCGGGCACAAATGAACCCAAACCAGCTTCTTCGAGCCTTCTTCGTACCGTACGCTCACTTACGGTTACACCCCGCACTGCTTCTAACTCATGTCGGGCTTGGACGGCCGTCAAACGGGGGTACCTACGTACACGAAGCCGAATGAAACGATCATCCCTACTCGAAGTGCGTCTTTTTCTGCCTTGTCCTGCTCTTCTCACATAAGTACCGGTCTCCCTGAACCGTTGGATACTGCGATGGATCGTTGAAACTGGTCGACGAAGATCTCTGGATATCACTCTGTAGGTTTGACCATTTCTTCGCATTTCGAGTGCCCTGGCGATCTCCGTTGGGGCTAAGTCAGGCATAATTCAGTCATCAACTCCAGAAAGATACGCGATTAAAAAAAACTAACAAAAAACAGTATTTCAATGAAATTTTAAATCAAACTCAGAAGGAAGAAATACTCGAAGTTTGCTCCAGATAAGGTGTATTTGAATAAAATTAAAACAATTGCATAAAATGTGATGTTCAGTTGTTTTCTTAATTTGAAAATATTTCTTTTTAAATTAAATAACGTATAAACCAGCCAGCAACTTTATATGATACTGATATCAAACCTTTTTTTATGTTCCGCTAAATATGCCGGCGAGTTTAGTTAACTAGCGTGTACTTCGCTTGGCTGATTCCATGGGAATAACAAAATTTTTTTTGATCTTTTGTCTAGTCATAAACGGAACATCAGTTCAAATTTTCAATTTTCTAGGACCTGCTTCCTGATATGGCCAAGGGAAAAGGAGAATGCCAGAAAATGGGCTAGATTTGCGTCACTCTGCGTCTCAAGCACGTACTCGTATGCATGAAGAATCTTCTTTCAAATTTTAATATTGCATGTATTTATGTTAGTGAAATGTGAAAAGGGGTTCAAAAGTATTATAAAAAAAGTAATTAAACGTTTCGAAACACGTGGAACCGCCATGCCACTTATAAAACTTAGAAAATCGGATTATTACAATTTCCCTGTTATTACTCGTATCTTACTAATCTTTTTTTTACATAATATTGAGAATATTTCTAATGTTTTACCGATGATTTGGTTAAGAAGCAAGGTATAGCGCAATTTTCATACACGAATCGGCATTTTCCTTTGTGTAATTATTAAATTCGTAAAAATATAACTGGGGATAAAATTACATGTTATATCAAACGGGGATAAACTTTTCCTTTTCCGTTTTGCCGTGCATAAATAGCCATTTTCTTGCGTCTGATAATTAATTAAGTCATGTCTGACTGACTGACTGAAGTAAATTTTTCATGACTGACGGAATCCAATTGCCCCGTTTGTTACAAGAATAGCTTCATTCAGGCTGCCTTACAACATTTATATTGACATTTGACTTCAAAATAAAATACAATCGGTGTATTACTAACTCAATTAACATAAACAAGTATTGTGTGCTACATTATGCACCTGATTTTGGGTTACCCTTTAATAGTGGGTACTATTAGAAAAATAAAACCGGCCAAGTGCGAGTCGGACTCGCGCACCGAGGGTTCCATACCATAAAAGAAGTTAAACATTAAAAGAATCACTTTGGTTCATGAATTTACGAGTATAATTTACATGTAGGTACTTTTGTTGGCAAACCGCAAGCATAACTTTGTTTTTGCCGGTTTATTGTTATTATCTAAAAAAGTATAATAATTAGAGAGTTGATTTTATTTTTCCTGTAAAATATACATTAACTCCTATTGATCATAATTATTACAGATTTTTCGATTGGTAAACTTCGGAGAAAAGTGGGGGGGGGGGGGGCGGTATTTTTTTCGACAGTTTGCCCAATAAATCAAAAACTATCAAGCATAAAAATAAATAAAAATCGGTTTTAGAATACACAAGTAACGCCCTTTCATATGATACCCCACTTAATATTGCTATCTCATTTTGAAATTTTGACGACCCGGTTTTCCCCCTTAATAAATAAAAATAAAAACGATCCATTTTTACCATTTTGTTATGGAACCCTAAATATTGGTTAATTGCGAGTCGGGCTCGCGCTCTGAGGGTTCCGTAGTAACAATTTTTAGGAATATTCTTTAACTAAACCGCCAAATTCAAAACTGATCATAAATATTTGATTCTGTTTTTTAGTATTTTTTTGCTATAGCGGCTTTAGAAATACATCATATATGATAATTATTAACTGTCTAACTATCACGGTTCATGAGATATACAACCTGGTGACAGCCGGACGGATGGACAGACAGACAGACAGACAACGGACGGAAGGACGAACAGTATTGTCTTAGTAATAGAGTCGGCTGTTTTACCCTTTGGGTGCTGAACCCTAAAAATATATTAGACTAACTTTAATATAGTAGAGCCTATATAGGCTTGCTAAGCGTACGCCAGAACGCTTAAAAAAATACTCACATGATGGATAGTGATCACACCACTTTGCTCCGTCATTTCACACACACAAAAAAAATCACTTAACAAAACAATAAATATTATCAACTAATATCACAGGTTGAATAAATAATTTTTGAAAGCGGAACTAAATCATGAACACACAACACTAATCGTCGTCCACATCTGTCAACATCAACTGTCCAATGTCCAGTAAGTTCACGACTATATAATCGAAAAGTTTATAAAGGAATAGATTATAATATATTACGAACGCGGACAGTTCGATAAGTATGCGCAAATCTATTGAAAACATTTAGAAAGCCGACACGTCCACGCGCGACGACGGCCCCGCATCGAATGCGCTTTCAGTTGATTTTGAATTTTGATTGTTCGAAATTTGAATAATAATGTATGCGCGCGCGCAATTATAATTGATAACTCTACATTTTATTTGTTTGGCATTAATAAATACTCGTTGAGCGTGAAGCGTTTATAACCATGCTAAATTCTAAATTCCAAATTCGAAAAGCAGGTACGAATACGTAGAGTAGACGTGATATCTCGCTGCACGCGGTGAAATAAAATGCGGAAAAAAGCCTCCAGTGATTGTTTACTAACACCGAACATTTTTAGAGACAGGAATGGTAGGCTTCACACATCTTTGTTCTAAGCTATAGTCAAACTTTATGCACTTGAATCTTTTTGAAATACTAGGCTCTGTTGCCCGCGGCTCCGTCCGAGTGAATTTCGGTTTTTCGCTAATACCGTGGGAACGAAGGAATTTTCCGGAATAAAAAGTAGTCTTTGTTTTAATCAGGATTATAAGTTATCTATGTTTCACAGCCAAATCGGTTCAGTAGTTGCGGCGTGAAATAGTAACAAAGATCCATCCATCCATACTTACAAACTTTCGCGTTTATAATATTCTTAGGTAGGATAGGACTAAACGAGAAACGACACTATTTTTCGGTGACTGTTTTGTTTATTTATAAAGTTACTAGCTGATGCCCGCGACTTCGTCCACGTGGGATAATAACTATTCTATCTTTTAAGTTGGACCAAATGACAGATATTCACGAAGTTTGAACTAAATCGGTTCAGTAGTTTAGGAGTCCATTGAGGACAAACATTGCGACACGAGATTTATATATATTAAGATAAGATTTAGAAGATTTGAAAACCTTATAGGCACTAAGGTCACTTGAAGTTTAAACCTAAGCAAGTATAATAAATACCTAATTATAAACTATACATAATATCAAAAGGTAAAGAGAAGAAAGAGAATAATTAATGGATTACGGTCGAAGTCCAACCAGTGCATAATGGGTGTGTCCACTAGTAATTTAATCGACTGATTTGCGCTGGTTTATCGCGTGCATAATCCTTAAGTGCGATAAATCAGAAGTAGAGTAGCGAATGATTTTAAATTTATATAAATCGAAACTTACTTAATGTAAATGATAAGGAATGTCTCCATACATTGCGTCTCAACAACGGCAGATATCGTACAACACGACTTTATACGTCAATATATCTGAAGTCTGAACTCTCATCAGCAAACCCTTTTAGTTGATACCCATTAATTGTAGGAGTGCATAAAGTATACTCGTAGTCTTACTAGTCCGCCATCTTGGATGTTCCGCCATGTTGGATTTAGAATGACAACTCACAGTAAAGTATCCAAACTTTCAACTCAATTGGTTTAAGATATTATCTGCGCTTCCACCCGAATAAATATATTTTGGAATTAAATAAAAGCTTATATATAAAGCGTTTTCAAACAACCCATGTAATAGGTACTCTATCGTATAATTTGAACGTCATTAAAATAAAATTGACGTCAATAAACGCATTTACCTTGCTCAGGGGTTTCTCATACATTCAATGGGGAAACAATATCGGAAATTCCAAGTATTTCCTCAAACAGTTCCTAGGTAACCAAATTAGAATTGGAATTAGACTTTCCGACATCATTCCCAACAAAAACATAAATGTGAAATGAGAGCCAAGTTCAATATTATGATATATGCCTTGGTTGTTGACTTCAACGACAAAAGAAGTCGTAGGTATATGAAAACTAGCCAAGGCAAACCTTAGGCTTCAATATATTATCCTAATTTATAAGAAGATATGATATTTTACGTTGTTTTCAATAAATTTCGCTCACTAATAAGTCGGACTAGGTTTTGCCGACTTATTAGCGACTAGGTTTTGCCGACTTATTAGCGACTAGGTTTTGCCGGCTTCTAAGTAACTAAGTTTTGCCGACTTATAAGTAGCTAAGTTTTGCCGACTTCCTAGTAACTAGATTTTGCCAATTTTTGGACTAAAAAAGGATAGGAAAAGGAAAGGAAATACATACACATTTCAGAAGTAGGAACGTAACGCTGAAACTATTGCGCCTAGAACACTTGGGTAGACCTGGAATTATGGAAACTAATGTGATCCAACAGAGCACAAAATAACAGCACATAGTGGCGAAGGGAAGCCGAAAACGTTCCTTAAAATTTATTCCCCTTCCAGAGCATTGATTCTACAGGGTTACATAAAAATACAAAATCGTTCTCGGCCTGTATTTGTTAATATTAAAACTAACAACTTTTGTTCTACGATTTTTTGAGAAATACCAAATATTCAATATTTTACAGAGATACTCAACGTGTATCTCTGTAAAATATTCAGAGATACTCTACGTGTACCTACTCTGTAATGTAACATCGGCAAGTGGCATCGGCGCGGCGGCGTACGAACGCGCGGCGCGAAATCGTACAGTGTAATGTCACTTTACCGAAATAACATTTTTAAATAATAATAAATTAATACTGAATTTTGAGTCGTATAACAAAAGTTATTAGTGTTAATATTAACAACTGCAGGCCGAGAGCGGTTTGGTATTTTTTATATAACCCTTAACAGGTCTGCCCGCGAAATTCAAAATTTTCGTGGTTTTTTGCAATTTGTACGCTAATTACACATAATAGGCTTATGACAGTTATTTTGCGAGAATGGCAGTTACTTCTTTACATGTTAATATCAAAATTTTTGCATAAAAATGTCTATCCTAGGAATTAGTCCGAGTAGAGTTTTAAGTGAGCAACTCGCAAATCTCGGATTAATTTCATTAACTCGACACTTTCAAGCAGAGATTTTTATATAAATACGTGAAGATGATCTGAGGATTATCGCAATTTGACTGCCATAAGCCTATTACGTCCAAAATCACCAAAATCCACAAAAAATTTGAATTTCGCGGGCACACCCGTGGTGTGCTCCTTAATGTAAATCAGGTGGCTCTTTGCACAGAGTATAAACATGTGAAAAATTTTAGACAAAAAGGACTCACCTAACAGCATCCCTGCGCAGTGCTGGGGGGCTGCGGAAGGCAGCGCGCGCACATGGAACCGTCACCGCCCGCCCATGCTTCCCTGTGGAGCAGATCATTACAATATTATTATTTATGTTGTCGCCCATGACTAGCGTGCTTTGTTTACGGTTGCGCAGATGGCAGCATTGGGCCAGCAGCGCCACTTACGCGCGCGGCAGCGCCACTTACGCGCGCGGCAGCGCCACTTACGCGCTCGGTGGCGCCACTTTCGCGCGCAGTGGCGCCACTTCCGCTTTTTCACTTGTAGAAAGGGTGGTACGAATGTATAAAAAGGGCGAAACGGGGACAATTAGTCAGTCTTGTTTTAGTAATGGCAGTCTTGATTTAGTAACGCAAGCAGGAACAGTTAATTGATAGTGCAAAGTGAAGAAGGCAATATGGTCTCTCGTAATATTTACTAGCAGACCCGACAGACTTCGTCCTGTCAAAAGTTGTTGTTTAAATTTTCAACTTTTATTCTGATTTATGATTATGATAGAATTTGAACTTTGTAAAGCGGTAATAAAATGCAAATTTGACTCTTTGACGTGAGAACACACCTACATTGCTTAGACAACAGTGAGCGCTTGCAATTTAATATGAACTTTATGCAATAGCAATAAAGCTCAAATTGACTCTAAGTTTTAGTTTGAAAACGTTTGTATACAATAAATATTGTTAAGTGCAACAAAAGTACGCTGTGATTTTATTTTCCCTGTAAAATATACATTAATCCTTATTGATAGTAATTATCTCTACAATTGATAAACTTGTAGAAACTGTTGTTGTGATGCTGTGTAGAAACTGTTAGGGGTGAGTTACTTACTCCTTCAAAACTAGTACAATAATATCTTAGGCTGCATCGTCACTTACCATCAGGTGAGATCACAGTTAGCTTGTAGAATGCACTGCCCATAAATTGTATCAAAACCTTTTGTAACCAAGTTCGCAATAAAGAATTTTTAATTTTGAATTTAATTTAGTTAAAAAAAATAACATCAAGAGAGCTCCTTGCTTTAGTTATGGTAAGTCTGGTATTTATGTAAAAAATTCATACACTGTTAAGAAGTGCCGTATACTAAATTAGAAGCCAGAATGCATGATATGATTGAAAACATTAGTAGGGTAGCAAATATTATCATGTAGCCTTGATACAACAGATTACCTACTTGCTTAGTAATACAACTGATAAATACATTTATCCAAATGTAATCTGTATGTAATACGAACTTGCAATCATTCCTTTCATGATTAAAAAAAAATCTTTTTTAACACACTTGCTCATAAAGTGGCTATAATTTCACCGAAATTAGGCACATAATGACACCTATAATCACAAACTGTGACTTTTTCATTACTATTATTCACTAGTGAGTTAGACAGTTTTTTTAATTTTATCTACTAAATAAAATTATTTTATAAGTGTGTTGAAAAACGTCGTATGATACACGTGAGTATTGATGAATCACCAACTTTACTCACTTGTGCCATAAACTACTATTAAAATGGTGGTTCCAGATATTCTATCCACGGTTTGCCCTACCTGGAGCTTATGTCACATTGATATCTCTAGGAGGGGAAATAGAAGATAGAGAGAATAATGGGAACCACCATAAAAAAATATAGCTGTTATTCACCAAACAAATTATATACATTTATAACACCAGCAATTTACATGCATTTATGCATCAGATTGTCCTTCCTGGACAAAGTGCCGAGTTTCTTGCCAGTTCTTCTCAGTGCAAACTTGCATTCCGAACCTGGTTTCATGGGTGCCTATAATTTAGGCCTATGTGAAAAATAAAGCTTTTAACATTTAGGGTATTTTTATAGGATTTTCTCAAATATACAGTAAAATAATGATGTTAAAGCCATAAACGAAATCATCAACAACAACAACAATGATGTTACAGAAACTTTGGTCTTAGGTCATTGCCATATTATAGATATGAGTCAAAATCTCTTAGTTAGTTTCATTAGATTCACCTTTCACTATATCTACTATTTCTGGGTGGTCATAAAAGAAAATAACCACTCAGAAGGATCTCTTTGTCACCTAAATTATCAGAGTCGGGGTGCCCTCAAATCCCGAACTCGCTTCGTTTGTTCGTATTCTAAGTAATTTATGACAATAGACTTTAGCAAACGGGTATAATTCCCTCAGCCTTGTGATACCTTGAAGTTGACTCTTTAGTGTTCACTCTTTTTTTAGCCCTCTTAAAAGCTCAGCTTCGAAGAAAAACGACTCGATTCAAAGCCTCACCCCAAACATTTCCTCAACACCTAAACCTCATCATTCAAAGAGTAACTTAATGATTTATGAATGAGTAAGTTCGCAACACATTCAAAGAAACCTGTTACTATTTACCGTTGTATTATACCGCAACGTTTTGAGAGCACAAGTTAAGTGTAAACATTGCCCCGAAAAACGCGACGCGACTCATGACCGTCCAGTATTACACGTAAAACGTGAAAAACAAAATACCAGACGATACTTCGTAAATTGTACGATGAGGCAACAATTGGACTAGACGTACAAGTTAAACAAGAATGAAATAATTGCTCGGTTCCGTGTAAATGATCAAGAAAAGTAGGCCGTTAAGGAGCACACCACGGCTGTGCCCGCGAAATTCAAATTTTTCGTGGTTTTTCGCGATTTTTAAGCTAATAAGATATAATAGGCTTATGGCCGTCAAATTGCGATAATCCCAATATCTTCTTCACGTGTTTATATAAAAATCTCTGCTCGAAAGTGTCGAGTTAAAGAAATTAGTCCAAGATTTGCGAGTTACTTACATAAAACTCGATACTCGGATTAATTTCCTAGGATACACATTTTTATGCAAAGATTTTGATATAATCATGTAAAGATGGTACTGCCATCCTCGCAAATTGATTGCCATAAGCCTATCATGTCTAATTAGCGTACAAATTGCAAAAAACCACGAAAATTTTGAATTTCGCGGGCAGACCCGTTGAGTTCACGTTAAAGCAACGACGTCGCAACCTATAATATTTTAAAATTTTCATCAAACTATTTTACTTCAGTGGATATATTAAGTTATTGTTAAATTACTCACCAATAAGAGGTTCAAAGGCGTTCTTTTCTGATAGAATTGAGATTATTTATTGTGAAATTTTAAGAGAAAATAAAGAAATCGTGATTCGTGAGTCGTGACGTACGGATACGATCACAGATTACTCTATATCACTGGCGTTGATACGATACATAGACATAAAACACTATAGGGATTAGGGACAAAGAGTATATAATCACTACGTTTTATATAGGGATAGATACGATAGATCATAAACACAGACACATATCCACAGAACATTATTACTCCTACATATCCCTATAGTTTTATGACTATGCACAGATTGATCCAAAGAGTATAATATTGATTGATCATTGAAATTTTGAAATGCAGAGCTAAGGTGCCGTGCATTGATTAAACATATAAAGGATCAGCACTTGTGACGTCACGTATGTATTTTTAGACTCAGCCCCGATGCTGGATTTTTAATTTGTCAAAACTGTAAAATGGCGCTAATGTAAGCAACCGACAATGCAACCTACAGCGGTTTATGCTGTCAGCGGTACCGAAATGTACGACGCGCAACGCCATAATTGAGAAATTTTTGGCTTCAACATACGTCACATCTTTCTTGTCCTCTTAGCATAGCGTATTTTTTTTTTTATTAAAGATAGGCTTGCGCTTGACTACAATCATATCTGATGGGCAGAAATGAGGTCTAGGATGGAGCGCGCTTGCCTAGAAAATGCCTATTCACTCTTCTCTTGAAGGCACCCAGGTTGTACTTGGCTGGGAACACAGAAGCTGGAAGGGTGTTCCACACCTTAGCGGTACGTATCAGAAACGTGGAAGAAAATCGTTTCGTTCGAATTCGTATTTCGTCATTGAAGATAAAATTCATCATTGGTTGATGTATAATAATCTATGTATATCATGTATTTGCTCTGTGGCTAGCACTGCCATAGCACTGCTGTCCAAAGACAACAGCTTGAAGGAAGCAAACCACTCAATGACGAAATACGCTACGCTAAGAGGACAGGAAAGATGTGACGCACTTGAAGCCAAAAATTTCTCAGGGGCCAGGGCGTCGCGCGTCCTACATTTCGGTACCGCTGACAACACACACCGCTATCACATGGTCACTAACAGTAACATTAGCGCCATTTTTCCATTTTGATGAAATGAGGCTTCAGGGCAGGGCGGAGCCTAAAAAGACATGCGTGACGTCACTAAGAGCTGATTCTTTATTTTTTTTTATCAATAAGCAAACCAAAAGCAAATGATTGACAGCTTTATTTTGTCTTTGTCTAAGACCAAGAATAGGTACTATTCTTTATCTTTCTACTGGTCTTTGTCTTTTTTTTCACATTCTTGATTTCTACTTTTAGTTATAATCTGTGGTTACATTAAAAACACAGACCAGGAACCGAAACCCTATAGTGTTTTATGTCTATGATTAAAAAATCCGTAAATAACAAAACGTGTGCTTTTTTCGCAGAAAAAGTTTTCGTAGCCCCGTTTTGTACATTAAAATTTTTAGTGTCAACAAGAACAGTGATAAACACTAGATAAACACAACCAAGCAATGGGTTTAGCGGAGTGTTATCCCGAGGATAAACTGCCGCAATGCTGGTCGGACGACGTCCGCATGAACGCACTTTTCGCCCCTTTCCGGTTGAAGTCCGCTAACCCTGAGTCCTGGGAGATGAAGATGAAGTTCTGGTCGGACATGGTGCGGCAGTGGTGTCGCCACAAGATGGACCCTATAGTGTCTGCAGCGGACGTCCGCTGTGTGTTCCAAAGACGAGGCAGGACCGCAGCGTGTATTGACATAGTCATTGAAGAAATGTACAGGCAAGTCTTTGTTTTTACCCGGCAGTGCTTTGTCTGTCTTAATTCAGAGGAGAACAGCTTCGTGAACGAAAGTTTCAGTTGATCAGGAAGTTAACTTGGAGGTTTACAAATGGGTATCGTTTTGTGAAGTGTGTTTATCAACAATTGTTATGTAATTGTAACACACTGACGTGCGGACAAAGCAGCAATGTTCTTCGTTGTTGAGACCTCGGTAGTGTCAGACGTCAGTATTAGAAATGATTAGTGCATGAAACAGCTTCGGCTCGTCAGGAAATTAACTTAAAAAGGTACACAAATATACCATACTTACTGATGTTTGTTAATTGTTTATCAATAATGAAATTATTATGTAATACATCTTCAAAGAGAGGGAGAAGAAGGTGTCAGGCCCGGTTTCCACCAAAGCGGAGCTGTGCTTGAGTAACCAATCAGATTTCGTTATTTCCACATCTCCGAAACTGAGGGGAGAGATGTCGAAATGACTGAAATTTGGTGGAAACTGGGCCTAACATAAACTAAACAGGGTTCTGATAGAAATAAATAATGACCTTGATGAATAGAAGTCTGTATTAGAAAATATTTTGTGTACCAAAGAGTTTTAAAAGGTCTTTGGTTTAATTGGTATAGTGTGACCTTGATACCTATACCATGCCTTAGTATGCATGCGGCGAGATGAGGTGAAAGTCTGCTGTTAATGGACTGTCTATGTAAAACATACATGAAATAAATATACAAAAATGGGTTGTATATTTATAGTGATATCAAGACCATCATTTTTAAAGTGGTTGACTATTTTACAAAGAGAAAAGAAGACAAAGCATCAATATAAAAGTCATACAAATATTGCCAATTGGGGGTAATTCTTGTTGAATTCTTGGAAATGTCATTTAATTTGCTAGACTTTACTGGGAGAGGTGGACTTTACAAGTGACCTATAGACTTAAAACCATCTACACTATCCGGCTGTTTTCCCCCAATCCACGATTAGCTAACTTATTTTGTTGATGATGCGGCTATGCCCTTACTCTGCTCGCAGTATCATTTTTACCATTTACAATGTATTGTGCTTGCCGCTTCCTAGAATTCTCCTCCAAGTCCAGTTGCCGCCAGGAAGAGCAGCATTTCCTTTGCAGGAGCATATTTGACCTCTTCTGGGCAGAGAATGTGCCATCCCATGAGTCGGCTTATGTGTCAGGGCTAGGCAACTGGGCAGTATGTTTTTTTACACTATACAAGTTAGTACTTGGCTGAGATCTTACCTGATGGTAAGTGATGATGTAGGCGAAGATGTTATCGTACTAACTTGGTAGGGGTATGTAAATTCACCCTTAATGGTTTCTTCACAGCATTGTGATGATTGCATTACGGGAACTCGCTAAATCACTTGGCATACCAAATACTAGCATACCACCCTACTATCATCTTTGCTAGTATGGGTAGTATGGGTAGTGACTAACCATGGCCGAAGCCTCCCACTGTAACAGACCTGAGCCAAGAAATTATAAAATTCCAAAGTGGCCCATGGTGGGAATTAAGCCCACGACAGGCCAGTTCCCCTTATCACGTAATTGAGAAAATGCAGGTCTCGACGAGATAATTTCAGATGGTCGCCACGCGCTGAACACTTTGATCGCGTTAGTTCGGGTATGGTCTATTTCACCCGCTGCGTCTCATAACGAGGTAGCCCTAGTACGTTGAATGTGATAAAGCTACGCGATAGAAAGAGAACTTCTTTTTGGAGGTGTGGCCAGGCGCTACTGTGAACTGAATTGCACTTTTTGTGTCAGTGTGTTAAGGTCTCTATTTTTAAAAATCATCTAGCCTACTACTATTAAGTATTCCGTACACAAGACTTCCCACTCTAACCCGAGTGGGGAGGTCGACACAGCTCCTCAAAGCAGGAGTTTCCTTCTCTTCATTGCAGAGTCTGCAAAAGCATTCGTGATACAAGCAATACATAAACTTCATCTCATCATTACAGGAGCGGAGAACTGTCACCGATCACAAAGTACCAACAAATCCTTCACAACGGCCCGGAAGGCTGGGTGAGGTGGGGCGCGCGCCTCGCGTTCCGCCCCGCGGCCTTCGCGCTGACGGCCGTGGCTGCCCTGCTGCCGGCCAGGCAGGCTACCGACTCCAACGGGCTTCCCAAAGCCAGTATTGACTCCACCCAGAGATTCGTTCTTGAAAGCGCGGTTAAAGTAAGTTGTTTGCACTTTTAATGGATAATATTATTTCACCTCTGATGGAATAAATAATTTTTGATAATAAACTAGCTGTTGACACTTCGATTCGGGACTGTTATTTAAATGAAAGGCAAACTGATGTTTACACTTGTATTACATATTATAAGGGTTGATACAAAGAAGAGAAATTGTAGTACAGCGCGCGTTATGCTATCGATGCCGTTCATTGGTTGCCGCCGGCCGGAGCCCGCCCGATGCTGCGCGAGCGCTGATGACGTCGACCAGACACTAGCTGACCTGGCAAACGTTGTTTTTCCCATAGGGATATAAAAACATAGAAAAATTGAGATTTAAGCTATCCTATCTTTTAAGTAAGATCAAACTGCACACTGTGCAAATTCGATTAAAATTTACTTAACTAAGTAGTTTAGGAGTGAATCGCGGACAAACAAAATGACGCGTAATTTATATATATATTAGATATTATTAAAATATAGGAAAACTAGCTGACTCAACAAATATTATAAATCGCTGTTTCACGCATCTTCGCCCGCATGAATTTCAGGGTTCTAGATACCCTGTTATGATGAGTCAGGCTTAAAAGATAGACATTATGGTGTTGCCGTCTTTTTTAGAACTTTTAATGGAGAACAATTCTATCAAACATTATTTTTGTGTAACCTTAACCATTTAAGCAATCAACAAAAGATCTGCAAAAGGAACATTTTTTCCCGATTTTCCAACATTTTTCATTGATTCTCCGCCTCTGGTGGTCATGATCAGAATCGTTTTACCATAGAGCAGTCGTTTTACCATAGAGCAGTCGTTTTACCATAGAGTGTGTTTTTTAAATTTTTAATTTTTTTAATATTGCTTTAGGATCAAGCCACAGAGTTCCTAAACAAGTTCCCGCCAGGTGAAGATCGGATAGGCACCATCGAGGAGCTGATGAGGACGAGCGGTTACAACAACCGGGAAGTATTGGAGATATACCTCGGCTACCTGGTCTCCCAGGGCATGGCCGTCAAACAGGGGGACGTTGTGAAACTGGGTGAGTGTGGAAAGAAGCTCAATTTTGTTGTGTTTTTAGCTTGTATCATAGCCACAAAAATACCACATGATCACATTACCACACAACACAAACCACATTGCACTAACAAGCTACACACACACACACACACACACATGTATACGCACACACACACTCACACACTCACACACACTAACCCATCCCATACCACGAAATACAATAATAATACGTAACGGCATGGAAGGTTAACTCCACAAGATGATTTAAAGAAATAACTGATACAAAAAAGTTCAGGTGTTCCCAATAGCGCCTGGCACCGCTAAGCGCCTAAAGTTGTGCTCTTTCTTTAGCAGTACTAGGGCTGCCTCGTAATCGGGCGCACGCAACGCGTGAAATAGACCGTACAACAACTAACGCACTAAATGTGCATGTGTACACAATGGCAATGGCCTGCAGTGGGCCAGCATACGCCATTGTGTAGAGGCTAATTTAACATTAACACACGCACGCAGGCACGCACAGCACTTAGCACATTGGAAAAACCGACTAAAGCTTGTAGCTGTTATAGGTTGTTCAATACACGAAAACGCGCCTCTTAAAGTATTTATTATCATTGTCATTTGCAGCTGAACCAAACAAAAAGGTGGCACCAGTGACAGAACTAGACGAGGCGCTGGTGAAACTGATGTCGACCGAGACGCGACTGTCGGGCGACACGGCGCGACTGTCGCGCGAGGTCGCGGCGGCCGATGTGGAAGTGAGGGCGGCGCTGAAGTTAGGCAACAAACTAGTCGTGAGTATTAGCTGAGACACTGATGTCGACCGAGACGCGACTGTCGGGCGACATGGCGCGACTGTCGCGCGAGGTCGCGGCGGCCGATGTGGAAGTGAGGGCGGCGCTGAAGTTAGGCAACAAACTAGTCGTGCGTATTAGCTGAGACACTGATGTCGACCGAGACGCGACTGTCGGGCGACATGGCGCGACTGTCGCGCGAGGTCGCGGCGGCCGATGTGGAAGTGAGGGCGGCGCTGAAGTTAGGCAACAAACTAGTTGTGAGTATTAGCTGAGACACTGATGTCGACCGAGACGCGACTGTCGGGCGACATGGCGCGACTGTCGCGCGAGGTCGCGGCGGCCGATGTGGAAGTGAGGGCGGCGCTGAAGTTAGGCAACAAACTAGTCGTGAGTATTAGCTGAGACACTGATGTCGACCGAGACGCGACTGTCGGGCGACATGGCGCGACTGTCGCGCAAGGTCGCGGCGGCCGATGTGGAAGTGAGGGCGGCGCTGAAGTTAGGCAACAAACTAGTTGTGAGTATTAGCTGAGACACTGATGTCGACCGAGACGCGACTGTCGGGCGACATGGCGCGACTGTCGCGCGAGGTCGCGGCGGCCGATGTGGAAGTGAGGGCGGCGCTGAAGTTAGGCAACAAACTAGTTGTGAGTATTAGCTGAGACACTGATGTCGACCGAGACGCGACTGTCGGGCGACATGGGGCGACTGTCGCTTTACCGTTTTTAGTCTTATTTAAAAAGTGAGAAACGAAAATTTTAAAATGATATTAGATAATTGAGTGGGGAATCATATGAAAGGGCGTTACAAGTGTATTCTAATTCTAATGTGTATTCTTATGTAATGATTTAAATTCTGATAGTTTTTCATTTCAACAAAACATAACAAAAAAAGAGCAAACGTATTTAGGACAAAAGATTGTACTAGAGGACCAATGATGCCATCCATAGTAGAACTGATCCTAACTTTTTTTACAGGCAAAGAACCACCTCCGCAAGAAGCACAAAGCGCAGCAGAGGCTGGACCGCTGCGAGGCGGCGCTGGAGAACGTCCGCGAGCTGATCCTGCAGGCCAAGAACACTGACTTCAACTCTGCAGTCGTTGACACCTACAGGTTCATTCATTCATTCATTCATTCATTCATTGTCCCATGTAGTCACTGACCTCTATTATACTAACAAGCTGGACTACTTACTATAATTAAGGCTAAAAATCGTTACCAATATAAATACCAAAAACACCTTATTTTTGAGTTAATATCAATGTGTTTCCGCTTTACCTTTAACCAATGCTGCCCTGCCTTGTGAAGGAAGAAATGTCTTGAGAAGTAAAGTGCCTTAAGAAGTAAAATTAGTTTATTTTTTCAGAACAAGCGCTCAAGCCATGAAGCACACCATGAAGGATGGCGGCTTGGAGGAGGACGCCGTTCATAACACCATGGATAATCTTAAAGAGGTTGGTTATTATACTTTACTAAGTATAATAATTGTGCGTTTATTTTTTTAGGGTTCCATACCAATTTGGTAAAAATGGAACCCTTATGGTGAGACTTTCTACAACCGTCCATCCGTCCGTCTGTCACACTCGATTATTTCAGTAACTATCGAAGCCAATGTGTCGAAGCTATCGACTTGAAATTTAGAATAGTTTTAGGGAATAGTGACCGCCATTGCAAACATAAAACATTGAAAATTGTTTTTATTTTTATTTAAAAAGGGGGCAAAAACCGGGGCTTCGAATTTTCAAAATGAAATAACAATATTGAGTAGGGTATCATATGAAAGGGCGTTACTTGTGTATTCTAATACCGATTTTTATTTATTTTTATGTCTGATAGTTTTTGATTTATTGGGCAAACTGTCGAAAAAAATACCGTTCCCCCCCCTTATCTCCGAAGTTTAGCAATCGAAAAATCTGAAATAATTATTATGATAAATAGAAGTTAAGGTAAATATATTTTACAGAAAAAATAAAATCAACTCTAACTGTTATTCCTTTTTTTGATAATGACAATAAACCGCCAAAAACAAAGTTAGGTTTGCGGTTCGCTAACAAAAGTACCTATATGTAAATTCATGAACAAAAGAGATTCCTTTAATGTTTTACTTCTTGTATGGAACCCTCGGTGCGCGAGTCCGACTTGCACTTGGCCGGTTTTTATACATGAAACAGATATGAAAAAGTAGTTTCTCTCTGGTCCCTCGCTATTGCTATTTCTTTCTCAATAAACGAATACGACAGAGGAGTAGTTAAACTGGTATACAGAGCATACACTGAATTTAGTTGCACATGGTACTAGGAGCCGAGAACATGTCAAGAGTTAATGCTGCACATACGTCACTGATCTCAATTCTATGGATCTGACATCACTGATCTCAATTATATGGATCTGACATCACTGATCTCAATTCTATGGATCTGACATCACTGATCTCAATTTTATGGATCTGACACCCATATTCTTAATCGTTTCCTTCAACATCCCTCCTCTCAAACTCAAGCGAGGAAGCCT
Organism: Coenonympha glycerion; assembly: GCA_963855885.1. NCBI lineage: Eukaryota > Metazoa > Arthropoda > Insecta > Lepidoptera > Nymphalidae > Coenonympha > Coenonympha glycerion. Next base: position 2,538,394 of record OY979651.1, read on the forward strand.
CAAAACTCCCTCCCTTCCTATCAAATCAATCCATCCCTAGCCTTAAAATCATTTTGTCCTCCACTCAACTAAGGTAAACTCTGTCAAAAGTCAAGTCGTAACGACGACGTGACGCCACGTCATTGTTTTGAGGAAATTTTATTGTTGTGATGTTGGCCACTACAAATTAATGTCACATGACTGTCAACGTAAAAATGAGACATTTTTCGCAATTTTGGCGCTGATTGTTGCGTAACCAGCAGTGCTATTCTACAAAATATCCATCTCTGAAACAGCTGCCAGACAGCTGCCAAGCCGAAGATGGCATGCAAAATTGTACTCTATTACAACTGACAAATTCATAGATGCACAGATGTACGCTCGTCGCTGCTTTAATTACTTTTGCAGAGTAGCACGGCTGGTGGGAGCATCCATTAAACTAAAATAAAATGACATTCAAAACGACGGTCCCTACCACTGATAAGAAAAGTCAGGATATGGGCGTCCGAACGATTTACATAAACCTTTTTCGTAGAAGCAAACAGTAGCGCACTCTGTCAAAATTCGATAGGTGGCTGCTGAGCGAACTACAGCGTGGCTTTACTGTTGCATTTTTGGCACCGATAAACTGACGACATATTTAGCGCCGTCCGCCCTGTCCATGGTATATATCTATTGTCTCTACCAACAAATGTCAATTACTGTGGACCTTTGAGGAAGACGCAACAAGTCGGCACACATAATGAACTGACAGTTGTATAGAATGTTTAATCCATAGAATAGAGATCAGTGTACTAATATTGTGACCAATGTTGTTACTCGTAAACATAGTAGGTACTATCTCATAATTCCTATAAACTAGGTGATGGACAGCTACAACGAAGTGGAGAAGGCCCTCGGAGGAACTCTGGAAGACCTGGACACTGCAGAGTTGGAACACGAGCTCAACGAGCTTCTGGCAGGCTCCGGTGGCACTGGAGGTACTCCGGGAAAGGAAGAGAGGAGAAGTGAAGGTGAGACACTACATCTTTTGTTTTTCATCCTCAACAAGTTAGTACTAGACTACCATTCAAGTACTAACTTGCCACCAGATGGGTGGTAACTAGCCGCCAGACCAGACCTGAGCCAATTTAGAAATTATAAAATTCCAAAGTGACCCGTGGCGGGAAGAACCCGCAACCTCCCACTTAAATCCGACTGCGCCATGGAGGTCATCAAAAACCTCGGATGGACGAAGAAAGGTGTGGAACACCCTTCCAGGCTCCGTGTTTCCAGCCAAGTACAATCTGGGTGCTTTCAAGAGAAGAGTGAATAGACATTTTCTAGGCAAGCGCGCTCCAACCTAGACCTCATCATTGCTTTCCATCAGGCATGATTGTCGTCAAGCGCAAGCCTTTTAACAATAAAAAAAATGTTACTCTTTAAAGAAACTAGTAAATTGTCCCCACCATTTTCATGAATAATTCTTATTTGTTACAGCCCCAAAACTCCCATCACCACCAGGGGAAACGCCGAGGAAACCGAGAAGGTCTGAAAGAGACTTCGTGTTTGACGGTGAAGAACAGATGCTAGCAGATCTCAACAGATTGGGGCTCGACGAGGCCGGCGCGAAGAAGGTCGCTATAGCGGAGGGCGGAGACGGTAACTCTTTCAATTAATTACCCTCTGGTACACGGTTATCTATATATATAAGACATTGAGGATCTCCAAAATAAAACACAAATTGTTTCTCTGAAATAACAAAGTTTTGTTTTATTTAACAAGTCTACAATTATCAAGTTATTATCAAGTTACGACAATTACACTTCTATCTCACCTGAAATAACAAAGAAACGACATTTAAAGTTCACTATATCTCGAGTCCTCAATCACATTCTTTCTATTAGTTTTTATAACAATAAAATGCACAAAACAATCCGCGCGTCCCACGCCATTTTAAATCATAGACACAGATCAATATCATAGCTACATACAGCTGATACGCGAAGCGCGGCAAATTCAAACGAATGAAATGTCACTCATTTCATTACATCTCCCCCCCTAAGAGCGAAAATTCTAAGCAATATATCTGTAAAATGTACTTATAAGTCATCTTCATATTCATTATCATCTCCTTCATCTTCTTCAGCCTCTGTTATGACAGGTTGCAATTTTGTTATATGAAATAATGTTGATTCTGTTTTTCTGTTGCCTGTATCAATCCTATAAATGGAATTCGATATTTTCTCTATTATCTTGAAAGGGCCTATTTTTAATTCGTCTAATTTCTTTCTATTCAGTCTATTTCCATTTTCTACATATACACTGTCTCCTACATTAAATTCTTGCATTTTTCTATTTCTATCAAATATTTTCTTGTTGTACTCATGAGATTTTATTGTATTCTCTAATGCCAATCTTCTATCAGCAATCCACTTGTCTTCCTTTTCCATCGTTTTGAATTCATTTGGTAGAATACTGACATTTGTACCATCCAGTAAATATTTTGGTGCAAAACCTGTAACGGAGTGTTCTGTTTCATTATATTTTTGTATACATTCTCTTGCCAGTGTTGTCCATGTTCTCTTATTATTTTTCTCATTCATTTTACACCTTATTTTATTTACTATTGTTTGGTTTAATCTTTCATTCAAGCCGTTCGAGAATGGTGTATTCACGGCTGTAAAAATTAGTTTAATATTATTTTCCTGCAAAAATTGTTTAAATTCTCTTGAATTTATGCCCGGATATTGATCTGTCAGGATAATTCCAATCTCATCTGTCTCTAGTACTTTCTTTGTTAAATTTATAAAGTCACATGCATTCTGGGTTTTCGAAGTCGCAATAAATGCATATCTTGTGTAGTGATCTACTAAAAGGTGTAGATATTTCTTTGTAGACCTAGATCCTCCAAATCCACCAATAGTATCCATTGACATTATTTCAAATGGTTTGGTAGCTGGTCCCAGTTGCGACATTAATCCAATTTTTTTTTGACATCTTGATTTATTTTTTATACATATTTCACATGTTTTACAAATATTTATGATATTTTTTGTTAGGTTTATAGCCGTATATATTGAACTTATTTTTTTCTGCAGTTGTCTGATCCCAATATGGCATAAATCTTCATGCACCTTTTTTATAAGTTTTTTACTAAATTCTTCTGAGAGGATAATCTTTTCCTGTTTCTTTATTTTTTTATAATAGATATTATTTTTTAGTATTAAATTTTGTTTCTTTTCTCTTATTGTTTCATTTTTCTCTTGGTCTCTAACTATATCTTTTATTTGTATTAAATTAACTATTCTCAATGTTTCCTCTCTGTTATCTTCTGGTTCTAATACAGGGTTTCAGCTCAAACAGTCTGCTTCTACATTTTCTTTACCAGGTATATATTTTACGGTAAAGTCATACTGAGATAGGTAGTATGTGAGATCACCCAATTCTTCATCTGTCCTGCATTTAATGTTCATGTTCTCTAGAGGTTTGTGATCTGAGTAAATGGTGAATTGTTTTCCGATGAGCCAGTGCTGCCAATATTTAACAGCTTCTTTCATAGCAAGACATTCTAAATATATAGCCTTTTTCCGTTTTTGATGTTCATTCAATTTTTTTGAGAAATATGCCACCGGTTTGTCTTTACCATCTAGTTGTGTCTGTTTTAATATTGCTCCAATGCCCTCCAAAGATGCATCGGTAAAGATTTTGATTGGTAAGTCTTTGTCGAATATTTCCAAGACCGGTTGCGAACATAAATATCTTTTTATCAGATTGAATGCTTCTTCACATTTCTCTGACCATACAAATTTCTCGTTTTTTCGTAATAAATTGTGTAATGGATCTAAGATAATTGCACTTCTTGGTATATAGTCATGGTAGAAGTTTATTTTTCCCAAAAATTGTCTGATGTTCTTTTGCGTCTTAGGAGTTGGAAAGTTCCTTATTGAAATCAAATTGTCTTTTAGTGGTCTTACTGAATTGTTCTGAATTATATGGCCGAGGTATTTTACCGAGTCTGAAGCAAAGGTACATTTCTTAAACTTCAGTCTAAAGCCTTCTTTAATTATTGCCTCTAATACATTTCTAATGTGCCTTATATGTTCTTCAAAGGTAGACGAGTATATCAAAATATCATCGATATAGTTAACAGAGTATCCTGTGAGATTGTGTTTTCTTAGAATATTGCTTAAGATTCTCTGGAAAATTGCTGGTGATGTTTTCAAGCCAAAAGGGAGGCAGGTCCACTGGAAGTGGCCATCTTGTGTGACAAATCCTGTTTTACTTCTGTCTTCCACCCGTAATGGTATTGCCCAAAATGCTGAGTTTATATCTAGTGTAGTAAAATACTTGCAATTTCTAGTTTTAATAATTAGATCATCTATCAAAGGAAATGGTTGAGCTTGTGGTATAACTATTTTGTTTAACTCTCTGAAATCTACACATAAACGGGATTTTCTATTTTCACCTTTTTTAAACGCCAATGTCACTGGAGCAGCGAAAGGACTGTATGATTCTTCTATTAAATTGTTCTTTAGTAACATCGATATTTGCTCTTCAATTTCTAATCTATCTTGTATTGTACATCTGTATGGTCTTTTACTACAATATTTATTTACTTGTAAATCTATGCGAGCTTCATAATCTTTAACTGAACCTATATCATACTTGTCCTTAGCAAATATTGTTTTATATTCCTTTATAATTTTCTCTATCTCAATTTTCTTTTGATTATCTAAATGGTCTGTCATACTTATAAATTCCTCTGTTTCTATGTGTTCATTGAAATTTACTGTATATTTTTTTATATTATTATCTTCATTTCTGTTATCTTTAGACATCCTGTCTATTTTATTTGTTATTTTCTTTTGTTCTATCTGCAAGTTCTCATTTTGGGTTAATCTGAATTTCTTTATCATATCTAATCCGATTATGAAATCATCAAAATCTTCATTTTCTACTATGTATACATCCACCTCTTCTTCTAAATCAAATATCTTAATTTTTATTGTTATCAAGCCATCCATCTTCTTCACACCATTAACCGTTTTCATGTATGCTATATTCACATCATCTTTTTTTTCTTTTACTTTTATTAATCTTGAATTTATTATAGAAATCTGTGAGCCTGAATCATAAATACCGCTCACTTCTAGTTTATTTTCTAATAAAAGCTTGATTTTGATTAATGGTGTGCTTACTAGTTTTTTTCTCAGTATTTATGTCTACTTCAATTATGGAGTTATTGTTTACATTTTTAGTTTTAAGAACTTTTTCAGGTTCATTTTTATTTTTCTTGAACCAACATGACTCCTCCGGATGATATCTAATTCCTTTGTCCAAAGACTCACAAGTCTTACATGACTTCTTCTCATAAGTTTTATTTTTATTATAAAATGTACTGCTCTTTATGTTAGTTGAGTTTTTCTTATACATCGTGCCTTCATATTTTCTTATCTTGTTGAACAAGTCAGTAGTGTTGTTGAGTTCATCCCTGTTTAACTTATTTAAGATAAATCCAGGTAAACCAGTTGCAATAAGATCTATCATTGTTTTGGAATCTATAGATTTGTTTATATCTAATAAAAGCCGTTCTTTTTTTATGGCATAATCAATTAACTGTCCTTCTTTATACCTAAATGCGAGAGCATATGTGACTATGTCCCATCCTTGGTGTTTAAAAGTTTCTAAAAACTTGTCTTTCCATTCACTCCATTCAGAATTTATTGTTAGTTTTATGATCATCGAGCTATACCAATCCAAACAAGGTTTATCTAAAAATAACCTCAAAATATCTATTTTTGTCTCATCTTTTGTTATATTAAAGCGCGCACACTCTTTTTCAAAAATTTCTATCCATTGCATCGCATTAGGATTTTTGCTTGTGAATTTTTCAATAATAAATTTTTCTGAGATATGTTTTAAGTTATGTTGACTTTCTTTCTTAGTTGTAGTTTCTATTAATTGTTCCAAGATTTGTTGCAAAGTCTCATTTTTGTCCTTTGCTTGTGTTGTGCTCACTTCATCTAAATATTGATCTAAAAATTGCATATTACCTTCCTCATCTACATATGTCTTCTTTAGATTTTCATCCAACTTTATCCATACTTTTCTACTCTGGTGTCTTTTTTTAATGCTATTTTTTACTTTTGTGAAAGTGTTCGTTTTAACAATATATGTATGATGACTCACCGGCTTCAGTTCCTCGGGTAAAACATAACATTTTCCTTCTTCAGTAGATATTGAGGTTATAGCTAATACATTTGATTTGCCATCATTTGAGGCTATTATTGTAAACTCAAATTGAAGCCGGTCCATCCTCTTTTATTTCACAAAAATGTCGTTTTATAAGACATTGAGGATCTCCAAAATAAAACACAAATTGTTTCTCTGAAATAACAAAGTTTTGTTTTATTTAACAAGTCTACAATTATCAAGTTATTATCAAGTTACGACAATTACACTTCTATCTCACCTGAAATAACAAAGAAACGACATTTAAAGTTCACTATATCTCGAGTCCTCAATCACATTCTTTCTATTAGTTTTTATAACAATAAAATGCACAAAACAATCCGCGCGTCCCACGCCATTTTAAATCATAGACACAGATCAATATCATAGCTACATACAGCTGATACGCGAAGCGCGGCAAATTCAAACGAATGAAATGTCACTCATTTCATTACATATATATAAAAGAATGAGGAATTTTGGTTTGTTCCACGGATTCCTCCTAAACTATAGGTCATAGAGATCTGAAATTTGGTGCCTAGGTAGATATTAGGTCATGAATTCGTACTAAGACGGGGATTCCAGAAATTCAAATTTTAAGGGGTAAAAATCGTACATTTAAGGGATTTTCCCATACAAAAGTGAATTTTTTTCGTTGTTCCAGGAATTCCCGAAAAACTAAAAGTCGTAGAGATCTGAAATTTGGTGCCTAGATAGATATTAGGTCATGAATTCGTACTAAGACGGGGATTCCAGAAATTCAAATCCTAAGGGGTGAAAGTCGTACATTAAAGGGATTTTCCCATACAAAAATGATTTTTTTTCGTTGTTCCAGGAATTCCCGAAAAACTAAAAGTCGTAGAGATCTGAAATTTGGTACCTGGGTTGATATTAGGTCATGAATTCGTACTAAGACGGGGATTTCAGAAATTCAAATTTTAAGGGGTAAAAATCGTACATTTAAGGGATTTTCCCATACAAAAGTGATTTTTTTCGTTGTTTCAGGAATTCCCGAAGAACTAAAAGTAGTTCAGATCTGAAAATTGGTACCTAGGTTTTTATCAGGTAATAAAATCAATTCGTACTCAGGTTTTTCGGGGATTTTTGAAATCCAAATTTTGCCGAAAGTGGCCGCCATTTTGAACTTTTTTGTTACTGGGCCGATTGCTTTGAAAATCGATATTTGAGTATCGCAACAAGCAAAGAGCACAAATGAATTTGTGGGCAAAATTTAGAAAAGTGGCCGCCATTTTGAAATTTTTTCTTACTGGACCGATTGCTTTGAAAATCGATATTTGAGTATCGCAGCAAGCATAGAGAAAGAATTTATGGTCAGAATTAAATAAAGTGGCCGCCATTTGGAACTTTTTTGTTTCTGGGCCGATTGCTTTGAAAATCGATATTTGAGTATCGCAGCAAGCATAGAGAAAGAATTTATGGTCAGAATTAAAAAAAGTGGCTGCCATTTTGAACTTTTTTGTTACTGGGCCGATTGCTCTGAAAATCGATATTTGAGTATCGCAGCAAGCATAGAGAAAGAATTTATGGTCAGAATTAAAAAGAGTGGCTGCCATTTTGAACTTTTTTGTTACTGGGCCGATTGCTCTGAAAATCGATATTTGAGTATCGCAGCAAGCATAGAGAACGAATTTATGGTCAAAATTAAAAAAAATGGCCGCCATTTTGAACTTTTTTGTTACTGGGCCGATTGCTCTATAAATCGATATTTGAGTATCGCAACAAGCATGGAGAAGGAATTTGTGGTCAAAATTAAAAAAAAGTGGCCGCCATTTTGAACTTTTTTGTTACTGGGCCGATTGCTTTGAAAATCGATATTTGAGTATCGCAACAAGCAAAGAGCACAAATGAATTTGTGGGCAAAATTTAGAAAAGTGGCCGCCATTTTGAAATTATTTCTTACTGGACCGATTGCTTTGAAAATCGATATTTGAGTATCGCAGCAAGCATAGAGAAAGAATTTATGGTCAGAATTAAATAAAGTGGCCGCCATTTGGAACTTTTTTGTTTCTGGGCCGATTGCTTTGAAAATCGATATTTGAGTATCGCAGCAAGCATAGAGAAAGAATTTATGGTCAGAATTAAAAAAAGTGGCTGCCATTTTGAACTTTTTTGTTACTGTGCCGATTGCTCTGAAAATCGATATTTGAGTATCGCAACAAGCATGGAGAAGGAATTTGTGGTCAAAGTTTAAAAAAGTGGCCGCCATTTTGAACTTTTTTGTTACTGGGCCGATTGCTTTGAAAATCGATATTTAAGTATCGCAGCAAGAATAGAGAACGAATTTATGGTCAGAATTAAAAAAAGTGGCCGCCATTTATTATGGACAGACGGGCAGACAGCGTAGTCTCAGTAATAGGGTTCCCGCCTTTTTCACTATAGATACGGTACCCTAATTGAATTATATTAAAAGTTTTGTAACGACTTCATATTTTCAAAACCGATAAGTGACTATAGCAGCAAGCACAAAGGAAGAATTTGTCGTCTTTATATTATTAAAATAAATGGCAGTTAAGACAGGAATTTTGGTAATTAAACGCAGAGGTTAAAGGCGAGCGAAGCCGCGGGCGTCCGCTAGTAGACTCTAAAGTCTGAAAGAGATTTCGTGTTTGACGGCGAAGAACAGACGCTGGCGGATCTCAACAGATTGGGGACGCAGGACAGGGCGCAGACAGTAACTCTTTCAATTTATTATCCCCTGGTACTTGTAACTCTAAACTATAGCACTGAATATCTCATCTCTAATATTTAAAAATCTCGTGCCACTCTGCCCAGCTGTTTGATCTTTGTTTTCACTGCCCTATTAATTATCCTTCACTTCCCACTGGACAGCTACTGTGCCAAAGAAAAATAGACCTTAAAACAAGACACGCTTAAGGTGTTGGTTCTTTACAGACACAGAACCTCAATCAAAACCGAAGAAGGAGAAGCCATCCCAGGAGTGGGAGCTGACCAACCGGAGCATAACAGACACTTGGAGCAACAAGCTGGACAGCCTGACTGAGGACTATGGAGAGCTACGACAGGACAACAGGCTGCATCCAGGTAATTTAACATAGCTGTACAAAGAAGAAGGAGAAACCGTCCCAGGAGTAGGAGCTGACCAACCAGAGCATAACGGACACTTGGAGCAACAAGCTGGACAGCCTGACCGAGGACTATGGAGAGCTGCGACAGGACAACAGGCTGCATCCAGGTAATTTAACATAGCTGTACCAAAGGAGAAGGAGGAACCGTCCCAGGAGTAGGAGCTGACCAACCGGAGCATAAAGGACACTTGGAGCAACAAGCTGGACAGCCTGACTGAGGACTATGGAGAGCTACGACAGGACAACAGGCTGCATCCAGGTAATTTAACATAGCTGTACAAAGAAGAAGGAGAAACCGTCCCAGGAGTAGGAGCTGACCAACCAGAGCATAACGGACACTTGGAGCAACAAGCTGGACAGCCTGACCGAGGACTATGGAGAGCTGCGACAGGACAACAGGCTGCATCCAGGTAATTTAACATAGCTGTACCAAAGGAGAAGGAGGAACCGTCCCAGGAGTAGGAGCTGACCAACCGGAGAATAAAGGACACTTGGAGCAACAAGCCTGACAGCCTGACCGAGGACTATGGAGAGCTGCGACAGGACAACAGGCTGCATCCAGGTAATTTAACATAGCTGTACCAAAGGAGAAGGAGGAACCGTCCCAGGAGTAGGAGCTGACCAACCGGAGCATAAAGGACACTTGGAGCAACAAGCCTGACAGCCTGACCGAGGACTATGGAGAGCTGCGACAGGACAACAGGCTGCATCCAGGTAATTTAACATAGCTGTACAAAGAAGAAGGAGAAGCAGTCCCAGGAGTGGGAGCTGACCAACCGGAGCATCACAGACACTTGGAGCAACAAGCTGGACAGCCTGACCGAGGACTATGGAGAGCTGCGACAGGACAACAGACTGCATCCAGGTAATTTAACATAGCTGTACCAAAGGAGAAGGAGGAACCGTCCCAGGAGTAGGAGCTGACCAACCAGAGCATAACGGACACTTGGAGCAACAAGCTGGACAGCCTGACCGAGGACTATGGAGAGCTACGACAGGACAACAGGCTGCATCCAGGTAATTTAACATAGCTGTACCAAAGGAGAAGGAGGAACCGTCCCAGGAGTAGGAGCTGACCAACCAGAGCATAACGGACACTTGGAGCAACAAGCTGGACAGCCTGACCGAGGACTATGGAGAGCTACGACAGGACAACAGACTGCATCCAGGTAATTTAACATAGCTGTACAAAGAAGAAGGAGAAACCGTCCCAGGACTAGGAGCTGACCAATCGGAGCATCACAGACACTTGGAGCAACAAGCTGGACAGCCTGACCGAGGACTATGGAGAGCTACGAGTTACGACAGGACAACAGACTGCATCCAGGTAATTTAACATAGCTGTACAAAGAAGAAGGAGAAACCGTCCCAGGACTAGGAGCTGACCAATCGGAGCATCACAGACACTGGGAGCAACAAGCTGGACAGCCTGACCGAGGACTACGGAGAGCTTCGACAGGACTACAGGCTGCATCCAGGTAATTTAACATAGCTGTACCAAAGAAGAAGGAGAAACCCTCCCAGGAGTGGGAGCTGACCAACAGGAGCATTACAGACACTTGGAGCAACAAGCTGGACAGCCTGACCGAGGACTACGGAGAGCTGCGACAGGACAACAGGCTGCATCCAGGTAATTTTACATAGCTGTACCAAAGCTGTAGCTGTACAAAGAAGAAGGAGAAACCGTCCCAGGAGTGGGAGCTGACCAACTGGAGCATAACGGACACTTGGAGCAACAAGCCTGACAGTCTGACTGAGGACTATGGAGAGCTGCGACAGGACAACAGGCTGCATCCAGGTAATTTAACATAGCTGTATCAAAGGAGAAGGAGGAACCGTCCCAGGAGTGGGAGCTGACCAACCGGAGCAAAATGGACACTTGAAGGAACAAGCTGGACAGCCTGACCGAGGACTATGGAGAGCTGCCACAGGACAACAGGCTGCATCCAGGTAATTTAACCGTAAAGTCAAAGTGAAAATATTATTTCACATAGGCCTAAGGGCGCCTTCAAATTAGCCGCAAAGTGAAGCGCGAAACGACGCGCGTCAGTTCATCGATCGACTAGTGCTGCGCGCATGTATTTTTTGTACAAATCGAGCAGTGTTTTTTCGTCGGAATCCATTGTGAAACTATGTACAACACTACAATTTTCAAACCTAGCGACAGCAGCGCTTCACTTTGCGGCGCTAATTTGAAGGCGCCCTTAAACCTGTGCAAAGGTAAGTCCGAAACGGACTTGTATTGTACTTGGTTGCGTCCACAGGTCAGCCTTTGGACGTGGACTTCACGACGCCCGCCAAACACTACAGCTCGGACTTCCAAGTGCGCGACCATAAGGCAGCCAACGGCGTGTGGCTGTTTAACAGCAAAGATGGCGATAACTTGACACCCAGTACCGAGTACAGCAGGTAATTGACTTCTCCGCTGTGGTACTTCTATCTAATCTATATTATTTAAGAGTCCGGTTACCTACGATGTCTCCATACATTCGTAATTAGGGATGTTATGGATATATAATTTCGGTTCCGGATATGGATATTGGTAAAAAATAATATCGGTTTCGGTTACGGTTGTGGATATTAAATTATTTCGGATTATCCGATAGTTTTGGTTACGGATATTAATTTTTTAAGGAACTGTAAAATGAAATACAAATAAGATTATTATTCCACTTTATTTGTACCTTGTAGGTTTCGCAATCTGTCATACAATTAATTCTTTTTTACAGCTACTCATTTTGAAGTGTTATGTACTATTAAACACGGTTCCGGATATGGACATGGATATTGGTAAAAAATAATATCGGTTTCGGTTACGGTTATGGATATTAAATTATTTCGGATATCCGATAGTTTCGGTTACGGATATGGATATCCATAACAACACTATTCGTAATACCAAAATCCTTTGTAATTCGTGCATATTTCGATCATGTTGTGGTGTTGTTCGGGTTCGTATAGTAATAATCTATGCTCCTGACCATATTTGGTTCGGAAATACTTCTCTAAGGGCCGATTTTTCAATCGCCAGATAAACTATCTGATGGCGGCACCACACTTCGTTATTTGCTATTCGTTATGCAGCTACGCTGTATTTGTCCTAATATTTGTTATGTGAGCAAACAACAAACATGCTCTCCACACTTGGTGCTATGTGCCAAATATTTGTGTTTAGGTGGCATGTTTGTCGATAGTTTTGTGATAAAGAATTTATAAAAAGAGAAAGAATTTATAATCACGACCGTCGTAAGCAAGCGAACGCGAGTGACTGAGGGAACGAAGTCTGGGCAGTGTCCGTAAAAACCGACAAGAGGACGGATAAGCATATTTTTGCTATTCGCGCTTATGCGTGCAAATAAACCAAATATAGACGAATGAACCGCCCACACTTGGTCGTATGCGGCCGAATAAGGCGAATAACGAATAACAAATAACGAAGTGTGATGCCGCCATGAGGCATAAAATATTATGTCATACAAAATCTGTCAAAACGTCATATTTATTCCTTACCTTTTGAATAATACAGGTTATTATTATAATTTTAGTTCGAAGAGTCCTGGAAAATCCTGTAGCAACTTCCAAATGGCGCCAGGAGGCGAACGGAGGAAACCTGACCCCTGGCCCAAAGACGACAGCCTGGATGACCTGGAGAGGAGGTTGAAGAACCTCAGGGGGTTCAACCTATAGGTATAGTGGTAGGTCTAGAACTAGGATTATAGGGTTAGATCTAGGTTGTAGCGAAAATCTTAATACTAATTTACATCCTAAGTACCAGGGATTCATGGAATCCGAGAGGTTTAAAATTCAAGTGTGGAAAATAAAGCCTGATGACCTGAAGAGGAGGTTGAAGAACCTCAGAGGGTTCAACCTATAGGTATAGTGATAGGTCTAGAACTAGGATTATAGGGTTAGATCTAGATAGTAGCTAAAATCGTTACACTTAATTATATCCTAGGTACCGGGGACACATAATCCGAGAGTTTTAAAATTCAAGTGTGGAAAATAAAGCCTGATGACCTGAAGAGGAGGTTGAAGAACCTCAGAGGGTTCAACCTATAGGTATAGTGATAGGTCTAGAACTAGGATTATAGAGTTAGATCTAGATAGTAGCTAAAATCGTTACACTTAATTATATCCTAGGTACCGGGGACACATAATCCGAGAGTTTTAAAATTCAAGAGTGGAAAAAGTTATTTGCATCTCACCCGCTCGGAAAAGAGATATTTAATGACCATAATGCGGGCGGGAAATGCCTATAATATAATGAAATATTCCCTAGGCCGCAAAATAATTTTCATTTCTCCCTAGGACGCGAAAGCATTTTCAACCCTAGGGCAGAAAAGCATTCCCAAATTCGAACATCTTGTAATGCGTACTTATAATTTCTAAAGCTGAATCCTTTTTAAAATACCACATTCGGTCAGAAACGAAGTTAGAGTTTGTATAGGTACATTAGTTTTTGTTTTTACATTTTCTTAAAATCCATTCAATCATCCACTCTGCCTTGCATAAGAAATAAAATTAATCTCTACGTTTTAGGTACCAGGGATTAAAGAAATATGTGAGTTATTTGTGTACTTGACAATTGTAAATAATTAATAATAAATCTTCTCTTGAAATATTTTGGTTAAAAATACAAATATCAATTAGGAACCCTAGACAACTGTGTAGAAGTATGTGTGTATGTGTGCACTCGCCTGCACCTCACTTTCATAGGTCTCCTTTCCAGGTATTCACAAAAGCTTACAGGATCTTTACAAAGCTGGTCTTTTTATACTCTTCAGGTACCAGGAACTTATGACATCAAAGTATTTAGTCAAGTCATTTTGATGTTGAGGAGTTAAGTTTAGTCACGGACTACAATTATAATAGTACCTAACGGTACGGAAAGTTCACTTCGCAAGATGATTTAAAGAAATAGCGACCCTAGCGCTGACACAAAAGAGTGCAATTCAGTTCACAATTGCGCCTGAAACCGCCTCCGCTACGCACCTTAAGGGCCTGTGAACTACGATGTCTCCGTTAATTTTTGCATTAACCAAATCATTTGTAATTCGTGAATATTTCGATCATGTCGTGGTATTATTCTGATTAATTTAGTAATAATCTATGCTCCTGCCCATATTTGGTTCGGAAATATTTCTTTAAAATAAAATAATAATCGATTTTGATCAAAATTTTTATAACTTTGGTGGAGTTCCGTAATACCAAAAATTATGAATGAAAACTTGTAACTTTCTTTATTAACTGGTGTTTTTCTTTAGCTGGACAATAAAAACTGTGCTTCTGAACTAATGCGACGTGAGTTAGTGTTGTTTTTATTACAAAACAAATAAGCAGAAGACATGTCCTCTTTGACATAAAAATAAGCAAAACTAAATTCGTTTACAATTTCGTTTAACAACAGTATTTCGGAACCAGATATGGCCAGGAGCATAGATTATTACGATACAAACCCGAATAACACCACAACATGATCGAAATATACACGAATTACAAATGATTTTGGTATTACGTTTGTTTGGGAGACATGGTAGTTCACAGGACTCTTAAGTCGTGCTCTCTTTCTATCGCGTAACTGTATCTCTTTTTACGTATTAGGGCTCGGGAGCACGCAGCGCGTGAAATAGACCGTACAAGAACTAACGCGTGCAACTAGCCGGCGCGCGGCAGCCGTCTGAGATCGGTCCGTCTTAACGGCTACCTGTAGCGGGGTTGATTACGTGGCAAGTGAACATGGCCTGGTTTAGTCATATTTTTAAAAATGGACGCTCGTACCATTAAAAGAAACAAATCTAAAATTACGTAGGTGAGTTACAACTTGTATTTTTATGTGCCGCCATTTTAGATTTGTTTCTTTTTCTTCACGAATTGAATACATTTTTTTACAACCAAGACCTTTTTCGTAATGAAAAGTTAAAAAAAATAATATAAAAAAACATAATAATAAACAATTGCTATAAATAACTATTAATACATGTTAGGTAAGTATATTATAATAATTAATAAAAGAAACGATGATATTATTATAGAAATGGGGTTTTTGTATAATAAAATTATTATAATATGACACATAGTTAAATAAAAAAATACGAAAATAATAAAAAAAAAACATTTAGACAGCTTGTATTTTAAAATACGCGTTGAGAAAGAATGATTTTCGAAAAATACGAAATCTTGTGTTGTGAGTGATATTGTGATTAATTTTAAAGTAACTTGAATACTATAAGTACTACTTACTTTCAATATTTCGTGCCTGTAGTTTTTTTCGCGGTTGCGCCCGCGAAATTCTAATTTTTTGTGGTTTTTCGCGATTTTTAAGCTAATAAGACATATTACTAATAAGGCTAATAAAATAATTTAAGCTAATAAGGCTTATGACAGTCAAATTGCGGGAATTCCAGTATCGTCTTTATGTGTTTATAAAATACAGTGTGTCCGGGATCGAACTAGCGATAATTTAAGGGAGTGTTCTATAGCTTATTACAAGCAAAAAATCTCCTTTTAATGGGGGGCGCATCCTCACCCCCCCTCCCCGGGAGAGCCATTTCAATTTTGGTTGCATTTTTTTGGGTATATGCACACAAAATCAGTAATAACTTGAAAGTCTGTTGCTTCACAAGTTCTCAAATGGTCTCATTCGACTGGATACAATATATTCCATCGCTGAATACCTAATAAAAATGTAAAACCAGTCGAATAAGAACCATTTGAGAACATGTAAAGCAACAGACTACTTAAAAATCTCTGCTTGAAAGTATCGATTTAAAGAAATTAGTCCGAGATTTGCGAGTTACTCACATAAAACTCGATACTCGGACTAATTTGCTAGGATACACATTTATATGCAAAGATTTCGATATAAACGTGTAAAGACGATACTGCCATACCCGCAAATTGACTGCCATAAGCCTATAATATGTAACTAGGGTACAAATTGCAAAAAAAAAACACGAAAATTTTGAATTTCGCGGGCAGAGGGGATGATTTCGCCTTAATAACTTTTATAAGCAATATTTTTGTGAAACTATACGCACACAACATTTATTATTTCTTATAGTCTAAAATTAATCGATTATGCTACTAAAATAACTTTTCAGCACACTTGCTCATAAAGTGTCATTTGTCGGATATGTTTTTTTCGATACTAATCGGTCGCACTTGATTTTAGGATATTAATTTATATTACAGATGTTCCTAGTTTTATATATGATGTTATTATTATGACAATGTATGTACTTTTCTTGTTTTAATGGGTGAATAATTTTATATACGTAAGTACATTGAATTTTATTTTTGTAAAGTTGAATAATTGTAAAAAATGTAAATTGTATAAAATGATGACTAAAAATATAATCTATTAAGTATCTATATAATTATACAGTAGTTTTATACAGCTTGTATTGTGCCAATGGAATTATCAAGTAGCTAGTATACATTGAAAAACTAAAGTATGGAAAGTAGCTTCCACATCGCGGATTTTTAATAAACTAAGGATTTCGGGTTAGCGCTAAAAAGTGTCCGAACCAAATGAAATCCAAAACGCGAAAAGAGTTCCAAATTAGGCTTTAGTTTGTTTCTCGGGACACTTTTTTTCGTGAATTTTGTATTACATCCGCGGTCCATTAATTTATATGCCATTCATTTGGGGGGAGAGGGGGGGGGAGTTATATTTTTTTTTCAGTTTTTCCTAAATATTTTAAAATCTATTATTATCTATCTATATAATATATATTATTATCGCAATTTAGCGCAAATTCAGAATCGCTACCTAACACTTTATACGAATGGGCGGCTTCTATGCTTTAGTATTTCAATGAGAGTAGTTATTATTAAAAAAAAACTTGTAAAATAGTGATTAACAATAGTAACACATACAGTGCGACAGAGCTATTTTGGCGCGTGGCCAAAGTCTGAACTAACGCTGCTATCTTGTGCTACTGTTTGATAGTTCGCTCTGTCAGTATATCACTATTGTATGTTATGTTATTTTTGCTTAGTATTAACTATTTTAAACTAAAATAGAAGAAAAATTGAGGAGATTTTGTTTTATGGCTGCCTTTGTTTTGCAACAGCGCCCTCCTTCAAGTGCCAAGAGAGCCTTGTCGGACTGTATACACCGAGTCAAATCTTATACTATGCATCGTGAATCTGTTTTTTTTTTTTATATTTAGAGTTTTTATTTTTAATTACTGTAAACCCTTTTTCTCCGAACTTGTACACTAATAAAATATTGGTGTTGTCAGATACAGAACATTTGCATATTTTTAAGGAAATTTAAAAAAAAACTTTTTTTAACCAAAAATATGTTTTATATATGGTAAAATAGATTGTTTACTTTGATTTTTTTTCGTAATATGTTTTACGAGTATATATGGCAAAATAGAATTATTTACTTTGATTATTTTTCGTAATTGTATGCAGTAGTTTAACGCTTTTCTATTGTCACAGAGTAGTATGTGTGTGTTACTATTGTTTATCATGAAAAAAGAACAAAAAAAACTTAAGTCATGAGTGCCTTCGTCTTATTTGTAATTTTAGTTTTATAATATATGAATGACCAGTGGGCTGATTCCGTATCGTTACTTAGCAACTCGCACTGGGTTATTAACTAAGAAAAAAAAAAGATTCCGACGAATTGAGAACCTCCTCCTTTTTTTGAAGTCGGTTAAAAACGGAGGCAAAAATCCAATTTTTTTTGTGTTTTTTTTTTGCATAACTTAGCAACTAGCATGGTTTGTTGACATGATAGTTACCATACTAACCTAGGTTGGTAACTTATGGAAAAATAATACAAAAAAAAAGGATTTTTGCCTTGCGTTTTCTTAGTTAATAACCCATTGCGTGTTGCTAACTAACGATACAGAATAAGCCTACTGACCACCAAAATATATAGACTATAGAGTATAGACTTACTTGTTTGTACAGTCACGGAACGAAAAGGTTCGTCAATTTTCAAATAGATTCGTTTGCTATAGTCGAATATTTTGGTATGTTGACATAATGGACTCTGGCAGTACTAGCGCAAACAGAAATCGACACTAAGGTGACGAACCTTTTCATTCCGCGACTGTACCTTTGAACTATGTGTGTAGTTCCGGCTTTCATTTATGTCCATAATATTTTTGTAAATAAGCTAGGCTAAAATCATATACGAGTACGTGTACAGTAATATTTATGTATGTATTTCTATTTTTTTATCGTATTAAAATATAAAAAGCCTGATAAAAATCTTATAGTTTATGGAACCTACTTAAACCCCATCCAAACGAAGCTCACAGTTATGTACTTGTGGATTGTTGCAGCTAGACGCTAGTGAAGAGTAGCAATAACGATCCAAAGGTAAGCCAGAATGTTCTAAAGGTAATAAAAATTCATTAGGGCGAAATCAACGACTCTGCCCGCGAAATTCAAAATCTTCATGGTTTTTTGTAATTTGTACGCTAATTACACATCAGAGGTTTATGGAAGTCGATTTGCGGGAATGGCAGTATCATCTTTACATGATTTTATCAAAATCTTTGCATAAAAATGTGTATCCTAGGAAATTAGTCCAAGTATCGAGTTTTATGTGAGAAGTCTCAAATCTCGGACTTATTTCTTTATCTCGACACTTTCAAGCAGAGATTTTTATATAAACACGTGAAGATGATATTAGAATTCTTGCAATTTGACTGCCATATGCCTATTATGTCTTATTAGCTTAAACATCGCGAAAAACCACAAAAAATTGAATTTCGCGGGCACACCCGCGGTGTGCTCCTTAAATTTAAATGGATTATAATGTGATATGCATAGAAATAATCGAGTGTGACAGACGGACGGACGGAGAAAGACACTATAAGGGTTCCATTTTTACCATTTTGGTATGGAACCCTAAAAATGGTCTTGGGTTGTAGTAACTGTCATTACAATTTACAACGTAACAACTTTGTTATGATTCAGTGAAATTCTCTAGATTTCGGGGTATGTTATTTTATTTTCGTCGGGGATTTCCTAGAATATAGCTACCTTAATCCATGATGATGCGCCCCACTCTGTCTCCTCCACGAATCGAACTCCATACGAATCGAATAAAACATAAGCAATTTTAACAGAGTAGAGCGCGTCTTTGTGGATTGAAATATCTATATCCCTTTGAAGGAAAAAATACATTTAGGGGATTTTTAAATACTAACCCCAAAACAAATAACGAATTCATTTGTACGTAAGGAAAGAAATAAATATTTGGGCGAAATAAAACATTTATTTTGAAAACTGCCTAATTTAGGGAATTTTTGCGTGGAGTTCGGCGAAAATAAATGTGGAAACACCAGGCAATCTATGGTCTCGATTTGAATAGTCGTGGGTACTATGTAGTCCTCTAAAAGATCCAGCTCACTTAGTCCGAATCCACTTTCGAATCTGATTCCTCTTATCGATTCCGACTCCTCTTAATGATTCCAGCTCCCGTGCGACTCCTTTAGTCCAAAGACTGAATTAGTCCTATTGATTCCGAATCCTCCTAATGATTCCAACTCCCGTGCGGCTCCTTTAGTCCAAAGACTGAATTAGTCCTAACGATACCTTTATTCACCGAACCTTTTAGACTCTCGGAGGAACGTTGTGTCGAATCGCGAGAGACGACTTTAAAAACACTTACTGAACTACTTAACTATTGCTTCCGAATAATTCCTACACTGAAAATACTTCTACAAAATTTATACTTAAGTTAAACTGCCTTATAATATCTTTAAATAAAATGACAAAGTTTTTAGATAGGACTTTATTTTAAGTACCTATTAGTTATTAAAATTATAATGTCTGTTTTTGAACTTGTATTTTTTCTAAAAATGGACCTAACTTTTAATATAAGTTGCATAATTACTTAGGTACGTAATTTTAAATTCTTCGTAAAAATTAACAATAAACTATAATAACACAATATGTACGAGTAAAGTTAAACGATTTTAAATTTTGTTAGGTTCTCATAAAGGCTAATATCCATTATCCACTCGCAATACAGAACGGAGTCATACTCGTGACACGACGTGCCGCGAAACAGATCGCACTAACTCGAACCGCAAACGAGTCCAGGAGTAGGGAATAATTAAGCGGAGTTGGAATCGTTAGTGTGAGCTCGGAGTCGTTAAGAATTTCGGCTCCGGCTGCGGATCTTATTCCTTTTATTCACTTAGTCCGGAGTTACACACCTCTAGATTTGATTATTATGTCAAGTGTCCTGTGTCAAGTCATTCAAAACTTCAAAAGTCAAAATTCGAATGCCGGCGTTTGAATTTTGAATGTTTTTATTTTTTGTTTTTTCATTTTTGTTATTCGATTATTTTTTATAGACGTTGCTTGGACGTTGCAAAATTATATTAAATTGGACATTGGTTCGTTATTAATTAACAATAAATATTAAATACTAGCTGACCTGGGAAACGTTGTTTTGCCCTTGGGGATTTAAAAAATAGTTGAATTGAGATTTAAACTATCCTATCTCTCAAGTTGGATCGAACTGCACATGGTGTGCGAATTTTATTATAATCGGTTAAGTGGTTTAGGAGTCCATTGAGGACAAACATTGTGACACGAGATTTATATATATTAAGATGTGAATTCGCGAAGATTAAAGGTAGGTACCTATTATTTTTGTGGTTTTGGTCTCTGAATTCTCTTTTAAAAAAATCCGTTGTAGTTGATTTCTCGCTAGGTACCTACGTAGAAAATATAAATAATCATTCTACTGAAGAGTTTCATCGTGAATACATTACTTGAAGTTAACTTGAAGCCATTTTCAGATCAGAATGTAAAAAGGTCTTTTATACTAAGGTCAGTATTATTTTCGAAATAGACCTACTAAGGGGTTCCTTGACAATGGTAGTGTCTGATTCTATGTTCCTATGGTCCTATGATCAACTTTCTTGTTTGTACATTTTCATAGTGCTTGAATTGATCTTCCCTTCTTATTGGAAAGGCATACTTAACTATACTTAACTTATAAATTAGTAAGTTCAAAGTGGTTGCTTACTTTTAGGTTAATGTATGTGTAGGTTTTTTGTAGGTTAATGGATTACTTGATGCAAATCCTTGGGAGTGATAGTGAATTAGTAACTTAGTTTGAGTGGTTTTGAAATGTTGATATCAAAAATGAAAACCCTGCGGAGTTTGTTCGTTTATTTGGTCATGGCTTCTCAGTTTGGGTTAAAATCTGTTTTTTTGGATGTTGCATGATGCATCTCGGGTCCACTGCTGTTCACAATTTGACTTTGTTAGTTGTGGTTTTGAAGTTTGTGTCAAATACAATGGTGCTGATGCGTTATGTCGGGGTACTAAAGTTTGTGTCAAATACAAAACTGTTGATACATGTTGTCAGGGTACTAATGTTTGTATTAAATACAAAAGTGCTGATGCATTATGTCGGCCGTCGGGGTACTAAAGTTTGTGTCAAATACAAAACTGTTGATACATGTTGTCGGGGTACTAATGTTTGTATTAAATACAAAAGTGCTGATGCATTATGTCGGCCGTCGGGGTACTAAAGTTTGTGTCAAATACAAAACTGTTGATACATGTTGTCGGGGTAGGTACTAATGTTTGTATTAAATACAAGAGTGCTGATGCATTATGTCGGCCGTCAGGGTACTAAAGTTTGTGTCAAATACAAAACTGTTGATACATGTTGTCGGGGTAGGTACTAATGTTTGTATTAAATACAAAAGTGCTGATGCATTATGTCGGCCGTCGGGGTACTAAAGTTTGTGTCAAATACAAAACTGTTGATACATGTTGTCGGGGTACTAATGTTTGTATTAAATACAAAAGTGCTGATGCATTATGTCGGCCGTGGGGGTACTAAAGTTTGTGTCAAATACAAAACTGTTGATAGGTATATGTTGTCGGGGTACTAATGTTTGTATTAAATACAAAAGTGCTGATGCATTATGTCGGCCGTGGGGGTACTAAAGTTTGTGTCAAATACAAAACTGCTAATAAGTTATGTCGGGGTACTAAAGTTTGTGTCAAATAAAAACTGCTGATACGTGTTGTCGGGGTACTAATGTTTGTATTAAATACAAAAGTGCTGATGCATTATGTCGGCCGTCGGGGTACTAAAGTTTGTGTCAAATACAAAACTGTTGATACATGTTGTCAGGGTACTAATGTTTGTATTAAATACAAAAGTGCTAATGCATTATGTCGGCCGTCGGGGTACTAAAGTTTGTATCAAATACAAAACTGTTGATACATGTTGTCGGGGTACTAATGTTTGTATTAAATACAAAAGTGCTGATGCATTATGTCGGCCGTGGGGGTACTAAAGTTTGTGTCAAATACAAAACTGCTAATAAGTTATGTCGGGGTACTAAAGTTTGTGTCAAATAAAAACTGCTGATACGGTTATGGCGGGTTACTAAAGTTTGTGTCAAATACAAAACTGTTGATACATGTTGTCGGGGTACCTACTAATGTTTGTATCAAATAGGTACAAAAGTGCTGATGCGTTATGTAATATGTTGGGGTACTAAAGTTTGTGTCAAATACAAAACTGTTGATACATGTTGTCGGGGTACCTACTAATGTTTGTATTAAATACAAAAGTGCTGATGCATTATGTCGGCCGTCAGGGTACTAAAGTTTGTGTCAAATACAAAACTGTTGATACATGTTGTCGGGGTAGGTACTAATGTTTGTATTAAATACAAAAGTGCTGATGCATTATGTCGGCCGTGGGGGTACTAAAGTTTGTGTCAAATACAAAACTGCTAATAAGTTATGTCGGGGTACTAAAGTTTGTGTCAAATACAAAACTGCTAATAAGTTTTGTCGGGGTACTAAAGTTTGTGTCAAGTAAAAACTGCTGATACGGTTATGTCGGGTTACTAAAGTTTGTGTTAAATACAAAACTGTTGATACATGTTGTCGGGGTACCTACTAATGTTTGTATCAAATAGGTACAAAAGTGCTGATGCGTTATGTTGGGGTACTAAAGTTTGTGTCAAATACAAAACTGTTGATACATGTTGTCGGGGTACCTACTAATGTTTGTATTAAATACAAAAGTGCTGATGCATTATGTCGGCCGTCGGGGTACTAAAGTTTGTGTCAAATACAAAACTGCTAATAGGTTATGTCGGGGTACTAAAGTTTGTGTCAAATACAAAACTGTTGATACATGTTGTCGGGGTACCTACTAATGTTTATATCAAATAGGTACAAAAGTGCTGATGCGTTATGTTGGGGTACTAAAGTTTGTGTCAAATACAAAACTGCTAATAAGTTATGTTGGGGTACTAAAGTTTGTGTCAATTAAAAACTGCTGATACGGTTATGTCGGGAACTAGAGTTTGTGTCAAATAAAAACTGCTGATACGGTTATGTCAGGTTACTAAAGTTTGTGTCAAATACAAAACTGCTAATAAGTTA
This sequence comes from Coenonympha glycerion, assembly GCA_963855885.1. Classification (NCBI taxonomy): domain Eukaryota; kingdom Metazoa; phylum Arthropoda; class Insecta; order Lepidoptera; family Nymphalidae; genus Coenonympha; species Coenonympha glycerion. The sequence continues at coordinate 2,562,102 of OY979651.1, forward strand.
TGTCGGGGAACTAGAGTTTGTGTCAAATAAAAACTGCTGATACGGTTATGTCAGGTTACTAAAGTTTGTGTAAAATACAAAACTGCTAATAAGTTATGTCGGGGAACTAGAGTTTGTGTCAAATAAAAACTGCTGATACGGTTATGTTGGTTATGTCGAGGTTCTAAAGTTTGTGTCAAATACAAAGGTTTGTTTTTTTCATTTCAAGTGGGAGTGAATAGATATGGGGTAGTGGTAGTTGTAGGAGTTGCTGCATTCTAGACACCGTGACCTTCGCCACGCCGACGCAAATGGTAGACTCAGCTGGACACCAGGGGGTCGCTGAACCCCCCTGGGAGTCGCCACCGGGACCTCTATCTGGTCGCCAGCCAGCATCCATCCCGGGATTTTTCGCTAGTTGGCGGGGCAGCCTTTCGTAGATGGCTACTTGGGCCCCCTATTACCTGCGGCCGGCCAGCGGTCCAGTGTTAGCATGTGCATTGTGCATCCTCATTGCTGAGTCGCTTCATCTTCCGCGACGTTGTTTTATGGGGTGATACACGACACATGAGATAATTAAAACTCGCGTGCTCTGAATACACTTATAATGAAGTACTCACGTATACAATATTAACAAATCACAATGGATAAACGATATAAACGCAGGCGCGAGCAGTCCGGGTTGCCGCTATCGGAGCTCGCACCGGAATACTCGATTCTTGGTTCCGAGAGCTGACGAAGACGTGGAGATGCGTTCGAATTTTGAACGTCGATCTTCCGTCAATGTTGTAGTATTTTCAACCAGTCGCGGCAGTTTAAACATTACACTCCACGAAAGGCAGCAAAAAAACAGGCAGCATTGCCTTTCCACTTATTCCAATAGGCATTTTAATAGTGCAGTAATCTGATGTCTAATAATGCTGTTTTTTAAGTTTTTCACAATTTTGAGTTCTTCAAAATCAAATCTTCACCAATAATCGTCGAATTAAACGAAATAAGCGTTCCTTTTTTAAATAAAATTTAAATAACCGTCCAGACAACCGTCGTCAAAACTTGTTTTGAATGTGTTTTGAACATGAAATACGCCAGCAAACATCTAATAGACATCTATGTAGGTAGGTACAAAATTGCTGATATAGAAGAGTGCAGGGACGTGTTCGAATTTCAAACGCAGAACTTTTGTTTGTCGATAGTCAAAGGCTATCAGTGTTACCTCTTGAATAGGCATTTGGATAGTGCATGTAGTTAATCTGATGTCTAATAATGCTGTTTGAAAACGCGTAGAATCGTATAGATATTTATTTTGAAACTTAACTCAGCAATCTCTCGGTTGACATACCTACCTTACCTTTCGAATAGGTAACCATTATGCAAAAAAAATTGCATAATCGCGCAAAAGTAACAAATTTTATATCGTGAATGTAAGACACTTAATTCTCACTTATTTACAATTCATTGATAAGTAGACAGATAAATAATAATTTTTTTGACAAGCTATATCGATAGCTCGGGTTCTCTTGCGGATTTGTACGTTTGTCGTGTGTTTCCATTTTGTTCTTTCCAAGGGAATCTTCCCAAACTATAGATATTTCAATTCACGAAGATGCGCCCCACTTTGTCAAAATCGCTTATGTTTCATTCGACATTCGTTTAAGAAACTCAAAATACTCCCACTTCCAAGTCTTTACATATATCATATACTTTTATTTGTAAAAAAATATAATAACATTTTTCCCATTCATTACAATGATGACAATCTGAGAACTTGTCGAAAGAATAAAATATGTGTACCCGCCATGAAATTAAAGTGTTTATTCTAAAAGCGCATACTGCACAGCGATTACGTTATTTAATAAACTCCCTGACAATTTAAGAGAAAAGCCATTGACAATATTTAAAAATAAAATTTATGAATTATTAATGAATAAATTATATTATGACATAAAAGATTATATTTCTGACAAAAACTTAAATTTGTATTAATGATTATTATAACAAGGTATTTGATTTATGTTATTATTATGACTTAATTGCATTGTGTTATTCTTATTGCCTAGTTTTAGAACTATTCCAATATTCATACACCAGTTATAAATGGTAAAATGTAATCGGCCTATCTCAAAATTGTAAAACCTAATTGTACGTACATTTAATGAATAAACCTTCATTTCATTTCATTTCATTTCATTTCATTTCATTTCATTTCATTTCATTTCGATTCGTATAGAGTTTGAGAGAGTGGTGCGCGTGATCGTGGATTGAAATATCTATACGGATTTGCATGGTTCTACTTTTGATCGATAGGAAATAGGCCCGAATGACCATAAACAAGGTACAATGTTTGTAGACTGATTCATTACTTTTATAAAATGTTTAAAGATAGGGGATTTTTGTAGACATTTCGTCCAAAATTTAATGCCAAATTAGAATATTTTTTGCTTAGCAGAGTCTGATAGGCTGGTGCCTGTGTTGATAATTTCGACTCATGTCGCCCGACTTCAAATTGTTTTTAGTTTTTTCTCTTCTATTTTCATATTTTATCGAAACTTTCATATTTGTATCAGCCGTAATTGAATCTCCACAGAATACATATACATACTCTATGTCATTATGAGTTTAATCAGTGGTATTTTAATTGTGAGTGGAGTCCAGAATGCGTGACAAAGCTGGACCGTGGAGGGGGGTGAAAGATGGGAGGGGGTGACTCCTCATCCAAGTCTATCTAGAATCGTAATAGTTTTCGAGAATTATTTTTTTTAATTTTAAAATTATGAGGTCAATTTTGCTTTACTTATTAAATACCATCTTCAGAAAGGGGATGATAGTCTCAAAAAAAATCGTAAATGAGCTAGGAAAACTCCTTTTACAAACAGACATAACTGTTTAAGTTAGCTCTGTATTAATCATGATAATTGCTAAGCAAATGCATAAGTAAAGGTATCCGTTAGTGGGATGGCTTTAGTCTCTAAGGTCAAAAGTCATCATCCTTCTTGCAGTATGTCAGCGAAGGTACCGTCGTGTGGATGAGTACACTGGTCCTCCATCTTTGATTTATCATTGTTTTCCGCGCCAAAAGTACATCGTGTTGTCAAACGCTTTGAAAGTGTTATAGACATCTTCAATTTTTTTTAAGTGAAAATAATTTTGACTGAGTAGTATATTTTAAAAATTCCTCTTATTTTTGGAAAATTTGAATTTTGAAAATGAAATACGCCGTCGGACTTTTAGTGGTGAGTTAATTTTTATTAAGTATGTTTATTTATTTCAGTTTTATTGAGCCATTTTTGTTTAAATTTTGATTTTATACATTTTGGGCTTTTCTTACAATCGGAAACTAGAATGACAATCCTGTTGATACCAATACAATGGACTTCTAGCTACAAACAACATACAACACATGCTTAAAATGCTTATTTATAAACAAAAAGTAAATATATTTAAAGTTAAGAGTATCTTGGCCTACATATTAAAAATATGTAATTTACTTACATGCATTTTCACGCATTGTAGTGAAGAACAGCAACTGTGGTGATTTTTTATTATGCGGCTACTCTAGACTTTCCCTAGAGCGACCTCTGGACCTACTTCATCTGTGGTCAAACTTCCTCTGGTCTTTTGCTAACGTGGCCACCGCCACCTGTTGGGTTAAACCCTTACTTCCCGAATAATCAAAAAATAGCCAATTATAATTTTATTATTATTATAATGGAGTAGGTTTTTTTCAGACAGTCGTATCACTCTCTTATAATAAACAGTCTCCCCTTGTTTTTACACGACTGCCCAAAAGCCTTTTGGCAAAAGGGGCAGGAGTGTAATGTTTTTAGGGTTCATGTATGTAAGGTTGTATAATGTAAGTGAGTTTTTTATTCCACCAGAACTTCTGAACGGCTGAATAGATTTGGACATAATATAGGGTATCGTTAGAATCCTTACATCATTCCAAGTAACATAGGTATAGCATTGGAAAAAATAGTTTAACCACAGGGCAATCGCCTTTTTTTAATTAGGGTTCCATACCAAAATGGTAAAAATGGAACCCTTATGGTGACACTTTCTCCGTCCGTCCGTCCGTCCGTCCGTCCGTCTGTCACACTCGATTATTTCAGGAACTATTAAAGCTATCATATGAAACGGCGTTACTTGTGTATTCTAAAACCGATTTTTATTTATTTTTATGCCTGATAGTTTTCGATTTATTGGACAAACTGTCAAAAAAAATACCGTTCCCCCCCACAATTCCGAAGTTTACCAAACGAAAAATCTGAAATAATTATGATCAATAGAAGTAAACGTATATTTTACAGGAAAAATAAAAATCAACTGTCTAACTATTATACTTTTTTTGATAATAACAATAAACCGGCAAAAAGAAAGTTATGTTTGCGGTTTGCCAACAAAAGTACCTACGTGTAAATTATACTCGTAAATTCATGAACCAAAGTAATTATTTTAATGTTTAACTTCTTTTATAGTATGGAACCCTCGGTGCGCGAGTCCGACTCGCACTTGGCCGGTTTTTTTTAATTACAGTTTATGTACGAAGACAGAGGCTTTAATATTCAGATAAACTATACAGCTAAGGTATAAATTAATATGTCTTTGACAATCGTTATATCAGATTACGATATAATTCGGTGGGAGGAGCGATATAATGAAGTTGCTAATCATCGGCGTCTTATGTAAGAAAATGGTTTTTTTCGCGTCTGCGCGCGATGTTACATGTGTTAACTGTTGTAATGTATTATATCAATGGATTGCTATTACGCAATGTTAAACGCCGCTTACGTTTAAAGCTGACAACACATTTGACTTGCTGCAATATATTTATATTTTTGGAAACATTATAACAAACATATTGTCTTTTATTTATTTCGTTAATAAGATCATTCTTGTACGGAGAAGCTGTAAGTATTGCAGTTCTACCGCGTCTTCTTAATTTTTTCTCTTTGGTTCTAACTTCCTTGGGTATAGCTATAATACTTTCTGGGGTCACGGAAAACGAGGAACTTGTGGGCTGGATTTGGCTGAATTCATGATATTAGATTTATAAGTAATATAGAAAGGTCAAGCTACTATATTTGACCTTCCTGGAATCGATCGGAATAGGAGCTTGCGAAACATTCTTGTACGGAGAAGCTGTAAGTATTGCAGTTTTACCGCGTCTTCTTAATTTTTTCTCTTTGGTTCTAACTTCCTTGGGTATAGCTATAATACTTTCTGGGGTCACGGAAAACGAGGAACTTTGCTGGCTGGATTTGGCTGAATTCATGATATTGGATTTATAAGTAATATGGAAAGATCAAGCTACTATAGTTGACCTTCCTGGAATCGATCGGAATAGGAGCTTGCGAAAATCATCTTATTATGACCGTATAGTATACAAAGTTAATTCGCAAAGTGTGTGTGTGTGTGTTTTAACTTGATCCTAGAAACACATTAACGTGATAAGAAGTCCCAATTATTTTATTTTCAATACAAAAATATTATTTAATTTAGAAAAATAAAATTTACCAACCCTGACTGTGACATCAACAAACCTCATATCATTTTCATTATTCCCAGTTCATTGAGATTGAACCAGCTGTTTTAGGGATGTAACCTGAAATTTATGGTACATTTTTCCCTACAGTTGCCTCAGGATGTGAGCTACACTTGTAGTGATATTTTTTCATGCATCTATACATCGTTCCCTACTATAGGCTTTCGGCTAATTAGGGCAATTTATCTATACGTTGTATATCTAAAAATCATCCAACCTCCGTCCATCTTCTTCATCCGTAATATCTTCCGTAATATCCGTAATATCCGTAAAATCTTCATTATCCATAAGATGAAATAATATATATTTTTTTTATGTTAAGTTTGAGAGCTAAGTGATGCACCATGTTTTTAAAATCCTTCCGATATGCTGTAACTCCAGCGGAGAAATCTTTTATATGACTAGACTCGCATTTCGCATTGGGCAATCCAGTTTTTGCAGAAAATTGTTGTATTACTTCGTGCTTTTCTCTATGTTAATACTTATTTCTTTTAAATCGATAGTAAAGCATCTACAACCATAGCGAGATTTATTCCATCTTGCACAGTACCTAATGATATCTGTTTGTACGAACTCACTTGCTAAAAGTGCTGGTCTCTTACAGATCCCAGCATCTCTCCACCTACTCACAAAAATCTGCGTACGTTGTCACTTCGGGTGGGGACATAGGTTCTCCTAGAACTCTTAATATAAGCTTGACAGTTCGGGGGTAAACTCTTTCTGCGTTGTCCGGAGTAAGATAAGCTCTATCTATCAGCCGCAAGTATCCATCATCTACGCACCTATTAATGGATTAATGGCCAGGAGGGCTGTACGCAAACAAGGGCGGATCCAGCTTTGGTGCCAGGGGGGGGGTCACAGTTGTGGTCAAGTCATAAGAAGTTATAACTTATAATTTAAGTAATTTTGATACTAATTGATACAGGTAAAAAGTAGGTAGGTATTTTTTTAATGTGTATAAGAAGGTACTGTACTTAAAAAGACCTATCTTTAAATAAAAGAGCCAATTTTTCTTTAACGTCTTCTTCCGAAACGCATTATCACTTCATCTATTTCAATGGGTACGTTTTTCGGACGTGGAGACGCCTTAACCAGTCTTAGCCACGATTAGATTTTTCGTAACAGATTAGAATGAACGCGAGCGAAGCGAGCTCAAAATGTTTACATTTCACAGGATAAATCACTATTTATTCCAGTCTCGAATTTAACATGGTATGATAGTGAGATCCGTATTTAATAAAAATTATATAATCATTTTTAGGCGTAATAACGCCTTAAAATCGCAAATATGCCCGAATGGAGTGAACGAAAACTTTATATATATTTTGATATCTAGATATGCGAGCGAAGCGAGCTCAAATTTTTTAAGTTTTTATATTCGTTTTATAATGTGATCCATCTTTAATCTTAAATTTAAATAACATAATAATTTTTAGGCGAAATAACGTCTTGAAATCGTAAGTAGTCCTGAATGAAGCGAACACGAATTTTACATATCCTGACAACTGGATATGCGAGCGAAGCGAGCGCGAAATTTTCAGTTTTTTTTTCTGAAAAAGTCACAACATAACAAAGATCCTTGGGTATACATATTTTGATAACTGGATATGCGAGCGAAGCGAGTTCAAAATTTTTAATGTTATTTTATTTAATCTAATTAAATAAATTAAAAAATCACTATTTATACCAGTCTTGAGTTTAACATGATTTGACAGTGAGATCATCCATCTTTAATAAAAATAATATAATCATTTTTAGACATAATAATTAATAACGTCTTGAAATCGCAAATATGCCCGAATGAAGTAAACGCGATCTCTATAATTATATACTTTGATAACTGGATATGCGAGCGAAGCGAGCTCAAATTTTTTAGGTTTTTTTTTATTTCGTTTTATAGTGTGGTCCATCTTTAATCTTTAATTTAAGTAATATAATCATTTTAGGCGGAATAACGTCTTTAAATCGCATATAGTCCTGAATGAAGCGAACACGAACTTCATATATTCTGATAACTGCATATGCGAGCGAAGCGAGCGCGAAATTTTGTTTCTTTTTTACTGAAAAAGTCACAACATAAAAAAGATATGCGAGCGGAGCGAGCTCAAATTTTTTACATTTTCGCATGATAAATCACTAATTATTCCTTAACCTGAAATGACCTTGTATACATCCGAGCAATCAAGGTCACTGCGTGAAAATCCACCGTGGAGGACACTTAGATATCTAAATCATTTTTACGTGAATATAATCTCAAAACCCAAATATATAGGAGATTAATTAATAAAAAAAGAATCCAACGAATTGAGAAGTCGGTTAAAAAATCAGTAAATAAGGAGGATTGTTGATAAATCAGGAAATCTCCTGGGAAATCCAGAGGTCATCAGATAAAAGGTCGCGGTGGCGAGGTAAAATTGAAATTTTCGATACTTTCGATCCCTGTTAACACGTTTGACAAAAATACCAAATAAAACATTATATTTAACAATTTTAACTATTGGGCCATCTAGGTTTTGGAAGGCCCAGGGGGGGGTTATGACCCCCATGACCCCCCCCCCCTGGATCCGCCGATGTACGCAAATCCTTTTCTCTACCCGATGCAGATAGTCCTGCTTGGGCATACAGCTCTCCTGCTTTTCCGCAAGACATGATGGTGTCGAGGAAAACGTCATAAGCTGTCTTTTTCGGAGAGAAGACGTCGTCAAAATACGTCATGTTAAAGGATGAGAAGTCTCTGTCGTAGACCATGAGGTAAAACACGAGGCAGGGCAAAAGAACGTCGATTAACACACCCCGAAACTCCGTGAGGTTTAGGAAAGCTGCGTGTACACTTTCAGATATGGCTCTGTTCTCTAAGGACGTGACGAACTCTTCTGCTCTTATATGTAGAATCCATGCCGCAAGCTTGCGTGCAGCGTGGACAGTGTACGACACACGAGGGTTGGTGTCGGTGTTGGTGGGGCAGAGATGTCGGTCACTTACCTGTGTGGGATCTTCGATCACCTTGATAAGAGTTAGACCTCTGTAAGTGCTCTCTTCGAGAGTGAAAGGCTCAGGCGGGAGTTCCCAGATACAGCACTTCTCTCCCAGTATACCTGCCATGGTTGAGGAAAGGGTGCCGTACTCCCGGTACCACTCGGCCAGCATGGACAGGGCGTAGAGAAAATCCTCTTGGAAACATATTGTAATTGGCCCCTTGCTTGGCATAGAATGTTGTAGTGTCTGAGACTATTCTCAACCAGGAGAGTATGTTTGTGCATCCATTCCACATGGCTCCTTTTCGTAAGGCGGGAAAGGGAAGTCTGTGAGACAACAAACCCTGAATACACCTGGGAGGCAAATGGTTCTAACTTCTAGCTCCTCTAGTGTTAGGTGTGTTTTCTCTTCTATCAGAACCTGGAGGAGCTTTTGCAAACTCTCGCTTCCTTTCACCCAGCTTTCTAGTTCAAGAATGATCTTTATGTTTTGTACCATGCTCCCTACTTCCATTACCTGGAGAGCGGCACGCTTTGCTCGAACCCTTGTCTGGGAACCGATGTATGGAGTTTGAGGGCACCTAATGTAAAATTAGTTGGGTCACATCTATGGTCGACAAGAGAAACTTTTCATCAATCCAGGTCCCCATTGAAGCGCTCTGGATGGATCTAGTCTAGAGGTAGCAAACTTTCCAATAACCTTCTCTCTTACGCCAATGTTTGAGAGTTGCCATAGTTGGCAAAGCAACTTGGGGTTTACGGGCTGAACGGGACTCTTCCACATCGGCTTGAATTTTGTAAAGTAAAGTAAAGTGAAGTATCATTTATTTGCATAAAAACTTGAGCTCTAAATATAGCCGCCAGACTTGTGTTTTTGACTAATCCAGGCAGGCCTTCTTTTAATCTTCGTCTAATCATGTTTTCCGGTTGGGGCGGGATGTTGAGGGGGATACTGCCAGGATCTTTTATCAGTTGGATATGGTCTACATGATCTGGTGTGGTGATGTCGAGCAGACTCTGTACACTGGTGCGAAACCTCGGGTTCAGTAGGAGGTGGTTCATGGTGCTGAGGCCTAGACTCAGAGTGTCTTGTGTGGCCCGTAAGGCGAACTGGGGATGCAGAACGGTGGGATAACCTCCGATCGATCTGTTCATCATGAGGAGCACCGTTATCCATTCATTGGTGCACGTTAAGTACTCCGGGTGCGTCCTCCACAGAGTTGCTTCAAAGATCGTTAGGATGTATGCTGGGATAGGGGTGATGTCATCCCCTGCAATCTAAGTTCCGCTGAAGAACAACCCTGCGAGCACCGTATTCAAGGTGTAGATGGCCTGGTTGGCTTCACTAGTTAGACGCGACACTTTTTTAAGAGCCCCACTGACCTGGACTCCATTCATAAAGTATTTCCTGACATATTCCAGAAGCCTCCTGGACTGCCAAGATTCAAGTACTTTGATAACAATGCCGGCTTCGGTGCATATCCTTTCCAACATCTGCAAAAACGGCTGCGTGTATTTTTCGGGGGTTAGGTTACTCTCCTTGAGGTACTGGGCGGACGGTATTCTTAAGGCGATGACTTGGTTGTCTCCTTGTCCGAGCAATGATGCTGTGGTGTCACAGAGGTCAGCGGCCAGAAGTATTATAAGGGTGGTCGCCAATGTCCACCCTTTCTGCCTCAGCCCCTCTACCATGCCTCTACTCCGATAACGCATCGAGATCCTTCCAGTAATGACCCGTCAACTCCTTGTGCAGGGGCGCATATCGATCTTATTTTTATTTATTTTATTTATCAAGGAAAACTTCAGCAGCTATCTCTTACTGTCTAGTCTTAAATCTAAAAGCTAATAAGAAGTTTCACAGATGGATATAGCCTATAGGCAAAAGATAGAAAACAAGAGATTTATTGACAAATGTAGCAGATAATGGAAGTTGGGTGGAAGAAGTTGATGGAAGTAGTATTGGTAGAAGTTTGGGTATTAAGGGACTACGAAATAGAATGGAAATGGTTTTTAACCATAAATTTGCGTACACTGTTTACATCGCCATGAAAAAGGCCCTGTACAAGGTGTTAATATTATTTGAAGCACGTAAGATAAAATTATTGCTCCTAAAATTAGTTTTAGTTTGTGGGACTCGCAAAACTTTTTTCTTCTTAAGAATACGTGAGAGTACCCGTGAAGAATTAGGTGCAGCTTCGACAACAGCTCTGGAATGTCAATCGTCCCTCTGGCTATGTTTATAAGAAAGCAAACATTTGCAATGTTCCTGCGAACATGGAAAAGGACGAGGTATATACAGAACAGGCTTTTTCATAAGGTAACTTATTATATTAGGAAGAATTTATATCTTAGGAGTTTAATAAATTTGCGTTGTATACTTTCTAATTTGTTAATATAAACTTGATATGAACGGTCCCAAATTTGGCTAGCATATTCAAGATGACTGCGGACACCAGAGAACAGTATAGAACCTTAACTGTTTTCATTTTATTGGATGGTTTGCTGGCACTAATGATGAAACTTAACCTCGTGCGTCGTCTGTTAGATGTGTGACCACCTTAAGCGTTTTGTCCGCGTCTTCGCGTCGGTAGAGCGCGGGTCGCCGTTTACTTTTAGACCTTTAATTAGCTATGTGAATGTAAAGTATGTCGTTACATTATTGTGAAGTATGTCATCACGCTGCTGCATTAATTCATGATATTGAATTTATAAGTTTTATGGAAAGGTCAAGCTACTATAGTTGACCTTCCTGGAATCGATTGGAATAGGGGCTTGCGAAAACCATCTTATTATGCTCGTACAGTATTTCCAAAAATCATCCAACCTTCTTCATTATACGTATGATGAAATATTATATATTTTTTTACACGACTGCCCAAAAAAAGGAGTGTTATGTTTTTAGGGTTCATGTATGTATGTATGTATGTGATGTTTCTTTATTCCTCCATAACTTCCGAACGGCTGAACAGATTTGAACATAATGGGGTATCGTTAGAATCCTTGGATCCTCCGGAGTAACATAGGCTTTAATTTTTTTTTGGAAAAAATCAATATGGCGGATGTGAGGCGCCATTTTCAAAAGTGGAAAACAAAAGGTTTTCTTCAACTATCACAATATGGGTATCAAAATGAAGGTATTGGAGAGTAGTAACAGAAAATACCTTCACCTAACTGCTGACCATCACTAAAAAATATAAATAAAAATAAGTAATTAAAATTAGTATTTTAATTTTTTAATAACTTATTTTTATTTTGATGTTAAGCTTGTGAGCTAAGTGATGCGCCATGTCTTTAACATCCTTCCAATCTTGGATCTGATTGTGTAAATGAAAATGAAAAAAATCTTTATTGACAATAAATAATAAACCATACTATATAAAAATAAGTCGGGTTTTCCTTCCTGACGCTATAACTCCAGAACGCACGAACCGATTTCCACGGTTTTACATTCTTTGGAAAGGTCTCAGGCTCCGTGAGGTTTATAGCAAAGAAAATTCAGGAAAAATTTCAACAGAAAAGCGGGAAAATCTTTTTAGCGGGAAACCCATCTGGTGGCGAAACGGAGTTCGCCGAGTTTGCTAGTTTGTTATAAATATATCCCACACTAGGATACCTCTGTTGCGGGAACCCCTTAAGATTTAACAGTAAGCTGATTTTCTGATTTGGTACACTCGTTTGTTTTGACAGTAATTGTACATAGAAATTAACAGTAACTATATAAATTAAAAAAATACGACCAAATCAAATTGCTACAAGTCCCTAAGTGATTTGAATGAGAAGCTTCTCAGGCGAATCATAGGTTAATGTTGCGAGCCAAGAGGTAATCTTTGTTTTAGCTTCTTCCACTGAGCAATGTTTATGTCACAGTGGTTGTTAACTTTATTGTAGACAAGCGAATCAATGAAAGGGCTAAAACGCTTAGCAAAACAAGAATTAACTATGGGAAAGGAAAGTTTAAAAACCCGACGCTTGAGTAAAATCTCGTAAGAAAAACGTATTCATCGTTATCGTAATCGAAAAGAGAATTCTGCCCCCCTGATTGGCTGTCGTAAATCAGGGACCCAATCAGCGGGCAGAATTTAAAACGATTACGATAACGATGAATACGTTTTTCTTACAGAATCTAGGGGCTGGTGTAACTCCAGCGGAGAAATCTTTTACATGACTAAACTCGCATTTCACATCGGGCAATACAGTTTCTTCAGAAAATTGTCGTATTACCTACTTCGTTTTTTCTCTACAATAAATACATAGTACTTCTAAATCGAGAGTCATACATCTACAACTATATCGAAGTTTACTCCGTCTTAGTAGAATTGTTTAGGATAGTGTAAATACGGCGGAATAATCTTTTACATGACTAAACTCGCATTTCACATCAGGCAATCCAGTTTCTTCAGAAAATTGTTGCAGTACTTCGTCTTTTATCTACGATAAATACATACTACTTTTTAATCGAAAGTGAAGCCTCTACAACCATATCGAGATTTATGCCACGTTAGGAGTATTGTTTAGGATGGTGTAAATTCAGCAGATAAATCTTTTACCGAACTATCTAAACCCGAATTTCTGGGCAATCCAGTTTCTCAAGAAAGTTGTCGTATTACTTCGTTTTTCTCTACAATAAATAGGTACATGGTACTTCTAAATCGAGAGTCATACCGAAATGTATTCCGTCTTAGTAGAATTGTTTAGGATAGTGTAAATACAGCGGAATAATCTTTTACATGACTAAACCCTCATTTTACTTAAGCCAATCCAGTTTTTAGAAAATTGCTGTATTTCTTCGCCTTTCATGTACGATAAATACATAGTTTTTCTAAATCGAGAGTAAAGTATCTACAACCATAGAGAAATTTATTCAATCTTGGTTGAATAAAAAAGTGTCTAGGAAGGTGTAACTCCAGCAAAGAAATCTTTTACATGACAACCTGAATTTCACATTGGGCAATCAAGTTTCTTCAGAAAATTGTTGCATGACTTCGTCGTTTCTCTATGTAAACTTAGTTCTTTTAAATCGAGAGGAAAGCATCTAAAGCCATAGCGTGATTTATTCCATTTTTGTTGAATGAAAAATTGTTTAGGATGGTGTAACTCCAGCGAATAAATCTTTTTACATGGCTAAACTGGCATTTTACATTGAGCAATCCAGTTTCTTTAGAAAATTGTTGCAGTACTTTGTTTTTTCTCTAAGTAAATACTTAGTTCTTTTAAATCGAGAGTAAAGCATCTACAACTATATCGAGATTAATTCCGTCTTAGTAGAATTGTTTAGGATAGTGTAAATCCAGCGGATAAATCTTGCGGAAAAACTAAACCAGAAAGAGTAGACAAGGATTTAGCTGTCAAATTTGAAATTGGAAGATTTCGATGCTGGAGTAGATAACTAAATTAATTATCCTGAGTCTGTTATTATGATCTTGTCATTATGGTATACTAAATACGGCTTTGTGGACATGACAGAGTATTTGCAGTATTTTCAAATACTTGTACTTAGTTAAATACGGTTTAACTTTTAAGCAAACAAAGTAGTGAATTAATATTCAATCAACATACGATCTGCCTCCAGGCTACTTAACACTCATACAAGATTAGGTATTATAAAGTATTCAAACATAAAATTTAAAAAATAACCTTATTTTATTGTCTCTGATGTTCTTTATTATTTTGACAATATTAAAAAACCTATCGAGGTTCTTATCTTGCACCATTATTATAATTTTTATTGTCTCTCGTGGATTTTATTGTTTTTCAAATGTTTTTACGTAACAATTTTCTTTTTAAATATTTGTCAATATGTTCTTGAATCTTGGTAATTTAAAGATTTTATGAGGCAGTTAAATTTAATTTACCTTATTAATTTCGAACTATTGTTATGGAAACAAATAGCATAACAAAAAGTGGCTGTGTCACACAGTTATTTAAATATGCCAATTTAGTTTTTTTTGTTTTGTATCAACATTGATCCATCTTGAAGAAAATTATTTCTTAATTTTTAGGAAATTATTTAACTACTTAAAAACTAAGTTTACGAGGGTTCCAACGCGCCCTAAACTGAGAAGAACGGCCCGTTCCATGGTGTGCCCTCTGGGATACCTCGACCCCTAAATTCACGCCATTCCATTGGTTTCTATGGAGTTATGCTCTTCGGTAAGGCGTGCCCAAGCCGTTTTTTTTACTGCAGGGTTTCCAGCCCCTATCGTAGTCATCGAATTTATTTTGTATTTTATTAGTAATTCTTGCAGACAGACTTTCTCATGGTCTGAAAAAATTTGCCGACCAGCCATGTCTAGTAAACACAAAATAAAGACAAAACGAAACTAACAGGAGAACAAAACAAACAGGATTACAATTTACAAAGAAAATATACTCTCTTATCACAATAAATATCTGGGTGACCGAGCTTTGCTCGGTAGTCTATCTACCCACCAATAGATGGCAGCATTGGTCACATTTTTTTTAGTAAATTTGACATTTTCTAAAAATGAATCCTAGCTAGATCGATTTATCGCCCCCAAACCCCCTGTATACTAAATTTCATGAAAATCGTTGGAGCCGTTTCCGAGTTTCGGATTATATCTTAATATATATAAATCTCGTGTCACAATGTTTGTCCTCAATGGACTCCTAAACTACTGAACCGATTTAGTTCAAACTTCGTGAATATCTGTCATTTGGTCCAACTTAAAAGATAGAATAGTTTTTATCCCACGTGGACGAAGTCGCGGGGTCGCGGGCATCAGCTAGTAGAAATATATATACATATATACAAGAATTGCTCGTTTAAAGGTATAGGATTCACAATATTCCTTTTTCCAGCCCGTTTTGACTTTTGAAATGTATTTTGGCAAGCCCGCGAAAGGTAACCATAGACAATACTACCAACCATAAAAACAAAATAGTTGTCAAAGTGTAGGTGTGATTCTTTCACTCGACCTTATTGGAGTCGAGTTAAGGCCGAGGTTACGACTGAGAATATCGATTTAGAGGTTGTTTTGAGCAGTTCCTTAAGGAAGCCTCGAATGAGGTTGAGTCGAGGGGGTTCTAAGGAAACGTTTAAGAATATGGGTGTGAGAACGATTACCCCATAGTCCCCCAAGGCCCTAGGCCTAGGTAGGGTTGCCAACTCAGTTGATCAGAAATCCGGGAGGTAAAAACTTAATGAAAATAAAAAATGTATTATTTAAAGTTATATTTTTTTACACTGCGAGCAGCTTGTAGTAGCAGCCTTTTGATTAGATACAATTAAATCATAGAATTCTTTACATATGATTATGATAGGATATAAATGTATCCATATGCTTATAATTAGCTGAGTAGTAATAGCCTTGGAGGGTTGGATAAATGTATAATTCTACTGGCAAAGCAGTGTAATACATGTATACCCTGGTACTTGTCCATCAAAGTACATTTCAACATTATTAAGGTACCAGTACTGATAAATGGGTTTACATTATCTATAACGACTTTTATTTTAATGCGCCTAATTTTGTTAATTGGTCCACAACCAAGTGGCACAGTCTTGCCTGACAAACTCAATATCAGTCCATTCAAAAAACACGTCTTTAACCGTCCCCATGCGACTCACATTAAAAGTTGGTATAAACGCTTTGTATTCTACTATTTCAAGGTTTTTATTTTGCAAAAAATTATTGGCATCCATGTACGTAGAAAAAGTCATGCTGATTCTATTTCTGCTAACGTGTTTCATTAAGATTTAAGACTACCATTTACAATACCGTTGAAATTATTTTGTTTTGAAATGCGGCCAAATGTTATTGGGTACAGTGATGTAGAGCTATTTGGTTCACCTTCTTTTTGAACTGATACTACAAATGGGGTATTATCAGGAACTTCATATTGAGCACGACCAATCGGTACTCGAGTTGCAGTACTAGGAATTGTAGTTTCAATTGAAATTTTCTCGGCAGTTGGGCCAGGGGGATTCTCAATATTTTGGGTATTTGCATCGCACTTGTAGTCACAGCTATACCTTCCCTTTCCATCAGATGTTTTTGTTTTCAGTTTATTACACGTCACACAGACGCGCGAGAATATTTGTCTCGTCAATCCCAATGCTTTTGCATAATTGTATATTAACTGCACTCGCATACGTATAAACATCGTTTAATCGAAAAACATTTGTGGAAAACATGGACATTGTCGTGATGGGAATTCTACTTTATACAGTAATTCGGATAACTTTATTGACAGGTTATTCCCAAAAAATGACCGGAAATTTTCTCAAATTGACACAATATTCAATGAAGTCAAATGGATGTACTTGTAATCTACCAAAGGGATCCGTAGACGGAACAAATCGCTACCGTTTTGCTTGCGGTGAAATCTTTTTTGCTGTCAAATTTCGGCATTGCTTTTCCTGACTCTATCTGAGATTTGATGAAACCTTCGATCTGTGCTTTATCGCATAAAGTGGTTGAAGCTTCGGTCACAGCTTTTACTACCCTTTCCACTGCTTGTGTGTGACACGGAAGGCGCAGTATGTTTAATCTCTTTCCCCTTTTTGTTCATTAAATAATCGGAGATCATCTTCATTTACTGATTTTATTAGCGGTGGCTCAGTAATTATATTTTCTTGCTAATTAAATAGGCCATAATAATATGTTGATGTGTTCGTTCGTTTCACTGCTGGTCAAAGGCCTCCTTTAATATTTTTCAGCCCGCGCGGTCTTGCGCCACTTGTATTCAGCGCCTTCTCTCGACTCTCTTAATGTCGTCAGTCCATCTGGTTGGAGGTCTGCTAACACTGCGCTTTCCCGTGCGGGGTCGCCATTCCAGCACTTTGGGTCTCCAACGTCCGTCGGTTCTACGAGCTATGTGCCGCGCCCATTGCCACTTCAGCTTCGCGATACGTTGAGCTATGTCGGTGAACCTGGTTCGTCTACGGACCTTCTAATTTCTGATTTGATCACGTAGAGAAACTCCGAGCATAGCTATCTCCATCGCCCGCTGAGTGACTCTGAGCCTTTTTATGAAGGCTATGTTGTTGCGCTGAAATTTAATTTTAGTAACTGAAACAGGCGCAAATTTTTTTGATTTTTCTGATCCAGTATTCGACGTGCAGCTAATTCACGAACGTGCGGCTGGGGATCTGTCAACATTGCAAGCAAAACTTTTCCGGTTTGCGAAATAGCTGTTTCTTTGTGCGAAATAGCTGATTACTTGGTCGATGATGTTAAGAGACTACATTGACTCTTCACTTTGCACTTTCACTTAACTGTTGCTGCTCGCATTACTAAATCAAGACTGACCCCGTCCTTCCCATTTCGCCCATTTTATGCAGTCGTGCCAGCCTTTGTACTAGTAAAAATTCGCAATTGACGTCGATGGCCCAGTTCTGCCATCTGCGCGACCGTAGAGCAGTCAAGGACATGTAAATGAATGAAAAACCGCGTCGGAGAATAAACCTTGACAATATGCGTTGCAGAGGCAGTTTCCACTGAAGATGGAGAATCCTGTTGGCACGAGTTAGCCATCGGGCATGAGACATTTTTTAAACCGATTTTTCCCCCTGCTACCGTCCTTTCCTGGATTTCTAAGCATCCAAGTTGATGATTTAAGCAATATTGCTGTGCTTGATAAAGTGTCGCATTTCTTCTGGAAATATTTGAAAATTCATCCACCCTGTAGGAGTGGTAAGTCCAAAAGTGTGGTGTAGATGGTGAGAGCTAGGTGGTGTATTCTTTATAATAAAACCTTTGAATTTTTTTCTCGGAAATACTAGGACGTGTGGTAATGCCATTCCACTGGCACTTATTAAACAACACGTGGTTACCAAAGTACCCCTTTCTGCACTTGCTCCACTAACCTAACCTTACCGATATTTTTTACAGCATTTGATAGTTTCTTTGTCGTGGGCATAAATCAAAATATCATCTATCATAATTTTGACTCCATCTAAGTTAAATCGTTTGATTATTTTACTATGAAATATTTCACTAGCGGCATTGATTCCAAATTGTAATCTAAGATAACAGAGCTTTGAGGATGCTTCATCTAAACGAATCATCCAGAAAACTTTGTTGGCATCTAGTGTGCTGAAATACTTGGCACCTGAGAATGTAGATCTAATTTCATCTATGGTAGACAAAGGGTAATGGTGTCTCATAAGAGCTTTATTTAATTTTCTAGGATACATAATCTAAATACTACCATTTTTATGTGTAGTAAGTACCAAAGAGAAACCCACTGTGTAGGTTCTTTTATATTTTTTTTATAATATTATTTTTTACAAAACTTCTAATTACTTTTTAAATTATTTGGTTTTAAGTCATTTGATCTTTCTTCAAAATAATTTAGACAGCCAATACCTTCAAATAAGTCAGCACTCAGCATAATAAGATACCGTGGCAAATACAGTTACAGTACCAAACAATCTAATTCTACACACCACAATGGCTTAATTTCTTCCCCGTTGTGTTCAATCAATGCAGTTTGCGACTCTTTCAACTCAAACTTGCTATTGTCGATAACGTATGACACTCAGCTCCCATATCTAGCTTAAAAACTACTGAAGTATCATTAATAATAATGTTCTCTGTCCATTGCTCTTTTCCTATCACATTTATATCCACTAAACTGTCCACGTTATAATTATTATCCTCACTGCTTAGTTCTTCCTCTTCCTTGTCCATATTATACACTTTTGGCATGGGTTTCTGCTTATTAACCACCTTATTTTTACATATTTTAGCAAAATGATTAAACCTTTGAACTTATTATTTTATACTGAATATAAAATAAAATAGCCTTTTATTTGCACCGAAATTGTGACATTGCCAGAACATAAATTACTAGTATTATTAAATATTGTTATATAAAATTTTATATGGTGTCCCTAATTACGGTGTGACTTTTGGTAAAGGCCTCGTCCAATTCCTTCCAGAGCGCTCTGCCTGAAGCTACTCATGACCAATAAGGACCTTAAGTTAGTCTGAACTCATCTTCCCAACGTCTCAGAGATCGTACCTGGTTATACGCTTGACACACTGTATATTATACTTTCCCTTAACGGACACTGATCTCTTAGTGCTTCCATCCACACCAGTTACACCCCTGGAACCGTTTCAATGTTGTCGCCACTAAATTTATCTCATTTCCCCTTATGTTTTCCAATTGTGAAACCCTTCCAGTTTCCACTGCTCTACATATTTTTATAGTTTGGTCGAATGTAAGATCGTGCTTCCAGAGTCGACGTAGAACACTTCACTGCTTAGATTCACCGACATAGCACAAAAAAAGGATTTTTCCTTTTTCTCACTAGATTTCACTTTAATTACCCATGAACTAGCCTTGTGCCCCAATTGTTTGCATTTATAGCACCGAAAAGTCTTTTTAGGTTTACTCACAGCAAGAACTTCGGCCTTAGTGTCCTTCTCCAGCCTCCGTTGGTACTCCTGAGTCAGCCTCGACCTCACAGTGTCCGTGGTGAGCTTCTCTGATGAGTTCTCCAACGTCATGATAAGCGGATCATAATTGCTTGAGAGCCCGTTGAGCATGACCACTGCCAAGAAGTCGTCCTCCAGGCCTGCACCTGTGTCGTGAAGCTGTTGACCTACATCTGTTATTATATTCAGATATGACTGCATGTCGTCGAAGGCCTCCAGCTTAACTGCGAACAATGTGCGCAGCAGACCTAGCCGCCTCGTGAGACCTTTGCCCTAGTAAGCTCGCTCCAAACTGTCCCATGCTTCGTAAGCTGTCTTTGCAGTTCTAATATGTGTAAGAACACTAGGTTGTACTAAAAGACAAATGCGCGCAAGCGCCTTACGTTGTGTTTTGTCGTCCGGTCCATTTCTTTGTTCGACGGCGTCCCATAAATCCTTGTTGATTAAAAGCATGCGCACGAGAAATTTCCACTTGCTGTAGTCGTCCTTTGAGTTTTTCTATGGAAACGCGGCAGTCCGGGGCAGCCATGCTTTCGATGTAGGATGCTCGACAGGTACCACGTGCCACGCGGCGATGAGGTTATCTCGTGGACATGAACAAAACGGTAAAAACTCGCGCTGCCGGAAGGGCCTGGTGCACATAACCTGATAGACAGAATTATGGCAGTGGAAGTAAAAGAAACGGCAATTACTGAAACACATAATTTTGAAATATATAATCATGCGAGCTTATATAGTACAGAGCAACGCGGTCGGTGCGGTGAATCAAAAAGGGAAGAAAGAGAAGATTGTCACGTCGTCAATCAAGTGACAACATAATACGTCACTTTACTTAAACTCTTATGTACATCTTACACGTACATAGACTATTTCACATAGTAAAGTCCACCGAGAATGATTTGTTTACACATTCCAACATTGCTGACCCACCATTTCATTTAAAATGCTCCATACCAACAAATATCTTGCATATGTATTTTAATGCCAAAAGAGACCGCACGACTCATTCGGTTCACATAGCATAGATATTTTATTACACTGATATGAAATGTGGCAGTACGTAGATTTTAGATATTTCTGTAATGCATAGATATTGTATATATATACGGTTTGTATCACCCACCTCTAGTAATATTTAAACCCACACCTCCCATTATAGTATAATGATTATACCATAGGACACGGTAGCTAAATTATTATTATAGCAACGGTAATCCAATTCCTGGAATATTTTACACTTCAGTAATACTTCAGCGTCCTCCTGAAACAAATTGCACAAACACTCAGCAAAGCCGAATGCTTACAGTATTTTTAATATTTTCGTCTCTCGATCGAAATAACACACACTTCATGATTTTCTCTCGTAGTCTTTGATCCGTCAACATTCTTATTTCATATCAAATCTTTAGCCACGCGTTTTGCACGACGTTGTACTTCAACAAATCCCTCCGCTGCTTCATCCTCTACTATCTCACCTTGAGGCCTTGTTATTTTTTGGGCTATATTAGGTCTTAAATTAAGTCCTATCTTGTCCTCGGACTCCATATTCTCGAACCTACCTACACTCAACGCCTCTCCACGATGAATTCTTCGCAGTGATCAGTGTGATTGATAAGAAAAGAGTCCAATTAATATTTAAAAACTTTTATTCAAACTTTGCACAGCTAATTTTAGTGTCCGTCATCTATAGTGCGTAACCACAGACAACTAACAAGCATGGACCAATGTGAAATTGTCATAAATAACAGTTACAATATGTAATAACATAAACTGTACAAGTTTTCGATTTTTAATTTTAATTCTTTGAACAATTTGCAAATCCTTTGTAAACATCACTATGGCATACGGATCATATTAAAGACATTTATCATATGGAGTCAAAAGCTTGCTTGCGGAATTCCGGTGTTAGAAATAAACGCGGTTTCGGACCAGATACGTCGCAATAAACTTTCATATACTGAAATAGAAATTCTTTCTTTCTGTAGGTCTAGCGAACTAGTAATACGTAAAATAGGCTTATGATCCCTCCATATGGTAAATGGCTTCAGCTCCACCATAAACCGAAAGCGCTTGACAGCCTCGTAAATCGCAAGCAATTCCCAGTCGAAAGGGCTGTATTGGCGCTGAGCGGAACTGAGCTTCTTAGAGAAGAAAGCAAGTGGCTGGATATTTCCTTCAACTTTCTGCTGTAAAACGCCTCCAATTGCGATGTCGGAAGCATCACAGACCAGCACCAGTTTCGCTGTTGGGTCAGGGTGAGCGAGGAAAGTGGCATTAATTACTAGAATTTCTTTGCATTTATTAAAGGCCTGCTCTAGCACATCAGTCCAGTCGATTGGGGTCGATCGCCTTGATGTCTATGCCGGAGAGTAATTGATGTAACGGTGCTTGTACTTTCGCAGCGTCCGGTAAGTACCTTCTATAAGTTAACCGAGAAACTTCCTGAGTTCCTTTAGCGTCTTAGATTCCGTGAAACTCTGGATAGCGCTGACCTTTTCCGGAGTAGGGCTCGTGCCGTTCGCTGTAACTCGGTACCCAAGAAGTTTACCGAGAAACTTCTTGAGTTCCTTTAGCGTCTTAGGTTCCGTGAAATTCTGGATAGCGCTGACCTTTTCCGGAGTAGGGCTCGTGCCGTTCGCTGTAACTCGGTACCCAAGAAGTTTACCGAGAAACTTCTTGAGTTCCTTTAGCGTCTTAGGTTCCGTGAAATTCTGGATAGCGCTGACCTTTTCCGGAGTAGGGCTCGTGCCGTTCGCTGTAACTCGGTACCCAAGAAGTTTACCGAGAAACTTCCTGAGTTCCTTTAGCGTCTTAGGTTCCGTGAAACTCTGGATAGCGCTGACCTTTTCCGGAGTAGGGCTCGCGCCGTTCGCTGTAACTCGGTACCCAAGAAATTTCACATCTGGAACACCGAATACGCTCTTAGAAGAATTTAAGACGGCGCCATGATCTCGTAGGCGCTCAAGGATTTGTTTGAGATTACGCTAGTGTTCGTCGTGATCACGTGATGCAATCAAAATGTCGTCTATGCATGGAGAAGTCTTCGTAATTGTCCTTGTCCGGGAAATTTTTAATTGTATCCTTAATTTCCGTGACTTGAAGTTAAGGATATAGGAGTTTTATAGTCGAGGTTTAGTGAGGAGGATTAGTGAGTTTAAGTCGAGTCGAGGTTTGAAATAACATAATTGTATTTGGTCGTATTCACTGTTGATATTCGCGAGGACGAATTGTCCTTGGAGCTGTGCCAACCAAAGCGCGGGCTCGTCAGGCCAAAATGGCGGCACCTTCAATAGCATTGTTTCAACCGCCGGTTTGGCTTTTTCTTGAGCCATTCATTGTTCATAATAATTTTTGTTAACACTTTTTTACGGGAGTCACAACTATATGGGATGATAGTCACTATTTAAGTGAATCTTAACACCATATTTCTATTAATAACGTATATTACAGTCAGTCACAACGGTACATAAAGTAAAACTAAAACTGACTTATAATACTTAATAGCGTGCGCGTGACGAAGCGTACCTATCGTGTGCGCAACCAAGTTGCGATGGCGTCGGGACGAGACTGCCGAATCTCGGGAATACGAAATATCCCGAAATGTAATAAAATAATAATAATTACAGTGGACCATACTAATAAAAAAACATTTTATTTATCTCAAATCATGTTACATTATTTTAGTTTGAATGTTTTTACCGAATGTCGAAGAAAAAGAAAGAAAGAAAGAAAGAAAGAAAGAAAAAACATTTATTTCCAAATTGTGCCACACATACCTAACAAGCATACAGTATATACACGTATCACGCATGGCACAACCCGTAAAATGGTCCAGGCTCAGCATAATACTGTATCAAGCAAGTGCAGTCCAGTGTCCAGTGCAAGCACAAAAACATACAGCGCTGATTTTCAGCCGGAACCGTAATTCAGGTGACGCCACGGAAACTACATGGATGTAAACTATAGGAAGCTTATATACTATGGTATAAATAGGAAATTAAAGTACTAAACTTCTACAAAAAGCGATTATAATGTATTATTACTGCTACTACTACTAATATTAAGTACTAGCAGATACCCGCGGCTTCGCACACGTAAATTTTAGTTTTAACTATTCTACGGGAACCATCCATTTTCCGGAATAAAAACTACCCTTTGTGTTAATTTACATGAAACCAAAAAATTCTTTTTTAATACAGTTGCTCAAAAAGTGGCGTATTGCAGGGACGTATAGCGTTCGGGATGTGGGCTATTACATACTCGTGCTTTTTTTTTACCTTTCCCGAACTCGTGCGTTATCTTTCCCAACTGTCAAAATAATGTCTATTAAAAAGAAAAACCAACCATGAAGTTTTTACTAAAAAAATTCATAGAAGCTTTTATGATTCATGCAAATACGTATATTTCTAAAAAGAAGCTACTAATTTGTTTCAATATCAGATTTGATTGAATGAGTTTGGCTAGGTTTCATTTCTTTTTAAGTTCACATATCCTGCCAAAATGGCGTGCAAAAAGTACAATTAAGTTATATTTGAAGTTACAAATTAATTATTAATTATTTTTCATCTCATTAAATTTCATTTTCATTTCATATCAATAAAAAAAATTCTACTGAAGACTTGGCTGTATGGGCATAGTTCCCTTTGCGTACCAGAAATATTGATCTATGACCAGAATATTATTTAGTCTATGACCAAATTATTTTTTTATTTTTTTTTAAATCACCAGAATGGGTGAAGAAAAAAAAACTGCTTATATTCTACGGTTGGCGCCATTTTTCAGAAATTTTCTTTGCGAGTTTAGTTGTTTGTTGCACAAAATGCTTCGGACAACATTTTACCGGAAAAGTCAAAAAGTCGCTACGTATATACGACGAATTTATTGCGTGGAGAGAAGAGAAAAAAGCAAATAGTTTTTCAGAAAATGTTAAGTTAGTTGAGTTTATTGTGTTTTTATTATTTTATTAAATTGCTTCATTTTTTCGCAACTGTATTAAAAATAATCGTTCAGTACACGTGCGGAACCGTCATTGCAACTTGTTCCGACTGTCAACCCTCGCTTTCAGCTGCGCCTCGGCTCGGGTAGACATTTGTCGGAACTCTTTGCAATAACAGCCTTTCCGCACTTGTAATGAAACATACTATTTCAAAACCAAAATCTTCATTCAAACTTTAAACCAAAAAATTTCAGTAGTTGTGCGTGAAGGAATAAATTTTCTGATTCTGAAGCAGAATATATGTTTTTCCCTATTATCACGAAAACAATGGATTTTCTCGAGAAAAAAGTAGTTGATTCTAGGATATAATGTATCTGCATTCCAAATTTCAGCCTAATCGGTTCAGAAGTGACGGCACGATGGAGTATTTCTCCCGCATGAATATCTGCTATTTAACTATTTTCTTAGAAACCATGGATTTTCCCGGGATAAAAATTTGCCTATGTATTAATTCAGGATAAAACCTATCCCCTTTTTGAATTTCAGTCATATCCGTTCAGTAATTACAGCGTGAAGTAGTATTTTTCCCGCGTGCATATCTGTTTTTAAGTTTTCCCGCGAAAACCATGGATTTTTTGGGACATAAAATAGCCTTTGTATTAATCCAGGATAAAATCTAACTTCATTCCGCATTTCAGCCACATCAGTTCAGTAAGTAAGGCGTGAAGGAATATTTTTCCCGCGTAGATATCTGATTTTCACTTCTATCATACCATGAATTTTTCCAGGATAAAAAGTAGCCTAGGCATTAATTCAGAATAATGGATTCGTGGATTTCTGTTAACTATCTCCATTCCAAATTTCAGCCAAATCGATTCTGTAGTTGCGGCGTGAATAATTTTTTGCGCGTGAATTTCGGTTTTTAACTAATCCCACGGAAACCTTGAATTTTTTCGGGATAAAATGTAGCTTATGTGTTAATTCAGGATATAATTTACTTCCATTCCAAATTTGAGCATAATCGGTAAAAGTAGGCTTTGTAATAATCCGGCATAAAATCTATCTCCGTTCCAAATTCCAGCCAAATCGACTGTGCACTTGCGGCATGAAGATTTTTTTTCCACGTTAATTTCGGTTTTTTACTAATCCCACGGGAACTATGAATTTTTTCGCGATGAAAAGTAGCCTTCGTATTAATCCAATATATAATCTATCTTTATTCATAATTTCAGCCATATCAGTTCAGTAATTACGGCGGGAAATAGTATTTTTCCCGCGTGAATATATGTTTTTCCCTTCTCCTGCAAAACCCATGGATTTTGCCGGGATAAAAAGTATCCTATTCATTAACTCAGGATATAATCTATCTCCATTCCAAATTTCATCCAAATCGGTTGTGCACTTGCGGCGTGAGATTTTTTTTCCGCGTGATTTTCGGTTTTTAACTTATCCCACGGGAACCATGAATTTTTTCGGGATGAAAAGTATCCTATGTGGTAATGCAAGATATAATATAGCTCCATTCCAAATTTGAGCCAAATCGGTACAGTAGTTGCGGCGTGAAGACGTATTTTAACTTGATAAAATCCAAACTTCGGACCCCCGTTTCACCCCCTTAGAGGGTGAATTTTGAAAAATCCTTTCTTAGTGCACCCCTAGGCCTCACAAGGAACATGTGTGCCAAATTTGGAGTCTCTAGACCCAGCGGTTTGGGCTGTGTGTTGATATGTCAGTGAGTCAGTCAGTCAGTCAGTTTCTTCTTTTATATATATAGATAAGTAATTCGTACCCAATGACTCTATTCTATTTATCATACTACTAAGAATATCTATAATTAAAGAACGAAAATTTCCTTCTTATTTTTAAATTTTGATGTAATAGCATTAACAAATAGGTTCACTATTTTAATAAAATGTACCGAGCGGGCTTCAGACGCTCCTGCTTGGGTCCGTCACAAGGATATTAAATAACATAATGAATTTTTAGGGGTCTGGGGTGTGATGAGTAAAAATGTAGACGTAAAAGTACACAATTATTTAATGTCCCAAATACCTAGTTAATTTACAACTTAGAGATTCGTGTTCGAGTCTACGGCTAGACATACAACTGAACGCGGATACGGTCGTCAAGGAACTGACGCGTTATACAAAAGTGCATAAAGTGCACACTCGTAAAATGGTATGCGTTTAGTTGCACTGAACTGTATCCCTACAGTACTCCGCCGCTTAAAAAAATTTTTTTTTTAAATAAAATTTTCCTTTAAAAAAAAATATTGAATATTGACAAGCGTATACACTGGAGTCTGCAGTAGTTTCATGCACAGCGCAACTATTCGCTACGCCAGCGATTAGTGGTGGGTCGTTGTCGTATTTTTGACGGACGAAACGCAACCGTTCTTCCGACGACGAAAACGGTTGCAGATAACGGTCGTCGTTGCAACTGGTTTGAAGATGGTTTCTAAGGCGTCTTCAAACCAGTTCCGACGACAACCGTTCTTTAGAAGTTAGAACGAAACTTATTTGATATGGAATACAATTGCGTTTTATTTGTGCGAAATCGTTTAACTAAATTATATTTTATATTCGTTTTATAGATTTCGATCGGCTTCACTTATACGATAAGGTAGGTATAAGTACTATGAAATGATCTTCCCTTCATACTTTTCCAGGCTTAGGACTGGCTGGAATAGACTGGGTCTTTTTGTTTCCAGGCGTATTTAGAGGATCATTTGATTTTATATACATAATTTGAATTTTTTTTGGTTTAGTTTTTTTTTTGTTTTTTTTTTATCTACTATTTACATTTTTACATATATCCAGTGAACCGTTCCTCGGACATGTTTACGTTTAAAAACATAATTTTCTCGACCTTCCTGGTGGTCAACCTGGTCCTGCGTTGACTTATAATAAGCCCTGACTTCGAAAACATCCGTTCACAGGGAACGGATGTTGCTACAATGTTGCAGTGGCCGATATATACTTTGGCCATATGTGGGTAAACTGCGCTGTGGTTCCGCCACCATTCTAATGGACAATTCCAGTTCCCAGCCGAGTTCTTCCGAGGTAACCTCTCGTCAGCCAAGTACATATCGACCTCCTTGATGGCTCTGGATAGCGGCGTGCCTTGCCCAGTAGGTTGCCCGAGCAACTTATCAAATATTGCCCAAGGGCTTATGTCATCATGGGGCTGCGGCTCATAGTTTCGAACGGGTATTTGGTCAGTTGTCTGCTCTTTAGCGATGATCTCCGCTACGAGCGTCCTCACACGGTCTCTTGTTTTTGTTGCCTCGTTTTGGTCTGTAAAAGCCTGCATCTTGAATCTGGGGTCCATGAATGTGCAAAGAGAAAATGACCCACTTTGTTCTATGCCCTTAAGTCGGTCATTTAATCCTGCTTTTAAGTAAATGACAACCTCCTTGACAGTTTCATCGTTTGTTTTTTGTATTGCTACGTTTAAGGCTTCTTTTAGACATCTTGTCATAACAATGACCGAACTTGCTGTCAAATATTTTTCGCCACTCATAGCTTTGGTCAGTTCTTCGAAAGGTCTTAAAATGATGATTAATTGAGACAATATGTTCCAATCTTCAACACTTATTTGCGGCAAGTCCCGATCCACTAGGGCCATTGTAGAGCGGACGGCTTCTTTCAGCTCCAGAAATCTGCTCAACATATAAAAAGTGGAATTCCATCTAGTATCCACGTCTTGAATAAGGCGTTTGGGTTGTGTATTTTGTTGCAACTGATACTTGGCCAAACGCTCTGCCGATACTGTGCTTTTATTATAATGGCCCACTACTCTTTTCACTTTGTCTATAAGCTCTTTGCAGGGTTTTATTGCATCTTCGACGATCAAGTTTAGAGTGTGGGCAAAACATCCAAAATGCTTAAACCTTTTGTGAATGAAATCCAGACTTCATAGTATACACTTTATTTTCCTTATTACAAGTACTAGCGTATTACATTAAACTTCTTATCGCTTAAACTTTGACATACATATGCCTTGTTTCTTGTATTACGATGCAATGAGTACTTTACATAGCTTTTTATTCATATCAGTACAATATCAATTATATAGTTTTTGCTTTTTTGCTCATCAAAACAATTCCATAATCCTTCTGCCATAGCCTACTAGACTTTTTTATTGGTTTTTACTAGAGACGTTCTCATTGGTTGAGAAAAATGAGCGGGAACTATTGACCAATTACATGTAAGGTTTGTTTTGTTCTCTCAAAATGGCGGTAAACACTGTCACAGACAATCAAAAATATTCATAGGATTAGCACAGATTATAAAATTATGCCTTTTTTGAGCAGTCGTGAAATTAAATCATGACATTCGGCCATCCACTCCTGTGCAACCTCCTGGTGCACAAAATTAAACTCTCATCAAAGTAAAAATTCTACCACCACTCAACTAGGCGTTTTAGTACCTATAATAACATTGCACAAAAACTATACAAAAGATAGTATTTATTCTTACATGTTAAGTAACTATTATGCCACCTTTATGATTAATAAAACTATAATTTATATTTAAAACAATACTTTTCAAATACATATAGTATTTAGGTTTTCACACTTCATATAGGGTTTCACTTACTTATCAATTCTCTGTATATTGGTTATTTACAATATCTAAATGATTTTGACTCTTAGTTACCTACGGCTTAATCTTACTAAAATACATCATTATACAAAAACTACAAAAGATGGAATATATATTTAGGTACATGTTAAGTAATTACTATTTCGCCTTTATGAGTAACAAAATTATAATTTATATCACATATATAATATACAATATTTTTCAAATACTTTATTTCACATAGGCCTAGCCTACATGCACTTACTTAAGAATATTCAGTACCTACATTTGTTAATTTAAATATCTAAATAAATAACACTGACATTAAGTTACCTATGTCTCAATCTCATTAACATAAAATAATCATGACATTCGGTTTCTTAGATTAATTAAAGTATTATTGGGTACAATGAATATTTAATTTAAATTTAAAATAAAGAAATTATTAACTATTACATACAGACCTACATAAAATTATACATTATTTATTGTATACAATATTAGAAAATTATAAATGACTAACTCAAAATTGTTAACATATCACTTCTTAGGGTCTGGAGACTCAATTAATTATTAGATTTGCTAACTTGAACTCAAAAACGTAAATATAGGTATTATTTTAATTATGCAGATTTCAATTATCATAATATTATATAAAGTATTTTATTAAAGCAAGTATTGACGAAAACTGACAGAGACTGAATTAATTTTCCAAATATTATTCTTTTTTTTTTATTACGGTTACAGATTAAAATGACAACTTTTTGAAAGAATGTTTATGTTATTGTAGCATAACATCTTTCAAATCTTTTTCTTTTGAGTAAAAATCATAATTTTATCGTTCTTATTTTCTATAGCAAAATGACTTACAGTCAAAAATGAAGTTCCGTCTACGTTATAATATAGGCTGCATGTCCACAAATTTTCGTGCGTTCTGAACAAAAATTACTTCAAATCAACCTTGCAGAGCATATTGTGTGTTACAAACAATAATCAATGTGTTACAGTCTTGTTATTAATCTATTTTATTACAATTGTATTGAAAAACGTCGGTAAATAAATCTGATAAATAATGACAATCTCGTAACATCAACGAGCTTACCACCTCAATAGGAAATACGTCTACAGTTTTTTTTTTACATTTTATTTAGTTGTTTCCATCGTAATTACAAATAAAGATATATATTACTCATGAAATATTGATTATTAAAAATTGGTATGTATGTGCTTTATTGTATATTTAAGCGCCGAATTTCGAACGTTAATCACGTCATACCAATATTCAGCAAATCACCTCGCACTACAAACTCTGTATCATAATAGTGGTTTTATTTATAATCTGTACTATAGACTATGCACTACAAACTATGTGAAATCCGGTTATTGTGCTAATTCGGTACCTATCTATCATTTCCATAACTTTGACAATTTTGCAAAGACCTAAAATTTTAATTTTATAATTCGTGATATTATCATCTAATGTTGGATACTGAATTGACTGAAATCGAAATACTGAGCCTCTGTTTATTTATTTTTTTTGACTAAAATTAAACAACAAAATGATAAAAAAAAAAACTGATTAAATCGATAAATTAATAAAAAAAAATTATAAGCGTTTCAATATTTCTCATTAGACAGACATAGCTAGATATTAAAATGTGTGATCACTCTTCAGTAAAGCCATAGTAGGCAGCTCTATATTTATTATTTACGCATCATAAGTAAGGGACAAAACTTTGTATTTCATTTCGTGTTTGGTTTTAATTTTTTTTTTTACTCCAAAATATAAACTAACGCTAAAATTATTCAATGTACAATAAACTTTACAGTTCAAGTTAAGTCAATCAATTAGAGAACTAAAGATTAGAAACTAAACAAACATAATTCAATAAAATTAGATTTAAATATTTACAAAATAGTATATAACTATTACTGATTTTAACTATTGTTAATGTTAACATCACGGATATGAGGATTCTGTCATCTGAACATCTTAAGTATGTTTTATGTCTAATATTGTTAACCTTGACTTCCCTAGATCCGATTGAAACATTTGGCTTGGCGGTTCGCTCGTGGATACGCGACTACGTTTAATTCATAGGGGATACTTTATGCAATCTGAATGGGCATTTAATCAGACATTATACACATTTAGAAAATCATATACATACCTACACAGTCACTTAAGTTTCTTTTAACTTAAGTGTTCCATATCGTTTCTTTAGGAGAACTGATAAAGAATATGTTCTAGGTTATTAGAATGTTTATAAGGACAGAAAAGGAGTATGTAAGAGTTCGTTCCGAAATAATTAAATACTTGTGGCAACGTCATTGATAATAATAATGAAATTAAACTGCTACTCAAAATGATACGACAGGGTTACTGAAGGCCTTTGTGAAAGGTTAAAAGCTCATGAATACATTTTGACGCTTCCTGATTTGTGTAATTTGCGCACAAACACTTAATACCAAAATCAATAAATGGCACTTTAACACGTAGGTTTTATCATCCGGATAACTATAACAAAAATATCACAAAAACATTAAGAAAACCTATTTGTTGGTGTGTTTGAGTTTTACAAGTCTCACCAGAAATCGTCAACGGACTCTGTTGACTGAGAACTAAATCGTGCACAATTGTTCTAAAACATTAATTATGACTCTTTTTTTGGGTTTTGGGAATTTCTGACAAGATAGCCCCCTTATTAACGAATAAATACAAAGTGGCTATATCATTATCATTGGTACTAATGGAATAGCTATAAGCGACTTTTTTTAAAAATTCTGATAGTGGAGCGTCACTTAGAATTTAAGAAATATAGTATACCTAGATCTTCACGTTTCTGACAATCCATTATCCAATACTTGCGCCTTCTTCCAAATAGACTTATCTTTAAATAGCGTGAATGATATCATAGTCTACCACTTTATTGCCGCTAAGATTACAGCGATTAAAAATGCCAATAATAGCATTTCTACAAACTTCCATTAGGTACTTCGTGAAATGCATGCAAGCATCTCAACCAAAATAATATGACTGTAATTTAGCTCATTTGTGAACGATTTTGGAAGCTATTCATTCCAACTGTAACTAAGGGAAGGTAAAGAACTGCGCACTACTTTTATTTTTATCTACCAGTTTTGTAATACAAATTGTAAGGTTTATTTTTAGTTTCCCTCACTAATGGTCGCACATTCTTTGACTAACCAGTTATTTACGCTTAGTGCTTTGCTTGATGAATCGATTCTGGAATTACATTAAGATGATCGTCGTTGCAAATTTTCATGCTTGCAAATGCTAACCACCCCGTCTGTTGTGAAGCTTTTGCTTGCTGCTGCATTGATGATTGTAAGTACTTGTTCCAACTAAAGCAACGGTTTGGTGAGCAGCAAGCAGTGTCGGAGTTGTGGGGACCACCGACGTTGATAGGAGCATCTACGTGCCTTGCGGACCAACTTCCATTGTTATGACGGGGATCGCGTTTACACGCGCTTAGCCGCGTTCGTTCACGGCTAGCTCGTTCCATGTACCTCCTTGGTGTTGGCAGAGAGTGCGTCCTCACGCGCTCGCCCCCGACCCGCGTCAGTCCACGACCAGCTCGTTGAACGTGTCATATTCTCGGCAAAAGAAATAAACAATGTTTAATGAATTATGTATAGGTATATAGCAGCTGTTATACAAAAGAGATTATTCGTGAAAAATCTATTTTAGTTTTAGCAAATTATTTTCAAAAATAGATCTGTATTTAATAAAACATTGTTTCAAATTCCATTCATCATTCTACCTGTATTTCATTGTCACTTTTAATTAACATGTAGTCCTAATGAGTTTACTGTCCTTTCAGAATCTTTCAATGATAGAAAATGTATAAGTAAATTTTTAGTTATTGTTATTGTTTTAATACATCGATAAACTGCAACTGAGTACTCATTATTACCCTTTTGGTACACATAACCCAAATAATTGTGGAACATACATAGTTCCATCTTGGCTCACATAACCAAGTAACTCTTGGCACACGTAACCAAGTAACTCTTGGCGCACATAACCAAGTAACTCTTGGCACACATAACCAAGTAACTCTTGGCGCACATAACCAAGTAACTCTTGGCACACATAACCAAGGCCATTATTCATCATAGAACATACATAGTTCCGTCTTGGCACACATAACCAAGGACATTATAGAAAAAATAAATACAGCACTCATAACCGTATTATAATTTAGTCACGGCACTCTTAACTGCCAATTAATTTAATGTAAACTTTGATAAAATAATATCTATGTTGAAATTAACTTTATCAACACTAAATCAACATTATTTAAGAATCGCTTGACAGTACTAGTAAACTCTCATCAATTGTTGTAAATGCCTCAAGCAGAATCGCATTAATTTTATTCTCATGCCATCATATCATAATCAGTGTAAAAATCTTACAAGTATACTGGGGAATTACAAATGAATTTAAATAATAATATGTTATTTTATTTCATGAATTCACTGCCACGGTATCTCTTTCAAGAACTGTTCAGAATGGCAAAGAAATGAAAATAATACGCCAGTGTTTGTAAGAACTGTCAGTTTCTAATTTTTCTCTTTTTTTTTATTGATTTATATCTAGGTACAGCTTCTTAGAGTGAATTATGTTTTTTTTTTTTTTTTACTTTCCATGATATGAGTTAAAAGTTGTGCTTAAAAGTTTCTGCACTCAGATATTCATCATTAAATATTATTATTTCTGCGTCACATAAATTACATGAACTACTACTAGAAAACTTCAGCTATACCCAATAATACAGGCAAAGAACAAACTACAGTCCGACAAGGCTCTCTTGGCACTTGAATGACATTGACAGGAGGGCGCTGTTATAGAACAAAGGCATCCAGGAAATAAAATCTCCTCAATTTTACTTCAATTCTAGTTTAAAATAGTTAATAGTAAGCAAAAACAATACAACATACAATAGCGATATACCGCTAGAGCGAACTATCAATCAGTATCACAAGATAGCGGCGTTAGTACCGATTTTGGCTACGCGCCATGATAGGCCTGTCGCACTTTACACGGCTGTGCCGAAATAAAACAACTAAAATGCTATATCTTGACACAATTCAGTCATTCATAATTTATTATTTAATAAAAATTCATAAAAAATTATACTTCAAATAATTACCAAGAAATTGGATCAGAGGGCTAAGCCACTAACCTAAAAAACAGGTAAGTTTTCAAAATTAATCTCTTATATTTTAATGCACAGACAATATGGCGTTACCCATTCAAAGCTTTAAATAGTTGTTGATGGCGCTTTCACTAGATGGCGTTGCACGTCAATAACTCGCGATACTCTTACTCTTAGTCTTGTTTTCTTTTTTACAAATTATTCATTTCAAACAAAGTTGCAATTATAATATAAGCAACAAAAACTACTCTATTTAACCAAAGCGACACCCGACATGATGCAGCCGATAAAACCCGTCTGGTTCAATAGATAATTAAGGCATTGCAAAAGAATCAAAATGTACCTACCTACTTAGTTGCTCTAAGTTTTGACATAAAACTTCGCTATGATTAGGTTCAAACCAAATTACTAACTGGCTCAACCTCGAATTTTATCTTTTCACTATGATATCTGAATATAATACAATCTACATGAACATGGAATAATGTTTCTAAACACATTCATAATACCTATTTACACGCCAAGGTACAGCAGATTGTTTTAAAACATGCAACTAAATAGGGTAAATCAATGAAATGAATTTATAATTATATCATACCTCAATATGTGGGTCTTCGGATCACGTACCACTTCCGATGTTTTGTGAATGAAATCCAGACTTCATAGTATACACTTTATTTTCCTTATTACAAGTACTAGCGTATTACATTAAACTTCTTATCGCTTAAACTTTGACATACATATGCCTTGTTTCTTGTATTACGATGCAATGAGTACTTTACATAGCTTTTTATTCATATCAGTACAATATCAATTATATAGTTTTTGCTTTTTTGCTCATCAAAACAATTCCATAATCCTTCTGCCATAGCCTACTAGACTTTTTTATTGGTTTTTACTAGAGACGTTCTCATTGGTTGAGAAAAATGAGCGGGAACTATTGACCAATTACATGTAAGGTTTGTTTTGTTCTCTCAAAATGGCGGTAAACACTGTCACAGACAATCAAAAATATTCATAGGATTAGCACAGATTATAAAATTATGCCTTTTTTGAGCAGTCGTGAAATTAAATCATGACAAACCCAAGGTAATCTTTTACGCCCTTCACAACATTAGGTGCATTGTCGCTAAAAACAAAATTAACTTTTCCCTTCAGTCCCCACTGATCCACAATAGCACTCAACTCAGATGCTATATTAGCTGCTGTGTGTTGACCAGGGAAATGGCAACATCCTAATAATACAGTTTTAAATTTTATATTATTGCTAAGGTAATGTCCCGTAACGGCGATGTAGCTCTCTGTTACTCGAGAAGTCCACAAGTCTGTTGTTAAGCAAATTGATTGAGCTTCATTAGCTACTTCAGCTTTTATTTGTTGTTCTACTCTATTATAAGTTTCGTCGAGTAAAGAATTGGACAAGGTTTTTCTTGTTGGCAATTTGTAGCCGGGTATCCAACGGCAAAATTTTTTGAATCCTCGTTCTTCCACTATAGAAAACGGGTGAAAACCATCGACGCATAAATCCAGTAAATCCTGGTCAATTATCTTTTTTTGTTCTGTACTAATCTTTTTATTTATGTAACTATCTATTACTTTTTGACTGTGACTACTAGTACTTTTCGGTAGTGGTCGTGGTGGAATATGAATTTCAAGACTTCTTGAAGTAGAAGGTAAACTTACAAAACTTTCCGTAGGTAAAACAGGTTGAATTTCAGAGGGAATTTGTTGATTTTCTTCCTCCATTAGCGAAGTAAAAGTACCAATGTGTTTCCTTTTTAAGTGGTTCCTTAAATTTGCTGTTGTCGATTTAAAGCTTAATTTATCATGACATAAATGGCATTTCGCTTTTTTGCTTTCGTTGTCTTTATCGAAATGCGACCATAACACACTAGCATTTTTTCGCGCCGCCGACATTTCAATTGGGTTTTATTACTAATTAACGTCTAAAAATATTATTTACACTAATTTTTACACAACAATCCTAAGTACACTTCAATATTTACAGAACTATATACAACAAAAACACTCGTAAGCTCATTAATTAATTTAATCGACAAAAACGAATTACTTAAGTAATTGTCTGTCAAGCGCGCTCAATTTCAAAATTCAACTGACCAAAAAAATTTAAACAAAATAATATCCACGCGACGCGACGATGCGCTCACCGGGCTCGTATTCCAGGAATTTAAAATACCAATTTCATGCCAAGCGAATTTGCACTTTAAGTCAACAAGTCTAAAATCTATACTTGCACGGAATTGACCGTCGCTTCACGAACGACAGCATAGGTTAGTTAGTCTATCGGTAATACATTATCGACTGTATCTCATACGCAAAAAGTTCAATTTTTATTGTAAGAACTACTTTGAGAGCGAACGTGGAACGATATTAAGGAAGACGCGCCGAACGCGACGACGTATATCGTTGTTTCATTTCACTCTCGACTGTATTTTCTTGGGCGTAAAATTTAAAATCGCACCAAGTTGTTCGAAGACTGGTTTGTGCGACGAAGACTTCTACCCAGGACGACGCAACGTGAAACGTCCACCAGTAGAACGTGGAACGATAAGAATGACGCGACGCGACGTTCGCGACGACGTGTGTCATTGAGTCAATTCACTCTCGACTGTATTTTCTTAAGCGTAAAATACAAAATTGCACTAAGTTATTCGAAGACTGGTTTGTGCAACGAACACTGCTTTACCTAGAACCTAAAAACGATGTCACCGTCGCAGAACAGAAAACGGTCTTTAAAAACGGTTCGTCGTCGCAACGCCCACCACTACCAGCGATTTACGAACCTCGATAGTCCGAGTATCATATTACACATAACTCGTAAGTATATCTAGCTAATTGCATTAAGTGAGTTAAAACTACTACTTATTTTTATATTAGTACATTATTTTTCGAAGTTTCGCAATGGACAAGTTTGTCACACAATGGTAAGTGCATCTGCTTAAATTGCTATTTACTATTGTGTTATTGTGTTATTTATTATTGTATTTACTATTTACACTGTTTGCTGCAGGTAAGTGTCACGTTCTTGCTGTGCGGCCAATTCTGAGTAATCTATCGCTGTTGGACTCGCGATGGCTGAAACTCGAGACAATGCATCCGCTACAACATCATCTTTACCGCTAATATGCTGTTTGATATCCGTACTCGCGATAATGACGTCATCTATAAAATTATACAAAAAGTCTAAACCGTTTAGTACAGTCGTGTCCATAAATCTTTGGAATGTCTGAGCTGTGTTTCGTAGACCGAAGGTCATTCGCGGAAACTCAAATAATCCAAAAGGAGTTATGATCGCCGTTTTCTCACTTCCGGAGTCACTATCCAGATAGCGTGCCCGTGGTGTCCCGTGTCGCTATTGCCTATCTGGACTGCGATGTTCTGCACGTCTTCGCCGCGACTCCTGCATTTCCAGCGTCAGCGTCACATGAGCTGCCAAATCCGCTGATGACGTCCGTTGTATCTCCGCAACTTCCACCTATTGTGTGGTCTCGACGATTTTATCTGCGATGACCGCAAGTCCGTCCAGCTCCACCTTGGTGACTGCTAATACCGCCCTGACCGCCGTCGGTAGATGGCCGGTCCGAGGCATCGGCAACGAATTCTCAGCTATTTTTCCTTTGGCCAGATTTGGCTTAGCCGCATTCCCGAGTTCCTGACCGAAGATCGTGGCTTCGAACTGGGCGAACCACAGACGCGGTTTATCTGCCCAAAACTCGGGAATTCCAGAAGATGTTGTTGCGAACGCCAAACCTGCTCGCGCCTCCGCTTGTCCCGCCTCCGTCGCTGCCTTAGCTGCTTCCGCCTGGGGCTGCACCGGGGGCTGTGTGAGTCCTTGAGCACCGTACATTTCCGTACTAACCGTAAGTCCGCCGTAAAGTTATAGAGGTCACCACTTTAGGGCTATGTATACGACTACACGCGGGTACGGTCGTCAAGGAACAACGCGTTATACAAAAGTGCATAAAGTGCACACTCGTAAAATGGTATGCGTTTAGTTGCACTGAACTGTGTCCCTACAAATTGGTTGCGTCACAACTTTCAAACTGGCAAAGTTCAATAGGAACATTACTTTGCTTAGATACAGCTGACAAATTGTTTCCACTCTCTTCCAAAGCTTCACAAACGTTTCTTTTTGAACAGGGTCTGGGAAATATTAAGAAGGTTAGTAAACATATCAATACACATGTATAATAGTCATTATTTAAGTAATCACAATAATATAAGTCGAGCTGTGATTATAAAAAAAAGTAAATAAATAGTGCTTGTTTGTATACTCACCTTTTAAGAACATTTTAGCTTCTGAACGTTGTTTTTTATCCTGGTTTTTATATTCCTGTAGAAACTGATGAGGTTGTCAGTTGTTCGAGGGCACTGCGTTGTATTTGCGTTGTATTTCAGTTATTTTGATCCACGCTTTCTGCTTATCACATTGTTTATTTTATTAGAGTCAGTTTTTTTAATTCAATTATGTGATTGTAAGGTTCTATTACTTTAATAAATATTTCTTGCTCTTCTCGTGAAATTTACGTGCTCACTTCTGAGTTTCGTTCCCAAATGAAGGCCTTCTTTATTTTGCAACGTGTGGAGGAGTTCTATAAAATGCCAGACATTGTTCGACACAACAGGGATTTTCTAAGTATCATTTACAGAAGTTACCATAAATGCTTTTGCAAGTGGCACATCCGAATCGAGAGCACAAAAGA
Source organism: Coenonympha glycerion (assembly GCA_963855885.1). Taxonomy (NCBI): domain Eukaryota; kingdom Metazoa; phylum Arthropoda; class Insecta; order Lepidoptera; family Nymphalidae; genus Coenonympha; species Coenonympha glycerion. The sequence goes on from OY979651.1 coordinate 2,601,432, forward strand.
CGTTACTATAGCGAATAACTAGCGAAAAATATGCAGTTATGGGCGAATATTCTTTCACCCTTAACTGCAACGCATTTAAAGCCTCTGTTATAAATCCAGGCCTACAGTCTACAGTCTACACCTTCATACCAAACTGAAATACTGTTTGAATGTGCTTATACATTTTCAAAATGTTCCCGACGCTTAATTCCACCTTTTTCTCTTTTTGACACATGTTGTTTATTCCGGAATTGGAAGCAAACTTTTGGAGGTTGTATGTGGAGATGCAAAATTTTTCGTGCAGGAGTAAGCGATAGTAAAAAGGAGCTAGAAGATTCGATTGGAGATGTTGATGTTTGTAAAATGGCATGTCTAGGCGGAGTGGCAAATGAAAATGCTTATGCTGTTTGAGCAGTGTTCAAAGCCCGCAAACTAGCAGATGCAAGCGTAGGTACCGCAGCGTCTGTCTGTGATATACTTCTCACTGCCAAAGACCTTGCAGACGCAAGCATGAGTACTGGTGCGAGAGTGTACCAGTGTGTGGTATTCATCACAACCACAGAGCTAGAAGATGGTCCAGGCGTAGTCACTGAGGCTGACGGTTTTTGTGATGTGGAGCAGTCTTGAACAATAATTTGACTATTGAGTGTTTTAAATCTTTATCTGAAAAAACGCTGGGGTTGAGTGGAAATATACCTGTTTCTCGAAATCCTGACACTCCTTTGTTTATAGATGCTACAGCTTCACTTGTTTCGACGTAGTAAGCGTACAACAATGGGGCGGGGGTGTTTCCTTGCATTTCCTTCGGCGTTTACAGCTGATAGAGTGCGGGGACCCACACGAGTCGACCAGTCTATTCCTTGTTCTGTAAGATCTACACCAATTTTTTGTGCAAATAGTAGAACCATGTGGGTTGTGTTTTCATTTGGGCTCTCCGGGATGCCACAGATCTCAATTTCATTTTTGAGGTTATTCTGTGCCTGAAAATCAAGTTCAGTCTGAAGCTCATAGACCTTGCATTTAAGGGAATCTATTTCACTGTTTCTGCCCTCTAAAGCACCGATGCGGGACTCGTTTGAGGCGACGGAGGCCGCCATGACATCCAATCTCTCCTCGCAGCGGCCCAGTGAAGCGGTGGCCTCCTCCAGTTTGCTTTTTAGAGACGATATTTCTCGTGTGAGCAGTCTGACTTCTTGTACAAGGCTTTGGATGTCAGACCGGGGGGAGGGGTCTGAAACATCAGGAGAGGCCTCTGCCCTTTTACTTACATGTTGTGAAATTGCAGCCTAAGGAAGTGGCTTCCTTTATAGTTTTTAAACATCCAGAGCACTTCATCCTGCTAAGATAACGCGGATATACACAGTTTACTGCCGAATTCACATCGGAGGTACAGGTAGATATAAGGCCGGGACCGCCCGGCGTCGTTGCGGTCCCACGGAAAGACGAAACACGCAAACTCAGAGCAATGGCGGCCGGCCGTGCCGACACTGGATGTATTTTCACTTATTTTATGTTTTAATGTTTGTATTTTACGAAAAATAACTAATCACTTTTCGAACTAAGTAGTTTATGGTCTTTTTAATTCCAAATTACTTTGATTCAGCACCATTGACTGTTTAAATTAATAAAAATATCACGAAGCAATTTTAGATAAGTGTTGTCCGGTATAGCCCATAGACAATCAATGTGTTTGATGCCAGTACCTACATGGCCAAGACATTCTTATGACCGATTTTTTATAGTATTAAAGTGCCTGAACTAAACACCCCTGCCTACCAAATTCAAAAACGAGCAAAAACATCAAGTTTGTTGTACGAGTAAGCCCCCTTACTTTTATATATTGATTTTACTTTCTATTTCTACAGTAAATATATTATTGTATATATTCTGTGTAAGTTTTAAGCGTCTCCTTGTTACCTTTATTAATATATAGCAAAAACAAGAAAAAAAATTACATTATTTTTATGGGAGCCCCTTAATTATTCTAGTATTTAGTATATGTTGTTATAGCGGAAACAGAAATACATACTCTTTGAAAATTTCAAGTCTGTAGCTATCACGGTTCAAGAGATACAGCCTGGTGACAGACAGACGGACAGCAAAGTCTCCGTTATAGGGTTCCTTTTTACCCTTTGATTACGGAACCCTAAAAAAGAATACCTGATTTTGTACTTGCTCTTTTTGCAAAGACGCCCTCGAGAGTTTAGAAAATAAGTTCTGCTGAAAGCAGGTATCTATACCATATGAACACATGAGTCTACATATAGCTTAGTACAACAAGAAAAAAATTAAATATTCAACAAGAAAATATTTATTACATTACAGTATTTATTAAATTGTAAAAATTATAATAACATATAGGATGTTGAATCCAGCTTAGTTGGGCAGCATTCGGGTGATGTTTTCTCATATAATGTCCCTCAGTGCTTGAATGAACACTTCGAACAGTGCATATTTCCAGGGATAACTTTAACAGATCCAAAATGAAGTTGCTGACTGTGTCTCATTAGAAGGCTCTCTATGTACTTAGCTACATAGAGAGCAATGGACTGCTCAAGTGGTATCTTTGAGTGATGGAATATCGCAGGGCACATAGCTTGTAAGACTGCTGGAATGGTGGTCATGTACGAGAAAGTAGAGTATCAGTAGACACAGTCACTAGGTGAATGAACAACATCAAAAGAGTCACGGGGAGTCAGACCGTAGGTACAATGTAAACCGGTGAGTCACTAGCTTTGAGTGTTTTTGCATGCTGTTGCTCGACCACCAAGCATTCTGTCTCCAGCCGGGGACATTCCCATCTGAAAAGAAAATGTTCAAAATTTATTACTGTTTGAATCATTTACACACAGATTTGAGATGGTTAGGTTAGCATTAAATACCATAGCATTATTTAAAATACTATGATTCTCGGTGGTTGTGAATTTTCTATCTAATACTAGAGTATAATATAGCTTTCAACTTTGGAAAATATTTTCAATTTTAAAACTCTAATTCTACCAAAATTATATTGAGGTTATTTGAGGTTTATTTGGGTCAATTCTCAAAAAAACTAGTGTAACACATAATTGAATTATTAAATAGTAACTAAATAAAGTAAATAACTATTATGTTATTTACTTTATTTAGTTACTGGTAGGTGTTTCAAATAGTAATTTAGAGATAATCACTTAAAGGTACCTACCTACTTTACACAAGTGTGCTTTTAAAATCGCGTCTTCTCCCAGTGAGTTTAACTGAAGGGCAACCCGCAACAGTTCGCCAGACGTCTCTTGCAGCCAGGTTCTGAAGAAGCCCTCCAGCTCGATGACCTATTGCAATATCGAGATAACTTTACCCAAATTCTTTTCGGCGGCACCCGACACAAAAATGTAATTACACTCATTAAAAGCACTGCCGAATCGCACGTATATAAGGTCCCTTGTTTTATTTTACTTGCTTTTTAATCTTAAAAACTTGCATATCTTTCAAATAAATAATATTTTATTAAGTTGGTTCGAGAAACAAAACCAAAACAAATAGCTGTGAGGCAGTTTATGTTGATAAATTAAAAAGTCTTTCATTTGTACTAAAATTCAGCTCGGACGGCAATACGTAATTTAGCTGTATTATACACAGTCCGACAAGGCTCTCTTGGCACTTGAATGACATTGTCAGGAGGGCATTGTTATAAAGAAAGGCAGCCAGAAAACAAAATCTTCCTAATTTCAATTCAATTTTAGTTTTATTTTAGTTAATATTTAAGCAAAAACAACACTACATACAATAGCGATATACCGACGGAGCGAACTATCAAACAGTATGACAAGATAGCGGCGTTAGTTCCAATTTTGTCCACGCGCCAAGATAGCCTTGTGGCACTGTAGTCACCTTTACTGTTATTAGTCTATGTTACAGTCGATAAAAATTCCCAGTGTACAACTGAGAATTCATAGGCACTGAACTTCGTCATAGCCACTTTTACTAGAGAATACAAAAACACGTGACTTATGCCGGGTTTCTGAGGCACTTAAAACGACAGTTTATCTATTCATTAGCGCTTTTCGTCCGATAACTCATGAAAATGCGTTTCTGAACACCGCAATGCAAGATAAACTCCCTTTAAACTTAGGTTAACTTAACCGATCTTCATGCGCCGTTTATCGGTTCCATAAAGTTATTTGACGTTGAAGCTAGATCTGTGATGTCTCGTTATGGTAAATGGTTGGAGTGTCTGTGTCTGTCTTGCAATTTGAGGTTAGAAAAAGTAATAAAATATTGAATATGTACTGAAAAAGTTGTTGTGAAAGATTGTTCAGAGACGGAATTATATTTATTAAATAAATAAATAAATAAATAATCCATTTATTTCAGGTTAACAGTAGGTACCCATATTACATAAAGACATAAGTGAGCCGCTGATTACATAAAACTTATAAATTTACACATATAAAATTAACACATTATAAATTATTAATAATTAATTTGTTATAAAAATTACATAAGAATTAAAATATACAAGTAACATTAAAAATTTATAATTCATCATTACGTACACAAAACACATTCACCAATGTATGTCTCTGTGCCCAACATGCAGTCCACAGCAGCGATTCAAGTAGGCACAATCAAAACGGTCTGCCAGCACGGACAACATGCTGTTGGCGCTCCCCCGCACCCGCCGCACCAGCGACGCGCCTCGTGCCCGCATTATCGCGTAGAAACACTCCATACGCGCTTCGGCAAACATCGCCGATGCGCTGCAGTACCGAGGGAGCCCCAACAGCATCCTGAACGCATTATTGAACTGGACTCGAAGGGCGCTGTACGATTTTTGCGTGAAATCGGCCCACAGGCTGCAGGTGTAAAAAGAGGTGCAGTAAGCTCTGAAAAGTGTAATTTTTACTTCTCTAGAGCACCGCGCAAACCTGCGGACCACCATGTTCGCTCTAACCGCCATCGCCCTCCGTTCCCGCTCAATGTCAGCATCGTCTTTCAGGGCGGGTGTTACCAAATGTCCAAGGTATTTAAAAACATCTACTCGTTTCAGTTGTGTACCATTTAACATAATATGTGGCATTTCCATAACTTTTGTAGACCCGCCCTGAAAGACCATACACTGACTCTTCTTGGCATTGTAGATTAAACCGTGGTCAGCTGCATATCTCTCACAGATATTCAGTAGCTTTCTGAGTCCACAGACCGAAGCGCTCAGCAGCACCATGTCGTCCGCGTAGCTTATGTTATTGAAACAGACGCCATCTATGTGACAACCGACATGCTGCTCGCTGAGCGCCTCGATCAGACCATTAACATACAGATTAAAAATTGAAGGTGAGCTCAACCCCCCTGCCTCACCCCACATTCCAACCTGTACGAATCCGACATGGTGCCCGCCCACTTCACATTGTTTAACTGGTTCCCATACCAATATTCGAAGATGTTAATAACTTCTTCCGGTATACTGGAAGACCTCATCTTCTTCCACAAAATATCGTATGAGACAAGGTCGAAGGCCTTAGAGAGGTCGAGGAAGCAAGCGTAAACCGATGTTTTTCTATCTGTATAATATTTGATAGCACTCTTCAAACACAATATCGCAGTTTCGGTGGAAAGACCCGGCCGAAAACCAAACTGGTTATCATGCAACCGCAAGTATCTATTTAATTGTGTATGAAGAATGCTGTCAAAAACCTTTGCTATTATAGTAGCCAAAGATATAGGCCTATAATTATTTATATCTGAAAGATCCCCACTCTTATTTTTAACTATCGGTACCACTACAGTCTTCATCATATCGAGAGGCATATATGTGTGTGAAAGGCATAGGTTGTAGAGCATAGCCAGCAACCTGTATATATGTGGTCCAGCATGCTGGATATGCTCCACACTCAGCCCATCATGGCCTGGAGACTTGCCTTTTGTAATAGACTTAACAGCTCCAAAAACATCTCTGGCCATAATTGTGGTAGTAACAGATTCACCACTCACACCACCGATCATCTGAGACATTGAAGGCCCTAAAGGTGACCTAACAACAAATTTTTCTTTAAATTTATTTGCTATTAGTTTAGGATCACTTGTTCCGTCAACACACACAGGAAGGCCAGGCTTGCTCGCCAACTGATTGGTGTGCTTCCAAAACCCACTAAAATCCTTCGCACAATGTTTTTCAGCAAGAATATCCATCTTAATCTGATCTTGATGGTTTTTACACCATCTTAATCGAGATTTAAATATCTTCTTACTCTCCCGCATCTTCTGATAGATAGGGCCAGTGGAAGGACTTCCCCACAACATCCATTCATGAAAGCACTCCCTGGCCTCCCTGTGAGTGTCCCGTACATGTCTATTCCAGCCTACTACAATTTTAGACCTTTGTTTACATGGCTTACGCTCGCGTCCCCTATCCACCTTAGCCGCCTCAGATAAGGCGAACACAATGTCGGCATATAATTTATCAATACCAACTCTGTGAGCAGCGTTATGGCAATATTTATCCGCGCAATTTACAAAATCACTTGGAAAGTCAATTAAGCGGAGACGTTTGTGACACTCAGCCCGATATTGCAATATTTCATCCGCTGTCTTTTCTCCCCATGTAACTTTATTACTAATTTTATTACTATTTAATATAATCGGGTTCAAGCAATTAAATTCACATTCCATAATAACCGGGAAATGATCTGACCACACTACATCATGCCTGACGTACCCATTACGCACAGAGACGGCCGCCGACTGGGAGCCTACACAATGATCTAGCCAGCGTTTAGATCCACATATTTGATCAACGTAGGTGAATGTGTTAGAGTCCAATCCTAAAATATCTATGTCAATAATAACCCATTTAAAATCGTCACAAATGGTATTCAATTCATTAAAAAATAATTCTCCCGGATGTGCATTAAAATCCCCTATTATAAAGATAGGTTCGTTTTCATAGTCATTAGTAATAGCACTTACAGTGGCCATGCAGTCGGTAAACAAGATTAGGTTATCCTTCTTATTCGTGGGCATATACACACACACCACTATAATCGGACTAGCGGCCGTTTCAATACGAATAGCACTCACTCGCGGGTTATCACACGCTATCACTGTGACACAAGGAAACACGCTCGTATTCCAAAGCAAAGCCGTTCCGCCGTACTTTCTTCCTCGCAGTAAGCCGGCAGTAGTGTCCACTGCCGATGTCCCAGTACTACTGAATCTGCTGTCGATGCTCGTAAGAAACGCCAACTCGTCCGGGAGCAACCAGGTTTCTTGTAGTGCTATCACTACACAGTCGTCACATAGGCGCTGAATGTCAGATACAGCACTCTTCACATTCTTACAATTATAACTGGCAATTTTATAGGTCGTACTACCCATGATTAGTTGTCGACGGGCCGTCAGCCGACGGCACTCCGTCGGCTCGTCTGTATTTGTAGTGCACAAATCTCCTAAATATTATCCCTTCAGGCCAGATTTTTTCGTCTAGGAACAGGGAGACTTTGGTCTCAGGTACAAAAAATTTATAGGCCTTATGATTTAGTATTTTTTTAGTATTTATTTTTTCTAATGCCACCTTGACCTGGGTTTTAGTTTTGATATAATCGACTATATCCGATTCTACTGTGTCATAATGCACGTTCGTAATAAATATCGGCGTCATCTTTTCCGCTGCCTTAAACGACGAAATAGAAGACTCTGCTATGCCTCTCTCGCCTAAATACCTATATTTAGGTTTCTTTTGTCGTCTGCTCACGGTTCGCCAAGCACCTCCATTAGGGGTATGCGTATGACAACTTACTGTGGCTTTATCTTGAGCAAGGCCTCGTTTACCCATGGCATGAGCGCTGCCAACGCTAATACCATTCGCAGTATTACAACCGCTCGCTTGACTGCAGCGGCTGTTCGGGTGGCGTACTGAGTGTGTGTGACGTCGTTGTCGCACCAGCCTCGCTCGACCGGGCCCGCTCGGCCGTCTCACTCACACGCGCAGACTGCGTACTTCCCGCGTCGTCCACACCGTCCACTACAACCTGCTCACGTTCACTCAGCCGAGATCGCGCCCGCGCATTTGATTTTTCATCTACCTTCATTTCACTATTAGTAGGCGTTTTATTATTAGTCGTTGTTTCTGTTTCGTTACAATTGTTTACACTCGACTCGCTCGGAACAGAGATGCATCCATCGTGTGAGAGTCCCATAGGGCCACTATCAACCCAACCTCCACGTTTTGCGTTGACTTTGAACACAGATGCTGGGGGGGACACGTTTCGTATTCGTTGAAATTCAATTTTTACTCTTTCAACAGAATCCACCGTAGCATACGTATTTTTAATTTCTTGGATTTCACTTTTTAAAAATAATATGTCCTTTAACAGCTTCGTACAATCCAGGTGATCAAACAAGATGGGTGGCAATTTGTCCAGCTGTCTAGCCACAAAAATAGGTATTTCATCAGGCTCAGTGGATTTCAACAGACTGATTATGTCAGCTAGATCTCGTTCTTCCTTCCCCTTGTTCTTGCGTAACACTTTCCTTTGACCACCTGAAATGGAGTCAAAAAGGAGTTCCTTCGATTTCTTTATTTCTTCCGCAGTGAATGATGAAGAACATATACGGATTAACGTGACCTCATCCGCCACAGACACTTTATTTTGTAAATACGAGAGTAGCTCGTCAATAACAATGTTGCACTCATTGCACTTTATAACGTTCGTCATTTTTATTACTAGCGCGCCAATGCAGCGCACACCGAACACGCCCGACGCTAACCGCGGCGCACGCGCGACTGATTTATTACACTTATTAGTTAGTGCGATCCACGCTTGCTTTTTGGCCTCCACAGAAGTCCCGTCTGTCTTTTTGCTGTCTATTACGGCGATGAACTCCTTCGCTACTTCAATGAGCAGCACCTTCTCCCTTTCCGTAAAGTTTTTACTGCGTTTTCCCTTTCCGGCTTAAATTTTTTACAAATTAATACAATTTTTGCTATGAACGTACCCCGGCACGCGGCAAAACCAAAACAAAACAATTTTGAATTTGAGTTTTGACGTTTGACGTATAATTAGGGTTCCATACCAAAATGGTAAAAATGGAACCCTTAATATGGTGAGACTTTCTCCGTCCGTCCGTCTGTCACACTCGATTATTTCAGTAACTATGGAAGCTATCGACTTGAAATTTGGAATAGTTTTAGGTACTAGTGACCCAACGTCATAGCAATCATAAAATTTTAAAAATCATTTTTATTTTTATTTAAAAAGGGGGGTAAACCGGGTTGTTGAAAGGACAATGGGCATTTTGGTACCAGCTCCAATAGCAATAAGTGTGGTGTCGTTGGATAGGTCGTCCCAAGACTAACAATGTTTATTATGGCGACCAGTCCGAAATCGTTGTCCGTTCCGAAATATAAATGACAGATTTCATACAAAAAAAAAGTCAAAATCACAGAGAATGGCCGTTTATTTTCAATTTTTTGTATGTAACACGTCGCTATCATACCCAAAACGATAATAATAATATAATATCATGAATGTAATAATTATATTATATTATAACATTGTATAGCAGTGACAATTATATTTAAAATAAAAATCACAGAAAACGGACATTCATTTTACTTCTTTTGCAATAACACCACGTTCTTATGCCCAATATGATAGTGTGCGACCCCTCACGACCGTTACTAAGAGACAGCTATATTGTGTTAGAGCGAATACGATGTATTCAATCCGGCCGCGCATACGATGTATTTCAATACAGAACATTTTACTGCTGTGTGTGACATGTTGAGAACGGCTATGACACGTGGACCAAGGCTCGACTTTAATACAAGAGGTGCATTAAGCAATGAAGAACTGCATTTTTGGACAGGACGTAATGGAGAACAGTTCGATGCCATACTAGAGCAAGTGCCTTCTTTAAATGAAAGAGTCAGTTACCCAAGAACGGCTTTAGGCATATACCTAACAAAACTACGTACCGGAGATTCGGATGAGAGACTAGCGACATTATTTAATATGTCACGAAGAAAACTGGAGCGTCTATTACTTATTGTGCGTGAATGTCTTGACAATGAGTATGTAATATTACATTTAGGAGTGAACCATATGAACAGAAACGAGGCATTAGAAAGAAACCTCACAATTCCAAGAGCTTTATTCGGCGACGAAGAAAATCAAAAGTTGATCCTAATATTTGATGGAACTTATATTTATATCAATAAAAGCTCGAACTTCTTGTTCCAACGGCAATCGTATAGTTTGCATAAGTTTCAAAATCTATTAAAACCATTCCTAATAGTATGCTCCGATGGACACATACTTGACGTCCTAGGTCCATACGCTGCTGTAAAGACAAATGCGAATATATGACTGACATAATGCAAGATCAAGAAAATCCGTTACACTATGTCCTGCAGGAAAATGATGTATTCATCTTAGATCGGGGATTCAGGGATAGCTTAGGGGACATTGAAGCCTGTGGCTACGAATCGTACGTGCCACCGAGTAAAAACAGAAATGAAACTCAACTGACTACAGAGCAGTCTAATGAAGCCAGATCTGTAACGATGTGCCGATGGATCGTGGAAGTGGTAAACGGGAGGTTTAAAAGAGATTTTAAGCTGCTGCGGGCAAAATATTTCAACCGAAGTCTACCGCATATGTTTACGGATTTTAGAATCGCCGCAGCAATGATAAACCACTTCCATCAACCGATCTCCGATAGCATCTACGCAGAAGCTTTTTTAAATACTATTAGAAGTAAAATGGATTCCCCAAATCTTCTGTTCAGATATGTAGAAAGAAAACGATTAAACAGCAGGAGAGCTGATTTTCAAAGAATAGAAGCCAATGCTCTTCAAAACTTCCCAAGCCTTACAGAAGAGCATGTCATAATCCTTTCTCTGGGAACATACCAATTAAAGCTAGCAAAATCTTACAGCAGTGAACATTTAAGAAATGGGCTCTATCTTATCCAAACATATAGAGAAAACGCTTTGGAAGACTTGCCAGACTATGGAATGGACGAAAACGTTTGGATGTTACGTGGGCGAATACAGTCTCGCCATGTAAGATCAAGAACGTACTACTGTTACGTTTTAGTAAAAAATAACATAGAAAACAATGCCAATGATATTGAGCATTACTATTGTACTTGCCTGACAGGACGACGTACAATGGGCACCTGTGCTCATATTATATCCATAGTCTGGTATCTGGGATATGCGAGACATGAGGGATTTATTGCTCCAGCATTGTTCCTTGACGATGTAATTGTTGACAAGAACTGAGTAAAAATAAATGTTAGTACTTATTACAAACCTGTTGTTTCTATACTCTCAACAACATCCACTCCCCCTTTCATTTCCTAAAATGCACAGACGTATGCATCGCATGCTGTAGCACACCACAACTTAGTAATAGTTATATTAATCAATAATATAATTATGAGAACATTGTATTAAATATAATTGTCACTACTATAGAATGTTATAATATAATATAATAATAATTAATTAATTAATAATTACAAAGTTAGAATATAATATTATGTATTATAACACATATAGGTACAATATATGTACAATCCAAGTATATCTAGTAACAAAAAAGTACATAATATTAGTAAATAATATCTATAAATACACCAGTGACGAAAAAAGAACGAAAAAATGACATTTATTGACACTAAATAGCTCCGTTCGGACAACGATTGGTGACAAGCGACCTAGCACACATTAATGACCATAAAAATACCTGTCAAACGATATATGTTTTATGTCTATTGGGCCTGATACCAGCGCCCATACATTTTTGCCCATTGTCCTTTCAAAATGAGATTCAAAATTTCAAATAGAATATTGAGTGGGGTATCATTTATGAAAGGGCGTAACTTTTGTATTCTAAAACCAATTTTTATTTATTTTTATGCCTGATAGTTTTTGATTTATTGGGCAAACTGTCGAAAAAAATACCGTTCCCCCCCTTATCTCCGAAGTTTAGAAGACGGACGGCGCGTGGCCGTTTTCACGGGTCTCGGTATTCGAGACCCGTGAAAAGGGACGGATGGAACGCCGCCTTGTACCGTGGGTAAATCGTAAGTGAAACGACGCGCCGGCGCACGGACGTCGGCGGGCGTCGACGTCGTTGGTTGATACGATGTGTATGTTATTCTGCACATAGGCTGCTTCCCGCTGACTCCTGGCACTGGGTGCACCAAATATGAGAGGACCTCTTCCTGTGTCACCCTGCTGCTCCCGCTGGGAAAGAATGCCAGGGGCCTGCCAAAGCCCATTAAGTCCTCGCTGCCTTTGATGTGTATGTTATTCTGCACATAAGCTGCTTCCCGCTGACTCCTGGCACTGGGTGCACCAAATATGAGAGGACCTACCTCTTCCTGTGTCACCCTGTTGCTCCCGCTGGGAAAGAATGCCAGGGGCCCGCCAAAGCCCATTAAGTCCTCGCTGCCTTTGATGTGTATGTTATTCTGCACATAGGCTGCTTCCCGCTGACTCCTGGCACTGGGTGCACCAAATATGACAGGACCTCTTCCTGTGTCACCCTGCTGCTCCCGCTGGGAAAGAATGCCAGGGGCCCGCCAAAGCCCATTAAGTCCTCGCTGCCTTTGATGTGTATGTTATTCTGCACATAGGCTGCTTCCCGCTGACTCCTGGCACTGGGTGTACCAAATATGACAGGACTTCTTCCTGTGTCACCCTGCTGCTCCCGCTGGGAAAGAATGCCAGGGGCCCGCCAAAGCCCATTAAGTCCTCGCTGCCTTTGATGTGTATGTTATTCTGCACATAGGCTGCTTCCCGCTGACTCCTGGCACTGGGTGCACCAAATATGAGAGGACCTCTTCCTGTGTCACCCTGCTGCTCCCGCTGGGAAAGAATGCCAGGGGCCCGCCAAAGCCCATTAAGTCCTCGCTGCCTTTGATGTGTATGTTATTCTGCACATAGGCTGCTTCCCGCTGACTCCTGGCACTGGGTGCACCAAATATGAGAGGACCTCTTCCTGTGTCACCCTGCTGCTCCCGCTGGGCAAGAATGACAGGGGCCCGCCAAAGCCCATTAAGTCCTCGCTGCCTTTAGCCGTTAAGGCGGTAGGCATGGCGAAATTTAACATAGGACCACAATACTCCTTCGTTGTAATATCATATTCTGCCATCTGCTGATCCAGGTCCTGGTTTGTAAGTTGAAAATAAATACTTAATTTACTTGTAAACTCTTATTATTGCATATAATCTAGAAAATTCAAACTTTTTCTTGGTTTTCATTCATTTAAAAATAAATCTTTTGAAGAAAAAATATAGTATTTAATGATAACAGTTAGAAATAAAACAAATGCCTTACTCGTATAATGTACTCATAGGTTCATAATAAAAATTAAAAATAAACTATTGTTTCATTTATTTTTTTCACTAGAAAACGTGGTTCTGCCACTTAGAAACCGATAGGCAATAGGCACAGAACACATATACTCATTGGCAATAGGCCACCTAACAGTTCAATTATTTTGCCATTTGCATAATATGGTGGTAGAATGGCACTGATCTTCCATAATATTCTGGATCGCTGACTGTCAACGTAAAAATGAAGACACTTGATTTTCGCCATTTTGGCGCTAATTGTTGCGTAACCTGGCGTGAGCCACGGAATACATAATAGTACTAAAGGTACAGAAGGCTCACTCGGCAAGATGATTTTCATAAATAGCGACCTTAGCGCTGACACGAAAAAGTGCAATTCACGTAGTGATTATATACTCTTTGGTGCAATTCAGTTCGCAATAGCGCCTGGCCACTCCCCAAGAAAGAACTTCTCTTTCTATCGCGTAACTTTATCGCATTCGACGTACTAGTGGTCTAAGATCCCGCCATACAACGACCTTCACCGAGCTGCTTATAGACCACGGAAGCTATGACGTCACAAAATGGCGAATTTCGACATTTGGGTAAAAACATTGGCACAGGTACCTACGGAATTTTATAAACAATTAGAAAAACGAGTGTTTTGGTGTTATAAATATATACACAATGCCTTATTGTTTTGCCCCTGGGTGCAACCATGTCTCGCGAAGAGAAACCTGTAGGTTTTTTAGATTCCCGGCGAATGAAAAACTATTTAAAAAATGGAAATCAACGATGGCGCTTAAGCTAACAATTGATGACATTTTAAATCAAAGCTAAAAACCTCACAAAAGGAAAACAATCTTTCACGGGTAGGCAACGCAAACGTTTGTTTTTACCCAAACGTAAAATTCCGCCATTTTGTTACGTCACTCTTCCACGGTCTATTGGATGAAAACTATTTTATTTAAACATTTTTATAATATTCTACTTTTTTCTCATAATTGTTTTCTTTTGTAAAACTCATCTTCAGTATTAGTGCTACATGTACTCGTACACAAAAGTTTACTAGTATAGAATAAATTAGGGGAAGGAGTTACTTACCATTGTGTTCCCCGTTTAAAGTATTTTTACGTTCTGTTTCTTTTTAACATATTTATGGCAGTTCCAAATGTTGAGCTTTGGTCACACACAACAGCAACAGGTATCATCCCTGATTCATGCACTTTTGTCACCACTTCTTTTAAAATCCTTACTACTGTAGCAGCATCTGTAGTACCTTCACAAAAATAAAAACAAATAGGTTGTCTCCACTTTGAGCACACTCCTTTCAACATGAAAACCAGTGTATGATCACAAAACTTATATTGTCTATCGTTTCCGAAGTCTTTAAACCCCCTGTCTCCACTTTGAGCAGACTCCTTTCAACATGAAAACCAGTGCATGATCACAAAACTTATATTGTCTATCGTTTCCGAAGTCTTTAAGCCCCCTCATTTCATCTTGTGATTCATCTTGTGACTCATTATATGTGAGATGAGGTGTAAGTGCCACTTCATCAAACTAAATGGAACACAATTTCTTCTTACTGTCCCATTTTTGAGCTTTGTCCTTTAATATATTGAAAATATTTTCATTTATGCCCACATCAAATTTTATATCTTCAGCAAGGCGGTTTAGTGTCCTTTTGGTAGGTAAGTTAAGTATTTTTTGCAATAGCACCTATAACCCTTTGGGGCTTTCCTTCATTAGGGACAGTGATAAAATCTTTTAATTTTTTGTATATCGCATGGCTTTTTAATTTTATCTGCCATTTTCAAATGCCTAAGAGGAAAATCTTGCGCTTGATGTGTCATTTTGCTAAAATTTTTCATAAATAACTGGCTTTGACTAAGTTTTTAGCAGCATCATATCCACATCATATCTTTCGGAAAATGGGCTTTGCATCTTGTTTTCTTTGACTGTCATCTCTTTTAGTCTTTCTATAAAACACCTACACTTAGTTGTCAGGTTGGCTGTAAACGAAAAATAATATATTTAGTTATTATATGTATTACTAAGTGATTCCTGATTATTTTATAATTATGAAAAAATTCTTAACATATCTGTTACAAAGAAAGAATACTCTACCTCCTCTTTTAAGAAAATATCTTTTTCGTGGTTTCTTGCTTTCCACAATCTTAATCAAGTCTGAAATGTCAAAAAATCAAATTATGATATAACAAAATTGGATTTTATTATCAAACATAGTTGCCTTCGAGGGCTATACAACGATAATACTGACCTTATAATTTTTCAATACCAGTTTTATAACACGGTTTGTCTTTAGCCTCAAAATATGCTTCAGTTCCGGCGATAACCTCTTCATCGGCGCAAAATTTCTGTCCAGCGAGCATTTTCTTGAGGTTTGAGAACAGGAAAAAGTAGCTGGGGATCAAATCTGAAGAATACAGTGGATGCGGAAGTAATTCGAAGCTATATTCATGCAATTTTGCCATCATTTTCATTGATTTGTGAGACGATGCATCGTCTTCAAAGAAAAGCACTTTATTCTTCTTCAAATGGGGCCGTTATTCCGCGATTTTGTTCTTCAAACGCTCCAATAACGCTACGTTATAGTCGCTTTTTAATGGTTTTTCTCTTTTTAAGACAATCAATGAATATTTTAAAATGTATCACTCAGTTTCCTGGACCAGACCATCTTCATCCGTCTGGTATTCCATGGCTTGAGGCGGGTTTTCCTTAGCGGCGGCGGCTGTACCACTAGTGGTCACTTTTTTTCTTCCATGAGGACTTTAATTTGCTGCTGGAGAGCAACAATTCCTTTTTCAACTCTTCCACTGAGTTTTTAGATTTTCTTTGGCAGTCTTTATAGGCTTTATATACAGAACACACCGTTCTGTTTCCGTTGTTAATGGAATCGTTTTTGGAGAGGACGTTCCTGGAGTTTTAGAAAACATGCTCATAATAGTTATATGTTGAGACTTCGATTTCTGCATATTAAGCCTTAATTTGGCACGACAAAAAAGGTTAATATTTACGCATTTATTATATATTTTGGGCACGGCAAAAAGGTTAATATTTAGGCATTTTTTATTTTTGGGCTAAGAGGACATACCTACATCTAGGAGCCCCTCAAAAATAAAAATAGAAATCTATAATTTTTAGTTTTTGAGAAAATAGTGTTCGGTTTTAGAAAACATGCTCATCATAGTTATATGTTGAGACTTCGATTTCTGCATATTAAGCCTTAATTTGGCACGAAAAAAAGGTTAATATTTAGGCATTTATTAATTATTTTTGACACCACAAAAAAGGTTAATATTGAGGCATTTTTTATTTTTGGGCTAAGAGGACATCTAGGAGCCCCTCAAAAATAAAAATAAAAATCTATAATTTTTAGTTTGGCACGACAAAAAAGGTTAATATTTAGGCATTTACTATTTATTTTGGGCACGACAAAAAAGGTTAATATTGAGGCATTTTTCATTTTTGGGCTAAGAGGACATACATCTAGGAGCCCCTCAAAAATAAAAATAGAAATCTATAATTTTTAGTTTTCGAGAAAATGAGTGTTCATTAAGGCGCACAACGCCAAATTTGTTACATAAAATGTATGTCCTGTGTGGCAAACATAGTCAAATAAAGGTAAAAATAAAACAATAAAATGTGAAAATTTAATAATAAAAGGATAAACAAAAAATAGAACACTGAAACTTAATAACATGAATGAATGTAGTAGACCCGTCCGTCAGAAAAGCTCGTATAATCCTTCGTGCCTTCAAAAGACTCAATGGAAGGAGCATAGTGCGTGGTTTGTGTATGCCTTTCACATAGGTACTGAATTAGATGTAGCAATTTCATAGTAAGGGGCATTCTCTTTTGGAAGTTCCAAAAGAGCATTACTATGATTCATAGTGTGGGTAGTAGCGGGTTTCGTCGATAGCGAAACGAAACTATCTATCAAACGCTAATAGCGGCTATCACGACTATCTATTGTAGTAGCGGATTAGCGGTGTAGTCGTACGATAGCGATCGTTACTACTATCGCTAGATTCGCTTGTTAACTGAATCGTTGTAGACTGTAGTGTTGAACTATAACAATGAAATTTCCTTCATGCTTTTCCAGGCTTAGGACTGGCTGCAGATTTTGACTAATAGTCACTAGTGTAACATACATTTTATATTATGTTGACAAAGCAGGCGCATTTAGAAGTTCATTGTATATACATATTGAAATTTATACAATTTCTAATTCTATTTATATTCTTACCATTATTATTTACAGTTGGTATTTTTCAATTCAATTATTCTTCAAGTTAACATTCAAAAATGTTAATTGAGCCACTTTTTTTGAAGAAAGTCTTGTGCGCCGTTCATTTATAGTAAGGCCTGTCT
This sequence comes from Coenonympha glycerion, assembly GCA_963855885.1. Classification (NCBI taxonomy): domain Eukaryota; kingdom Metazoa; phylum Arthropoda; class Insecta; order Lepidoptera; family Nymphalidae; genus Coenonympha; species Coenonympha glycerion. Next base: position 2,619,135 of record OY979651.1, read on the forward strand.
TGCTGAAAATTCGTTCACAAGGTACGGATGTAGCTAAAACGTTTCCATAGCTAAAGAAAAGTTTGGATAAATGGGTGTAAGTGTGCCTGTGATTCTTCCACCACTCTAGGGGACAATTAAATTTTCCTTGGCAACTGAAAACTGGCAACATTTCGTCACTTAAATAGGTATCAACTTCTTTTATTGCCCTTGAAAGTGGAGTACCTACAGACTGTTGCGTACCAACGATCTCATTTAATATATTCCACGGTGAAAATGGGTCGTTATGCAATTTCTGGTTTGATGTTGACGGTACTGGCTCTTGATGTGAACTTTCGCAAATTAAATTCATCACCATCTCTTGTACTCTTTTTTTTTGTAGATTGTGCTTCTGATTGATCGCTAAAAACTGTCAATTTATAGCGAGGATCCAAAAAGGTACAAATTGCAAATATACGACTTTTTTCCACAGCTGCAAATCGAGTTTCCAGTCCTCCTTTCAAATCACCAACAATGGTGAGAGCAGCTTCACAAAACGGTTCTTCCAATAATTTACAGCAAGCTGTTAAGAGGCATCTTGTCATAACTATTACAGAGCTGCCGGAAATATACTTTTCCCCGCTCATAGAACTTGTGGCATCGTCAAAGGGCTTTAGAATTTTTCTGAGGTCATCAAGTAGCTGCCATTCCTCGTTTGTGATGATTGGCAAATTTTTATCAAATACGGCTACTGTGGCTCTAATAAATTGTTGCAGTTCAACAAATCTGTCTATCATATGATACGTAGAGTTCCATCGTGTAGGCACTTCTTGTATAAGTCTTTTCGGAATGGCACTTGGATTCTCTAATGATTGCGCCTTTAATAACTTTTCCAGGGCACTTGAGCTCGTTTTAAAATGTCTTACTATTTTTTTCACTTTCTCTAAATTCACCGTAACCTTTTTAAGTGCATCCTGTACGATAAGGTTCAATGTGTGGCCATAACAACCATATTGATTCCAACCTATGTCCGATATAGTTCTCTGAATGTTGGGGGCATTATCAGAAACGACAAAATTAATTTTATGGTGAAGATTCCATTCATTAACAATTTCGAGTAATTTTAACTGTATATTTTCGCTTGTATGGGTGTCCTCAAATATTGAGCATTGTATTAACAAAGATTTTAATTCATATTGCTCTGTTATATAATGTCCAGAACTGGACACGAAGAAACAATTGAAACCAAGACAGTTCTTCTGCTCTTCTTTCCCTAGTTATTTGTAAAGTGGAAAGGCGTAGAAGTAGAAAAAGGCGTTTTTCTACGCAGCTGATGAACAGGCAACTGATTACAGTTGTCGTTGACTAATGCAGGGGATGGCTTCGTCTGTAACACGCAAAACTGACGAAGTAACAATATTCATCATTATTCAAAACTAGCTGTTGCCCGCGGCTCCGCCCGCGTGCAGTTCGTTTTTTTTTACAAAAATGTTTCCCGTGGAATTTCTTAATTTTTCCCAAGATAAATGAGTGGTCAATGGACCCGTAAAGGAGTCTTTTTCCAATCTCTCCTGTCAACGTGCTATCTTCTTTCACACAATTTACCTATATCTTCTTTGGTCTTCCTCTACTTATACACTCTGTCGAAATTGCTTATGTTACTCAATTTGCATGGAGTAAGACAGAGTGGGGCGTGTCATCGTGGATTGTAATATCTATACTAACCAAACTTATCTTATTCTGAGATGATACCAACGCCCAGATATTGTAATTAAGCATTCTGATGCGCTGCTGTGTACGTAGCAACCCGTTCCTGCTACGTACGGGTTATCTTGTATAGTTATACCTAGTTGCACGATCCAAAGGACGATTTAAACTGACGATATTTCGACCCCGTTTTGATTGTGCTACGTAGATAAGTAGCTATAGGTTTTTTTAAACATCCCACGGGTGCTCTCAAATTTTTCAGGATGAAAAGTATCTTAAATGTTGACCGGGCATATATATAAAGTAGGATCATAAAATTTAATTTAAATCCGTTACTTGAAAGACGCCTGCTAACTGTTTTTGTAATGTTTTCTTTCCCGCGGGAACTCGATTGGATTAATAAGTTTTACTATATATATATATATATTTTGTTAAAGAGGCAACATATTAAGGTATCAGCATAGCAAATTTTACTAAATTAAGTTCATTAGTTGTTGTTTACAAAGCTGTTAAATTAATTGAAGTTTTTTAACTATCCCACGGGAACTCTTTATTTTACCGGGATGAAAAGTATCCTATATGTTGACCAGGGACATAAGCTACCACCACACAAAATTTCATTGGAATCGGTCCAGCCGTTCCAAAGATTAGCCCGTACAAACAGACAGACAAACAGACAAACAGAGAAACAAAAAATTTGAAAAAAATTTAAATTAGGTCTTTTTCACTTCTTACATCCCCCTGACTCGGTTTTTAGCATTTTTTTTCATTGTACAGAAATTCGACCTCTACAGATTTATTATTAGATGATCCTGAGGACTGATGACTGGTCTACTTCTACTTCAGATATATTTTAATTTAATGGCTGACAATCAGAGGTTATTTTAGTAATACTGTATTTTACTTACAACTGATCTACAACTTTTCTTTTTTTCTGATCTGAGTGACTCTTCTTGAACGTCGTTTGTTGAGCTCGTGGAAAGATTGACAGTAGCTGGCTCCGAGACTGTTTTATTGTTCAACTTTTGGCGACACGTTTGGTGTGTTATTTGGTAGAAAATAGAAATGCTTTTTCTTGTACCTCACTTCTGGAAATCCAAAAAAAATTCCCGTGGCTTTGAAGCCAAGCTTGCTACTCTGGCATAAGCTTTGTTGAACAATCCTGTAATATCGTAGGATGTAATTTTTACCATATTTCTGGATTTCATATACATTACACATTCATTGTTGTAGGCTCTCTTGAACGGCCGGAAAAAAGTTACATCCAGATGCTGTAACCGATGTGATGAATGTGGTGGAATAGAAAGCATTACAACATGGTTGGCTTTAGCCACTTTCCAAGCTTCCAATGTACATTGGCTGTTGTGGTTATCCATAATCAGTAGGTTGTTCAGCAGTGGGTTTTGAGTACTCAATGAAGAGTCGCAGCCATTTAATGTATATGCTTTCATTCGTCCAACCATTATGAGAACATGTGTAAACAGCTCCTGGTGGACCATCTTTTTCTAGCTGTAGTGAGTGACGCTGTCCAGGGAAAATAAAAAGACGAAATTTACCAATTTACCATGGTAAAGGAAGAACGCTACATTTTTTTTTTATATAAACATGTCATTCATGAAATACTTATATTGGTAAAGAAATATCCTAAATTATTTAAAAGCTACAATAAACTAGAAGGAGATCAATAAAGATGGCGAAACAACGTCGATTCTAGAACCCATCATAGCTACAGAGTCTTCAGCATCAGTAAGATCCGTATCTGAATTGTTTTCCAAAGGACGTTGCACTAAGGTGTCAGGAGGTGTCAATATATGCGTTGATGAACTGGGTAATTGGGGGTCTTGGTTTTCAGTTAATAGAGATGGCAGGTAGGCATCTTCTGGTATTGCATTAGGGTCTAATCGAAACAATCCGGTTGCTCTAAACCCATGAATATTTTCTGGGGTCACGCTTTTTGCCCAAACTTTGGTAAATATTGAATTAAAACGCGCTTTATTGATCTTTTTGGTAGGGTTGTGTTACATGTGGTACTTCATAACTTTTTGATCCCAGACATTCTCAAAAGGTTTAATTAACAGATTTGTCCAGCGGCTGCAACTCATGTGTTGTGTTCGATGGCAAGCAATACAATATTATATCATATTTTTCTGCTGCCTCTACTATATCATAATCTAGATGGCAGGAGGCACCATCAAATATCAGCAAACATTTTCCCGGGGACTTGTATTTTCCCAGATGTTCTATTAAATTAATGAACAAGGAGCTCGTCATACTACCCTTAGGTGCCATTTTCACTAGTGTCCCAAGGAGGTAAGTTGTCTGTGAATTCCTGTTTAAGTCGTATACCCTTACAAAGTATCATCGTAGGAATGCTATTTCCTGCAGCACTAACACAAACAGCAATCGTAACATTTTCCGCATGTTCATGTGCTATAATATGAACCCTGTGATTGCCTTTTCAGCTAAAACTTTTTGTTGATGATGGATAGTAAACCTGCAGCCATTTTCATCGATGTTATATAATCTTTCTGGGTGGTTCATTTCATTTCATTTCATTTCTTTATTTGCCATTTCACATACATACAATGATAACACAATATACAATAAAATATTAATAATGTGAAGTCAATTTGTAATGTGAATGCCCAGGATGGGCGTAGCAATTCCTTTTACTGGGATAGGGGGACCGATTTTATTCGTTTCGTCCTTAAAATAGTCATCAATCGTATAGAACGCTTTTGAGATGAGGTAATCTTTTAATAATTTATTAAATTTTATTTCTTTTTCTTCATTTCGGATGTAATTGGGAAGGTGGTTATATATTTTATTGACGCAGCGTAAGGACTAGCTCTGTGTAACGTTAATCTTGATTGTGGTAACTGTAGTTTGTTGTACGTATTTTTAGGATAGCGGCGCGGTTTATCAGGGTATTTGTTGTATAAATGAATATTTTTTCGAACGAATTTGCATATTTTTAGGATGTATATGGATGTCAAAGTTAAAATTTGCAATTTTTTGAAATGTGGCTCGCAAGATTCAGTGTTTTTTATGTGAGCTATAATACGTATGCACTTTTTTGCACTATAAATATGAGGAGGTGGGGAACAGAACCTAACATTTCCTATATCAAATCAAGATTTTATAGATTTTTTTCGAATATACTTAAAAAATCTCTTCATAAGATGAAAATAAAATTGCATAAAACTTGTACAATATGTTGCATAATTTAGTAGCTTTTCACTTCTATATTTATTTATTTTATTTTATTTAAATATAACAATACATTTTAATTTGCTTATAGTTAATACTTGACGGTGTAACAAAAACCCAATTGGATTTGTCTGTACACCGACATTCGTCGTTTAGCACTCGGTAGTTTCATAGATGCAACAAAAATAACACTATAGTAAGTAAGTTAACAAACGTAAGTTTACATTTACTAAACATTGAGGGTAGATGAATAAATTGAGACGACAATTCGCCTTCGGTGTGCTAAGTAGTTACGAATTCACAACTCAAGCCGGTTACACTCCACTGCTACTACAGGATGCTTCTAGTAAATACTATAATAAAATATTTATTTTTCCAGAAAATATGTTTTTAGTTTGCCCTTAATATTTTTCAGAGTGATTTCCTGCTTTAATATAAAGGGCAAACTATTCAACAATGTTGGTACAAGATAGTCTAGGGTATGCTTGCCGTATAAATTATTGTATCGGGGAATTACGAGTTTGGCATTTGATACACTGCGTGTTCTTATAGGAATGTTAATCCGTCTTTGCAGCTCCGTATTAAAGTAGTTCTCTAGTAATACTATATATTTAATTTTGTCATGTATCGGCATGATTTTGCAAAAGGTGAATAATTCGTGGTATTTATCTTTGTATTTATTTTTTATATTATTCGGGACTACGGTTTTGAGCAAACGTAATTGGAGTTGGTAAATGGCATCTAGATGCGACTTGCACGTTCTTCCGTAACTACTGAGACCGTAAGAAATAATCGATTCAGCAAGTGCTTTGTACAATGAGAGCCGTACTGAATATGGGATCTTGTTTTTTATTAAAGTGAATTTAGCTAAAATTGTCCTTAATTTATCACAAGTTTTATTTATATGCTCTGTCCACTTGAGACGATCATCTATCAAGAGACCTAAATATTTATGATAATTGACTACCTCTACACGTCCGCATGTGCATGCGCTATTTAAGTTTTTATGTAGGCATGCATGGGTATGCGCTATCAGACGTGGAGTTATAGTGCTTCTATTTTGGCTAGAACTTATATACATAAGTTTGGTTTTGCTTGCATTCAGTACAAGACCTACGTCATGGGACCATTTTGCTAGTAGTGTGAAATCTGTCTGCAACTTAACGACGGCTTTATTTATATCGTTATCTGCTGCTATGAGGCATGTGTCGTCAGCATATTGGTAGATTTCACAGTTTTTGATTACGTTAGTGACGTCATTGACGTAAGTTATATAATGCAATGGTCCTAGCACCGATCCCTGAGCTGTACCTTCTGAGACATTTACTTTATCACTGTATTCGTTTTCAACTTTGACTTTGTAGGATCGATCTTTTAAATAACTTTGACACCATTTATTTAACGGTCCTCTAATACCGCAGTCATCCAGCTTTTCTATGAGAACATCGTGTTGCAGTGTATCAAATGCCTTACTATAGTCAATAAAGACTACTAATACATGTTTTTTGTTATTTAGATGCTTATAGATGCTGTTGGTAAAATGGCTAAGTAATTGTGTTGTACTTTTTTGGGACTGAAATCCATATTGTGTATTATTTATTACATTATTATCGCTGTAGAATTTAGATACTTGATTACCTATATACTTTTCTACTATTTTGTTAATAGTAGGTAAAATTGTAATGGGTCGATAATTTTCATATTCCTTTGTACTTCCTGTTTTATGTATAGGTCTAACAACGCCTATTTTTAGTTCGTCTGGATATTCTCCGTTTTCGATAGATTTATTTATAAGTTGAGCTAATACTGGAGATACCTTCTTCCCTATGAGTTTTAAATCCGAAGCTCTTACACTATCTACACCTGGAGCTTTATCACTCCTTAATGTTTTAACTATTTTCAACACCGCAGTGGATGTTGCTTTTTGGAAACGTATCGACACGTTACTTGGCAAAGTATAAGTAGATTTCTCTAGTAATTTATTGGTACAATTAGGCATAATCTTTTTCACATTATATTGGAATTGCGTCGCAAAATTTTGTGCAATATCTTTACAATTAGTTACATTATTTTCAAGCGCATTTATAATTATGTCGTCTAATGAATTTTTTATTCTACCTGTAATTTCGTTGAGTATTTGCCATAATATTCTAGGGTTCTTTTTGTTTTCAATAATTTTTGTTTTTATTTGGGTATCCTTAGTTTTTTGTATTAATTTATTGGCATAGTTTCTTGATTTGTTGTACTTAAGTTTTAAAATCTTATTGCCTGGGTCTTTTAGCCAGTCCATAAAAAGATTGTCTCTGTAGGAGCACGCTTTTTTTATTTTACTATTTATAATTACATCATTGGCACGTTTTTGCTTATTACTTATTTTTATTTTGACTTCTGAATTTTTGTAGCAGTGTTTTATATTATTTACTATGAAACTGTATATTTTATGAGGGCATATAATATTTTTAATAGGTTGCCAATCTATTTCGTTGAGACATTTGCTAAGCTGTTTACTGTCGTATACAATTTTATATTTCGATACATCCTGTAGCCGCCGTGGGGCGACGCACGCGAGGGCTACCGCGCGATGGTCTGCCAGAGTCGTTCCGAGCGCTGCCGTGTACACAGCTTGCGCGCGGGATCTAGCGTAGATGTGATCGATACATGTTTTGCTTAATCTATTGTTACATAATTCTATCCGCGTGTATTCTGAGATCCCGCACACAAGGCCGTGGTTATACATTACAGTGCTATACTTATGTTTAATAGGACTATTAGATTTTAGGTCTAGGTTAATATCTCCGAGGATAAATAGGTCTGTATTTGACTCGATTCTATTTAACAGCGTGTCCAGTTCATATATAAATAAGTGTTTACTGTAACTAGGTGGTCTATATATGGCACACAGAGTGGCGACGTATCCCATAGGGGTGTTAATTTGACCATACAAGAGCTCGCAGTGTTTTGATTTGAAGTTTTTAATAGTGAATTTGTGTTTTTTCTTGATATACAATATAATTCCACCTCCTTTACGACCAGTTCGCAGCTCCGTGTGCATATTATATCCTTGTAGGTTATATAAGCAACTTAATGAGTCTGGTATGTTAGCCTCTGTAACAATAATAACATCAGGAGTTTTAGAACAGTTGTGGATGCATTTCTCAAGCGATGCAAAATTTTTGATTATTGATCTAATGTTCATATGAATACATAGTAGATTTACATTAGTTCCAGTAGGTAAACAGCTAATGAATGATTGAAAGTCTATACAATCTGACACTTCTATGATATCGTCTCTTAGGCTATCTATGTTAGGGTTCATTTAAAGAAGGTAGGTAAGTATATAGACTATAAGTGTTAGTTAGTATTTAGAGTAGGTATATAAAAACAGTACTTATGTATAAATTAGGTAGGTAACACTCAAAGTATGCTTAGTAAGTATAAATACCTATGCAAAGATTAGAAATTATTTATTTTAGGTCGCTGACATCTTCTTTTGTGCGAATAACTATAGCTCTTTCCCCGTCCCCTTCTTTGCGTGCACGTATGATTCCTTTTTTAACCCAGATATATTTGTAGGTACTGCTCAGCTCTTGTTTAGCAAACCATAGGAGATATTTATTATAGGGAGTGAGGGCTTCTCTGACATAAACTATTTTGCTGCTTTGTGATGCAGGATCAATATCTATCACCTTAATTTTAAGTTCGCTTGCCTTTGAAACTGTTACCCATTTAGTTTGTATCTGGTCGGATTTAAGCTGTACCTGAATAGGACCCGGGGTGTCCTTCCTACCTGGCAGGCGTACTGCTTGCTTGATGTCGTCTACTGGTTGCTTCAGCTTAGTTGCTACTTGTTGAGCAAGCAGTAGGGTATTTAATTGACAAAAATTGCATTCCAAAATAATATAAAAAAAATACACTATTAAGAACTATTTATTTTATTTAGTCCCAAAATCTCAAAATTGAACTTAAAACTATACCTACTAATCTATGAATTTAGCAAAAAAAAAACACTTTATTTTTCATACTCTCAGTACTTGTGTATCAGGTTCCATGCAATCACACTCATTCTCAGTCTCATGAAATTCATCTTCATGGTGAATGGATGCCGTAGCTGTTTGAAGAACGTTTACATACCATTTCAACTGTGGTCCAGTCTTCCAACTTTCTCCAAATTGTTTTTCTAACAAATTTTGCACATCCATCTTTTTTGCAGATGCTAATTCACGACCCAATTGTTTCTCCATGACTCAGGAGTAAAGTATGATAATTAATTAATTCCTGGTGAACCCCAAGATTCGCGCAACCTATCATTTTGTATTCTAGGATTTTTAAAATCAATTATCCTAACATCAATATGCAATTACCGCCATGCAGTCGCACATGTCACAGGTCACAGCAAAATACCTATACCTATTTCGTATAAAGTTGTGTTGTTGATGTGCATGTCCTGTGAAACTGCACACAAGCAACTGTTAATACTATAAATATAACTTAACCTTAGCGCGCGGCGCTATGTGTGTGCATATTATACAAGGTTAACTCTAAGCATTGAAAATCCTTTAACCCATCCAGACGCGCCCACTCCTTTCTAACTCCTTACAGATCGCACATAAGCAAATTATGAAGCAGTGTGCCGTATCTTCGTGATGTACTACTTATGATACTAAATACTCTGATAAGATTTATTTCTCTTTAAAAGGGATAATCCACTACTTTCAGCTTCAAAAATATAGTGCTCATGTAGGTACAGTAAACATTCCATTTGAAATGACATTCGTCGGCTATTTTCATTTTTCTCAATATAAATTCTCTTTAACGTTTAACGTGCGCCAGTTATTTATTTTAAAGTTAGCACTTAAGGTCCACCAGTCTGTTATTACGTCAGAGGATTACGAGAATTTACTCAAGCGTCGCGTTTTTAAACTTTCTTTTCCCGTCGTAAACTCTTGTTTTGCTAAGTGTTTTAGCCCTTTTATCGATTCACTTGTGTACAACAAAGTTAATAGCCATTGCGATATGAAATATTGCTCAGTAAAAGAAGCAAAAATTAAGATTACCTCTTGGCTCGCAACACTAACGTATGATTTGTCTGAGCAGCTTTTCATTCAAATAACTTAGGGAATTTTATTTGTATTTAATTTGTATAGTTATTGTTAATTCATGTACATTTGCTGTCAAAACTACTTTCCGAGCGTATCTAATGTAAACTGTTTACTGTTATATCATATAAGGGGTTCCCACAATACAGGTATCCTAGTGTGGGGCCCACCGGATATACTGATATAAAATTGTAAGGTTTTTGTCAATAAAGATTTTTTCATTTTCATTTTCATTTTTCATTTAAATTTTCGATTTGAGGAATTTTCCGATAGTTTTCTGATAGTTTTTTTACATCATAGAGCTTCCAATCTTTTCCAAGGAGAAGTACTTTTCCAAATTTTAAAATGATTTCAATATATTGTTCTTTTCTAGATATCACTGAGTGTTTAGAAATTTCTTTTTCTAGGCGCCCAAACACTCGATCAGCTGGCAAAAAAGAATGTCCTCTCACTGGAAAATGAATCTGTACTTTTTCACATGGACTGGAGCATGATTATACAACCAGTGAATAAGGACATGAATCACATGGGAGTTCTTGTTCTGGCCTCCACAGCCATCACAGAATAGTCGTACAATTTCTACATTTTCATAGTCCAAACTGGATAAATAAGAAATCAGTGCTGAGCCTACCTCAGTTGAACCTCTGCCAGTATCACATTCTGTCCAACAAAAGAAGGTTGGTGATTTTGATGCCATATCTACCATACACAAATTATAAAAACTTACTTGTCTTAAATAAAAGGCATCCTGCATTGGTGTGCGTGGCAGAGGCAAAACCTGCTGCAGGTCAAAACTAAAAAAAAAAAAAGTGATACTTTTTTCTGGTGTAGCTCTGGCTAGTTCATAAAATCCAGGATCCTCAAAACTATTGTAAAATGATGTACTTTTGGTGAAAATTAATTTTCATTTCATTTCATTTTCCAGCTACTGTCCACCACAGTCGTATCCAGGTGCCAGAAAGAAGATGCCATCATCAGGAACGACTTCGACGGCCCCCACGACGACGGCTCGTACCGCTGGGCGATACAGACGGGGGGAGGCATCTTCCACGAGCAGCGGGGGTCGCTGCAGGCGCCTGGAGGCAGTGGTGGTACGGAGCCCAGCCTGCTGGTGGAGGGGCAGTACCAGTACACCGCGCCTGACGGACAGGTAAGCTTAGCGATGCTCTTGCTATTGTAGAAATAGAATCGGCTATACAACAAAAAAAATTGTAACCACATAACATGGTATAATGACTTATCGATGACATTAATTGATTTAAGGTTCAGTGCTAGGTCCTCTCTTATTTATTTTATATTGTGCGGATGTTGTAGACCAAATTATTCACTGTAAATATCACATCTATGCAGACGACTTGCAACTTTACTTTCACTTCAAGGCCGAGGACATTCCAGAGGCTGTACGTCTGATCAATGAGGACCTCAGTCGGATCGCTGACTGGGCAGATAGAAACTCTCTCGTGCTCAATCCCACCAAGTCAAAATATATGTTATTTGGAACTTCCAAGCAGTTAGATGGGTTGGGTCAACGTGCGAGTGTTAGTATAAGGGGTAAATGCTTAGAAAGCGTTAGATTCGCGCGTAATTTGGGGCTGCTTATGGACGCAGGATTGAGGTTCGAGGAACACGTAGCAGAGGTGGTGCGTAATTGTTTTTATAGACTAAAGATCCTCTACAAGGTTCGTAAATATCTTTCTTTAGAGGTGCGTTTGCAGTTGGTGGAGGCTTTAGTGCTATCAAAACTTAATTATGCTGACGTTGTTTTCGGGCCTCGGTTGCTGTGCCGAACCAAGCGCCTCATACAGCGTGTTCAAAATGCTTGTGCGAGGTTTTGCTTCGACATTCCTCCTAGAACACATATCACTCCTTTTCTTAATGATCATCGGTTGTTAAAAATGAGGTCTCGGAGAAAGCTTCACCTCGCTGGTCTGCTGTTCAGTGTGCTTAAGATAGGTAAACCTTTATACCTACTTAATAAATTGAACTGGGTGAGTGACAGCGACAGGAGTACCCGAAGCTGTCGTAAGCAGCTCCGGGTTCCCTCTCACCGCACTGCCGCTTTCAGAGGCTCTTTTACATACTCCGCCACAAAATGTTGGAACAATATTCCACCTCCAATTAAAACCACAAAAAGTAAGTTGGGCTTTAAAAAAAGGCTCAAGCAATTCCTCCTTACTAAGCAGCTTGAATTTCAAGATCATGTAGCGGAGTTTTCGTTTCTTTAGTGGAATGTATATATAACACATTATTATTATACTCTTTTCTTATCATATTATTATTATTACTTTACTATTATTATATTATTGAAATGCCTTTACTTACTCTTTTTCACTGTTTTAATTTTTATACGTACTTTAATTTATTTGTTTTAATTTTTTCCTGCGCGTTTTTGTGTACACGATCTTTAGTTCGTGGCGTCACCCTGTCAAGGGATCCAACTGAAAATCAGCGCTGTGTGCTCTCATGCTTGCATGGGGCGCGCGGCACTATGCTGAGTTGGGGCCCATTTCTGGGTTGTGCCACACATGACAAGCGGTGTCTGGTGCTTCCGTCACTTGAGCAACAGTCTAGTAGTTGTTGCCCAGGTGGTGGAAGCTTCAGACAACGTTTTAGTACATGAGTGTGTACTTTTGTTTTATGTGTGGCATAATGTGTGGAAATAAAGATATTTTTCTTTCTTTTCTTTCTTTCAAATGAATCAAAAACACAGATATAAAATGCGAGAACCAAAAATATTTTAGTACAATGATTACTTACTTAGAAATAATTAAAGTCTGCACACTAGCCGTCGAAATTGTAGAAAAACTAGAAAAAAATATGTGTCACAATTACTGATATGCAAAAAATTGCTTATAATGAAGTTTAAAGAAAATGAATCTCTTTCTGAATTTATTTTGGATTTTGACGTGAGAGAACCAGACAGAGAGAACTTAAGTCGTCAGATGCTAAGCCTAATGACAGCGAAATAATATGCTACTTATTATAAGCTATGCCAGATTCCTACGATAGCATCGTAACAGGCTTTAAACCATTATCATCAAGCCAATTGACGCTAGAATTTAGCAAAAGTAGACTATTGAAGCAAGAAATTAAAAAGAATAACAGAAAATACACTCTATACTTCAGATGATCATAGATTTTATCAGAAAAAATCTTCACAAATGTACTGTTATGGCTGTGGAAGACAAGGTCATCTAAGGTAGCTAAAAATACCAAAATTATTAAAGATGTATCTAATAGCTAGTCTGGTCAAGATATTATGGTCACTAGAGATATTTCCTAATGGTTGGGTCATCATCATAATGGCGTTAGTAATAGCGGCCACCTTGAGTATTATACTCGTATGGCTAATAATTTCAATTTTTTGGTAAACGAAGGTTATATAATAATTTACTATGTTATATGTTACATACATATAACATAGTAAATTTCGGGGTGCTGTCACCTTTTCCATCTGCATTAACACGATCAGTCAACCTTTTTTCTCTCTACCATATATATGCAGATGATATCCAGCTTTATACGCAGTCTTCGTTTGAAAATCTGTCGGATGCAATTGCCAGAATGAAAGATTTACTCCACTCAAGGAAGCTGACCTTTGCTCCTGTACTTCTTAGAAGAATACTTACAAAAAGACTTTTGTAGTGTGAATTTCACCGATGATCAACCAGATATACATTTGAATGGCATTTACAGTATTCAATTGATAGGTACTAGAATAACACCGTTTGTTATTGAAGTTATGTTGGAGAATGAAACTATAGTTCTGCTGGTTGACACAGGTGCGAGTTTTTCATTAGTAAATGAAAACACTTGGAATAAGATTAAACTACCATCATCATCATAATCATATCATAGTATCAGAATGAACATATCAAGCTTCAACCTATATTGCTTACTCTACGGTCACGGACGGATACACCTGAAAGTTACTCGGCCAAGCTAAAATAAAGGTTCAATAACAGAGATGCAATATGTACTGTGAATGCTATAGTAGTGAAAGGTAATTAGGTTTCGTCTTAATAAGGACAAATGTAAATTTGCTCAAAAGAAGGTTGAATTTTTAGGTTTTGTGATTATCGGAGAAGGTATACATGCAGCTCCAAGCAAAGTTGAAGCTGTATTAAAGACCCCGGAAACTAAAAATGTTCAAGAGTTACAGGCCTTTTTGAGATTGTATAATTTCTATGAAAGGTTTATACCTCATAAAGCAACAATACTTGAACCACTTCATAGACTGCTTGACAAGTCTCAACCATGGTAAAATGACTTATCCATGGAAATGGACTAATCAGGAACAAGAGGCATTCAATAAAGCTAAACAGCTGCTCACATTTGACACTACATTAGTTCACTATGACTTGAACAAACCGCTGATCGTCACATGTGACAATTCTAAAAATTGCTAAAAATACCAAAATTATTAAAGGTGTATCTAATAGCTAGTCTGGTTAAGATATTATGGTCACTAGGGATATTTCCTAATGGCTGGATCATCATCATTACTATGTACTATGTATATAGGCGGAGTGTTGTCACCATTGCTATTTTCCATCTTCATTAACTCAATCAGTCATAACCTTTCTTCTCTCTAATCTATTGCTTGCAATGTTGCCAGATCCAGTATTTAATTCTTCTGAAAACACACATGGAAACTCCATACAATGACAATGATCAAATGGATACAATGAAAGAAATGGATCTTCATACAACTTTTGCCACCTTCTGCTCGGCTAGCACTGCAAAAAGTCTAGTACCAAATCTCAGACTAAAATGTAGCGGTCTCTACAATAAACAAATCGCGGCACTTAATTTTCTTAATATACTTTGTCAAAACTGTAAAATGGCTCTAATGTATGCGATCGACAGCGGTATGTGCTGTCAGCGGTACCGAAATGAACGACGCGCGACGCCATATTTGAGATTTTTTGGCTTCAACATATATCACATCTTTTCTGTCCTCTTATAGCTTGACCGCCATAAACTTGATTACTTGACCCTCCCATTGTCTGCGGGACGCGGGGCGGATGTGCGATCGGCTATACACGATACGATGTAATGACTCGCATCTTGAGAATTCGCCTATGGTATTTTCTTGAGTATGTATCATTATCCACGTCGCAAGATTAATTCGTGTGTAGCGTAATTCACGCCAGTTTCTGACAGCTGATTAGTAGAGTGCACTGATCCCTTATTCTATGGATCCACAGTGAACCTAGCCTGAATTGTATAGAATGTTTAATCCATAGAATAGAGATCAGGGGGCCTACCACCGTGACCTAAAGTTTTGTAATATTGTTTCAAAATTTCCATACTGACATTGTATGAAAATATCAAAACAATATTACAATAATATTGCTTTAAGTCACGGTGGTAGGCCCCCAGTCGTTGAGTAGCTCCCGAATTCCCGCCAGAATGAAAGATTTGCTCCACTCAAAGGACAAAAATGACGGTCTATGGGCGGTCTAGCTATAGCGACATTGGTCGCGACCGATGCCACAGTGATATTCCAGTGTCAGTGTCCACGAATACCACTGGAGGCCAGTGGCCTGGCCGAGTCGCGCTCGGCGCTGCGGTAATAGTACATTGACCGGGGTCGGGGGAGGTGTGTCTGTCACTTCTTCACGTTAATAATATTATGTATTCGATGATATTAGAGAGATAATTAGTTCGTTTCTGTTCCAGGTGATCAACCTCCTGTACACTGCGGACGAGTTCGGGTTCCACCCGAGCGGCGCTCACTTGCCGACGGCGCCGCCCGTGCCGCCGCAGATACAGCGCGCGCTCGACTACGTCGCGCGGCTTCGCGGGACCAGTGCGCTTTAGACTTTATAAAATAAATAAATAAATAAAATAAAAATATCCTTTATTTCGAAAGCAGTTGAGACATGTCATACAAATTTCGTTATATTATTACATTCATTGCAAAATGTCTTTAAAGTACAGTCAAATTAAAAATGATCCATTGGATCCAATGGATCATTTTAAAATTTACAACATAAAATGATCCATTGATTATGTTTTAATAGATTAAAAATATAATGTTTTAGTTATAAGGGGTGTTTTTTTAGAGGTATAGAACTTCGAATTGAAATAAAACACAAGAAAATCGTTTTAATGTCCATCAATTTGGCTTTATTGGAAGGATAATTTTATGCCATTAACGTTTAAATATGATTTCGGGCATGTGGCCGCCGCGGCTGGCTCGAATAAAGCCAATTCTACAGGTCCAATTTTCAACCACTTTTTCGAGCATATGGGGCCGTATGTTGGCAATAACGCCACGAATGTTGGCTTCCAAGTCCCCTAACGTTTCTGGTTTGTTGGCGTATACGAGCGACTTCACATATCCCCAAAGAAAATAATCCAATGGTGTCAAATCACACGATCTTGGTGGCCAATTGACAGGTCCATTCCGCGAAATTATGCGCTCATCGAATGTTTCCTTCAATAAATCGATTGTGACGTGCGCTGTGTGGCATGTAGCGCCGTCTTGTTGGAACCACAACTCATCCACATTCATGCCATCCAATTCGGGAACAAAATAGTCGGTTATCATGGCTCTATACCGGTCTCCATTAACGGTAACTGACTCTCCAGCATTATTTCGGAAGAAGTATGGCCCAATGACTCCACCAGCCCATAGAGCACACCAAACAGTCAGTTTTTGTGGATGTAATGGCGTCTCAAGGGTCTCATGTGGATTCTCTTCACTCCAAATGCGGCAATTTTGCTTGTTGACGTAGCCATTCAACCAAAAATGAGCCTTATCACTGAACAAAATTTTGCGATGAAAATCAGCATCGAGATCAATCTCATTTTCGGCCCATACACCAAAATCACGACGCATTGCATGGTCTCGCGGCTTTAATTCTTGCACAAGCTGGATCTTGTAAGGTCGCAAGCCAAGATCTTTGCGCAAAATCTTCCATAAAGTTGATGGACAAAGCTCCAATTGCTGTGCACGGTGGCGAATCGATTCATTCGGGTCCTCTTCAACACTTTGCTCTACAGCGGCAATTGTTTCTTCGGTGCGCACTGTTCGACGTCTCTGCGGATGCGTATTATCACATAGAGTAAACGTAGTGCGAAAACGATACATGGTTAACCGAATTAATTGCTCTGATGGACGATTATGTCGACCATAAAATGGACGGAGCTTGCGGTAAACTTCGCGAACTGAACCATTATTTTCGAAATAAATTTGCACGATTTGCAAGCGTTGTTCTTTTGTCAACCTGTTCATGATGAAATGGCAAACCAAACTAAATATTAATCACTTGACAGCTGACAAAATGGCCGCCAGTTAAAAAAGTGATGCCAACTTAAAGTTCTATACCTCAATAAAAAACACCCTATAAAATGTCTCGAGATTCGAATTGCCTATTGGCAAAGGCATCCTCTAGCTGTTTCCACTGTGTCCTGTCGTGTGCAACCCTGCGCCAATTTTTATTGATTATTTGAATTCCGGACTCATCCATGTTAAAAATATCTTTAGGGTGGTTTGTAAAATCGTGTTCTTCATATATTTTGGTTAACAAATCAAAAAACTCTTTGACATCTTCTCGATTGACGCCATACGCCCTAGAAAGAGATAATCCTTCGGATTTTCTTTGACTTAATTCTGGATTGCGAGCCATAAACCCAGTAAACCAAAAATTGCCAGCAACCTCATTCTTTTTTGAAAATGGATTTTTTATATTTAGTTTCTCAGCCAATTGAAAAGCCATTTCTCTGACATCTTTTCTTTCTGGGGCAAAGCCGACACTTTCTAGTTTTTTATATGAGCAACTAACTTTTTCTCGCATTTGTTAGAAAATACTGGGTTGCGCCCTAGAGGAACTTTTAATCTACCCGTTATAAGGTGCCTTCTTAGAGTTCGAGACGGAATGTTGAAGTTTCTTGAAGCCTCATTTACTCCCATTTCTTTGCTGTGAACACATTGCATTGCTTTTTCCAGATCTTCTGCACTCCAAGAAGCTCGGAGAGTCTTTCGTTCATATCTTCGAGACATTGTCTGCAATGGAAATAAAAACATCGTTCATTTGTATGTTGTTTAGATACTGGGGCATTTTATAAAAAGAGTAGTGGGGCATTTTGTCAAAGTGTATAAAAATTGTCAGTTTTTGTACGTAAGCCACGAACATTTTGATAGTAAATTTGTAACGTATCGTATTTTATAACGAAAAAAAAACCAATACATGTTATAAATGGGTACCGTTACTTAACATAGGTACGCTCAAATGATTTTATCTAAGGAGCTAGAGTCTCTTATCCAAATATAGCCAGATTCTTATCTTTGCGTGTAAATATGCGGCCATTTCTGACCCAAACAAATTTATAATTCATCTGTTTAGCTCTGATTCTTGCCGCTGCATGAAGAGTTTTATTAGCCGGAGAGAGGTGCTCAGCAACATATATTTGTGACTTCACTCCCGGAATACGAATCAGTTCACTGTTCAACTTTTCAACAGGATTAGCTTTATTATATTTTATGACAGCAGCCAGCATTTCATCACGCAGTCTGGGAGTGGCTAATTCAACTATTATTGCTCGGGGCTGATTTGTGTTTTTCTGTAATTTTGTCACTCGAGTGCAGGTTAAAATCTGTTCATTTTTTATATTACAATTGACAACCTTACCAATCATAGTAACAATATTAATTAGATTCTCATGGTTTTTTTCAGGCACACATTGTATTTCTATATTTTTAGCGCGAGAATGTTGATCAAGATAGCTTAATCTATTACTAAGATCAGAAACGGTTAATTTCAAAATGTCATTTTCGTTTTTGAGTGCCTGCATGGATTCCTTGGTATGTTTGTGCTCCAAACAATCTTCCTCAAACTTAATATTCATGAGTTCCATAGATTTTTTCATGTCCGACATTTCACTCCTAATTGGTTGTAATTTCTCATTTAATGCTGATAGTAGGGTGCTATGTAGTTGAGAGACATCTAATTCTGTATGTATGGCACTCTGAACGATGTCTGTTATTTCTTCCCGCGTGAGAGTATCGACGGCCACGTTCCTAATTTCTGGGGGTGAGTCGTGGCAGGTCTCTTACTTACTCTGGACGTGGATGTGTTGCTTATCGGCGTATTGTCATCTATGCCTTTTCTGGGTATTGAGCTTTAGACAAGTAGGACAAGTCCATGCTGCTTGACGTTTTGGACTGTAGTCTGTAGAACTTTTCATCAGGACCCACACAGGAGAAATGATACTTCTCGGAACACCACGAGCAGGCAAGATATTTGTCAGCATCAGTTCCCTCGCCACAACATCCCCATTTTCCTTTGGTTACAGACATAATAGAAGACCAAAAGGGTTCCACTTTAGATGTCTACGAGAAATTTCGCTTTGTAATTAATAGTTTGTTTTTACATTCGTTTTTTACACACATAATAGGCCCATGAACAACGATATCAACGTTAATATTTTCTTTTAGTTGAACAGTCTTAGCCGCAAAGTTCAGTTCTTCACTGTCAATGTTTGTTTCTTGTCACTATTGGAGCGCGAAACAGTATTAGGAAGAGCTTCAACATCCTCGATGGTAACTGAGCTGGATGCCATAGTAATATGTTTGTTTTTAGCCCAAATCACATACAGTGCCTCATCTTCGGTTGGTAAAAGTTGTTCTACAGTGTTTCTGTTTTTATTATGTAAACTATTGAATAGCTCTAACTTTTCTCTTGAGTAAATTTGAATTATTTGAGATTCTAAATATTTAACAAACTGTACTTGATCTGGATCGATTTCTTTTTGAGTTAGACACCGATATTTTATTTCATTTAAGACAATATATTCAGGTCCAAATAGGTATAGGCCTCCAGCTCTAAACCCGTTTTGTATACAACTTTGTGTGATCGATGACAGTGCCTTTTTTAGTAATGGGGAAAAATGTTCTTTGTTTAATGTCTGGCCAAGATTGTCAAGTTGCCATTTTGCAATTTCTTTACGCCAAGCAACCTTAAGAGGTCGAAAGACTGCCAAATCCATTGGTTGTAATATATGTGTAGAATTAGGGTACAACGCAATGATCTCGATACCATTTTCCGAACAATAATTTGATAGTTGTAGCGTAAGATGAGATTTGCTTGCTGCTCTAACCAGGGATTAAATATGTTGGTTATGTATTCATAAAATGTACTTCCACACATCCATCCTGACTCCGACTTGCCAATACCCCAGTCATCAGGAACACTGGCGGCTATATGACCAGGCACTCTTTCATATTTAAACACAACCATAGGAGGTGCTAATGCTCCAGCGGCGTTAGCGGTTAAAAGCACTGTTAAATTTTCTTTTTCGTCACCGCGAAAGTTATAAAGATGCTTTTCACCTCGCTTGCAAAGGACTTTGCCTGCTTTTGGGGAAAGAAAAAGTGCACTTTCATCCGTATTAAATATTCGGGCTGGCTCCAATAAAATATCTTTTAATTCTTTTTCTTCCAGATAAGACTATTTCAGAAAACCATTTCCGAATATTTTCTTCGCTGACGTCATCTCGCGCTTTTGTGAGACTTTGTGTAGTTTTTTCAGATATTTCTGGGTGCCGTTTCAAAAATGATTGGAACCACTTTTTTCCAGGCCTATTGTTAGTGAATGGATTAGGCCTTCCCTGCTCGGTTAAGATTTTTTGTACACTTTCTTTCAACAAGTCCCTGTTAATAGGAAAATGTCTTTCCCCCATTGCTATCAACCATTTCACTAATATGTCTTCTTCACACTTCGATAATATAGTTTTTGGTCCCATCGCACAGTCAATAGGACTTTTTCCAGTAATTTTATTAAATAGAGTGATTCGAGGGACGCCAAACCTAAGCGCAGCCTCGGAAACCTTCAATCCATTTCTCACTGCCTCAATAGCATTCCCCATTTGTTCAGGGGTGTAAATAATAAAATTTTTAAAATTAAAAATTCAGGGGGGTGAAGGGCATACAAAATAATTTGATTCTCAGTGCACAATTGGCTAACTTCATATGTGATGTGAGATTTGTGACCATCGATTAACAAAGGTACAGGAAATTTCACGTTTCAAAACAGTTATGCTTTCTTTTTCTTTGTCCCTAATTTCATAAAGGCTTTCCATGCCTCTAGGTCCCAATATAATGCCTGACGTAGGAGATACCTGAAAACCAGATTCGTCACCATTCAAAATCCTATCAGGGTCGTCTAGTATATCCTCTGCGTTTTCGTTCTTTAAAAACTACTTTAATTCTGAATGCCATTTTCTTATTCCTTCCTCTGTTACTCTACTTCTTGCTGAGTTTATAGCTTCTGCTTGTCGCTGTGCAATTTCGGGGTTTCTCTTCATGAAATTGTCGAACCATTTCCTTCCCGGTATACCATCTTTGAACGGCGTCGGCCGATTGTCTGGTTGTAATTATTTTTGTTTTAGGGATTTCTTTTTACGCCATTGCATTTATCCATCTGCATAGCAATTGTTCCTCCTCAGGTGTTAAAATTGTTGGCGGTCCCATTTTTCGTTGTATCTCATTTTAATTTTATTAATTATTGTAGAATGTGGGATGTTGTATTTACGACATGTTTCTCTAATATTGCATTCCGACTGTATTTCATCAAGTGCTTTATATACACTTAATATTTGAAAAATACTTTCTTTGGCGGCATAATTAATCTACAACAAATAGAACAGAAATTATTTTTAACCTGTTTGGTCAATCTTAGGAAAATCTTTTTTGTATGCAGTACCAATGTCAAACCACTGCCAATAGTTGACCAACTGGTCAACCTTAGGAAATCCATACCAATTATTTACCTATAGTTAACCAGCCTTGAAAAAATTAAAATATCATAATATACACTTGAAATTACATTAAAATCGTTAAATACAACCATTAAATAACTTCGAAAACAAACAATTACAACTAAATGTATACAAAAAACACATAAATTCAATTAAGATAGTCTTACCTGTCGAAACACGCTCCTTACTGCAATGGCGGTTGAAGCACAACCATAGATAATACACACTAAGCACAACTGACAGCGACAAGTGAAAACAAAACGAAGTTATGGCTAATCTGTGGATATTTTTCTAGCGGTTGATGTGATTGGTTGATTCGATATAGTTGTCAAAACCTATAAGCCAACATTAAAAATAACGGCTAACGTGGTCAACAACCGGTGCATGGTCAACTATAGGGTCAACCATCCTATATGGATCGATTTAGAATGAAGATAGATTTCGTCCTAAGTTAAATCGCTGGTTGCCGTGGCAATAGGGGAGGCTATAATTTACGCGGCGAAGCCCCGGGCTGCTAGTACCAAATAAAATTTGAATCTGTTGGCAAAGATGTTTAGTTTGCCTTAAGGCCCGGTTTCGACCAAAGCGGAGAGTTTGAATAACCAATCACATTTCGTCATTTTGACATCTCCTCTCTCTTCAGCAGTCTTAGAGATGTCAAAATGATGAAATCTGATTGGTTACTTGAATTACGATTTTTCACAAATTCCTTGGCAATCATTCTTTAGGTCTCCAACTCCAACTAGTTGATATAATAATCGAAAGACAAAGTTAACTGCCATGTCATATTTGTTCGAATCATAATTAAGCAACCATTTCGCAATGATACTTTATAATAAGAAAAAACCGGCCAAGTGCGAGTCGGACTCGCGCACCGAGGGTTCCATACCATTAAAGAAGTAAAACATTGAAAGAATCACTTTTGCTCATGAATTTACGAGTATAATTTATATGTAGGTACTTTTGTTGGCGAACCGCAAACGTAACTTTGTTTTTGGTGGTTTATTGTTATTATCAAAAAAAGTATAATGGTTAGGAAGTTGATTTTATTTTTCCTGTAAAATATACATTAATGTCTATTGATCATAATTATTTCAGATTTTTCGATTGATAAACTTCGGAGATAAGGGGGGGGGGGGACTATATTCTTTTCGACAGTTTGCTCAATAAATTCAAAAGTATCCGGCATAAAAATAAATAAAAATCGGTTTAAGAATACACAAGTAACGCCCTTTCATATGATACCCCACTCAATATTGTTACTTCATTTTGAAAATTCGAAGCCCCGGTTTTACCCCCCTTTTTAAATAAAAATAAAAACAATTTTCAATGTTTTATGATTGCAATGGCGTTGGGTCACTATTCCCTAAAACTATTCTAAATTTCAAGTCGATAGCTTTGATAGTTACTGAAATAATCGAGTGTGACAGACGGACGGACGGACGGACGGAGAATGTCTCACCATAAGGGTTCCATTTTTACCAAATTGGTATGGAACCCTGGAAAGAATGTCCTGTCATAGCATCATACCTGAACAACGCCGTGACTCCGAGAACTTTCGGCGTTAGCTTCCGTGGGATGCTGCGTTCTTACTTTATTTCCAGACCTCAGCAGCTCTAGCAGCTCTGGAGCGGTCTTATTTTTTTTATGTTTAACATCCACGACACTAACGCCGTGCTGTTGTAACGGGTTACCTCTAACTACAGCTTACGGTGTATGTGAATTACGCAGCAGGTCATAAATATTTCCATTATAAACCTAAAGACTTAAGAATTTTCATCATCACTGTAGTTCGCAGTCGGAATATTGGAATGCCAAGCGATTGTATGATGCCAATGACCTTCGTGTGCTCACGCGTTGTCTCAATCGGGCATTTTCTCTTATTATATTTTGTCTTTCTTCGCAGTTTTTTGGCATCCTTATATTTATGTCTGTTTATCATTATCCCAATGTCAGATCCTATTGGTCACGATTCGGTTTCACACCCATTATGGAAACTATGACTTTGAATAGATTTGAAAAAATTAGATCAGCTATCCATTTCAATGATAATGACCAACATAAACATGTAGACCATGTAGATCACGATCGTCTTCATAAAATTCGGCCCATAATAGATCACTTGAATAACGAATTTTCTGCGAGAGCTCTTTAGAACAACGACTCTCACTAGATGAACAAATGTGCGCATCGAAGATCGGACATTTTATGAAACAGTATTTGCCTAACAAGCCCCACAAATGGGGGTTCAAGCTGTTTGTTTTATGCTCACTTTCTGGGTTTGCTCACAAATTTGAAGTTTACAGTGGAAAAACTGATTTTGAACGACTAAATGATGAACCAGATTTGGGTCCTGTAGGAAAAACAGTAATCCGGCTATGTCGGATCGTGCCTCGATTTATAAATCATATCATTTATTTCGATAATTTTTACACGTCCATACCTCTTTTGCACTACCTGGCCAAACAAGGCATTTATTCCTTGGCATTTATTCCTTATTTTATACAAAGAAATCGATTAGGTAAAAATTGTAAAATACCTACCCAAAAAGATTATAATAAAGAGGCCGTTCTCAGAGGAACTTACGAAGAACAAGTAGCGACTTATGAAGGCGTAGATATTTCAGTGACTTGTTGGAAAGACAACAAGCAAGTCGTTCTCGCATCGACGTATGTTGGAGCCGAACCTGCTGAATCAGTTAGCAGGTACGACAAAAAACAAAAGAGGACGATTGATATACCTTGCCCTAAAATTGTAAAAGATTATAATGCTCACATGGGTGGCGTCGATCTAATGGACAGTTTTTTAGGAAGGTACCGCATTAGAATAAAGTCCCGAAAATGGTACATTCGTTTGTTCTATCACATGATTGATATGGCCGCGATCAATGCTTGGGTGCTCTACAAAAAGGCCAACAAAAACAGATCACAGATACTCATGTCCCTGCCAGATTTCAGGTCCGAGCTGACAAATACCTTGTGTCTCTACAAAAGCTTGGAGATCGCAAGAAGAGGCAGACCGTCTACGCAAAGTATCGAAAGAGAGATACAGGCGAAAAAACGCAAGGGGCCTATGAAGCCAATCCCAAGTAAGGATGTAAGGATGGATGGTGTTGGCCATCATGAAAGGCGATGCGATAGAAAGAACCGATGCAAACTACCAGGGTGCAAAGGATTTAGCAGAACAGAATGCACGAAGTGCAAAGTGGCTTTATGCCATACAAAAGAAAGAAACTGTTTTGCCCGATTTCACTGCCTTCCACAATAGACACACGCATGATGTTGCCAATTGTCTACTAACTATATTTTATATAATAAATACATAATTATATACAAGGCATTTTTTTTGCATTTTTCCCAGTATTCTCACTCTGTAAAATCATCATAATTATATTATTTTTTTAAATTTAAAAAATCATGCATTTAAGGGTTAAGTCTGTGAATAGGTACACTTGTTGCTGGCTTGCATGTCTAGTTCGGCGGCCGATGTTCGCACGTCGTCCTCTAGGCATTTTGGACTATGGACAGAGTGGTGAATTTAACCTCAAATACACGATCCACATAATTTACACAGTTCAACTTACCACCTTAAAGACAAATGCCTGCTGTTGAAATTGAATAAAAATTCGCACAATACACGTGCGAATGATGATTTGATGGTTTCCAATTGAAATGTTAGGAAACGAATAACTTGTTTTTTTTTTTTACTTTTTTTTCACAATTTCACAGTGAACACAATACCGGTTTGTCACATGAAATTAACTGAGCAGAGGACAGTGAGTAGCTGTCAAAAAATGTATCACGCACCGGTGCCATCTACTTAAAATATTGGTTTGTAGTACATGCTATGTATCAGAGATGGCGCTGTATGGGAAAAAAAAATTTCCCGCTTTTCTGATGAACTTTTTCTTGAATTTTCTTTGCTATAAACCTCACGGAGCCCGAGACCTTTCCAACGAATGCAAAACCGTGGAAATCGGTTCTTGCGTTCTGGAGTTATAGCGTCAGGAAGGAAAACCCGACTTATTTTTATATAGTAAGAAGAAGAAGATTGTTAACTAGCTGTTTACCCCAGTTTCGTTTAGGTCTTCAGTCAAGTCAATCTCAGTCTTCGCGGGAAGCGGTGAAGTTCGGACGTGCCGTAGTCGTATGCATGCGCAACGCGCAGTGCATAATCGCGCAGTACCTACTAGTTGCTAGTATGTGTGTGACGTATGGCCACATCATAAGCGATGGCGGGCCAAGTAATTATCGACGAGTTCTTGTGCTTTGTACAGAACAAAATATATATCCTAGACGAACTTAGCATCGTTCAGATCTGCGCAACCAGTACACTGATGTAGAAGTGGAAACCGCTAAGAGTACCCTATACAGCGTGTGCAGCTACGACTCGAGGCACATACAACGGAAGGGTCATGACAAGAAGAAAAAGTGCATTAAAGATGTGATCAAGTTGCTGAAAGAAGTGGATCCAAGTCATTTACCGACCTTCGTGGCGCGTGACTTTAATCGTCTCCCTCCTATATCGTTTGACAAAAGTCAAAGTCTCAAAGTCATTCGGACGCTCAGAGCATACCAGAGGAAACGGTGCCATGGCAGGCCCCGACATTTCAGGAGATGGTTATTCAGACTGTTGGGGAATTTCACCTGTTTAATTTTGACCCAGCAACGTCAGAAACGGAACCAAAAATTACTGCAGCTGACCCGGCATATTGCAATGATACTTTTTAATAAGGAAAAAAAAGTCCTGTCATAGCATCATACCTGAACAACGCCGTGACTCCGAGAACTTTCGGCGTTAGCTTCCGTGGGATGCTGCGTTCTTACTTTATTTCCAGACCTCAGCAGCTTTAGCAGCTCTTGAGCGGTCTTCATTTTTTTATTTTAACACCCACGACACTAACGTAACGGGTTACCTAATGGGTTACCTCTAAGCTGTAGCGGTGTAAGTGAATTACGCAGCAGGTCATAAATATTTTCATTATAAACCTAAAGACATATGAGAAATAGAAAAGAAAAACTGGCCAAGTACAAGTGCGTATTATAAAAGAAGCTGTGAAGTAAATGTTAAAAGGATCCTTATTTATACTTTTGATAACAAACCGCAAACCTTTTGATAACAATTCGATATTAGAAGAACTGCAAGCGCTTGTAAAGATATTTCAATATAACAATATTGATCCCTGCAAATTATTACATGACCTGGTTGTAGGTATAGGTACGATCTCTCGCAAAACGAGGATTGATTCCCACACGTAACATAAATGTTATGGAAACAAGTAATCTGCAAGACTATTTAGATCCTATCTGGGTTATCTAGTGGAGAACAAGCTGAGAGAAATAAAAGAGATTGGCAGATTTTCGGAAGAAAATGAGATCGATTTGAGAATTAAATGCTCCGGGTTTGTTGTGTCACTAATTAAACAATTAAAGCAAAGATTTCCGGATAACTACGAGATTTTACAAAAAATAGACCTGTTGTCAGTTACCAATCAAGCAACCGAAGGATAAAATCACTTCACTAGTTGGTGGCATGGGGCACCAAGCAGAATTTGCTGCTAAGGTGTGGCAAAGTATAACATTAATACCCTGGGAAAATAAAAGTAACACATTGATGTTCTGGGCAGATGTACTGAAATATCGAAACGCTGCTGACGCAAATCCCTTTGATGACATCAGTTCCTTTTTTTATTGTTGGTATAATTATTGTATTTATGTGAGTCTCTTCATAATAAAAACACTTCTTCATTATACTATTTACTTTATTAATTAAAACACTTTTACAAGGACATTCTCGTTACAATTATTTTTCCGACACCACAGAGGCACACAGCCAATGCAGAGCATAGACCACAGATGACATATATCAATATAGTTAGTACAGATTATGTATCATAACACCACCCCTCGATTGATATTTATGAAATCGCTGAATGATACATACATAAACTAAACAAACATATTTTTTCTTTACAAACAATTAATCCTCTTAGATTAATACAAAATTTTCAAAATAAAAATTAAATAATATTTAATGAATTTCTTAGAAACATAAGAAATGTCCAAAACTTTTTTATCAACCAAATCTTTTATAAAGTGCATCTTAATATCGATGTGTTTGGCTCGCTTAGAATTTTCATACGATTTAGTTAACTCAATAGCACCTCTATTGTCCATTAACAAAGCACACTTAACACTTATATTGTCCATACACTGAAAGTCCATATAAAGTCCATTAATCACAAGCACTAGTAGCAGCAGCGATATACTCTGCCTCTGCCGTTGATAAGGCAACACAGTTCTGTTTCCGAGTCAACCAAGTAACCACATTGTTATTATACAAAGTCACTGAACCGGTAACACTTTTTCGGTCTACATTACAACCAGCCCAATCAGCATCTAAGTAGCACATGATGGAATTATTCTCTTCACTTTTATTAAACTGTAATCCAATATCTCTGGTTTCCTTTAAATATCTTAGAACTCTCTTTGCTTGTATCCATAAGCTCTTTGTAGGTTTATCTAAAAATTGACTCAAATATGATGTTGCAAATGCTATGTCTGGCCTTGTTGTCTTTTGTGTAAGTTTTAAATTATTTAAATGTTTATTTTTCTGTATTTCCACCCCTAGAAATAAATTTGGTTCACCAAAATCTTTAATTCCAAATTCCTTTTTTAAATCTTGTATTACATTTTCAACATATTGAGACTCTCCTGTTATTAATATATCATCAACAAATATAACTAACCATACTTTTATGTCTTTTTTCATGTAAAAACAAAAATCATTTTGTGATCTTTCAAATCCTTTTTGCTTAATGTATGAGTCAAATCTTTTATTCCAACATTTAGGACTTTCTCGCAACCCATATAAACCTCTGTTTAATTTAAGTACTTTATTTTATTTTATGTTTATTCCTTTTGGTGGTTTTATACATACTTCAGATTCTAATTTTCCATTCAAAAATGCGGTAGGAACATCTAGTTGTTTTATTATCCAGTCGTTTTGAATGGCTTCTGCTAATAATGTTCTTACTGTAGATAATCTAGCAACAGGTGCATAGTGTTTTCCAAAATTAATTTCCTTCCTTTAATTGATAACCTCTTGCAACTAATCTTGCTTTCTTTACATTATTATTGATGATTAAACGAACTTACCTGTAAGTGAAGTTCTATCACAATTATGTGAATACATTTTATTCGAATATAATAAACACAATCAGGTATACTTTCATTGTACTGGCAATTTCGCACTTTTATTTATTTTGTTTTTTAAAACTGACCACCCTGATGGACACGCGGTCCTAGCCTACCTCCGTGCCAAGCTTCATTCTTTAGAGAATATTTAACAAAATTTTCGTATTATACTCATGGGTTTTGGGTATGGGAGGGACCTTATATTATTATATTCGAATAAAATGTATTCACATAATTGTGATAGAACTGCACTTACAGGTAAGTTCGTTTAATCATCAATTATTATTTCATACATTTTATTCTTCATATAATAAACACAATCAGGTAGATGTTTAGAGATGAAAATTTTTGTTAAATTACGGACATTAACAGATAGTAAATTATTTCCTATTATAATAGGAAATAGGTCCTCTTTATACCACAGAAGTATTTAATTAACACAATATTTTCGTTCAATTCCTGGATCAATAAACCAGTCACATTATAAATAGGTTTAATTTATATTTAGATAGATTATAATGATTAATGATTAGAGAGCAAAAGAGCTATTGCGACAGAAGCATCATCGCTCAATAAGAGGTTATAAAACTTAGGTAACGTCCGTAATGGTTGTTACCAGCAGACTGCTTTTCTGATGAGGTCAAGCAACAAACTACGTGCTCGCCGAGGAAGTGTTGCGTACTTGGTGCTGAGTGCACTGAAACGCAGACCTCTCTCGTGAGAGATTATATTCCTCGGCAGACACGTTCTCACGGTGGTCTGCCTGCAGGCGACCTTATGAGGTCGCTTCAACATTATCAGGAGGTTGTCTATTATATATCTTGGTCTAAGATTTTGTAAACGACATATCGATTTGTTTTTCAAAGCTGTGGCAAATTTTTATACTTTCTCTTCAGTTTTAATTATGGTATAATTAAAACTGGTTCGCCCTGAGTAGTAGCTGGCGTTGTATAAACTCAATAATTCCCTTGAATTATATAAAAACAATAATACTAACTTTAACTAATGCTAATGTTTTCATTCTGTGCTCTGTCTACTGCCTAAAGCTAAAAAAGTTACAAGATCAGCAAAGCAATGTGTTAGCATACTATATTGTGTGCTACTATGTGGTGTTTGATGTTAATTTATCTATTCATTTTCGCAATATAATATATATATATATATATATATTTTTTTTTTTTTTTTTTTTATTTGACCCAAAATCATCAGCAGAAATTAAACTCAATGCCGAATGATAACAAGTAATCGTACTATATGCTACGTCGTTAACAAGTTGTTCTGTTGGAAATTACGAGGTTGACTTATAATGTACGTATTGTACGGATCTCAGTCGTTATTAAAGCAGTATTGCCACAAAACTTTGTAAATAACACAAAATTTTTGAAACATATAAATTATTAAAAATTCCATTCCAATTTTTTTTAAATGCCTTCAGAGAATTTCCTCCAGTAATTCCTATGAATTGTGGTTCTCTAGTGAAAGACCATATTTATTTATTTATCATCAATAAATGTACTATAAGAAGTAAGTCTTTTGACACCTTATGTAAAAGAAGAAAATCCAAAGTTGTAAAGGTCCTTAGACGATGTATGTCTAAAGCATTGTCTATAATAGTATTTTTAAGCATTCTACCTCTAGAAGAATGTATAGAAGAGCAAAGGTAAACTTGGTGTTCCAAAATGTTCAGAATGCGTCTGTTTCTAAGACGTCTGGGTTCGTATTGATTACATTTCGCATTATTGCAAGAAGCGATAAATTCAATAACTGGATTGAACTCTTTGAATAACTTTGAATTATATAATTTTACAGCGATAGCTTAATCCCATTAACTGGATGTAACTCTTGGTCAGCTTTTGATTATCTTTAATTTCCATATAAGAAACAATTAACCCAATCGTTTAAATGAGGATATTTGATATCCTCTATGCAACTGGTGTAAATCATGTGTATCAAAATAGATGTATCGAAAAATATGGCCATCAACTCTGTAAAGAGGTATTTCGATTCATCTTAACGTTAATTATTACAAAAACAAAAATCCCTCTAATGAAAAGAATTAGTCTTCATCTAGACCGGGAAATCGTGTGAATCACTAGTTCAACCTTTTAGGTTTAAGGGAGTTAGATGACTTAAAAAATGTTTTGTAACCACTGGCCATCTGATAGGATAACCGATGATGGACGAACAGCTGCGTCTAAAGTCAAATTTTTCTTACTACATTTTTTGTTTCTACAGACGTTCTGTGTAACCCCATCCATACCTAATAGCTGGAGAAGTGGACTTTAGGACTTTTAATCGGAATTAAGCTTAACTCTTATATGATACAACGAGTTAAGAGTATAAAATTCTTTACAGAATTTGAATTGTTACATAATTCACGTCATAGTTTGCGGTTGGGTAACGATACTGCCATATCGTCAGAAATTAAAATAAAACCAGGAAACTGAGCATGTTTTGAGGGTAGTAAATAACTTTAACACTCTAACACCTAACAAATCTTCATGAAAAAAAAAAACCGCGGTAAGTATCTGAGATGAGTCACAACTTCTTTATGTATTTTACCAAGGATGAATCGGTACTTTAAAATAAGATTCTTCAGTTCATAGGCATAAAACCCTTTTTAGGTATTCGCTTGTAAGCTGTTCTATGAACTATCAATTTCAAAGGATTTTGAACTACAAATTCATTCAACGCCTTTAAATTTAGAATGTATCTTTTACCACGTAAGATTTTGAGGTTAGACACATCTTAACTATAATCGAACATGCAGTGACTCACTCCCACATTATCTCATCCAAAAAAGAAATGTCGATTGTCAAAGACATTTGTCGCTTTTTCTTTGTTGTGAACGTGTAAGGCGGTACACTGTGTTAGTGTACGATTTTTAAAATGGTATTATGTAATAATAATTTTTTGGAGCTAGTTCCTTAATTTGTTCAATTCATTAAAATATTTTATTGAATGTACGTACATTTGTACACCTAGTGAAAGTCAAAAAATAGTCTTCACTTATTATAACTCCCGAAATTCTAGATCATGTTATAGATCGTGACGGATTCCTTGTCAGTGATATGTAACCAATAAACTTCAAAATGTTAAAGATAACTGGCATATAGGTACCTTAATGTCTAGCGTCGTCGATGAACCTGGTCCATGTTGTGGCTGATGCTGGAAACTCGCCGTCACGTCGCATCTTCCTCGCGGCTGATCGCCAATACTCAAGTGTGTCACGCCCCCCCCTGCTGGCCGAGCCGTAACGAGAGGGGGCCAGCTAGTTTTTCGAGAAACGAGATTGTGCTGTCCCAGCGGTGGGTGTCGGTAGCAAAGTCGCCCGCCGCGCCCTGCTGGTTTCTTTATTTACAACACCTGACGATCAGTAACCATTGAAATTAGTATAATGCCCGAAACTATTTCTCCGAAAAAACATCTGGTCCCGTTCGTGAACTTTAATTACTTGTCATTTGTCGAAACAAAATGTCATTTGTCAATACTTAAGCTTCTTCTCAGTTCAGGACGCGTTGTGGTTTAAGATTTTTATTAGTTTCAGAAAGAATTTAACAATTCACTTCAATGAAACTTTCAGACTAATGGTACATTATACATAATATTGTTAACTTATTGAGTTTTGAGCTAACAGTTAAATTATCATCTCATTACACAATCTGAACATTAATTTTCGAAAGTAAGTAAAATTATTTTCCACCACAAAATCTAAACATTATTGTTGTAGGTACATAGTTAGAAAAGTTCGACGCGTTGTTACCCTCGTGGAATTAGTTTTTTAAGTCGTGAAATAGTTATCACTGATAAAAGGCACACATTTAACTGGCTATTCATAAGCCAGGCAAGTATATCAAATAAACTATTTGATTCTTTGCAATGAAGGTCGGCTAGAATTTTACAACTGTCGGGACTAACCATTAATATAGTTCTTGTGACTGAGCGCCGATAGCAATTCGGGATCAAAGTCCGGGAGGTCATGCGGAGCCACTTGTAGTGAAGCCGAGGACAGCGCCACACCGACATCGTCCCCCGTTGGTATCCGCAAAGTCCTTTGAGGTTTTTCAAAATCCTTCGTGTTGACCCGCAGTCAACCTCCAGGAGCATTGACGCATCATGCTATGCTTTCGTGGTACCCTCAACGTGATACCCTCCAAGCTAGCTTAGAGATGCCTGGACTGTTTCGCGCATCATGCTATACTTTCGTGATAACCTCAATGTGATACCCTCCAAGTTAGCTTAGAGATGCCTTAGGATTTCAATTTTTGGACACACTTTCGTCAGCATTGATATTTGAGTTGATGTGATATCTGGGAAAAAAGGTTAATTTTCACTTACCCTCTTTCCTCGGAGTCTGACGAAGATGAATGCACAATTATATGATTTGGTTTGATTTTATTTTTGTTATAATAATAAATTTTACTAGCGTCTAAGCATTATCAGTATAGAAAATTAAGCAAGTTTTAACACTGAACACTTAATTTTTTTTACTTTGAACCTAAATTAACAAAAACGAGACGTGTTTTTGTAGTCGAGTGCTCATTGCCGCGCACAATAAAAGAATGAAGCTTGGCACAGAGGTAGGCTAGGACCGCGTGTCCATCAGGGTGGTCAGTTTTAAAAAACAAAATAAATAAAAGTGCGAAATTGCCAGTACAATGAAAGTATACCTGATTGTGTTTATTATATGAAGAATAAAATGTATGAAATAATAATCTTTAATTTTAAATATCCAACGTGTGTCAATAATCTGCTTGTCCTTAGGTATATCTGTCTCAGTCCAAGTATTCATTTTCTCTAAAGAATTTATTTCATTTTTAATTGCATCTTTTCATCCATTTTCAATTGCTTCTTCATATGTTTTAGGTTCACTTTCTTCACTGATGAAACAATATGCTTCATACAACTCATAATCATTTAATGTTGCAGGTGTCTTTACAATTCTTCCACTTTTTGTCGTTTTTATCTCACTGTTACTGGTTTCATTTTCTACTCTTTGTCCTGTTTCTCTTGTTTGCTCTACATATGTATTCTCCTTTTCAATCATAGTATCTTCTTCGTCTTCATATAAATTTCTATAAACGTTAATTGTGTTTCCATCTCTGTTTTCTTCTTTTTTATAATATTTTGTTTTACTTTCATCAAATCTCACATCTCTTGAACTTACAACTCTGTCCATTTCAGGATCCCACAGTCTATATTCCATTCTCATTTCTCTTGCTCGATCATCCAGTTTATCATTTTTAGGTATGTTTACCATCCAAGCTTTTGATCCAAAAATTCTTAATCTTTTTAAGTCTATATCTCTACCAAATCTTCTTGCTTGTATATCAAAATTGATTGCTTTTGATGGTATTCTATTTAACAAATATGCAGCACATTGGGTAGCTTCTCCCTACAATTGTTTTGGTAAATTTGATTCACTTAGCATGATACTTGTTTTATCATATTACGTACGATTCATTCTCTCTGCAGTTCCATTCATCTGAGGACTGTACGGATAAGTATACTCAATTCTTATACCTTTCTTTCTACAATAATCCTTGAAAAATCTTGAGGTGAATTCCCCTTCATTATCACATCTAATTCTTTTTATTCTTTTTTCTTTTTCAGTTTCAAATCTTCTTATATATTCCAACAAATTATTTTCAGTCTCATTTCTATATTTTAATAAATACACAACAGTATAATGTGAATAATCATCAATTATGGTTTGCATATACCGGTGACCTTCTTTAGTTGGAGGTTGTACTGGTCCCGCAATATCTGTATGAAGAAGTTCTCCAATTTGATAAGATTTAGGTTTTGTTACAGTTCTAAATGGTAATCGTGTACTTTTTCCTTTCATGCACGCATTACACACTTCTTTACTATATGGTAAATGCATGATACTTAAATATTTTCTATTCGGATGTCCTAATCTTTCGTGCCATAAATTCTCATCTTTTGTCATATTACAGATTTCTCCATTATTCATATCCATTTTTAATATACATAATTTTCCTGATATTTCGCCATAGAATATCTTGTGTCCTTTAATTCACACACACACACACACACACACACACACACACACACACACACACACACACACACAAACACACACACACACACATACACAATAACCACAAATCTTACAGCATGCATTTGTAATAATATTTTGTAACTAGTTACAATTGTTTGTCACTTGAGACATTGTGATATTGTATTTGTAACTAGTTACAATTGTTTGTCACTTGAGACATTGTGATATTGTATGAGGAGGGCGATGATCACTGCAACACAGTTCATACTTATGCAGGATCATCGTTCCCATTTGTTATTGTATCTAGATCATAAGTTTCAAATAAAGCAATTTATTATTATTTTATTATTATTATTAATTATTTTTAAAGTATCATTCTCGAATATTACAATATATCCTTTACTCATCAATTGCTTCACAGATAATAAATTGTTACATAATCCTGGTACGATCAACGCTTCTACATTCAGTATAGCACCCTGACAATGAGCCGTTAAAATTCCTTTTTTAGTTGCTGTTAAATATGATCCATTTGCGATTTTTATTTTAATTTCTCTGTTTAAAGTTTCTATTTTTTACATATTTTGCATATATTTCTCTTGTATTAAATTTTCTGTCGCACCTGAGTCAATTACATACTGAATTATTCCTTCTCCTTCTATACAGTTAGCACTGTCATAAGTACTTGCATGCATGTTGTAATTGAATGTTTGTAAATCACTTACTTGTGTCTCGCTTACATTAGCATTTTGAAAATTATTACATCTTCCTCTGTAATTATTTGCTCTTCCTCTGTAATTATTTACTCTACCTCGATAATTAACTCTTGAACCTCTATAATTATTTCCTGTACCTCTGTCTTGTTGACCGTTATAATTTCCTCTTCCAGTAAAACATTCCGATACTTTATGACTCCTGGATCCACATTTATAGCAAGTTTGTGCACTGAAATCAATTGCAGAATCCTTTTCATTGCTCTCTTTTGTTTCTTTCTTATTTTCTTCAATTTTTAACTCCGCATCTAACAGTCGGGTTTTTATGAATTCTACTGTTAACTGTTTCTCACAACTCATTGTTTCTAATGCCGTTATAACACCTTCATATTCAGGCGGCATTCCTAGTAATAAATAACAAATTTTTTCACTTTCGTCCATCTTTTCGAGTTGATTCGTTAAGTTGTCAAATATCAAGAAATGGCCTTGTAGTTTACCATTGTTAAATTTTAGTTGTATTAGTTGTTTTCTTAAGTTTAATTTACTGAACAATGTTTTCCTTTCAAAATATTGATCCAAACATTGAATCATTGCCGCAGCTCTTTCTGCTTTTCTTATTATTTGTACATATTTTTCTGCAACGCGATTAGAGAACGCGCTCGGGCATCATCCTTTTTGAAATTTTCTGTACTTCCTGCGCCCTTCAACACATATAAAACACCTTTTTCTTCCAATATTAGCTCTACTCTGAATTTCCAGTTGCTATAATTTGTTTTTTCCGTAAGTTAAGGAAAACTTTGTTGGGCATAAACGGAGGACGCCATTTCTTCCATGAAGTCTTGCAAATTACTTGAATTCGATTTTACGATGCTTGATATAGCCCATAACCTTTTATTGTTGGTATAATTATTGTATTTATGTGAGTCTCTTCATAATAAAAACACTTCTTCATTATACTATTTACTTTATTAATTAAAACACTTTTACAAGGACATTCTCGTTACAATTATTTTTCCGACACCACAGAGGCACACAGACAATGCAGAGCATAGACCACAGATGACATATATCAATATAGTTAGTACAGATTATGTATCATAACACCTTTGCCGTATCTATACTTTCATTGCCATGGTCCAACGGTGAAGTGGAAAGAGTCTTCAGCCAGTTAAATTTAGTTAAAAATAAATCAAGAAATAGATTATGCGTAGCCATGATTAATGCGATTTTGACAATCAGGTCTGGATTAAAAAGACTTAAAAAATGCTGCCACGAATACGAACTCTCAAAGGAACTACTTAACAAAATTGGGACCGTTTTAACCTACAACCAAAATAGTGACGATGGAGCTGGTTCCAGTAGTGGCCTACATGCACAAGAGCCGCCGGAGTCGAATACTATTGATTTTGACAAAGAAGACAATATTTTTGTATTATAATTACTTCTTTACCAGGCCCAATAGGATTTGGACATTGAGAACCCCTCATCACTGTTCAGCAGCATTTCGTGGCAGCTTTAAGTTTGCAGCCACGAAGTGCTGGAACGACTTGCCCCCTCCCCTGCGTGACATAAAACTTTCAAAAAAATGGTTTAAAACAAATCTAAGAAAGTTTCTGTTGAGTCAGCAAAAGGGGGAGGCTGTTGAGTAGGCGCTCATCGTATTTCAAACTTACCTATTATTAAAATTTTAATTATTATTATTATATTATTTATTATAGTAGTAGGTATAGTAAAATATATTAATCACTTTATTATATCGCTTTTTATCACGTTTACTTTATATCATTAGTTTTTAGTTGTTTATTATGATTCGTAACTTATATCACACTAACCCACTTTAAAATATAATTTAGCATATTCCTTACTGAAATTTAAGTATAATTATTTATTTATAAATCGTCCGATATTTTTTGGATCCACGGAAGACCAGCGCTACGACCGTGGGGCAAATCCAGGCTCCACGGACGTATCAAACGCTGAGTGCTTCCATTTTGGAATCACATAATTTCACACATAAGTAACTATGATGTATTCTGACGTTTTTTAACTGTGATTCCAAATAAAGGTTTTTTTTTCTTTCTTTCTTTCTTTCTTTCTTTCTCCGTGCTTTAAGTAACTGAATATTGTTCATATTGATTTTCAATAAAAAGTACATAACATAATATAGCTCTTTTTTTCTAAAAAAAATCTAGCTCTCTTTTAGCTTTTTTTCAGATATGATCTAGCTCCTTTTAAAAATCCGAGTTGGCCAATGGCAACAATGCAGTCAAGTCAATCTCAGTCTTCGCGGGGAACGGTGAAGTTCGGACGGGCCGTAATCGTATGCATGCGCAACGCGCAGTGCATAATCGCGCAGTACATACTAGTAGCTAGTTTGTGTGTGACGTATGGCCACATCATAAGCGATGGCGGGCCAAGTAATTACCGACGAGTTCTTGTGCTTTGTACAGAACAAAATAGATATCCTAGACGAACTTAGCATCGTTCAGATCTGCGCAACCAGCTATACTGATGTAGAAGTGGAAACCGCTAAGAGTACCCTATACAGCGTGTGCAGCGACGGCTCGAGGCACATACAACGGAAGGGTGATGAGTGATGACAAGAAGAAAAAGTGCATTAAAGATGTGATCAAGTTGCTGAAAGAAGTGGATCCAAGTCATTTACCGACCTTCGTGGCGCGTGACTTGAATCGTCTCCCTCCTATATCGTTTGACAAAAGTCAAAGTCTCAAAGTCATTCGGACGCACAGAGAATACCAGAGGAAACGGTGCCATGGCAGGCCCCGACATTTCAGGAGATGGTTATTCAGAATATTGGGGAATTTCACCTGTTTAATTTTGACCCAGCAACGTCAGAAACGAAACCAAGAGTTACTGCAACTGACTGAGCTGGCAAAACAAGAAAAACAATGCCAAAGGTTAAGACTCGCCTGGATGGGCAACATAAAAGTACGCAGATGTAGAAAAAGAATTTCAGGCATCACCTGTCTTCTCAAACTTAAAAATTAATCCCATTGGCTAATGTAACTCCGTCGTGGCAACAAATAGCCACCTTAGAAAGAATGGATTTATGCTTAGGAGCAATATCACACGGACTTCTAAAGCAAAGAAAACATTTTCAAGAGATCTATAACCAAAGTACACCAGAAATCAAAGGATTTATCAGTAGAAACTTCTCGAGTCCGGATTCTAGATTTAGGAAGACCTCAGGCGCACTACTACAATATGTGTGTACTGTGTGGTAGACATGCAGAGACGATCCAACACAGAAGAACAGTATATAACGGACGTAACAAACAATTACCTCCCTCAGAGACACACTTCTCGAAAACTAAGTTATCGGAGACGATAAAGGAGCAAGG
This sequence comes from Coenonympha glycerion, assembly GCA_963855885.1. Taxonomy (NCBI): domain Eukaryota; kingdom Metazoa; phylum Arthropoda; class Insecta; order Lepidoptera; family Nymphalidae; genus Coenonympha; species Coenonympha glycerion. The sequence goes on from OY979651.1 coordinate 2,658,171, forward strand.
AGGGGTATACAAGTTTTTTCTTGACAGTTCAAGACCCAAAGGTAGTAGACAATATAACAAGAAACCCCACACTCAGAAGGCTGAACCACAAACCACTAAAAGAAATTTCAAGAACCATTACAAAGGGAAACCTATTCAGCCAACGCGGGCCCCTACAATACGCAAACCAGACTTTGCATCAAATAAAAAACTGTGTGAAATGAAGTCGTGAAGATTTCAACCGTAGCAATTAAGATTGTCGGATCTACATTTTAGCGATTTTCATTTTTAATCTCATTAAAGGTCTTAGAATAAGAATAGAAATACCCCCACCAATTATTAAAGCTTCAAGCGCTCTTGCTTCTGACAGCTCACCAGCAACTTGCAACTCACCAAAAGTTATGGAAACCAATGAAGATGAGGCTTTAACAAAAATTGATGACACAATAACAACACCGGTTCCGTCTTCGAGTCCCACTTCGTGGCTTCCTAACGATGGTGATAGTGAAAATATAAAAACGCCCTCCCAGAGCCCTATAAATCTCGCGCTTCCTACCTACGAGGTTTATAATAACATAGGTAAACCATCCGAGACCTCTCCTGTAAGTCAAGTTCCTACGCCATCTTCTACAACCAGTTCCAAAATAAAAACTTTTAAGACCGATAAGGGAAAGAAGCGCCTTAAACATAAAGAAAGGTGGATCGTGGTCAAAAGAAAACTGAAGAAAAACAGCGGCGAAGAATTTGTGAACAAAAAAGGGAAGGTGGTTGTTAAGAAGGCACAGTGCCGCTGGTCCGCTATGCAAAGACATTATAAATTTTAGTTCGCAGATTATAAACTAGATGGCGCCAGTAGTCTTTGAATCGCACTATCATGTACCGCTCACTGTAGCCTAAGTAGTGTAATTTTTTTTAATCCTGTATCCATCACTCCGGTACCGAATACAGTGTGTGAAGAGTACCTCTGCATTTTATTCCTCTCTCGAGAACTAGGTGTATATACAGCTGTGGCCGAAAGTAAATAATTAAAGGAACCTTCTACCGATAAGTGCCGATTGAAGTGTACCCAAAAAATTTCTTATGAAGATTGAGAGCGAGTCTTTAAAAAATTTTTGGGCTTTAGGTGAAAAGAAAAAACACTGGGAATTGGTTATTAAAATCACAAAGAAAAATCTCACAAGACAGAACACATATCAGTACATTTTGCCGATTGCAGAAAATAAACCCATGAAAGTGTGCAATGTTTCTCAACACGATAGCTCTAAGTGAAAGCGTGGTGAGCACTGCTTGAAAGAAGTTTGATGGGAACACAGTGATAGAGGACGACAAAAGGGGTCGTTATGCACATGGAATACGCGTTTATAATGATGACATGGTCAAAAAGCATAGCTCGGATGTATAAAATGTACTGCAAATAGTTCGGTGCTACTAAATATTCCGCAAATGCAACTACGAAAAGGCAGTATAGAGAAGTAGTTAATGCCAACTTTTACCTGGTACCGCACAGACCTAAAAAAGATAAATGTGATGTCTGCCACATGTTTTAGAACAAATCAACTAGCATATACGAAGAAAAAGCTGCGTTTAATTTACACCAACAGTCACGGACCGAAAAAATGCAATTCACTTTAAAATAAATTTAGAAGCTTAATTGCAGAGCTCAATTATACCTATCGCAAACCGCTACATTTATTTATTCCACCAGAAAATTATGACGACGAAGAAGCGAAAGAAGAAGAGGAAGAAAAAGGTTGATAAAGAAGATGAGTCGGCTAAAAGTAAAAACACGTCAAACGAAAATCCTACCACATCTTGCGTATACACTTATGCAGAGAAAAACAAAAATAAAGTTTCTACTAATAAAAAGAAACCCAAAGCGAAACTCAGACAATCTAACCAAAATCAGCTAGATGACTTTGAGATGAAGGTTGAAGAACGTCAAGAGAGTCATTCGGAATAAATTGCCTCATTTACACTCGCATACGAGTCGCGAGACGAGGCACAAGGTGAGAGTGTAAATAGACGCTCGCGGCTCGCCTCGCGTCTCGTCTCGCGCCTCGCAGCGCTCGCGTCCGGAGCGGTTTTTTGGGCACGAGTCAAAGGACCTCGTAACAAACGCGAGCGTGGTGTTTACATTCGCGCTCTCGCTTCATTCGAGTTTTAACCTTGTGCCGCGCAGGTTGTGTCTTGCAAACTGCCGAAATGGACTGGTCCCAGGAAGAAACGTTCCGGTTTTTGGAACTATTCCAAAAAGAACCCATAATTTGGGATCCCAAACATATGATAACGCGGCGAACATGTCTGGCGTATACAACGGCTTACAGGCAAAGATTAAAAACGAAGCCCCTTTTGCCGATTACGTACCTTGTTCTGCACATTCTCTTAATTACGAGTAATTAATTAAGCGGCATGTGCTGCTGCTGAATCGTGTACAGAGGCTTGTCGATTTTTCATGCTACTACAGAAAATTTACGTTTTTTTTGCAAGCTCGACACATGGCTGGCAAAAATTAACGAGTACAATCGGGAAAGGCAAGTATCCTAAAAAGAGTGAATCTGACACGTTGGTCAGCTAGGGAGGACGCGTGTAAAAGTTTGAGAGATTCTTGGCACAAAGTTCTTGAAACTTTGGAATCAATTAAGGACGATTCTACTGAAAAACCTGTAACTCGAAACGAAGCGGCGGGAATACTTTCTAATTTAGAAAAACTGGAAACGGCGGTAATGGTTGTAGTGTGGAATGATTTTTTGCAAAGAATAAATCAAGTAAATGTTCAAATTCAGTCTTCCACCGTAGATTTGGTAACCGTTGCTGATCAATATGAATCACTGCGTCAGTTTTTTGTATCCCAACGAGAAAATTTCAAATATTTTGAAGATAAAGCAATAGACTTAAGCGTATGCAAACAATACGGTAAAGACATGGGAAAGTGACAGCCGAAAAGGAAGAGAAAATTTGACGAAACACCAGAAGAGCAAAATATAATGACTGCGAGTGACGCATTCCGCGTAAATACGTTTCTCGTCCTCGTAGATAGGCTAGTAACAGAATTAAAAAAAAGACAGGAGGCGTATGCCAGTTATAATGAAAAATTTGCATTTATTACCAAAATAGACGAGTTAGACATACACACCCGCACAGAAAAAGCACTTTCGTGAGAACAAACATATCCTAACGACATAGAAACGGATATAGTGCAAGAAATCATTCACTGGAAAGGCTTCATCTCATCACAGATTTTAAATAAACCGGAATCCAAATCACTTCAGAATCTATCTTCGTTTTTAAAAAAACAGAATTTAGAGGCGGTGTATCCCAATTTAGAAATAGCAATAATCCGTATAGCGTTATGCATACCCGCTACAAATTGTTCGGGTGAAAGAAGCTTTTCTTGCTTAAAGCGGGTCAAAAATTACCTCAGATCCGCTTTAAGTCAAGATAAGCTAAATGCACTGGCACTTTTATCCATTGAAACAGATGTAATGAATAAATTGTCTTTCGAAGATATTATAGATGATTTTGCGGCAATGAAATCCCGCAAAAAGTCAATTTAAAAGCCTCAAGGCATTTAATATAAAGTATATTTAGTTAATTGATCTCAACTCGATATTAACAAAAATTAACCAAATGAAAACTTAACAATATCATTTAGTGTAGGTAAATTAATTGATCTCAATAAAAATATTAATCAAAATTAACCAATTGCATTTTTATTTAGTGTATATTTTAATTTTAAATAGCCTACAGGCGGCAAATGTGCTAAGACTGCCCTGAGAAACAGAAACCAGCGAACTATAAAAAAAAATATTTTAATCACCTATCAAAACAAAGCGTCCACGTGAAGATTTCGAAACAGATATTCACTGGAACATAAAAGACACGGTATCTAATTTAAATAGCATATTATTGAACAGGAAGGAAAACGATGAGTGCGACTTGTAAAAACAAAGTTAAGAGTTCTCTACATCTACACTACCAGGAGGAGTGTAGATGTGTGGTGAAGATTTCCGTAACCAGTTGTGCAGTACGCATGTAGTTCGAATAATTTTTATTGTGGTCTCCTCTTGCAACTGGATAGGTTTTCCCAAAACGCGAAAGCGAGATGCTAAAATACCGAATCCATTTTCTACTATGCGTCTTGCCCTAGAGAATCTGTAATTGTAAGTTTTTTCAGCTGTCGTAGTCTCATTGGGATAGTGTTTCAATAAGTACGTCTTAAGAGGAAAGGCATCATCTCCTACTACAAAACCGCCTTCTGGCAATAATGTGCCATTTTCCAACACTGGATACAACGAGGAAGCTTGGAAAACACCACCGTCAGAATTTCGCCCATATGAGCCTATGTCCACATATTTAAAGCAGTAGTCATGATCAACGATCGCTAGGAGCACCAAGCTGTTTGTTCCTTTATAATTGTAGTATTCACTACCACAATTGGGCGGAGCTTGAATCACCACATGTTTGCCATCGATGGCTCCACAACATCCTGGAATGTTCCACCTGTGGTGAAATCCTACTTGTACGTCTTCCCATTCCTTTCTGCTTGGTACCTGAAAAATATAATATTAATTTTATATTCCAATTGCAGAAAAACAACACACCGGCGGATTTGGAAAATGCTGTTAGTCAAAACATGGCGGATGAAAATGTTAGTCAAGACGGCACTGATGAAAATACTGATGATAAAACGGGTGATAAAACTCTTGATAAATCTGATGATAGATCAATCTACTCCAGTGAGAGCACATTGACAAAGAAAAAAAACCCGGGTAAAGCTAAAAAATCACATAATACTGCCCAAGAAATGAGCGGAATTACAGCAGCTATTGATGAGCTGAAACAACTAAACAGTACTATAGAATCTTCCAGCTCTTCTAGACAAGAAGACGAGTATGACGTTGTTGGAAAACATGTCGCTATTCAATTGAGGCAGCTCCCATTACTAGATTTTTTAGATGCCAAAGATGAAATTCAACAAGTACTTTCACGATACCGAAAAAGAGCTATATACGCTCGGAACGCATCTGCCCTTTCCTCATACAGTGCTTCGTCACCACAGTCCTACATAGCGTCACCATCATCAGGATCCAGTGTGTCCTTCCCAGGCACAACTTATCAGCCTACAGAAACAGTTTTGGTGCGTCAGCCACTTCAATCAGTTGATCACCAATCATCACATTCATCATACGAGGCAGCCAATTTAGAAACGGTTTCTGCGCAGCAGTCAGTTCAACCAGGACAAGTATTTGACTTTAATGATCCAATAGTCAAAGCGATGATAAATGCTAAGGTAAACAACATGCAATAATGTTTTAGTTAAGGTTTAATTTGTTTTTGAAAAATAAATGAGTCACACGTCATGTATTATTGAGTTAATTAACTTTTACTTACTTGAAAATATTCGTCCAAACTTCAGAAATAGCGTCACAAACTTCTGGTATAAATTTTGATATAGAAGCTTTAGATATCCTGAAAAATACTGATAGCAGTCTGAATGACATTCCTGAGCTTAGGAAACACAGAGTTGCTTCCAACTTTACCCTTGCTGCTATGGCATATCTCATCAATGTGTCTTGACGTTCTATTTTTGTTTTTATCAAATTTAAAAGTCTTTCGACTTGTTCAGGTGTCACTCTCATCACTGCTTTATATTCTCGGGGCTCTTCATGGTAAAGCTCGTTGAGAATCATACGTGTTGCCCCTAAAGATCTTCTAGCCATCCATTCTCTAATCCAAATCCTTTTCTTTCGCTCTTTTTTCTTATATTGGCTATGGTTATAGATATTTTCCAATTCCTGACATAAAATTGTTGTCATAGAGCGTATCACCGTTTTTTTTATTAAAATAAGTTCACTCGACATCGCGACACGACTCGGACTGAGCAGTAGCTAGGTGTGGTGTAGACAGCAAAGGCGAGCCGAGCTACTGGCGTACGAGTAGACAAACCGAGTAGCTGTCTACTGGCCAGGCAGCAGCACGCACTGTGTAAACGAGCCATTAAGAACAGTGGCCAAAGTTACATAACAAAAACGGGACGAGTTACTGAAGAAAAAAGAGTTCAAGATAACCCCTGTACACCTGAAAATTGCCATAACAACTGCTACGATATTAGTCACGAAAAAGAAAAGCTGTTTTTGACCATTTTTGGAGTCTTAACAGAGAAAAGCAAAAATAATGGTTAGTCGGGAACTCAAAAAAGGAAATAATTAAGAGACGACGGACAAGTGAGGAAAATAGTAGACGTAAATAGACTTTTACGTATTATATAAATGAAGGAGAAGGAAAAGGAGAAATTTGCTTGAGATTCTTGCTTTGCACGTTGGATGTTAAGCAAAAAACAGTTTACAACATCATCGCCAATGCTTCGTATGGTTCGGCCAAAGAGGACAGTAGAGGTAAACATGTGCTGGCAAACAAAACGATTGAAACAAACAGAGAGGCAACAAGAAACTACATAAAAACTTTGCCTTATTTACCCTTGCATTATTGCAGGAAAAATTCGAAAAGGGTTTACCTTCCACAAGAGTTTCGCAGCCTTGCTAATTTATACAAGATTTATAAATAAACCCAGACTCAAGAAGGTGATCCTTTTGTTGGAGAAAGAGTATTTCAAGATATATTCCACGAGTTCAATATTGGATTTCATGTTCCGCGTAAAGATAAGTGTGCAAAATGTGTGCGCTTTGAAAAAGAGAATGATAGTGAGGAAAAACTGAAACACCTTGAAGATAAACAAAATACATACAAACGTTTTCAGGTACACCAAAACATTGAAGATGATAATATACTTTGTGTGTCTTTTGACCTGCAGAAAGTTTTAAATACTCCACACGGTCCAAGCATGCTCCTTTACTACAGCCGCAAAATAGCAGTGTATAATTTGTGCTAGTGTATCTAGAACAAGAGAAGCATATTGTTATACTTGGATCGAAACGGATGGCAAACGCGGGGCCAACGAGATATGTAGCATTTTAGAGAGGTATATTAAAGTTGTCGACAATCGAGAGTCAGTAAAACACCTTTTGTTGTATTGCGATTCATGCCCAGGCCAAAACAAAAACAGGACAGTACTTGCGTGCCTCCATTCATGCCTACAAAAGTGCAATAACCTCTGCAGCATACAGATAAATTATCTTCTGCCAGGCCACACGTACCTGCCCGTCGATTCAGTCCTTTCTGTAATTGAAAGAAGTGTAGCAAATACCATCATTTGGGCTCCATCGCAATGGGGAACTGTGTTTTCGCTGGCTAGAAAAAATCCCAAGCCCTACAATGCCATTCGTTTAACCCACATAGACTTTGAAGGCTGGGATTCCGTTGTAGCCCAAGAAAATTAAGAAAATCAGAGGAAATAATTCGTGTAGTTTTGTAAATTGGTACAGTTATACCTTGTGGTATCCAGATGGACATTCTAAAAGTCCTCAAGGATAGGGGCCAGGGGGTGTGCTGAGGGTGTAGGGGGGGGGGGGGGGTTGAAGGAACTTTTTTTTTAGATTTTTGCTCATATCTCGAATATCTGAACGAATAGCGTTATGATTACTTTTGATAAAAGTTTCAACATAAAATTGTCTACAAATTTGGTCATATTTATTTTTGCTTTACGATCAATACTTTAGGAGCTACAGAGTGTGTAAGTTTTAACAGAGAGATAAAAAATAGACAATTTAAGAAAACGGCGTCGTTTGTTCCCCATTGTTCATCATTAGTTACATTTTCAGTTTACAATAAGCAAGCTTCGTCATCTGCCAACCCAATATAATAAAAAACCCCATGCCGGTCTATTGATCATTCTAAACAAAAAAAGGCGATCATGTAAACAAGGGCCGAGCGTACGAGATACCGTGAGTCCTTGCTACGACGGGCGTCAGAACGGACCGCAACTTACCACTAATATAAACTGATGACTTAATTGAAATTCGAATGTTTCTCATTCTTATTGCCCCGCCCCGCTCGCCCCCAACCCCTATTGCCACGCGGGCCACCGCGCCGCCTCGCCTCATTTAGTATGCTTATTAACGCTTATCCCGTATCTACGCAGTTATTATTTTAGCATCGTATCGTACATTTTTTGTGATGTTGAATCTGTTCTAAAATGCAAGCAATATGACTGATAAATGTGCAATTTGTGATAAAGATTTGATTAGTGACAGGGTAGAAGTATCAAAGAAAGGAATTGAAGGGTTGATAAAGGCCAGTAAAAGTAGAAAGGATGGAAAACGTAATCTGCTCAGTGGTGTTCGGAGTGTTATCGTCCATTCGAGTTGCAGAAAAAGATACACACGGACTTGTTCTATCATGGCAGATCTCAGAGAAGCAACACCATCGACGTCTTCCGATTTAACATCCCGCTTACGCTCATCACGGCCTTTTTTCGAATATCGAATGAAGTGTTTATTTTGCAACGAAGCAATCGATGATGAACTCTACGCCAAAGAGAAAAAAAAATATAGAAAGACGTCGGAATGTATATCCTGTTCGAAGCTTACAGTTTTCTGCTACAATTTTGGACGCTGCCAAAGTTCGGAATGATAAATGGAGCAGCGATGTTTATGAGAGGGTAGTAAACGCTGGCGACCTTGTTGCAGCCGAAATTATATATATCATGACGACTGTTATAAGCGCTTTTTACTGTCCGATGTGTCTAAACGCAGTGGTTCCCAAACTTATTTTGTCTACTGCCCACTTTGAGAATAAATATTTTTTTAGCGCCCCCATTTTTTCACCTATTTAAAAACCACTATAACTTCAAATTGAATTAATTAATTATTGTGACCTATATATGTATATTAACGGAGAATTCTAAACGAAACTTTTACTATAACCCGCAACTTGAAACCTGAGCGCAGTAGGTAACATACAACGGCGCTTAAGGTCTCAAGTTAACTCTTACGGGCTCCACCTGCCAATAAGAATGATTATTGAAACGCAACTTTATAGTATTAAAACAGAGTATCTTTTATTAAAAATATAACTAATTACTAAAATAATCAATCCTTATATAAAAACTAATGTGAAGGATGAATCTGATGCTGTTTAATAAGTTTGTTGATATCAGGTTCCAATTTACTCAAGAACAGTCGCAAGTCGCCACGTTCGGTAACAAGCAAACGATTTCGCTTTTTAGTAAGCAATGTTGTCACAGCACTAAATCCACGTTCACACAAATATGACGATGGGAATGCTATCAAGAATCGTTGAACGATTGACCACAATCCAGGGTACAATTGCGGGATCGGTTTTTGTAGCCAAAATTCTTGGTAACCATTTTTGAACTTGATTTTTATTTCCTCGTTTGTTGTCAATTCTATAAGTTCTTCTTCCAGCTGAGGTGACATTGCTGTGTTGACATTTGAAAACGGATCCAACACCCAGTCTGGTATTTCCAAGTTCAAAATGTCCTGGTATCGTTCGGTGAAGTCAATGTGGAGGTTTTCCAAATGTTGGCAGTAGGCAAACAATTCGTCGTTACTGCATGATACTGATAAATTTGGAAAATTGTGAAACTCACGTCTGCCCAGATTCTTTTTGTGTAGAAGCAGTTTGGCTGCGAAAGCAGCAACGACGTTTTTTGTTTTAATTAAATTTAGTTTATCGCCTTGCATTTGGAGATTTATGTCGTTGAATAATTTATACAGGTCTGTCATGTAAGCTATATCATTTTTTGATGTTATGAGCTTGTCGTGCAATTCTGTATCTTTAGTTTCCAAGAACTCTATAACAGAGTCAAACAGGTTGTAAAATCGAGTCAGACAATTGCCTCTTGATAGCCAACGAACTTCAGTATGATACAACAAACGGTTGAAATCCTCGTCATTAGTAACACAAAGCTGATGAAATAATCTATCATTCAAAGAGCTGTTGCGGATTTTATTGACTGCTTTGATGACATATTGCAGTGATTGAAATAGTTTTTCACTTAAGTTTCTAGCAACTAAATGTTGTCTATGAATAACGCAATGTACACCAAGGACATCTGGAATTTTATTTTTTAAGTACGCTATGAAGCCTTTATGGCACCCTGTCATAGCCGGAGCGCCATCCGTAGCAACTGAAATAATATTTTTCAAAGGAATCTCTTTCTCATCGCAAAACTTTTCCAATGTATTGAATATGGTTTCACCTTTTGTATCGGTCTCTAAATTTCTAGCAAATAATAGTTCTTCACATATTTTCTCATCTATAATAAACCTCACGTAAGACAACAACAATGCTTCATTAGTTGGTAAAGTGGACTCATCGAGCTGAATTGAGAATTGACTTGTCCTCAGGTGATCGCACAATGATTCTTCAATGTTTTCAGCCATTTCATCAATTCGTCTTTGCACAGAATTATTACTCAAAGGAATTTTTCGGATAATATCTGCGGCCGGTTTATGAAGCACAGTAGTTATTACTTCATTTATTGCTGGCAATATTAACTCTTCTCCGATGTTATGTGGTTTGCCTTTTTGAGCAATTAACAAAGAGATATTGTACGAAGCTCGAAGTCCGTCGTCATCTTGCTTAGCAGCCGCCGAAAATAGTTTTGCTACACTTGGCTGTGTATTATGCTTCTTCTCTAGGTCTTGAAAATATGCTACATTCTTGTCTTTCTTATCTGGATGCATTTTATTCAAATGATCTTGCAGCCTTGAAGGCTTCATTGCTTCATTCGAAAATGTTTTTAGACATAGAAGACACAAAGGCGACGATGGGTTTGTGGGATTTTCAATAAATCCGAATTTAATATATTCCGCACAGTATTGCCGTCTCTTCTTTTTTACTTCCGACATTGTTTTGCAATGAGAAATACGTTCAACTTCGCGAGTAGTGTAGAGGAGGTGTAAGTAGTGCTCATCTATTACGCGCGAGACCACAAATGAAAATAAAATAAATATTACATTGTTTATATAGAAATGCTTAAGCAGCACGCACCGACAGGAATAAAACAAACATGCATAAACTCGTTAATCTCATTCGACGCTCAATCGTACTCAACAAGTCCGAACAAGTATTCAATGAATCATCCGACTGCTACAGGAATGCACAATTCGGGTTATTTAACAAAAACTTGTTAAAACATGATAGATATCTACGAGTACTAATAACTATTAAAATGCGAAAGTGTGTCTGTTGCCTTTTTATTTGTGTCTACTTTCATTACGAAACGGAGCGACCGATTGACATGATGATTCATTTTTTCTATATTCAATAAAATATGACAGATATATGAACTACGCGGAGAGAAATATAGAATCGAGTTTGAGCAATCTTTTAATTCATATTAGTTGATGTTCACAAGTTGTTGTTGAGAGTCGAGAGCTCTTGCAGTTAAGAGGTTGTTTAAGAGGCCTACTAGCTAAATAAAATTACAAATCACCCCCCCGCCTCGACAAACGCCCCCATTTTCTTTCTGGGTCTCTTACCGCCCCCCTTGAGACCTGCAGCGCCCACAAGGGGGCGTTATCGCCCACTTTGGGAAAGACTGGTCTAAAGGAATAGGAAGTGGGCGTCCTAAGGAAGATTATGTCTCAATTGCCATGGAACAAATTCAGTGCTATTTGGATCAGAACAAAGATTCGCAGACATCATTACATGAACTATTGGAACAAGTAACAAGAATAAAACCATCAGTGAAGACGGTCAAATCTAAACTGAAAGAAATATATGGTAATAAAATATTGATAAGTCAACAGGACAGGATAAAAACAGGACAGTACTTGCGTGCCTCCATTCATGCCTACAAAAGTGCAATAACCTCTGCAGCATACAGATAAATTATCTTCTGCCAGGCCACACGTACCTGCCCGTCGATTCAGTCCTTTCTGTAATTGAAAGAAGTGTAGCAAATACCATCATTTGGGCTCCATCGCAATGGGGAACTGTGTTTTCGCTGGCTAGAAAAAATCCCAAGCCCTACAATGCCATTCGTTTAACCCACATAGACTTTGAAGGCTGGGATTCCGTTGTAGCCCAAGAAAATTAAGAAAATCAGAGGAAATAATTCGTGTAGTTTTGTAAATTGGTACAGTTATACCTTGTGGTATCCAGATGGACATTCTAAAAGTCCTCAAGGATAGGGGCCAGGGGGTGTGCTGAGGGTGTAGGGGGGGGGGGGGGGGGGTTGAAGGAACTTTTTTTTTAGATTTTTGCTCATATCTCGAATATCTGAACGAATAGCGTTATGATTACTTTTGATAAAAGTTTCAACATAAAATTGTCTACAAATTTGGTCATATTTATTTTTGCTTTACGATCAATACTTTAGGAGCTACAGAGTGTGTAAGTTTTAACAGAGAGATAAAAAATAGACAATTTAAGAAAACGGCGTCGTTTGTTCCCCATTGTTCATCATTAGTTACATTTTCAGTTTACAATAAGCAAGCTTCGTCATCTGCCAACCCAATATAATAAAAAACCCCATGCCGATCTATTGATCATTCTAAACAAAAAAAGGCGATCATGTAAACAAGGGCCGAGCGTACGAGATACCGTGAGTCCTTGCTACGACGGGCGTCAGAACGGACCGCAACTTACCACTAATATAAACTGATGACTTAATTGAAATTCGAATGTTTCTCATTCTTATTGCCCCGCCCCGCTCGCCCCCAACCCCTATTGCCACGCGGGCCACCGCGCCGCCTCGCCTCATTTAGTATGCTTATTAACGCTTATCCCGTATCTACGCAGTTATTATTTTAGCATCGTATCGTACATTTTTTGTGATGTTGAATCTGTTCTAAAATGCAAGCAATATGACTGATAAATGTGCAATTTGTGATAAAGATTTGATTAGTGACAGGGTAGAAGTATCAAAGAAAGGAATTGAAGGGTTGATAAAGGCCAGTAAAAGTAGAAAGGATGGAAAACGTAATCTGCTCAGTGGTGTTCGGAGTTTATCGTCCATTCGAGTTGCAGAAAAAGATACACACGGACTTGTTCTATCATGGCAGATCTCAGAGAAGCAACACCATCGACGTCTTCCGATTTAACATCCCGCTTACGCTCATCACGGCCTTTTTTCGAATATCGAATGAAGTGTTTATTTTGCAACGAAGCAATCGATGATGAACTCTACGCCAAAGAGAAAAAAAAATATAGAAAGACGTCGGAATGTATATCCTGTTCGAAGCTTACAGTTTTCTGCTACAATTTTGGACGCTGCCAAAGTTCGGAATGATAAATGGAGCAGCGATGTTTATGAGAGGGTAGTAAACGCTGGCGACCTTGTTGCAGCCGAAATTATATATATCATGACGACTGTTATAAGCGCTTTTTACTGTCCGATGTGTCTAAACGCAGTGGTTCCCAAACTTATTTTGTCTACTGCCCACTTTGAGAATAAATATTTTTTTAGCGCCCCCATTTTTTCACCTATTTAAAAACCACTATAACTTCAAATTGAATTAATTAATTATTGTGACCTATATATGTATATTAACGGAGAATTCTAAACGAAACTTTTACTATAACCCGCAACTTGAAACCTGAGCGCAGTAGGTAACATACAACGGCGCTTAAGGTCTCAAGTTAACTCTTACGGGCTCCACCTGCCAATAAGAATGATTATTGAAACGCAACTTTATAGTATTAAAACAGAGTATCTTTTATTAAAAATATAACTAATTACTAAAATAATCAATCCTTATATAAAAACTAATGTGAAGGATGAATCTGATGCTGTTTAATAAGTTTGTTGATATCAGGTTCCAATTTACTCAAGAACAGTCGCAAGTCGCCACGTTCGGTAACAAGCAAACGATTTCGCTTTTTAGTAAGCAATGTTGTCACAGCACTAAATCCACGTTCACACAAATATGACGATGGGAATGCTATCAAGAATCGTTGAACGATTGACCACAATCCAGGGTACAATTGCGGGATCGGTTTTTGTAGCCAAAATTCTTGGTAACCATTTTTGAACTTGATTTTTATTTCCTCGTTTGTTGTCAATTCTATAAGTTCTTCTTCCAGCTGAGGTGACATTGCTGTGTTGACATTTGAAAACGGATCCAACACCCAGTCTGGTATTTCCAAGTTCAAAATGTCCTGGTATCGTTCGGTGAAGTCAATGTGGAGGTTTTCCAAATGTTGGCAGTAGGCAAACAATTCGTCGTTACTGCATGATACTGATAAATTTGGAAAATTGTGAAACTCACGTCTGCCCAGATTCTTTTTGTGTAGAAGCAGTTTGGCTGCGAAAGCAGCAACGACGTTTTTTGTTTTAATTAAATTTAGTTTATCGCCTTGCATTTGGAGATTTATGTCGTTGAATAATTTATACAGGTCTGTCATGTAAGCTATATCATTTTTTGATGTTATGAGCTTGTCGTGCAATTCTGTATCTTTAGTTTCCAAGAACTCTATAACAGAGTCAAACAGGTTGTAAAATCGAGTCAGACAATTGCCTCTTGATAGCCAACGAACTTCAGTATGATACAACAAACGGTTGAAATCCTCGTCATTAGTAACACAAAGCTGATGAAATAATCTATCATTCAAAGAGCTGTTGCGGATTTTATTGACTGCTTTGATGACATATTGCAGTGATTGAAATAGTTTTTCACTTAAGTTTCTAGCAACTAAATGTTGTCTATGAATAACGCAATGTACACCAAGGACATCTGGAATTTTATTTTTTAAGTACGCTATGAAGCCTTTATGGCACCCTGTCATAGCCGGAGCGCCATCCGTAGCAACTGAAATAATATTTTTCAAAGGAATCTCTTTCTCATCGCAAAACTTTTCCAATGTATTGAATATGGTTTCACCTTTTGTATCGGTCTCTAAATTTCTAGCAAATAATAGTTCTTCACATATTTTCTCATCTATAATAAACCTCACGTAAGACAACAACAATGCTTCATTAGTTGGTAAAGTGGACTCATCGAGCTGAATTGAGAATTGACTTGTCCTCAGGTGATCGCACAATGATTCTTCAATGTTTTCAGCCATTTCATCAATTCGTCTTTGCACAGAATTATTACTCAAAGGAATTTTTCGGATAATATCTGCGGCCGGTTTATGAAGCACAGTAGTTATTACTTCATTTATTGCTGGCAATATTAACTCTTCTCCGATGTTATGTGGTTTGCCTTTTTGAGCAATTAACAAAGAGATATTGTACGAAGCTCGAAGTCCGTCGTCATCTTGCTTAGCAGCCGCCGAAAATAGTTTTGCTACACTTGGCTGTGTATTATGCTTCTTCTCTAGGTCTTGAAAATATGCTACATTCTTGTCTTTCTTATCTGGATGCATTTTATTCAAATGATCTTGCAGCCTTGAAGGCTTCATTGCTTCATTCGAAAATGTTTTTAGACATAGAAGACACAAAGGCGACGATGGGTTTGTGGGATTTTCAATAAATCCGAATTTAATATATTCCGCACAGTATTGCCGTCTCTTCTTTTTTACTTCCGACATTGTTTTGCAATGAGAAATACGTTCAACTTCGCGAGTAGTGTAGAGGAGGTGTAAGTAGTGCTCATCTATTACGCGCGAGACCACAAATGAAAATAAAATAAATATTACATTGTTTATATAGAAATGCTTAAGCAGCACGCACCGACAGGAATAAAACAAACATGCATAAACTCGTTAATCTCATTCGACGCTCAATCGTACTCAACAAGTCCGAACAAGTATTCAATGAATCATCCGACTGCTACAGGAATGCACAATTCGGGTTATTTAACAAAAACTTGTTAAAACATGATAGATATCTACGAGTACTAATAACTATTAAAATGCGAAAGTGTGTCTGTTGCCTTTTTATTTGTGTCTACTTTCATTACGAAACGGAGCGACCGATTGACATGATGATTCATTTTTTCTATATTCAATAAAATATGACAGATATATGAACTACGCGGAGAGAAATATAGAATCGAGTTTGAGCAATCTTTTAATTCATATTAGTTGATGTTCACAAGTTGTTGTTGAGAGTCGAGAGCTCTTGCAGTTAAGAGGTTGTTTAAGAGGCCTACTAGCTAAATAAAATTACAAATCACCCCCCCGCCTCGACAAACGCCCCCATTTTCTTTCTGGGTCTCTTACCGCCCCCCTTGAGACCTGCAGCGCCCACAAGGGGGCGTTATCGCCCACTTTGGGAAAGACTGGTCTAAAGGAATAGGAAGTGGGCGTCCTAAGGAAGATTATGTCTCAATTGCCATGGAACAAATTCAGTGCTATTTGGATCAGAACAAAGATTCGCAGACATCATTACATGAACTATTGGAACAAGTAACAAGAATAAAACCATCAGTGAAGACGGTCAAATCTAAACTGAAAGAAATATATGGTAATAAAATATTGATAAGTCAAGTCAAATCACATAAAACTATAATATGCTTCCGTGATACTGGGGAAAAGATCCTGAATGAGACATGGTACACCTCGAAATGTAAAGATGAGAATGAGGAACGTTTACGAATCGTTAAAACGGCGGCAATGATAATTAAGCAAGATGTGCAGTCTCATGTCTACGAGACAAGTCTTTACCCTCCCAGTGGTACATTTCTTAATGATGCAGAGAACGTGATTCCTGAGTCACTCAAGGTATTTCTGGAGTTGCTTTTTACTAAGAAAAAAGACGAAAATAAAATAAAAACAAAAATTATTTCTTTGGCGCATTCTATAATCAGCATAATTCGCCCAAGAAGTTTTGTGTCATCCGTTCTCCAAGGCATTGCTTTTTTTATCCATAGAAAATTTGGATCAAAAAGCTTATTAGATCTTCTGGCTAATTTGGGGTTTAGTGGTTCATACTATGATGCTACAATCAAAGATATAAATCGTTACAATGCTTGAGTTGTCAGCAATATACCACCCTCAAAATGATATACCACCGGATACTTTTATGCAGTTTGTATTTGACAATGCCGATTTGAATGTAGCAACTCTAGACGGTCTTAACACGTTCCACAGCATGGGCGGAATTACATGTATTACACCTGCAAAATCGGTACCAACTGGAAAGGAAGTACAAAAACTAACACAAGCTCCCACGTCTAAACAAACTGGATCATTGGGAGTCCTGCAACAACTAACATTTAGCAAACTCGCTAAGAGAGGACTAAAGCAGATTTTAATTGAAGATGTAAATCAACTACATCCCCTGCACGAAGTTGTGCCCGCACTGTCTGATGTATTATGGATATGTGGCAAGTGGCTCGAGATTCCAAACATTCCTGAGTGGAAAGGCTTCATGCGATGTATTGAATCAAGTCAAAACTTTGATAAAAGTGCTGTTGTCCCGCTGCCATGTATCAATTCACCTCCTTCTGATAACGACACAATATACACTGCATTGAAATATGCCTCGGACCAGTGCCTTCTCGAAACTTGTTTTATTACTTTTGATCAACCGCTTTATATCAAAGCCCGAGACATTATTGCATCTAGTGAAGATGATCCTAAGCTCAAGAGTGTTGTTGTGAGACTTGGCGGATTTCACATGCTAATGTCGTTTCTTGGGTGCATTGGACAAATTATGTCAGGAAGTGGCTTACGAGATCTGTTATGCAATATTTTTGCTGTCAATTCCGTTGATAAAATTCTGACTGGCCATGCTTACTCCCGAGCAGTTCGCGCGCATTTGTTAGTCCACACTACTTTATCAAGTATAATTTTAAATAACATGGATATTAGTAACGAAGAAAAAGGAGCTATAAACAAACTTTTGAAAGACATAGTATTCGAACCATTAACCACACAAATAATTAAGAACAGCGAGCATTTGAAAACACTACAATCTAAAATAATACGCGAACTAAATACTTTGAAGGAAAACGGACCGACTGCTAAACTGTGGGTTCAGTACTATCAAATGGTCAGTATTATTAAACAATTTATTGATGCAGAACGTTCTGGTGATTGGGATGCTCACATAAGCTCTGTACAAAGGATGATCCCATATTTTCATGCTAGTGGTCACTTCCAGTATGCCAGATGTGCCCATCTGTATCTACAGGATATGCTTCAGCTTGAATCACGAATGAAACCATGTGAATTTGAGAAATTTGTGCAACAAGGGTACTTTACAATAAGAAGAAGCGATTCCTTTTGGACCGGAGTTTGGTCTGACATGACCATTGAACAAACTTTGATGCGCAGTATGAAGAGTTGTGGAGGATTGACTAGAGGAAGAGGAATCACGGATTCGACACTAGCAAAATGGTTAAAAGGGACAACAATAAGCCATGCTATCTGCTCTTCACTTGAAGAATTCAGTGGAGTTTATTTTTCTTCTGTAGAGCAACATGTAGATCAGCCACCATCTCGCCAACGCAGAGATCAAGAGGACAGAAAGAAGCTATATGTTTGGTTCATAGATCACCATCCTTTCCCAAAGACTGAAAAACTCTTATCCTTATCAACAGGAATCGTTGGAGGCACTCAAATAAATTGTCACCAAGCAGAAGAGGTTGGTAGACAGCTAATGGCCAAAACATTGAGAAATAATTGGGTTGGGTCTACCGTTGGGTGTCGAGAGTAGTGCCATCAAGATCAATGACGAGACTGTACCCGTCGATCCATTGCTTTTGTTTCAAAGGATTGCGATTGCCAAGAAGGACGATGAACATCTGGTATCGCTTTTAGAGTATGAATTAGCACCCTATCCTTTGTCTCTATTTAATGAAAGCATGAGGAAAACAAATAAAGCGGCTTTGTATGACATTCTTCCCAAAACTGACACTACTATTGATTATAAAACTAGTTTCATAGTAATCGATGGTGGGTTTCTTCTGCACCGAACCAAGTGGCAATTCAGCTCTTCTTATGCTGATATATGTGACCAGTACGTAAAGTACATAAAAAATCAATACGGGCCCAATTGTATTGTCGTGTTTGATGGCTACGATGACACAAAAAACAGTACAAAAGCATCAGAACAAAGAAGACGACAAGCAACGAAAACGTCTGTTTACATAAATTTTAATCTTGCTATGAAGGTCACTGTTCAACAAGAGCATTTCTTATCAAATGCGAAAAACAAGTTCCGATTCATTGTACTTTTGACAGAAAAAATGCAGACTGAGGGAATTGAAACACGAGTGGCTCCTAGTGATGCTGACTGTATAATTATAAGAACTGCTATTGAAAAAGCCACAAACTACCCAGTAGTTGCTGTTGTTGGGGAAGATGTGGATTTAGTAGTTCTTTTAATGGCTATATCACCACCAGAGAAGCAAATATTTCTTATCAAACCAGGAAAAGGGAAAGTGGAAACTAAGATATTTTCGTCACAAGAACTCCAAAAACTCTCATTTTGTTGTGCTATTCTTTTCCTACATAGTTTTAGCGGCTGCGACACAACCTCAGTAATTTACAGGATAGGCAAACTATCAATTGTAAAGCTGTTTGAGAAAAAACCAGTAATCAAAGATATAGCAGCTATTTTCTATGACCCAACATCAACATCGGAAGCCATAGCAAAATCAGGAGAAACGATGTTTTTGACGATATATCGTGCGCACACTGCTCATCTGGATCTTAACAGCCACCGATACTCGCTTTTTGTTAAATCAAGCGCCAAGTCCAAAGCTGATCTCTCATCTCTCCCCCCTACTAAAGGGTCAGCAAAATATCACGCATTACGAGTATTCCATCAAGTACAAGAGTGGCTGGGTAACAAAATGCCTCCTGAAATGTGGGGTTGGAAGCAGGTAAAAGGCAGGTAGTAATAAAACCTACCTACTTACGTTAGATCTCTACTCTCTACTTTTTGATGAGTAGGTAGGTAGGTAACTCGCATGTTTGGTTAGACAATTTTTTGATATTTTACTAGTATTTTTTGTGTACCAAACAGAGGCGAATATTGATTGGCGGAAGGGGAAGAAGAAACGGCTTCGACTTAGTGCCTGTCGCAAAAACAGATCCCTAGCAAAGAGGAGATCTAAAGAGAATGTTTCGTCCAAACCGTAAGTTTTTCGATGCCAATGACTCCGCCATCGTCGGAAAATACTAAATATCTCATGCTTTAGCAGGACAGATTTATTTGTTTTGCTATAATACGCTACCTACTTGAAAAATATATTCTGTATGGTACAATATGCATAGCAACACTGTCTACATGAAACACCACACATAATTTTCCAACACTTTCTTCGACGCAAGTTTCGTCCCGACACCGGGGCCCCAAGTCTGCTAATTTAACATAATCTACGATAAAACTATCATGCAATTGTAATAGTTCCGAAATGACCTAGTCTGCAAACTTTTAAATTGGATCTCAATTTAATTAATTGATAACTTAATTGAACAATACTTGGATTGTAATCGGTATTGCCATTACCATAAAATGCGTTTCCCGAAATAAAATTTTACGTCCAACTTATGACAAGTTGGCACAACTAACGTCAAATAAGCGTCAAATAAACTATATTTCATCTGTAACATTTTACTTTGTCTTTGGAATTTTGACATTTCTACATATAAATTATAAAATAAACCACAGAAATAAACAAACTGCAACAGAAAGTTTGTGCTGGCGAATAATTCTATTTTGTGGATGGAATTAAAGAAGAGACCTTCCAAACAATTTTTAGTTACGATGGGCTTCTCGTTAGAGAGCTATGTGTTCTGTATTCTTGAGGAAGCTGGGCTGGCTAGAGTGATCTGAGTGTAAAATCAAATAACACTGGATAAAAGAGATTTGTAAACAAAGCCAGTGTATGGAGAAGGATTTAATTAGCTCGGTACGCAATAAAAGCAAAGGGTTGCAACAGTCACAAACATCACATCCACATCTGAAGCATCAAGTACCTACATGTCGCTAACAGAAGCAAAAAAGAAGCCTGACATCTAAAACAATTGTATTATGAAGAACCTAGCAAACCGCAGACATAATTTAAGTACAATGTTAATTTGGCTGTACAAAAGTCAGCAAACCTAAAAGAGGTCTAAAAATATAAGTATAAAGAACATCTCATCAGGGAATTCTAACACTCAAGAGTTAAGAATATTATTTAATACTTAAGGAGTTTAGAATATTATTAAAACACAAGGAGGCAGACCTCCTTAGTCCTAACAGAAGCTTTCTTCCGAGATTATTAATATTGCGGAAGATGAGATTGGATACTGCTCCATCTTTGGACGAATCCCAAGGTGAATAGTGAAGGGGAGTGATACAGATGATTAAATTAAAATCGCACTTTATTGATAGGTTGTATGTAATTGGTTGCTACAACAACTTGTAAGAAAAATAAAGGGCAGGATAAAAGTGAAACTTTGTTTTAATTATTTACTGCATATAGGTTGCACAGGTGTACTTGTGTGTCCTCTGTATCCATCTATTAGATATATTCTAACAACTCAATAATACCAACCCAGATCACAGCCTGTCTGTCAACATAATGGTTTGATAACAACTGGACAGACCATCCAGTTTGCCCGGACATTTAGAGGAAAAGGCAAGACACCCTATATTATTAAGGATTTTGTGCCAGCCATTATTACCAGGTTGGTAGGTAATTAAGGCAGGTAAGAAGTGATAGCTCAGTGGTTCTGACCTCTGCCTCTCATAAGGAGGTCCTGGGTTCGAAGCATGGGCACGCACCTCTGACTTTTCTAAAACTAAATGCTTAACGGTGAAGGAAAACATTGTGAGGAAACCTGCATGCCTGAGAGTTAACATAAATGTTCTTGAATGTGTGTGAAGCCCGCAAACCCACACTTGGCCAGTGTGGTGGGCTATGGCCAAACCCCTCTCAGCCTGAGAGGAGACTCGTGCCTACCAGTGGGACATAAAAAGGGGTTCAGAGAATAATAGGTATGGCAAAAAAAATGTATGTTAAATCAAGCTTTTTTTATTAGTATCATTAATATTGTTAAATCCTAATGAAATATAATTAAAATCAGTCTAAAAACGTAGTTACTCTATAAATTAATCAATCAAAATTAGATTTCAGATAACCATTTATCAATATTTTATACAAAATACAAAAATAGTAGTTGTTAATATAGTCTAATATTGTTATTAATACATAATTAGGAAAAATTATACTAGATTTGAGGTAGACTGTATATTTTATGAAGTCAAAATAAATAAAATAAATAAATAAGCCCTTTACTACTGAAACACCTTTTAAATTTTAACTTATATTATTACTTATTGCTATAAAAACTACAAAAATACAGATAAATATAGTAGGTACTGTATCTATTTTATAATTTTATTTGATAAGTTTGTATGTAATATTTTTTAATATAATTTTTTATCAAGATCTACAAAATAGGTATGTTTTAGGTATTTTACCAATGTTTGCATTAACTTTAATAAATCTATTCCATATCCATTCAAGTTATAGTTTCACCCTATACCTTACCTATTGAAATTTATAATTCTTTGCTATAAGTAGGTCCTATGTAAGAAGTACAATGATAGCTTAGTGAGTTCCAGAAACATTGTTAATTGATTAATTTACAGTAATATTGATTTTTTACATGGAAATAGCCAAATAAGTTCTCTTTTCAGTTCTATATACTACCATGTTTACAAATTTATGGCTAAAATTTTAAGTATGAAGTTTTTCTTTGCTAATAGAATGCCTATTACACTAAAAATTATTTTAATTTTACAGATAGTTTCATATATTTATTTTCATAAATTCAATTGAAAGACTTTCAATACTCACTAACATACAATAGAATATAGCTTATTTCAACTACTTACTACAACTGATAATACCAAAATAACAGGAGAATTGATTATGCATAGGTATAAACCATGATTTTTTTTTACAGGATTTTTTATGCAAGATACCATAGTTACCTAGTTGTTTAATGTTACAAAACAATACCTACTATTAATTACAAAAAAGATTGGTGTTCAGTCCGCCTTATGGAGTACAGGCCTCTTTCAGTTGCTTGTCATTTCAGATTTAAATACTTTTAAATGAGGTTAATAACTGAAAACTGAAAGGTTTTGG
The DNA here is from genome assembly GCA_963855885.1 of Coenonympha glycerion. Taxonomy (NCBI): domain Eukaryota; kingdom Metazoa; phylum Arthropoda; class Insecta; order Lepidoptera; family Nymphalidae; genus Coenonympha; species Coenonympha glycerion. The sequence goes on from OY979651.1 coordinate 2,681,060, forward strand.
TCATGACCCCCTTGCAGTGACCAACTGGACTGAGGGGGAGAGGCTATACTATATTATTTACATTAAGATGAATGTATGACATTTCATGCAACCAAAGCTGTATAATACAAAACTTTTCTAATGAAATTAGTATATTAAAAGAGTAACAATTATATATGAAGTTGGGTACTAATATACTATTCATTCATTTTCATGCATTTTTCCAGAGCCTATGGAGTAGAGACTCCTGCAGTGTTCTATTTTGAAGCAGACTTTGTTTCACTTGAAGACTTTGTAATAATGTAATTCCAGAGCATTTTCCAACTCTGCCCACGAAGTGTGTTCTTCACATCCTGAATTTGCAAACAAAACAAAATTTATGTATAACTTTTAAAAATTAAATAAATCAATGTATCCAAATGTTGCATTCTATTTAAATATGACCCATCTATACATGCATTTTCTAAAAGAATTAATAAACAAAAGGCTTTCTATGGTGTCAGTGGAGGGACAAGTGCATTTGCTAGGGTTCCGTACCCAAAGGGTTTAAGAGGACCCTACTATTAAAACTTCGCTGTGTATCTGTTTGTCACTGAATAGGCTGTATCTCATGAACTATGATAGACAGTTGTAATTTACACAGATATAATATAATGTTGCTGCAATAACAATACTCTACTAACAAAACGAATAATAGAAAATAAAAAATATTGGGAGCTCCCATGCAACAGATGTGATTTTTTGCAGTTTTTTTAGGTAATGGTATGAAACTTTGTAAGTTTTACTTGTACTTGGCTGGCTTTCTTATATGCTTTAAATAAATAAATAAAAAATAAATGCTTTGTTAAAATACAAAAGACAACATCCATCAAAAATATTGTTTGCAGTGACAGGATTGTAGGATTGACTATTGCCACTAAAACTACTATAGGTACCTATACGTATTAGATCAGATTAACAGGATTTTGTTTACTTTGCCTGAAAACTCCTATACAATGTTCAACTGTATTCAGTTCAGTTGTGTGCTTCAAATAAAACACGAGCTGCAGCGTCTCCGTTGTGGTGTTAACAATTGAGGTCATCGTTCTCCAAAGAAGATAGCCACTGTCTTCTGAAAATCCATATACTGAATTGAACCCATGGCAGTGTATGGACATTAAGTGTTAAATTGCTTTCATTAAATAATAATTGCAATACTTACCTAATAAAAACCCATGTTCTCCACCGCATGCCTCGCAGCTCTTGACACAGTCCTCAGTGTACCTAATTGTAGTTTGGTAAGATCCTGATAAGTAGAATGATAACGCTATCAGAATCTGCAACAGAAATGATGGCATTAGGCACATCAAACCATCATCATGAATTATTAATACTTTAGTAGGTACCTAATACTTAGACAAGAGTTTACCTTCATCTCCGCTGATATTCCGTCACTCCGACACAGTCTGGGAATTAACAGAGCTCCTCAACTAGACCCCTAATAGTTTCCTTCCCGAGGCGAAATGTTTTAACAAATTCAGCCTCGGAAATATCCTTAACGGCGGCGACGGCGGTTTCTATTCTCCAAACGCACAGAATTTATCCAAATGCTTGTTCCGTTCAATATTAACCCCGTTAGCTAGCTGGAGAATGTTCCACCTTGCTCTAATCATCAATAGATTAGAAAAAAAACACTAATAATCCACATGCAATGATAGAAATTCACTGATTTAGCTATTACTGCTTAATTATCTAAAATTGCAGGTCGATTGCCATTTCGAACTGTCAAAAAATTAGCAGACTAGGATATATTCGACAATTGAGATGTGATTGTGTTAACAGACTAGCAAAAGTTCATTGAGATGTATATTGTAGGTGAGTCGTGTAATTTTTACACAATTAGTAAACGATCGACCTAGCAGACTACCAAAATCGCAAAAATCGGTAATAATTGTGTAATTATTGGACGATCGAGATAAAATTGTCATAGCAGACTTGGGGCCCCGGGCCCCAAGTCTGCTAATTTAACATAATCTACGATAAAACTATCATGCAATTGTAATAGTTCCGAAATGACCTAGTCTGCAAACTTTTAAATTGGATCTCAATTTAATTAATTGATAACTTAATTGAACAATACTTGGATTGTAATCGGTATTGCCATTACCATAAAATGCGTTTCCCGAAATAAAATTTTACGTCCAACTTATGACAAGTTGGCACAACTAACGTCAAATAAGCGTCAAATAAACTATATTTCATCTGTAACATTTTACTTTGTCTTTGGAATTTTGACATTTCTACATATAAATTATAAAATAAACCACAGAAATAAACAAACTGCAACAGAAAGTTTGTGCTGGCGAATAATTCTATTTTGTGGATGGAATTAAAGAAGAGACCTTCCAAACAATTTTTAGTTACGATGGGCTTCTCGTTAGAGAGCTATGTGTTCTGTATTCTTGAGGAAGCTGGGCTGGCTAGAGTGATCTGAGTGTAAAATCAAATAACACTGGATAAAAGAGATTTGTAAACAAAGCCAGTGTATGGAGAAGGATTTAATTAGCTCGGTACGCAATAAAAGCAAAGGGTTGCAACAGTCACAAACATCACATCCACATCTGAAGCATCAAGTACCTACATGTCGCTAACAGAAGCAAAAAAGAAGCCTGACATCTAAAACAATTGTATTATGAAGAACCTAGCAAACCGCAGACATAATTTAAGTACAATGTTAATTTGGCTGTACAAAAGTCAGCAAACCTAAAAGAGGTCTAAAAATATAAGTATAAAGAACATCTCATCAGGGAATTCTAACACTCAAGAGTTAAGAATATTATTTAATACTTAAGGAGTTTAGAATATTATTAAAACACAAGGAGGCAGACCTCCTTAGTCCTAACAGAAGCTTTCTTCCGAGATTATTAATATTGCGGAAGATGAGATTGGATACTGCTCCATCTTTGGACGAATCCCAAGGTGAATAGTGAAGGGGAGTGATACAGATGATTAAATTAAAATCGCACTTTATTGATAGGTTGTATGTAATTGGTTGCTACAACAACTTGTAAGAAAAATAAAGGGCAGGATAAAAGTGAAACTTTGTTTTAATTATTTACTGCATATAGGTTGCACGGTGTACTTGTGTGTCCTCTGTATCCATCTATTAGATATATTCTAACAACTCAATAATACCAACCCAGATCACAGCCTGTCTGTCAACATAATGGTTTGATAACAACTGGACAGACCATCCAGTTTGCCCGGACATTTAGAGGAAAAGGCAAGACACCCTATATTATTAAGGATTTTGTGCCAGCCATTATTACCTTAGGTTGGTAGGTAATTAAGGCAGGTAAGAAGTGATAGCTCAGTGGTTCTGACCTCTGCCTCTCATAAGGAGGTCCTGGGTTCGAAGCATGGGCACGCACCTCTGACTTTTCTAAAACTAAATGCTTAACGGTGAAGGAAAACATTGTGAGGAAACCTGCATGCCTGAGAGTTAACATAAATGTTCTTGAATGTGTGTGAAGCCCGCAAACCCACACTTGGCCAGTGTGGTGGGCTATGGCCAAACCCCTCTCAGCCTGAGAGGAGACTCGTGCCTACCAGTGGGACATAAAAAGGGGTTCAGAGAATAATAGGTATGGCAAAAAAAATGTATGTTAAATCAAGCTTTTTTTATTAGTATCATTAATATTGTTAAATCCTAATGAAATATAATTAAAATCAGTCTAAAAACGTAGTTACTCTATAAATTAATCAATCAAAATTAGATTTCAGATAACCATTTATCAATATTTTATACAAAATACAAAAATAGTAGTTGTTAATATAGTCTAATATTGTTATTAATACATAATTAGGAAAAATTATACTAGATTTGAGGTAGACTGTATATTTTATGAAGTCAAAATAAATAAAATAAATAAATAAGCCCTTTACTACTGAAACACCTTTTAAATTTTAACTTATATTATTACTTATTGCTATAAAAACTACAAAAATACAGATAAATATAGTAGGTACTGTATCTATTTTATAATTTTATTTGATAAGTTTGTATGTAATATTTTTTAATATAATTTTTTATCAAGATCTACAAAATAGGTATGTTTTAGGTATTTTACCAATGTTTGCATTAACTTTAATAAATCTATTCCATATCCATTCAAGTTATAGTTTCACCCTATACCTTACCTATTGAAATTTATAATTCTTTGCTATAAGTAGGTCCTATGTAAGAAGTACAATGATAGCTTAGTGAGTTCCAGAAACATTGTTAATTGATTAATTTACAGTAATATTGATTTTTTACATGGAAATAGCCAAATAAGTTCTCTTTTCAGTTCTATATACTACCATGTTTACAAATTTATGGCTAAAATTTTAAGTATGAAGTTTTTCTTTGCTAATAGAATGCCTATTACACTAAAAATTATTTTAATTTTACAGATAGTTTCATATATTTATTTTCATAAATTCAATTGAAAGACTTTCAATACTCACTAACATACAATAGAATATAGCTTATTTCAACTACTTACTACAACTGATAATACCAAAATAACAGGAGAATTGATTATGCATAGGTATAAACCATGATTTTTTTTTACAGGATTTTTTATGCAAGATACCATAGTTACCTAGTTGTTTAATGTTACAAAACAATACCTACTATTAATTACAAAAAAGATTGGTGTTCAGTCCGCCTTATGGAGTACAGGCCTCTTTCAGTTGCTTGTCATTTCAGATTTAAATACTTTTAAATGAGGTTAATAACTGAAAACTGAAAGGTTTTGGTCATGACCCCCTTGCAGTGACCAACTGGACTGAGGGGGAGAGGCTATACTATATTATTTACATTAAGATGAATGTATGACATTTCATGCAACCAAAGCTGTATAATACAAAACTTTTCTAATGAAATTAGTATATTAAAAGAGTAACAATTATATATGAAGTTGGGTACTAATATACTATTCATTCATTTTCATGCATTTTTCCAGAGCCTATGGAGTAGAGACTCCTGCAGTGTTCTATTTTGAAGCAGACTTTGTTTCACTTGAAGACTTTGTAATAATGTAATTCCAGAGCATTTTCCAACTCTGCCCACGAAGTGTGTTCTTCACATCCTGAATTTGCAAACAAAACAAAATTTATGTATAACTTTTAAAAATTAAATAAATCAATGTATCCAAATGTTGCATTCTATTTAAATATGACCCATCTATACATGCATTTTCTAAAAGAATTAATAAACAAAAGGCTTTCTATGGTGTCAGTGGAGGGACAAGTGCATTTGCTAGGGTTCCGTACCCAAAGGGTTTAAGAGGACCCTACTATTAAAACTTCGCTGTGTATCTGTTTGTCACTGAATAGGCTGTATCTCATGAACTATGATAGACAGTTGTAATTTACACAGATATAATATAATGTTGCTGCAATAACAATACTCTACTAACAAAACGAATAATAGAAAATAAAAAATATTGGGAGCTCCCATGCAACAGATGTGATTTTTTGCAGTTTTTTTAGGTAATGGTATGAAACTTTGTAAGTTTTACTTGTACTTGGCTGGCTTTCTTATATGCTTTAAATAAATAAATAAAAAATAAATGCTTTGTTAAAATACAAAAGACAACATCCATCAAAAATATTGTTTGCAGTGACAGGATTGTAGGATTGACTATTGCCACTAAAACTACTATAGGTACCTATACGTATTAGATCAGATTAACAGGATTTTGTTTACTTTGCCTGAAAACTCCTATACAATGTTCAACTGTATTCAGTTCAGTTGTGTGCTTCAAATAAAACACGAGCTGCAGCGTCTCCGTTGTGGTGTTAACAATTGAGGTCATCGTTCTCCAAAGAAGATAGCCACTGTCTTCTGAAAATCCATATACTGAATTGAACCCATGGCAGTGTATGGACATTAAGTGTTAAATTGCTTTCATTAAATAATAATTGCAATACTTACCTAATAAAAACCCATGTTCTCCACCGCATGCCTCGCAGCTCTTGACACAGTCCTCAGTGTACCTAATTGTAGTTTGGTAAGATCCTGATAAGTAGAATGATAACGCTATCAGAATCTGCAACAGAAATGATGGCATTAGGCACATCAAACCATCATCATGAATTATTAATACTTTAGTAGGTACCTAATACTTAGACAAGAGTTTACCTTCATCTCCGCTGATATTCCGTCACTCCGACACAGTCTGGGAATTAACAGAGCTCCTCAACTAGACCCCTAATAGTTTCCTTCCCGAGGCGAAATGTTTTAACAAATTCAGCCTCGGAAATATCCTTAACGGCGGCGACGGCGGTTTCTATTCTCCAAACGCACAGAATTTATCCAAATGCTTGTTCCGTTCAATATTAACCCCGTTAGCTAGCTGGAGAATGTTCCACCTTGCTCTAATCATCAATAGATTAGAAAAAAAACACTAATAATCCACATGCAATGATAGAAATTCACTGATTTAGCTATTACTGCTTAATTATCTAAAATTGCAGGTCGATTGCCATTTCGAACTGTCAAAAAATTAGCAGACTAGGATATATTCGACAATTGAGATGTGATTGTGTTAACAGACTAGCAAAAGTTCATTGAGATGTATATTGTAGGTGAGTCGTGTAATTTTTACACAATTAGTAAACGATCGACCTAGCAGACTACCAAAATCGCAAAAATCGGTAATAATTGTGTAATTATTGGACGATCGAGATAAAATTGTCATAGCAGACTTGGGGCCCGGGACATCCTTAGGAGATGTTGACTGGAGGATTTCGGAAATAGGTGCAAAAAAAGATTGCCACCATACAACTTCATCGGTGTCCATCTCGAAAAGTATAAAAGATGGAAGAGTAGTTTCTTGACAAGAGTTGATAAGGACCCAAGGTCTAATTGATGGATAGAAAAAAAATGATTTATGAAAATATGTATGACGAATGTTGAAGTTGGAAGGCAAATAGGGAGGAAGATAGCACGCGGGCCATAATATGTAGAGCGCACCCCCACAAGCCTACTAGTTTAGTGATAATAATTCAACAATGGAATCAAATAAATCAATGGGGGTAACTCATACAATAAGCAGGTTTTTTGCTCTTTTTTAATTTGGCTGGAAGGGAACACCCCTTCAATAGTACTACTATACTTCTTTCAATAGTATTGAAGTAAACTAAACGTAGTTTACTTCAATACTAGTGAGAGTTGGTCTTGGAATCCTCAGTTTTTTCACAGACACATAATTAAATAAATAAAACCCAGCGTACGCTAATTATATTAGATACTTATCAAATTTGATTATATTATTTGAAAGATAAATTTACAAGCAATGTACATCTAATTTTTACAAGCAATCAATGTGTTTTAGGCAAGATTTACAAGAGCCTCACCCTCATCAAGGAGCTGAAACTAGTGATTCTGACAATGGCGTTGATAACGTACAAGTGACTACTGTACAGGCTCTAGTACATAATGAGCCTGATACAAACAAGCATGATTGCATTACATTGTAAGTGGTTCTTTGCACGCACTTTTGATTTCTTCGGGATCTAATTAGTTTATTATTTATATAAAGAATTATATTTTAGTGAATCACGGGATTTTCTCTCACACAACAACAACGAAAGAAACAACAAAGAAAATAATCAAATTGAATTGGATTATGATGTCATCACATCATATGATTCAGAACCAGCTTCTGAAAGTTTGACGCCGTGTTTGTAAGTTCCTGCTATTTAGATAAATTATAATTACAACTCTGGGGTCTGATTGCGTAAGAAGAAAGTATTCATCGTTATCGTAATCGTTCACAAATTCTGTGTTCTGATTGGCTGACTCTGCGGGAAGAATTTGTAAACGGTAACAATAACGATGAATACGTTTTCCTTAGACAATCCAGGAGTAGTTAATTATAACTTGGTTAAATCTTGTCATTAGATTCATCAGATTTAATCATGCAAATTAGTTTTTTTTTAGTAATAAAACGCTTCTTAATTTTATTGGTTTTAGTGACACAAGACTTTTATTTTCGGAAGAAAATAAGGAGAATAATATGAATTTGCCCAATTTATTTACTAATGAAATCCAACGTGATGCGGCACTGCAGATAGATAGTACAAATTCTGCATCTTATCCGTAAGTCGTTATAGTTTTTTTTCATAGGTTTCGATATCTTAACTCACACACATGTTAATTATATGTTTATTACTTACAGAAATGAAACGTTACCAATGGAAAGTTTCAATACTTCTATATCCAGCTCTTCAGAGTCCAATGATACCCTCGAAAGAGAAATAGCAAATGATACCCCAGTAAATAGTGCGCCTTTGAATGGTAACCGTATAGTGGATATAAGCTTCTTTTTAGAACAACTAATGAATTTAAAACACGTTCCTTTCAATTGCACATTATCGCAACTAGAATTTACAAAAGAAAAAACAGCGGGGCTATTTTCAACATTTTATTTCAAATGTAAAATGTGCAATAAAATAGAAATAATTTACAGTCAACGCAATGAAAAAAATGTATGTATCAATGCGAACCTAATACAAGGTATTTCTCAGACTGGGAACGGTTACGCGCAGCTAAACGAATTATGTGCCAGTTTAAATTTGCCTAATATGTCTGATAAACATTACATGAAACTAAACGAATATCTGTCAGCCCTCCAAAAAGACATCGCTTTTGAACATACGTTGAAGGCAGGCGCAGAAGAAAGACAACTGGCGATAGACAATAATGAAATCGATAGTGACGGTATACCATACATCACAGTTGTAACGGATGGTTCCTGGGCCAAACGAAGTTACGGCACAAATTACAATTCTTTATCAGGAGTAGGGTGTATTATCTATATATATATATAAAAGAAGAAACTGACTGACTGACTGACTGACTGACTGACTGACTGACTGACTGACTGACTGACTGACTGACTGACTCACTGACATATCAACGCACAGCCCAAACCGCTGGGTCTAGAGACTCCAAATTAGGCACACATATACCTTATGAGGTCTAGGGGAGCACTAAGAAAGGATTTTTCAAAATTCACCCTGTAAGGGGGTAAAACGAGGGTCCGAAGTTTGGATTTTATTAAGTTAAAATACGTCTTCACGCCGCAACTACTGTACCGATTTGGCTAAAATTTGGAATGGAGGTATAATATATCTTGCATTACCACACAGGCTACTTTTCATCCCGAAAAAATTCATGGTTCCCGTGGGATAAATCAAAAACCGAAATTCACGCGGAAAAAAAAATCTCACGCCGCAAGTACACAACCGATTTGGATGAAATTTGGAATGGAGATAGATTATATCCTGGGTTAATAAATAGGGTACTTTTCATCCCGGAAAAATCCATGGTTTCCGCGGGAAACCTGAAACATTGATGTTTACACGCGAGAAATACTACTTTACACTGTAATTACTGAATTGATATGACTGAAAATCGGAAAGGAGATAGATTTTATCCCGGATTATAACAAAACCTACTTTTCATCCAGGAAAATTCCGTGGTTTCTATGATAATAGTGAAAAACAGAAATCCATGCGTGAAAAATATTCCTTCATGCCGTAATAACTGAACTGATTTGGCTGAAATTTGGAATCGAGATAGATTATATCCTGGATTAATACAAAAGCTACTTTTCATCCCGGAAAAATCTATGGTGTCCGCGGGAAAACTAAAAAACTGATATTCACGCGGTAAAAATACCACTTCACGCTGTAATTACTGAACTGATATGACTGAAATTCGGAACAGAGGTAGATTTTATCCTGGATTAATACATAGGCTACTTTTCATCCCGGAAAATTTCATGGTTTCTATGATAATAGTGAAAAACAGAAATCCACGCGGGAAAAATATTCCTTCATGCCTTAGATAATTACTCAACTTATTTAGCTGAAATTTGGAATCGAGGTAGATTATATCCTGGATTAATACAAAAGCTACTTTTCATCCCGGAAAAATCTATGGTGTCCGCGGGAAAACTAAAAAACTGATATTCACGCGGTAAAAATACCACTTCACGCTGTAATTACTGAACTGATATGACTGAAATTCGGAACAGAGGTAGATTTTATCCTGGACTAATATGAAGGCTACTTTTTATCCCGGAAAAATCCATGGTTTCCGCGGGAAAACTGAAAAACTAACATTCACGCGCGAAAAATACTACTTTACGCTGTAATTACTGAACTGATATGAATGAAATTCGGAGAGAAGATAGATTTTATCCTGGATTAATACATAGACTACTTTTCATCCCGGAAAATTTCATGGTTTCTATGATAATAGTGAAAAACATTGGTGTTCACGCGCGAAAAATACTACTTTACGCTGTAATTACTGAACTGATATGACTGAAATTCGGAGAGGAGATAGATTTTATCCTGGATTATTACAAAGCCTACTTTTCATCCCGGAAAATTCCATGGTTTCTATGATAATAGTGAAAAATTGAAATCCACGAATAAATATTCCTTCATGCTGTAATTACTGAACTGATTTGGCTGAAATTTGGAATCGAGATAGATTATATCCTGGATAAATACAAAAGCTACTTTTCATCTCGGAAAAATCTATGGTGTCCGCGGGAGAACTGAAAAACTGATATTCACGCGGTTAAAATACTACTTCACGCATTAATTACTGAACTGATATGACTGAAATTCGGAAAAAATATAGATTTTATCCTGGATTGAATACGTAGGCTACTTTTTATCTCGGAAAATTTCATGACTTCTACGAGTATGATCATAGTGAAAAACAGAAATCCACGCGGGAAAAATAATCGTTCACGCCGCAACTACTGAACCGATTTAGCTCAAATTTGGCATATACATGGCATATACATTTGGCAAAAATACATAGGCAAATTTTTATCCGGGAAAATCCATGGTTTCTAAGAAAATAGTTAAATAGCAGATATTCATGCGGGAGAAATACTCCATCGTGCCGTCACTTCTGAACCGATTGGGCTGAAATTAGGAATGGAGGTAGATTATATCCTAGAATCAATTACTTTTTTTTTCGGGAAAATCCATTGTTTTCGTGATAATAGGGAAAAACAGATATTCATGCGGGAGAAAATTTATCCCTTCACCCACAACTACTGAAAATTTTTGGTTTAAAGTTGAAATGAAGATAGATTTCATGTAAATTAACACAAAGGGTACTTTTTATTCCGGAAAATGGATTGTTCCCGTAGAATAGTTAAAACAAAAATTTTCGCGTGCGAAGCCGCGGGTATCTGCTAGTAGGATATAGAACGAAAAAGGTTTTATTTGTAGGCGTGCGAAATTCATACTGTTCCGTATGTGCTGTAGCTACTAATGCTAAAAAGGAAATACCACCGCACAAATGTTATAAAAATTGGTCTCGTCAGTCTACAGAAATGGAAACAGATGCCATTGTTGAAGGATTTAAAATAAGTGTCGAAATGCATGGCGTAAAATATACTAGGCTTATCGGTGATGGCGATAGTAGTGTATCAAACGCACTAAGAGATAACATGCCGTACGGACCTAATACTCATATAAGAAAAATCGAATGTAGCAATCACTTGTTACGGAACTATACCAACAAACTAAGAAAAATCAGCAAAAAAACAGAAAATAAAGTTGGTTTCGTGCCTGTTTTACTTCGAAAAACTTTATTAGACAGAATACGCCGATTACGCAATGCTATAACTGGGGCTATCGAACATTCAAGACAGATAAACGTTTCAATGGAGGAGAAAATAAGGACTTTAAAAGAAGACCTACGAAATGGTCCTTCTCATGTATTTGGATCACATGATTGTTGCAAATCGTACTACTGTAAAAACAGAAATGTAGACGAAAATTTGGTTCCTCAACTCAAGGCATGCGGAATGTGGACAGATATTTATGAACACCTTGGATATTTGATGCAACATACTGAGAGTCTTCTGCTCTTAGAAACAAACAATCCAGCAGAACAGTTCAACTCAATTATTGCTAAATTTCTCGGTGGGAAACGAGTTAACTATGCTCTCAGAGGCACATATGAATCAAGGTGTTATAATGCAGTGACTACATACAATTCTAAAGATTACAGTCTTGTCGCTGCAATCCAACAAAAACTTGCACCTGGAGTTCAATATAATTTTACAAGTAAATACATTGAAGCAATGAAAAATAAACTTCAATCTCAAAGAAAACGTAAAGCTCATGATAAAAGTCGAGGTGTCAAACGAGCCAAACGATCCAGACTTTCTGACAGACACTACGGAGGAGTTTTATCTGAACCTGATATACCTCAAGCGGAATACGAAGAAAAGCGAAATAAATTTATAGAGACCCTAAAACTGATACCTGCCGAGATCCAAAATCTTGAAAGAGAGACTGTCAACCAATCCAATTCCGACAGATGGATAGTAGAGCGGAAAAAAAGAATTACAGCTTCTTTATTTGGTCAAATATGTAAAATGAAATGTACAACACCATGTTCATCTACTATAAAAACAATGTTATACTCTACATTTACGGGAAATGACGCGACAAGGTATGGCAAAGCCCACGAAGTCTCAGCGATTGCGGATTTTGAAAAAAAGACAAATTTAGTTGTTATTCCGTGTGGACTTTTTGTTGACGAAGTGATACCATACCTTGGAGCGTCTCCTGACGGATTAATTGACTCAGACAGCATCATCGAAGTAAAATGCCCATCTTCGGCTTCATCTCTCACACCGATTGAAGCCATTAGGTCAAAAAAAATTACTTTTTGCATTGCAACAGAAGAAAATGGCATAAAACTAAAAAGAAATCATAATTATTTCTATCAAGTGCAAGGCCAGCTGAAAATCGCAAAAAAGAAGTATTGCTATTTCGTGGTCTGGACTCCAATGGGTTTAGAATTTGAAAAAATCGAGTATGATGCTACATTTTGGGGGAGGGAGAAATTGTCGAAACTAGAAGTCTTCTATAACAAATGCGTCTTACCCGAAATAATTGACCCACGATTTCCATGCAAACTAAAATTTAGAGACCGATTTTAATTAATGTTGACATCAAATTATTATCTGCTCGTGCTGATTCACTGACTGACTGACTGACCGACTCATTGATTACCTCTCCTGAACAATTTCGTATGATTTTTTTTACTACCCTTGTGTCCACAGGTTTTCGCGATAGGTATAAAAGTAGGAGCTTGCATCTCCCAATACATGGATATTGAATGAGTACATAGATAATTGACGCTTGTAATACACATCTTTGGTGGAGATGTTTGGCAGGGATACATTTTTCTGGTAGTCCATGGCAATTGCTTGAAATTCCACATCTCTTTTGATCTTCATTCTCGCATTCTTCTTGCGATCATAAAATGTTTAAGCCGTTTTCTTAAGCAAACTGTTTAGAATACTTAACTGATTAAGTTCAACAGTATTTCCTTCAGCTCTTAATGCCTTTGCTTTTATTGTAAATTCATCACAAGCACTGCAAGTATCAGTCCTTGGATAACCAAATGATATATTAAACTCTGTGTTAAAGATGGTTCTGTAAGTTTCATAAGATACATGATTTTGAGGCTCACATGCATCCAAGTATAACTTATACATTTTCTTTATGTTTAAGCTGTAGTGACTTAACCTACCTTTGAATGATTATATGATTACATATCAGATCTTTAATGTTTTTGTCTAATCTCTTGTTTGAACTCGACTTGCCTCTTTTGTAACTTGGTGCAGTACCTGTATTTTTCAATGATTTTTGAAGATTTCCAAGTTGCCTTTAGTTATTCCAAATATGGATAAAAATGCCTTATAGCAAACAGGTACTTCCTTTGTGTCATCATTTTCTGTCGCCCTCACCTTGTAAGTGAAATGGGTTTGGTGGAAATTAGCATCCATTTCAACTGCCTTTCTACTGCGCCTTCTTTTTATTGAACACACATTTATCAAGCCATATAGCACATAAGTACCTATAAATTTTGATCATCTGTGGTGTTCATGCTGTTGAAGTCTTTAAGTAATTTTACACGTTGCTCTGATGATATTCTATCAAAACATTTTAATCTTTTACACCTACAATCATCTCCTGGCCCGTGCGTAGCAACTCTCATTTTATTCATCACTTCCCGTATTCTGCCTGTTTTCTTTCGTTCCTTTGTTTTATCCACAAAGTTGTTATTATTTTCTTCGTTACTATCACTCATTTTACTAACGATAGACCGAAAAATCAACTATATCTTCGAAATCATACTCACCCGCTCCGAATAAACACTCGATAAAAGTCATAAAATATAAATCACATAACCTCAATAATATTTTGACAGCTTGGACATTCCTCATTACGTTCCGTTACACTATGGACCTTCCCTGTTTTGTTCCTGTATACAGTTTTGAAATTTATGAAATACATCTGACTATGCTTGTTTTTACACTTTTGGTGTAGTGCCAAATAAAAATACGCGGGAAAATGAAAATGTTGCCATCAAAAATAAACTTTTTGAATTTTAGTGACATTCCTGGTTTTGCCCCTGTACCCTTCATTTATTATTTATAATTTTTTTGTTAAACATAAAAAACACCCAGCTGAGTTTATTGTCTTCTCAGTGGCCGGGCGCGTTTATTAGAATCCTCGTCAACTTAGGTTCAAGTCGACTTATAGTTATCACCATATTTATGCAACTTATATCATATTGACGTTTTAGAAGAGCCTGTACGTTAGGCCTATGTGAAATTAAGATATTTTGATTTTGACTTATTTCATTTTTTTCTTAAGCTTTGCTCTCAAGATGTCCTGGCAAGTTTTGGACGAAACTTTAGGGAGTGAACACTTTATTATCAAAATTGACACACACTAAAAATATAAATTTCGCCGTAATCTAACGCCAGATAATCTAACAATGCTACAAGATAAGGGACGTATTCTTCTTGAAATCTTGGCAAAATATGTGCACTTCATTTGATGAAGATTCAACACAGAGTGAGATCTGGAATAAAATAAAATGGTGATAATATCTATAAAACAAAATTGTTTATTTTCATACAACACACTACATTTAGTAAAAACCAATGACGAAATACGCTACGTTAAGTTGAAAACCGATGAACCGAATTTGTCCTTGACACAAAAGATTAAGATTTAAGAATAACTGCGCTGTAAGCTCCTCGCCTTCTTCCGCACCTTTGATCAAACATAATGTCCCTCGTAATCGCAACAAACTCATCGAAAACAAAATCAGTGACGGAGATCTCAAAGGTGCCGCTCGCCTTTTATTCTCCAACGACGTTCTATCGACAGACACCCTTCAGGCCTTACGGACAAAACATCCCCCAGCTTCAGTAAACCCATATTTTCTCGACCCACCAACAGCAGGGCAAGCTTGCCTTCAAATTCAAAACAAAGATGTTACGGATGCCATTTTATCTTTTAAACCAGGTTCGGCTGCAGGTTTGGATGGAATCTCACCACAACATTTGAAAGACTTAACATCGCACTCTGCAGGCGAGCAACTTGTAAATTCGATCACTAAATTAATCAACTTTATGTATTCCGGTAATGTCAATCCAGAAATTGTACCCATTCTGTTCAGCGCGAATCTCGTTGCCCTCACCAAATAGGACGGAGGGGTGAGACCAATTGCTGTTGGATCAACACTTCGACGTCTGGCCTCCAAAATTGCTGTTCGACATATGTTACCAAAAGAATTCGGGTTTTGAACCCGTTCAGTTAGGCTTCGGTGTAAAATGGACATGTGGATCATGTGATACTCCTTCAAAAACTAAGCATCTTAGGCATAAACGGCAACTTGCTTCGGTGGTTGACATCGTACATCAAAAATCGCATGCAGGCCGTGGTTACCGGCAGTGCTAGGAGCGATTTCATAACTATACCGTCAGGGGTACCTCAGGGTTCTATTCTTGGCCCTCTTCTATATAATGCATATCTTTTTGATATCGGAGCCTGCTTCAGCCACGCCCAATATCTGCTGTTCGCTGACGATAAGAAAATTTTCCTAAAAATACGATCCTCTGAAGTCTGTGTCAAATTGCAGGACGATCTTAATTCTTTGACCGAATACTATGCTAGGAATAGAATCATTGTAAATGTTAAAAAGTGCCATCACATAACGTTGTCTCGCAAAAAAAATACTATAATGTTCGATTACCAAATTAATAACGTATTATATATCTAAAGTTTACAGCGTTAGAGACTTGGGAATACCAAGCTATCGCTAACAGACCACATTGAGGTAGTAACGGACAAGGCATATAAACAGATAGGCTTTATCAAACGTGTTACGCGTACCTTTAATAACGTTGAGTGCATAAAAATCCTATATTTTACATACGTTCGAAGTCTCCTTGAATACGCTTGTAACATCTGGACGCCCTATTATATTGTACACACCCAAAGGCTCGAATCCATACAAAAGCAATTCGTTAGATACTTAGCCTCGAAAGAGTTATCCGACAGCCAGACATTACTGGAGAGCAGGAATGGAATTAGAACCAATCGTTACAACAATGTCTTGCAACAGATTTGAGGAAATTAAACGATACCTTCATTTTGTCAATAATGATGACCAGCTACAACCCAGTAATCCAGATTTCGACAAATTGCAAAAAATCCGCCCCGTGTTGTCGATGATCAGACAGATGCTTTTACAAGTGCCAAAAGAAGAATATATGGCAGTTGATGAACAAATTGTGCCCACAAAGACTCGTAAAAGTAGTCTGAAACAGTACAACCCTAAAAAAACATTTTAAAATTTAAGCGATGAGGACTTGCGAATTGAACGTTGGCTTCATAGTCAATTATATTCAACGCATTGGGATTGTCATCGCGCACGATGTACCACATGTTCCGGTGCTAATGAGCGAGGACGTACTGTCTACTACGTCACCATCTTCACACTTTGCGATACTCTCCAACGGCTCAATCGTGCTACCCCAGAAGTATTCGAGAACTTCATGTCACACAACCCAATACCTGGAGTTAGTGTACAAGCAGATCGCATCGCCAACATCGGGGATATCATACCACGCGATTATACGGCTGCCACACTCTACCGTGATGCTAGAGCTCTGTGCGTGTGCTAATGAGTTATACCGCGAGCAAAATGCGCGATGTAGATGTAGTACCTATTATACGTCAATGATATGTGTAACCTATTCCGGGAGGGATCCGTGTATCAATTCGCTGATGACACATGTATCTTTGTTGCTAACAAAGACCTGCGGGCGGCCGAGCGCATGATGCAAGACAACTTCGACACCCTTTGCAAATGGGCGCACGATGTTGGACTTGTGATAAATACTAATAAAACTAAAGCTATGCATATTCATTCGGTGCATAATAAAGTAGACCATAGGGCCAAAATAGTTGCTCATGCGCACGACTGTCTGCATGGCAGGTTAAAACATTGTGTTTGCCAACCTATTGATATGGTTACAGAACATATGTACATAGGACTAAAAATAGACTTTCGTTTTAATTGGCAACCCCATATAAATTTTATTTGTGATAAGCTGAGAGCTATCCTTAGTAGGCTATATATACTTAAATATAAACTTCCCTATCAGACTCTTAGGATGCTTTACTTGGCACTGGCAGACTCTATAATTGGCTATGGCTTAAGTAGTTATGGTAGAACTTTTAAAACATATATTATGCGTATATACAAACTACAACTTAAAATGCTGAAAACAATTGTACCAAGAAAAATTAAAATGAAGCACAGTAATGACTATCACAAATTATTTACATATTGTAAAGTATTGCCAGTGCAAAGTAAAGTAAAACTGGCCATACTTAAAGAAGAATTTAATAATTTAAAATATCTTAGACGTAAAGAACGAGGCAGCAATTTACGAAAATTAGCTAGCTATAAAAAGTTTATTGTACCTAATACTAATAATGCATATGGCAAAAGAAATTATAAATACATGCTTCCTAAAATCATTGAAAATTTTCCATTGTCCTTGCAAACTATTAATGATAAAAAACATATCTATATCAGGAAATGTAAAAAATATTTATTAAGTAATTTATGATACTTACATTTACATAGATTTGTCATATTATATATATTGTATTTGTGAATAATTAGTTTTTATAACTTTTGTAAGTTTATATAGCGAACTCGCCATCCTCAAAATAAACGACAAGTTTCCTGAGGATGGCATATATAGAATGTATAAATTGTGATTTCATATTTTGACCAATAAACTAAAAAAAAAAAAAAAAAAAAAGATATGTATACCGGACGGCTTGGAAACCTACATGAGGGCAACCCTGGCATGCTACTCATCAGTAGAACGGCAGGTGAAGAAGTCAGGACACCAGCAGCTGATGCTATGCCAGCTGTCGTCGGCACCGTTAATACATTCTACTCTCACGTCAACCACACTGAAGAACAAAGGAGACTGGGTATATTAGGTCTTTATGTCCGTGAAGATACCAGTGAGGTGTACTATCCACGTGGGAATGCATGGCTTAACGGCGATACCGCGCACTATATAGTATCCGCCGACTATGCCGCCTATCTGAATAGGTTAATTGGATGAAAATTCCAGATGCCAGCCTTTTAGGCTGATGCCTGACCTGATGCTTGTATTCTGTAATTTGTATTTTGCAATTAAGCTCAAGCGATAATATATTTTTCGACATTTACAGGATGCAATGAACGCGTTTATTAAATATTTTTGTGAGGCAGCCGATGTCATTCATGCAAATTTACAATCCCAGTCAACAAATAGGTGGTTGTCATTATTGCCGGCTTAGAACGTACTTCAAAACTGTGGGAAACCTTTAAGAGATTTTTTTTGCTGCAACAAGGCCACCCAAAATGATAATCGATTTCTTTAACCACAAATTAATTTTTCATTTTCACATAACCAATTGTTTTTATTTGAGAACATAAATTCTCTTGAAAAAACAGCAGCAAACGTGCAGCAGTAAATTTTTTGGAAATTCAAATCAAAAGTGGATATGATGAAATAGTAAAAAAAACTCCAGCAATCAAATTTGATAACAATTATATTGATAATTATAAAACGGCTTTGAAATATTTACGATTGTGGAGTTATCCACTGACAAAATATGTCATGTTTTCATGGATGAGTCTTACTACCCCACCACAAGGGCAGGATGTTGTAAAGACAGTGAGCTATTTACAAGAAAAGGGAATATTTATTGGCGACAGGCTATTATTCGAAAAGACAGCATACCTTGAAGATTTTGTAGAAAAAAAAATGGTAACGAATCTTGCGATGAAAAATCATGCTCCAAAAATGGTTAAGTTTTTTCAAGAGACAGATGTTTTAGAAAGGAAACAGTCTTTGATTTTGTTTTGCCAATATACACCATCCCTGGTCATAACTTGGCGTTATTATCAGGGATGGCGTATAAGTGTGGAAAGAATATTTTCTTTAGCAGCTACACAGTGGACTAAAGAAAGCAATCACCTTCAGTCTTCACGTTGAGACAAGCATAATTCAATACAAGTGCAATTATAAAATGACATGTTCCGAATTCCATAAATATGTTATGGGTGAACCGGAACTCCTAAATAAGGTGAAGAAATCCGAAAAATAACAATTAAAAATTAATGCACAATCGCGCTTTATTGCACTCATGTAATTTCTTTTTAGTATTTTATAATAAAGTTAAAAGGAGAATGCCGATTTTTGTACGAAAATTGGGCTATACCTTGCGTCTTAACCAAATCATTGGTAAAACGTTAGAAATATTCTCAATATTATGGAATTTGTAATAATCTGATTTTCTAAGTGGTTAATTTTCTAAGTTAAATAAGTGGCATGGCGGTTCCGCATGTTTCGAAACATTTTATTACTTTTTTTATAATACTTTTGAACCCCTTTTCACATTTCACTAACATATGCAATATTAAAATTTGAAAGAAGATTCTTCATGCATACGTGTTTGAGACGCAGAGTGACGCGAATCTAGCCCATTTTTTGGCATTCTCCTCTACTAAACGTGTTTTTTTTCTTTTACTGTCGATCACTAGGATCGTTTGGATAGGAAGCCGTGTTTCATTCAGACGTATCAGTGGCGACCTTAGATAAAGTATCCCATAGATTGGACATGGTAATAATAATACCAGCAACGAACGAGATAAATAATACAAAGTTTTCGTAAGAGCGATAGAGACGAATATAATGTTTTTTGTCTTTGTCTTAGTACCAGGTTTTTTTGTCTGCGACTTGAATCATAAGTGGCAAACAGTGAAACAGTGAAACAGTGAATTTATTGATGGCGTTAAAACTTGCATTTTGGACTTAAGTTGCTTAAATTAGAAATATTATGTACATATGTTGTACATGCCCTCAACTTAATACACAATGGTAAATTGTTGTGTTATTGGCTGAACGAAAAATCGAAAACATAAGCTTTCACACGTAAGTTTAAAATAACCCTTTTTATATAAGTGTAGAAGTATTTAATACGGTTAGTTATATTGACAAGTGTTCTGAATAGCACGGAAATTATGTAAATGGCTGACTTTGTTCATCTCAATAAAGTTACTATTCTTTGTTGGATCGTCGCGGACCAAGTGGTCGATTGCCAACTACATTAGACGACCTCCGTGGCGCAGGGGACGCACGCTCGGATTCGAGTGGGAGGTCGCGGGTTCGATTCCCGCCACGGGCCACTTTGGAATTTTATAATTTCTAAATTGACTCAGGTCTGGTCTGGTGGGAGGCTTTGGCCGTGGCTAGTTACCACCCTACCAACAAAGACGTACCGCCAAGCGATTTAGCGTTCCGGTACGATGCTGTGTAGAAACCGTTGGGGTGACATAAATTACCCCTTCCAAGTTAGTACGCTAACATCTTCGGCTGCATCATCACTTACCATCAGGTGAGATCGCAGTCAAGTACTAACTTGTATAACGTAAAAAAAAAAAAACATGGTTTCAGCGATGGTTCGGAACGCGAGTACGCGGCTTGTTGCCTATCTTCAAAATTCTGAAGGCGGAGTTTCGGTCCGATTACTTTTGGCGAAATCTCGCGTTGCCCCTTTGAAGCAGAAACTTACGGTCCCCAAGCTGGAGCTAAACGGTGTTTTACCTAAAGCTTTAGAGGATGGTAAGGATTACCGTGACTATCCTTTTAATTATAATAACAGTAACTTGTCTGGGTTATCTGTGACCCCTTCACAAATTTTACATAGTAGAAATTTAAGATGTAGTATTCCAGTATCTTCAATGGATTCTTTATTTTTATCACTATAATTGCAATTTAACAATAGCTGTTTTACATCTGTTAGGAAATTATCGAAACTTTCACCCTCTTTTTGTTTTCTGTCGTTAAATTTAAATCTCTCAAAAACTTCGTTTGACCTTGGGCGGACATATTTGTCAATTGCTTGTATTACAGCTTCGTAGTTTCCCGTTTTTCCATCCGGTATCGGTAAAGTTTGTAACACCCGCGCTGAATCCATGCCTAGCATGTTTCTCAGTAACGCTAAGCGAATTTTGTCACTTGCCCCATCTTGTCCAGTGGAAACCAAATAATCTTCGAAACATGTCCGCCATAGTTTCCACTCAACGGCAGCACCACTTGCCCGCAAGTCAAAGTTTGGTAATAATTAAACACTTCTCTCCATCGTGACACGACTTTATACTTTAATACGTTTTCACGACTGCGCCATGTTTTATATATTTTAAACTTTAGATGAAATTTAAATATTTAGAAAATTAATAAAACACTTCAGTAAATTTCACATCTTATATTTTTTCACAGAGTGACACAGACTGCTAACTACTGGCATAGATAATAGACATAGACTAAGCAACCATAGAACAAATGGCGCATTTCTTCTTGCTCGCTTGCTCGAGCATGTTCTAAGTATTCTCCAAAATAAACTTAAAATCAGCAGCACTGTGGCCTGGTGTGATTCCAGCATAGTACTCTCCTGGCTCAAAAAATCTCCTCATATACTTCAAACATATGAAGGAAATCGTGTGTCCCAAATTCAAACCTTAATTCCCGACGCTATGTGGAGACACGTGCCCTCAACCAAGAATCCAGCTGATCCAGCGAGTCGTGGTCTTTACCCTTCGCAATTAGTTGATTTACCTCTTTGGTGGCTCGAGGGTGAGCCGTCGTCATGGCCTGGAGATATTCCTATTTTGAGCGAATTGGATCTACCCGATATCAAACCTCAAACATCATCATTATCAACGAATGTTGCTGAAGTCGAGGAAGAATTTATTTTAAAATTCAGCTCGTTTCCCAAGTTACTCCATGTGGTAGCTTGGTACAAGCGTTTTATTTTCAACTCTCGTGCATCCAAATCAACGGCGAACTGGTTCACTATCTGTTACAGAGCTTAGTGATAGTGAAACGTCAATTCTAAAGTTGGTCCAAGCTGCTGAATTCCCACAGGCTTTGCGTCAAGAGAAATATCCTAAAGAAAGCTTGAAACGGTTAAATCCTTTCCTTGATTCTCATGGCATATTGAAAGTAGACTCACTAAATCCAAGTTGAGCTACACTGCCAGACATCCGATTCTGCTTCCAAAGAATAATCATATAACGCGTTTGATCGTGGATTATAATCATCAATTGTATCTTCATCCAAGTGTCAACACTCTTTTAAATTTGCTTCAACGTAAATATTGGATTCTATCTGCGCGTCAAGTCATCAAACATCAAACTTTTAAATGTCAGCGTTGCTACAGATTGCGACCTAAAATTATAGAACTGTCGTTGAATTAAAAACATCTACCGGAACATTGTTAAGACCAACTGTAAAGATAAGTCCACTTCTGCCAAATTAATTAGCTTAATTTTTAATATATATACATATTTTTTTTTGTTGTTTTGTTTGTTTTGTATACAGACCATATTGTTATTTTTCATCATCATATTTCTTGTACACAGATCACATTTTCTTTTTTTTCTTTATTTAAAGAGCTAAGCCGCTCTTTGGGGGCGGTATGTTATAAAAATAACGTATCAACTATATGTCAATTCCCAAAAACATCCTGTCACCTTGACACTTCCCTAACACCTAACGTCACCTTGGATTGAAATCGCTCTCTCTCGCGTTTGCCGTCAACGAAGCAACACCGTTAAAGAAACTGAAGAAGATTTTTTCTTGTTTCTCGTCGGAGTACGCAGCGCGAGTGTTTAGCAATCAACATTTTAAAATCATCTTTGAAAATTAGCTAAAATCATCAATAAATCATCAAAAATTATTTCACTGAAAATTTGCAAAAAGTCCAAAAGACGTATTCTATTCGAATATTTAACAAATTTAGACTACAACTACCTAAATATAATAACTTATATGGTAAAAGACGGTTGATTTACGTAATACCCTATCTAACAAATTAGCTTCCTACGGCACTAAGAGAAGTTATCACTAAGAAAAATTTTAAATACAAAATAAAACAATATTATATACGTGAAACAATTAACAAATACACATAAATTGTTAATCTTGAACTCAAATAAAAAAAAAACAGCCTGTATATAGATAGACCGAACGAGGTTTAGTAGTGGCGACGTCAACAAAAGATTTTTGTTTTTTTTTTTATTACCCTCTGCATTCGATAATTCTTAAATTGTGTACCTACTGATTACTTGTAAAGAATATTTTATGTATGCTATGAATTGTTTTGTTGTGTGTTGCGTAGGTATTGTGAGTGCTAACTGATGTCAACGGCTGAGTGCACGGAAAAACTCACAAGAGTTTATGTTTGCACCTTTCACACATTTTATTGTATTTTGTCTTTTGTGCTGAGTTTAATAAAAAAAAAATCACCGCCGCAATAGTGGCAGACCTCAGCAAAATCAACTCGATAGTGTGAGAAGAAAACGAAGAACCAGCGAACACCAACAAGATCAGGTGACCACTACATTTTTCCATCATTGCTCTCATAACTGTTTTTGCAAGTACTTAGATTGCTGTCCCTTACGGGTGTACGCACATGTCAAATCTATGGGATACTTTATCTAAGGTGGCGACGAGGCATTTTTCTCAAACCACCCGCGGCAAATAATGGCGGCAATTATCGGGAAACTAGATATTTTTCACCCTAATGCACCGCATTGGGAATTATTTAGTAGTAGATTGATTACGTCGAATGATCAGAAGAGGGCCGTGCTAATAATTCACCTATCGGATTGTAGATTGCAGACTAAACTTATTATACATATAGTCTGTGGTGAACATCAAGTAGTCGATGTTCGATAGGCATATTATAGCATAAAAGATTACTTAAATGAAAACAATCCATGGGAGTAAATTGCTCTAATTCAAATTTATAGTTCTAATTTATATTATATTGTGAAATAGTGATAACAAAAAAAAATTCCCGGCTG
Organism: Coenonympha glycerion; assembly: GCA_963855885.1. Lineage (NCBI taxonomy): Eukaryota > Metazoa > Arthropoda > Insecta > Lepidoptera > Nymphalidae > Coenonympha > Coenonympha glycerion. The sequence continues at coordinate 2,705,370 of OY979651.1, forward strand.
AGTTTGTTGTGGGCTTCTTCTCAGTTCAGGGCGCGTTGGAACCCTCATAAACTTAGTTTTTAAGTCGTTAAATAGTTATCACTATTAATAAGTATATGTACCTACTTGACCTTTCATAAGTGCTAACAAGTAGTGGCCTATATGAAATATTTGAATCTTTGAATCTATGCCTCGAGGTATGTGAGTCAAAATAAAATAAATTATGATAAGAATACAAAGCAATGTAACTATAAGTTTGAGAAAGGGGATAAGATTATGTATTTGATGATGGATGATAATGTGTTTGTAAACTCCAGCAGAAATAGTCCGTGCTCATGATTTTCCAAGGTTTTTCATTAGAAATGATAAAGGTAACTTGTTAAGAAGAAACACTTTTCATTTAAAACCTTTCAGGCAAAGTGTATTTTTGGAAAATAGTAATAATATGGATGATAATAACAAACAAAGTAATGTAGGGTCACTGATTCAACATTGAAACAAACGTACACAATGAGACATGTCAATATTTCCTAAACGCGACGTTGCCAGATCGTGCACATTACCTGTAAATGCGTGCCCGAGTCCCCTCCCGCTACCCACTGACGTGTATTGTACCGCTACCCCACTCCCCAGTTTGGTACTGTGTCGCTCGCGATGCTGACGTGTTTCGGCGGTCGAAAGAATTTTTCCTCGAAAAAGTAAGTAAGGTCAACCGGGGCTATTTCGTCTACGGGGCTTAAGCGTCTTTTTCAATTACCGTACGAAAAGTGCATTTTAGAACTACTCATGCCATCTTTTTTACGTCTTTGGCACTAAAAGTACAAAATTTTATCAATAGATAGCGTGACAGAGCTTTTTTCTTTGCATAATCCGCCATCTTAAATTTGTAATTTCGTTCGGATTGTTCTTGTGCGCCAACAGGCGAATTTAAATCTGCATAAATCTCAGTTCTTTGAGAATATCGATGGTTCATAACCGTAAGTACTTTTGCCGTTTTATTGCAATACATGTTGTTTTAATTATTTCGTGTAATTACCTTAAGATTTCTAGTCAAAATGCAATTGATAATTTTTGGGTTATGGTTTGGGTTTGGTTTTAGGGCTATTGCGTCCATCCTTTTGGGGTGATTGCGTCTATTGTGAAGCAATAGGCCCCATTGTCAGAGGTCCTTAACTTTTTTATTTTAAGATTAAAGTGGTAAATCTTTCTATACATATAATGCAAGAATAATAGCCCAGTCGAATTAGATCAAAAGAGGGGCTGACATGGAAAAAATTCCGCGCAGCAATTTTCCTTCGGAAATCGTCCCATTTCGGTTTTCGGAATTCCAACCCTGTTGCGTCATCCGCCTTTATGAATTTGAGGGTGAAAACGAAAAATGGTAATCACCAAAGTTGTTTGAAATTTAATTTACTACAATTTTGGTCCTTATCAATGTATCCCTAGGATCGATATTTTTCGATTTAGACCCAAAAAGAGGTGGGGGTGAATTTTTAATTATTGCATCTCGTTTATTTTTTATTTTACACGAAAAGTTGTAATTACCGTAGTTGTTTGGAATTAAATTTTCTAAAATTTTGGATCTTATAATTTTTTTCCTAGGATCGATATTTTTCGATTTAGACCCGAAACGAGGTGGGGGTGAATTTTTTTTTATTGCATAACTCGTTTATTTTTAATTTTACACGAAAAATGGTTATCACTGAAGTTGTTAGAAATAAAATAAATTAAAGTAAATTTCCTAAAATTTTAATTCTTATTAATTTTACCCGTGGATCGATATTTTTCGATTTAGACCCGAAAAGAGGTGGGGGTGAATGTTTATTTATAGCTTAACTCATTTATTTTTAATTTTACACGAAAAATGGTTATGGCCGGAGTTGTTTGGAATTAAATTTCCTACAATTTTGGTCCTTATCATTTTTTTCCTAGGATCGAAATTTTTTTATTTAAACCAGAAAGAACATTTGATTTAGACCCAAATTAAAAGACTCGAAGAATTCGACTGGGCTATAACTTAATGAAAATATGTACTTAAATTAAATATTTTTAGAAAAATGTTGATCGCTATATACTACAGATTAACCTAAAACTACCGTGTTGAGAATTCCTGTCTGTTTTATGGTTCGTTTGCACCAGCCTCACGTTTAAAGCAATAAACGAGGGGATGATTTTTTAAAAATTATAATGTTACCAGTGGGCCCAGCAGACGTTGTCCTGTCCCCTACCATTGTGAAAGCGTCCAAAGCGCAACTTTCTTAGTTTTTTCTTTTATTATTACATATATTTATATTTCTTTTATTATTACAATAACAAATACAACAAAAAAGAATTAGCGAAATTGGCCCAGCCGTTCACGCGTGATGCCATGACCACGGGAAATAGGGATTCATTTTTATATATATAGATTAAGATAGAATATTTCGTTCATTCTGTATTTCGGCATTACAAAAGAAAAACAACAACGACATACGATCTGGAAACATTAAAACAAGCTGTAGAGGAAGTTAGAACTGGTAAAATAAACTCGTACCAAGCTGCCAAAAAATACAATATCCCTCGTACAACTATATGTGATAGAGTGAATTACAAAAGAGGTGCAGTAAAGGAGACTCGTGGGCCACCTACCGTGATTGACAGAGAAAATGAGCTCAAACTTGCAAATGGTCTACGGATTAAGGAAAAATACGGATTTGGACTTACTTCCAAAGAAACACTAGATTTAGTTAGCATGCACGTGAGTCAAAATAATTATTCAACCCCATTTAAGAACAATAAACCTGGATATGATTGGTTTGCTACTTTCAAAAAAAGACACAATTTGTCCCTAAAAAGCCACAAGCGATAGAGATGTCAAGGAAAGTGGCATGTGAACCCTTTATTATTGAATGAGTACTTTGATATTCTTGAGGAGGTGTTGAATGAACTTGATTTGAAGGGAAGACCAGAAAAAATCTGGAATCTTGACGAGTCAAGTTTTGGCAATGATCCTGACAAAACCAAAGTAGTCGGTGCCCGTGGATTTGCCAGTACTCGAACGATCCCATTCCCATCATCTGGTAAAGATAATGTCACGATCTTGTTGACAGCCAGCGCTGCTGGTGATAAATTGCCACCATTAATTATAAACCGAGGAAAAAATACGTGGGACCAGTGGATGTCGGATAAATAGACTCTTCTTTAAAGCTTAAAAAAATGGTTATTCCTGGGACTGAATTAATAATGGTCTTCTGTGATGTTTCAACTGGGAAGCCGCGTCCATATTTGACCCCTTCTTTCCGACGGGCTTACTTTAATAAACTTAACAATCTCAGCCACCCAGGGGCGCGGTCTTCTGCGCATTTGGTAGCTGATCGATTCGTCTGGCCTGGCATGCAGAAAGCTGCCGTAAGTGGTCTCGGCAATGCACTGCCTGCCAACGTAGCAAAATAAGTCGACATACCTCGTCGTCTCCCATAGGGAATTTTCCCATACCGTCTAAACGTTTTTATTATGTTAATTTAGACATAATCGGTTCTCTTTCATCCAGTAAAGGTTACCAGTACTGCCTTACTGCTGTAGACAGATTCACAAGATGGCCTGAGGCCTGGCCAATGGTTGGTATCACTGCAGAAGAAGTCGCAGAAACCTTCTTCCGTGAATGGATAGCTCTTTTTGGAGTCCCTAGGATCGTCACGACGGTTCAGGGGCGACAGTTCGAATCGAACCTCTTCAGGTCGCTCATGCTGCTTTGTTCCACCAGGCGGGTTCGTACCACGAGTTACCATCCGTGTGCGAATGGCTTGGTGGAACGAATGCATCGCACTCTCAAGACGGCACTGATGTGCCATGATACCTCGTGGGCCACTATCTTACCATTAGTGTTGCTTGGGATGCGTTCGGCGATTAAAGAGGACATACACTCTTCCGCTGCCGAAATGGCATACGGGGAACCCTTGTGCTTACCAGGCGAGTTTATCGCGCCAGTATATGACAAAGACTTGGATGAAGACCCGTCGAAGTTTATAGTCCAGCTCAGGCGCCATATGAAACACTTACGCCAAGTCCCACAATATTATAATGGTCCGTACAAGGTCCTTAAACGGACAGACAAAACCTTTACCTCAGCTTAGTGTCTGAAAAGGAGGTTGTTGTCAGCATTGACCGAGCAAGACTGATTAATTTGTTTTGCTATTATCCGCTACTTGAAAGGATCCTCTATGGTGCATTATGCAGGAACACCATCCACATGAAACACGGTTAAAACAAAAACGTCAAACATATTGTGTCAATGTCAATTCTTTTTACCGCGCTTTTTCTGTTCGGAATGTGTTCTTCAAATAAGTTTTTCTTTAAATAAAAACCAAAGTTCAAATTAAAGCAGTTTAATTTATTAATAACAAGTGTTTTCGCAGGTGTTTCCGGCATCCATTGTATCCAATATCTTCTCTTAAAACAGCTTGCAGTTTACTTAAAGTTGGCACTTCTTTTCTAACTGCATAAAAGAAATGTACTTTTTGTCTTATGGCAGCAATGTCAAAATCATCTATTTGTATTTTAGGGCGTCCTTTGCGGTTTTTGCCGGGCGTAGAAAATACACCATTAGTTTTGACGCCTTCCTGTGCGATTCTTCTTATTGTAGTTTCCGATTTCCCTGAAATACAAAATAATTTCACTACATTAACTAGGTTTTGCACTCCAACCGGTAACAAACATCCAATTTTAAAAAATTGAAAATTCATCATGAATCAACAAATTTATTTAAAGTTCATACAATTCTCGATTTTAGAACTATTTATAGTATTAGGTATATTATACCTACAAATTTGTATGGGCCCCTTTAGTGAGCGAGTACGACTCGCACTTGTCCGGTTTTTAACATTAATACGAATAAAAGCAAGCACGGGATGTTTGGTGATGATAATGAAAACAATTTTTGCTTAAACTATCAAATCAATCCGATCGCGCTACAAATTCTATGAAAAAATCATAACAACTAAATAACCTCAAAATACTAAGAAATTAACAAAAAAGGAAAATAATGAACTTGTAAAGCAACAATCACTGAAATTATTTCACTTTTGTAATAGTTATACGCAAAATACACTCAACATACCTGTCATTTCAGAAACTCTTTTATAAACATCGGATAAGTATGTCGTATAAAATTTGTACAGCTTGAGATTCGGCCAGACATCGCAAATACACATTATATATAACTTTTCGCGTTCCGCTTCGTATTGTGCGGTTCATGGTAACTATGGTGCTTGTCCCCTTTTTTTTACAAAAACAACTATTTTCTAAAAAAATTATGTTTTCTTTAAGGGCGATGGGTACCATCCGGGCGCGAAAATTCAAATTTTATTTAGTTTTTCGCTCATAGTGGGCTAATTATACATCGAAGGCTAACGGCAATGTGTTTTGCGGGCACAGAATTTATGCATCTACATGTTTTTAGTAAAAACTCTGCTCAACAATACTCATTTACTTCATATTGGTTCCCGATAGCTCGAAATCTGGGAAACTGCAAAAAATTATCTTTCGGGAACCAATATGAGATGAGTTTCTATTAAAAACATGTAGATGCATAAAAAGTAGGCCCGCAAAATGCATTTCCATAAATCTACAATGTGTAGTTAGTCTAATATTTGCGAAAAACTAAATAAAATTTGAATTTCGCGGGCTGGTAGGGCCGCAACACCTTAAGAGCAACCATACCACAGACTGTAGAACCTGAACTATGTAAACAAAGGTTGTTGCCAGCATCAGTTTTAACTTTAGTTCCATTTTTATTAATTTCTACTCTTTATAGATGGACTGTACACTACACGCTCAGGCAGGAGTGTTCGATTTAAAAATCCAATTGATGTTTAAATTTTGTGTCAATTATACTTATAATGTTAGATGTCATTGATTTTATTAGTTTGTACGTATTTCTGTTTGTTTAAAGAGATTTGTGTTTATTTATGCGTATGGTTTATTTTACTTCCTAAGGGGGTGGTGTGGCGACCACCCATAGTCTGTGGGCGCTATTCTTAGTCAAGTGTCACTTAGGCATTTTTTCATAACCTATATAACCATGAAAAATTATAATAATAGGTTGGAACTTTGAATTGATCCGAATCTGCATTTTTGTGTAATGTGACGCGCCGCGTTGCCACAATGGGATCGGGGGCGCCTCGGCTGCAATCGGCGGCGCGGCGGTCGGACTGTGCGAGCGACGGCGCCGCCTGCGATCTGAGGCGCTGCTGTGATTGCCGGCTGGCCGGAGGGACACTCTGTGGCGCCCGATAGAAATGTGACGACCAGTGACAACTGACAGATATAGAATTGATGATTCATATTCAACATATTGAATAAATTTTCCGAAAAGAAAAACAGTGTGTTATTCATTTTAATTTTATTTTAATATTCAGAAGTGTGATTTATGTAAATAGAACCCAAAAATGAAGCGCTCAATGACCAACAAGAGTGCGTTCACACGGGCTACTAAGAAATCCCGGTTATCGTCAACCTCTGTGAATACTGCTGGTACATTTCATGTGGAAAAAGTTAACGATAATATACCATCATCTTTGCCATCATTCAAGGTGATTCTGATGAGGACGTCCATCCTGATGTCTTACTAGAACAGCTTCTGTCGCAGAAGGTCGAGAAAATGATAGAGAATTGAAATTTTGATGCATATTTAAATTTATAGGAATAATTTCCTAAGTGGGTTAAAACACTATAATATAAAATATAAGTAGTAAGTAACGGCAAAGCGTCATTACTCGTTCGAAAGTTAGCTCCATTTTTATTAATGGGACTTCGGCATATTTGAAAAACTGTAAAGTTTTCAAATAGATGGCGTTAGTTCTGCCTAAGAACGAAAAAACAATATGCATCCGAATTTCGTCGTGGTGAGATCCTCATCCTCATTTGGATGAGCTCCCAGCCGCGATAGCTGGGGGACGTGTGTTCGAGTCCCACCGCGAGTGAAATTTTGATGCATATTTAAATTTATAGGAATAATTTCCTAAGTGTGTAAAAACACTATAATATAAAATATAAGTAGTAATGATAGAGAAGTATTGCTCGGAATCGCGGCCACTTGCGAAACGTATCAGGCGAGAAAATAATACCCACGTTTGATCCTGATAACCACGAATGCAATGTGAAAAACTGGTTGGCAAAAATTGATCGATTGGGACTAGTTCACAAATGGAATGACTACGCAAAAATAGTGATCATGCAAACTCGCTTGGCAGGCCAAACACATTATGGTTTAATCGTTTGGATGAGTATGATTTTACTTGGGAAAAGAGGAAGTCATTGTTGGTGAAGGCGTTTCTTAGAAGTTCTGAATACGCCGACATGCTAGAAGAATTAGTTGCTAGGAAGAGTAAGAGTCGGCTAAACGAACGAACGAACGTAGGGCACAAGGCTCAAGAAATGTTTGATGCCATTACTATAGAGCTGGAAAAGTTAAAAATTAATCTCGAAAATGATGATAATGCCTCTAAGATGTAAGGGATTTACAATGGTTTACAAGCCAAAATTCAAGAACAAGCACCGTTTGAATATTGAATGGAAGCAGGCGTTATTTTGCGGAAATCCATAATTAGCAGGACTGATTACATTTTCACTGACTGATTCATCCTCAGGAGATGTTGACTTCACAATGCGACTCTACGATTTCGCATTGTGAAGTCAACATCTCCTCGGAGGAGGATGTCGGTGTCGGGACGAAACGTGCGTCGAAGAAAGTGATAGAAAATTGTGTGTGGTGTTTCATGTGGATGGTGTTCCTGCATATTGCACCATACAGAATCCTTTCAAATAGCGGATAATAGCAAAACAAATTAAAAAGTCCTGCTAAGCACCATTTGCTATGATTATTCCTTGTGTAGCTCATTCATTGAATTAGGTGGGAACCTTGGCTGCTGACTCTTGTATAGAAGCCTGCCACTGCTGTTTTTATGTTACTTGACGCCAGATTACCAAAAGCTGTTTTTACTCGGAGCTCAGTTCTGGCAAGAGAAAGACTGGTGGGCAGTACTTGCGCTTAGGGCATGCAAACATTAATAAATTGATCCAAACATAGAGTTGGATATTGATGACATTGACATTAACAATCTACAAGTTGTAGAAATAGTTGGTAAGGATTTCAGCTTTGATCTGCAACAGGAACCACCTTAATCCACTACGGTGGCCATCGAGTAGCCTTCTATGTTGAATGTTGTCAATGTCACGGTAGTTAGTGAGAACGTTGTTCAAGATTATCCAGAAATACCTGGATAAAGGTTATACTCACATGGAATGTGATTCAGTACACAGTGCAATAAAGTGTTAGTTAAAAGGTAATTAGGTTAGGTAAAGTTATAAAGGTAAATTTCTAATTTACCTTCCACAACAATACATGGCTATAACTAAGACAGCTAGGAGCAAACCTATGCATTACGAAGCTCGTTAGAAATCTATACGGCTCGGTAAAAAGACAGGTGACCCAGTAGTCTCAGATATACGTTTGTTAGAATACAGACCAAATGGCATAATTTGGAATAAAATTGGTTTTGATGACGAGCTAAGAGCATTATCGAATGGATATTCCAGAAGTTTGGAACACCAGAAATAGACCTTTTTGCTTCCAAACGTTCAGCGGTTGTTCAAAAATATGTGAGCGAAGATTCAACAGATAAGTATGAGGAGCCAATTTTGCGACGCATTCAGCAGGAGGTGGAAATACAACCTAGGATGGATATTCCCACCGCCAGCTCTTATTCCACGAGTCCTGCAGCACCTGCAAGCGTCGGAGGGTCTATACATCCTTATAACACCCAACTGGGACAGGGCCTTTTGGAAACCAGAACTCATTCAAATGAGCCTTTACCATATCGTCCCACGCCAATTAACAGCATGAAACAAATAAATCACTTACCTAAATTGTATGCAGCAAGAATTCCAATTTCAAAGCGAAAGTATGACGATTTACAAGACCAAAAAAAAAAGTATTATACCACCTAGTTGCCACTCTGTTTATGATGATCTTCCGCACAGCAATCGCTAAAGACTAGAACTAACTATTAGACCAGAGATTTTGATTATTATTTTTTATTTTTATAATTTTATTACTTTTGTAACTTATTTCGTTGGAGTTGAAGTCTATGTTTAAATTACATATTAAAATATAATAAAAATCGCACTTACGCTCTAAACAGACACTTAGGTAAGTCTATAGGTTCCTGTCTCCAGTCTCACCAAATAACTTTAAGCAATTGATCTCAAAAATGTGATTCTTAAGAGTTAGGTTATAAGTACCTACGTTACAACGATTGTTAATAATTATTCTTAAAATGTTTATTATTAAAAAATTCTTTGTAAATCATCTATTATTACCTTATTCCCTAACATTTTCGTAAACAACACCGCCTTAATCTAATAAAATATCAGTTAACACAGCTCAAGTCATATAAACAGTATAAATAAAGTAAATCGTCCAAATAAGCATAAATAAATATTTCCTAACCGCCAACTGGGGTATTCATTAAGTAACTGTTGAGTTAGTGCCATTATTACATTGTCTATGTTCCTTGTTACTGATCAAGTAAGTCGTCTGTGATCTGTAGTCGACGTGTCATGTCGGAACAATGTGAATAATGTAGTATTTTGTTTGTATTATCTTATACCTTTAAACGAGGTATAAGATAAACGAGCAATTCTTGTAAATATATTTCTATATAATCTGCATCTCGGAAACGGCTCGAACGATTTTCATGAAATTTAGTATAAGGTCAGGTTGGGGAAGACCGTCTACAAGGCAATAACTTCCGTCCGTCTGAGCGTAATAACTTCCTTTTTATAATAGCTCCGCAACTTTCATTATCAGTCGGTAAAACAGTATCATAGTTTGGTTCGAATTTGTAATCATAGATGTCGCTAGCAATACTATGGTGGGAGAAAATAAGCAGCCATTTTTTTCGCGTTTCGAAGCAGAGATTAAAAAGTGACACGTGTTGACGAAAAAATAAAAAAAGAGATTTTAATGATCGAGATTCTTACGACAAAGTGATTGAGTAAGTATTTAAATTGCACTTTTGTAAAATTTCCGTGTTAGATAGCTCAAAATACCTTTAGTTTTGGCATAATCTGCAGTGGAATATTTATAACCTAAACACTTCCTAGTTGGGAAGAGCGTCTGGGTGACATAAGGCAAGACCGTCATATGCCGGTCTTGCCTTCAGGAAGAGGTCGCCAACCTTTTTTGCAGAATCATTTTACACACGGACCCGGACCAAACAAAGTACGAAATAGTGTCAGATTCGAAAGGATCTCAACTATAATCACAAATCTCATATTTATTTTATAGACAAATAAATAACATTTGTCAATACAAAAAATATGAATAGTATGAATGTTAAAATCATAGTCATTTATTGTCTTAATTTAATTAATTAAATTAATAACCATAATTTAAAGAGTTGTTATTCGAGTTTATTTCAAGATCTTTTTCTTAATTTTCTTTTATCTTTTTCTTCCACGTTTCTGATACGAACCGCTAAGGTATGGAACGCCCTTCCAGCCTCCGTGTTTCAAGTATAATCTGGGTGCCTTCAAGAGAAGAGTGAATAGGCATTTTCTAGGCAAGCGCGCTCCAACCTAGACTTCATCACTGCTTTCCATCAGGCATGATTGTCGTCAAGCGCAAGCCTATTTACAATAAAAAAAAAAAAAATATTTTTATACAGGAAGGTGAGTTTTACTGATATCTTGTTTTTTTTCCAGTGAGTTCCGCTTGAAATTTAATAATGGTGAGTAACTATAAGCGCAAAACTGAAAGAGGGTCATACTCGGAAGAAAAATTGAAAGAAGCGGCAGAAGCTGTTAGAAATGGAAGTCTTAGTGGATATAAAGCTTCCCAGCTGTTTAACATTCCCCGGATGACAATAATGGATTGCGTGAACCAAAGAAGAAATAAGTCAAACACTCTGGGAAGAAATACGGCCTTAGGTACAGAAGCTGAAACTATGTTGGCTAATGGCCTTAAATTGATGGAAAAACATGGCTTTGGGCTAAGCCGGAAGGAACTATTAGAAACGGTAGGCGAATACGTGCAGAAAAACAAAATCTCTACTAATTTTAAAAATGGGATTCCAGGTCAAGCGTGGTTTGCTGGATTCAAAAACCGCCACAATTTGTCGATCAAAAAACCACAAGCCGTCGAATATGCGAGGAAAAAGGCAATTGATCCATTTATTGTGTACCCGTATTTTGATCTTCTTAAAAATACACTGGAAGAATTAAATTTAAGACATAAGCCCGAAGCAATTTGGAACATGGATGAGACCAGTTTTTCTAAAGATCCTGAAAAGACAAAAACGGTCGGCGCCAAAGGCCATGCAGCCACGAGAGTGATTGCTTCCCCAGGCCGAGACAATACGACAGTTTTGCTTTGCGGAAATGCACGCGGGGAAAAGGCTCCTCCCATGATAATATACAAAGGAAAAAACGTATGGGACTCGTGGGTATCTCCGGACGCCTATCCAAACACGTCCTACGCGGCTACAGACAATGGCTGGATGGAGTCCGAAATATTTGAACAATATTTCATCAAGACTTTTTTGCCCACCATTGGAAATCAACGTCCAATTTTACTTATATACGACGGACACGCAACTCATGTCGGATTAAACATAATCATGAAGGCTCGTGAAGCAGGCGTTACAATACTGAAATTGCCTGCGCACACAAGCCATGTATTGCAACCACTGGACGTTGCAGTCATGAAGTCGTTTAAAGAAAAGTGGGACTATTTGCTTGTTAAAGAACAGCGATTAAATGTGGGAGTCCCACTACCAAAAGCAAAATTTGCTCAACTGATAGGAGAAGTTTGGAAGGAAATTGATGGGCAAGTTATAAAAAGTGGTTTTCGCAAGACAGGAATCTTCCCATACAATGTTGACGAAATTGCAGAAAAAAATTCGATTAGTTAAAACTTCAACGTTGGCGACAACATTTAGCGAAAACTGCTTCTGGAAATTCAGTGACAGTCGCTACAAAAAATTCAGAAACAATCGTTGCAAAAACTCCCAAGAGCCTGTTGGTATTGGCTCTCGATATCGCAACAGAAGCTCTACCTGAAAAACCAGTAAAAACTACACCAAAAATAAAGATACTGGAAAACAAAATTGTGTCATTTGAAGATCTACTACTGTTAAAAGTAAAATCTGGTAACAACGAAACAGTAAAACGGCGAAAAATGGCACCAGGTGCAGAAGTGATAACAAATGAAGATGTACTCAAGCAAAAAATTGAACTACAAAGTAAAGTTATCAAAAAAGAAAACAGAAAAAAGAAAATGAATGAAAAGAATAAGGAGAAAAAAGATTGTGACAGTGAAAATGAAATTGGAGAAAAGAAAACGAATGAAAAGAATATGAAGGAAAAGAATTGTGACAATGACAAGGAAAACAGACAGAAGAAAATAAATGAGCCTAAACTAAAGAAAAAGAAACGGTCTAAAGTAATAACCCCAGACACAAGTGTTTCAGACTGTTTTAGTGTATACAGTGATTCCGACTATTGTGAAGATGATTTTGTTTTAAACATGGTGGAATCGAAAACAATAATAGAGACTGAAAATGAGAAAAAGTCAAACAAAATCTGTAACAGTTATGATAAAGAAAACAAAGTGGCAATGGAAGATAGTGACACAATGAACGAGATGGAAAATCCAGAAGATGAAAACTATTTTGCAATAAATTCTGATAAAGGAAGCAAAGTGGCGTTGGAAGGCAGTATCATACCAGAGAAGGGAAACGAGATGGAAAATCCACAAGATGAAAATACTCTTGCAATAAATGATCATGTATTGGTAAGATATTACAGTCGCAAAAAGTGGACATACTATGTGGGATACGTAGAAGAAATAAAAGCTGCCGAAGAATTGCGATACACTACAAGGTTTTACAAGACCGTGAAAACCCACTTAAATTCGTGTTGACAAAAAAAAATTGATTGTGATAATGTACCTTTAGAATCTGTACTTAAAAAAGTACATTTGATGCAAGCGCCGAACAATCCTAAAGAGTTTGTTTTGTCTGATAACATGGACACCATTTATTTTACGTGAAGTCTTTTATATTTTTAATACACAATTTGAAAAATACTATACACGTCTTTGTACTTCACTTATTTAAAGACTTGTAGAATCATAAATATAAAAAAATACTAATGAAGAATTAAAACTACAATACAACGAACTGTATATACGGCGCCATAAGTAACAAACAGTTGGAATATGTGAGTGATTTGGATTCATCGTATAAAATACTTCAAAAGTTTGACGAGATGTATCTTAAAAAGTCTACAGCGCTACAAATAGTATATAGAAACAAGTTGGAATTGATAAAATCAAATAATTATCCCGATGTTGACACTTTCTTTCACGAATTTGAGAAGTCTTTATATGAATTGAAAGAGGCCGGTGCAGTTTTGAGTGAACAAGAAAAGTTGAATTATATGTTAAAAGCATTGCCACCAACATACAGCTATTTAGAAGATTTAATAGATATGTCGGCGCAAACCCATGTCGGCGCCAATGCACGTATAAGTTATCAACAAGTAAATGTCATGATAATTGTATTTTGTACCAAATCTTTAATCGGTAAATATTGTGTAATGATTTTAGCAACTATAGTTGTATTGATCAACGTTTTAATAACTAAATGATGAACGTCAAATGATTCAATTTAATGTTAACAAAACAGGGCGTCGGTAGACGACCATTCTGTAAATTCTGAATTTGTAATAGTTAAATATTAATGTCATTGTACAACTTCAATAATCGGTACAGATTAAAAGATGATTTAAGAAACAATAGCTTTGCAATTAAATTACTTACTAAGAGTAATTAAACTATTACTGATTCAACATGAACAGCACGAAAGCTTCCGAACTGTCAGTAGGGAATCTTTTATTGTGCTGAATTAAATGGTTGTAAGTTTATATGCGATTGTACAACACCAATAACTTGTAAATATTATAAGAGTAATTTAGCAATACCTATAATAAGTTAAGTTAAGATTAAAAGCAATTAAAAATGTAAAACGTTACCTTGCGCTACCTGGAGGCTAGAACGCTTGGTGGCGCTAGGTAGCGGTGTTAAAAGCGAGTGGCCCGGAGACAAAGCCCTCTTTCGATCCGGCGCCAAGCAGTGTAAACACGTTGTAGCTGATAATCTGATCTAAGTATTGTGTTATTCTTTTATTGATACGAATTAACGAATTAATTAACAAGTGTAATTGTTGTAGTTAATACACGTGATCATTATTGTGTGTGTTCTCTAGTGTTCCTCTAAAAATAGGTCATTTATAGAATCCAGATGTGGACCATAGGTTAATTAACATGGATGGTCAAGAAAGTGATGACGTCAGCCACGCTGACGTCACTCTTTTTAAAAACAATTTAGGTACCGGTCCTCCATCAGATATTTTACCAGAAAAGAAAAGGACTGTCGATTACTTAAAGAGCAAAATTAAATTAAAAAGTTTAGAAGGAAATAGTGGAAAGTCAATGGAGAGACACCGTATAGTGATTCTAATGTTTTTAAGGCTAGACAAGTCTCCTGTGGGAACAGAGGACATAAGCAGAATTTTTGTAAGCAGAGGTTCTCAAATTTTCGAGGCCAGTTCCCAAATCAAAATAATATTGGTCATACTTCTTCACAGAATAGAAGTCAAGGGCATTTTCAACAGGAAAATAATGAAAATTCAGGAAATAGTTTTCTGACAGAAATTGAAAATAACATGACATCCTGACCGACCGACCTGCATGAATGACAACTCTAAGGATGGAATAAAAATTTGGCTGCTCGATAGTGGCTGTACGGACTACATTACCAATAATGATGAATACTTTGACACAGTAATAAAATTGAAAGAGCCCGTAAAAGTAAGAGTTGGTATTACAGCATTATTACCGGTATATGGTAAAAAAGTACAAGTTGTGTTGAAGAATGTATTTTTATGTGAAATTAATGAAAGCAAATTTATTAAGTTACGCAAAGCTTACTGAGAAGAATTCAATTGTGTCAAGAGGAGATGTAACAAAAATTTACACATTGGTATATTAATCTACATACAAGTAGTAACACAATTGATAGAGAAGGCAAATGAATATGATATGAAACTCTACATGTGTTTTATTGATTATAAAAAAAGCCTTTGACTCGATACATTATTATAATATATGGTCCTCTCTGTCAGAGCAAGGTGTCCATCCTAAGTACATAAATGTGCTAAAAAGTGTTTACATAAAATGTCAAGGGAGAGTGAAGCTTGAGAAAGAAGGTGCAGATTTTCCAATATGTAGAGGTACAAGACAGGGTGACCCGATCTCTCCGCGAAATCCGTCTGTCCGCGAATCATTTTAGGGGTATTCCGCCCTGTCAGGGCGTAGCAAAAAATGTCCTTAGATTAAGGACATTTTTTGCTACGCCCTGACAGGGCTTTTTGACTATATCTATATTTTATATGTTATGTGGTCAGATATGCAAATAAATAAATAAATAAATAAATAAAAATATTTACTGCAGTACTGGAGGCTATATTCAGAAATCTTGATTGGGAAAGAAAGGGCCTAAAAATTGACGGAGAATATTTGAGCCATTTGCGCTTCGCCGACGATATTGTGGTGTTCGCGGAAAATGCCTCTGATCTTGGCGCTATGGTGGAGGAGCTAGCAAGGGAAAGTAAGAAAGCTGGGCTATCTTTAAATACCTCAAAGACCAAAATTATGACGAACTCGGAAGAGAGAAATATAACAATAGAGGGTACGACAATAGAGTATGTTAAATATTAAATATATTTAGGCCAGTCGGTTTCTTTCCAAAACTGCACAGAAGGAAGGAAATACAAAGAAGAATTGCCAGACAATCGGAGTCAGGTGACTCCCATTGCCAACATTGATCCCCATTGTAAATATTGCCTAACTGAAATGAAACAATTCTCATTATTATTTGTAGATGCCGAAGGTTCGTCCTAGAAAAACAAGTAAGGCTAACTGGTCAATAGCCAACTTGAAAAGGGCCGTGGAGCTCATCGACGAACAAGGATATTCGATCAGAAAAGCCGCGAAGACGATGAATATCCCATTTTCAAGCCTTCAGAAGAGGTATGCTCAAGAAACAGATAAGGAACCACGTCTCGGACGTACTACTGTCTTCACGCCTGAGATGGAAGAAGAATTTGCGGATGCAATTAAGAAAATGGCCAATGTTTTCTATGGGTGCACCGCAAACCAGATAAGAAAAGTGGCATTTGAATATGCTGAAACCCTGCAACTGAAACACAACTTCAATAATAATAAGATTTCAAGAATGGCTGGTCGTGTGTGGTTCGAGGGCTTTATTCGAATAATATTTCTGTGAGAAAGCCTGAAGCCACTAGTACCAACGGGGTTACAGCGTTTAACAAAACGGAAGTTCAACGATTCTACATGCTGCTAGAAGAACTAATGGGAAAATACAAATTCCTTCCAAAGAACATCTATAACTGCGATGAAACGGGGATTTCCACCGTCCAAGACCCGGGAAAGATATTCGCTTCGAAAGGTCAGAAGAGAGTGGGATCTATTACAAGTTGGGAGAGAGGAAAAAACATCACTCTGCGGTGCACTATGAGTGCTGCTGGTGGATACATCCCCCCTATGTTTAGGGGAACCTGTTCTACCTTGAACATAGTTGTACCTTGGCCAGTCGATATTTTTTCGAAATTCGCGCGCTTTGAAAAAAAGTTATCTATGGCATGAGAAACGTCATTTGTCAACTCTTATGTCAAGTCAAAGATGATAATGTACTCGGACGTGATCGTCCTGCAACAACACCAGATGAGAACGTTCCAACGAAGACTTCGCGTAAGAAACGTGGAAAAGGGGCCAAGAGCCGCTCCACCGCACAATTCATATCCCAGACAAACCAAGTGCAGGAGCAGGCCCGCCGCGAAGCGGCGCTAAAACGTCTCGGTGTGTTTAACACCGATGCTGCCACCTTAGAGCAAAGCCTCAAATCATTGATGGTTTCGCAGCAACCCCGAGCAATTCCGCTGCCCATCGCCACCCGTGGTGCGGGATTCGCAACCGTCGTTGAATATTCACGCATGCAGTCTAGTTGGAACCGTGAGACTGTTGAGCTCATATGCAGCATTTGGCAGTACTACCGAGTCACGCTGTTTTTGATCACATTCAAAGTGTATCACAGCAGATATGTACAACACCGCGAGGAAAGTTTCCCGCTTTCGACTCGATTCACATTCGCAGAAGACTACCGCCAGGTCCTGCAGACCGTGTGTCAGGTGCCAATTGCCACGCAAGTTAGTTGCCAAGACACTAGCTGCGATTGAGTTCACAGAGAAGCGGAAAAAAGTTTACTGATGCAAAAAGTAAGTAATTTCGAATTTACTTTAAATCAGTTTATCTAAGATATGATACATTTATCAAAAAACTATTGCTTCAAAACTACAGGGTTTCCACCCATTGAATGAAAATATTTTTTCAGAAGCGGATTTTATGCCGTCGGTAGTTACGAATCGTCTACTACCGCAAGAATCTTCTGCGCAAGCTGATCATCCTCTATTTGAAGAAAGCTCTGCTCAAGCTGATTCACTAACCACAAATCTAATCACTGGTCATCAAGAGGGATCTAAAACCTCTGTACCATCTTATTGCCTGTTACATGAAGAATCTTCTAAACAAGCTGAAATAGAATCAACTGCTACTGTTCCAATAGCTGGGTCGAGTTCTGCAACAGTAATCACCCCTAAAATGATTCGCTCGCACCTAAAAGCAGCACCACGAAAGGCCTCACAAAAAGGTAGACAAAAAGGCAAATCCAGAATACTAACAGACACACCAGAAAAAAAAAACCGAAATTGAGCGTTTAAAGTCTTCTAAGAAAGTAACACTTAAAAAGAGTGTGGATTTGGTGAAGCATAAAGTTAAGAGACGAGTATTGGCTGAATCAGAATGTGATGAAACTAATGAAGATTATGATGAGGTTTATTCTGTCCATGATACTGATGATTCCTGTGGTGAAGTTGAAACAGTTGATTATGAAGTTGGAGATTTCGTAATATTTATTTATGAAGGAGAATACTTCGTAGGACGGATTGAGTCCTTATGTGAGGAAGGTCACACAAGGACTGACAATCTGTCCTAATAAAGTCGATGCAAAAATCTCTCAAGAACTGGAAATGGCCTGATAATATCATACAAAAGATAAACGAGCCCAAAAGAGTTAACTCAAAAAGAGAAGTTTATTATGTTCCAGAAATAGCTAAGTATTGGGACTTTAGCTGAAAAAATAAAAAAGGCTATGTATCCTAATTCCTAACCATGTGATATCTAAAGAAAAGATGAGACTGACTTTTAGATTATTAAGTTTGTGTTAAGACATATTTTCTGGCTCATAATGACTCATTTAATGTTATAAGAAGATTTTTTAATAATAATTCATAATTATTTTGGTTTAGGAAGTGTAATTTTCTTTAATAATGCCTTAATAAATGTGATGTTAAATGAATGTTACAAAAAAAATTGTTTTGTCTTTGCCTGAATAAACTATGTAGCAAGTAAGAGGTGTTTTTGTTGCCAAAATAACTACATGGCCAAGGTACAAAGGACCCTGGCCAAGGTAAAACAGGTGTGTTGTACCTAGGACACAATTCCTTTTTTTTCCATACCATATGCTTCTAAAATAAACCGAAAATTCTTACATTGTATAGCTACGTTATATCGTTTAATAGCCTATCTTCATGTACGTGCATAAATGCTGAAGCTGGCCTCCATAGTTATTTAAAATAAAATCAAATTAAATAAAACTGGCCTAGGTACAACAGGTTCCCCTAATAATGTATGCTCCTGGCCATATTTGGTTCGGAAATACTTCGTTAAAACAAAATAATATTCAATTTTGATCAAAATTTTTATAACTTTGTTCGAGTTCCGTAATACCGCACGCACGTAATAATTTAAACTCACAGATCAGTCAGTTTGGCAGTCACTTTTTCTATTTTATATACATAATATATACTGTATTGAATACGTCTTTTTTTAGATAGAAACGCCTAGAAAAAGAAAACTAGAGAAAAAGTAGAATTCGCAAATAAAAAAATTAAGCGATTGCAAGTATTCAAAGAAGGAAATAAATAATTTGCAAGAACTTTTGGATATATTGAGTGAAAAATCCTTACTAGATAAGAAAGAACGATGCATATTGGAAATATTGGAATTGAAAAAAAAGGAATTGCTGCAAAGACAGTTCAAAAAAAATTACAAACTTCCGAGAACAAAATATTCCCCGGAATTAAGATGTTTCGCCCTATTTATGGCAATTTAAATTAATATTCCCCTAAAGCATACAAATATGTTCGTAAAACATTTGGAACCTGCTGACCTGATCCTCATCCGCTATCCAAATGCTACAATCATATCGTTGGAAAACCTGGATTCACGCAAGAAGCTTTAAATGCTTTAAAAACTAAATCAGAAGAAGAACCTGATAAAATTTATGGTGCCCTTGTAATAGACGAGATGAAAATCAAACAGGCCACTAAATGGGATTCAAAAACCCAGCGATACTTTGGTTATGTTAATCAAGGGTTTGAAAACGCGACTGATAACAGTGACTTGGCGACTGATTGTCTCGTATTCCTGGTGGTTGGCTTTAATAAAATATTCAAATTAACAATAGGCTTCTTTCTAGTGAAAGGTACGTTTATTCAAATTACCAATAGGCTCTAGTGAAAGGTACGTTTGGTGTTCAAAAGGCGCAGCTGGTTACAGATGCATTGGCTCAGATACATGAAGCTGGAGTTGAAAAAAAACTTTAACGTGCGATGGAACAATACAAATGAGGAGCGTCTATTCAAAAGGAGCTATTTACGTATCGGAATGTTTATACGTTTTTATTATGAATTTCACTTGCTATCCAAGATCTTATTATGCACTGTGTTTATTCTTGGTCAAAGGTGCCTATTTCCTCTTCAAACTTCTAACTTATTGTACGGTTCTGGTCAAAAGGTGCTAATTGTAATAGGTTCTAACTGGTTGGTAAACACCAATCACAATTCTAATCAAAAAGGGCTATATTTCATAGTAATTTCGCTAATTATTTATAGTTTTGTTCAAAAAGAACTATTTACTTGCTACTAAACAAACAAAGTGCCAGTTCTTCTGTTTCCTAAAGGACGCGAATCCAGGCCAGAAAAAAAAGATATTTGAAGTTTCTGAACAAATAATCTCATTATTTTTCAACGAAATGTCAATGTCGAATTATTGTCAAATGTCAAAGTCAAAGTTACACAGCGTTGCCATTTGGCAACTTTGGTTGCCATTTTGACCATTTGACCCTTCGTAGCAACCAAATGGCAACCGAGCTCAAATGGCAACTTTTTGGCAACTTTTCGACTTGTCGCGCGATCATCGGTAAAAAAAAGTTGTGAACTTGCTTTTCGTTTTGCCTTTTTCAAATGCCTGCGTGGAACGTATTTTCAGTCAACTGAAACTTATAAAAACTGATAACAGAAACCGTCTAAATACAAACACAATATCGTCAGTTAAAGATGCAGTTACATTTGAGCCAACAAAAACTATGTTGGATAGGAAAATAAAATACTAACCACTAATTAAAGGTCTGGGAAATTTATTTTTATTTTTTGCATGTTTTTTTAATATTGGATTTCTGAGACCTCAAGGTATTAACAGCAAATAAAAGAAAGACGTAAATAATTTACTTGTGAAGCAATTCGGAGATGACTGGGCTGAGTTACCGGAGTTATTATTCTCTAGGGAGTCTAGGAACATTATTCTTGATGATCAAACAACGATAACCAGTGATAACAATGAAGATCACCAACATGATGAGTCTTGTGACTGTTTAGAACATGACATTGGGGGCATTTCACGTGCAGCGGACAGGGAAAAAAAAGTGGTTCTGAAAATCGATTATATTCGGCCCATTTATACTTCTAGTAGGTATGAATGTGAACACAAAATATTTTTTTTGTATAATGTATATTTTACAAGTTATGGGTTTCTAAAGAATTGTCGTCATTTTTTTATCAATTTTATGAAAGTGGTTTTTCGACTTTTACAAATTTACAATTTTTTTTTTTACATAGCGATACGTATTGGTAAAATACTGTTCTTTTTAACAATAAACTAAAAATTAAAAAACAAAAAATATTTCATGGTCAAAACCGGAAGTAAACTTTTAAAACCTGAATTTCAGTCACTTCGACCAATTTTTTTTAATTTTTTTTTTACAAAATATAGCCTAAAGCATATTAAAAATACCTTAGAAAATTCAGAATGGGATCTCTATTACTTTAGGAGTTAGATTGATTAATATACACACGGGTCGCAATAGGCGTGATAGATATAGGCGTGACGCTTTCATAGGTCAAGTACGAATTACGATATTTTATCTCGTTTCAGCGTATTTAACATACATATATACATTTTTACAAATTTTCTCGTTTATAATATAAGTACAATATATATTATATTAATAATACTTAAACCAAATATATTTATAAAATATTATAAATAGCAAAAACATTTTTAGGAAGCAGTAGAAAATTTTATTATTTGCGAAACGTGACTACTAACGCCATCTGTTAGCAGCGTTAAGCATACTTAGTCTTCAAATAAAGACAAGCTATGTACAAGAAAGAGATAGAAATATGACGCCAAGCGGTCCGCATGGCGCGGTTTCATATTTTTTAGTGTCGCTTTAACATCTCGGCGACTTGTGTGTGTTTTGAGATAGTTGTTATTAATGGCGCCGTACGGTGATCGATGTTTTAATCCATTTCGTTTGGTACTTCATCGAAAATATAAAAATTTAAGGAAAATATCTGAATGTTTAGCTCAAAAGTGGGGGTTTTCACGTGATAATTACGTATGTGGCTCCTGTAGGAAACGACTTTTAAATGAAACACCTCCATTAGATAATGAAAACATTGTGCAATGCAGTCAAACATCTAGTGAACCTTCACAAAGCATTCAAGATGAGCCGTTCATTCCCGAAGATAAGTTTAAGCATAATTCAACCCAAACCGACACAAACATAGAAAACCAAGAGATTTTGAAGCAGCTAAAAGAGAAATTTAATGATCCCTCTACTTCTACTTCTATGAAGACTATGATATTAACAATAGCACCTACGTCATGGAGTGAAAATAAACTTGCGGAAGAATTTGGAACCTCCAGGCGGCAAGCAAAAAAAGCAAAACAACTAGTAAATCAGTTCGGCATCTTGTCATCTCCTAACCCACGCGGTGGCCGTAAACTACCAGCCGAGACCGAAAACTTAGTGAGGAGTTTTTATCTACGAGAAGACAATAGCAGAGTAATGCCTGGTAAAAAAGACTTTGTATCCGTTAAATTAGATGATGGAAAAAGAACGCACATACAAAAACAGCTTCTGCTCTGTAACATTGACGAACTTTATCAGAGGTTCAAAGATGAATACCCGAACGTCAAGGTAGGCTTAACAAAGTTTTTTACACTAAGACCCAAACAGTGTATCCTTGCAGGCGACTCTGGAACTCATATGGTGTGTGTATGTATTTACCACCAAAATGTAAAACTGATGTTGAATGGAGGAGAAATTGCCAATCTTACAGCTGGAACTGCCATGCAACTTTCATCATATAAGGATTGCCTTCGCAAGATGATGTGTCCCAATCCAGCAATATCGTGTCATTTAATGACTTCAAAGACACCGCCAAATGAATGTTGTAATTCTTGTCCGGGATTAAATGCAATTCTGGAACATTTACAACACTTATTTGATATCAATCAAGTAACAGAAGTGCAGTTTGAAAAATGGGTTGGCACAGACCACTTCACAATATCTACTCAACTTTTACCCGCTGATAATTTTGTAGAAGAGTTATGCGACGCTTTGGAGGTTTTGAAACCGCATGCTTATATTGCAGAGGAACAGGCGCTTTATTTTAAAACTCTTAAGGAGACAATCGATGAAGGTCAAATTCTTGTACAATGTGATTTTGCGGAAAATTATAAACTCGCCGGCATATTTAGCGGAACATAAAAAAAAGGTTTGATATCAGTATCATATAAAGTTGCTGGCTGGTTTATACGTTATTTAATTTAAAAAGAAATATTTTCAAATTAAGAAAACAATTGAACATCACATTTTATGCAATTGTTTTAATTTTATTCAAATACACCTTATCTGGAGCGAACTTCGAGTATTTCTTCTTTCTGAGTTTGATTTAAAATTTCATTGAAATACTGTTTTTTGTTAGTTTTTTTTAATCGCGTATCTTTCTGGAGTTGATGACTGAATTATGCCTGACTTAGCCTCAACGGAGATTGCCAGGGCACTCGAAATGCGAAGAAATGGTCAAACCTACAGAGTGATATCCAGAGATCTTCGTCGACCAGTTTCAACGATCAATCGCAGTATCCAACGGTTCAGGGAGACCGGTACTTATGTGAGAAGAGCAGGACAAGGCAGAAAAAGACGCACTTCGAGTAGGGATGATCGTTTCATTCGGCTTCGTGTACGTAGGAACCCCCGTTTGACGGCCGTCCAAGCCCGACATAAGTTAGAAGCAGTGCGGGATATAACCGTAAGTGAGCGTACGGTACGAAGAAGGCTCGAAGAAGCTGGTTTGGGTTCATTTGCGCCCGCCAAGGCTCCAAGGCTCGAGGTAAATCATCGTAGAAACAGGTTAACTTTTGCTCAGGAACATCGAATTTGGAACGCGGACCAATGGAGTAAGGTATTGTTTAGTGATGAGTGCAGAATTCTCTTAAATCAAATTGACGGCAGGCAAAGAATATACAGACGCAAAGGAGAACGATACATTCAGACAAATTTTGAAACTACAGTTGCATACGGTGGTGGATCAATAATGGTTTGGGCGGGCATTTGTTTGGGAGCTCGCACAGACTTGGTAGTGATTGACAGAGGGAGTCTGACTGCAGACCGCTATATCAGAGAAGTTTTAGAAGAGAATGTCGTACCGTTTGCCCCATATATCGGTGACGATTTTGTTTTTATGCAGGATAATGCTCTGCCGCATACCGCTCGGGTAACTCAAGCTTATCTTAATGATATGAATATCACTGTTATGGAGTGGCCGGCGAGATCACCGGATATGAACCCAATAGAGCACGTTTGGGACTTGCTGAAAAGAAAAGTTAAGTCCAGAATTCCAGCTCCTGCCAACGTGGGAGAACTGCGAATCGCCGTAGTTGAGGAATGGCGGAGACTATCCCAGGAGACCATCGATAACATCTTTCTCAGTATGCCTAGACGGGTAGAAACTTTAATAAGAGCACGTGGAGGAAATACGCGATATTAATCACCATTTTTCTAATTTAATTAATTGTAATTTTAATATTAAATTTCACTTTTCCAGGTTACATGAAAAGTTCAAAAATGTACCATTTTTCACAAATACCCTTTACTCGCAAAATCTGTTTTTAATGTGATCTCATTTTAAGTAAAAACAAATGAAACTTTAAATAACAAAAGAAGTGTAGTAAGTAGATTTTAAAATAAAACCATATTTTTTTTAATTATGGACCTTGTGGCGGATTTTGGTAAAGCCGCCACAGAGAGGAACGTGCAGGGAGAGCACGCAGGTTGAAGACGGTAAAAATAAAACACAGGGTCTTATTATACCGCAGAGATGCGACCTCTGAGGAGCCTCGATGTGAAGTGTGATCGTAGGCCGGTTTTAGGGGGTATTTATGGCTACCTTAGTGGGCGCAAGCTCGGCATTCTTTATTAAGTAAATCAAACAGAGATAACAATATGAACATAGAGTAGTACAAAGATACAAGATAAGGATAGACTTATGCGTTAGAGAAGGATACAAATAGCGGGCGTAACAAATGACAGAGATAAGTATACATGTAAAGTGAGAAGGAAAATAGATAATTAAACAGAGACAAACTTATGTGCTAGAGCGGGAGACGATGTATGCCCGCAATCTACAATACTGTATTGAGAACTATACAGAGTTTCTATGCTAATTCACTAAGAATACTAAGCAAGTATATTTGTAATTATACTAGAGATTAATTTATACATAGTAAAGGTAAGTTTTTACCTATATTTAGTATTAAAGAAAGACTTAAACTACAACTTAACTATGGGAAATAAAACCACGGTATTTTCATGATTTATTTGTCTTAACAAAGGTACGTAATTTAAATCCTTATCAGTAAATAAAATCACAAGTAAATAATTCCTAACTAAATTAGAGTAATAATTGTCAAATTATTATTTACAGTAAAAACAAATCTTAAACAGAGCTAGTTGAAGGCAAATTACTAATATACTCATATAAACCATATTAAATACTACAGATTTCGTCTTAATAATGAGCCTCATTGGGCATTTAATCAGGCTTGCAGTAATTTTGACCCGGGTGAATTAATCTTATATTTCACCATGAGTTTTCTAAGCTATATGTTACAACAATCTTTAACAGTCTCCCCCCCGTGCGAATAAGTATGAAGCACCAAATTGAGGAAAAAAGATTGTTCTTGTAATCTGGTGGTAATCTGGTTTCATTAAAATTCTGTCTCTGTATATTTTTCCATCTCGTGCGAGGCAGGGCTGTCCATCGTACGCGTAGCTTGGTATGACGTATCTCATTCATTGCTATGTTATGGTCGCGATGATAAATTAAACTGGTGGTCTTGAACTTTCTTTCTAATATTGTCTGTTTCTTGTAGATCGCTACATATTTAGCGGTAGTCAAGTGGGTTTTAAAGCGCATAACGTTGTTTATCTCAACAACGGTGGGTTTCCTTAATCGAACTGCTTTGTGCAATGGTTTATTCTTGCTTTGATTTTGAATCTCCGTTTTGACACTGTCATTCTGTATTTTCATAGTTATTTTATCTATGCCGTGAGGTATAAAGATGGTCTTAGCTCTATCTTCAATTTTGGCTGATGGTAAGTGCTCGCTGCGATCTTTCGGCCATTCGTTTAAATTTGGGTTTGGTATTATAAATTCCGATTCGTTGAACAATCTGAGGTTGATATCAAAGAACCGAACTGTGGTTGCTTCGTCCGCGACGTTAGTCTCTGATGATGAACAGTACTCAGATATATTTTGAGTGGCTTGATATCCATGGTTGGTAAGATTGTAGTGGTCTTTGCCAAGCTCTTTTATAGCAGATGGGTTGTTGAAAGTCCATCCTCTTCCGACTTTTTCGGCTGCCACGAAGCTTTGAAAGTATTTATCTACATTGTGACATTTCTTGATGGCATTGGCGGCTTCTGGGTACTCTGTCTTAATATCTCGAGCTTTGCAGTTCTTCAAGATAGCTGTGCACGGTGACGATGTATCTCCAGATATAAAGGACTTCATTTTGTGTTCTTTTTCGGTAAACTGAGGTAGGTACCACATTTTCGGTGAGGTGGATTCGTTTGTAGTTGGTTCAGCATATCCACTGCTCAGCAGGTTTTTGATTCGATCTCTGTACTTCAATTTGAAGTCTTCGTTTTTTATCTTAATTGTCTTGCATCTGAAATGACGTAGAGCGTTGTTTCTATTGCAGAACATCGTTTCGTTGTTAGATTGCTGTAGCCAGTTGCATTTAAAGTTGCCTTTTAGTAAGCTGCGAGTTGGTCTTTGCAGGATCGTAACTTCAGAATCGCTTGTAGAATTGCTTGGTGGAATTACATATTGACTATATTCATGTATCATTTCTTCATTTGTCGTGTCTTTACGGTCTTGTAAAGCTCGGTTTCGGACTAACAACGTTGTATTGTTTATGCATTTGTTGCACGTGCAGTTATCGGCGTGTCTGTGAGTGGCTTTGCTGCTGATAACGTTTGCAGTTGGTTTATTCATGTTATCTTCGATTCTTTTGTCCTTTAGCGGCGTAGTCTTAATCTTCTTTGTTAAATGGGTTCCGCTGGATTGGTTTATTGCCACGCATTTGTTAATGACTGGCTTAAATTGCTCCTTGTTATTACTCAATTCCAGTAATGTGGTTTTAGAGTCGAGTACGGCGGTATTGTGTTCTTCCAGTGACATCTTATCAGCCTGGTCTTTTATGTATGTTGCGGCTTCGTACTTAAATACCTTTTGAGCTTTTGTTTCTTTTTTAAAGTCGTTAAGCTCTTTGTGTTTTGCAGTACTCGGTAGATTTAAGCCCTTTGTAAGGTAGTCATTTTCTTCATTTATGACTTCTGACGTCTTTTCTCTTGCGTGATTAACCAAAAATATCTTGTTGCGCTCGAGTTCTGGTTTATCTCGATGTAGGAGCACGTGGTGTTTACGTGTGCAATCTTCTTTGTTGCAGGGCTTCGCTTTACAGGTGAGATGACGATGATCGGTTTTGAGACACCGAAAGCATAATTTCAATTTCTTGACTATCTCCCAACGCCCTGCGATTGACTGTTCGATGAAACGGTCGCATTGAATTATGTTATGCGCTTGCTGACATAAAGGGCATCTTTTTTGTTCCGATATAGAGGCGGCGAGAGCTATTCGCATTTCTTCCTCAAACTCGCTGTCATATTCAGAGTCGGTGTTGTACTCTTCATGAGTTTCATTTGTTAGGTATACTTGTTTCTTCGGCGGATGTGACTTGCTAGTTTCTGACTTGTGCGTCGATCTTAAACTTGGCTCGTCAAATTGATCGGCGATCGTAGACAGGAATTCAGATAGTAGATTTAAAACGGGCTCGTTTGGTCTTGTCGCCTTGTATTCCTGCCACTTGAATCGTATCATTAAGTTCATTTTTGCAACGATTCGGTCAGCTATGTCCGTGGAGTATAAGTATTCTACACGATTTAGTTGTTTGATCGTGTTGACTGTGTTGAAAACCTTGCTAGCGAAAGCTCCAATGCCTTTTAAGTCTTCTGGCATGCGCGGTAATTTGTCTAGCTCCGCTATTTCGCTCTTCACTATGTATGCAGGTTGTCCAAATCTTCTTTTCAATTCCTTTAGTATTACGTCGGGTGAAGCACATGTGTAAAGTAATGATTTGACAGCTTCCCTTGCATGGCCTCTTAGCGCTTTTCGTATTCTCGCTATGTTCTCAACGGGGCTGAAGTACGGTGATGTGTCTGTATAGTGGCTGAAAAATGGTATCCAATTTATCGGATCCCCGTCGAAAGTGCAGAGTTCACTCATATAAGTCGGTGCTTTCTTCGGAGTGGTTTCTTCTAAGTTTGATTTCTTAATCGCCTTTGTTAGTAGGTCTGATATTATCTTGACACCGCTTGCTACTTCCGATTCTTGTGCAGGGTTAATCGGGGTTTCGTCCATGTGTGTATTCACTGAATCGCCTTTTTCGGTTCCTGCACCTTGAAGGGAGTGTTCATCGAGCTGAAGCATCTCCAATTGAGCTTGAGCTAATTCAGTCGCGGCGTCTGCCTGTTCTTTCTTCTTTCGGAGGTACTCTAAACGAGCTTTCATTGCAGCACGTTTGCAGTATGACGTGTCCGAGCTTGTTGACATTTTTCGTGTCGTGGGATGATCTTCATTTTCACATTTAGCATTTAATGCTATTTCTGAGCTTGTGGATCGTTTAACGTTCTCACACACTTCATCTCTTCTGGTTAACACCTTCTTACATCTTGTTTCAATGTTACTCATCTTGAGTTTTTCTTCTAGTTTTTTCCCTACTATCCCTATTTTCCCTACTGCCCTATCGTCCCTAACAATCCTGTTAGAGTGGTCCCGAAGAACACGCTCTCGCAGGGATGGAAAAAAGGGTTGGGTAAGGTGGGAATCGCCCGACAGAGGGTTTACGTGAGTCCAGGGTGCACGTGCATCGAGAGGAACGCTCGATGTCGTCGGCAGTGCCTTCCAGGAGGACGCCCCTTTCTCTCGCAAACCGTAACGGCGCGATCAGACTGTACAGACTTATAGCCGGTTAAGGCAAGCTGGTAGTATCGTCTGGTATACTACTCCCGCCGTTAGGCGTTGGCCCGAACTGTCCACCGTTTGGCACCGTTAGGTGGTGAACAGCCGAGAGCGGTTAAACCGCTTAGTGTGAGTCTTCCACCCGGTGAAAGGATCTTCCCAACTGCCTCGCGGTCTTCAGCAGCTACTCGGAGCTTCGCCTCAATGCACCCGCAGCGATGGTGGATTCCTCTTCGGGATTGGGAACGTCTTCTTCAGCGCGACGAAACGGTCTTCTCGACAGCCTCGCGGTCTTCAGCAGCTACTCGGAGCTTCGCCTCAATGCACCCGCAGTGACGAGTCGACGCCTTTTCGACAGCGTTTCTTTGACGATCTTGTGGTCTTCGGCGCGTTGAAACGGTCTTCCCAACAGCCTCGCGGTCTTCAGCAGCTACTACTGAGCTTCGCCTCAATGCACCCGCAGCGATGAGTTGACGCCTTTTCAAGCGACGTAGACGTGGCCTGTAGCGCGATGAGTGCTCTTCCCCTGGCTTCACGGTCTTCGGCAGCTACTACTGAGCTTCGCTTCAATGCACCCTTGGCAAAAGGTAGTCTTCAATCTTGCTAGGCAGGCTTCGTTGACGACTTCAGATCTGCAGCCGGACTTGAAGCTTCTTCCTGCCAGCGGAATCCTTTCCGCGGCGATGGGCTTGATTCTTCAATCTTGCTATTTGCAGACGATCTTCGGCGGCTCTTCTTCGGTCGAGCTTGATGTTGATGCTGGAGAGCAGGGTTGCCGGCTCGTAGAAATCCGGCTCGAAGGACCAAACACTGTGGCGGATTTTGGTAAAGCCGCCACAGAGAGGAACGTGCAGGGAGAGCACGCAGGTTGAAGACGGTAAAAATAAAACACAGGGTCTTATTATACCGCAGAGATGCGACCTCTGAGGAGCCTCGATGTGAAGTGTGATCGTAGGCCGGTTTTAGGGGGTATTTATGGCTACCTTAGTGGGCGCAAGCTCGGCATTCTTTATTAAGTAAATCAAACAGAGATAACAATATGAACATAGAGTAGTACAAAGATACAAGATAAGGATAGACTTATGCGTTAGAGAAGGATACAAATAGCGGGCGTAACAAATGACAGAGATAAGTATACATGTAAAGTGAGAAGGAAAATAGATAATTAAACAGAGACAAACTTATGTGCTAGAGCGGGAGACGATGTATGCCCGCAATCTACAATACTGTATTGAGAACTATACAGAGTTTCTATGCTAATTCACTAAGAATACTAAGCAAGTATATTTGTAATTATACTAGAGATTAATTTATACATAGTAAAGGTAAGTTTTTACCTATATTTAGTATTAAAGAAAGACTTAAACTACAACTTAACTATGGGAAATAAAACCACGGTATTTTCATGATTTATTTGTCTTAACAAAGGTACGTAATTTAAATCCTTATCAGTAAATAAAATCACAAGTAAATAATTCCTAACTAAATTAGAGTAATAATTGTCAAATTATTATTTACAGTAAAAACAAATCTTAAACAGAGCTAGTTGAAGGCAAATTACTAATATACTCATATAAACCATATTAAATACTACTGATTTCGTCTTAATAATGAGCCTCATTGGGCATTTAATCAGGCTTGCAGTAATTTTGACCCGGGTGAATTAATCTTATATTTCACCATGAGTTTTCTAAGCTATATGTTACAACAATCTTTAACAGACCTTTTTTTTATGTTCCGCTAAATATGCCGGCGAGTTTAGTTTTGTTGTCCAAGATGCTGCCCAATCTTTTCATTGGAATAACGAACAAGCAACGCTGCTAACGTCGGTTTTTTACTACAGAGACGGTAACGAAGTAAAGCACGGCAGCATTGTTATGATTTCTGACGACTTGAAACATGACACAGCCACCTTCTATGCTTTCCAAAAGGTTCTACACAAGCATCTTTTAGAAAAATCAATAGTTGGATCTAAAATTATATACATAACCGACGGGGCTTCCCAACATTTTAAAAACAGATTCAACTTTGTGAATCTATTTTATTACAAAGAAGATTTTAATGCAGATGCAGAGTTGCATTTTCATGCAACGTCTCACGGAAAAGGGCCATGCGATGGTCTAGGCGGGAATCTCAAACGTTTAGCTGCGCGTGCAAGTCTACAGTTACTGCCAAGTAAAGCAATTGTAACACCAATTCGATTATACGATTGGGCAAAAACATCTTTAAAACAAACAGCCATTTACTTCTGTTCTAAAGACGATATAGAACGCGAAAGAATTTTTTTGCAACCCCGGTTTGCGTCTACAGTCACCATTCCAGGAACCAAAAAGTTTCACAGCTTTATTCCAACAACCAGTGGCCTTATTGTGAAAAGGACCAGTTCTAGCATAGATTCTCACTGTAAAGTTGTAAAAATTACAAAATAAACTAGTACTTGCGTTGTTACAATGTTGTTTTACTATGTTATAATAATTATACCACAGCAATTATACGAGACATGTTGTTTCTCGCGCACCAACTGATCTAAGATAGCGCCAGAAATCACGCCCATTGCGACCCGTGTGTACATTAATCAATCTAACTCCTAAAGTAATAGAGATCCCATTCTGAATTTTCTATGATATTTTTAATATACTTTAAGCTATATTTTATAAAAAAAAAAATAAAAAAAAAATTGGTCGAAGTGACTGAAATTCAGGTTTTAAAAGTTTACTTCCGGTTTTGACCATGAAATATTTTTTGTTTTTTAATTTTTAGTTTAGTATTGTTAAAAAGAACAGTATTTTACCAATACGTATCGCTATGTAAAAAAAAAATTGTAAATTTGTTAAAGTCGAAAAACCACTTTCATAAAATTGATAAAAAAATGACGACAATTCTTTAGAAACCCATAACTTGTAAAATATACATTATACAAAAAAAATATTTT
Source organism: Coenonympha glycerion (assembly GCA_963855885.1). Taxonomy (NCBI): domain Eukaryota; kingdom Metazoa; phylum Arthropoda; class Insecta; order Lepidoptera; family Nymphalidae; genus Coenonympha; species Coenonympha glycerion. Next base: position 2,737,173 of record OY979651.1, read on the forward strand.
GTGTTCACATTCATACCTACTAGAAGTATAAATGGGCCGAATATAATCGATTTTCAAAACCTCACTTTTTTTTCCCTGTCCGCTTCACGTGAAATGCCCCATTGGTCAAATTAGAATATAAAATTTACTTTCATCTTTCCATTTTTCTTTTATTTTTTTGTCCTAGACCAAATCTGTACTTTAAGCATTACTGATCAAAAGGCGCTATTTATTCTTGGTTCAGATCAGAAGGTGCTATTTGTTATAATTTCAGAACAAAAGGTGCTATTTTTAGAATAACTGATCAAAAGGTGTTATTTACATTATTTATAATTTAATATTGTGGTCTTTGTTAAAGATACAAAAAAAATATTTTAGCCACAAAGTTAGTGGACTTCTCATGAATCATCTTATTTAAAAAAAATACACTTGCCTCATACTAATTTCAGGAAAAAAAAGTTTTTTTTAAATTATCTAAAATGTGGTTAGCATGTAATTAGCCCTTTTTGAACAGACGCTCCTCAAATGGATTTTCACAAAACCGAAATTCACATGGGCGAAGCTACCTACCTAGCTATATTACTTACCTAGTTAATATAATAATATATGTAATTATAAAATTGAAAGTCTGGTGATATCCTTTAAGAATTGAGACCTCTTTTTATCTACTTACAGATTATGTCAAGTAATAAATACAAAAAGAGAAAACTGTACAGCGTGGAAGACATGAAGTCAGCTGTGATTGCAGTCCGTGAAAAAAAAATGGGGTACCTAAAGGCATCTATAACTTTCAAGGTCCACTTTATTTCGCTTTGTCAATGAAAAGGACACCTGTATTGACATCTTGGTATCCAAAAAAATTGGACGAAAGCCTGTTTTTAATAAAGAATTTGAAAATGAGCTAGTCGAGTATGCTTTGAAAATGGAAGATACATTGTACGGATTGACTAAGATTGACATGCGTAGATTAGCTTTTCAACTTGCGAAGAAAACTAATATGTCAAACCCTTTTAAAAATGAAATAGCCGGCCGGTATTGGCTTAGTGGTTTTTTGAAGAGAAACGGGAATTTACGAAACGGGGATTTACGAAAGAAAGGATGAACAAGTTCTACGATATCTTAGAGAAAGTATATGAAGAGAAAAATTTCATGCCAGAGAGAATATTTAATGTCGATGAAGGTACAGTTGTACAGTTGTTACCAATATGTGTATATTAACTGTTGCTTAAGATATTGTAAATTATTTTTCATAATAAAGACCTTTAAAAATCAATGTCGATGAAACCGGACTGTCGGTGGTAAAGAAGTAAGATTCCTAAAATCATTTGGCGTCGTGGAAACAAACAGATCGGTGCAATGTCATCAGCAGAAAGAGGTTTACTAGTTACGTGCATGAGTCCGGCAGGTATATTTGTGCCTCCTATGGTCATTTTCCCACGGAAAAATATGACAGATTCTCTGATGAGAGGTGCTGCACCTGGGTCCATCGGAAGAGCCCATCCTTCGGGATGGATACAAACATATCCCAGTGGTTTGAACATTTTGTCAAATATGTGAGACCAACCGAAGCTTCTCCTGTACTGTTATTGCAAGATGGGCATTTCAGTCACACAAAAAACATTGAGGTGGTTGATATTGCACGAAAAGAGCATGTGACAATAATTTCATTGCCCCAAAATTGTACACATAAAATCCAACCTTTAGAGAGAACATTTATGAGCCCTTTAAAAGCTTATTACAGTGAAGAGATAAGGTTGTGGTTGCGAACAAATAACAGGCCTCTGACACAATATGATATCATGGATTTATTAGGAAAGGGTTACTTAAAATGTCAGCAAGCAGAACTCGCCGCTAAAGGTTTTAGCGTAGGTGGTATATATCCCCTCAATAGACAGGCATTTTCAGATGCAGATTATATTATTGCTGCTATGGAAGCAAGTGATACCCATGGTCAACAAGCTGAAATGAAGGCCGAGAGAGTCCATCACCACTCTCTGGTTTGATTGCTGCGCCTGCGTCCCCTCCTGCGACAGGAGATCCTCAAATCCGCTATGAAAACGTGTCTCCAGCTCATGTCAGCTCAGCCAGCTCGTGTCATATGTGTCTCCTTATGAAATATCACCACTACCGACAGCAAAGGAACGTGCTTCCAGCAGAGGTCGTAAGCCTGGAAAGTCGATGATTATAACGAGTTCACCTTATAAGAAAAATCTTGAGGAATCGGAAGCTAACAAGAAAAAAAAATCAGAACAAAATATATGCGAAAAAGCAAAACATTAAAACATATACAGGAAAAGGCAAAAACAAACAAACAAGAAATATTAAAAAGACCAAGAAACGAAGAGTTATTGAGAGCGATAATGACACTGAAAGTCTGACATCTTCGAACTCTTATAACAGTCGGAAGTCCAATTCGTCAGGAGAACTAGACAATTCAATTAGTGGAATATCCCCAGCAGTTGAAACAGAGTGTATTTTTAGCAATGGGAATGAAAACAGTGACTACAGCATAAATTGTTTCAAAATCATTCAAGTATTTTCAAGGCAAAGGTATTTTTTTTTTCAAATATAAAAGTATATTATGACAGTGATTTTGCAAAACCACAACATGGAGCTGGGGCGGTTAGTTATGCAAAAGTAAACGGATACCAGGATTTAATTTCTTAGCAAAATGTGTTGGTAAGCGCATAACTCAACAACGCGTCGACCGATTTGGCCAATTCTTTTTTTTAAGTTTTGTTGAAGTTCAAGGATGGTTTTATGTTGAGAAAAATTCGAATAATTGCCGGAAAAAAACCCTAAAAACAGCCCATTTCTTTTTCCCATACAAACGTTTTCTAACTAAAATGTAGAGTAATATTGAGCTTTATTGCTATAGATTAAAGTACATATTAAATTACAAGCACACATTGTTGTCTAAGCAATGTAGGTGTGTTCCTAACGTCAAAGTGTCAATTTGCAAATTATCAAAACACACCTATATCAGCAGAGTGACGGTTCTGTTCGGGGGAGAATTTTTCCCCGACTATAAAATAGGTAGGAGCCAAAAACTGCCACAATAAAAATCTTATTGACAGGACGAAGTAATAATTTAAGGGAGTGTTCTATGGCTCATTACAAGCAAAAAATTTCCTATAAAGGGGGGGCGCCCGCTCAACCCCTCCCCGTGAGAGTCATTTCAATTTTGGTTGCGTTTTTTTGGGTATGTGCACACAAAATCAGTAATAAATTGAAAGTCTGTTGCTTCACAATATATTCTCAAATGGTCTCATTCGACTGGGTACAATATTCTCAATCCCTGGATACCTAATAATAATGTAAAACGTTTTAAAATAAGTCAACCAAAAATGCATCGAATAAAAAAAATTTAATCGTGAAGTTATTGGTAAAATTTGCAGAAACGGGGTCATTAACACCATATTTTTTTGTAGTAAATCAATAGCTTTTGAGTTAAGCAATACAACAACATAAACATTTTGTCTGTGGGCTACTAACTTTGAGTTTAAATTTGCTGTATACCACGTCCCGTCGTAAATGGTCTAAGGAAAAACCATAATAAAAATAGTCTAAAACCATCAACAGTTTTCCACCCCAAGATGCTTATGCCTTATAAAGGGTTAACTTAATAATTTTATTTTCCCCGAGAACAACAGACTTTTCTTAATTTTTTTAGGGTAACGTACAAGACCTAGCCTAATTTAAAACATCTTTCATTCATATATCCGAGCTAATTGTTTAATTAATAGAAGATCACATTTCACATGTGGGGATTAGCCACTAACAATTTAGTCGAGTGTCCCTACGACAATCCAAATATTATTTAGTTGACTGTACTAATTGATAAAAATAGTCAAGATATTTGTCTAATATGTAGATATCCGAACATTTTACGTAAACCTTCTTCATACAAGAAAAGGTAGCGCCATGTGTCGAAACTCCTGCGAAATACATGTTTTTTTTATCTATGTGTCTGTGGTCACCTGCCTGCAATATTATTAATACAAAAAATACTAATAATTTTGAATATCAAAGCAACTTTCACTAAAATAATTATTTGTATTATTTTGAGGGAGTCAAATTAGACATTTTGACTCAAATAAACTGTCGACATTTTTTCGCGCGGTCTGCCCTGTCTGTATAGATGTCAATGACTGTACCTATAATATTCCAAAATTTAATACCTCTATTGCAAATATATTGCCGTCTCGCTCGCACACATGTATTATATTACTAAATATATAGCTGCTCGTGCTGATTCACTCACTCACTGATTGATCACCTCTCCTGAACAATGTATGAAAAAATTTTTTTTCAATGACCATTTCGTATAAAAAAAAAATCATTCGGAGGAAAAATACGGAGAGAGCTGATGATTGAGGATGTCTAAGACGGATGAAGAGCATAGCCAAGGGTATTGCAGATAGGTGGGGGTCGCTCGACCAAATGTCATTTGACATTTCATGCAATTGGCAGTGAGCTGAAAAAAATTCAAAATGGCGGATTTAAAATGGCCGCCATTCGAATTTCGCCGATATCTCGGAAAGTATATAAGATGTAAGAACAAGAATTGATCTTCTTGACAAGAATTGATCAGGACAGAAAGGTCTATTTGATGGCTAGAAAAAAAATCCAATATGACGGAATTCGCTAGAAAATGTAGGAGGATTATTGTCGGCCTATATAGGCGGGAAGACAGCACGCGGGCCACATGTGGCCCGCGCCCCCAGGCGACCTACTAATTAACTATATAAGTGCGAGTGAGAGACTCTCGTACAGTGTACACGAAGCCTCAAAATCAATACAATAAAAATGGCACATTCAAAAATTCATTATTGCAAAAAAATAACATTTAATAGCAAAAATAAAATGTAATTATGTGTAAATAAATTCATATTTGGTACTTGGTTACGTTAGGTACATAAAAATTAGAATGTAAAACTTCAATATTAAATAATTACGTATTACAAAAAAAATAGTCAGCCATCCGTAGTAAACCTGGTTTGACCGATGTCACTTAACTAACACATTGTATAAAATAAAATGGCCCTGTTCTTTCATTTATGGCATTTCACTTAAGGTGAACTTAACAGGTCTGAACGTCAAATTCAATTTTTTTTTTTTTTGCAATTTGTTAGCTAATAAAGCATGGCAGTATCATCTTTATATGTTTAAATTGGGAGTATCATCTTGAATATTCATATGTTTAAAAAAAATTGCACGCAACACCGAAATCCACGAATACTCAGGAATGACCACTGTCATTGGTGAAATCAATAAACATGTAACTAGGCATCGGGATCGCCAGTTGAAGCACCCTATCCTCTGGCAAAAGAGCCTCTTAACCGTGGTTATCTCTTCTGATAAATCAATATTTGCTTATCTGTCAACTGATCGCAAATATTTTCACCGAAAAAAAAGGTTTATATGAAAATTATTTTATGAAAGGCGATACTCAGACTAATTTCCTATACTGGACACTTTAAAAAAATAAAATAATAATAAAACTCTAAAGATGATTTTGCCTTTCCCGCAATATTACTGTCATAAGCTTATAAAGTGCTTTAAGCATCAAAATTACAAAAAAACTAAATAAAATTTGAATTTGCCGGACAGACTGTCGTTTTAACATTTTTATCGTAATTAATATAATGTTATTTACTAAGTCAATGATGTTTATAGTATTTAAAAAGCTATATGTTATTTAATACAATTACTATATATATAGCTACTTGTGCTGATTCACTGACTGACTGACTCATTGATCACCTCTCCTGAACATTTTTGTATGAAAAAAATTTTTTTTACTGATTGTTTCGTATAGAGGGGAAAAATTCATTAAGAACAAAAATATGGAGAGAGCTGATGATTGAGGATTTCGGAGACGGGTGAAGAGCACGGGAACGGTATCGTAGATAGGTGGGGGGTGCTCGACCAAATATCATTTGAAATGTCATCCAACTGCCAGTGAGCTGAAAAAAAATTCAAAATGGCGGATTCAAAATGGCCGCCATACGAATTTCGCCGATATCTCGGAAAGTATAAAAGATGGAAGAATGGTTTCTTGACAAGAAGTGATCAGGACATGAAGGTCTATTTGATGGATAGAAAAAAAAATTCAAAATGGCGGAATTTATTTTTCCATAGAAAATGTATGGGGAATGTTGGAGACTAACAGTTGGTAATTATGCAAGGTTGTGATGCGGTTTGTCGGAGAGTTACTAGAGAAAAATATGGAATGAGATGATGATTGAGGGTTTTGGAGACAGTCGAGGAGCATGGGCAAGGTATTATAGTTAGGTGGGGACTGCTGAAACAAAAATTACTTGGAACGTCATGCAATTGGCAGTGAGCTGAAAAAAAAATTAAAATGGCGGATTCAAGATGGCCGCCATACAGATTTCGTGTTGTTCTATCTCGGAAATTATAAAAGATAAGAGAGTGGTTTCTTAGCAAGAGGTGATCAAGATCTTAAGTTCAACGGGATGAATAAGAAAACTAAATGGAGGAATTTATTTCTCCATGGAAAATGTTACATGCTACAGAAGTGATGATGATCTAGGATTTGAATGATGGTTGAGGAGCACGGTCATGGTTTTAAAGATAGTTAAGGTCTGTTAGAGCAAAAAATACGCTGAACCTCATATGATGAGGTTCAGCGTATATTTTGTTCGAACAGCCCTTAACTATCTTTGAAACCATGACAGTGCTCCTTGGTAATTTTTTCAGCTCACTGCCAATCGGATTTCAATGGGCGATAGAGATGACGGCGATACCTTTATGGGCGGGAAGACTGCACGCGGGCCACATGTGGCCCGCGCACACACGCGCCCTACTAGTTACATTATAAATGTATTCGTACAAATTCAATAGCTTAATACAATATCACCCAAAAAGTAGGGTTTCAATACAACATGCAAAAGTATCTATTCTAAATCTTTTTGTATACAATAATATCAGAGAAAAACAAAGAATATAACATTATTATTAAAATTATTTTGTGTTTATAAGTCTCATATATTTCAAAATAACGTAATAATTTTTACAACAAAATATATTTCATTGTTCGTCAATATAACATCTAAGAAATAACTAATTAATTAAAGTATCACATAAAAACATTATTTTAAAATATCTAGGGTTTAATATAATTCGGCTGTAATCAGTAAAATGAACAATAAAAGCTCATTAATGAGTTCATCAATGAATTCTGCCAAAAACATACATGAAAACAAAAATTGTCATGTATGCTTTTTGCACATAAAAATGGTTGATTATATGAGCTTATAATCTCCTCCCCATAAATAAATTATCCCCCATTAGTAGATAACTCACGAATTCTTGGCCAATTTCTGCTTTAGGGGCCAAGTTACAAATAATTTAAAAATTTTGGGGCCAATTATGGGGCAGCATCGTCATAATTGGGGGCAAAGACACAATTTCTTCTAGCCTTACTACTGTGGTTTTCTAAATGGATTTAAGTAGCTTTTTATTGGTAATTATAACTTTAGTACAAATAAATTGGAGTCGACATCATAAATTAATCTGGATTTTAAAAGACAACACTTTTTTATATAAATACTATAGTTGCTAAAATATAATAAGCCCGTCATAGCGTTTAAGACAGACCATAGAATGTAACTTGGAACGAAACTGAATGAAACAATAAAATAATAATTCCATAAAGTATCAGGTACGTTCTCAGTCTTTTCTTTTTCATTAATTTTAGTGTTGCAACACTTAATTACTGAATGTCACAAGCTTCATTTAATTTTAATGGTAATTGAATATTGCCACATGACATATGCCAAAACGGGCCTATTATATTTTTACAACTTTAAAAAGCCTCTCAGGGAAATAACAAAAATATATTTCACGTTATCTGTCGCCATTTTTCTGTTTGTCGTTAATTGGTACCACCGTGTCTCGATAGACGGCGTTGCTGTGTTCTTCTGGAAGCATTTTCTCGACTTCCGGTAGCATGATTTCTGGTTGCTTTTGTTCTGTTAATAATAAGAAATATAATAAGCAACTATAGAAATGTATGTCTAAAACAAGTAAATAATTTTAAAATGAAAAAATAAGACTGGCCCCGTGGTCAAATTACTTTTTCCGAAAAAAATATAGCTTATGTTACTCGGAATGATGTAAGGATTCTAAAGAAGCCCTAAATATCCAAATCTATTCAGCCGTTCAGAAGTTATGTAGGAATAAAGAAACTCACACACATACATGCATACATGAACCCTAAAAACATTACAATCTTTTTTTGGGTAGTTGTGTAATAATTTGCAATGTAATCTGTACTGTTTAGTAGTTAAAAGCTTAATATTAAGGAGAATGACTGGTATGGTGGTATCAAGTTTTCTCATGAACCATAACCAAAATAGTCTAGGAAAATGAAATAGTATTTTTTAAGAACCATTGGCACTAGGAATTTGTTTTTCATATCCGAATTTAACTTTGCATACAAAAAGTTACTTTCTTTTCAATGCAAATTTCCTGTCATACAGATTGTATTAAATATGTATGTATGATTAATATAAAGTTGGGATTTGAATCAGTTTGGTAAGGGTCTCCATACATCCATGGTCATTATCCTTTAGAACAACAAATGTCTATCAGCTTAGATAATTCCTGTATATGTAACAGTAAATGTATGAAATCAGAAAATGTGTTTTTAATTGATGTGTAAATTCTTATTTCACACATTTCCTAAATAAGCCAGGAATTTTATAGAAGTTGTATTAGGTATATATAGGAGCATTTCCTAGGAGTTGTATACAATTCCTGGTTTTCACACATTTCCTGTAATATATGTAATGAAATGAATGACATTTCATTGATTTGAATTTTCCGCGCTTTGCGTATCTATGCTGTCTGGACTATGAATCAATGGCGGATGACGTTAGATTGTTTTGTGCATTTTATTGTTATGAAAACTTATAGAAAGATCGTTTCTTTGTATTTTCAGGTGAGATAGAAGTGTAATTGTCGTAACTTCATAATTGTTGTAATATTGTAAAGACGTGTTAAATAAAACAAAACTTTGTATTTTCAGAGAAACAATTTGTGGTATATTTTGAAGATCCTCAATAATGTGCCTTATATATATTACGTAAAACATACCATTTTTGTTATCCTCCTTGGCGAGCATGGAGTACAGCAGCGCGTGGAGGCCGGCCGCGAGCAGCGCGCACCCCGCGAAGATGCGGAACGAGCCGCGCCCGCCCGCGCTCGCGTACAGCGCGCCGCCCGCCAGCGAGCCCAGCGCGAAGCCTGACCGACATGACTGAATTCATAATAGTCCTACAACTTGACTCTTATTTCTATCGCATAATCCCACAGACCTAGGAACAAATACAATGTGTGGGCATTGTTTCCTAGGTCTGTGGACGATACTCGGAATGCACCTGGGATGCCTAATTCAAAAGTAACAATCTGGGGCAAGTTTACCAATTTTGGGGCTAGGTAACCAAGTAGAAATTGCCGCCGCAAAGTCACAATTTTGGCGGTAACAATTCAACACGAATTCTGAACTCTAGAGCATTGCGCAGGCCAGGCATTTTAGACAGTTTTTGGCATTTTTTCCACTTTACACAAGTTTTATTAATCAATGTGACGCTGTCACTCACGACTTAATTGAGTTGAGATGGTTTTAGGATGTATTAAATTTTGTTTATGTATAAAATTTTTTTTTTTTGGAAAACCTGCTAACGTTGGGGACACTTCACAAATTTTTGGGGTAAAATTAAACAATTTTGGGTATAGCACAGCTAACTTTTAGCTTTCTGTCCTAATTATAGGCATTGATCTATTCTCATTTCTGGATTGTGCCACACGTGGCAAGGGGTGTCTGGTACTTCCATCACTTGGGCAATAATCACTTTTTGTCCAGATGGTGGTCTGGTGGAAGCTTCAGTCATCGTTTAGTACATAAGTGTGTACATTGTTTTTATGTGTGACATAATGTTATGAAATAAAAATATTTTTCTTTCTTTCTTTCTTCTTCTCTCAAAATGAAAGAGAGCCATAACTCAACTACGCTAGCCAAGTGTGGGTTGGGAGAAAGTTGGGTACATTTGAGACAACATTAAAAAGTTGGGGCAACTCGGTCCACTGCAGGGTCAAACGCGTCAACTCACCAACGCCGTCGTCCATGCCCGCGACAATGCCCTGCACGGTGGCGGAATACCCCTCGGGCGCGACGTGCGCCGCGTAGCCCACTATCGCGGAGTAGCACAGGGCGTATGTTGGGCCCTGCATTATTGCCTGTAAAAAATATTTGACCCGTGTTTTTTTTTTCATTCATAAAGAATTTAGGGGTTTACCGATTGGAATAATTATTTTTGTTTTCAACCGACTTCAAAACAGGAAGGAAGGACTGTACATTTTATGATTATCGTTGAACTTTCGACTGGGTGTAAACCAATTTTGATGATTGTTTTTTTTTATTTAAAAGCTGGTGCTTCTCACGTCAATTTGTCTAGTGTTGAGAAAACCATATAAGTCTCAATTTTTAAGTATGTTCGCGACAAATGGACGAATAACTCAATATCAAGGCAATTTCAATGATTCAAAAAAGGTATTTCAACTTCAAAAGTTTCAAGATGAGTGTATAAACTATTAATATATATATAGCTGCTCGTGCTGATTGGCCACTGACTCATTGATCACCTCTCCTGAACAATTTTGTATGGAAAATTTTTTTTTCAACAACCATTTCGTATACAAAGGAAAAATTCATTCAGAGGAAAAATACGGAGAGAGCTGATGATTGAGGATTTCGAAGACGGGTGAAGAGCACGGCCAAGGTATTGGAGATAGGTGGGGGGTGCTCGACCAAATGTCACTCGAAACGTCATCCAATTGGCAGTTAGCGGAAAAAAGTTTCAAAATGGCGGAAAAAAGATGGCCGCCATACAAACTTCATCGGCGTTCATCTCGAAAAGTATAAAAGTTGGAAGAGTGGTTTCGTGGCGAGAAATGATCAGGACCCAAAGGTCTATTCGATGGATAGAAAAAAAAATCAAAATGGCGGAATTTAGTTTTCCATAGAAAATGTATGGGGAATGTTGAAGAGACTAAATATTGGTAACTATGCAAGGTTTTGATGCGGTTTTCGGAGAATTACTAGAAAAAATATGGAATGAGATGATGATTGAGGGTTTTGAAGACAGTCGAGGAGCATGGGCAAGGTATTATAGTTAGGTGGGGACTGCTGAAACAAAAAATACTCTGAACGTCATGCAATTGGCAGTGAGCTAAAAAAAATTAAAATGGCGGATTCAAAATGGCTCCATACAGATTTCGTGTTGTTATATCTCAGAAAGCATAAAAGATAAGAGAGTGGTTTCTTAGCAAGAGGTGATCAGGATTTCAAGTTTAACGGGATGAATAAAAAAACTAAATGGAGGAATTTATGTCTCCATGGAAAATGTACATGCTACAATAAGAAGGGAACTATCCAAGGCATTGACGCAGTTCTTCAGAGACCTGCCAGAGGAAAGAATGAGAAGTGATGATGATCTAGGATTTAGATGATGGTTGAGGAGCACAGTCATGGTTTTAAAGATAGTTAAGGGCTTTTAGAGCAAAAAATACGCTGAACCTCATATGATGAGGTTCAGCGTATTTTTTTGTTCGAACAGCCCTTAACTATCTTTAAAACCATGACAGTGCTCCTTGGTCATTTTTTAAGCCCACTGCCAATCGGATTCCAATTGGCGATGGAGATGACGGCGATACCTTTATAGGCGGGAAGACTGCACGCGGGCCACATGTGGCCCGCGCACTCACGCGCCCTACTAGTTTTTAATGAAGTTAGTGGTTTACCGATTAACGATTGATTTGTGGTATACCGCATGGGGTAAGGGGATTGAAATAAGTTTTGTATGGAGACAAGACCAAGAAAAATCCAAGTGTACCTCAATAAAGACGAGATGCCAGGGATGCTGTATGAGGGAGATGAGCGCCAGACGCACGCTGTAGCAGAACAGGCAGAACGTGAGCGTCGCACCGTAACCCCAGCGCTTGATTATCCTACCTGCACATATCGATTATCGATGGTGTAGTACACTGATGTGGGTAGTCAAAGAAAAAGCAAGTAAACGAGTATATAAGGTTACTCCGATGCGTAGCAGCCAGTCGTTGCAAGACCGTCGACCGCGAAAATTCAAATCCGGGCGCGAAAATTCAAATTTTATTTAGTTTTTCGCAAATCATGCATCGTAAGTTTATGGCAAAGAGTTTTACGAGAGTGAAAATTTTGCATCTACATGTTTTTAATAAATCCGGGATTTGGAGGGATTATGATAATCATGTAGTTGTAGATTCATAAGTGTTATGTCCACAAAAGTCATTGTCGAGAAGTTACTACTGGACATCACATCACAGCGGGAGGAAGTCATCACGTCACCGAAAGTACGACCACTGTCACGTCACAAGGAGACCGGGATCATGACGTCACTACTGGACTAGGTCATCACATCACAGCGGGAGGAAGTCATCACGTCGCCACAGTTACGGGGCTATCACGTCACATCGAGACCAGGATCATGACGTCACTGCTGAGAATACTCACCGGAGAAGAAGAAGAACAACAGTTCCCCGATGAAGCTCTGCGCGGCGACCACCACGCCCTCTATCAGCTTGATCTGCTCCATCGAGCCAGTGGTCTCCTCCAGCTCTTCCAGGAACCTATCAACGTTAAATTATAAGCTTTAAATTAATCCTTGGCTCCTGCATGATAAAAAACGCGATTTTCAAAAGTCCTTCTTATAATATAAAAAACGCGATAGTTTGTATGGACGTATGAACTTTCGCAAAAACTACTGAATTGAATTGGCAGACATATGGAATATAGATTACTTAATATCTGGGTAACCGAGCTTTGCTCGGTAGTATATCTACCCACCAATAGATGGCAGCAGGGGTCATATTTTTTTTTGGGTAAATTCAACATTTTCTAAAAATGAATCCTAGCTAGATCGATTTATCGCCCCCAAAACCCCCGGTATTCTAAATTTCATGAAAATCGTTCGAGCCGTTTCCGAGATTTGGATTATACAAGAATTGCTCGTTTAAAGGTATAGGATAACCTAGATTGACACATAGGCTACTTTTTATCCCTGAAAATCAATGGTTCCCTTAACATGAAAAACAGAAATTCCCGTATAAACTTATGAACATCCTCACCAGAACATGTAATAAATGATGAAGCTGTCAAACACGCCGACCACCACCGCGAAGCTGATGAACACCAGCACTCGAGGGATGCGCAGCACGTCCCGCAGCGCCTTGCCGGAGTCGTCCGGACTTGACAGCGAGGGCAGCTGTGAACATCGTGACATGTGTATCCCGCTGTTGTTTCAAAGTGACCCATTTAACCCACTGTTTTGTTTCAATGTGACCCATTTACCCCATTTGTGTTTCACATTGACCCATGTTGCCTAATACTTTGGGCTATGTTACCCGATGCAATTGTATCTTTAAATTCGCTTATTCATGGAAACATTGACCCAAGAACACGAAAAAAGGAAATTCACAATGGAACAGAATGAATTAAAAATACAAATACAGTCTAAAATGTATTCAATGTGCAGTGCATATGCAATATGTTACCAAAGTTAATACATCTCTAGAAGATAAGCTTGCGCTAAGCTACTACTTCGCTTGTTTTCAGGATGAAGCTCTTTCCTAGATACCTAATCACTTTACTCATAAACGCATTCATCATAATATTATGATGCTTAAGAATGAAAAAGTAACAGCTATTAACTCACGTCTATTTGGGTCAGGATCGCCCGACCAGTTTCGGACCCATTAGGGGTCCTTCCTCAGGGGCATTTGACACTTACTTTTTCCTTCTTATAATGTCCACTCACGGAAGTCTTAATTCTAATATTATGATGCTTCTATTGCGCTTACAATATAACAATGTACGCCACAAAATAAATAACTCACATTAAGCTTCCTGCAAGCCCCCAAATCAACAACAGTTGCCACGATGGCGATGATAAAAGCCGGCGTGAAGTCCTTGTTCCGGGATGCCCCGGACACCACGTCTATCAGCCAGCCCCCCAGCAGCGCCGTGACCCCGTACCCCGCCGTGCCCCAAGCGCGTTGGGCCCCGTACTTTGAACCTCTGTCTGCTCCTACAATGGATAACATAATTATTTAGTAAATCAAAGGCAGCAAAAGGTAAAGGCAGCAAAAGCCACGCTCACTTGTAACGTGATCGACAAAGCTACAAGTAGCCGTCACGGCGGATCGATTTCAGACGGCTGCCGCGCGCTGGCTAGTACGGTCTATTTCACGCGCTGCGGCCGATTACGAGGCAGCCTTATTATTTATTTATTTATTTTATTTATTTTATGTAATCAACAGCGTTACAAAAAATGAATGACAATTAACTTAAAGCTATAATATGGTAAGGTGTGAAAAAAAAATGTGATGGGCTAGACAATGGCACATCATATACATAGTGGACAACATCACATACATTGCTCCGATCCCTTAGTAAGTAGCTTATGCACTAGTGTTATGGAAATCAGAAACAACGAAGGTACCACAACACCCAGACCCGAAAACTTATTTTTCTACATTGCCCCGACCGGGGATCGAACCCGGAACCTCAGAGATGGCGGCGCCTTGAAAACCGGCACGCTAACCACTCAACCACGGAAGTCGTCATATGTCATGATGCACTCACCGAGAACATCAAAGCACACCGCGTCCCCAATGCAGTTGGCGACGTTGAACGCGACCGTGCCGACGCACATAAGCACTACGAACAGCCAGAACGTGCTTGACATGTACAGCCCACCGCCGTCGTCTGCTGCGTCCGACAATATAACCTAAAAAATATAAATCTACATTAAAAAAATCTATACAGGGTTATTTTAAAAATACCAAATCGCTCTCGGCCTGTAGTTGTTTACATTGACACTAACAACTTTTGTACTACGACTTTTCAAAATTCAGTATTAATTTATTTCATACAAAAAAAATAACAACTTATGTTGTTTCGGTAAAGTGGAATTACACTGTGTACAACCATATAGTAGGTATGTATTATCATTATAAACAACGTCGCGTAGTCGGGTCATTGACCGTACGATAGGGTCGAGATTCGCGCGCCGCGCGCCGGCCGCGTGGCTAATGTAAACGTAGGTATACAATATGTAGGTACAATGTAAAGAGTAGTTACGGGTAGAGTATCTGTGTAAAATGTTGAAAGGGGATTGTTCATTTTCGGCCTCGCGTGGACAGAATTTATACAAATCTACTATATAAAAATAAGTCGGGTTTTCCTTCCTGACGCTATAACTTCAGAACGCAAGAACCGATTTCCACGGTTTTGCATTCGTTGGAAAGGTCTCGGGCTCCGTGAGGTTTATAGCAAAGAAAATTCAGGAAAAATTAAAAAAAAAATTAAAAATTAAAAAATGTTACATAAAACGAAGCCATCTGGTGGCGAAACGGAGTTCGCCGGGTTTGCTAGTTAATAAATAAAAAATTTTGGTGAATTAATAAAGTATTCTTAGTTTGATAATGTTTACGTGATATGGTGCCGAAATACCCGGTAGTGGATGTAAACTGAACAGTAAACGATAAGTGCAAATTGTTCGCAATGGCGGAATCGTCCAATGTTAAACCACCTAAACATTTGGTCGTGTCATCTGGGTCTGACGCATTTACTGCTTGGAAGTCGTGGTACCAACAATTCAAATGGTATGCCACGGCCACAAATCTGGACCCTAAAAAGTCAAAAGTGCAAGTAGCAATATTTATGTCGTGCATTGGACCGGACGCGGCGGTGATATAATATAACACATTTAATCTGTCAGAATCAGAGGCGAACTCGTTAAAGGAAGTCACAGAATGTTTCGTCAAACATTTCAGTCCACAAATCAACGAGACATATGAACGATACACATTTAATTCAATTGCACAACAGGAGGGAGAAACCTTCGACGATTTTTTGACAAAACTGAAAAGCAAAGTGAGAACTTGTGGCTACGTTGAACTTGAGGAAAGTATCATACGTGACCGCATAGTATTGGGTACACTGAGTGACGCAGTTAGAGAGAAATTGCTCGCTGAAACCAAACTCACCCTACAAAGAACAATTGATATACCTATGTCGTTCGGTCGAGCAAGTTAAGTCAAGTCAAAACGATGAAGCAAACTACGACAGTTGAATCTATAACATACAATACCAAAAACAAAGGAGGTGCAGCGAAAAAAACTAAAGAAAAAGAGCTATTTAAATGTGGACGGTGCGATACAAAGCATGGACCTCGAGCTAGTCCAGCATTTGGAAAAGTATGCAGACTATGTAGACGGCAAAACAATGTCCCGAAGTGTTGTAAATCTCAGAAGGTGAACACAGTAACAGCGCTACATAGTGAAGCAAGTACAGACGAAGACATCTGCTCAGACTTGTTTGTGGCGTCACTGGAGAAAGACAGCGATATTGACACAGAAGATTGGTTTGAGAACGCATTGCTTGCTAAAAAAACCAAATTAAAATTAAAGCTGGACTCGGGTAGCCAGTGTAACGTCCTCCCAAAGGAATTATTGAAAAAATTAAACCATCGCCAACAAGATATCTTACATCATTCTCTAATCACAAGATGCATGTACTAGGAGAATCCACTATTGAGACTGAAATAAAGGGAAGAAAATTGAATGTTAAATATATTGTACAAAATAATGTTTGTCCCATACTTGGAAAAGCAATATGCATAAAATTTGGGTTAATTAAAAGACTTGACATGTTGTCAGCTAATGATGAATGATGATCTCTTTCACGGTATAGGATGTCTGAAACAATTTAAATATGATATAGATCTGGTAGACAACCCTAAATTACCAATATGTCCGGCGAAAAAAATACCGCACATGATTAGAGAACAGGTGAAAAAAGAATTAGACAACATCGTTACTCAAGGTATCATAGTACCTGTGGTCAGAAAAAATAATAAAATAAGACTTTGCATTGACCCATCTGCGATCAATAAAAATCTTAAAAGAAGACACTATCATTAAAACACAATTGACGAGATTACAGCAAGAATTAATGGATCAAAGTGGTTTACATTATTAGACTGTAAAAAAGGGTTCTGGCAACTTGAAGTTACTCCTCGCACATCAGACTACTTGACATTTAGCACACCTTTTGGCAGGTACTCCTGTTTAGGAATGCCATACGGTCTTGCTTCAGCTCTAGAGGTATTTCAACAAGTTATGAGCTCCTTGTTAGAAGACGTTAAGAATGTGGAAGTGTCAATGGATGATGTTCTTATACATGCGTCAACTAAAGAGGAGTTGGAATCAATAACGAAACAAGTGTTAGAGATATATAGGAATTCAGGCCTAAAACTAAACAAAGATAAATGTGTATTCAAAGTACAAACTGTCAAATATTTGGGCCACATTGTCAGCAGTGAAGGACTAAAACCAGATCCGGAGAAATTAGAAACCATAAATAAAATCAAGAGGCCGGAAAATGTGAAGAAGCTGCAAAGGTTCCTCGGTATGATCACCTTATTTATCCAAATTCATAAAAAAATTGGCAGATATTACAAGTCCCTTAAGAGTACTGTTACAGAAAAATGTAGAATGGTTCTGGGATGTTGACCAAGAAAATGCTTTTAAAAAATTAAAAGATGTACTTGAAAGCTTTCACAACTACATATGGGGTTGTCAGGACTTAACAATAGAATCTGATCATAAGCCGTTAAAAATATTGAAAAAACCTCCAACAGAAGCTCCTCCTCGACTCCAAAGAATGTTCTATCAGATCATGCCGTATAATCCTAAAATAACTTATAGGAAGGGTACAGAGATGTATATAGCAGACACATTAAGCAGAGATTGTAAGGATTCGACTTGTGAAGAATATGACAATTGTCTACAGATTTGAAACTTAGAACAGATTTTAAACTTCTTGTTTCAGTTCCCTTTTGCGTTGTTTAGAGAACGGAATTGTTGAATTCAACGAGATACAGAGCTAGTTACTTTGAAAGAAATTATATTAAAGGGATGGCCAACATCAATACATGGACTTGACGGAAAAGATAAAAAAATACTGGTATTTTAGAGAAACACTCAAGAATTCACAAGGGCATAATCTTCAAAGGTGATAGGGTACTGGTTCCCAAGTCTATGGTACCATGAGTTATGAAGCATTGCCATCTCAGTCACAAGGGAATACAGGGAACATTGAGATTGGCGAGAGACAGAGTATTCTGGCTAGATATGGCCAAAGATCTGATTGCATACGTTCAAAATTGCAGCATAACATGTAATCATGTGCAGAACGATATCAATATGGAGCCTATTCAATAGCAAAAATCACCTAAATTACCATGGAGTATAGTCGGTTCGGATTTGTTCCATCTAAAAGGGAAATACTTTATAGTGATCGCAGATGCATATTCAGGCTATTTTGACTTTAAAGTAATGATCGCGTTAAATTCTAAAGCAGTTATAAAAGAGCTGAAAACGTGGTTTCCTACCTTTGGTATACCAGAGATATTTCAATCAGACGGAGGAAAACAGTATGACTATGTGGAGTTTAGGAAATTTGCTGAGGATTGGAATTTTAAACATAGTATATCAAGTCCCCAGTTTCCGAGGTCAAATGGGTTAGCAGAGCGTTATGTACAAGAAGCAAAGAACTTATTGAGGAAGTGTCTTGAAGAACAATCAGACATTCAGCTAGCACTATTGCATCACAGAAGCACTCCACGACCTGAACTTGGATCACCAGTCCAAAGACTGATGGGACGCAGAACTAAAACATTACTGATGACCAAAGAAGCGCTCTTGAAACCTAAATTAATAAAGAATGTGCATAAAAATTTGGAGAAAAATAAAATAGATGAAAAGGTACTGTGAGATAAAGGTAAAAAAGAAATGTTGAAATTTAGCCCAGGTGAAACCATTCTGTTGAGACAGAGTCACAAAAATTTAATTCCAGCCGAAATAGTGTCACAATCAGCACAAGGACCCCGTTCTTACATTGTAAAAACACCAGAAGGCAGATTACGAAGAAATAACTGGCATTTAAGAAAATACCACAAGAATTCTAATGAAGATGATATGGAACAAATAAATTCTAGTATAATTGACTATCAGATGAAGATACACCGGAGAGGAACCCAGAAAGAGAACCTGATGTGAGAGTAGACAACTATTACATAAGGACTAATAACTACTCTTTGTGGTTATGTGTGTAGAAACTACTCTATGTTTTTGACGTTTGACAAGTGCGCAGATTCAAGATGATTCATGTTGTTCGATTGTTGTATTGTAACTAGCAGAAACCCGCAGCTTCGCCCGCGCAAATTTTAGTTTTCCCTACACACGGGAACCATCTATTTTCCGGAATAAAAAGTAGCCTTTGTACTAATTTGGGACGAAATCTGTCTTCATTCCAATTTTCAGCCAAAAAAATTCAGCAGTTGCGCCGTAAAGGAGTAGGTATAATATCTCCCGCATAAATATTTGTTTTCACTATTTCCGCAGTAATTGTGGATTCCCAGTACCATATCTATTAATCTAGGATATAATCTATCTCCATTTCAAATTTCAGGCAAATCTGTTCAGTAATTACGGCGTGAAGGAATGTTTTCCCGCGTGGATATCTATTTTTCACTATTATCAAAGAAACCATGGATTTTCCCGGGATAAAAAGTAGTAAATGTATTAATCCAGGATATAATCTATATCTTCCAAATTTCAGCTAAATTAATTCAGTAATTATGGCATGAAGGAATATTTTTGCCTCGTGAATATCAGCTTTTCACTCGTATTATATCAACCATGGAATTTTCCGGCATGAATGGTAGCCTATGTAATAATCCGGGGTAAAATCTATCTCCTTACCGAATTTTAGTCATTTCAGTTCAGTAATTACAGCGTAAAGTAATACTTTTCGCGCGTGAACATCAATTTTTCAGTTTTCCCGCGGAAACCATGGATTTTTCTGGGATGAAAAGTAGCCTTCGTATTAATCCAGGATATAATCTATCTTTATTGCGAATTTCAGCCATATCAGTTCAGTAAATACGGCGTGAAGTAGTATTTTTCGCGTATGAATATCTGTTTTTCTTTTTTCCTGCAAAAACCATGGATTTTTCCGGGATAAAAAGTAGCCTATTTATTAACCCAGGATATAATCTATCTTCATTCCAAATTACAGCCAAATCGGTTGTGAACTTGCGGCATGAAGATTTTTTTCCGCCTTTTTTTTTTAATTTATTTAAAACAAAGAAATACATGCACAAATCTCGTATAAAAATTCTCGCCAAACTATAACTAGTTTGTTGGCGAGGAGGCGCTCTTTTCACTAAGTTAAAGTGCGTTTAATTAAACTTACTAAAACTACAATACTTACTATATAATACCAATTACATCTAATTACTAACAATACTATAAATTATACAATTTTGTAGAAAAAAAAAAATTATATATCTAACACTAAACCACACCTACATATTATTTTATTTTATGTTATGCAAATAACATTGAGGAGGTTATTAAATTAATCTAATAAATATTATAATGTTATTAATTAATAGCATCTGCTTGAATTCTCAAGCAGATGCTCTTTCAGCTTTCTCTTAAGCATACCTGGGCTGAACTTACTTTCAGCTCTGAGCCAATCTATCTTGTTATATATTTTGGGCACTTTGTAGCTGGTTAACCTTTTACCGTAATAGTTACATACTTCTGGCAACATAAATCTTATCTTCCTATTACTTCGGACGTTATCTCTTAGTTTTATATTTTTTTTGTAATTTGTTGATAAATAATTTTCTTTAGCTATTTGGTAGACTACTTTACTGTGTATTGGCAATATTTTAATATCTTTAAATATGCTTTCATAATTTCCTTTATACTTTTTCTTTTCTTTTTTTCCTATAACATGCTTTAAGAGTCTTATTTGTAATTTTTTAATTTCATTCAGGTAGGTACTAAATGTCCTACCGTACACACTGAGACCATAACTGATCACTGAGTCTGCTAACGCGTAGTATACTACCAATTTATTTCGCTTACTTAGAACACGATCTAGATGATAAAACTTTCCCAGTACCGACCGGAGTTTGTTGCACACTACCCCTATGTGAGATTTCCAATTGAAATGTCTATCTACGTGCAGCCCGAGATATTTATAATTATCTACATATTGAATAATTTGGCACATGCATGAGATCTTATTTCTATGTAAGCAATCGTAAGTATGACCAGCAATACCAATATCCTTACATTGAACCAACTTAGCCCGTCTGTTGTAGGGCGAGTATATATGCATGCATTTTGTTTTTTCCATATTAATAATGATGCCATTGTCATGAGCCCATTTTGTTATGTTTTCAAAATCTAATTGAATATTCGCGCGGGCCTCACTAACGTTTTTCGACCCGAACAATAAGCACATGTCGTCGGCATACATATATACTCGACACCTCTCAACAGCGTTAACTACACTGTTAACCAGCATCAAGTAACCGACTGGACCGTATATATTATATTTCCTGAATTTCGGTTTTTTTACTAATCCCACGGGAACTATGAATTTTTTCGGGACGAAAAGTAGCCTCCGTATTAATTCAAGATAAAGTCTAAGTTTGTTTCAAATTTCAGCCATATCAGTTTAGTAATTACGGCGTGAAGAAGTATTTTTCTCGCGAGAATATCGGTTTTTCACTTTTCCTGCAAAAACCATGGATTCTTCTGGGATAAAAAGTACCCTATTTATTAACCCAGCATATAATCTATCTCCATTCCAAATTCCAGCCAAATCGGTTGTGCACTTGCGGCATGAATATTTTTTTTCCGTGTGAATTTCGGTTTTTTACTAATCCCACGGGAACCATGATTTTTTTCGGGACGAAAAGTAGCCTTCGTATTAATCCAGGATATAGTCTATCTCTTTTTCAAATTTCAGCCATATCAGTTCAGTAATTACGGCGGGAAGTAGTATTTTTCCCGCGTGAATATCGGTTTTTCCCTTCTCCTGCAAAACCCATGGATTTTTCCGGGATGAAAAGTACCCTATTTATTAACGCAGGATATAATCTATCTCCATTCCAAATTTCATCCAAATCGGTTGTGTACTTGCGGCGTGAGATTTTTTTTCCGCGTGAATTTCGGTTTTTAACTTATCCCACGGGAACCATGAATTCTTTCGGGATGAAAAATAGCCTATATGGTAATGCAAGATATAATATACCTCCATTCCAAATTTTAGCCAAATCGGTTCAGTAGTTGCGGCGTGAAGACGTATTTTAACTTGATAAAATCCAAACTTCGGACCCCCGGTTTACCCCCTTAGAGGGTGAATTTTGAAAAATCATTTCTTAGTGCACCCCTAGACCTCACAAGGAACATGTGTGCCAAATTTGGAGTCTCTAGACCCAGCGGTTTGGGCTGTGCGTTGATATGTCAGTGAGTCAGTCAGTCAGTCAGTCAGTCAGTCAGTCAGTCAGTCAGTCAGTCAGTCAGTCAGTCAGTCAGTCAGTCAGTCAGTCAGTCAGTCAGTCAGTCAGTCAGTCAGTCAGTCAGTCAGTCAGTTTCTTCTTTTATATATATAGATTTGTAAACTACAATGGTGAATGAATAAAGTATTCTTAGTTTGATAATGTTTATTACGTGACACTATGGAAAAGGATAGCACTATTTTTAATTAGTTTAGTTTAAAGATTTTACACAACAGAATCGACGACATTGTCTTTTACCTCATTTTATTGCTTCCGCGGGTAACGACTGTTTATTACAGGTAAAATACCAACCTTATTTCCATCTTTTTCGACCACTTCTATTGTATTCGCCTTCGTACCGCTCACTTCTCTTTTACTCCTATTATAATTATCTATAACATCTTTACTCAAAGAATCGTCATAGCACAACAAATTGCAGTCTTTCTTTGGCACACAAGTCATCTCTCCCTCTCTGAAGTCATCGATCTCCATGTGTAAGAGCGAGCAAGATATATTTCCTTGCCCCTCTATATATATCGTGTTAATATAAGTTGTATTTGACAGATACACCTGAAATTTCTCGTCTATAGTACAATTCCAGTGACACGTGTATCTTTCTAATTGGACGTCGGAATTATTTGCATACTTTTTAATATAAACGGTGTCGTTGAGTTCATATACGGACTCTAGCAACGGTTCCAAAGACTGGGGTTCTTCGGGCATCGGTAAAAACCACAGACAGCAGTAGGAGCCGGACATCACGAGGATCAGCATCATGAAGATGAATTTCCTCTTGGTCTGAAAATTAAACAAAAATATAGCTTGATATTTTCATTCTTAAGAATTAATAATGCATTAAAGTTGTCCGCCAAATTATATCTGCCAACTAAAATCCAATTTGATTTGGTTATTTGCCATTCATATTTGGTTATTTGCCATCTGATTGGATAATCACACATGATTTATGGCAGTTACGAGTAATTGCTCTATCAGATAAAGCAGTTCGGTATTAATAACAAACATAGACAGACACACATATGTCTTTATGATATTATGAGTGTGATGTTTTCGAGCTACTTGGTCCCTAACCTTTTGGGGCAAAGTGGTACATGGTGGCCTTTTATTAGTGTGATGTTGTTGGGCTAGTTTGTCTCCAACTTTGGGGTATTTTTGGGCACTTGGTCCCTAAACTTTTGGGGCAAAGTGGTACATGGTGGCCTTGTATTAGTGTGATGTTGTTGGGCTAGTTTGTCCCCAACTTTGGGGTATTTTTGGGCAAAGTGGTACATAGTAGCATATAATATTATGCTTGTAATATACAGTTGTGCATATTTTATTGTTAGTAAAGCAAGTAGTATATAAGAAGTACTAGTATATGTCACCCACCACACAATAGTCTGATGTTGTTGGGCTAGTTTGTCCCCAACTTTGGGGTATTTTTGGGCAAATTGGTACATGTACAACATAGTAGCATATAATATTATGCTTGTAATATACAGTTGTGCATATTCTATTGTAAGTAAAGCAAGTATTATAAGAAGTACTCGTATATGTCACCCACCACACAATAGTCCACGATGTATCCAAACAGCGGCTTGGCGGCCGCCCACAGCAGGGGCAGAACGGCGGTGACCAGGCCCATCGCGGCCGGAGACACGCCCAGCTGCTTGCCGAACACGTTCATCTGCGGGAGCAGTGGGCCCAGCGCTGGGACCCGCGCAAACGTATTACAAATACTAGTAAACAAATAGAGGTATACCATTGAGTAACGAGAGGACACTCCGAATAAATTTTTTGCGCCTATAAGTTAAGAGGCCTGTGAACTACGATGTCTGCGTTAATGCAAAATACCAAATTATTTGTAATTCGTGAATATTTAGATCATTTTGTGGTGTTATTCGGTTTCATATAGTAATAATCTATGCTCCTGGCCATATTTGGTTCTAAATATTTCTTTAAAATAAAATAATAATCAATTTTGATCAAAATTTTTATAACATTGGTCGAGTTCCGTAATACCAAAAATTATGAATGAAAACTTGTAACTTTCTTTATTAACTGGTGTTTTTCTTTAGCTGGACAGTAAAAACTGTGCTCCTGAACAATTGCGACGTGAGATAGTGTTGTTTTTATTACAAAATAAATAAGCAGAAAACATGTCCTCTGTGACATTAAATAAGCAAAACTAAATTCGTTTACAATTTCGTTTAACAACAGTATTTCGGAACCAGATATGGCCAGGAGCATAGATTATTACTATACGAACCCGAATAACACCACAACATGATCGAAATATACACGAATTACAAATGATTTTGGTATTACGTTTGTATGGGAGACATGGCAGTTCACAGGACTCTTAACGAGACGTCGCCTCAACTCATTCATTCACACGCCGGCGCTCGTCGCGACCGCTTGTGTAAGTTGCACAACGCACAGCGCTATAAAATGGCGTCGTGCGCCTTGTTCTCATGTAAAAATAGAACAGAAAAACGTTAAAAATATACCTACTACGTTAGTACATATAGTATATCTATGAGGTATACACAGGACCCAGCGCCAGTTTACTGGTGTTAAAAATATCTGTTTTGACACCAACAGCATCAGTTGTATGCTAAAGTTCTCATATGACCCACCACTACGAGAAAAACCTACCATAGTTAGGTATACGAAGGGTTTTGGGGTCCCTATTACGGAATCCTAAAAAATTGGTCAAGTGCGAGTCGGGCCCGCGCATTAAGGATTCCGTACTATCTAGCGCCATTCCTAATATTACACAGTATTAAAGTAAACTAAACACTCCTGTCAAATAAGCAATATATTCACTTCGGAACAGTGTGAATATGGCAAGCAAAAATCACGTTTGTCGTATGGGAGCCCCCTTAAATATTTATTTTATTCTAGTTTTTATTATTTGTTGTAATAGCGGCAACAGAAATACATCATCTGTGAAAGTTTCAAGACTGTAGCTATCACGGTTCAAGAGATACAACCCGGTGAGAGACAGACGGACAGCGAAGTCTCCGTAATAGGGTTCCTTTTTTAACCTTTGGCTACGGAACCCTAAAACGTGATATAATGATAAGCATGATTAAATATCCACGTGAACAAAGAGTGTCAGTGACGCCTCAGAGTATTTTTATCTCGCCTTAATAACTATTGTTGCGAACGCAATAAAAGTTGATTCTTGTGTATACAAACAGTTAATTATTCACACAAACCCATCATAATCTATTAAGAACAATATAATATATTGTTTGTATTGTGAGGAAAAACCAAACATTGTTTGACTTGGCGTAACTAAGTATAATCACTTGAGAAAAATCCTATACCTTTATACACCGACCTTTAAACGAGCAATTCTTGTATAATATATATTTCTATATATTCTGAACCTCGGAAACGGCTCGAACGATTTTCATGAAATTTAGTATGCAGGGGGTTTTGGGGGGCGATACATCGATCTAGCTAGGATTCATTTTTAGAAATTGTCGAATTTACCAAAAAATAAATAAAAATATGACTTTTGCTGCCATCTATTGGCCCAGCAGTCATACTACCGAGCGAAGCTAGGTCACCCAGATATATTGTTTACAGTATACATATTCCAATCCACGATGACGCGCCCCACTCTGTCAAACTCCATGCGAATCTAATGCGTTTTTCACAGACTGGAGCGCGTCTTAGTTGATTGAAATACTCGTACCCATATTTATGTATTTTTGAAGTGAAAATTGTAAGCATTTTTAGGATGGGGAAAAATGAACTTTTTAACTATTTTTTTACGCTACACAAGTTAGTACTTGACTGCGATCTCACCTGACGGTAAGTGATGATGCAGTCGAAGATGTTAGCGTACTAACTTGAAAGGGGTAAGGTTTCTACACAGCATCGTACCGGAACGCTAAATCGCTTGGCGGTACGTCTTTGCTGGTGGGGTGGTAACTAGCCACGGCCAAAGCCTCCCACCAGACCAGACCTGAGCCAATTTAGAAATTATAAAATTCCAAAGTGGCCCGTGGCGGGAATCGAACCCGCGACCTCCCACTAGAATCCGAGCGTGCGTCCCCTGCGCCACGGAGGTCGTGAAAACTATATAGGTACAGGCTAGCGCTTGATTGTGATCACATCTGATGGTAAGTGATAATACAGTGTAAGGTGGAACGCGCTTGGCTAGGAGATGCCTATTCACTCTAGATTTGAAGGCGCCCAGGTTGTAAGTGGCGAGAAAGACAGTGCCTGGGAGGGCATTCCAGGCTTTTCCAGTGCGTATCAGGAACGAGGGATCAAACCGCTTCATACGCGTCTCTGGTACGTCGACTATTTAAATAAATAAATAGTGGACAACATCACATACATTGCTCCGATCCCTTAGTAAGTAGCTTATGCACTTGTGTTATGGAAATCAGAAACAATGAAGGTACCACAACACCCAGACCCGACACACACACACATTTTCTACATTGCCCCCGACCGAGGATCGAACCCGGAACCTCAGGGATGGCGGCGCCTTGAAAACCGTCACACTAACCACTAAACCACTGAAGTCGTCTAAACTATGTATGTGGAAGCCTTTTCTATGCCTTGCCGTTCTTTGGTAAAAAGATGACGTGGGAACCAAATTAAATAGTTCCTGAGCACACTCTCCGAAATATATTCTATAGAATATCGACAGACAGGCAACCTTACTATGAGCAACGAATATATAATATTACTAACGTATGAGGCTTTTTAGAGTTTCATACCAAAATGGTAAAAATAGAACCCTTATAGTGAGACTTTCTCCGTCCGTCCGTCCGTCCGTCTGCAGTCACACTCGATTATTTCAGTAACTATTCAAGCTATCGACCAGAAATTTTAATAGTTATAGGTATTAGTGACCCGACGTCATTGCAATCGTAAGAATTTGAAGATTGTTTTTATTTTTATTTAAAAGCGGGGAAAAACTGGGGTATTGAAATTTCAAAATGAGATAACAATATTGAGTGGGGTATCATAAGAAAGGGCGTTACTTGTATATTCTTAAACAGATTTTTTTATGCCTGATTGTTTTCAATTTATTGGGCAAACTGTTAAAAAAAATACCGTTCCCCCTCTTATCTCCGAACTTTATCGACCGAAAAATCTGAAATAATTAGGTATGATCAATAGGCATTAACGTATATTTTACACGAAAAATAAAATCAACTCTCTAACTTGTATACTTTGTTTGATATTAACAATAAACCACCAAAAACAAAGTTAGGTTTGCGGTCCGCCAATCAAAAGTAACTATTCGTTAATAATAATCGTAAATTTTATGAACAAAAATGATTCATTATTTTATGGTATGGAACCCTCGGTGCGCGAGTCCGACTCGGACTTGGCCGGTTTTTTATTTACCTTCTTACATAACATTAATAACATAAACTTAAGATATATCTAGGTAATTTCTGTTATCACTGAACACAATAGCAGATTAGAGATAAGTCATTTGCATTGAATTAGCACATATAAGCTTCATAAAGAATTTATACTGCTGCTAGGTTTTTATTATTGTACTAAATGTTGCCTGCAGCATCGTTTCAAAATCGTTTTTTTTTTTTATCCCTACGGAATCATGGTATTCCCATGTCCGATCCCACTCCCTATCTCAACCTTATACCTTCTTTCAAGGTATTTTGCTATAATTAATCTATCCCATAGCTATAGTAAAATATCGACTTTTTCAAAATCCTGCAGGCTATGTTGATTTTTATGGGTTAATAACTGGGCTATATGTAATCCAATAATAATAATTAGATTGGACAAATTAGATACGATTTTATTATCCGTTAACTTTCTTTTGCCAAAAAATATAGAGCAGAAATACTTTCCTCAGCCAGGAAAGTATTTCTGGCAAAAAGCACTATTTACAACATCCAATCTAATTTGAACTACGATGTCAACTAAACTGTAACAAATAGGAGTCCATGTTACAATGGTTTATTTTTTAATTCTTAATTAATCATACCCTGGACCGAAAATTTTTAGGCAACCCACTTGCGATATATTTATTGACATATTAAATTGGATATAAAATAGTTTTCATCCAATAAACAGCTCGGTGAAGGTCGTTGTAAAGCGGGATCCTAGACTATATCAAATTGTAGGGGGCACGGGAGACCTTGACATTTAACTAGTAAATAGTGACAGGTCATGACCTGTGTCACAGGTTGATAAAACAGATAGGTGTGCGACAAAAAACGATCAATTGGCAATCTTCTGCGTGGGGGGTTGTGGGTTCAATTCCCACAACTGGAAAATGTTTGTGTATGAACATGCATGTTTTCCTGTGTCTGGGTGTTTTTCTGTATATTGTATTTATGTTTAAATATTATGTAAACTTTACAGGCTTAATCCCAATTCCCAATTTGACGACCTCCGTGGTTGAGTGGTTAGCGTGCCGGTTTTCAAGGCGCCGCCATCTTTGAGGTTCCGGGTTCTATCCCCGGTCGGGGAAATGTAGAAAAATACGTTTTCTACATTGTCTCGGGTCTGGGTGTTGTGGTACCTTCGTTGTTTCCAAGGGATCGTAGCAATGTATGTGATGTTGTCCACTATTAATATGATGTGCCATTGTCTAGCCTACCACATTTTTTTTCACACCTTACTTGACTGCGATCTAACCTGATGGTAAGTGATGATGGTAAGTAAGTGATGGTAAGTGCATAAGCTACTTACTAAGGGATCGGAGCAATGTATGTGATGTTGTCCACTATTTATTTATTTATTTATTTACTTAAAATGTTAGTGCAAACGGGCATTAATCCCAATAATTAGGTTAGCCACCGAAAGAGCCAGACTGTATAATAAGTTACTCTAGAACAATGGGAGAAAGAGTGGAAAGAAATCGGAAAAGGACAATGGACCAGGAACGTGATAAAAGATTTGCAAAAGTGGATCAATAGAAAATATGGCAAAGTAGATATGCTTATAACTCAAGCACTAAGCGGACATGGAGTCTTTAACACATACTTATATGCAATTGGCAAAAGGCATAAAAAAACTCAAAATATCTTTATTTCACATAGGCCTAACATACACGCTCTTGTGAAGCGTCGGTAAATTATTTGTTGCATAAGAATGGTGATAACTACAAGTCGACTTAAAACTAAGTTTAAGAGGGTTCCAATTGCGCCCTGTCGCTGAGAAGAAGCCCACAACAAACTCAGCCGGGTATTTTTTTTATGTTATTACCATTTAACAAACAAAGTATAAATACTAAAATATAGGTTAGCAACAACAACAGAGCAATCTACCACTTATCAGTCAATTCCAAGGGTTTGTGTCGCTAATATAGGCATGAAGATTGCTTTTCCTGTGGCAATGAACACACCAAACCACGCAATTTTCAAAATGGAATTTGAAAAAGTGCAAAATATCACACAAGTGGGTGGAGACCTATCACAGGGGAAAACTTGGTGCCACTAATGCTCAGCAGCAAAGAAGAGAGGAGGGAGGAAATGAAATGAAATAAAAAGAAATTCTTTATTTCACATAGGCTTAGATATAAGCTCTCATGAAATGTCGAGACTCTACCGCCAGGTTCGGAAAGCAGGTTTTCACCGAGAAGAACTGGCAAGAAACTCGGTACTTGCTCTATTAAAAAAAAATGTCTCAATATACAATTTTTAGTACTCAGTATGAAACAATGGATGGCGCTGGTGTGCTAACTTTAACAACGTCTCTGTGTTATTTCCGTATTTAAAAATAAAATAAACCAAGTTTCGGCTTTAAAAGTAGTTAAATTGTACCTATAGTGTTATTGACAAAAACAACAAGGGCAAAAAGTGGAGAAACAACATTAACATTTACCTACTACAAAAATCGAAAAAAATCGTGCGCTGTGTCAAAGATATTATAACCTCAACTATTGTGAACGGGCAAGTTTTCCCAGGACATAAGTGTTTTAAAGTGATCAGTTACTAACGAAAACCCATAACAACATTAATCTTGGATGCAAACATGTTGATTTTTACCAAACACGTCAAGTGAAATGGTGCTTCGAAAGCGGTTAACACTAGTGATCAATGACATTCAAAGTTTGAAAACTAACGAACTTATGTGTGTCCTACTATAAACGCTTTTAAATTAACCATTTTAAGGACAAAACCAACCAAACCCCTTAAAAATCTTGGTGCAATATTGCTATGAACCTTTGTGAAACACAATCATAACCTATAAAAAAATCAAGTATTAAAATTACCAACATTACAAACATTGTTCTACTTTTTGGATTTTAAACGTATTAAAAATTAGCAATTCACCTAAAAATACCTCTTGCTAACGGTATCTAAGTCATAATATGCGATACCCTATAATTTAAGTGCAACCTGATACTTTCCGGTGACATTTGAAAATTCCATAACAAACAATAGGACCGGACCAAACATGGAGCAACTCATGGATCAACTGATGGAAAAAATGCTTCTAAAAATGAAGGAAGAGTTTGAAAAACAAACATATACGATCACAAAAAATGTTACCGATAGTGTGGTGGGAACTATTGATGAAAAACTCAAGCCACTCTTAAAAACAAGTGAATAATCTGAAAAGCAAAATAAAACAACTAGAGAGAGATGCAAGAAAGAGCAACATTATAATGCACAGGGTTAAAGAGTCAGAGAACATAGTTCAGAACTAGTAGCCCTAGTTTTGGATATTTTAAACACAACAAACACAAATAGCAGCGAAAGCTGGGACAAATGGGAGATCAGTAGTGCACGAAGACTTGGGAAAAAACGTGAACAGAAACCAAGACCTATTTTAATAACTGTCACACTGGAATGGAGGAAATTTGAACTGTTGAAGAACAAAAGGCTGCTGCCTGAAAACATTTACATTACGGAAGACTTCCCAAAGGATGTCATGGATAAAAGGAAAGACCTTAGAATACAACAACAGGAACAAATTAAGAATGGGAAACAAGCCTTCATACGATATGACAAATTAATTATAAAAGAGAAACCTGTAGAGGAACGCAAAAGGTCACCATCAGTTTCACCCAAGAATCCTCATAACCAAACAGAAGGTAGAATAACAACAACAGCTAAAATGAACAAGACCAGCAAACTCGAGTATGCACGATGAGTGAGATCAGAATCAATTTCAAGAGGAAATACACAAACACAATAGTAACTAACCACTACCCGGAAGCCACAAACAGCAAACGGAAACAAATATGTAAATAACAATAGAATAACTACTACTTCTCCAAGACGGCTGGTCACCGCGGAGAAGAAAGACCAACTCCCTCCAAGAAGGAAAAACAAAGGCAACTGTTTACACATATGCACACTGAACACATTAACATTGCGAACAGAGGAAAGCCTTAAAGAGCTTGAAATTGCCCTAACTAACTTAAAATAGGACATACTTGGGATAAAAAAGTCACAAAAATAAAATAATTGGGTTTAAAGGCATATCAGACAGAATAGCCATCATCCACTTAAACATACCCCAACATAAAATGAACTGGACAATTGTTGAAATATACTCCCCTACTGAACAAGCGAACAAAAAGAACATAGAAGATTTCTACAACTCCCTGATGTGGTGGATAAATATTCCTGATTGGAGGAGGCCTTTGCCGAAAGGCACTCCAAAATTAGAGACATCATTTAAAAATTTTTAGATTTTAGATAATATGTAATAATGTGTAAAAACGTCACTAATTCTGGTGTAAATAAAAGGCTATTTTATTTTATTTTATTTATTTTATTTATGAAACAATATTTTTAAGTTATCTCGTGAGGAGATGGAAGCATATCACTATCATTCCAAGAATCTTTGTTATTTAAAAATTCCTCAATGGTGTAGTAACCCTGATTTATTAGATGTTTTTTGACAGTATCTTTAAACCGGTGCAACGGTAAGTCCAAGACAGACTTTGGGATCATATTGTAGAAGCGTACACTCAACCCCACAAAGGACTTATAATATGATGGGGACCATAGATCACCAAGATACGTTACATTCATAGTAAATTGCGTTTTAAATCTGTGCAGAACTGCCGAGCACGCACAGAGTCACACCCACAAGAACAAAAGATACGAAACAGCACACAAACGAAAGAGAACAATAATGCTTGCACTCGACGCAGACTAACTACGAGACTTACAATTGTAGGATTTTTGAGTCTTCACATTTTTATATATTATATACTAGCTGACCTGGCAAACGTTGTTTTGCCCTTAAGGATATAAAAAAATAGATAAATTGAGATTTAAGCTATCCTATCTTTTAAGTTAGAGCAAACTGCACCCTGTGTGCGAATTTTATTAAAATCGGTTAAGTGGTTTAGGAGTCCATTGAGGACAAACATTGTGACACGAGATTTATATATATTAAGATTATCATTGATGGGGACTATTATTTGGAGAAGAGTAAAGGACAACTGGGGCAGGCAATGAGATACAGCAACTTTAGATCTGTCAAACAGTCCTCTTCCTGAAGAAATGCTTTTTATGCAGTTCCGGGAATAATGGCCAAAGAGTGTGGGAGGTTTTTAGTTTGTAGGTCGCTGGGTATATCACCTCTCCCAGGAAAGTCGGGCATGTTAAGAGACATTATTGAGATAAAAAATATTTTTACACTTATTTTGAGGAAATCTGCATGCCTGTACTAACGGTACTACCATGTTCTCAACGGTATGTAAAGCCTGCCAACCCAAACTTTACCAGTATACTATGGGCTTTAATGTTCATATCCTATGCAGGAAATAGTAAGGGGTTGAAAAATTGACCAGTATTGGAAGCTTTTTTTTTAAATTAGCAGTAGTCTTCATCTGTGGCTAGTTGCTTATTACTCATATGTGAATATTTGTAATGAATTATGTAGGTAAATATTTTAGTGTCTTTTTTAGAGTAGTTTAACTTGCGATTAAAAAAAAGATTCCGACGAATTGAGAAGTGAGAACCTCCTCCTTTTTTTGAAGTCGGTTAAAAAGCAAAGTACGCTTGCCGCTGTAGCCTGTAGATATTCTGGTGCAGTTTCTTTGTCTTAATAAATTATATTTAATAACTCGGCTGTCTTATATGTAATACAGAAAATAAAGAGTAATTTTCTTACCAGCGAAGAAGAAGAAAAAGTGCATCTTTACAGGAAGCAGCCCTTTGTCAACTTTTAACTTCATTTTTAAATCTGCCCACTGTCACCAATAATACCTACATAGAAGTCTTTGCCAATACTACGTAAAATTCTGGCAAAAGTAACTTAATTTCAATCTATTTCACGAAATTCTTTACGAACATAATATCTTCGTAGTCAAGTCATTGGCCTAGACCCACCTAGACCTCGACCAGAATTTATTTTTAGAAACGTATTTTAGTCGCTCACTAAGCACACATTCGATAGTCGACAGCTTTCTAATCTACTATCACACTGTCGACTGATATAGAATTATAGAGCCCGAAGCCCAGAATTATTATTGTTTACATTGTGGAACTTGAAAATCTAGCTCTTTGAAAACATTAAACACCACCAAAGAGTATATAATCACTACGTTTAAACACCACAAATGACAACCATAGACATAAAACACTATAGATGACAACCTACGAGAAAGGAAACTACAAGTGGAGCAGCTGTAGTTTTCTATACACACAAATGCGTTTATATGTTGCGTGAAATCGACATAGCTATAACAAACATCACATTGTCTCTTTCTAACTAATTCAAAATTGTTTACGTAATACGAGATAGCAACATATTTGTTTTTTCTGATTTCGGCAACACTGAAGTTGTGACGTCACGAAAAAATAGCCGGGTGGCCAATCCTCCATAAATTGTAGCATTTTGTTGATTCGAACATGTCGAAACATGTATACAAAGTATATGCGTATCATGTTTTTTGAAATATCAGACAATCATATTATTATTCTAATTTGCGTGCGAATTGTAATTAGTATTCAGGTGTGAAAATGCCTACTCAGTGTTGTGTTGTGCAGTGCAGATCGCGGAAAGACAAAAATAGGCCACATTTAACATTTCATG
This sequence comes from Coenonympha glycerion, assembly GCA_963855885.1. Classification (NCBI taxonomy): domain Eukaryota; kingdom Metazoa; phylum Arthropoda; class Insecta; order Lepidoptera; family Nymphalidae; genus Coenonympha; species Coenonympha glycerion. The sequence goes on from OY979651.1 coordinate 2,771,663, forward strand.
GGTCAGTATTCGATTTCATTAATTATATCGTTAAATCGTTAAAAATTATGTGTTATTACATCATCTTTTTTTTCTTTTACTTTTATTAATCTTGAATTTATTATAGAAATCTGTGAGCCTGAATCATAAATACCACTCACTTCTAGTTTATTTTCTAATAAAAGCTTGATTTTGATTAATGGTGTGCTTACTAGTTTTTTTTCTCAGTATTTATGTCTACTTCAATTATGGAGTTATTGTTTACATTTTTGGTTTTAAGATCTTTTTCAGGTTCATTTTTATTTTTCTTGAACCAACATGACTCCTCCGGATGATATCTAATCCCTTTGTCCAAAGACTCACAAGTCTTACATGACTTCTTCTCATAAGTTTTATTTTTATTATAAAATGTACTGCTCTTTATGTTAGTTGAGTTTTTCTTATACATCGTGCCTTCATATTTTCTTATCTCGTTGAACAAGTCAGTAGTGTTGTTGAGTTCATCCCTGTTTAACTTATTTAAGATAAATCCAGGTAAACCAGTTGCAATAAGATCTATCATTGTTTTGGAATCTATAGATTTGTTTATATCTAATAAAAGCCGTTCTTTTTTTATGGCATAATCAATTAACTGTCCTTCTTTATACCTAAATGCGAGAGCATATGTGACTATGTCCCATCCTTGGTTTTTAAAAGTTTCTAAAAACTTGTCTTTCCATTCACTCCATTCAGAATTTATTGTTAGTTTTATGATCATCGAGCTATACCAATCCAAACAAGGTTTATCTAAAAATAACCTCAAAATATCTATTTTTGTCTCATCTTTTGTTATATTAAAGCGCGCACACTCTTTTTCAAAAATTTCTATCCATTGCATCGCATTAGGATTTTTGCTTGTGAATTTTTCAATAATAAATTTTTCTGAGATATGTTTTAAGTTATGTTGACTTTCTTTCTTAGTTGTAGTTTCTATTAATTGTTCCAAGATTTGTTGCAAAGTGTCATTTTTGTCCTTTGCTTGTGTTGTGCTCACTTCATCTAAATATTGATCTAAAAATTGCATATTACCTTCCTCATCTACATATGTCTTCTTTAGATTTTCATCCAACTTTATCCATACTTTTCTACTCTGGTGTCTTTTTTTAATGCTATTTTTTACTTTTGTGAAAGTGTTCGTTTTAACAATATATGTATGATGACTCACCGGCTTCAGTTCCTCGGGTAAAACATAACATTTTCCTTCTTCAGTAGATATTGAGGTTATAGCTAATACATTTGATTTGCCATCATTTGAGGCTATTATTGTAAACTCAAATTGAAGCCGGTCCATCTTCTTTTAGTTCACAAAAATGTCGTTTTATAAGACATTGAAGATCTCCAAAATTAAACACAAATTGTTTCCCTGAAATAACAAAGTTTTGTTTTATTACAAGTTTTGTTTTATTTTACAATTATCTAGTTATTATCAAGTTACGACAATTACACTTCTATCTCACCTGAAATAACAAAGAAACGACACTTAAAGTTCACTATATCTCGAGTCCTCAATCACATTCTTTCTATGAGTTTTTATTACGACAAAAATGCACACAACAATTTCAGCGTCCCTCGCCATTTTAAATCATCGACACAGATCAATATCATAGATACGCGACAGCTGATACGCGAAGCGCGGCAAATTCAAATGAATGAAATGTCACTCATTTCATTACATGTGTTATGATCATATTACATGCACTTATATAATGTGTAAAAGAAGAAATATTTCTTCAGGATTGAAATAAATTCGATTTAATTTTTGTTGTTATGTTAACAAAACAAAAACAAAGTACTAATGATGCGACCGCTGCTATACCGATATCGATAAAATTCATATATGTAAAGTTCAATTAATAGATGAGTAGGGCTCCTAATACTAGTGGTATTTGGACCTCGAGGTTTTACACCTCTGACTTGTCGTAGTTATTTCCGCTTTAAGAAAACGGGCCGCGGATGCGAACATTTACTATACAAGCACTCGTTTTGAAGTCAAAATTTCCTGAGGATGTCCTGAAAAAAAAAACACGTAAATTAAACCAAACCATTTTCTTTTTAAATATATTTGTAAATACACCGTCATGGCTTATATTTTACTTGTATAATATTTTATATTTTCTAATCCTTTTAACATAAAAGTCACTCAATCACGCTGCAACTATTGAAAGGATTTTCAATAGTTGCAGGTGGAGAGGATTTTTTATTTTACACAATACAAGTTAGTACTTGACTGCGATCTCACCTGATGGTAAGCGATGATGCAGCCGAATGTTTTATCGTACTAACTTGGAAGGGGTAAGTAAACTCCTCCCTAATGGTTTCTGCACAGTATCGCACCGGAACGCTAAATCGCTTGGCGATGCGTCTTTGCTGGTAAGGTATATAATTTTATCTTAAATAATGTAGTTAGAGCATTTTACTAAAAGAAGACTTCATAAAAATTACCCTAGTGAATAAGCCGATCGGTATGATAAAACTATTGTACTGGTATTTTTCTCTGAACGGGTTAGAATTCCGGTTCAATCAGGCGATAACTTAAAATTCATGAAATCAAAATGTTAAAATTTTATGCAGTTTAAATTGTTTTTGAAACTAAAATGAATTAGTCTTCTTTCAATAAAATACTCCATCTACAACATTTAAAGGTACGCCCGCACTGGGCGTAACTGCACTGCAGCGGAGCGACGCGACACTGCACTGCAAAATATTGTTTCTACGTAAACGTATTAGACATATCGCACTCCGCGGCAGCGGAACCGCGCTGCGCGACACAGCGCTACAAAGTTGGGCAACTAGGCAAAACTGACGCACGATGTCGCGACGCGCAGTTCCGTTGCCGCTTGGTGCGCTACAGTTAGCAGCACGACTGCGACGCGTCACCCCATATTTCATACAAGTTATAACGTGCCGACGTGCAATTTGTCGTCAATTTCATCCATCACGTTTAAAGAATTCCGACCAACTGCGAACAAAACTGTCGCGCCGCTGCAGTTCTAGTGCGACATACCGAACTTCATTTAATAATATCGCGTAGTTCCGCTGCAGTGCAGTTACGCCCAGTGCGGGCGTACCTTAAGGCTACTTTTTATCCGTATTCCCAGGATTTAATCCTGTGGAACTAAGCTGTGAGCTTTTCTATAGCTATCAAATGTAGTTTGGTCTCGCGGGATAAGCTAAAAATCCTAATCCGGAAACGCATGCACCGCTGGCAAAACCTAGTTTTACTATAATAATTAATTTTTAATAGTAATAATTCATTCATTTTTGCTCTTAAATATTTAATTACTAACGACAAACTACATCGATAATATTTCCATATCGATAGATAGCTAGATCAGCCCTTCTGATCAGCTGACTGGTGCCTATCTGTGATTGGCTGATAGCTGTGATTGGCTATTTTTGATGCTACAGAAGATGGCGAAAATACCCAGCCGAAAAGACTCACTACTTTGTGTCCATTACCTCTTTAGTCATAGATGACAACAGACAACCACAGTGAACATATAAAAGTCAAAATACCAATTGACACTTGCCAGAAGATTAAAGCTGTCAAGCTGACGTTTGGGGAACGTTCGGTAATTTCGGATGCATTCGTTTATTGCTGTATGTAGTATTTGGTGCTGTATGTAAACTTTTAGAAAACTCCGTCAGTATTTGTATAGTAATTTTACTCCTAGAAAGTGTGAAATCATTATTATAGTCTTATGTAGTAAAAAAATTACAAGTTTTGAAATGTTTCTTTTTAACGATATTTTTTCCTTTTACAGCAATAGTTGTCTATTTGGTTAAAATTAAAATAGTGTTCGAAAAAAACTATCTACCGCTTTTGGGAAAAAATCATGAATCATATTTTAGAGCACCACGAATTTCTACAAGTCGTTATTTTAGTCGTTGTAAATAAATTTCAAATTGTTTCTGGACGAAGCTGAATACATTTTATTCAAACCAAAACAAAAGAATCGCGGTAAATTCGAAAAAATATTACATTTTTTTCACATAATATTTTTAATACTGATTGAAATTATTTCGCGAAAAGGCTAAATATGGATGAAGAAGAGGATATTGTAGGTTGCATTGGCTGCATGAGTACGAATGATTTATGCGACCTATTTGTTACTTACGGGAACAATGATCAAACTTACGCACAAATGCTTAAAACCTGTTTCGACATAAAGGTTTGTTGCTTTTTTATTTTTTGTAACATAAAATCATTGCATAAATAAAATAGTTTTGTTAAGTATCATGAAAATGAGAACTACTCAAAAGAAACTCTTAGAAAACTCTCAAAAGAAAGTCTTCATAAATCATTCTAAGCAAAGATAATATACTTGTAATATTTTTGTGAAACTCCTCCGACTTTTATGATTTTTTTTGTTATATTCTGTAGTTCTTCTTTCTTTTGAGAAATAATTTGTACGGCAAACCAACGTTTGTCGGATCAGCTAGTTATTAAATATTGTTTAAAACATATTTCAAAATAAACGTTGAATTTAGCGCGCTAAAGCTGTGTTACCAAGTTATGATTTTCCAAGTTCCCCAAAAAAAAAAATTAATAATAGTAAACAAATAAAAGCAAAATAAAAGCGCTACATTGCTGAATGACCAATGACACCATAAATGCTACTAGTTGAATAGTAAAATTAATATATGTATCGAATAATAATACTGTGATTGCAGATTACCAACGATTTTAAATACATTTGCACAAACTGCGTCGAAAATTTGGAAAAAAGTCTCTCGTTCAAGAGCCAAACTATAAAGAATATGGATATGCTACAAATTATTAAAGGTAAATCTATACCGTTTGAGATGAAACTTTTTATTTTATACTGCACAAGTTAGTGCTAGCCACGGTCGAAGCCATCCACCAAACCAGACGCCAGTTTAGAAATATACTTAGTAGGTAGTACGGTAGGTGGCACAGCAATCAGAGCAGGAAAACATTAGTCGAATCAGTCAGTTAATTTATAAATTACCTAGTTCTGATTGGCCACAGATGAAGAATATCTAGACGAAGGGATACTTGAGGAGGCTGAGGGTGGCAGCCCTTCGAAATCTAACCTCCGACGACAAATTCTAGCGGCGGAGGTGTCAGAAAACTTTGGATTTGAAGACGAAGACGCGGATGGTAGGCAAAATAAATCTTTTGGATTTTTTTTTGTCATAGACCTAACTAATTCCCTCCATTCATATACACGATAGGATAAATGGCGTAATATATTTTTGTATGGTAAAAGCTTTAAATCTATGGACGACGGGTGTAATACAAAATTCACGAAAAAAGTGTTCCGAGAAAACCTATATAAACGAGGGTACATGAGTATTTTTATATACAAACTAAAACATTGTACTTAATTTATGTCTTAAACCATTACTTTACAGCCTAATTTTCAAACACGAGACTGAAGTGCGATTGTATGTCTTTTCGCGTTTTTATGCCATTCGGTTCGGACACTTTTTAGCGCTGACCACAAATCCTTAGTTTATAAATCAATGGGTACAGGCATAAACTACAGTGCGACAAGGCTATTTTGGCGCGTGGCGCAAGTCTGAACTAACGCCGCTATCTTGTGTTACTGTTCGATAGTTCGCTCTGTCAGTATATCACTATTGTATGTTATGTTGTTTTGGCTTACTATTAACTATTTTAAAATAAAATTGAAGTAAAATTGAAGAGATTTTATTTTATGACTGCCTTTGTTTTGCAACAGCGCCCTCCTTCAAGTGCCAAGAGAGCCTTGTCGGACTGTACCTTTGATTTAAGATGCCCTAGAAGAAAAACACGAGATTGAAGCCCTGGACGAAACGACCTGCATCTACTGTGACTTGCAGTTGCCCACAGTGGAGGAAGTGCATCATCACATCCGTTTGGTGCACGGACTTGAACCTAAGACCGGGCGGAAGGTGCGCGAGTGCAAGCTGTGTGGGGCCTCGCTGGGGAACCTGGAGGATCATCTTAATAGGTACAGAGACTCGAGACTCATGAGCTGCAGGAAAGGTCAGAAAGCTTGCCTTCGGCTCTGATATACGAACAGAAACATGAGGTGCAGGAACGGTAAGAAAGCTTGATTTCGGCTCAGGTATAGAAATAAACATAACACTTTGGTTAGGAGACTACACTACTGAGAATGGTTGAGAGTGTATACCTGAGCAGAAGGCAAGTTCTGACAGTAGTGGTTCTCATATCCAATGCGTTAATGTGTGTGTGTGTGTGTACCCAAGCAGAAGGCAAGGTTTATAGATAGCACTGACAGTGGTAGTTCTCATATCCAATGTGTTATGTGTGTGTACTGTGTACCCGAGCAGAAGGCAAGGTTGGTAGACAATACTGAATGTTATACCTGGCCTTCATATAAAATCCGTCCAGAAAAGATTTGTATTTAGCGCTGAAAGTAACCGTTCTATTATTAAATGCGTAATGAGAGTTTGTGTACACAAGCCGAAGGCAAGCTTTCCAAAATTACAATACTTTTATTCAGATGCCACAACGTGAAATCCGAGCGAGAGAGAGACTACGCGTGCCACTTCTGCGACAACGTGTACAGAAGCAAGAAGGCCTGCTTCACGCATCTGAGGATGAAGCATGGATGTAAGACTTTTATTGAAAATAAACAAACCGGTATCTCACCGTTAAAGCATAAACCATTGCCAGCCAACCCCTTGTTGGCACAAACTTTTCATCATTTGAGTTTCGAATCTCAACACGATAATGCCTTTTAAACTCATGAATGATGGAATGCAATAATGAGGTTTAGGTTGGATCACCCTTGCCTAGAAAATGCCACTTTTCTCTTGAGGGCACCCAGCCCAGGTTCTTCTTGACTGGGAAACCGGAGGCTGAAAGGGGATTTCACATCCTAGCGGTTTTTATCGTACACGTGGAAGAAAATTTTTTCCATGCGAGTTTGTTGGATCTCAACCAAATAAAGCCAGTTCCCAATATTCTATCTATCTTCCCTACTAGAGATATCAATGTGACAAGCTTCATACAAGTTATGTCAAATTTCTATCTCTAGTAAGGCAAACCATGGATAGATTGAATACTGAGAACCGCCCGATCGAGAATAAGGCCAGAGAGGCCACCGCTCTTGGCGTCTTGCTGTCCCATGGTTGAAAGGAGGCGCAAGATTCAGTTCCTGAGCACATGAGCGATTGGTTTTAAGGACGATTGTAAACATGGCTTAGGGAACTTCTGCTTATCCTTTACCCAGTGAAGCTGTGCAACGACCACGTTCCGAAGTACTCGTCGCGCGACCGCAAGCAGTGCCACATCTGCAGGCGAGACTTCAGCCAGAAGCAGATCCTCAACAACCACTTGTGGAAGGCTCATGGCGTTGAGGTTAGATAATTTCTGCTTATTTTTTAGTGCCGCAAAATGTGGGATACCACAACGTTTAATGTTTCTTTTACTTAATAAAGATGGTTACTTAGCGGAGTGACTCTGCAAAAATGTATTATCAACGAAGTTACACCCAGGGCACTGATCAGTGAATGCTTGCATCGGTTGAGCCGCGTAAGCACTGATCGGTTACTGCTCGCATCGGTCAAGCCACGTAAGCACTCTACAGTTATGCAGCTAGGATACCGTTTTCCCTTTAGTAAATTAATCAATCAATCAATCAATCAATCAATCAATTTATTTTATTTTCCCAATCACATATCATTACATTACATTTTAATATTATATATTGAAACAGTAAAAAGTGGGGGAACTGGTGCTTGAGCTAGGTGAGAAACCTGTGTTTCAAGTCACCAGGCCCTTTCCCGAATATTTTGACACATACAAAAAAATACGGTTTTACACTACGTAATTGGTATCGACTATTTGCATGCATTATTATTATTTTATCATATTTATTTATTGATTTTTATGATATAGATTTATTTAACATTTCAAATTAGGATTCATGATTACTAAGTAAATAGTCTGGTCCCTGTTTTAGTTAAAGTGTGTGTTTGTGTGTGTGTGTGTGTGTGTGTGTGTGTGTGTGTGTGTGTGTGTGTGTGTGTGTGTGTGTGTGTGTGTGTGTGTGTGTGTGTGTTTGTATGTGTGTGTGTGTGTTTGTGTGGGTGAGTGTCTATGGGGTGTATGTATATGTATGTATGATGAGACGCGTGTTTATTTATTTATTTATTTATTTATTACATAATATCCTTGCCAAACTTACAGCTTGCGCCAAAACGTTTAGCAAGTCAGAGTCTGAGTACAATCGTAGATTAATTACATAATTACAATTCGTTATTTTTTAGAAATGAAATAAAGTTATACAAACTTATATTAAACAGATCTAGGCTCTGGTGCTGAGCAATTAGGTCATTAAAAATGGAAAGTGCGCGAAATGTTGGGGCACTGTGTACGGAACGACTCGAGCGCGAATAGGCCAGGCCGCTTGCGACACGATCGGAGCACCTTATCCGGCGCTCGCACCGCCAACCCACACCGCGACAGTGTGTCCGGATTATCCACCTTGTTGGTCAGTAGTAGGTAGTAATGGATGAGAATAGCTCTCTTTCGCCTTAACTCCAGAGTGTCTAAACCCACCATACCCGAGACAAACATGGAAGGGTACAAGTATGGATAATAGCCGTACATTTTTTTATATAAACCACGCGCGAATTTTCGCTGGACCCTTTCGATTGCAAGTATATGACTAGCACTGAGTGGACTCCAGACTGCTGAGTTGTACTCTAACTTACTTCGGACATATGCACTATATAAAGTAGTAAGCACCAGTGGATTGGTGAAGCGCTTGCTCTGCCGCATTACAAATCCTAAAAGTTTATGGGCCTCCTTGCATATTTTATTGATGTGATCATTAAAGGTCAATTTTGCGTCAACTATAAGGCCTAAGTCTTTTATTTGCGAAACCCTTTCCAGGCTTTCACCGGATATCGCATAATCCGCCGTGAAGTTGTTTGTCTTACGGGTTATCGTCATGATCTTGCACTTAGAAATATTGAAATCTAGTAAATTCATCTTTGCCCAACTAACTACATTATTAATATCCTGCTGCAGCGAATCACAATCTCGTTCGGCTCCTATACCTAGAAATAGTTTTAAGTCGTCAGCAAACATAAGACAATTTGCTTTAGATACAACTTGCGGTAAATCATTAATCATAATTAAAAACAATGTAGGCCCTAAGGTACTGCCCTGACTCACTCCCGAAGGTGTTTCGTAATAATCAGATTGGTGTCCTGCTAACTGTACATATTGCCGCCTACCAGTAAAATAATTTCTAAAAAAAGCCAAAAGATTAGGATTAAATCCTATACACGATAGTTTTTGCAAAAGCACGCCTATTTCGACGCGGTCGAATGCTTTTTTTAGATCAAAATAAGCAACATCAACCAGATTACCAGCGTCCATTTCGGCTAGAGTATAATCGACAAAGTTTATATGATTCGTAAGTGTAGAACGGCCGGCTCTGAAACCATGCTGACAGTCAGACATGTGTATCCGTGTTTGCTGCTTTATTTTGGTATTGATTGCGATTTCAAATAACTTTGCAAACACAGAGAGCACGGCAATGGGTCTGTGGTTGTCGATGTTGTTGTTAGAGGCCACTTTAGGGATGGGAGTGACTCTAGACACTTTCCATATATCGGGGTACGTCGCTGCAATTAATGATAGATTATACAAGAATTTAAGAGGTTCCACAAGCGAGCGTAAACAATCTTTTACGATAAAAGGTGGAACGGCGTCCGGGCCCACAGACATGTTGGCTTTAATTTTCTTACACGCCTGCTTTAGACTTTTGTCATTTATCAAGCCGACATCAATCCGCAACGAAGAAACGAAGTGTCCAGCATCACTAGCTAAGTTTCCTATTGACGGTCTGTCCACCAGAAATACAGATTGAAAATAAGAGGCAAATGCCTGTACAGCTTCTTCTTCACTGATCAGTTTTCCTTTGTGCGAAAACTCCTTACGAGCAGATTTTAAATCTTTTTGATTTTTCAAGAATTTCCAAAAAGTTCCAGGGTCACTGTAAATATTTTGCTCTGTCGTATTGATGTAATTTTTATATGCAGTTTTTATTAATGATTTAACAAGTTCCCTGTAATATTTAAACATTTCCAGATTAAAGAGTTTACCCTCTGATTTATACCGCTTGTGATGGTCGTATTTAAGTCTTATGTATTTTATAATTTGTGGTGTAAACCAAGAAGGGTATGAATATTTTAATTCAAAGTTTAATTGTCTCTTTACTGGAACATGATAGTCGAAACATTCATATATTTTAGCATAGAATATTTGAGCAGCTAGATCTACATCATTTATCCCATATAATGCCTCCCAGCTAATCGACGCTATAGCTTCGTATAGCGCAAAATAATCTGTCTTACGCCAGTTATATTGTTTGGCGCGCGGATCATCGGCTGATGACGTCACGAAATGCATCGGCGGCGCGGGCGGTGGGGTGCGCTCGCGATCGGGCCGCCTCAGCGTCAGCCTGAGCTCGAGCGCGGGATGGTACGCGTCGGGCCGCACGAGCGGCTCTGCTGGCAGTATATTTGAAGCGAACTCATCACCAAAATTGCTTAGCACCAAATCCAGTATACCTCCGTAGCTATTCTTAACTGTGTTCAACTGTTGTAGTTTGCAGAATTCTAAAGTACAATTAAATTGGTTTCTTACATATTGGCTACAAGAATTTAGATTGAAATCACCCAACAATATACATTTTTGTTCTGGGTAGTCAGAGATAAGATTTTCTATAATATTAAATATCTTCAAATAAAAGTCATCGCTTGAACTAGGCGGGATATAAATGACTCCACACAGAAAGTTCCCGTGTTTACATGCAATAATTACAAATACCGCTTCTACACTATTGTCATGATTTACATCTTTAATTATACGAACAGAATAAGAATCACGCACTGCTAATAGAACACCGCCCCATCCGGCATCATTCGCGCGGTCGCAGCGAATTACAGTGTAACCGTCTGGGAACAACTCAGCATCGTATACGCCACTAACTAAGAAAGTCTCCGTGAGTGCATAGATATCGTACGGTTGAGTTATTACCGAAAGTTTGAACGTATCGACCTTACTACGTAGCCCTCTGACGTTTTGATACAGGATATGACAGGATTTAGTCCTGCTTCGTTTCGGTTTGCCGCCGAAACCCATTTCTCCACGCCTTTATACAGATATCCTCGGGCCAATTTTTCCCGTCTAGAATTTGGTTATCGAACTTAGACAACACGCCTATTTTAAAGGAAGCATATTGCCCACGAGATTTAAGAGCTTCCACAACACACTTTTCGTTCGCGCATAGGGTTTTTAAGTGTTCCATTATCTCGCTATCGGACGTTCCTTCCTTTACATAATACAGATGATAATATTTCCAACGTTCAGCAGCTTCTAACGATATTTTCCCTTTCTCAGCCACCCCGCGAACCACATTACGCAGAACGCGCGAACGTCTGTTCGTAACCTCCGTCCATTCATTGTTTACATCGACATAGCCGCTCTGGCCGGATGGTTGCGCATGCGCAGTTGTCGGTTTCTGTCCGGCTGTGGCGATTGGCGGAGTGCTGGGTACGGATGCAATGATTGGTGGAGCGCTGGATACGGCTGCTACTATTGGTGAAGGGATGGGAGACTTTGACGGCACTTGCGCAGACGTTGTCACTGCCAGTGCTCGCTGTCTCCTGGTGACAGGTCGCGCGTCGGGCTTCGGATCCACTCGTTGCACTGTTGGGGTTCGCGAACCGGTTTTGACAGTTGCGTTGATTGAAGTGGCTAGCTGTCTCTGTCCAACACTGAGTTTATCCGCCGCGAGATTTTTCTGTTTACCTTCATTCACAGCAGTTAGTTCGTCAATTTTAGCTTCGAGAGATTTAACAACGTCCAGCAAACTATTGATTTTTAGTTCCAATGGTAGTACGATTGATTGGAAAACTTTTAATACATCCGCCGGCACTAACTTGTCCATTTTTGTTAAATATTTGGATTTCAAATACGGAGCAAATCACACACGTCAGGTAACGGTGACGGTGGAACCGGAAAAAAAATGTAATAACAAAAAAGTAATGGTGTTAATGTAATAACAAAAAAGTATTAACAAAAATAAATCTCCATTTGAGATTGTATGTGTGTGTGTGTGTGTGTGTGTGTGTGTTCTGTTTTATGTACCTATGCTATTTCAGTATTTTAATAAGATTCTCCGTTTCATCGTAGTCTAGTTCTATTAACTAATCAAATATACGCTTTTTGCACTCGTGTCAATCACAGGTGGAGAAGCGCAAGGCGTTCTTCTGCCCGCTGTGCTCGGAGCGCGTGAGCTACGGCGCGCAGTTCAGCGCGCACCTGGCGCAGCAGCACCAGCTCGTCGAGCAGGTGCAGCACTTGGAGTTCGCCACCATGGACGGTGATTACTGTTGTGATTCTGTGGTGTTGTTATGAAACAATCGCAGGTGGCCAGGCGTTCTTCTGCCCGCTGTGCTCGGAGCGCGTGAGCTACGGCGCGCAGTTCAGCGCGCACCTGGCGCAGCAGCACCAGCTCGTCGAGCAGGTGCAGCACTTGGAGTTCGCCACCATGGACGGTGATTACTGTTGTGATTCTGTGGTGTTCTTATAAAACAATCGCAGGTGGCCAGGCGTTCTTCTGCCCGCTGTGCCTGGAGCGTGTGAGCTACGACATTCAATTTATTCTCCATCATCTTCATCCTTGACCTTCTCCGCGCTTAGCGGTTTCGTCCGTTGTTCTTGGGTGCCCTGATACCATTAAAAATAGACTTCTTTTTATCCCGGAAAATCCATGGGTTCACGCAGGATTTATGGAAAACCAAAATTCACACAAGTCGAGCCGGGGGCGTCCGCTAGGCGCTAATATACTCCGAATTTACTTCAGTGCAGTAAAATATCATTTCGAATCTTATAATTTTTTCTTAAATCTGAGTTAAAGCTATTTTTAGCTTTGCGATTTATTTATTTCAACGTCCCGCAGATTTCATGATGTACAAAAGCGACATTCAAGAAGAGACCAAGTACAGATTCCGCAAGACCACAGCCAGCAAGCAGACGATCGAGGGTATGCGGTCCCACTACATGTGCAGCCAATCCGGGATATACGTTTACCAGGTTATTAACACATGCTAATTAGGGTTCCATACCAAAATGGTAAAAATGGAACCCTTATGGTGAGTAACTTTCTCCGTCCGTCCATCTGTCCGTCTGTCACATTCGATTATTTTTTTGAACTCTGGTGCTGTCCGTAAGACCTAAGGTGGATGGGGTATCAACCGGGCGCGTAAATTCAAATTTTATTTAGTTTTTCGTAAATAGTAGACTAATTACAAATCGTAGGCTTATGGTAATTAGTTTTGCGAGCATAACGTTTATGCGTCTAAAATTATTATAAAAGTTATGGGTCAATTTCAACCATGTAAAGGCGCAAAACACACTCGCACATTTTCATCATAATGTACCGATTTAATAAATTAGATTGGAAACGGCGACAATACATAGGTTGTTCTTTTCTCAGTTGTAATTGTTTATTTCAGGGCAAAGGTAAACGTCTAGCTCCCGAACGTCAAATATACAAGACGGGCAAGGCGTGTCCAGCGCACATGATCGTCACCGAGACGTTGGACAAGGTCCTCGTCACGTTCTTCATGACACACGTTGGTCATGGCAGTGAGTACCCATAGAATTACGGGAAAATCTGACTGACTGACTACACACTGACTGATCTATCAACGCACAGCCAAGAATCACTTCAATTTGATATAAAGATGGCTAAAGACATAGGCATCCCCTATTAAAATGATTTGAAAATTCAACGAAACTAAAGATTATTGAATATTGGTAGACGAAACACAGGTCTCGATTAGTCTACAGTTGTATAATCGTTCATTCTTAGCGTGCCCATACTACGAGCCGCGGGTGCAGAAGCGCAAGCTGCCAGCGCCATCTACCTCAACTGAGGAAGTAACCGAGGGTGCGAGCGAGACGCCGCTAGTGTGCGACACGTGCGGCGCGACTGTTCCCACGCATCAGCTACATGCTCACGTCGCGGCGCACGGCAGGGAGATGCATCAGTGCGAGTACTGCCATCAGGTGAGTCGATACAAGATAAAGGACTGTATCAAGTGAGTTGCGTGCAGCGGATTGGCTACAGGCGATATGATGAAAATCAGTTCCAATTGGCTGCCGCCACAAAATGGCTGATTGTGGTAGTCGGGGATTTTTGTTCGGAGGATATCTCGTCCCGAGGAAAATTTACGAAAATATTGAATGAGTTTCTCATACAAGCCAAGAGAATAGGCACGCATGCAAACCCGAATAGAGGTTTGGTATTGAACTTGAAGGATAATTGAAGTTAGCGCCATCTATCGAATGATGGGCGAAATCATACATGAAAATATAAAATGATGTTTTCTTTTAGATGTTTGTTAGGACTTGGAAAGGTGTTACTCTAAACCTTCATTTTACCGAGAATCCTACGATTCTCACGTCTTTTTAATTTTAATTTATTAAGGTAATATTTAATTTCAGTTATTCCAAAATTTTGAAGAGTGGACAGATCATTTGCGCGTAGAACATCAAGTTGGAACCGTATACGAGTAATTATTGTTGTAGGAATACATTATTATATACAGTAGTAATATAATAATGAGTAACTATGTATTTTGTTCGTATACCCATACTAAATATTGTAATTAATGATAAGTGTAAAAAATACGTATTGATCATAATTATCGCAATCGTTTACAAATTTTGCGCGCTGATTGGTTCCCTGATTTACGTCAGCCAATCGGGGGGCAGAATTTTCAAACGAATGACGTAATACGTTTTTACTACGCAATCAGGCTCCAGACCCGAGGTTCAATTTTAAAGTGACTGCTATGCTTTAAAAATAAAAAATAAAGTTTAAATATTAAGTACATTTTTCATGTAGTTGTAGCAACAGAAGAAGTTTATTTTGTTATAAAGAGTGTAATGTTATTTTATTTTTAAAAATAAATACATTTGTCGAGTTTTATATTTTTATTTATTTAAAGAAGTTTTCCCGAGAACCGGCAAGCTTTATGCTTACTGGCCACCCTGATGTTTTAATCTGTATTGAGCATAATATTTTGTTGCCTCATAGATATTTTTTTTATTATTGTCACGCTCATGCTTGTCAAGCGCTTGTCACGTGATTGATTTAATAGTATTAGTGATGCCCATTTATCGAAACCTTATCGAGTTCGAATTAATATATATCCTAAAAAAAAATTGGTTGCCTGTAAAGTCGGTATACGGGCGAAAGTTTTACGTGACAACGACTTTCTAACCATGCCCGAGTGGAAGGGACGCGTGCCTCTCACTCGCTCTCATTGTGAGCGCATAACGTGAGCGGAGCGTAACGCAGTTTCTTGAAGTGTCACCCGGCAAACCAATTTATAAGACGTTGTCACGTCAATAAATAACTCGTAAAACGTAGTTTACTTTACAAAGTCGATTACATGATTTGAAAAAAATAAACTATGCCCCAAAACTTGTAATTGTAATCTAATATATTATATACTAATTACGTATGGGGTGTTTCGGGCTGGGGCAAATAAATATATTTTTTACAAGTCTGCATTACATTGGCATTTAGCAGTATGTATCGTACTGCACATAGATGAAAGGTTCAATATTGATATTTAAAAATATAATATATTTGCTTGTGGTTTCTTTAGCTGAAGTTCTATTTATAATGTTCAACCTAAGAGCAAACGACTACAGCTGTAGATTTCTATTTTTTGGTATTATATTTTCATAGCTAGGTTTCATAGTATCTCTCAGGAACACTTACTTGGTGGTGACTGTTGCATCTTTGCTGGTACAGTTGCCGGCAAATAACTTGGCAAGATCCGTTATACGTAAAAAATGCTCTCTCCCTCTCTATAGACAGGATCCAAGCGCTGTATTGGTTGGTCGTTGACTGTTGTTTCTCTCGCACTCGTTGCACGAAGAGCTCAAATTTTCCCCCAGCACGCCAAAACCTTGCCAAGTTACTTGCCAGCAACTGTAGTTGAGTTTTGCCATTTCAGCTTCGTGATACTTTGAACCTTGTCGGTGACTCTGGCTACATACCTAGAACATCTAACAGCCAATTCAAAACATATTAAAATTAACATTTCAGAGGGAATCAAACACCGCTTCTTAAAAAAAATCTTGGTTGAAGTATGAGGTTGAATTCCCGTTGTTGTTCCTGTTCCTGCGCCATAGAGGTCTTGAATATTTCTATCATATAGTCATGTACCTGCTCGGAGCAATTAACAAGCTAATTGCTCCGAGTGTACCTGTATCAGCAAACTGTGCATAATCTACTCTACGATGTTAAAAAAATTGCCAGATCGGTTTAAAGTATATCGACTAGACGCTTCTTAAATAGAGATCAAAGCACATCCCTATTCATAGAGCATAATGTCATAATGTCAGAAACGAACTGTCAGTGTCACTGTCATATATACAAAAAAAAAATAAGGAACCCATTCGCACTGGGAATTTTTTGTGTTGAAATTTTAAAAGGTCAATAAATCCATATAAAATTTGTGAATAAATTAAACTGATAATGTTGAGTGAAATGTGAAAAGTGGTTTGTTTAAAAATGGAGGAGCCCCCAGCGGAAGCTCCTAAGACTACGAAGAGGTGTAGAATCACCGTCACATATGCGGCTGAATGCAGTGTTTTACTTATTTGCGGTAAATATGGACTTGTTTTAAATCTTTTTAGTGCCGATGGGCCGAGAACTAGGATCTCGCTTTGTAATGTTCTCGATACGAAATGTTCAAAACGGTCAACTTATGTGTATAAGCAGACAATATTGAAACAGAGCGTAAAATTGTATGTAGTTTAAAAAAGAGAAGACCACCTTGCCCTTTTTACTAATTTATATTTAAAAAGGCAAGGTGATCTCATTCAAAGCTAGCTCCATTCCAAATTATGGGCCGGGTGAGGCTTTGAATCAAGTTGTTTTTCTTCAAAGCCGAGAAGTAGTGTAATCCCCAATTCTCTTCCAGCGTTCTCCATTGGATACATCCACTACTGCTATGTAGGGCACCTCTTCGAGAGCGACCGCAGCTTCTCCTACCTGTCGGATCTCGAGCGAGAGATGTCTCTACGCACAGAAATGGGCTTCTATTACTCGTACTACAAGACTGTGGTGGAGGAAAAACCTTACATTGCGGGGATTTACAAGCTTATGAATGATAGACTGGTGGAGTATCCCAAAGATGTGAATGCGTTTAACAGGTTCAATATACATCCAGAGGTAATTTAATATTGCAGTAACACAAAGTAATCCTATGCCTTTAAACAAGCAATCTACTATATAAAAATAAGTCGGGTTTTCCTTCCTGACGCTATAACTCCAGAACGCACTTACCGATTTCCACTGTTTAACATTAGTTGGAAAGATCTCGGGCTCCGTGAGGTTTATAGCAAAGAAAATTCAGGAAAAATTTCAACAGAAAAGCGGGAAAATCTTTTTAGCGGGAAAGCCATCTGGTGGCGAAACGGAGTTCGCCTGGTTTGCTAGTTCTTGTATACATATACATATTTCTATATAATCCGAATCTCAAAAACGGCTCAAACGATTTTCATGAAATTTAGTATACAGGGGGTTTTGGGGGCGTGAGTCGATCTAGCTAGGATTTATTCTTAGAAAATGTCGAATTTACCAAAAAAAAATATGATCCCTGCTGCCATCTATTGGTGGGTAGATATACTACCGAGCAAAGCTCGTTCACCCAGATGTTTAATAATTAATTAGTAATCACACCTAATCACAACCATTTTTTTTCTCTGGTTATATCTTCGATCAGTTCTGCTGCACACATTTGCGAGTGTGTCCTCCATTGAGGGCATCTACTCCTATATTTTCCTCCTAGTTTTTCCTTTCTAGTCTTTTTGCGTAATTGCAAGTTTGTTCAGGTCAAATCCCAACAAATTAATCACAGTAACACTTATACACTGGTAAATGACTAATAATGCCCGCACGCCTCCCTGCTCGCCAGTTTTAAGGTCGCTCAAATGCACACATATCTTTTGCTTCCTTCTCGCTCCCCTCTCCTCGGCTCTGCGAGTCTCTGCTTGTCCCTTATCGCCTCAACTTGTCTACCCGCGTCGCACATGTCTGCAACTGGTTACAATAAAGAATATGCCATGACCGTACATCGAATATTTTCAGGTGATAATTGGCTCAATGTACAGATACTTAGAGCCATGGTTGAACAGCACTTACAAAAGAGAGTGTCACCTCATCGAGAGGGGAGGAGGTCAACTCCCCGTAGAAAGTTGCACTGGACTCAGTGTCCCAATATACTTCTACTTGGAGACCATCTGGGTGTTAGCTGGAGTCATGGTTGCTACACTGTTCCTATATGCAACAACTTTAAGGTAAGACGGTTGTTAAAACACTCGCCTACTGCTCGCGCTCATGGCTGCTGACACTACTCGCATATTTGTGTGCTATTAAAAAATTGTCTACTGCTTAAAGCTACTTTTGACACATGGTGACTGTAATGAAAATACTCGCCTTCTGAGTTCTGCTTAAACTTACTCCTCTAAATCAATTTCTACTTGGAAACCATCTGGGTGTTAGCTAGTCATGGTTGCTACTCTGTTTTTATATGCGACAACTTTAAAGTGAGTGGGGCTGTAAAAATACTCGCCTACTGCTCGCGCTCACTGTGTATTTGACACTACTCCCATATTTTGTTTGCTGTTCTAAAATACTTATTTTACTGCTGACTTGGTGTTGATAAAAGATAAAGATAAAGATAAGATTTAAATCAATCCAGCTTTTTTGGAGGAGTTTATTAACTAACTCGAGAATGAATATCTATAAAATATTATCCTGTACCTGTCTTTTCAAAAAGAATTTCGTCCTTTTCAGTAACACCATCCTGGGAGGCATGATGGCAGCGCTGCAGTACTTCGCCAACCACGCGGAGTGCACGCGCGTGCAGTGGGCGCCCAACGAGCGCGAGAACCTCGCCGCGCCCCTGGTTGCTGCTGCAGTGCTGGCTGCTGACGCTGCAGCTGCGCAGGCGGCACACGGTGCTGCAGCTGCAGGTATTGAAACAAAGCTTCTCTCCAGTAACAACATCCTGGGAGGCATGATGGCAGCGCTGCAGTACTTCGCCAACCACGCGGAGTGCACGCGCGTGCAGTGGGCGCCCAACGAGCGCGAGAACCTCGCCGCGCCCCTGTTGCTGCTGCAGTGCTGGCTGCTGACGCTGCAGCTGCGCAGGCGGCACACGGTGCTGCAGCTGCAGGTATTGAAACAAAGCTTCTCTCCAGTAACAACATCCTGGGAGGCATGATGGCAGCGCTGCAGTACTTCGCCAACCACGCGGAGTGCACGCGCGTGCAGTGGGCGCCCAACGAGCGCGAGAACCTCGCCGCGCCCCTGTTGCTGCTGCAGTGCTGGCTGCTGACGCTGCAGCTGCGCAGGCGGCACACGGTGCTGCAGCTGCAGGTATTGAAACAAAGCTTCTCTCCAGTAACACCATCCTGGGAGGCATGATGGCAGCGCTGCAGTACTTCGCCAACCACGCGGAGTGCACGCGCGTGCAGTGGGCGCCCAACGAGCGCGAGAACCTCGCCGCGCCCCTGTTGCTGCTGCAGTGCTGGCTGCTGACGCTGCAGCTGCGCAGGCGGCACACGGTGCTGCAGCTGCAGGTATTGAAACAAAGCTTCTCTCCAGTAACAACATCCTGGGAGGCATGATGGCAGCGCTGCAGTACTTCGCCAACCACGCGGAGTGCACGCGCGTGCAGTGGGCGCCCAACGAGCGCGAGAACCTCGCCGCGCCCCTGTTGCTGCTGCAGTGCTGGCTGCTGACGCTGCAGCTGCGCAGGCGGCACACGGTGCTGCAGCTGCAGGTATTGAAACAAAGCTTCTCTCCAGTAACAACATCCTGGGAGGCATGATGGCAGCGCTGCAGTACTTCGCCAACCACGCGGAGTGCACGCGCGTGCAGTGGGCGCCCAACGAGCGCGAGAACCTCGCCGCGCCCCTGTTGCTGCTGCAGTGCTGGCTGCTGACGCTGCAGCTGCGCAGGCGGCACAC
Organism: Coenonympha glycerion; assembly: GCA_963855885.1. Classification (NCBI taxonomy): domain Eukaryota; kingdom Metazoa; phylum Arthropoda; class Insecta; order Lepidoptera; family Nymphalidae; genus Coenonympha; species Coenonympha glycerion. Next base: position 2,791,743 of record OY979651.1, read on the forward strand.
GGTGCTGCAGCTGCAGGTATTGAAACAAAGCTTCTCTCCAGTAACAACATCCTGGGAGGCATGATGGCAGCGCTGCAGTACTTCGCCAACCACGCGGAGTGCACGCGCGTGCAGTGGGCGCCCAACGAGCGCGAGAACCTCGCCGCGCCCCTGTTGCTGCTGCAGTGCTGGCTGCTGACGCTGCAGCTGCGCAGGCGGCACACGGTGCTGCAGCTGCAGGTATTGAAACAAAGCTTCTCTCCAGTAACAACATCCTGGGAGGCATGATGGCAGCGCTGCAGTACTTCGCCAACCACGCGGAGTGCACGCGCGTGCAGTGGGCGCCCAACGAGCGCGAGAACCTCGCCGCGCCCCTGTTGCTGCTGCAGTGCTGGCTGCTGACGCTGCAGCTGCGCAGGCGGCACACGGTGCTGCAGCTGCAGGTATTGAAACAAAGCTTCTCTCCAGTAACAACATCCTGGGAGGCATGATGGCAGCGCTGCAGTACTTCGCCAACCACGCGGAGTGCACGCGCGTGCAGTGGGCGCCCAACGAGCGCGAGAACCTCGCCGCGCCCCTGTTGCTGCTGCAGTGCTGGCTGCTGACGCTGCAGCTGCGCAGGCGGCACACGGTGCTGCAGCTGCAGGTATTAAAACAAAGCTTCTCTCCAGTAACAACATCCTGGGAGGCATGATGGCAGCGCTGCAGTACTTCGCCAACCACGCGGAGTGCACGCGCGTGCAGTGGGCGCCCAACGAGCGCGAGAACCTCGCCGCGCCCCTGTTGCTGCTGCAGTGCTGGCTGCTGACGCTGCAGCTGCGCAGGCGGCACACGGTGCTGCAGCTGCAGGTATTGAAACAAAGCTTCTCTCCAGTAACAACATCCTGGGAGGCGTGATGGCAGCGCTGCAGTACTTCGCCAACCACGCGGAGTGCACGCGCGTGCAGTGGGCGCCCAACGAGCGCGAGAACCTCGCCGCGCCCCTGTTGCTGCTGCAGTGCTGGCTGCTGACGCTGCAGCTGCGCAGGCGGCACACGGTGCTGCAGCTGCAGGTATTGAAACAAAGCTTCTCTCCAGTAACAACATCCTGGGAGGCGTGATGGCAGCGCTGCAGTACTTCGCCAACCACGCGGAGTGCACGCGCGTGCAGTGGGCGCCCAACGAGCGCGGGAACCTCGCCGCGCCCCTGTTGCTGCTGCAGTGCTGGCTGCTGACGCTGCAGCTGCGCAGGCGGCACACGGTGCTGCAGCTGCAGGTATTGAAACAAAGCTTCTCTCCAGTAACAACATCCTGGGAGGCGTGATGGCAGCGCTGCAGTACTTCGCCAACCACGCGGAGTGCACGCGCGTGCAGTGGGCGCCCAACGAGCGCGAGAACCTCGCCGCGCCCCTGTTGCTGCTGCAGTGCTGGCTGCTGACGCTGCAGCTGCGCAGGCGGCACACGGTGCTGCAGCTGCAGGTATTGAAACAAAGCTTCTCTCCAGTAACAACATCCTGGGAGGCGTGATGGCAGCGCTGCAGTACTTCGCCAACCACGCGGAGTGCACGCGCGTGCAGTGGGCGCCCAACGAGCGCGGGAACCTCGCCGCGCCCCTGTTGCTGCTGCAGTGCTGGCTGCTGACGCTGCAGCTGCGCAGGCGGCACACGGTGCTGCAGCTGCAGGTATTATTTTTTATTCTGCAAGTTATTACCTGACTGCATGATAAGAGATGATGCAACCAAAGATGTTACTGTACAAATTTAGGTACGTATAAGGCGGTGGTCAGTAACAGACGTCGTAGGTCGCGTCCGACGTGACGCTTTACGCGGCCTACGAAGTACGAATGCTTACTGTGGAAATGTATTAGGTAGGCAGTGGTCGGCAATAAAGTGCAGCAGACCCTGACGCTTGCAGCAAACCCTGACGTTCGCGTTCTGCGTCTGCTGACGCTGGACGCGGCGCCCGGCGTCAACTGTGATGGTCACTAGGAAATGTTTCTCGCACGCGCTCAGTGTGAGCGGACGTGAGTTATAGACATCGATGAACGTACAATTTTTAAAGATCTTTTCGAAGAGAAGGAGATGATCTCCCCATACAATTTTTTTAAACAGAATAGCCGAAAAATTAAGCATTCGTAGACCGCGTACAGCGCTACGTCGGACGCGACCTACGACGTCTATTAAGCTCGAATCGAATTGTTCAGTCATCGCAAATTTTCAACAAGTTAGGTCGTTTTTGCATCATGGTTAGCTCGGATGAAGAGATGTTTTTATTTCAAATACTTTTTGATAAAGAAGAGTAGAATAGGAAAAGGAAACGGCGTGCACTAAAATACTTACAAATAAAACGAAAATAACTAATAGGTACTTATACAATAAAATACGTTGGCGCGGATTCGCTTCACCGCGTCGACTGAGGCGCGCCGAGCTGAATCGAGCCGCATCGGCGAAGAAATTCGTCTGCCGAGCAAGTCGCGAGGTCGATTCGATTCGGCGCGCCGCGGCTCGTCGCTAATGGACGCAGTTTCACAGTAAATATATAGAAGGCGACTTTCTGCGATTCGATTCGACTCGGCTCGGCGAGCCTAGTGGATGCGAGCCTTTACAGACTACCGCCTTAAGAGTCCCGTGAACTACGATGTCTCCATACATTCGAAATACCAAATCATTTGTAATTCGTGTATATTTCGATCATGTTGTGGTGTTATTGGGGTTCATATAGTAATAATCTATGCTCCTGGCCATATTTGGTTCGGAAATACTTCTCTAAAACGAAATATAAATCAATTTCGATCAAAATTGTTATAACTTCTGTCGAGTTCCGTAATACCAAAAATTATGAATGAAAACTTGTAACTTTCTTTATTAACTGGTGTTTTTCTTTAGCTGGACAATAAAACTGTGCTCCTGAACTAATGCGACGTGAGATAGTGTTGTTTTTATTACAAATCAAATAATCAGAAAACATGTCCTTTTTATGACGCAAAAATAAGCAAATCGCAATTCACCTTTATTTCGTTTTAGAGAAGTATTTCAGAACCAAATATGGCCAGGAGCATAGATTATTACTACATTAACCCGAATAACATCACACATTATCGAAAAATGCACGAATTACAAATGATTTTGGTATTACGAATGTATGGAGAACACATAGGTCAGCGCATTCTTAAGGTTTTACTTAGAAAACGAATTGACTTAGTTTTATACTTGTTCCAGGTGGCAATCTTCATCCTAAACACACTCTGCCTTCTATTCTGGCAGTTCACCCAATTCATATTCCTGACCCAAACAGCCATATTCTTTGTCATGGAACAATTAAAGATCATCGATATAAAAACCTTCGCGATATTCCTCCATTGCCACTTCTGCGGCTTACATGCATCCGTGTTGCTTCTTCAAGGCAACGATATGTTAAAGGCATCTTTATACACCTGCTTCTTCTTTATAGTATCCATGTACTGCCTGTTTTGTGGCTTCTTACGTTTTAAGGTCACGAGCCGTTTCGATTTCTACATAGAAACCTGGCTGGTTTATTTGAGGATTTCCTTATCTATATTCGGGGCATTTTATCTCAAAAAACTCCTTAATGATTCCCTGGAAGTGCAAGAAGATTCCCATATATGGGACATCTTGTACTCCAAATTCTACGACTACCAAAGTTTTCACACCCTAATTTACACTTGTTCTGAAGTTTTCGATTTCCTACCGTTGACATCTATAGTTAATATGTGCAAGAGTTTATTAATTCCATTTGTTTTGATAAGTTGCATAAACGTTTCGTGGTTTTGGATTAAAATTTCCACACGGAGATACAGAAAGGAAATGGACGGCATAGCCAAAGAGAATTCTAAGGGTAACACAAATGAAGACGAAGACAGTGGCATAGAGAACACAGATGCGAAGAAAAAAAGTGATACCAAAGATTTGGATTTGATTCTATGTGAGGTGGATCCAAAAACGGAAGGGGAAGATGTTGATCCGTTTATGGTTTACGTGAGGAATATCTCTGTGGAACCCGCCATATTCTATAATATATCGCAAATGGTTGTCTATGGAATCATGGCGGTGTTGGTGATGAGGTTGAAACTGCTCTTCTCGACTCAGATGTGCGTCGTTTCTTCGCTCATCGTGAATAAAAATTATTGTATGTAAGTGCAAGCTTTCAATCCTTTTTCGCTTTGGGATGTAAAAGATAGTTTACGTCCTGTTCTCAGACTACTACAGAACATAAAAAATTTCATAGAAATCGGTTAAGCCATTTCGGAACAATGTACGAAAACTTACTTGATTACATATATACAGGGTTATACATATAAAAAATACCAAATCGCTCTTGGCCTGTCTTTTTTAGGGTTCCATACCAAAATGGTGAAAAATAGAACCCTTATTTTACAGTAAACTAACAAGTTCTATGATTTTTTTACTCGATATTTTGATGGTATTTTTATGTTACCCTGTATTATTTATAGTTTCAGATTTTCCCTTCTAGTGCAAGACAATATTACTAGTTCTAGATCTAGTGAGTTCTAGATCACTGGAAATGTCCTCAAAACTTTGATTCTCTAGGGAGTGTAGATGCACAATTATTTTTGGCAATAATGCCCATTTCTTTTTTAAATAGTTTTAATTTCAATTCAACTCCACGCTTGCCCAAGATAAAGCATCGTGACAGACAGATTGAAGGTCAACCACTGATCTCTATTCTATGGATCAATCATTCCAAACATCTGACAGTTATTTTTTTGTGCCGATTTGAAGTGCCACCCTTGAAGGTGCACGACTCTTAATTGATGTTTGTTGATATTGACCATTGCTTTGAATGCATTTTATTTTAGTTCCATGGACGCTCACGCTAGGTTACGCAACTATCAGCGTCAAAATGGGGAAAAATCAAGTGTCTTAATTTTTACGTTGACAGTCAGCGATCCTTAGAATAGAGATCAGTGCGGTTAACAAAGTGATCATAAACTAAAATACAGATTAAAAACACATAAAAAAATTTCAGGCTCCCAAAATGGATGTTCAAGTACACATACGTGTTCTGGGCGATCGCGATTGTGCCGGTTGTGAGGGAGCTCTCTGTGAATATTAACAAGGAGATGTCGCACATTGGTGAGTTTCTACTTTCTCACGTAAATAGCTCGTTTCGACACTAGTGCGGAAAGCGTGCCATTTCTGCACGAGTCCAACAATGGAGACGTGTCTAAATGACAAACTCCACACGTGCATTAAACTTCGTTATGATACATTTGCGAAAAAACTCAAAATGAATGTTTAAATACACACATAATATAATGTGTTCTGAGCGGTCGCGATAGTGCCGGTTGTGAGGGAGCTCTCTGTGAATATTAACAAGGAGATGTCGCACATTGGTGAGTTTCTACTTTCTCACGTAAATAGCTCTTTTCGACACTAGTGCGGAAAGCGTGCCATTTCTGCACGAGTCCAACAATGGAGACGTGTTGAAATGATAACTCCACAAGAGTTTTGAACGCCGTTTCGATACATTTGGAAAAAAAATATAAAACAAGGACATCATTGAAAATGTATTTATTTTGATTAATTCATGTACTTAAACGCCGTAAAATAGGCATAAAATCTTTTTTATAAAAAACATTGCAAAAAAACTAAATATAATTTGAATTTTCGCATCATGATGTTACCCATCACCCTTAAGGGGCTTGCGACGGGAGTGCCAACGAAATTTAAATTTTTAGAATTCAAATATTTTGATATAAATATGTAAAGATGAACTGCCATTCCCGCAATTTGACTGCTATCAGCCTATCATATCTTATTAGCTTACGAATTGCAAAAAAAAACAAGCATAGGAGAATGCCAGAAAATGGGCTAGATTTGCGCCACTCTGCGTCTGAAGCACGTATGCATGAAGAATCTTCTTTAAAATTTTAATATTGCATATATTTGTGTTAGTGAAATGTGAAAAGGGGTTCAAAAGTATTATAAAAAAAGTAATTAAACGTTTCAAAACATGTGGAACCGCCATGCCACTCATAAAACTTAGGAAATTAACCACTTAGAAAATCAGATTATTACAATTTCCCTGTTAATACCTTATTAATATTTTTTTTACATAATATTGAGAATATTTCTTATGTTTTACCGATAATTTGGTTAAGACGCAAGGTATAGTCCAATTTTCATACAAAAATCGGCATTGTCCTTTTGATTTTTGTAGGTGAATTCAACGACTACCCGCAAGAGGAGTTGTTGAAGTGGATCAGCAAGGAGGCGGGTGCCGGCGCGTTCGCGGGTTCGATGCCCGTGCTGGCCACCGTCATGCTGGCCACCCGCAGGCCGATTGTGGCCCACCCGCACTACGAGCACTTGGAGGCCAGGTACGGCCCAACACGCGGCAGGGCGCGTTTGGAACCCTCGTAAACTTAGTTTTAAGTCGACTTGTAGTTATCACCATTATTATGCAAGAAATGTCATGCCGACGTTCGCAAGAGCCTGTATGTTAGGCCTATGTGAAATAAAGACTTGGACTTTGACTTTGACACGGCCCAACATAACAGCTACACAGTAACAACAGAACAAAAGGTGATGGCACTTACGTACGAGTATATAAGCATACGATATTGATATCAAAACATTTTTTTCGAACAATGAAAAATTAATCTTATGACTACTAACATAGAGCGTAAAATCGAATGTTGTTCAAAACGCAATATGGTCGACAATTGTGAGATTGTATTTACTAAAGCGCGATTCGATATACGACCTCGCGATTTTGCGAGGTTGTATTTATTTGGTGAACGTGTCAAAAAATTGTACATTTTCAATAAGTGCGGAAAGTTTTTCATTTCAACTATAGCGACGAGTAGAAAAGAAACCACACGTGCATTGAAATGTACTTTTAAAAAACTTGCGAGAAAAAAGCACTAGTGCGGAAAAGAATAACTTTCCGCACGCAAAACACACATGGTAATATCTACTTTTTGAGCATATGTATTAAAAAGGATTTTTTGATTTCAACTTTTAATGTTTTTTTTTATAGTAGTAAACAAAACACTTCGCTTTGTTTTCAGACAGCGAGCGTACTCCGTGTACAAGGTGTACGGGAGGTTTCCATCGCAACACCTCTACGAGGAGCTCACCAAGCTGAGGGTCACCTTCCTCATCGTGGAGAACAAGTACTGCTACGGGAGGAGCAGGTCCGTGTGCCTTCTGTTAATACTATTTGGTGTCATACCAATGACGAAATACGCTATGCTAAGAGGACGGGAAAGATGTGACGTATGTTAAAGCCAAAAAATTCTCAAATATGGCGTCGAGCGTCGCACATTTCGGTACCGCTGTCGGTCACATACATTTTACGCCATTTTACAGTTTTGACAAATTAAAAATGATGCTTCAGAGCGGAGCCTAAAAATACATGCGTGACATCAGTAAGTACTGATCTTTTACATGTTTAATCAATGAAATGTGTCATTCAGTACCGTTTTTATAGAGAATTGATAGTTAATAAAAAAATTATAAACACAAATAACGATGTTCTCAAAAAAAAATAGCTATATTTCTCGAAAAGTAGACATTTCCGTGTGTTTTGCGTGCGGAAAGTTATTATTTTCCGCACTAGTGCTTTTTTCTTTTGAGCGCCGCACCGGAGCACGGTACGCAAACACGGAGCAGGCAAACACGTTATACGGCTATATTTTTTTCGTAAATGTATTAAAATCGTCTTTCAATACACGTGCAGAATTGTCATTTCCATTCGTCGCTATAGTTAACTCACGGCTCCGGCTTGGGTTAACAATCCGAGACCCGTAAAGAAATGACATTCTTTCCACACTTGTACTGAAATGTAAGTATTACTTTCCAGCCGCGGCTGCTCGTTCGAGAGCATCTGGGACGCGGAGGCGCCCGCGCTGCGCTCGAACCCGCGCCTGTGCCACCTGCTGCTCACTGAGCCGGTGGAGCACTTCTACCCCGTGTTCCGGAACGGCCACTACGCCGTGTTCCGGGTACACGACCTCAGCGTGCGGTGAGTACAGCGCCGACACCGGAGCATCATCGCATCTGGGACGCGGAGGCGCCCGCGCTGCGCTCGAACCCGCGCCTGTGCCACCTGCTGCTCACTGAGCCGGTGGAGCACTTCTACCCCGTGTTCCGGAACGGCCACTACGCCGTGTTCCGGGTACACGACCTCAGCGTGCGGTGAGTACAGCGCCGACACCGGAGCATCATCGCATCTGGGACGCGGAGGCGCCCGCGCTGCGCTCGAACCCGCGCCTGTGCCACCTGCTGCTCACTGAGCCGGTGGAGCACTTCTACCCCGTGTTCCGGAACGGCCACTACGCCGTGTTCCGGGTACACGACCTCAGCGTGCGGTGAGTACAGCGCCGACACCGGAGCATCATCGCATCTGGGACGCGGAGGCGCCCGCGCTGCGCTCGAACCCGCGCCTGTGCCACCTGCTGCTCACTGAGCCGGTGGAGCACTTCTACCCCGTGTTCCGGAACGGCCACTACGCCGTGTTCCGGGTACACGACCTCAGCGTGCGGTGAGTACAGCGCCGACACCGGAGCATCATCGCATCTGGGACGCGGAGGCGCCCGCGCTGCGCTCGAACCCGCGCCTGTGCCACCTGCTGCTCACTGAGCCGGTGGAGCACTTCTACCCCGTGTTCCGGAACGGCCACTACGCCGTGTTCCGGGTACACGACCTCAGCGTGCGGTGAGTACAGCGCCGACACCGGAGCATCATCGCATCTGGGACGCGGAGGCGCCCGCGCTGCGCTCGAACCCGCGCCTGTGCCACCTGCTGCTCACTGAGCCGGTGGAGCACTTCTACCCCGTGTTCCGGAACGGCCACTACGCCGTGTTCCGGGTACACGACCTCAGCGTGCGGTGAGTACAGCGCCGACACCGGAGCATCATCGCATCTGGGACGCGGAGGCGCCCGCGCTGCGCTCGAACCCGCGCCTGTGCCACCTGCTGCTCACTGAGCCGGTGGAGCACTTCTACCCCGTGTTCCGGAACGGCCACTACGCCGTGTTCCGGGTACACGACCTCAGCGTGCGGTGAGTACAGCGCCGACACCGGAGCATCATCGCATCTGGGACGCGGAGGCGCCCGCGCTGCGCTCGAACCCGCGCCTGTGCCACCTGCTGCTCACTGAGCCGGTGGAGCACTTCTACCCCGTGTTCCGGAACGGCCACTACGCCGTGTTCCGGGTACACGACCTCAGCGTGCGGTGAGTACAGCGCCGACACCGGAGCATCATCGCATCTGGGACGCGGAGGCGCCCGCGCTGCGCTCGAACCCGCGCCTGTGCCACCTGCTGCTCACTGAGCCGGTGGAGCACTTCTACCCCGTGTTCCGGAACGGCCACTACGCCGTGTTCCGGGTACACGACCTCAGCGTGCGGTGAGTACAGCGCCGACACCGGAGCATCATCGAGGGATGTTGCGAAAGATATTTAGGTGTGTTTGCTTGCGGGTGTGTACGTAATGTATGTGTGCGTGCAGCGTGTGTGTATGTGTGTATGTATGTGTGTGTATGTTTATGATTGTGTGTGTGTGCGTGCGCGTGTGTGTTTGTGTATACGTGTTCGGTGTGTACATGCGTGTGTGTGCGTGAGTATTTGAAAGTGCGTGTGCGTTGTGTGCATGTGTGTGTGTGTGCGTGTGTGCGTGCGTGTTCGTATGTGCGCGCGTGTGTCCCTGTAATTATTTAATGCTAAAGGTAATTTATTGTTTTCAGGTACATGCCGAGAAGTTTCGACACTTGACACATGCCACTGTAAATCACCATTCGAGACTGATGTATCTTCATTATTATATCATTTGTAAGCGCGGTTTTTAATACTTCCATTTGGCACCGAGTTACACACACTATTTTTCATCAGTTATTCAATACCTAAGAGAAAAAAAACTAGGATTACCTATTCCAAATTGCGTATAGACATTGTTAGAAGACTGGCATGGAAATTTTGAAAATACAAATGAAAAAAACTTGAATTACACGAATGTGGAGGAATCAGAAGAGAAAAAGGAACTAATAAATAATTTTTAAAATAAAAATCACGACTGCCCTGTGGTAAAATGACTTTTTCCAAAAAAATATAGCCATGTTAATCGGAATGATGTAAGGATTCTAACGATACGGTACCCCATATGTCCAAATCTATTCAGCCGTTCAGAAGTTATGGTGGAATAAATAAACTTTTACATAAATACATACATACATGAACCCTAAAATCATTACACTCTTTTTTGGGCAGTAGTGTAAAAAAACTAATTTTGCGTGGAATCGCAAGCCGCCATGTTGTTTTGGTTGTGACGTCACAAAAAGATGAAATTATATTTTCCTAGTTCAGGTTTTGACATTTTTGAATAATAATAAAGAAAAAATGTTTATTATAAATATTACTTTATTTTGCATTTATGTAAATACAAACAGCATTTCATGTTTTTTTTAATACATTAAATGTAAACTGATTTTATATTTTAAAAAGTCCTTTTAAGTATATTATGTATTAGGTTTTTAAACGACATAGCATACGAAATTGGATACGAAAAATCGATGTTTATAGATAACAAATGTTTATACTAAATTAATAAAATAATAGCGTAAGTGTTTACAGATATTTCGATCCACGAAGGCGCGCCCCACTTTGTCAAAATCGCTTATCCTATATCCTATCCTATACCTTTAAACGAGCAATTCTTGTATATATATATATTTCTATATAATCTGGATCTCGGAAACGGCTCGAACGATTTTCATGAAATTTTGTATAAAGGGGGTTTTGGGGGCGATAAATCGATCTAGCTAGGATTCATTTTTAGAAAATGTGGAATTCATCAAAAAAATAAACATATGACTCCTGCTGCCATCTATTAGCCAGTAGTTATACTACCGAGCGAAGCTCGGTCACCCAGATATTGTTTTATTAGATTCGTGTGGAGTTTGGCAGAGTGGGGCGCATCATCGTAGATTGAAATATCTATACTGACTGTATATTGACTGTTGTGATTCCTGTAATTAAAATGATATAATATAGTAGTGAAAAATTAATGAATGAAATAAATATATATTCTTCCGTACTAACTTGTTTTTTTTTTCTCTTTTTCAAAGGGTCCAAAGAACTTTGTGCGAGTTTTGGCCAAAAACACAGAAAGCCATAATAATAATACCTTAGAGAACAGATGCATACACAGGACTTGGCGAATCGCGCAAGTGTCGCCAGTTTACTGGTGTCAAAAATGTTTGTTTTGACACCAACAGTGTTAAGCCGACCGCAGTACCCATTGTTTATAGACCGACCTCGTCAGTCGTCACAGATCACTATACTTGTTATTAGTCCACACGCGCATTTCCACAGGATAGGTTTCCGCCATAAAGCGGGAACAGAAGGCGCTACTTTTTTCTTGTATGAAGAAGGTTTACGTTAAATGTTCTGACGGGCTCATCCTTTGGTTCATATCGCTGCCGTGAGGTCAATAAAGGTACACCGCGGTGGAATGGAATAAAAAACGACTTTTGACAATTGCATAAAATAAGAGAGCTAAAAAGTAAAAAGGTCGCGTCCACATCTATGGTCGCGCGTCTTCCGGGGAATCCTCACACCACAGATTTTACCTCACACATTCTCTCAAGAATTATTTATTTTGTATGATATAATATAATTCACATAAAGTGAAAATAATATACTTAGGTACGTAAATTAATTAACGAAAAACGAACTTCAACTCTCATCAAACTATACTGTTGAATATATTCTATCCAATAAAAAATGTAAACCTTATATGGTTTGCGTCAGCTTTCTAATAAAAAAGAATCATCAAAATCAATTCACCCAGTTAGAAATTATGAGGTATCAGGTAATAAACATAAAAACATCGATCCTTGTCATCTTTCCTTTATAGATAATAAAGAAAAGATGAGAAGGTTATCGTAAGTCCTAAGGATAAGGCTTGATCAAGATGAAGTGCTCGTGCTTGGTGAAAAAAAATACTTGTCATGTTTTTTTTGTTTATTATCTGTAATCGAATAGAGTCCTAGAGAGGTGGGAGCGTGAAAGAAAAAAAATACTTGTCATGTTTTTTTTTATTATCTACAATCAAAGAGAGTCCTAGAGGTGGGAGCTTAGTGAAAGAAAAAAAAAATACTCATGTTTTTTTCTTTATTATCTGTCATCGAAGAGTCCTAGAGGTAGGGCTTGATGAAGTGCTCGTGCTTGGTGACCTGCGTGAAGGCGACGAGCGCGTCCTGGTTGCAGGCGTCGTCTCCCGCGGGAGAGACGGAGACCACCCCGCGCAGGTAGTGCCGCTCCGTCGCCTGCTCCAGCGCGGGGAACGCCAGCCCGCCGCCGCTGTCGCCCTGGCAGAGCGTCGTACCTGTACGCAGACATGCTCGTTTCAACTCTGTATTGTGCAACACAAATAACATGACTATACCTATAAAAAATATGCATATGCATCAAAATTTCACTCGCGTAAGTAACGGCAAGGCGTCATTACTCGTTCGAAGTTTGCATATTGGTTTGAAAATTGGAAGTTTTCACAATAGATGGCGTTAGTTCTGCCCAAGAACGAAAAACAATATGCATCCGAATTTCGTCGTGGTGAGACAGTTTCTACGCGAAACAGTTGGTTGACCACCCAGCCGCGATTGCTGGGGCACGTGGGTTCGAGTCTCACCGCGAGTGAAATTTTGATGCATATCTGGGGACACGGTAGTGTCCCCGCCAAGACGAGCCAAGCGAAGCGCGAGGGCACTACCTATCTTTTCTCGAAGTGTTTCGCCGTATTTTTAAACCCTTATAACTTAGGCCTGAATTATTTCAGATAATCAAAATTCTCGGAAAATGATGTCGCCAATGAACTTATTAAACCTATAAAGTTTCAATTTTATAGGTCTTATACTTTAGATTTTATTGACGTCTAAAAAACCCAAATTTCGTCACTGACTGACTGACTGACTGACTGACTCACTGATGATCATCAAAATTCCTAGGTACTTCCTGAAGACCTAGAAAGCTGAAATTTGGTATATAAGCTAGTATTAGCACACAACCAACAAAAAAATTCCAAAAGTTGGAAATTTAACCCGCCAACCCCTTAAAATAGGGGATGAAAGTTTGTATGAAATTACCGCAAATATTGATGCTAGAGGTCTCAAAATTGATATAGGGACTCTTTGTAATAAACAATTAAATACGTGTTTCAGGATTTTTAGTTAATCACCCCACATCCATAAAATTAGGGGGTTGGAAGTTCGTATGGGGTTTCCCATAAGTATATAGGTATAATAAAAAAAAGAAATACACCAAAGAAAAGGAAATTAACCACATAAAAAATATAGTCGTAAACAACTTACAAAAAGAAGTGAAATCCCAGCAAAAACATTTTCATGTAAAATGTTGCCAAGACGAGAACATGTGGCTCACACTATCAAAAAGTTATCAGATCTCATGTAGAGCAAGACTTCTAACTCTACACGCCCTAACTCTATAAATCCTAACTCTATAAACTCTACACTTTAGTCAAAATATATTATGTCTTGGCTGTTTCGTTACTGTCACATGGGTGTAAAGTAAAAATATTATTCACTGACTTTTCTGATATACAATACCTAGTTTCTGTAGTAACGATTATTTATTAGATAGGTATTGAGTCTCCTCAGAAACTGCACTTAGGTTTTACTAACTGCATTGGTTTCAAATACTTCATCACACTTTGCAAAAGTGTGTTCCTTTGCTTTAGAGGATATTTTTAATAAATGGAAGTTTTTTCCCATAACAATGGTGATACCATTTAATTTTAATGTGAAATTTCTTGAATTTTGCATGCCACTTGCAAAACTCTATTAGAAAAGTACTGAACAGTGAATAAATTCTTCACTTTACGCCCATGTGACGGTACCGAAACAGCCAAGACATAATATATTTTGACTAAAGTGTAGAGTTTATAAAGTTAGGATTTATAGAGTTAGGGCGTGTAGAGTTAGAAGTCTTGCTCTACATGAGATCTGATAACTTTTTGATAGTGTGAGCCACATGTTCTCGTCTTGGCAACATTTTACATGAAAATGTTTTTGCTGGGATTTAAATTTATAGGAATAATTTCGTAAGCGTGTAAAAACACTATAATACAAAAAATAATTAGTAACATGACTATACCTACACTACTACAAAAGCACCGGACCTATACGCATTCTATTTGTGTGTGTGAGTAATGTTCGTCCTAGCCCGAAGGCAAAAGTTAAGCTGCACAAAACGCCGATGCCACGGTGACAGCCCACTGTCAGTGTCCACGAGTACTAGTAGGAGGGTGTGACTGTCAAAAGAATGAACGAGCATTGTCCACCACCCTGAGAATCTGGGAAATGCCCGCCTGCGGCTCGCGCTATACTCACCGTTGGTGTATCCGGCGCAGATCTTGTCACTGGTGAGGTGCACCCTGAAACTGACGGGCGAGCGCGCGCGGCACTCGTCGATGGACACTACGGGCATGTGCGTCCAACACCCTGAGGATCTGGGAAATGCCCGCCTGCGGCTCGCGCTATACTCACCGTTGGTGTATCCGGCGCAGATCTTGTCACTGGTGAGGTGCACCCTGAAACTGACGGGCGAGCGCGCGCGGCACTCGTCGATGGACACTACGGGCATGTGCGTCCACCACCCTGAGGATCTCAGAAATGCACGCCTGCGGCTCGCGCTATACTCACCGTTGGTGTATCCGGCGCAGATCTTGTCACTGGTGAGGTGCACCCTGAAACTGACGGGCGAGCGCGCGCGGCACTCGTCGATGGACACTACGGGCATGTGCGTCCAACACCCTGAGGATCTGTGAAATGCCCGCCTGCGGCTCGCGCTATGCTCATCGTTGGTGTATTCGGCGCAGATCTTGCCACTGGTGAGGTGCACCCTGAAGCTGACAGGCACACGTCGATGGACACTACGAGCATGTGCGTCCAACACCCTGAGGATCTGTGAAATGCCCGCCTGCGGCTCGCGCTATACTCACCGTTGGTGTATCCGGCGCAGATCTTGTCACTGGTGAGGTGCACCCTGAAACTGACGGGCGAGCGCGCGCGGCACTCGTCGATGGACACTACGGGCATGTGCGTCCAACACCCTGAGGATCTGTGAAATGCCCGCCTGCGGCTCGCGCTTTGCTCATCGTTGGTGTATTCGGCGCAGATCTTGTCACTGGTGAGGTGCACCCTGAAGCTGACAGGCACTCGTCGATGGACACTACGGGCATGTGCGTCCAACACCCTGAGGATCTGTGAAATGCCCGCCTGCGGCTCGCGCTATGCTCATCGTTGGTGTATCCGGCGCAGATCTTGTCACTGGTGAGGTGCACCCTGAAGCTGACAGGCACACGTCGATGGACACTACGAGCATGTGCGTCCAACACCCTGAGGATCTGTGAAATGCCCGCCTGCGGCTCGCGCTATACTCACCGTTGGTGTATCCGGCGCAGATCTTGTCACTGGTGAGGTGCACCCTGAAGCTGACGGGCACACGTCGATGGACGCTACGGGCATGTGCGTCCAACACCCTGAGGATCTGGGAAATGCCCGCCTGCGGCTCGCGTTATACTCACCGTTGGTGTATCCGGCGCAGATCTTGTCACTGGTGAGGTGCACCCTGAAGCTGACAGGCACACGTCGATGGACACTACGAGCATATGTGTCCAACACCCTGAGGATCTCAGAAATGCCCGCCTGCGGCTCGCGCTCTACTCACCGTTGGTGTATCCGGCGCAGATCTTGTCACTGGTGAGGTGCACCCTGAAACTGACGGGCGAGCGCGCGCGGCACTCGTCGATGGACACTACGGGCATGTGCGTCCAACACCCTGAGGATCTGTGAAATGCCCGCCTGCGGCTCGCGCTATGCTCATCGTTGGTGTATCCGGCGCAGATCTTGTCACTGGTGAGGTGCACCCTGAAGCTGACAGGCACACGTCGATGGACACTACGAGCATGTGCGTCCAACACCCTGAGGATCTGTGAAATGCCCGCTTGCGGCTCGCGCTATACTCACCGTTGGTGTATCCGGCGCAGATCTTGTCACTGGTGAGGTGCACCCTGAAACTGACGGGCGAGCGCGCGCGGCACTCGTCGATGGACACTACGGGCATGTGCGTCCAACACCCTGAGGATCTGTGAAATGCCCGCCTGTGGCTCGCGCTATGCTCATCGTTGGTGTATCCGGCGCAGATCTTGTCACTGGTGAGGTGCACCCTGAAGCTGACAGGCACTCGTCGATGGACACTACGGGCATGTGCGTCCAACACCCTGAGGATCTGTGAAATGCCCGCCTGCGGCTCGCGCTATGCTCATCGTTGGTGTATCCGGCGCAGATCTTGTCACTGGTGAGGTGCACCCTGAAGCTGACAGGCACTCGTCGATGGACACTACGGGCATGTGCGTCCAACACCCTGAGGATCTGTGAAATGCCCGCCTGCGGCTCGCGCTATGCTTATCGTTGGTGTATCCGGCGCAGATCTTGTCACTGGTGAGGTGCACCCTGAAGCTGACAGGCACACGTCGATGGACACTACGAGCATGTGCGTCCAACACCCTGAGGATCTGTGAAATGCCCGCCTGCGGCTCGCGCTATACTCACCGTTGGTGTATCCGGCGCAGATCTTGTCACTGGTGAGGTGCACCCTGAAGCTGACGGGCACACGTCGATGGACGCTACGGGCATGTGCGTCCAACACCCTGAGGATCTGTGAAATGCCCGCCTGCGGCTCGCGCTATACTCACCGTTGGTGTATCCGGCGCAGATCTTGTCACTGGTGAGGTGCACCCTGAAGCTGACAGGCACACGTCGATGGACACTACGAGCATGTACGTCCAACACCCTGAGGATCTCAGAAATGCCCGCCTGCGGCTCGCGCTCTACTCACCGTTGGTGTATCCGGCGCAGATCTTGTCACTGGTGAGGTGCACCCTGAAGCTGACAGGCACACGTCGATGGACACTACGAGCATGTGCGTCCAACACCCTGAGGATCTCAGAAATGCCCGCCTGCGGCTCGCGCTATACTCACCGTTGGTGTATCCGGCGCAGATCTTGTCACTGGTGAGGTGCACCCTGAAGCTGACAGGCACACGTCGATGGACACTACGAGCATGTGCGTCCAACACCCTGAGGATCTCAGAAATGCCCGCCTGCGGCTCGCGCTATACTCACCGTTGGTGTATCCGGCGCAGATCTTGTCACTGGTGAGGTGCACCCTGAAGCTAACAGGCACACGTCGATGGACACTACGAGCATGTGCGTCCAACACCCTGAGGATCTCAGAAATGCCCGCCTGCGGCTCGCGCTATACTCACCGTTGGTGTATCCGGCGCAGATCTTGTCACTGGTGAGGTGCACCCTGAAGCTGACAGGCACTCGTCGATGGACACTACGAGCATGTGCGTCCAACACACTGAGCATCTGGGAAATGCCCGCCTGCGGCTCGCGCTATACTCTCCGTTGGTGTATCCGGCGCAGATCTTGTCACTGGTGAGGTGCACCCTGAAGCTAACAGGCACACGTCGATGGACACTACGGGCATGTGCGTCCAACACCCTGAGGATGCCAGAAATGCCCGCCTGCGGCTCGCGCTACACTCACCGTTGGTGTATCCGGCGCAGATCTTGTCACTGGTGAGGTGCACCCTGAAGCTGACAGGCACACGTCGATGGACACTACGAGCATGTGCGTCCAACACCCTGAGGATCTGGGAAATGCCCGCCTGCGGCTCGCGCTATACTCACCGTTGGTGTATCCGGCGCAGATCTTGTCACTGGTGAGGTGCACTCCGAAGCTGACGGGCACACGTCGATGGACACTACGGGCATGTGCGTCCAACACCCTGAGGATGCCAGAAATGCCCGCCTGCGGCTCGCGCTACACTCACCGTTGGTGTATCCGGCGCAGATCTTGTCACTGGTGAGGTGCACCCTGAAGCTGACAGGCACACGTCGATGGACACTACGAGCATGTGCGTCCAACACCCTGAGGATCTGGGAAATGCCCGCCTGCGGCTCGCGCTATACTCACCGTTGGTGTATCCGGCGCAGATCTTGTCACTGGTGAGGTGCACCCTGAAGCTGACAGGCACACGTCGATGGACACTACGAGCATATGCGTCCAACACCCTGAGGATCTGGGAAATGCCCGCCTGCGGCTCGCGCTATACTCACCGTTGGTGTATCCGGCGCAGATCTTTTCACTGGTGAGGTGCACCCTGAAGCTGACAGGCACACGTCGATGGACACTACGAGCATGTGCGTCCAACACCCTGAGGATCTGTGAAATGCCCGCCTGCGGCTCGCGCTATACTCACCGTTGGTGTATCCGGCGCAGATCTTGTCACTGGTGAGGTGCACCCTGAAGTTGACAGGCACACGTCGATGGACAATACGGACATGTCCAACACCCTGAGGATCTGGGAAATGCCCGCCTGCGGCTCGCGCTATACTCACCGTTGGTGTATCCGGCGCAGATCTTGTCACTGGTGAGGTGCACCCGGAAACTGACGGGCACTCGTCGATGGACACTACGGGCATGTGCGTCCAACACCCTGAGGATCTCAGAAATTCTGGGAAATGCCCGCCTGCGGCTCGCGCTATACTCACCGTTGGTGTATCCGGCGCAGATCTTGTCACTGGTGAGGTGCACCCGGAAACTGACAGGCACACGTCGATGGACACTACGAGCATGTGCGTCCAACACCCTGAGGATCTCAGAAATTCTGGGAAATGCCCGCCTGCGGCTCGCGCTATACTCACCGTTGGTGTATCCGGCGCAGATCTTGTCACTGGTGAGGTGCACCCGGAAACTGACGGGCACTCGTCGATGGACACTACGGGCATGTGCGTCCAACACCCTGAGGATCTCAGAAATTCTGGGAAATGCCCGCCTGCGGCTCGCGCTATACTCACCGTTGGTGTATCCGGCGCAGATCTTGTCACTGGTGAGGTGCACCCTGAAGCTGACAGGCACTCGTCGATGGACACTACGAGCATGTGCGTCCAACACACTGAGCATCTGGGAAATGCCCGCCTTCGGCTCGCGCTATACTCTCCGTTGGTGTATCCGGCGCAGATCTTGTCACTGGTGAGGTGCACCCTGAAGCTAACAGGCACACGTCGATGGACACTACGGGCATGTGCGTCCAACACCCTGAGGATGCCAGAAATGCCCGCCTGCGGCTCGCGCTACACTCACCGTTGGTGTATCCGGCGCAGATCTTGTCACTGGTGAGGTGCACCCTGAAGCTGACAGGCACACGTCGATGGACACTACGAGCATGTGCGTCCAACACCCTGAGGATCTGGGAAATGCCCGCCTGCGGCTCGCGCTATACTCACCGTTGGTGTATCCGGCGCAGATCTTGTCACTGGTGAGGTGCACTCCGAAGCTGACGGGCACACGTCGATGGACACTACGGGCATGTGCGTCCAACACCCTGAGGATGCCAGAAATGCCCGCCTGCGGCTCGCGCTACACTCACCGTTGGTGTATCCGGCGCAGATCTTGTCACTGGTGAGGTGCACCCTGAAGCTGACAGGCACACGTCGATGGACACTACGAGCATGTGCGTCCAACACCCTGAGGATCTGGGAAATGCCCGCCTGCGGCTCGCGCTATACTCACCGTTGGTGTATCCGGCGCAGATCTTGTCACTGGTGAGGTGCACCCTGAAGCTGACAGGCACACGTCGATGGACACTACGAGCATATGCGTCCAACACCCTGAGGATCTGGGAAATGCCCGCCTGCGGCTCGCGCTATACTCACCGTTGGTGTATCCGGCGCAGATCTTTTCACTGGTGAGGTGCACCCTGAAGCTGACAGGCACACGTCGATGGACACTACGAGCATGTGCGTCCAACACCCTGAGGATCTGTGAAATGCCCGCCTGCGGCTCGCGCTATACTCACCGTTGGTGTATCCGGCGCAGATCTTGTCACTGGTGAGGTGCACCCTGAAGTTGACAGGCACACGTCGATGGACAATACGGACATGTCCAACACCCTGAGGATCTGGGAAATGCCCGCCTGCGGCTCGCGCTATACTCACCGTTGGTGTATCCGGCGCAGATCTTGTCACTGGTGAGGTGCACCCGGAAACTGACGGGCACTCGTCGATGGACACTACGGGCATGTGCGTCCAACACCCTGAGGATCTCAGAAATTCTGGGAAATGCCCGCCTGCGGCTCGCGCTATACTCACCGTTGGTGTATCCGGCGCAGATCTTGTCACTGGTGAGGTGCACCCGGAAACTGACAGGCACACGTCGATGGACACTACGAGCATGTGCGTCCAACACCCTGAGGATCTCAGAAATTCTGGGAAATGCCCGCCTGCGGCTCGCGCTATACTCACCGTTGGTGTATCCGGCGCAGATCTTGTCACTGGTGAGGTGCACCCGGAAACTGACGGGCACTCGTCGATGGACACTACGGGCATGTGCGTCCAACACCCTGAGGATCTCAGAAATTCTGGGAAATGCCCGCCTGCGGCTCGCGCTATACTCACCGTTGGTGTATCCGGCGCAGATCTTGTCACTGGTGAGGTGCACCCGGAAACTGACGGGCGAGCGCGCGCGGCACTCGTCGATTGAAACTACTGGCATGTCCACCACCCTGAGGATCTGGGAGGCCGAGCCGGAGGCGGACGTGGTCAGGCCCCAACCGGCCACCTGGTGGTACCAACATAATAAAAGAAATGCTTATAAAAGACTATCACAGATC